>OW964570.2:9551330-11024499 GCA_943138885.2 Tholera decimalis
GGGGGGGAGAAGGGGGGCGGGGGGGGGGGACTTTGAAAAATGGTTTTTACTTTACCGAGCCTCCTCTATACGAATCCGTAAAAAACAAAAAATACGGGTCTCGTAGTTTCCGAGATACGATAGGGAGGGGGGAGAAGGGGGGTGAAAAGGGGAGGTTTGGCACTTTTCCCGTAGGTTTGAGAGTTACTTGTTTACGAATCTGTCAAAATATACCCACCTCCCCATCCACCATCTGGGGAGAACAATTATGTCAATGAGTGAGTCAGTCAGTCAGTCAGTCAGTGAGTGGTAATTTAGCTTTATATAATATAACTAGTATTTGCGTGTTGCGCGAGGTGCAAGCACCTCGCGTGCTTGTGAAAAAAGAAAGGGGGGGGGTGATGGGGGGGTTTAGTATTTGCGTGTTGCGCGAGGTGCAAGCACCTAGCGTGCTTGTGAAAAAAAAAAAAAAGGGGGGAGGGTGATGGGGGGAGATGGGGGGGGTTTAGTATTTGCGTGTTGCGCGAGGTGCAAGCACCTCGCGTGCTTGTGAAAAAAAAAAGTGTTTGCGTGTTGCGCGAGGTGCAAGCACCTCGCGTGCTTTTTATAAAAAAAAAAAATGGGGGGGGTGATGGGGGGGGTTTAGTATTTCGGTGTTGCGCGAGGTGCAAGCACCTCGCGAGCTTGTGAAAAAAAAAAAAAAAAAGAGGGGGGGGGTGATGGGGGGGGGGGTTGCACAAGTATTTCCACTAAAGCATTGCCCCTCTAAAAGAATCTGAAAAAAAAAATGTTCCAAGTCTCTTAGATTCCGAGATCCGCCTAAAGGGGGGGAGAAGGGGGGCGGGGGGGGTGACTTTGAAAAATGGTTTTTACTTTACCGAGCCTCCTCTATACGAATCCGTAAAAAACAAAAAATACGGGTCTCGTAGTTTCCGAGATACGATAGGGAGGGTCGAGAAGGGGGGTGAAAAGGGGAGGTTTGGCACTTTTCCCGTAGGTTTGAGAGTTACTTGTTTACGAATCTGTCAAAATATACCCACCTCCCCATCCACCATCTGGGAGAACAATTATGTCAATGAGTGAGTCAGTCAGTCAGTCAGTCAGTGAGTGATAATTTAGCTTTATATAATACTAGCTTTCGCCAGCGACTTCGTCCGCGTGGAAAAAAAATCCCCCGATTTTGAAACATTCTTCATTAGTGCTCCGCTCCTATTGGTCTTAGCGTGATAATATATAGCCTATAGCCTTCCTCGATAAATGGGCTATCTAACACTGAAATAATTTTTGAAATCAGACCCGTAGTTCCTGAGATTAGCGCGTTCAAGCAAACAAACAAACAAACAAACAAACTCTTCAGCTTTATAATATTAGTATAGACAACTAGTATTTGCGTGTTGCGCGAGGTGCAAGCACCTTGCGTGCTTGTGAAAAAAGAAATTGGTATTTGCGTGTTGCGCGAGGTGCAAGCACCTCGCGAGCTTGTGAAAAAAAAAAAAAAAAAATGAGGGGGGGGGTGATGGGGGGGGTTGCACAAGTATTTCGACTAAAGCATTGCCCCTCTAAATGAATCTGAAAAAAAAAATGTTCCAAGTCTCTTAGATTCCGAGATCCGCCTAAAGGGGGGGGAGAAGGGGGGCGGGGGGGGGGGACTTTGAAAAATGGTTTTTACTTTACCGAGCCTCCTCTATACGAATCCGTAAAAAACAAAAAATACGGGTCTCGTAGTTTCCGAGATACGATAGGGAGGGGGGAGAAGGGGGGTGAAAAGGGGAGGTTTGGCACTTTTCCCGTAGGTTTGAGAGTTACTTGTTTACGAATCTGTCAAAATATACCCACCTCCCCATCCACCATCTGGGAGAACAATTATGTCAATGAGTGAGTCAGTCAGTCAGTCAGTCAGTGAGTGGTAATTTAGCTTTATATAATATAACTAGTATTTGCGTGTTGCGCGAGGTGCAAGCACCTCGCGTGCTTGTGAAAAAAGAAAGGGGGGGGGTGATGGGGGGGTTTAGTATTTGCGTGTTGCGCGAGGTGCAAGCACCTAGCGTGCTTGTGAAAAAAAAAAAAAAGGGGGGAGGGTGATGGGGGGAGATGGGGGGGTTTAGTATTTGCGTGTTGCGCGAGGTGCAAGCACCTCGCGTGCTTGTGAAAAAAGAAAGGGGGGGGGGTGATGGGGGGGTTTAGTATTTGCGTGTTGCGCGAGGTGCAAGCACCTAGCGTGCTTGTGAAAAAAAAAAAAAAAGGGGGGAGGGTGATGGGGGGAGATGGGGGGGTTTAGTATTTGCGTGTTGCGCGAGGTGCAAGCACCTCGCGTGCTTGTGAAAAAAAAAAGTGTTTGCGTGTTGCGCGAGGTGCAAGCACCTCGCGTGCTTTTTATAAAAAAAAAAAATGGGGGGGGTGATGGGGGGGGTTTAGTATTTCGGTGTTGCGCGAGGTGCAAGCACCTCGCGAGCTTGTGAAAAAAAAAAAAAAAAGAGGGGGGGGGTGATGGGGGGGGGGGTTGCACAAGTATTTCCACTAAAGCATTGCCCCTCTAAAAGAATCTGAAAAAAAAAATGTTCCAAGTCTCTTAGATTCCGAGATCCGCCTAAAGGGGGGGAGAAGGGGGGCGGGACTTTGATAAATGGTTTTTACTTTACCGAGCTTCCTCTATACGAATCCGTAAAAAAAAAAAAAATACGGGTCTCGTAGTTTCCGAGATACGATAGGGAGGGGGGAGAAGGGGGGGGGAAAGGGGAGGTTTGGCACTTTTCCCGTAGGTTTGAGAGTTACTTGTTTACGAATCTGTCAAAATATACCCACGTCCCCATCCACCATCTGGGAGAACAATTATGTCAGTGAGTGAGTGGTAATTTAGCTTTATATAATATAATATAACTAGTATTTGCGTGTTGCGCGAGGTGCAAGCACCTCGCGTGCTTGTGAAAAAAACTAAAGCATTGCCCCTCTAAATCAAGTATTTGCGTGTTGCGCGAGGTGCAAGCACCTCGCGTGCTTGTGAAAAAAAAAAAAAAAAAAAGGGGGGGGTGATGGGGGGGGGGTTGCACGAGTATTACGACTAAAGCATTGCCGCTCTGAATGAATCTGAAAAAAAAAATGTTCCAAGTCTCTTAATTTCCGAGATCCGCCTAAAGGGGGTGAAAAGGAGGGCGGGGGGGGACTTTGAAAAATGGTTTTTACTTTACCGAGCCTCCTCTACAAGAATCCGTAAAAAAAAAAATACGGGTCTCGTAGTTTCCGAGATACGATAGGGTGGGGGGAGAAGGGGGGGGAAAAGGGGAGGTTTGGCACTTTTCCCGTAGGTTTGAGAGTTACTTGTTTACGAATCTGTCAAAATATACCCACCTCCCCATCCACCATCTGGGAGAACAATTATGTCAATGAGTGAGTGAGTGAGTGGTAATTTAGCTTTATATAATATAACTAGTATTTGCGTGTTGCGCGAGGTGCAAGCACCTCGCGTGCTTGTGATAAAAAAAAATTATTTGCGTGTTGCGCGAGGTGCAAGCACCTCGCGTGCTTGTGAAAAAAAAAAAAGGGGGGGTGGTTGATGAGGCGAGACGGGGGGGTTTAGTATTTGCGTGTTGCGCGAGGTGCAAGCACCTCGCGTGCTTGTGAAAAAATCTAAAGCATTGCCCCTCTAAATCAAGTATTTGCTTGTTGCGCGAGGTGCAAGCACCTCGCGTGCTTGTGAAAAAAAAAAGTGGGGGGGGGCGGGGGTGATGGGGGGGTTTTAGTATTTGCGTGTTGCGCGAGGTGCAAGCACCTCGCGTGCTTTTGAAAAAAAAAAGTATTTGCGTGTTGCGCGAGGTGCAAGCACCTCGCGTGCTTGTGAAAAAAACTAAAGCATTGCCCCTCTAAATCAAGTATTTGCGTGTTGCGCGAGGTGCAAGCACCTCGCGTGCTTGTGAAAAAAACTAAAGCATTGCCCCTCTAAATCAAGTATTTGCGTGTTGCGCGAGGTGCAAGCACCTCGCGAGCTTGTGAAAAAAAAATAAAAAAAAAAAGAGGGGGGGGGGGTGATGGGGGGGGGTTGCACAAGTATTTCGACTTAAGCATTGCCCCTCTAAATGAATCTGAAAAAAAAAATGTTCCAAGTCTCTTAGATTCCGAGATCCGCCTAAAGGGGGGGAGAAGGGGGGCGGGGAGGGGGGACTTTGAAAAATGGTTTTTACTTTACCGAGCCTCCTCTATACGAATCCGTAAAAAGAAAAAATACGGGTCTCGTAGTTTCCGAGATACGATAGGGGGGGGGAGAAGGGGGGGAAAAGGGGGGGTTTGGCACTTTTCCCGTAGGTTTGAGAGTTACTTGTTTACGAATCTGTCAAAATATACCCACCTCCCCATCCACCATCTGGGAGATTAATTCTGTCAGTGAGTCAGTGAGTGGTAATTTAGCTTTATATAGTATAATAATAACTAGTATTTGCATGTTGCGCGAGGTGCAAGCACCTCGCGTGCTTGTGAAAAAAACTAAAGCATTGCCCCTCTAAATCAAGTATTTGCGTGTTGCGCGAGGTGCAAGCACCTCGCGTGCTTGTGAAAAAAAAAAGTGGGGGGGGGCGGGGGTGATGGGGGGGGGTTTAGTATTTGCGTGTTGCGCGAGGTGCAAGCACCTCGCGTGCTTTTGAATAAAAAAAAGTATTTGCGTGTTGCGCGAGGTGCAAGCACCTCGCGTGCTTGTGAAAAAAACTAAAGCATTGCCCCTCTAAATCAAGTATTTGCGTGTTGCGCGAGGTGCAAGCACCTCGCGTGCTTGTGAAAAAAACTAAAGCATTGCCCCTCTAAATCAAGTATTTGCGTGTTGCGCGAGGTGCAAGCACCTCGCGAGCTTGTGAAAAAAAAATAAAAAAAAAAAGAGGGGGGGGGGGTGATGGGGGGGGGGTTGCACAAGTATTTCGACTTAAGCATTGCCCCTCTAAATGAATCTGAAAAAAAAAATGTTCCAAGTCTCTTAGATTCCGAGATCCGCCTAAAGGGGGGGAGAAGGGGGGCGGGGAGGGGGGACTTTGAAAAATGGTTTTTACTTTACCGAGCCTCCTCTATACGAATCCGTAAAAAGAAAAAATACGGGTCTCGTAGTTTCCGAGATACGATAGGGGGGGGGGAGAAGGGGGGGGAAAAGGGGGGGTTTGGCACTTTTCCCGTAGGTTTGAGAGTTACTTGTTTACGAATCTGTCAAAATATACCCTCCTCCCCATCCACCATCTGGGAGAACAATTCTGTCAGTGAGTCAGTGAGTGGTAATTTAGCTTTATATAGTATAATAATAACTAGTATTTGCATGTTGCGCGAGGTGCAAGCACCTCGCGTGCTTGTGAAAAAAACTAAAGCATTGCCCCTCTAAATCAAGTATTTGCGTGTTGCGCGAGGTGCAAGCACCTCGCGTGCTTGTGAAAAAAAAAAAAATGGGGTGTGATGGGGGGGGGGGTAGCACAATTATTTCGACTAAAGCATTGCCCCTCTAAATGAATCTGAAAAAAAAAATGTTCCAAGTCTCTTAGATTCCGAGATCCGCCTAAAGGGGGGGAGAAGGGGGGCGGGGGGGGACTTTGAAAAATGGTTTTTACTTTACCGAGCCTCCTCTATACGAATCCGTAAAAAACAAAAAATACCGGTCTCGTAGTTTCCGAGATACGATAGGGAGGGGGGAGAAGGGGGGGGGAAAGGGGAGGTTTGGCACTTTTCCCGTAGGTTTGAGAGTTACTTGTTTACGAATCTGTCAAAATATACCCACCTCCCCATCCACCATCTGGGAGAACAATTATGTCAGTGAGTCAGTGAGTGAGTGGTAATCTAGCTTTATATAATATAATAACTAGTATTTGCGTGTTGCGCGAGGTTCAAGCACCTCGCGTGCTTGTGAAAAAAAAAAAAGGGGGGGGGGTGATGCGGGGGTTGTACAAGTATTTCGACTAAAGCATTGCCCCTCTAAATGAATCTGAAAAAAAAATGTTCCAAGTCTCTTAGATTCCGAGATCCGCCTAAAGGGGGTGAGAAGGGGGGCCGGGGGGGACTTTGAAAAATGGCTTTTACTTAACCGAGCCTCCTCTATACGAATCCGTAAAAAGAAAAAAATACGGGTCTCGTAGTTTCCGAGATACGATAGGGGGGGGGAGAAGGGGGGGGAAAAGGGGAGGTTTGGCACTTTTCCCGTAGGTTTGAGAGTTACTTGTTTACGAATCTGTCAAAATATACCCACCTCCCCATCGACCATCTGGGAGAACAATTATGTCAATGAGTGAGTGAGTGAGTGGTAATTTAGCTTTATATAATATAACTAGTATTTGCGTGTTGCGCGGGGTGCAAGCACCTCGCGTGCTTGTGATAAAAAAAAATTATTTGCGTGTTGCGCGAGGTGCAAGCACCTCGCGTGCTTGTGAAAAAAAAAAAGGGGGGGTGGTTGATGGGGCGAGACGGGGGGGTTTAGTATTTGCGTGTTGCGCGAGGTGCAAGCACCTCGCGTGCTTGTGAAAAAAAAAAAAAAAAAAGAGGGGGGGGGGTGATGGGGGGGGGGTTGCACAAGTATTTCGACGAAAGCATTGCCCCTCTAAATGAATCTGAAAAAAAAAATGTTCCAAGTCTCTTAGATTCCGAGATCCGCCTAAAGGGAGGGGAGAAGGGGGGCGGGGGGGCGACTTTGAAAAATGGTTTTTACTTTACCGAGCCTCCTCTATACGAATCCGTAAAAAAAAAAAATACGGGTCTCGTAGTTTCCGAGATACGATAGGGAGGGGGGAGAAGGGGGGGGAAAAGGGGAGGTTTGGCACTTTTCCCGTAGGTTTGAGAGTTACTTGTTTACGAATCTGTCAAAATATACCCACCTCCCCATCCACCATCTGGGAGAACAATTATGTCAATGAGTGAGTCAGTGAGTGGTAATTTAGCTTTATATAGTATAATAACTAGTATTTGCGTGTTGCGCGAGGTGCAAGCACCTCGCGTGCTTGTGAAGAAAAAAAGGGGGGGGGTATTGGGGGGTTTAGTATTTGCGTGTTGCGCGAGGTGCAAGCACCTCGCGTGCTTGTGAAAAAAAAAAAAAAAAAAAAAGGGGGGGGGGTGATGGGGGGGGGGTTGCACAAGTATTTCGACTAAAGCATTGCCCCTCTAAATGAATCTGAAAAAAAAAATGTTCCAAGTCTCTTAGATTCCGAGATCCGCCTAAAGGGGGGCGAAGGGGGGCGGGGGGGGGGCCTTTGTAAAATGTTTTTTACTTTACCGAGCCTCCTCTATACGAATCCGTAAAAAGAAAAAAATACGGGTCTCGTAGTTTCCGAGATACGATAGGGGGGGGGGAGAAGGGGGGGGAAAAGGGGAGGTTTGGCACTTTTCCCGTAGGTTTGAGAGTTACTTGTTTACGAATCTGTCAAAATATACCCACCTCCCCATCCACCATCTGGGAGAACAATTATGTCAATGAGTGAGTCAGTGAGTGGTAATTTAGCTTTATATAGTATAACTAGTATTTGCGTGTTGCGCGAGGTGCAAGCACCTCGCGTGCTTGTGAAAAAAAAAGTGGGGGGGAGATGGGGGGGTTTAGTATTTGCGTGTTGCGCGAGGTGCAAGCACCTCGCGTGCTTGTGAAAAAAAAACAAACAAAAAAAAAAGAGGGGGGGGGGGTGATGGGGGGGGGGTTGCACAAGTATTTCGACTAAAGCATTGCCCCTCTAAATGAATCTGAAAAAAAAAATGTTCCAAGTCTCTTAGATTCCGAGATCCGCCTAAAGGGGAGGAGAAGGGGGGCGGGGGGGGACTTTGAAAAATGGTTTGTACTTTACCGAGCCTCCTCTATACGAATCCGTAAAAAACAAAAAATACGGGTCTCGTAGTTTCCGAGATACGATAGGGGGGGGGAGAAGGGGGGAGAAAAAGGGGAGGTTTGGCACTTTTCCCGTAGGTTTGAGAGTTACTTGTTTACGAATCTGTCAAAATATACCCACCTCCCCATCCACCATCTGGGAGAACAATTCTGTCAATGAGTGAGTCAGTGAGTGGTAATTTAGCTTTATATAGTATAATAACTAGTATTTGCGTGTTGCGCGAGGTGCAAGCACCTCGCGTGCTTGTGAAAAAAGAAATTGGTATGTGCGTGTTGCGCGAGGTGCAAGCACCTCGCGAGCTTGTGAAAAAGAAAAAAAAAAAAAAAGGAGGGGGGGGGGTGATGGGGGGGGGGGTTGCACAAGTATTTCGACTAAAGCATTGCCCCTCTAAATGAATCTGAAAAAAAAAATGTTCCAAGTCTCTTAGATTCCGAGATCCGCCTAAAGGGGGGGAGAAGGGGGGCGGGGGGGGTGACTTTGAAAAATGGTTTTTACTTTACCGAGCCTCCTCTATACGAATCCGTAAAAAACAAAAAATACGGGTCTCGTAGTTTCCGAGATACGATAGGGAGGGTCGAGAAGGGGGGTGAAAAGGGGAGGTTTGGCACTTTTCCCGTAGGTTTGAGAGTTACTTGTTTACGAATCTGTCAAAATATACCCACCTCCCCATCCACCATCTGGGAGAACAATTATGTCAATGAGTGAGTCAGTCAGTCAGTCAGTCAGTGAGTGATAATTTAGCTTTATATAATACTAGCTTTCGCCAGCGACTTCGTCCGCGTGGAAAAAAAATCCCCCGATTTTGAAACATTCTTCATTAGTGCTCCGCTCCTATTGGTCTTAGCGTGATAATATATAGCCTATAGCCTTCCTCGATAAATGGGCTATCTAACACTGAAATAATTTTTGAAATCAGACCCGTAGTTCCTGAGATTAGCGCGTTCAAGCAAACAAACAAACAAACAAACAAACTCTTCAGCTTTATAATATTAGTATAGATAACTAGTATTTGCGTGTTGCGCGAGGTGCAAGCACCTCGCGTGCTTGTGAAAAAAGAAATTGGTATTTGCGTGTTGCGCGAGGTGCAAGCACCTCGCGAGCTTGTGAAAAAAAAAAAAAAAAAATGAGGGGGGGGGTGATGGGGGGGGTTGCACAAGTATTTCGACTAAAGCATTGCCCCTCTAAATGAATCTGAAAAAAAAAATGTTCCAAGTCTCTTAGATTCCGAGATCCGCCTAAAGGGGGGGAGAAGGGGGGCGGGGGGGGGGGACTTTGAAAAATGGTTTTTACTTTACCGAGCCTCCTCTATACGAATCCGTAAAAAACAAAAAATACGGGTCTCGTAGTTTCCGAGATACGATAGGGAGGGGGGAGAAGGGGGGTGAAAAGGGGAGGTTTGGCACTTTTCCCGTAGGTTTGAGAGTTACTTGTTTACGAATCTGTCAAAATATACCCACCTCCCCATCCACCATCTGGGAGAACAATTATGTCAATGAGTGAGTCAGTCAGTCAGTCAGTCAGTGAGTGGTAATTTAGCTTTATATAATATAACTAGTATTTGCGTGTTGCGCGAGGTGCAAGCACCTCGCGTGCTTGTGAAAAAAGAAAGGGGGGGGGGTGATGGGGGGGTTTAGTATTTGCGTGTTGCGCGAGGTGCAAGCACCTAGCGTGCTTGTGAAAAAAAAAAAAAGGGGGGAGGGTGATGGGGGGAGATGGGGGGGTTTAGTATTTGCGTGTTGCGCGAGGTGCAAGCACCTCGCGTGCTTGTGAAAAAAAAAAGTGTTTGCGTGTTGCGCGAGGTGCAAGCACCTTGCGTGCTTTTTATAAAAAAAAAAAATGGGGGGGGTGATGGGGGGGGTTTAGTGTTTCGGTGTTGCGCGAGGTGCAAGCACCTCGCGAGCTTGTGAAAAAAAAAAAAAAAAGAGGGGGGGGGTGATGGGGGGGGGGTTGCACAAGTATTTCGACTAAAGCATTGCCCCTCTAAAAGAATCTGAAAAAAAAAATGTTCCAAGTCTCTTAGATTCCGAGATCCGCCTAAAGGGGGGGAGAAGGGGGGCGGGACTTTGATAAATGGTTTTTACTTTACCGAGCTTCCTCTATACGAATCCGTAAAAAAAAAAAAAATACGGGTCTCGTAGTTTCCGAGATACGATAGGGAGGGGGGAGAAGGGGGGGGAAAAGGGGAGGTTTGGCACTTTTCCCGTAGGTTTGAGAGTTACTTGTTTACGAATCTGTCAAAATATACCCACGTCCCCATCCACCATCTGGGAGAACAATTATGTCAGTGAGTGAGTGGTAATTTAGCTTTATATAATATAACTAGTATTTGCGTGTTGCGCGAGGTGCAAGCACCTCGCGTGCTTGTGATAAAAAAAAATTATTTGCGTGTTGCGCGAGGTGCAAGCACCTCGCGTGCTTGTGAAAAAAAAAAAAGGGGGGGTGGTTGATGGGGCGAGACGGGGGGGTTTAGTATTTGCGTGTTGCGCGAGGTGCAAGCACCTCGCGTGCTTGTGAAAAAATCTAAAGCATTGCCCCTCTAAATCAAGTATTTGCTTGTTGCGCGAGGTGCAAGCACCTCGCGTGCTTGTGAAAAAAAAAAGTGGGGGGGGGCGGGGGTGATGGGGGGGTTTTAGTATTTGCGTGTTGCGCGAGGTGCAAGCACCTCGCGTGCTTTTGAAAAAAAAAAGTATTTGCGTGTTGCGCGAGGTGCAAGCACCTCGCGTGCTTGTGAAAAAAACTAAAGCATTGCCCCTCTAAATCAAGTATTTGCGTGTTGCGCGAGGTGCAAGCACCTCGCGTGCTTGTGAAAAAAACTAAAGCATTGCCCCTCTAAATCAAGTATTTGCGTGTTGCGCGAGGTGCAAGCACCTCGCGAGCTTGTGAAAAAAAAATAAAAAAAAAAAGAGGGGGGGGGGGTGATGGGGGGGGGTTGCAAAGGTATTTCGACTTAAGCATTGCCCCTCTAAATGAATCTGAAAAAAAAAATGTTCCAAGACTCTTAGATTCCGAGATCCGCCTAAAGGGGGGGAGAAGGGGGGCGGGGAGGGGGGACTTTGAAAAATGGTTTTTACTTTACCGAGCCTCCTCTATACGAATCCGTAAAAAGAAAAAATACGGGTCTCGTAGTTTCCGAGATACGATAGGGGGGGGGAGAAGGGGGGGGAAAAGGGGGGGTTTGGCACTTTTCCCGTAGGTTTGAGAGTTACTTGTTTACGAATCTGTCAAAATATACCCACCTCCCCATCCACCATCTGGGAGAACAATTCTGTCAGTGAGTCAGTGAGTGGTAATTTAGCTTTATATAGTATAATAATAACTAGTATTTGCAGTGCTTGTGAAAAAAACTAAAGCATTGCCCCTCTAAATCAAGTATTTGCGTGTTGCGCGAGGTACAAGCACCTCGCGTGCTTGTGAAAAAAAAAAGTGGGGGGGGGCGGGGGTGATGGGGGGGGGTTTAGTATTTGCGTGTTGCGCGAGGTGCAAGCACCTCGCGTGCTTTTGAAAAAAAAAAGTATTTGCGTGTTGCGCGAGGTGCAAGCACCTCGCGTGCTTGTGAAAAAAACTAAAGCATTGCCCCTCTAAATCAAGTATTTGCGTGTTGCGCGAGGTGCAAGCACACCGCGTGCTTGTGAAAAAAACTAAAGCATTGCCCCTCTAAATCAAGTATTTGCGTGTTGCGCGAGGTGCAAGCACCTCGCGAGCTTGTGAAAAAAAAATAAAAAAAAAAAGAGGGGGGGGGGGTGATGGGGGGGGGGTTGCACAAGTATTTCGACTTAAGCATTGCCCCTCTAAATGAATCTGAAAAAAAAAATGTTCCAAGTCTCTTAGATTCCGAGATCCGCCTAAAGGGGGGGAGAAGGGGGGCGGGGAGGGGGGACTTTGAAAAACGGTTTTTACTTTACCGAGCCTCCTCTATACGAATCCGTAAAAAGAAAAAATACGGGTCTCGTAGTTTCCGAGATACGATAGGGGGGGGGGAGAAGGGGGGGGAAAAGGGGGGGTTTGGCACTTTTCCCGTAGGTTTGAGAGTTACTTGTTTACGAATCTGTCAAAATATACCCACCTCCCCATCCACCATCTGGGAGAACAATTCTGTCAGTGAGTCAGTGAGTGGTAATTTAGCTTTATATAGTATAATATAACTAGTATTTGCGTGTTGCGCGAGGTGCAAGCACCTCGCGTGCTTGTGAAAAAAACTAAAGCATTGCCCCTCTAAATCAAGTATTTGCGTGTTGCGCGAGGTGCAAGCACCTCGCGTGCTTGTGAAAAAAAAAAAAAAAAAAAAGGGAGGGGTGATGGGGGGGGGGTTGCACGAGTATTACGACTAAAGCATTGCCGCTCTGAATGAATCTGAAAAAAAAAATGTTCCAAGTCTCTTAATTTCCGAGATCCGCCTAAAGGGGGTGAAAAGGAAGGCGGGGGGGGACTTTGAAAAATGGTTTTTACTTTACCGAGTTTCCTCTACAAGAATCCGTAAAAAAAAAAATACGGGTCTCGTAGTTTCCGAGATACGATAGGGTGGGGGGAGAAGGGGGGGGAAAAGGGGAGGTTTGGCACTTTTCCCGTAGGTTTCAGAGTTACTTGTTTACGAATCTGTCAAAATATACCCACCTCCCCATCCACCATCTGGGAGAACAATTATGTCAATGAGTCAGTCAGTGAGTGAGTGAGTGGTAATTTAGCTTTATATAATATAACTAGTATTTGCGTGTTGCGCGAGGTGCAAGCACCTCGCGTGCTTGTGAAAAAAACTAAAGCATTGCCCCTCTAAATCAAGTATTTGCGTGTTGCGCGCGGTGCAAGCACCTCGCGTGCTTGTGAAAAAAAAAAAAAAGAAAAAAGAGAAGGGGGGGTGTCATGGGGGGAGTTGGGGGTGTTTAGTTTTTGCATGTTGCGCGAGGTGCATGCACCTCGCGTGCTTATGAAAAAAAAAAAAAGGGGGGTGGGATGGGGGGGGGGGGTTGCAGAAATATTTTGACTAAAGCATTGCCCCTCTAAATGAATCTGAAAAAAAAAATGTTCCAAGTCTCTTAGATTCCGAGATCCGCCTAAAGGGGGGGAGAAGGGGGGCGGGGGGGGGAATTTGAAAAATGGTTTTTACTTTACCGAGCCTCCTCTATACGAATCCGTAAAAAGAAAATAATACTGGTCTCGTAGTTTCCGAGATACAATAGGGGGGGGGGAGAAGGGGGGGGAAAAGGGGAGGTTTGGCACTTTTCCCGTAGGTTTGAGAGTTTCTTGTTTACGAATCTGTCAAAATATACCCACCTCCCCATCCACCATCTGGGAGAACAATTATGTCAATGAGTGAGTCAGTCAGTCAGTCAGTCAGTCAGTGGTAATTTAGCTTTATATAGTATAATATAATAATAATATAATTACGAATCTTTTTTTAACAGTACAGTATTATTCCTTATTCAATTAAATACGTCAGATATGTTGAGGATTTAATGTAGATCAAAATTGCTTTTTACACTATATCAATAAAATGAATATCTTATGAGTTATCGCCGATATAAGAGTGTGGCAAATTACCGGACCAAAATCATATGAAAGCTGGCTAACGTACAGCCTGTACCCAAAAAGGGCAGTCGTGGTGACCCGGCCAACTACAGGCCTATTTCAGTCATTTTCATACTATGTAAGAGTATGGAGCGTGTACTTAATAGTAAGCTCCTGGCATACCTAGAAGCCAACGACATCCTCAGTGACCGACAATATGGCTTTCGCAAAAACCGGTCAACTGGGGATCTTCTAGCGTATGCCATTCGTGTCTGGAGTGAGGCCATTGAGAAGCAAGAGAAAGCAATTGCTTTTTCCCTTGACATCTCCAAGGCTTTTGACAGAGTCTGGCACGATAGCCTTACTGCTAAGCTTCCTTCTTTCGGTTTACCCACTCAACTTTGCGTTTGGATTGAAGAGTTCCTGAGGGATCGGTCCATTCGAGTGGTCATTGATGGCTGCTCGTCTGGCCAATCGGCAATTAATGCCGGGGTCCCTCCGGGGTCTGTTCTCTCAGCAACTTTATTCTTGCTGCACATTAACGATCTGCTAATGCCCAGTACCTTTGGGTATGCAGACGACAGCACAGTTTCTGAGAGATATGTGTCCAGCGCGCGAGCTGGTGGGTCACAGATCCAGTCTCACCATGAGGACATGGTTGGGCGCTTGAACTTGACCTTGAAGGCTGTCTCCGAATGGGGCGATGCCAACCTGGTCAGGTTTAATGCAGCTAAGACCCAGGCGTGTCTCTTCTCCGCAAAAAGGAGCCAATTTGAACCGGCTCCTACTTTCCGTGGTGTAACTGTGCCGATAACCGATCCTATTAAGCTTCTTGGGGTGACTTAACTTCCACACTCAATTTTGGCCCGTTTATCGAGGCTAAGGCTCAGTTAGCATCAAAAAAGTTGGGAATCCTAGCCAAGGCGAGACGATACTTCACACCGGAACAGCTGCTCAATTTGTATCAACCCCAGGTTCGGTCGTGTGGAATACTGCTCTCATCTTTGTGATGGATCTGCGAAATACCAACTGGACGCGCTTGAGTCTATCGAGAAGCGGGCCAAGAGACTCATTGGCAACGATGCACTGGTCGAGTCAAAGCTCTAGAGCCTTGAACACCGACGAAGAGTTGCAAGTCTATCGGTTTTCTATCGGTTACATTTCGGGGAGTGTGCGATGGAATTACACAATTTAATCCGCCAAGTCCGTTCCATCATCGGACTACGAGACAAACGGCGAAACGCCATCGTTACATGGTGGACATCCCACCCATACGCACAAAACGTTTTGGGAATACCTTCATTGTGCGTACGGCTAAGGAGTGGAATTCCCTGCTGGAGTCTGTGTTTCCCGATAGCTACAACCTAGGAGTCTTAAGGTCAAGAGTGAATAGGTTACTTTTAGGTAAGCGAGCTCCATCTTCGACCACATCATCACTTACCATTAGGTGAGATAATGGTCAAACGCGAACCTATTTTCAATAAATATATACCTATAAGCAAATATAAACTTTATTACCCGAGCGAAGCCGGGCCGGGTCGCTAGTATCATCTATAACGTGCCCACTGCTGAGACAGAGGTCACCGTAATCACCACGAGGGGCCAATGCGGGTTGGTGGATGTTGCATGCCCGTGTATCACTGCTGGGTGCCAACTGAAAACCAGCGCTCGGATTTACCATATGGTCCGCAAATTTTGTTGTGATCTTGATGTCGTAAGTTTCTATTGTAATTGTAGTGTGTCTGTCAGTTTCTGTACACACACATCAATATTTTATTATGTTTTCGGATATTCGGTTACAGCAAGTAATGCCCATAATAATAATAATAAAAATAAAGTTTTTTTTTTAACAGTATAAGTGCTCGATACAGAATATGAATAAAGAAGCTGCTAATCAGTATCCAAGTGTCTGTATGTCATATTATTATTGGAAATTACAATGTTTTCAAGTGCTTATTCTTATTTTTGCATATTTACACGATACTATAACACAAAAAAAAACGGAACGAGATTTACGTGGGAGAAGCCTTCCGAACGAACGAAGTGGCGTGCACAGCTTGTTTCAATTAAGCATATAGTTTTTTTTATAACTAACCCCGCTAATTTATTGATTTATTTCCCTTCTTCATTTCATCACACATTACCGTAGCAATAAATAAAAAGTAATTCATTTCATTTATTAAAACTTTTGGCAGATGTTGCCAAACGTCAAAATGTCTGGCTGGTCTAATAGGCACTCCTTGAACTGCCTGAGGGTTCAACGATCATACAGGCCTATTATTTATTTAGTTCAAGCCATTTTCGCCTCTAATGCGAACTTTCAGAGACTAAAATCTCCTGAAAGACAAGATCAGAATTTGTCGGCAAAACTAAAGACTGTTTTCAACCTTGTGTTCATTAAATAAAGTTGATTTTGCTTTGTCTTTAGTATTTTATTCCTAAGCTTGACATATTGACAGTCGCATTGCTGTCTCCTTATTCGGGTTTCATTTTATTTGGCGTGCATCAGTCTTGATTTTGAGAGCGTGATAATAACTCGAACTAATATTATGTAAGTAATTAATTTATTAATAAAAGTGCTGTAGGCCTGTTCTAAACGAACAAATACAAGTATTCAAAAACTGACCATATTTTGGCGCTAAATTAATCTTTACTGAACTTGTTGAGTTGAACTAGAGTGGACCATTTAGAGCACGGGGTTTATACTTTAGCCGTTAGAATCTACATGTCAGTTCATTTACATTATAGGTATATAATATACTGATATTAGCCATTTAACTTAAATATATTTTACTTTATTTCTTATATTATGCACCTGCCATGTTGTCTTCACCACCCATGAAGACCTAAGGCATAAGTCTATTTAGGTACTATTTAAGTTGCATACAATTTTAATAAATAGAATGTCTTTCAACCTCTGCCATGTGGTGGGGGTCATCAAATTAAAAGCATTACTTTCTATTCTAAGTAAGTAAGTACTGATTGCACAAAAAGTTCTGACACTCCACATTTTCGCTGTTTCCACTATTCACACTATCGTTGATAGAATGTGACAAAGTTATCAAGAGCTTTTAGTATAATGGAAATATTCTAATGGAAACCCAGCTTGATTCAAAATTCTTAAACAAGTAGCTCATTAAATATATTCATAAATAACTTTTCTGATAGTCCAAAAGCATCATAAGATTTCATGCCCCATAATTTTCTTAATGCACCTTGCTGAAGCACATCCAGCCGGAATTACCCACTTACGTCATTGATAAAAACACATTCGGAAGTACCTACGCAGTCTCGCACGCGACTAATTTTCTGACCGATGTTAGCAAGGGAAAACTTAACCTCAAAAATGAACAGGCGTTTCAATTGAGACGAGACAAGGCGGAGAATCGTGAAAAATAAATCTTTTACACTAGATATTGATCGTTGTAAACATTAGAGACTCCAGAAATAAATGTTACATCTCCAGCGAAGTCAGTGCCAACTTTTCCCGCCCTTTCTAGTCAGTTAACACGCAAAAACCGCGCTAGATGGTCAACCGGAAAAATAATCGTTGCTGAAAATACATGTGCCTGAATTCAAATAAATAAAATATTAATTTGACTTAAATTTTCGCGGTACATAATATTTATTTCTATCTCGTGCAGTGACAGCAAATTATACAGCCATGGGTAACGAGTATGAATACGAAGCCAGAGAAATAATATCAAGGATAGAAAATATCACGGAACAAGATGATAAAAATCTAGCGGGAGCCACAAAGGAAATAAGGAACGATTTAACAGTTTTCATACCAGAAAACCCCTTCCCAGACATTGAGGTCGATGCGTATCCACCTTTAAAATTCTCATGGGTGATTCCGAAAAAAATTGCAGCCATGGCCTTTCCTAGGAATAAGGAGAATCTGAAATTTTTAATAGATCAAGGTATCTCGGTTCTGGTAACATTGACAGCTGGTAAGAAACCTCCAGTGGACGATATGCCCAGGCTAAGGTGGGTTGAAATACCCGTAGAAGAATTCGAAGCCCCCAGCATAGATCAAATTAAAAAGTTCATCGATGTTTGTAAGAAAGCCGACAAAAATGGCGAGGTAAGTGTTTCAAACTATCAATTTTATACGTAACCTGATTCGTGTATGCAATACGTACAGAAAAATTTAGCAAAATCTAGCCTCGATATAAAAGTTACATTATTCTTCTCATTTTGAAAAATCTTTCAACCTGGGTTGGCCTGCAAAAGGCAGGTGTTCAGTTACCTAAAAAAAGATAGGACAGTGACCTCATCTTTCATGCGTTGAGATTCTATTTTAAATTACAGAAAATGTCAACACACGGGGTCAAAGTTTTTCTGGTTCAAGTAGGACTGGGCTTGTAATAGACTGTGATTTAGTTTCCTTCGACTTGTCAATAGGTCCCTATAGATTGAACTAAAATTCGACCAACAATAATATTTTTCAAACAAAATTATACATATATTTATCATCACCACAGATGTCTAAAATACATGACGAACATTTACTCACAGCATAATTTATTTACGGACGTATTTATCTATATGCGATAATCAGGAGGGGGAAATACTGACCCCAGTATTTCCAAGGTAACCCATTAACTGGAGAGAGCCAGATAAGCAAATGTTCTATGTAAAATGCTGCTCTCAGAGTTGCATCCACTTAGAATTGAAGCTGACCCAAAAGTAGCGAGTGCTACTTTACTTACGCTACCATTGAGTGGTTTCAATCAATGGAATATTTTGTGATTGGAAGAGTACCTACTTCTAAACTTAAACTTTTTTTTATTATTTAAAAATAGAACACAGCGATGTGGGTAGAATTCACATTGATAGCTCAATCTTTAAAAATTAGCAACAGTTCTAAAACGCTGAACAACACACCATACTCGATTGTAGTCTCAAATGCTGCCCCAAACGCGTTTCACTATTGACATAAATAAACAAAATCTATTTTCACTTGCCTAGGTTTAGATATTTACCTGAGCTATAACGAATTGCGTCTAGCCTGTGCCAAATAAATAACGAGAATCATTAAAATTGTGGCTAAATGCCATAATTATAATACCTACTGGACTATACAAGTGCTTTTCCATTTTAGTAAATATGTGACGCTGAGGTGCGTCATCTATGTTTGAAGCAGCTTGTTAATATAATTACATGTCGTTTCCTTTACACAAAATAGGCATTGGCTTAAAGGAGATGGTACAAAATGATCCCCCTAAGGGAAAACAGCTGCCGATCTCCGGTTACCGTAGGCTTGCGGGCGGTAGCTCACCGTCCGATAAGGTCCAGGCTTGGGTCGACAGAAAAGTGGTAAAAAATTATTCGTCTAAGGGTAAACAGCTGACGGTGACCGGAGACCATAGGCGTGGGTTTGCGGGCGGCGAGCAGGGTAACTCACTGTAAGGACCAATCCCGGGTCGGCGCGGTACCGAGTGTTTCAGGGGCACCTCAAACAGCAGTCAGCACCCATAGAGTAGGTACTATAATACTACGGATAGTCAGCACAGCACTAATGAGGGAGACCTGAGACCTGTTAGTTATGAAGGGATAATCATCAAAATATCATCAATGAGTTTCGTATTTTCTAGTGGTGGTCCGGTTAATTCAAATAATGGCTTGCCTAAGATGAACACTGAACACAGTAATTTTTTAATAGTTTGTTAT
Source organism: Tholera decimalis (assembly GCA_943138885.2). Taxonomy (NCBI): domain Eukaryota; kingdom Metazoa; phylum Arthropoda; class Insecta; order Lepidoptera; family Noctuidae; genus Tholera; species Tholera decimalis. The sequence continues at coordinate 9,570,308 of OW964570.2, forward strand.
GAAAACTGAATTATTGCGTGATGATGATGAAACAGGAGAATGATTATATGTACATTAAACTCCCAATCTTTTTATTTTCGCGGCCACAGTATCTCGTTAAACGCAACCCTGGCAGGCATTTGCCCCCGTCATTGCTGCTGACTGCCCTTTAAGGAATATTTTAGAATTATCTACGTAGAAGCACATAATTTTCTATTCAATTCGTCAAAGATAATCTAGCGATTTGATCCAATACTGACCTCATACTCAAGGTATGGTAACTCCGCAGGTGATGGGCATCCACTGTCGTCAAGGCAGGAGTAGATCCGGCGTGATGCTGGCCTGCTACCTCATACACTTCCACCGCTTCGAACCCGACCAGGCCATGAACTCTATCAGGATGATCAGGCCAGGTATGACGAAAGATTTACTTCTGTAGAATAATATTAAGTTAATATTTATTAAAACAGAGAACTAACGGAATGCTCATTAGAATGTAGCATCGAATAGATTACTCTTTATCGTGTACAAATCATTAACGCCTTTTCTCAATTATCGAACCGATTCCAGTTTAATAGCACATAACCCAGTTACTGGGTACATGACACCACTTGTCACTAGTGTCAGATTTTCTGGCTTAATGCTTGAAACGTGAAACATCCGAGAATCGGCAAAATAGGCTTAAAACAAAAGAAGTCTTCACCTCTAGGTAGGCTTTTAAGTCTGTGCCATTGCACTGAATTGGAAACGTAAAACGTTTCTAATAAATATTTCTTGTTTATAAACTCCCGCGTTGTAAAGTAAAATGAATTTAAAATCTTGCTAATAATTGACATGACAGGCAATATACAGTTGTTAACTAACAGAGGGCGTTCCCGTTAACCCGCAATAGTAAAGCATCCATAAGGGTCATTCTACATTTAGGGAAAAATATTAAAAAAAAAATAAAACATCGTTTTTCATATGCTTATTAGATTTACTGTGTTTAGTAACATAAATAATCAACAAAATAATTAGTAACAGAGGTCATTTATGTTTTAATTACGAGAATATTGACATAAAATAAATAAAGACGATAACAGATGTGACGCAATACGTAACAGAAATGATGATTTTCTAAATAATTCTGGTTTACAAGTAACCAAGAATTTGTTATGAATGATAATGGTAAAACTAGATTGTTATCAATTAAACCAAAATATAATTATTCTTGAACACAACAAGAAGACACAGAAAAAAAATCTTAAAATATGATCACAGAAGTGACGTCTTCTTCGTCACCTTCTAACAAATAACTAGCTAATTTGATATCCATAAATATAAAGGCATACTAATCAAGTATAACTTTTTAATACTTAAATAATTATATAATCAGACAGAGATAAACACCGTGTCTGTAACTATAGGCCTATTGCTTTACTACCAGCTATATCTAAGATCCTGGAAAAAATAATTAACGGTAGACTTGTTAAGTATCTCGAAAGCAATATAATATGATTTCATCCTGTCAATTTGGTTTCCGTTCGGGGAAGTCAACAGAGGACGCAGTACATAAGCTTACTGATTATGTTGTTAGAAATCGTGGCAATGGAAACAAACCACTTGCCATCTTCCTCGACCTTACCAAGGCATTTGACACGGTGTCTATCCCGCGACTTCTACTCAAATTGGAGCTTTTGGGTATAAGAGGCCTGCAGCTGAAATTATTCCAAGACTATCTAAGCGGTCGTAAACAATGCCTGAAACTAGGTTCCTACATTAGTACTGATTTATCTGTGACCTTTGGTGTACCTCAGGGCGCACTACTCAGACCTACACTCTTCTTAGTGTATATTAATGACCTCAGTGACCTGAAACTGGAGCAGGGTATTATAATTTCTTATGCGGACGATACTGCACTGCTTTTCTTTGCTAAAACTTGGAATGATACCTACATGCTGGCGCAGGAGGGTTTCAACAAGGTATCAGACTGGCTGAAACAAATTGTCTGACGCTAAATACAGAGAAAACAATGTACATGCCCTTTAACTCTCGAAATCCTAATAAGCCCCCCATTGGTCTTACAATAAAATCACATACCTGTCATGTCCACCAAGCTTATGGTTCTAACTGTTATCACACTGATGACAGATGTGATGATCACAGAAATGACAAACTTTAATATTTGCGGCCTTATTTTTTTACTGTTCAAGTTCAGGCTTGGTTCTGCACTCATTCACAATACTGACACGATAATACATTCATGCTAAGCAGTTTTATGATTTCATTAATGTGTCTTACCTTATTACAGCTAAAACAGATGTGATGTGCGAAGTTTTACACCACGAAAACACCAATCAAAACAATTTTTCACAAAAAACAAAGACGAACTTTTTCTAATTTGAAGCCGGTATTCGAATGGCAGCTATGTGGTTTTGCAATATTATAAAAATTAACCGAGCTAAATGAATATTGCTAGATACTTCTTTGTAATTTCTACTAGGTAACAGAAGTGGCGATGATTTTGTAACAAAAGTAGAATCAAGACCGGTGACGAATATACTTTACTGAATTTAATTTGCTTTATGCAACAGAAATAGGACTATATTTGAAAGCTACTAAAGGATAGATGAGTAATTTTCGTCTACTAATTGTATTTTTTTAGTACGTCTTAAGTCAACGGTGTGTAAATTACACAGATAACAGAACATGACGGAAGCCGTTGAAAATAAGTTTTTTAATATTTATTTATTATTGTATTACATACATTATTATAGTCTATTATACTTGAGGTAGATTTCTATCAAAAGAGCTATGAATGAAACTCTGAATTCCATTCGATTAATTAATATACTCATTGCACACTTTTTTGGCTGTAGAATAGAATGACCCATAAATGCTAAAAAAATATTACCATTCGAAAACAAAATGTTTTTTGTTAATATCAAAATATTTACTAAAAATTTTAAATTGATACGTAAAAGAAACACTCTGTACACGTGTACAGAGTGATTCTTTTACGTATCAATTTAAAATTTTTAGTGAATATTTTAATATAAAAAAAAACATTTTGTTTTCGAATGGTAATATTTTTTAGGGTTCCGTAGCCGAATGGCAAAAAACGGAACCCTTATAGTTTCGATATGTCTGTCCGTCTGTCTGTCTGTCTGTCTGTCCGTCCGTCCGTATGTCACAGCCATTTTATTCCGAAACTATTAAGACTATACATGTGAAACTTAGTAGGTAGATGTATTCTGTGAACCGCTTTCCGAATTTAAGAAAAAAAAATAAAAAATATTTAAAATAAAGGGGGGTCCCCATACATGGAACTAGAACTGAATTTTTTTTTCATGAAACCTATTCGTGTGTGGTATCTATACACAGGTCTTTAAAAATGATATAAGGGTTTCTAAAACCACTTTTTCATAAAGTCAATCGTTTAAAAGATATAAGCTTCCAAAGTGGTAAAATGTGTGTCCCCCCCCCTCTAACTTCTATAATAATGGAGTGAAAAATCTAAAAAAAATATATGTCTGTAGATCTTAATGTAAACTTTCAATCAAAATAGGTTTGAACGAAATCAAGTCAGCAGTTTTTGAGATACAGCATATTTTCTAAAACCGCAAATATAACTTTGTAATTGATACAAACACTATGAAAAACAAAGTTATTTAGCGTAGTTGTAAAAATGTAAATTATCTAGTTTTAAGAAATTTTTAAGGTTTTTTTTTTATTCGTCAAATAAATATACTTATTATATTATATTATTATAGTTACTACGGAACCCTTCATGGGCGAGTTTGACTCGCACTTGGCCAATTTTTTAGCATGTATGGATGCTATACTATTGCGGGTTAACGGGAACGCCCTCTGTTAGATAACATACTGTATGATGCACACTTATATAGCTAACTTAATTTGAGATAGCTCGTTTTAATAGAAGCTTTAAATTGATACTCCCATCAATCGCTATCTATACCAATATGAAACAGGTAATGTTTGTGCGTGACTTTGTATGAACATAGTAATCTCCGAAATTACTCATACGATTAAGAAAAAAACTTATACCAATGGAATGCTACGTTATCACTGACAGACAGACAAAATTTTCGCAAAAAAAAATGTATTTCACGGCGGGCAGCAAGTATAGTAGCAAATAAAAAAGAGTTGTTGGTGCTTAGGCCAAATACCTACCAGAAACGCGCACCAATCGTTTTGAGAATATCTACGCAGGAGTCTTTATTTTCTGGACCAAGAGACTCATTGGCAACGATGATTCTCATTGGTCGAGTCAAATACTAAAGCTCTAAGTCCAGACCCTTGAACATTGGAGTTGCAAATCTATCGATTTTCTATTGGTTACATTTTGGAGAGTGTGCGACGGAATTGCCCAACATAATTCTACTAAGCCCGTTCTATCATCGGACTACAAGACACACGGCGATGCCCCATGATTGTTTTATGCACAAAACGTTTACGGAATACTTCCATTGTGCGTTGGTACGGCTAAGGAGTGGGATTCCCTGCCGGAGTCTGTGTTTCCTGATAACTAAAACCTGGGGGTCTTTAGGTCAAGAATCAATAGGTTACTTCTAGAGTTCTAGGGAAGCGTGCTCCATCGTAAACCACGTTATCACTTTTCATCGGGGAGGATATTGGTCAAACGTAAGCCTCGAGGATTGTGGTTTTCATATTTTATCAATTTTTTTTTGCTTCTTGCCAAATTTCATGATTCTGGATTAACGGGAAGTACCAACCCTATAGGTTTGATTTGTTTATGAAATCGCAAATTATGTGACATAAACGATCTTATATCTTTTCCTCGCTTTCCCAGTTGCGTTTTTCTGGAAATTGTATATAAATATCAATTTGACATCTCTACGCTTTCCTGAGAAACGCAGTGTTGACAGACAGACGGATACATGGACAACAAAGTTATCCTATAAGGATTCTGTTTTCGCTATGGAATCTTAGAATAAAACGGCTTAAATCGCGCCAACCTAGGTAATCTCAAGGGATTATAATGAAAGACAATAAATTATGCCATTATCAGTCTTGGCAAATTAACAGATAAAAGAGTGGCTATGTCCATCAGTGTCCAAGTTGATTGGCAGGCGGATTTGTATTGTAATCACTTTGATTTATGAGGGTAGTATCATACTATTAGTGGTTGTTACCATATGTGATTATTTTGTTACTCTAAATGAGGTTCAACATCAGTTCAGTAGGCAGTAGCTACAAAATATAAATGAAACATATTTTGCTAATTGTTATGCATTAGGTTCCTTCCTTTCCTATTGTTCCGGGGCCGCGGTATCTCGTTAGAATAATCCCGCAACCCCGGCAAGCGATGGCCATCAGGCCCAGACAGTCTATATGTATAGATCTGACTTCATGTGTAGTGCCCATTGCGGTAATATGTACTACGTAGTACATCTTATCTCAATGGTAGTGCCTAGCTGTATAATGGCTATATACCAAACTTCAACAATATCCTGATTCTTAGGGTTGTCACAATCCATACATGTACATAAACTGTTTATTAATATTAAGAGCACTAGAGTTACTTTTTACAGAAATTACCATATTGTAATAACTCTCCCTTTCTCCACAATTATCCGTCCCTTACACACATTGCTACGTTTAATTTCCCACATAAATATGTTTTTCAAATCGATTGATAGTCTGGCAGAAACTAAAGGCCTAGGGACCCATGGTCTGTCGAGGTCTGGGCTGCACTCTCGCTTTACATCTCCTGCGTAGTTGTCTAATCTCCACAATACTCTTTCACCCTGCTCCAAGAGAGTCGCAGGGAAATAAGCACAGTTCACACGAACAAAAACCGACCGTCCTCTCATTCTCACAGCCGAGGCCCGCCGCGAAGCCCCAGTAATTGGCAGCCCCGACCCTTGTTAGACCGATCCCGCGACGCTGAGCCAGTAGCTTTAAATTCGTCCCCTAATATAATAACTGTCAGATTCAGCCTATCCGTAGCTGCCGTCCCCCAGCGACGGCCTAAGCTCTCGCTCTAGCTCGATCTGTAAATTTAATATAAGCTCTGGCTGTCTTCATTATTATAGTTAAGGGCCGCCATAGGCAAGTCGGGCTAAGCAGCTGACAACCTCATAGGATGACTTGTGAGAGGCCACTCACGAAAGAAAGAAACGTCTCCACAAGATAAGCCCTTGTGGTTAGGTTAGGAGAGTTATATTATTACTTACTATCTATACTAATACATACATATTATAAAGCGGAAAAGTTTGTTTGTTTGAATGCGCTAATCTTCGAACATACTGGGTGAAGTTGGATGAAATTTGGTTTCATCCAAATCCACCCGTTAGCACTTATTACTCTTTACTCGAGTTACTTTTTATTCGACCGCAAAAAAGAGGGTTATCTTTTTATTAGTAGATGGCAGACAAATAATATGGTGACAAACAGCTTTAATATTAGGTTCGTTCGTGATGATATGAATTTGTATTCTACTGACTGTGACAGGACACAGATATATATTTATCAAAATACTTGGACTTGATTGATTGTAGCACGTTAAAAAGTTTTCGCTCGACTGCTAGTAGTAAATATAATAGCTTAACCAATATTCATGTAGCTACCGGCAATACAAAATATTTTAAAGTGTCTTTCTGAAACAAAATAAATGTGAACATAATGTATAACCTTGTCCTATAATTACTTTCCGGGAACCTTGAATAACAAATTAAAAGCTAAATAAGCCATTATAAATAGTGCTCTTGTGTCATGAGAGTATCACCAATATAAATCTTCGCTCGAATTTCCAAATAATGTTCATGAACGAACCTAAAAGCGAATATAAAAGCTATTTGTTACCATATTTTTCTGCCATCTACTGTGGTACTACCTACTATATTTGGAGGAGTAGGAATTCTAGGATAAAAGCCTATAACCACCTCTATCTTTCTGTGAAAGTCCTATTAAAATCAGTCGAGCCGTTCCAGAGACTAGCCTGGACAAGCAGAATGGCATATAATCAGACAACATTTTTATTCATTTCTTTTGCGTTTTAGTATCGTGAAAATAATTATAAGCACTTTATAAAAGTATTTTTAATTTATTTATTTTCCGAAAATCACCATAAAATACAGAACTTTCCATTCAACTGCCAAAATATCTGTCAGGATTGCGGAAACGTTCCAACGAGATACCGCGGCCCCGGAACTTAAGGGCAACTGAAGGAACAGGGTGGGTTTTTAGTCAGTATTGGTCTGACACCCCCCCCCGCTTCACCCAAAGCGGAGTCATATATATGGAATATCAAACTGAATGCCGCACTGAAGGAGCTTGAGGTCTCAAAGAAGACCTGCAGTGACCTGCTGCGAGAAAGAGAGGAAAGCGAGGTGGAAATCAGGAACTTAGTTGACAAAAACACAGAACTCAAGAGACAGCTTGTGGAACTGCACACCCAGCACATGGACATACTCGACCAGCATCACCATCTCCGCAATCTGGTGTCTGGGTTTCAAGAATGCAGCAACACACATGACCAAGCACTCAAACGTATATCGGGACTGGAAGCGGAATTAAACAAGGCTCATAACACAATCTCTACTATAGAAACCTTGAGAGCCAGTGAACAAGTGGCCAATACAAACAGTCTTTTTGACGAGCTGGTGGGTAGTGGATCCGGACTAGTATGTAAGAAGCCCACCTATACCATAGACTTAACTGGGGACGATACATTAACAAACTGTCCTGTTTTAGGTAGCCACAATAAAATAAAGAAATACATTAAAATTAATAGAAACATTCAAAAGTACAAGAAACTTTTAAAATCAAAAAGTGTTTATAAATATAATACTGAACTTAGAAAGCAACGTGTTATCCTAAATAGCCAATTAAAAGAATGTAATTTAAAGTTAGATAATCAGAGAAAGGTGTATGATTTTGATATACAAAATCTAGAGCAGGAATTATTGAGTAGGGAAAATACACTTAGGGATATGTTTTGTAAGTATGAGTTGAGCCAGAAAATGTTAAGTGAGCGCATGCAGGAGGCCTGTGACTTGGTGGACTTGGTAAAGTTTAATGCGGAGAGGTATGAGTCATTGACAAATGACCTCACCTGTAGTTGTGCTTCAAATCACCCGGCCATCATGTTACCACAGATTACTCCTGCATCCTCCCCCATTTTGCCTCATACTTTGGAAACCACAAACCCAGCTCAAAGTAACATTTTAGTGTATTCAGATAGATTAGGCACAGGTTTTGGCTCACTATTAAATAATTATTGCGATCATACCGTAGTAAGTCATTGTTACCATAACCTGCATTTCACTGAGCTCATTCATAAAATCAAACAATCAAAATTGAATGAGCAGACCACAGTCATTCTTTTATTTGGAAACAGTCTTAATGTGACAAAAAAGGACATTGTTAATGGTATTGGCACCCTCCTTAAATTAAAATTAGGCAAATTAATTTTATGTGCATTGCCTTATTCTAATAATTTGACATGTATAGAAAATGAATATATTTATAGACTTAATAATTTGATGCATATGTTAGTATGCCGTCATAGTGACCATTTATTGTATTTTGATACTAACAATTTTGTTAGAGATTTTGTTTTGATTCGGGAATATATGTATCTTCCCAAAAAAAGTCGACATTTATTGGCTACTTTGTTAGCGTACAATATACACTCATTTATTGATAATTTTACTGATCCTAGGTTAAGTGAATATTCAGTATTATCTAGGGTATCTAATAATACTGAAATTAATTATTGCATTGACAGTTTACATAACTCAACCAATTGCTTGGTTGCAAATAATTTTACTACTGAGAATTTAAATTAGAAATTTTGACAACAGAGGGAATCTCTAGCAGTAATGAACTTTTGAAACTGCAAAGAGGACTCAAATATAGTTTTAAAATCAATAAATACTATTAACCTGGTACATCAAAATATTCAAGGATTTTTAAACAAAGACTTAGAAGTAGACTTTTTTCTTAATTTTAACAATATTGATATTCTTTGCCTAACTGAACATTGGCTTCAAAGCCATCAATTTATTTTCAATTATAATAATTACCAGGTTGGTAGTTCTTTCAGCAGAGTGAATGCTATACATGGTGGCTCTTTAATTTTAATAAGTAATAATCTTAAATTCAGGAACCGAATGGATATTGTGAGCCTCTCTGTTGAACGTTCTATTGAAATAGCGTGTATTGAATTGGAGCAGTTTATTATATTAAGTGTGTACAGACCACCTTCAGGATTGTACGATTGCTTTGAAAAAGTAATGGATGAAGTTTTGCATAAAATCTGTAACTCGAGTAAATATGTCATTGTTTGTGGTGATTTTAATATTAATTTATTAGAAAATTCTAGTTTGAGCACTAACATTATTAGTTTATTCCAATCATACAATCTTGTAAACCTATTTATGGAGCCCACTAGAATAACTCCTACTAGTGCCACTTGTTTAGATAATATTTTTACGGATGTTGTACCGACTCACAAAAAAATCATTAATTTAATAGACTCTGATCATTGTGGGCAACTAATTACTTTACCAAAAAAAGTCAATAAAATGTTAAAAAAGAATATCACTGTAAATCCAAAAACTAAATATCGCCTGGAAGCGTTCAAAACTAAACTCTTAAATAAAATGCCCTGTTTGTTAACTAATGAGGACCCTAATAAACATTATAATGATTTTTTCAAAATATATTGCCAACAATTCGATAACACATTTATTCCCAAAATTGCTTCAGTAAATACTAACACTTCTTTCAGTGACTGGGCCACCACTGGTATTTATAAAAGTAGAAATCGGCTTTATGAACTCTATGAGGAGCGGTCTTACACTAACTCGGCAGAATTTCATTTATATGTTAAGAACTATTCTAAATTATTTAAAAAAGTCTGTTATATTGCCAAGTCTCGCTACTTGAGTTCTAAAATTAAAAATAGTAGTAATGTAATTAAAACGACTTGGGATATTATAAAAAGCGAAACGGGAAGGTCTTGCAACCGAAATAGTGATTACACCCTCACTATTGATGATAATATAATAACATTAGATTCACAAGTCGCCACAGAATTTGAAAATTTTTTCACTGACATTCCTGTATCGACAACCAAGTCGCTAAAATCATCTACCATTGCTGCAGAAACACTACTTAAAAAAAATGTTCCAGTTTGTAGTTCAGAGTTTAAATTCCAATATGTTACTTTTAATGACATCATTAAAACTTTTAATTCTTTGAATGTTAAAAAGACTGCAGACCTGTGGGGTAATTCTGTTGATGTTACTAAGTCCATTATACACATTATTGCTCCTACATTAGCTGTTATATTTAATAATTGTATTGATTGCGGTGAGTTTCCTGATTTAATGAAATATAGTAAAATAATCCCACTATTTAAATCGGGTAGTACATCTGACCCTACTAATTACAGACCTATTTCTGTACTGCCCACTTTCAGTAAAATTTTTGAGAAAATTATTTTAATGCAGATGCAAAGATATTTTAATAAACACAAACTGCTACATAATAAACAATTTGGTTTTACAAAGGGTCGTTCAACAACTGATGCCGGTGTTGAACTTTTAGGACACATTTATAATGCATGGGAAGATAAGTGCGATGCGTTGGGCATTTTTTGTGATTTGTCCAAGGCATTTGACTGTGTTCCCCATGAGACATTAATCAGGAAACTGCACTACTACGGATTCCGGGACACCTCTCTGAATCTTTTGTCCTCTTACTTGAGTGAAAGGATTCAGAGAGTCGATGTGAACGGCAAAAGATCGCCGGGATCTGTGGTCAAAATGGGGGTCCCCCAAGGCTCAATTTTAGGTCCCTTTTTGTTTCTTATTTATATAAATGATTTGCCGTACCTGATCAAAAATCATGACATAGTGCTATTTGCTGACGATACTTCTCTTTTATTTAAAATCAAACGTCAACAGCAGGTTACTGAAGAAGTTAACAGAGCCCTTGCAACTGTAGTTAGCTGGTTCAATGTTAATAATCTTCTTCTTAATGAGAAAAAAACCAAATTCCTAAAATTTACGTTACCTCATGTTAGACAAGTGAATACTAGTGTATCAATAAAGGGCGAAATATTGAAAGCCGAAGATACCACAGTATTCTTGGGCATAACTTTGGATGTGAAGCTTCAGTGGGGCCCCCATATAGATAAATTGTCAAAAAAGCTAAGTTCTGCAGCATATGCCGTTAGAAAAATACGTGGATTAACTGATATCGAAACAGCACGTTTAGTCTACTTTAGTTACTTTCACAGTGTGATGTCATACGGCATTTTACTTTGGGGAAATGCCGCCGACATTCACACAATATTTGTATTACAAAAAAGGGCCATTCGTGCAATTTATAAATTAAGTCCTAAGCACTCCTTAAGAGACAAATTTAAGGAGATTAATATTATGACTGTGCCATCTCAGTATATTTATGACAACCTCTTGTATGCACACAAAAATATTAATCTGTTTAAAAAATACAGTGATATTCATAGTGTAAATACAAGGAACAAAGACACATATGTCATTCCTAAAACAAGGTTAAAAAAAATAGGTGGTTCGTTTAGATGCCAATGTATACGTTTTTATAATAAAATTCCTAGCCATATTCAAAAACTAAGTATTAATAAATTCAAATTATTGATAAAACGTAAACTATGTCAGAAAGCTTTTTACAGTGTTAAAGATTATATTGAGGACAAGAAGGCTTGGGAATGAGATGCTCCAGTGATATACGTGTGCCTTTTTTATTTCTTTTTAAAATTATGATTGATGATTTATTTTTGATTAATTAAAATTTTGCTTTCTCAAGTATTGTATATACCTATTAATTTTTGTTTTTGTTTGTTGTTTTTTTTATATATTGTTGTTTTCTTTTTTTTATATTGTTGTTTTTTTTTATATATATAAAATTATTTCATTATTGTAAATGTGAGGACGATGTAGGTTATTCTTTCTTCATTGTTTTTGCTTTCACTATAATTTATTTAATGATGTCAAGCAGTTTGAGTACTTGTGTGGCCTACCCAAAGGTCCTTACTTTGGTATTGTTCGTCAAATTGTTGAGCTCCTTAAGTTCTAAGTTGAGCTACACGATAACTGACAAATGCTTGCACTGTCTGGACAGGTCCGCTCAAATTTGCGTGGTTATTTCCTCAAAAGAATACCACAGACATGAACCTACATGCTTCTCATATACAAATACAAATTGTCTGGACTTTAAAAGAGACTTTGACCTCTGAGTTTGTTTCGGTGTTTCTTCTCAGAGTAGTCAGTTAGGAAATACCGGCCTCATCTAGCTAAACTAAACACGCAAAAAAACATGACGTGTAAAAGTGTTATTTATAACCAATTTACAGAATAAATATTTCATTTCATTTCATTTGAAAAAAATCCTTCTGAAGAAAAGACTAAAACAATTAATCCCGGAGAATACAAAGGAAGACGGTTCAAAAGCTTTCTGTAATGAATTAAGAAGATACGATGTTTATAATACAAGTAGTTTAATGCTTAAATCTTCATAAAATAATTCTAAACGACTTTGATCTTGAACATTGTGAAAGCTATTTCGATTCGTGTTCTATACGAATGAGTTCCGGTGAACACTGACGTCACTGTAGTATTTACGGATATTCACAATGACGAAAGCGCTGGAATAAACGGTGTTTAGGTAAACTTGCATTATTACCGCAGATTATTTACTTACTAGGTTCTACCCGCGGCTTCAATCGAATATAAAATTCTGCATCAGGTGTTCTAGTTTCCGAAGTCTATTATGTCGCCCAGACATAATAGCTATATAACAAAAATGTTTCATGCAAATCCGTCAAGTCGTTTCTGAGATTAGCGTGTATAAACTCATAAACAGACACATACAGTATGTTAACTAACAGAGGACGTCCCCGTTAACCCACAATAGTATAGCATCCATACATGCACGTACTTGAAGGACGGCAACGTCGCAATTTATTTATGAATGCGTACGCGTGTACAGTGTTTCTTTTACGTACTTATCAATTTAACATTTTTAGTGAATATTTTAATATTAAAAAAAAAAAATATTGTTTTCGAATGGTAATATTTTTTTAGCACGTGTTGATGCTATACTATTGCGGGTTAACGGGAACGCCCTCTGTTAGTTAACATACTGTATTTTGTTTTAAATTCTTGCTCTATTACTGTTTCTAAATCCCCTAAATTATTACTGACTACAGTAGTAGCCAGTAATAATTTAAACTTTAAAAGAAAATAACAGTATCTGAGATTATCTCCAACCCCCTACACCCGAAGTTACACCGACTGAAACTACATTGAATATTTTCTAATAGTCAGTAGACTATTAGAAAATTTTCAATGTAGCTATAGACACTTTTTACTGTTTTATTAAAGATATGTATTGATTAATTAATTTGTGCAAAAGGTGGCTTAAACACAACCCGGCTTATGGCTGTAAGAACTACTAAAGCAGAATGTAACAAACATATTCGATTACATTACAGGATCTCTAGATGCGGAAGAACACGAGGAAGCAGTGGGAAGATACTTCGAATACCTATCCGAGGACAACCCAGTGAGGTTTGGAGTAAGCGGTGACGTCATGGAGGAGTTTATACAAGCGGCAAAGGAGTGCACCAAGAGTGTGCTCAACTAGACAACTGTGATTTATTGTTATGTGTACCTGATGTTAAATATTATGCGTTTGTTTTATTGTTGAAGTTTCATTTTGTTGTTTACACCTATACAAGGTGTAACAGATTAAGCGCAATACCTCAGACACCCCAATTAGAATATTAAATTATAAGCCTAAAACAACATCCCTAACTAAATAAATTGAAACCAAACCTAGACATTTTTTATAAAATAGTTATCCTTCCTAAACGCAAAAGTATACCCATACACTCATGCAATATTAGCGGCCGACATGCACACGAGCGCATTTCCTTGAATTATGGATTGTATTAATGTGTCATTATACCGTTTCCATTTTAAGTTACTTAAATGAAAGATTTTTCCATCAAAATTTAACACCCATTTTTTTATGACGGAAATCGATTCAGAAGCCGATTCTGAACCAACTACATTCAGGAATTACGTTTATTCTGTTACACGTTGTATAATCAACCTGTAGCGTTTCCATTGCTGGGAAATAGATCTCCTCACTATGAGAAAACGGGCCGTAGTCCACCACGCGGCCCCTTTGTGGGATGGAGGAATTCGTATGTCCAAGACATCAGGTTCCTCACAATGTTTTCCTAAATCGTTTTGAAAACAGTGGTGATGATAAAAATTACACAAAATAATGTGCCTAATGAAGTTTGAAGTTGAATGCACGACCGTTAGTCGTAAGTCATGTCTGTCGCCACTGAGCCATCACTGCTTTCCTACAAGTCCTATAGTAATGAGGTTTTTAGCCACCAGTTGACGCCACTTTCGCAGGAGTTAATAAGAATACGAATATGTATTTTTTTGCATCGAAACTTGCCACAGTAATAACATGAAAATGCATAGTATTCACGTAGATACCAAGCACTTTTATGGTTGCTTATTAGGTACCGGCATAAAAACATAATAAAAAAATATTCTACTAATCTTCTGTATACCGATAACATAGTGATTTAATAATAAATTAAATTATTTTATGTCAGCTGTTACCCATGACTTCAATTGCACGATTTTTCATGCAAATAAGGGTTGAATACCCTTATTTCCCCTTAGAAGCAGTAAAACGTAGCCTATGTTCTTCACCAAAGTCTAATCTATCTCTGCATCTTTAATCAAAATCGGTTACGTGATTAATAAACAGGCTGAATTCGTAAGCTAATGAGCAACTAGATCTATAGTTACAAATTAGTTTTGAAATCAATTCGTATATAATAGAAATTGTTCAGAAAACTTTTTATAAGATTGAATACGTGCTGAAGCTAAGCGTGTAAGTAATTAGGAAGTAGGTATCCTACCTATATCTATAATATAATAATAATAATATAATATTCCACAACTGTCACACAACGCCATCTCCCAAACTAAGCAGAGCTTGTGCTATGAGTACTAGACAACTGATAAACATACATATACATATATTTCTAAATACATACATATTATAGATAAATTACACCCAGACAAAGAACAAATGATCGTGCTCATCACACAAACATTTGTCCTGGGTGGGAATCGAACCCACGACCTTGAGCATAGCAGTCAGGGCCACTGACCACTATTCCCGCAACCCCGTAAGGCAGTAAACCTATTGGGCCCCGTCAATGCTGCTGACTGCCCTTTGAGGCGCCCGCGTCTACGGTGGTGGCCGGAGATCGGCGCGGCCATGGCGGCTGGGGCGTGAGAAAGAAAGTTGTCTCTCCCTCACGCGTTCAGCTTCCTCCTTTGCTAGCATGACTGCTTCGCAGAAGGATGTGACTGCATCCCATTCCCTCTCGCTCCGCACCATGGTCTGGTAGCTATATATAAGGTTGGGGAAAAAGTCTTTTCGCATTATAGTATGTATGAACTTGTAATAAAATCTCTTTGGCTATACTATTTGTATCTGGCTGGTTTTGGTATCATTGAAAGTTTAAATTTTAAAGAACATAATTCCAAATTCAAATTAGGAAAATGTGTGATTTTCATTTGTTTTTCGTACTGTCAAGATGAGTGAATCTAATGAAGAAATTCGATACATTTTAAAAATATACTACAAAAAAGGTAAAAATGCAAAGCAAGCCGCGAAAAAAATTTGCGATGTTTATGGACCTAGTGCAGTGTCTGTGAGAGTGCGTTTTCAATCCGGAAATTTTGATGTCAAAGATGCACGTCGCTCTGATCGCCCTATTACGGATAAAATGGATGCCATTTTTTAAAAAGTGGAGCAAGATCGGCATATCAGTAGTTATGACGTAGCTGAAGAACTAGGAATTGACCACAAAACAGTTTTGGCGCATTTGAAAAAAACTGGGTACACAAAAAAGCTCGATATTTGGGTACCTCACGAGCTCACTGAAAGAAACCTAATGAACCGTGTACTCATTTGTGATTCTTTATTACGACGTAATGAAACCGAACCATTTTTGTAGAAGCTGATAACTGGTGATGAAAAGTGGATCATGTACGACAAAAACGTGCGAAAAAGGTCGTGGTCAAAGGCCGGTCATGGGTCAGGCTTCACAGACTGTGGCGAAACCCGGGTTAACTCGCAACAAGGTGATGCTGTGTGTGTGGTGGGATAGGAAGGGCATTATTCATTATGAGCTGTTACCACCAGGCAGGACCATCGATTCTGAACTCTACTGCGAACAACTGATGAAATTAAAGCAAGAAGTTGAGAGAAAGCGGCCGGAATTAATCAACAGAAGGGGTGTGGTTTTTCATCATGATAACGCCTAGACCTCACACATCTTTAGCCACTCAGCAAAAATTAAGAGAGTTTGGCTGGGAGGTGTTAATGCATCCGCGGTATAGTCCTGACCTTGCACATTCAGATTTCTTTTCAGTCTCTTCAGAATTCTTTAGGCAGTGTCAGGTTAACATCACGAGAGGACTGCCAAAACCACTTGTCGCGGTATTTTGATCAGAAGTCCCAAAATTTCTATAGCAATGGGATCATGTCCCTACCTACAAGATGGCAAAAAGTTATCGAACAAAATGGTACCTACATACTTTAGTTAAATGTAAATAAACTGTATTAAAAAATGCTTTGAATTTTCTTAAATAAAACTTTTTACCAAAAAATTAAACTGACTCCCAAAAAACACTGCAAAGTGAAAAATAACTTTAATTTCGGTAGTCGGTGTCTTTAGTTTTGTATTTTCGTTTTTGGCACCGACTTCCGAAATTAAAGTTATTTTTCACTTTGCAGTGTTTTTTGGGAGTCGGTTTAATTTTTTGGTAAAAAGTTTTTATTTCACTCTTTTTAGTTGGTCTATTTTTAATTTACCTAGTTACAAGAGCATAAATGTCAACTACTTATAACCTTTTACAAAATATTGCTTTTCCCAATGCTGGTCCGTTAATTGTTGAGGAGTTCTCCTGGTACTTCACCATCAGCTCTACATCACCATATGCATTGTGACGAGCATAAAGTGCTTAACATCCATATTCAAGTAATCTAATCGCAATCCACTCAATACTTATTAAAGTACTATAAGAAATACCCAAAACACTATAGGTGTGCCTATAATATTTGAAGAGTTCCCTCGATTTCTCCATGATCCCTTAATCAGATCCAAACGTGACGACAATTGGTCCCATTGTCGTCACTAGAAAGTATTTACCCTTTTTATTTACCCTTTCAAACAAAAAAGAATTTTCTAAATCGGTTCAGCCATCTCCGAGTTATGAGGTAACATACATATAAAAAAAAAAAGTTCAAGACGAATTATTGTAAATCTCCTTTTTTTGAAGTCGGTTAATAAAACAAATTGAGTTGTGTTAGAACTCCGAACTCGCTTATTTGAGATGTTACGATTATATCTCACCTCCTCGAATCACAATTCGATGTATGCACAATGTGAAGTAGAGCATGGAATATCGGAACCTTTTCCCAATACCGGTTTTGTTTCGATATTAAATTTTTTAATATCGGTATTCCGGTATTTCGATATTTTTCCGATATTATGGAAATAAAATGATCAAATTCGTTTTAATGTTGTAAGGGTCCAAATATTAGAATTTAGAGACTGTATCAAAGTGTGCTATGGAAATATAAAATCACCGTCACTTTTTTTTTTTCCTTTTTTATTTTTTTTTTTCAATTCGAATTTAAAAGTATGATACACAAAAATATCAATTTCATACAAATCAACACAAGTTAAAATAAGTAATTGAGTAACATAATATACAACGTGTAACAGAATAAACGCAATTCCTGAAAGTAGTTGGTTCAGAATCGGCTTCTGAATCGATTCCGTCATAAAAAATAGGTGTTAAATTTTGACGGAAAAATCTTTCATTTGACTTAAAATGGAAACACAGTATCATGACATATTAATACAATCCTTAATTCAAGGAAATGCGCTCGTGTGCGTGTCAGCCACTAACATTGCATGAGTGTACGCATCTGCGTAAGGATATTGTATGACGCACATACGTTTTGCGGACAACTATTTTATAAAAAAATTCTAGCTTTGGTTTATTTAGTTACGGATGTTGTTTTAGACTTATATTTTAATATTCTAATTAGGGTGTCTGAGGTATTGCGCTTAATCTGTTACACCTTGTATAAGTAAATATTACGATAAACGCAAAGAACTAGATATTCAATTAGAGGGAGAGTCATCTTATGGCTTTAAAGATGAAGACTATGGCAATTCACGAGATCGCTATTGCTGAAATATGGAACGTCCGTTTTAGAAAGTCACATTTAAGAGGTCCATAGCGCCCTTTGCGGAATACTGGCTCGAGTCTTAAAAAGTTGTGCTCTGGAGTTGTGACCTGTATCACACTCTTAAAATTAGAGTGGTGCCTGTGTCCTGGAAGCAACCAGGATGTGCAACCGGTACCCAAAAAACCTCCAGAATCTGCAAAGTGATGGATAGGATACTCAATAGTAAGCTGCTAGCATATCTTAAAGACAATGAGCTCCTTAGTCTCTTCTTCGTATCGATGTTAAATTGCGTACTTTATATGTATTAGGCTCAGACACGCAGGTCTCGTTCAGTGGCGTTTATTAGGTCTTCTAATGTACACATTTTTGGGTCATTTGGACACTCGAGCTAATAGGACATTGTTTGATCAGGAACGCTGTAATCGCACTAGGTGTCAGTTTGGCATATAATGCCCCATTTTGCTAAATTGTGCTTGCAGCGGCTTACTTGGGTTTACAGTCTATTGATAGCTTTCCAAATTGGCCACTGCAAGTTACGTCCGGGTGGCAGATATTCCTGGAGCTGAACGGAATTAGGCGGTGGCGGAAGGTAGTTTAGCTATTTAGTGACCACCGTATGGCTTCCGCCTTAGTCGGTCGACCCGAGATCTTCTTGTGTATGTTACGCACTGCTGGGGCGAGGCAATTAAGAAACCCGGCAATGCTCTAGTAGAGACCCTCAATATCTCAAAGACCTTTGACAGGATCTGGCACGCTAGTCTACTGAGCAAGCTTCCAGCATTTGGCGTCCCTGCTGGCTTCTGCAACTGGATTTCTGATTTCTTAAGTGAGCGGTCAATCCGAGCAGTCATCGATGGTTGCTCATCGGATCTTATGGCTGTCAATGTCAATGCGGTATTCTATACCTGCTCCAGCTCTTGGGTACGCGGATGACAGCACAGACTTAAAGATATACTTATCCAGTGCTAGAGCTAGCAGGTATGAAACAGACTGTCTTAGAAAGGCCATAATGGAGCGAATGAAATTAACCCGACAATCTGGTTAAATTCAATGCTTTGAAAACATAGGTTTATCTCTTCATTGCTAAAAGGAGCCAATTAAAATTATCTCCTACTTTCCGAGGTTCATCTATACCTATCAGTTACTGACCGCCTGGAGCTTTTGGACATGGAGTTGACGTCTAACTTAAACTTCGGCTCAATCATTGAGTCAAAAGCTTTGACTGCAGCCAAAAAGCTGGAAATCTTTCACAAGGTGAGGCGATACTTAACACCTGTACAGCTTTTAAATTTGTATAAAGCACAGGTCTGTTCTTGTATAGAGTACTGCAGTCACTTGTAGGATGGCTCAGCAAAATACCAGCTTGCTGCACTTGACTCGGATAACGCAGAGCTAAAAGACCCATAGGCGATGCAGTGTTAGCAGACAAGCTTCACAGCCTGGCTCATTGGCGAAACGTTGCTTGCCTGTCGATCTTCCACAAATTGTACTTCGGAGAGGGTTTCGCAGGAACTCCACGACCCGATTCCTCCATCTACCTTATACTAATGATCTACCAGACGTACTGCATGGTACCATTATCACTTGTTCAATATACCGTCTTGTTGTACTAAGCAATTCTCTTCTACATTTATTGTGCGCACGGCCAAGGTTTGGAACTCTCTGCAAGCTGCTGTGTTCCCTTCTACATATGACCCGTCTGCCTTCAAAGCAAGAGTGAACGGTCAACTTCTGGGCTCATCAGTAATAAAACATATGAAAAAGTAGCAGAGGGCATTCAAGGTATTGTCTTTGAAATACGATCTTATTTTGTTGCACGTATGT
Source organism: Tholera decimalis (assembly GCA_943138885.2). Classification (NCBI taxonomy): domain Eukaryota; kingdom Metazoa; phylum Arthropoda; class Insecta; order Lepidoptera; family Noctuidae; genus Tholera; species Tholera decimalis. The sequence goes on from OW964570.2 coordinate 9,590,438, forward strand.
ACATAATGCCGGGCCCCAGTGTTGTACACTTTTATATGGAAATAATCATTTGTAAACGACACTGTAGCATACATATTATTATAAATAACCGATAGGTATTGTTTACATTAATTAAATTCAATGAAATAAGTAAGAAAGATTCTATTGCGTCTGGTTTTTTGTTTCATATAAAATATCGAAATCCCGATATTTAAAATCCAATATCGTTTTTTTCGATATCAGATTTATGGTCCGATATTCCGGTTTTTCGATATTATCGAAAACCGGTATCCATGCTCTAATGTGAAGTTATTCACACTTCGTAACAAGTCTATTACATCTAAAAAAAGCCTTATTATTTTGTAATTGACATTTCACTATAAATATAACATTAAAAATGTCGAATGTGCCCGTGCCAATGTGGCTGCCAATATCAGCTGGCGAACTACCAAGTGCGGTGTACTCTGATAAAAATAAACTACGGCAATTCCTTTACAAGTGAAGTTTCGTATCGAAATCGTAATTAGTGTTTGTGAGGATGAGTTCAGTGCCCAACCGGCCCAACGTCAAGTTGGCCAAACTTTGGTACAAATATAGGACGGAACCGAATGAAAAACCAGAAGAAAAAGTTGAAGATGTCGAAGTTCCACAAAAAAAAGATTACGAAGCCTATCCTCCAATCAACTTCTCGTGGTTTATCGAGAACAAAATTGCGGCTATGGGTTTCCCACAAACAGTGGAAAACTTAAACTACTTAGCAGATGTAGGAGTCAATCACCTCGTCACGTTGTCACCAGAAAAAATCCCGCCAATTTTGGAGTGTGAGAAAAAGTTAAAATGGTCCGAGATAAGGATCAAGGAGTTCGGTGTTCCAACTTTGAAACAGATTTTGAAGTTCATTGAGATTTGTGAACGCGCTGAAATACGAGGAGAGGTCAGTTTGTAAACTAATATATTTCATAACAATGTATTCAAAGTATGTTGTAGACTTCATACTTTATTATTACTAAAACGAAAGGAAGGTGTCACTTCAAAACTCAAATAGAATAGTGACAGTAACAACCACCAGATGGCATTAGTTACTACACGTGATTTCTGCATTGTAGTCTTTGGTCAGGCTGTATGGGCTTAAGCTCTTCGCCTTTTCCGTTGGACGGAAAGAAAAATACCAAAAAAAAAAGTCTTTGGTTTCTGCACAAACTTCACTGTAATTTACTCAATGCTCTAATAATGTATTAGAGATGGGTTGTACTAGGTAAATTTGGGACTAGGTGCACCTATTCTTAGTATTTAAAAATACGTGATCCAGATACCTATTCCACCTAGTCCACCTAGTATCAATTATTACTTATCGAATGTGGTCATGGTGCACGTACTTAGTCCAAGTAATTTTTTTTATTGTGGCTACTAATTTTGCAGGAAACTGCTAAACAACAAATGAACACGGTATTTTGATTAAATTTTATGATGACGGTCTTTAAGCTTCACGGACTCACCTCGTTGCCACTTCTCCTGTACTTGATATTTCTATTGAACTTAGGGTGTTAGCACCAGCAACCAGTGATAAGACTAGGTTGGTACCTAGTAATTGGACTTTATACTCGAGACTAGTCAGTAATCATTCGATCCGAGAATACTCGATCCGAATGAGTACCACCTAGTCTCGACAAGACTAAGTATTACAAAGTATCTATTTACTTAGTCTTTTCGAGACTATACCAACTAGTCTCGAAAAGACTAAGTAAATAGATACTTTCTCACTCGGATTTCTTACTCATTCGGATCGAGTATTCTCGGATCGAATGATTACTGACTGGTCTCGAGTATTGAAAGATAAAGATGGGAAGACTACGGAATAGCGTAGTTAAAAAAGGACAGAATATATATTCTTGCACAACACGCGTGCGCGTTGCGTTACTTTTATGTACTTTGAATTAGGGTTTAAATTCAAGTGACCGACAAACGAATGATTTTGACAAACATGAATGAGCGGTAAAGCAGGTTTATAACGTGTTGAGTGAATGGAATGCAATTACGCGTTAGTGCTATGAAGCCTAAGAGCAGTTGGATTTCGCAATACTTCATGATACTAGGTGTTGTCAAAGTGAGAATAGGTGCCGCCTAGTATCGAAATTTACCTATTCTTCGGATCTGTTCTAGTAGATACGACTCATCTCTATAATGTATGAATCGAAAATATTGATATTTAGTCCACAGAGTACATTTTATATACTGAGATAGAGCCGTCACTCGAAGATTCCAGAGCGCCCGCGCCCTCTGGCAACAAGTAACAACAACAATGTATGAATATGTATATATAGCATATAGATATAGCTACCTACAAATCAGGGTACCACTGCATAGGCCGTCCTATTTACTCCTTTTTATTTAGTACTTAGTAATTTATGTTGATTTACAATAAAACAATATAATTACAACACCAAATACTTTATTAAAATCTTCTGTTACAATATTTGATGACCATCTGAATTTTATCTTCCATAATCGTTTCGTGATACACACAATAACTTAGAAGTATCCTTAGGTACACACCAATTAAATAAGAATATATTATATCTTAAATTTCTTGAATTATTTGCAATTATTGACTTATTATTTGACAAATTATTTAACTTTTTTTAAACCTTTGACATTTACAAAGTGTTGCCAAGTGACCGACTCGCGTTCTCCCCAAACTTTCCCCGAAATCTCCCCAAAATTCAAGATTTGTAAAAAAAACTCATAAATGGCTATTCTTTTTATTATTGATACAATTTTATACAATTTTAGCAATAGCGTCCATGACTAAATTAGCCTCTTCACTCGCGCCGGTTGCAGTTCCGTACATTTTTTCTGAGTTAAACCTGTTTAGCATCTTTGAACTGGGTTTAAAATGAACACATCCTTCTAGCAATTTATATCTTATTCTCAAGATGGATTCGGCAGTGTTAATGGCCAATCTGTTTCGACGTTTGTCTTCAATAATAGCTACATGAGATAGGGCTCTTTCCGCAATTGCGTTAGAAAAAGATAAAGACAAAATTTCTAGTGCCAATTTGCTAACATTTCCACGGGTATGTTCTATCACCGACTGCATTTTTGAAATTATAAACTTCAACCCAGAACTCTTTGGTGTGTTGCGTGGATTTCCAAGTTGTACGATGCAAATCATTCCATTCTGCGGCAACTTCGGAGCCACTCGGCTATCATCGTGCACAGCATTTTGTTTTCGTGTGTGTGCTTTCACAGATTAGTTAGTGGTTTGATCGCGTTCAGACATCATCAGTCCAAATATTCCCCCAAAAATATTGTCCCTCAATTCTCCCTACATAACTTTTAAAACTCCCCAAATTTGGGGGGATTCCCTCCAATCTGGCATCACTGCATTTACGCAAGTTTCGTTACCATTTTAGTATAAAATTAAATAAGTTAAAGAAAAATAGGATTGCGTAATTGGAGGATTTTATTAATTTGAAGATACGTGTCTTAATATATTATAAAAGGTGTTAAATTTAAAAGGTGTCCTAATATCCCTAATATTTTAATTTATATAAAATAAAATGGTTATTTGTTAACGATAATTTAGAATATCTGAGTAAAACGGAGAACAAGTTTAAGCTAAATGTGTAGATATTTTGAGAAAAATGCCTTCTATCAATACGTAACTTAAACTTTGATTATTGCTATACGAATAAATTAAAAATCAATTGAATTGAGTAGTTTATATCCAAAAGCAGAACCCTACCTAAACTAGTCGGTTATCATTTCGTCACTTTTGTTCTAAGCACGGTTCCCAACTTAGGGGTTTTCCCCCCAGATTTAGGGGGTAAATAAGTGAGATAGGATTTTTTTAGGGGTCTGAAATTTTTAGGGGTATTTTTAGGGATTTTTTTGACTCTTTAATATTTTTAAATTGATAATTAGATAATTAGTATTAATATTTATTTCTTGACCTAGCGACTTATAGCGACATTTAGTACGTAATTCTACAACCACACACTCTGTGGTGACCAAAGTGGTGACTGGCGGCAATACTGGCGCCACTGGCGGTCATTTTATTGTCTGTGCATGGCGGTTATTGTTGTGAAGTCAAATTTATTCAATGTCAACATGTATGATTTCAAAAAAGCTGAATCTTCAGATGAAGACGAAATGTTTTATGTATTAAGTAACTTGTATAAAAAGACTTTTGAAACATATTACAGCATATTATTTCTAAATCATTATGAATTTATATTTGTATATTTTTTTTAGGGGGACAACTAAATAATTTAGGCGTTTTTAGGGGTTTTTGACACAAAGTTTAGGGATAAATATTTTTGAGAGTTGGTAACACTGGTTCTAAGTTATAGCACCATGATTTAGTCGAAGCTGGGTCGACAGCACAATAACCACGAATGTTTCATATACTGCGGAAACTAAGTCTCTATGACACGACATGATCATACCAGGTGAGTATTTAATTAGACACACGGAACATTTAAATAGACATAAATTTAATATAAAAGACAACTTAAAGATTTATCAGTGAAAATCAAATAAAACTGCGAATAACTCCTCAGTACGTAACTCCTGCGCATAACAACTTTGCAAGGTGCAAATAATCTCAATATTCTCAATATTCCAGGTGGTCGGTGTCCACTGCCGACAAGGCCGGGGTCGCACGGGCACCTTACTGGCTTGCTACCTGGTACACTTCCAAGGGATGGCACCTGAGCGAGCTGTCCTCACAGTGAGGGTCAAACGACCAGGTAGTATTGAAATAAAACTAGCTTTTCGCTTCCAACTTCGTAGGAAATATTTTAAGGCGTTATATTATAAGGTGATACTGTGAATATTCAGTAGCGATCAAATAAATAAACAGACGTTGTTATCCTAATAGGATCTACTTGTCCGAGAAAGAAATTTTTAAAGAAACATAGATGCACGTTTGATTCTTTTCAGTGACACTATCGAATGGTGGAATAATACAGCGTGTGCTTTTTTTTTTTAAAATCAACTGATCCGATTTCTAACTAGGAATAGAAATGTTGATTTATCGAAAATACAATGATGCAGTTTTAGTTTTCATCAAAATCGGGCACGAGACTCCTTTAGAGTGTTTTCCGATAGTCCTCATACTTTCGGATTTGGCCATCCACAGTTAGGAAAATTCATCCTATATAAATAAAATACCCTTTTTTCAGGTTCATGCGAGACGTACGAGCAAGAAAAGGCAGTCTGTCACTACCACGACTGTCTTAGAGGAACTATCGAAAAGCCAGACTACCGTTTAGCCGACGACAAGCTGTATTTCGATTTCTCCTTGAAATACATGTATAACGATGACGAAATATCATTTCGTAAAAAAGAAAAGGCAGAAAAAGAAGTTGAAACCACAGATATCCCAGATGGCGAAGATTGGGATCATAAAATTATTAAACTCGGCGTACCCAACGAAGAGAAACAAGTAAAAATAAAACTTCCAAGAAAAAAAACAAATGCAATGGTCATCAATCGTAAAATTTATTTTTAAATTTAATTATTTACATTATTTTTCTTGTTTTTGTTTATATTTTCTTTGAATAAAACTGAATTTGTTAATTTTAGTTTGTTTAACCCATTCCATGCCAGTAACGCACTCGTGTGCGTTTTAGTGTTTTTTATTTGTGTGCCTGCAACGCACCCGTACGCGTTCGAGTATGTTTTACTTAGGTATAATTTTTTCATAGTGCGTTTCCTACAATGTTGCAGTTTTTTTATTAACCTCAATTTAAATTATATTTCTGATATAATAACACTGTGACGGTAGTAATAGACAATGTCACATTTGAATTGACGTCAGTTTTTGTACTTGTGATTTTTGCTCGTAATGTGAATCAAGTTTTTGCAGTAATTTATGTGATAACAAGTAAGTAAATATGATTATTTAATCAAATTTAGTCATTTTTTATTACAATAACATTATTTTATGTCTACTTATAATATTTTGGATATTATTTAAAGTTCAAAACATACCAACGATAATGGTGCATTCAATGGCATTTACGAATGGCTTTGTTCGTGGATGGTGTTATAAATCGACAATAATCGGTCACTCAATATTACCCACTACTGCTATTATAACTTAATTTTATTACTTGAAATATTTTACTAGTCAACATATTAAATACCTGCCCACATGGTATTCACCGACGGTTTTATTTTTAAATGTAGATGGTATGAATTTTGTAAAGTTACTAATATTTTCGTCTTTTCTAGGTTTTTAGTTTTCTGTTCAAGCATTATGGCAAACAATAGAGGTCGTCGCTTGGTTGAATTGTCACTTAATATTGCCGAAAGTACTAATTTACAAGATATAAAAGAAAGTAATTCACAAGATAGGTGAGCTATGTTACAGACAGTTGATTTTTAAATCTAATTAATATCAATATAATGTTTTTATTATTACAAATCCAGCAACTTGGATAAAAAAAATGTTTCAGAGATAAAAGTAGCACATCACATTTTTGTAATTAAAAATTTTTGTAATTATTTGTATAGTTTTCACCTAACTATAATTATGAAAATACCTACTTATAGAATAGGATTTGATATAATACAAGATTTTTTATTTTTGTACCTACACTCTAACAATTTAGATTCTTTGTTCATGTTTCGAATCGTGCATAAAGCCATCCACTATATACTACCAAAGGTGCGTTGTCGGATCTCTCGAAAAACTTTTTTCACCTTGTGCCACCCACGCACCATATGCGTTTGGTGTTTTTTTTCGTATGTATCATCAATATTTATTAATAATTTTAGTAATTACACCATAAAAGTAATCTATTTTCAATCATATTAATAATAAAAACTGGTGGCACCAATCAACAATATTTTTTAAATGGTGGAATCGAATGGGTTAAATATGATTTTAATTTTAAATAAACTTTAAAACGTGGAATCATCAATGCTACCAGCATTGGCAAAAAACACAAACTTCTTTTTTTAAAATTAGTAGTAACTAATATAAATCATCAAACTCGAAAAAAAATGTAACATAAACTTCCTATATTACCAAAAGTATACCATAACTTATTCAATTCAACCTCATTCTTTATATAAAACAATCACTTATGCTTTCCTCTGTATATGGCATCCCAGTAGGCCCGGTTGTTGCCATGGCCTGGGCACAACTGTCAAATTGACAGTAACACTGCCTCTTTTGACTTTGACATTTACTCGTTGACCAACAGAGTGCGCCACTATGTTGTTAATCTGGGTCATGTCTTGAAAGTTCTGGTGGTTGACGGAACCGAATTGAAGGATTTCATCTCGTTCTTGAAGGCCCTGGAAATAGATTTTTTTTTTGTAGAAATGCAAGAATCCGTACGCTAGCTAAAGAAATTGCTGCAGCAAAATTATAATGCATATGCGAAATTGAAAATACTAGTGTACAACAACGAATTAGGTATCATTCCTAATTCGTTGGTGTACAAATAATATTTGGATATACATAAGTATAAATAAAAAATGCCAATCATTTCAAATGATTAAAGATCAATAAAAATATATAATTTACAAATAATGCAATACTTATTCAACACCTTAAATGATTAGACAAGGTACCATAGAGTAAATACAGCCTTGGCCAAAAGTATTGAGCACCCTTACAAATTTCGCTCGTTCACGGTAAGTATGGGAGATAACCAAATCTACTGTTGAAGTATTCTTTTGTCGGTCATCTACAAATATTTAAAAACAATGACCCACGCCGCAGTGTGTCCAAATGTGTTTTTTACATTTTTTTTAAATTATTTATCAGCGCCTTTGGTATTTTATTTCAAAGTTTTAAGTGTTATCGTTGCAATATGCCAAAACAAAACGAACTTTCTTTAGAAAAACGTGTGCAGATACAGCTTCTGCATGAGCAAGGGAAATCACAAGTAGAGATTTCCAAAACTGTGAAATGTTCGCGCTGATCCGTGCAATATGCTATTAAGCGATTCTCTGCTACCGGATCACATCAAAATAGACCGAGAACCGGGCGCAAACGCATCACCACAGACCGTCAGGATCGTCAGTTACTGAGAGAGTCGTTAAGAAATAGGAAAAAAACATCTTCAGAGCTCGCTGCTGAGTTGACAGAAGAAATTAAGAAATCAATTTCTGCTCGAATTACTCGTAGAAGACTTCAGGAAGCTGGTCTGAAAGGCTGTAAAGCTAGGAAGAAGCCATGGCTCTCCGACAACAACAAAAAAGCTCGGTATAAATGGGCCTTAAAACACCGAACTTTCACCGCTGAAGAGTGGTCAAATGTTGTGTGGTCAGACAAATCAAACTTTGAGGTGACTAAGTCAATTTAATGCCCTAATAAAATTATATAAAATGGTTTAAAAACCAAACGCATAAATGAAGTTATTTTTTTTCCGGATCTCAATATTTTTTTCTCTTTATTGCAGATTTTTGGTACACCTGGTGTGACCTTTGTGCGTCGCCGGGCGGCTGGGCGAAGAATTTAAGCCAGAGTGTGTCATCCCAACCGTAAAAAACGGCGGCGGCAGCATAATGGTCTGGGGTTGCATGACCGATTCTGGAGTTGGCGAATTGTTCGTGTGTGAGGGCCGCATGGACTCTACTAAGTACATAAATGTACTAGAAACTGCGTTGCTGCCTTCATTCACGAAAATTTTTTGGGCACACGAACATGGATGGTGTTAAATGCAGGATAACGCGCCATGCCACAAATCTGCTCGCACTATGACATGGTTTCGGGAAAATAACACAGAGCTTCTTGACTGGCCTGCCCAGTCGCCAGATCTGAACCCCATAGAACATTTATGGGGTTTATTAAAGCGCAGAGTTAGGCGCCACACAATTAACAACAGAGAAGATTTGAAATGCTACCTGCGCCTAGAATGGAACGCGATTACTGCTGAAGACTGTAAAAATCTTGTTGGCTCTTTACCAAAAAGAATATCTGCGGTAATTAAGGCAAAGGGTGAACCCACAAAATATTAATTTTCAATTAATAAATAGTAAAATAAACCTAAGCATATAAAACGTTTTGTTTCTATATTACGTATTTCTATTTGATACTCCTCATAAAACTGAAAGATGTCATGGGTGCTCAATACTTTTGGCCAAGGCTGTAATTGTCTTCCTGTCTGATTTTGGGCATGGCAGCCAATTTTAGCTGAGATTTACCAGCAGCGCAAGAGACATAACAGTGCACAAGTATACAGGAGCACTCTCTATTCCTTTACTCTCATAAAGTCATAAGCCAATGGGACGGTAAACTGACACAACCAATGAGAGGCACAGGACCAACGGCTTGTCATGCTTTCCCTGGTATCACACTGCCAACTTCCAAACTACCAGGCTATTACTGAGAAATTTTTATAGCATTTTTGCCTAATCTGGGAATCAAACCAGAGATGTATTGCTCAGTAGTCATGCTTGCAACCACTAAATCAATGTGGAAATCTATACTTACAGCCATGTCTGCAGGTGATCCATCACTCACGAAACCAACAACAGCAAAGGCCTGCTCATCTTCAACTGCTTGAGGGATAGAGTCTCCACTGCTTGCCCCGTTTGTGTGCCTGTTGCTCAATGTAGCGACATTCACCAATGACCCTTCACCATTTGATCCAAGAAGATCTTTGTGCACCTCTGCCAGACCCCTTTCAATTGATTTCATTAAACTTTTGTGATCATTTTGGAGACCTTAAATTTGTTAAATTAAGATAAAATTGGTCAATTAAGAGAAGATAAGAAGAAACCTTACACATACTCATACATAGAAACACACACCCAAATACAGAAATGCATACACACCTACACATACACACCATGACACTGCAATTATATAATCCCTTATATTCCTTTAGTTATTAACACTAACTGTCTCAAGCATATTTCCGTGCCAATCACCAAATGTCAAAAGTTAAGCGACATTTTGTCTATAGACTTCTAGGTAGCTATCAGATAATTAAAAAAAATGCATTATATGTAATGCACCGACATCTGAGCATGGACTACCTAACAAATAGTGTTGTACACACTAATGTTTTTTTATATTTTATATAATGCAATTGAGGAAAACAGATGAGGTCCTTATCTCAATAAATTATTATTATTGATATGTAAACTGCAATGGCATGGCATTGACATTGTTGGACTTATTTTGTTTGTTAAATAATACCAAATGGATACTACGGAACCCTATAAGTTCAGTACCTAAGTAGAATGATTTAGTGTCATGCTATTAAGTTTGATTTTTGTGATTTAATTAATTAATTATATTTAAATTGAATGTTTCTATTTTTTTTTTAAACAGATTTTAATGTCTTCGATGTGCGGGCTCTGTACTTCACGGGACTTAGTATCAATTTGTTTAAAACGGACACCAATGAATAACACTAGTCGTACATAACACTAGTGCGTTATATTTAATGCATGGATTGTATCAAGCAAGGTTCTCATTGCATTACATGTAATACATGGACAGTTACAATGGTCATGAAGGCATACTCCTGTATACTATTGTAAATTCTAGTTTTAAAAGAGCCAGGCCTCCTAGCATAGGTTTTTCGAAAACTTAAAAGGTGACCCTAAAGTAAGATAAACTATAGTAAATAGTTGTAAGTTAAGTTAATAAAAATAAAGAATCTTGATATGTTTTATTTGCATCAAAAAGGATTACAATCATATTACTCAAAACTAGCACAGGTAAAAAAGTATCAGTACTATATAGGATCATCTGCAGCCAAACTATGTATACAATATATAACAAATATATTTTCTTCAAAAAAGTATGATAAATTATAAAAAAACATGTGTGCAATTCACACGTGGTAGAAGTGAAACCTTCAAAAAATTTATGTGTCTGTCTCTTTTTACTGTCGCTTTTTCGTTTCAAAACCTTTCATTTCAAATCACAACAATGCTAAAAAAGTTTTCACTTCAATAAGACAACTGCATACATATAGGGGCAAACCAAATGTTGACAAATTGGTATAAAGGGGTTTAAGGAAAGTGACTAATAGGTGAGGTAGGAATAGTATAATATCTGCCTCAGCCTATAAATAATAAAAAGTTCGAAATAAACTTCAATAAATCATACAACTATTGTAGTTTAGTTATTTTTAGTTTATATTGTTTAGCAAACTGAAAGTAATAAATATTTCCAAACTAGTGTAATCCTAAAAAAAATAATTACAAGTGTTTGATATTTAAATTTAAGGGAAGATGTTTAGATTTACTAAACCATTCAGACATAAGACCTTATCCAAAACTGCTTAGTCATTCCATGAGTAAGTTCTATCTATATAAGATTATCAAATACTTACAAATGATACGGTGCCTTGCATGTCGGACCTTGTAAACATCGATATCATTTCGAGGAAAGCCTTCAGCGTCGACCAAAGGATCATTCATACCAACATTGTTAGTCTCCAATACCGCGGTTTGTTCTCGAATTTCATTCTCAATTCTATCTTTATCTTCAATTAATCTCAAGACACAATCCCGGGCGGGTCCATCTATGTTAATTCCTACCATTTTACGGCTTTTTATACAACTTTTAAGATAATTTCCGAGTTTATTTTTTTTTTATCACAAAGTTCGGAATTTGTTTAGAAATTTTAGAATTTATAATCTTAGTTTTGACATTGACACTGACAGCAATGTAAAATGTTGCCATACTTTTAAAGTGCTCAAATAACGATTAGCCGTTTTATATAACCGCTATATGTAACGGCTATTTCGTTTCATGTTTGAAATAGTGATAAATTACTCTTTTGTGGATTTCCCAGCTCCGAAAGGTACAACTAAATGTAGAATCAAAATCTGATGTATATGGAAAGTAATTGCTAAATAATCACTCACACGTTATTTCATATTTTTTGAAATAGTGAACTCATTTCATTTCATTTCATTTCATTTATTTCCAAGTAACAAAACTCAATTGGTTAGTAACAAAATTCCTTAATCCTATGTTAGTACTTAACTTAAATTACAAGGTTGGTTCGCGAATCGAAGCTACAAGCTCAACACTGACGTGGAGAGCTTGCAGCAGCGATTCACGAACACACAGTCGAGCCTGCTCGCCACACAACGAAGGATTATGTTGGGGCTGGCCCGCACCCGGCGCACCAGGGAAGCGCATCGTTTTCGCATCGTCGCATAGAAACAGTCAACGCGAGCTTCAGCAAACATCCCTGATGCGCTACAGAAGCGGGGCAGCCCCATCAACACCCGGAACGCATTATTATACTGAACGCGAAGGGCACTGTACGATTTACGAGTATATGCAGCCCACAGGCTGCACGTGTAGAAAGAACAGCAGAATGCACGGAATATGGTTATTTTTACACCAAGTGAGCAACGTACAAACCTGCGAGCTATCATATTAGCTCTAACCGACAATGCCCTTCGCTCCCTCTCAATGTCGTCATTGTCTTTGAGGTCAGCGGTCAAGAGATGTCCCAGGTATTTAAACTTTAACACTCTCCTGAGAGCTACTCCATACAACCTGACTGGTAGTACAGTTTCAGGGCTCCGACCACCGGCCTCAAACACCATGATCTCACTTTTTCCTATGTTGTATACCAATCCATGACGCTTAGCATAAGCTTCACAGATGGCAACCAACTTCCAAAGACCGCAGACCGAGGCGCTCAGCAGCGCCATGTCATCAGCGTAACTTATATTATTAAAGCACACCCCGTCAATATAGCAGCCCACTCGCTCTCTGCTGAGCGCCTCGATTAGCTCATTGACGTATAGATTGAAGAGCAAAGGTGAGGCCAACCCACCCTGCCTCACCCCACACTCCAACCTATACGGCTCCGACAATTCTCCAGCCCATCGAACCTAATCAGGTAACCAGGTCAATCGACCTGGTCTCCATACCAGTACCTAAGAGTGCTCACCAACCCTGAAGGGACTCCAGCTTTCCTAAGCTTATTCCAAAGAATACTGTAAGAGACCAGGTCAAACGCCTTGGATAGGTCAAGAAAGCAAGCATAAGTAGGTGTCTTCCTATCAGTATAGTACTTGACAGCCCACTTCAGCCCCAAAATAGCACTCTCCGTAGACAAGCCTGCACGAAAACCGAACTGATTATCATGCAGCTGGATATGATTGGCTAGTTGTCTGTTAAGCAGTCTGTCAAGCACTTTCGCTATTACTGTAGCTAGGGAAATTGGCCTATAGTTTGTAAGGTCAGCGTGGTCAATAGTTTTACTTTTAACTATAGGAACCACAATAGTTCTAGTTAGCTGACTAGGTAAATACGCATGACTAATACAGAAATTTAGGAACATTGCCAACACTCTTGGTAAATGGGCACCAGCAAACCTAAGATGCTCAACACTAAGACCATCATGACCCGGAGACTTACCGCCCGTCATGGCGTTTATAGCACATTTGACCTCCTTGGCAGTGAATCTAGTTCCTAGATTATAACAGCAATCAGTAGTATCAGGCACAGACTCGCAGGGGCCCAGTGGTGATTTTACAGTGAAATGTTCCTTAAAGAGGTTCGTAATGCCTACGGAATCACTCACACCGTTGACGCACACAGGGAGGCCAGACTTACTGCTTAACTTGTTTGTGTGCTTCCAAAAGGAACGAAAATCCCTATTTGAATGATGCGAAGCCAAAATATCCATTCGTATTTGTTCTTGGTGAGATTGACACCATCTTAATCGAGACTTGAATATCTTCTTAGCTTCGCACATATCAGCAAAAAGGGAACCTCCTGATGGCTTACCACCCTCACTCCACATATGAAACTTTAGTCTTGTGTCTTGTCAATGGCATCCCTGTAAGCGTCACCAACGTGCCTGTTCCATCCTAACACGACCTTCTTTTTCCTACGACGGTTGCTAGCTCGACCCACCGCAGCTGATTCAGATAAGGCTCGCACAATATCGTCATACATACGATCTAACGTGTGGCGATGACAGTGCTGCTGACAGGCTTTATCACAACAAAATCTTAGCTCATCAGGGAAGTCTATAAGTCGCAGTCTCTCATGACATGCCATGGTAAAAGACTGTATTTGTTCCGGACTTCTCTCTCCCCACAATACATTATTTTGTACACAAAATGAGTTACATTGCTTAACACAAACATTATCAAATAAACATTCTAACACTAATGGGTAGTGATCAGACCAAAACACATCATAAATAACACTCGCTCGAACTACAGAATTGCGGGCCGCCTTCGTAACCACACAGTGATCCAGCCACCTACGAGAACCGTGAGCGTCACTCACAAAGGTGTACGTGGCTTGAGTTCATACCTAATAACTCAGTATCAACACAATTCCAATCTAATTCGGTACAAAAATTTACTAGTTCGCTATAGAATTTCTCTGTTGGGTGCGCATTATAGTCCCCTAGCATGTAACAGTTTTCTATACTATAATTATCAATCACAGCACTCACCAAGCTCAGGCAATCCGTGAATTCGGGCAGATTACACGCCGAATCCGTGGGCATGTACAAATTGAATATTAGCACTGACCTTGCATTAAGCACTATTTTGACAGCGCACACTCGCGAATTATTGCACGGAACCACCGACACATCACTAAATACACTTTTCCTCCAGAGTAGGGCGAGCCCTCCGTAAGGACGGCCTCGCAACATTCCCGCCGTAGTGTCCACCGCCGAGGTACCCGTACAGCCGAAATCCTCACTGATAGTATGCAAGTAATCAAGCTCCTCAGGTAATAGCCACGTCTCTTGAAGTGCAATAATATCATAATGAGTACAAAGATCCCGTATGTTATCAATGGAACGTTTCACATTCTTACAGTTAAAACTCACTATCTTATAAACGACTTTATCCATTAACTAATTAGCTTGGGTCCGTCGCCAATAATATTATTGGCCGAATAAAAAACGTCTAAAGATAATCCCGTGAGGCCAGAAATTATCTTCTAGGAACACTTTATCCATAGACTCAGGCACATAGAACTTAAAAGACTTATGAAGGTTTTGCTTCTTCGACGTAACTCGTTCCAACTTAACAGACAAGTCTGTTTTAGTAGTAATGTATTGTGCAATGTCTTTTTCAGTCGTATTCACGTGAACGTTTGAGATAAATATCGGAACTTTACGTTCCGCCGCTTTGAAATTGCCTGAAGAATCACAGGCTATACCGAATTTACCTCTAACCCGTTTTCTATTATTCGGTCTTCTATACGTAACTGTAGTCCACTGACCATCAGTGGGTCGTTCCGAAGGTAACACTAAATCCGGAGATTCAATATTATCCGGAATCGCATCAAACAGCTGTTTACTCGCTGCGGTTGTCGCCGGCGGCGGCTCACATACAGACGGCGCTCTTGCCGTCTCGCTCTCACTCGCTCGCGATAATACTGGCAATCCGGCCGTTGTTGATGTCGCAGCCGTCGTAGGTAACGCCGTTTTAGGTGTACCCTCCACAACCATATTGTGAACGTGAATTCGATTTTTTGATCCCAGGTTTGAATTAGTTTGGTCACGCAGTTTACCAACCATCATGGGCGACCCCACCACATTCCTTTCCTGCATATCTGTGCCACGTTTCGTGTTAACCCATAAGTTCATATTCATATCCTCTGAGTCACACATAGTACTCACATTATTACGTGAACTCTGGAACTCCGTTCTTAATTCCTCTAACTGCTGGAGTGATGCATATGAGGCTTTAATATTTTGCACCTCACCCTGCAATAACGTAAGTCTTTTAAGAAGATCGGATACATCCAGATGATCAAACGTTATAGGCGGAAGCTTTTCTAGATTTCGTGCAACAAACACTGGCAACAAGTCAGGCAGGGTTTTGAAGACACTGATGATATCACTGAGTGCACGATTTTCTTTCCCATGCCCTTTGCGCACGGGTTTACGTTTATCCGCGGGCAAAGAATCGAATAGCAGAGATTTTGATTTTTCAATCTCCTCGCCACTAAACACTGATACGCAAATTCTGACTAGACTTTCTTCATCACAGAGCGATATCTTGTTCTGAACATAAGCCAGCAGCTCGTCAATAACAATATTACAGCTATTACATTTTAGTGTAACAGCCATATTCGAAATAACCGAAGATTCACTCCACTGCTCAGCGACACGGAATTCGAAATTGATATTATTGAATGATGAGGAGCTCGTGGATGAGTTGTAACATTACAAATAGATTATAGAAAAACAATACTCTCTTCCAATGCCATCTATGGATGTGAAACTCTAGCTCGATACGAGATAGTAACTCTTAGAAGATATCATAGATGGCGTGGTGTATATATATCCAGTGTTAGAATTTAAGTAAATAATAATGTTTAAACATAATAATAAAGCGAAATTAAAATAAGCTGTTCTTATGCATAGAATGTGTGCAAATAATTTAATAAGATTCTCTGCTGAGGTAATCCAATTAATAATTGTCTTTTTCCATGGACAAGGAAAATAGCTGTCAAGCCGGTCTTTTTCTTTTGGTCTGAGACGAACGAAGGTCGGAAGCGTTTAAGACAAAGATTTCCGTTGGCGTAATAGCCTACTGTTGATACATTTAACGGAGACACAAATTAAAAATTTCGTGCGTGATTGCGCTAGGGCCGCGGGGAGAGTGCGCGGGCAGCGCGGGGCATAATGAGGCTGCGTGGTGGCTAGCGTCACCGCGTTGTTATGCTTACACGCCGCCCCGCGCCCCGCACTTCGATTGAGACCCAAAAATGTGTTACTGCGCATTCAAGTGCAACTTACGTGTCCCGAACTATAAACATTTGAAAGTCACGTCATTAGGTTCTCCAGTTATTCGGCAGCCCGAAAGTCAAAAGCAGCAGAAGAAGAGTATTAACATTAAGATGTAAGTATTTTTTTTTACAGTCTTGTTACATACAATTTCTGTATTGGTACCTACTAATCCAATTAACTACTCTTTTAGTTACTTAGTTTTATCCGATTACACTGAAAACCGACCTTCACCAAAGTTACGCAACTGTCTCGCAGTATGAAATGCCGTTATTTAGTTAACTTTTGAATAACTACAGTTTCCATCGGTGATTTATATTTCAATAAATATAAATCACTTTTTTATTATTATTGGTAAATATCCCGAATATTATTACTACTTGACCCTACTTGACAACGAGTGGACCCCAAAAGATTCACGCGCAAAACAACTATTGCCGGGCGAGTCTGACTTTTGAGTATTCATTTCAGGTACTGGAATCGGAACTGTGCAAAAATCACGTACCGCGTTTATTTCATGTCAATAAGACATGTACAGACGCCAGCACATGAAGCTACCCGAAACTGTCAAATTTTCCCAATCAACCTTGAACCTAATTTCTTTATCAATAAAGTTGAAAGTCTATTAAAGAAGTTTGACAGTATGCTGTAGCTTGATGTGCTGGCGTCTGTACTATACTTACTATTTAGTTACTTTGAAGTTATTGATTATGTAAGTGTACAAGCATTAGCTTAAGTACTGTGACTTAAAATAAAAACAACAAAATAATTGTTACTTTTCATTTATTTGATAGGTATTTTGTTATGAGATTTTAAACAGATGTAATGCAAAGATATCTTTTTATACAAAAAATATCATAAGCCTTTTAGTAGATTTGCCACGATTTTACATAACAAATATAACAATGATTTAAATAAAAATGACCAGATTAATAATTTTCCGTAATAATAATAATTAAGCTTAATAACAGAGACAGATTTATATTTAAAAACTTACAAATAAATGGTGAGCGATGGTTAACATTTTGAAAGAGGTTACATTTTAAAGCAATTATTACTTCAATAAATATCAAAATATTCTTAGCGATGTAATAAACAATGTCTTTTACGACAGTGTACTTGGTGTACTTATAAATATATCGGTCATCGGGATTAGATTTTTGATTTTTATAAAAATGGTTATCACCCTCGACTCTGGCGACAGTCGAAGCATCATATTCCACTTTTGATCACGCGAATTATCTGTTTCTTTTTCTCAACAAGAGATTGTGCAATTGTGATAAATATATAAATTATATACAGAAGTGTATAAAACAGAAGAATTATATCAAATCAAAAATCATGTCTAATGACAAATTAGACTTAAATATATTAAGGGAAACACATAATTGTGCATTACAAAAGAAAAAGTAATCTATTATCACCTTAACAAGATTGCGGGCTATGATTTTGAGACAATCTATCCACACGAGTATCTGGCGAATATACGCGCAGGAGTGCGATTGTATGAAAGCCGTGGCCAACAATCACCTAATCCATCCTTCATTAATCCGTTAAACCAAATGGTCCCTAAAGAAAACAATATTAAAATCGTCATCACACTTTACCAGTCTCTGTATAGAGACAATAATACGCATTTTTACATACAAAAACATAGGTACACTAACAATTATGGCAACGTTGACAATAAATAAGAGAAAGTATTTTATTCACATCGACTAATAAACAAACATGTCCTGTATATCTTGACAGCACAAATAAATAAAACAAGTAATTACGAAGTGCAAAACTGGCGCGGATTTTAGAAAAAAATACAAGGCAACAAGTGCAGACTTCAAGTTTTACTAATACCATTATCTATAAAATTGTTCTCACTTAAATTAAAAGCCATATTGGCGTATTTTTTTATTAAGCTTGGCTTAATTCGCGCATTGGTTAATTTTATGTTAGTTATTAAATGTTATGTCGGCACTTGCCTAGGCATGCGAGCCGCTCTGTCGCGGTGAAAATTTCAAAGGTGGGGTATATAATAATTTTGGCAATTGATTAAACATGATTTTAAGTTGTATAGCGTAACGTCAGAGCGACTTGCATAGCGTAGGTGTTGTCCCCAGCTTCATAATTTTGATGTGTTCAGAAGTATGAAGTGATTGGGGGTTGGCGTTTAAATTAATCGTCTACAGTCGGAATGGTTCGCGTTTCTCCGTGGTTCGAGAGGATGCCGGAGTGCCGCGTCGTGAGGCGGGCGTGGTGGGCGTGCCCGCGTCGGACGCATCCGAGGGCTTCCTCAACAGCCGCGTCACTGCGGTCTGTTGGCCTGACCGGACTGGCGTGGTGCTCCCCGACGGCGTCCTTTGCCTGTCGTAAAGTAACATACATTAGTAACACTCCTCCTACTAAACAATACATGCAAAGCACTAGTTCACACTAAATTAAAGAAAAGAAAATCAAAACATAAACCCAGTTTTACGGCCAATTGTTCTATTTACAAGAAATACCTACAAAAAATTTTGACTGTAATGAAATAATAACAAAGGAAAAAAGCACACTACATAAGTTAAGTAGTTACCTATTGGTATTACTGTTAGTATGGTGATCCTTTAGTACTGGGATGCGACTCCTGCCGGGCGTTTGTCCATCAGTAGAGGCAAACGACCCACTCCTATGTTGTTAGCGAGCACACAGACAGACATACAGAGAATTAGTCAGGACAACAGAAAAGGAAACATGTTAGACAGTCACTGCACACGTATTTAGACCACAGCCATGTTATTTGTGTTTTTTGTTATTTTAAAAACCTTTCCAAGAAATATTTTGAAGTAGAAATTCATGTGCAGAAACCATAATAGAAATAGAACATACGATACAACATAAATAGACCATAATTGCATATCAATAAAGATAGGTGTCAAATATTGCAATATGTCAAAACAAAACTAACTTCTGGGCAACGAATTTTGATTGTTTTTTAGGTTATATGTTGGAAGATACTTTAAATAACATATTGCATTATTTAAGCTTTTCAAACAAGACAATATAAAGGCCAATTGCACATAGGTAGTGCAGAGTTATGTACAGAGAAGCATGTCATAAGAATACTGGAATGGTGTGCGGTACAGATTCCGAAATAGTCAATTATAGAAACAATTTGGACAAATTCGGTCACTTCAATGTTGTATAGTGCAAAGCTGAGACATTAGTGCGTTAGTGCTTCAGGCGATTTTAGTAGTACTGTATGCAGTGATATTATCAACAGATGACGTGTCATAGTGCGAAAAACAATCTGAGATGAGCGGTCCATGATTCGACAAGCGGATGATCTGACACATGTGAGCATGAAATTTCGTGACGATGACATGTAGATATGTATGAAAACATAAATTCCAAAATTCAAAGAGCATCAATCAAAAATAATCGGGCAAAAACCGAAGCTAGCATTCTACAAGCTTGTACCCTTTGACGTCGCGCTGGGTCGGCTTTGACGCTTCGCCGCTCGACTCGCTTATATTACTCTCATATTCATTGTCGCTCGTCATTCCCGATATGCTGAACAGTGAGGAATCGTCTTCGGGACTTCTCTGCTCTGACTTCCTCGAGGGGCCTTGGGAAGTGGGACTGGGTTCTTGGGAGGCTTCTCTCGAGTATGATTTTCTAGATATTTTCAATCGCCTCTCAACGGACGGGGAACGGTGAGAGCGGTTCCCAACGTAAACTGGAATTTTAGTGGAGCCTTGTGTTTGGAATGCTGGATGAGTATGGGATAAGGATTTAGGATGTTCGGACGCCATTGAAGACGGCTGGGAATGTGTCGAGCTGTTTTATTTTTTCCATTTTGCATGCGGGAAGGAAAAAAAATAGAGTAATTTAGTATAAGGCTCTTGATAATTCTGTCATATTTGTTAGTAAACCACACTGTGTAAAGCTGTTTAGCTGGCTACTTGTAACATGCCTTTGGACTTCCTTGATACCAAACCTTGAGTGAAGTTTCACCACCACCGTTTTTACACATTTTTACATACATAATCACGGGATATAACAAAAGACAATATTGTGATTTGGCCCAATACGGTGCACCCAAACATACGACGTACCCTTGACGTCACTACACCTATAAACCCTCAAGAAGCTTAACGTGCTCAAAACTCGTGTATCTTTGACAAACTTTTTTCGGACACAATTTCATCTGTGAAATTTTTAGTAATAATGAGTATAATAAAGAAAGGATTATTTTTACTTTTACTAATAAACTCGAACAAGTTAGTTGATCTAATATATGAGGGTTTTCTGAAATAACTTTCACCAGGTGGTAACACTGAGGCGTCAGGTCCGGGCACCTGTCAAAACGCTTATGTTTTCTGATATCTGTCAAGTTGAAGTCAATGTCATATTTACGTACGAATGTCGTATCAAAAGATGTAAACGTCTCGCCTCGTTGTGCCATCTAGTGGTGTGTATTTTCCTGAAAAACCTCATTGCGTCCGAAAAACCAAGATACACGTTGGACAAACAAATCATGGGCGAACTCTGAGTGTGTACCTCACTAACGCCGGCACCGGTGACAATGTCGGAATACTGGATGTGCGGAACATGCCGCCAGTAGTATACCTGTCCGTGCGTATCAGTACACCGGTTATTTTACAGTTGTGCTACATATTGGTGGAGAAATGAATGATTTTATAAGGGATTTTAATATTAATATCTTCTTAATGGATTTTTGACCTCAGTTTCAACACAGATTTAATGTGGAAATAGGTGGAATAGCGGCACATCCTAACACAAGCATTATTGCTGAAAAAGATATTCCACAATGTACCTATTATTGTACAAAAAATTTAAAAGTTATGAATAAACTATTATTATTGTTATAACACTAGCTAACTATGCAGGTGATATTATAGCGCACGAATGTGCTCTTATTCCTATGATCACAAAGATGGGGCTACACTAAGGTGCTTCAAAAAGATATATATATATATATACGATTCAGTTTCTAGACTCAGGACAAAGAATTGAAACTAAGAAAATCATTCATTTCCCTGATTAAAAAAAAAAACAATGAATGTAGATAGATCGTCATGTTCATGTGTAGTATAAAACAGCTCTTGAACGAGACAAAATACTTTTTGTATTATTGATAGGCTCGTGTTTCGCTATCTTACTTAATGTTGAGCCAACTTCAATCATATCTACATTCATCAATTGCATAGATAAGAAAACAGGTATTTGAAGTAACGTACCTTCCACTGGCTGGGGTTAAGAATCCAGTCGGCGTTCGCGGCCGCGATCCCCCGTTAGGTGTGGTAACACCGAGCTTGCTGGCGTTAGCAGCCGCGCGCGCTATCGATGTCTTTGTGTTCGTCACCCTCCGCATCGGGATGCGGGAAGGTGTTGATACGTCATCTAAACCATAAAAAACCGTCGAGACATTATAAACACTATAAGCCTTGAAATTTACTGAAACATAAACTACTAAATAGTTTGTACTGACCTGTACTATCTAGAGAGAGATTTGATCCGTGCCTCGATGGTGGTTTAGACCCGGTTCGTGAGCCTGGTCTTGACCCTGGTCGAGATCCTCCAGGTGTTAAGGTTGACCTGACAATATTGCAGAATATTTTAAAACCCACGACTCTCACATTATATAATGTCCTCCTTCTTATAGTATAAGTATTCAATACGATTCTTGATTCTTTCGACTCACCTAGGTACGCTGGGTTTCTTATACCTTGCTCCAAGTCCACTAGCCGCTTCGTTGTCGCTCAAAGAGTCGGGTGTACCAGCACTCAGCGAAGACCTCGACGCCCTGCCTGCCACTCCTCCCGCGGACATTGGTACGGAACGAGCCGTGCGTTCCCTTACCTATCATGAATATTGTATTGTTAATCTGGACTATAAATAGTCGAATTCAACTAAGCATAAAACACTGTTAAACTACAGTGGATTTCGGTTATAACGACGATGAAAGAACCACTGCAATTTCGACGTTATATCCAGAAGTCGTTACAAGCAAACGTAAAGAGATACAGACATATTTATAGTTTATAATATTAAATTGTAACTGAATCATAAATTTAACTCCGAAACGTTACACCTATCTAGCCAATATCTAGAAACAAAAAGTAAAGGTCACCATAGTTGCTGACCATCTGTGTGGATGTAAACAAAAGATAAGAAAACTCTTTGTATCTTTGGCGGCCGACTCTGGTCGCAATATCTGCATGGGATTTATAAGAATTTGTTACAAATTATTCATTAAAAACAGTCGCTACACCCGAATTCGGCGTTATATCGAAAGACGCTATAGCGATATATTTTGTACTAAAGTATGCTGCAAATTCAAGGGACTTAACGTCTTTATAAACAAATGGTCACTACAACCAAGGTCGTAATAAATGAAATCCACTGTACTTCAAAACCTTTCGTGTAAATCTTCATTGAAAGGTGACTATTCAAATCAAAGAAAATATGATAATTAAATCGATACACAATGAACTATTATCATGCTACTCTAGCGGAACTGACGGTGACTACATTACGTACATATAGGATGGAATTGACACAATGAACAAATAATAACATAACGTCAAAAATGTTTCGAGAGTGCAATGAACCGCGCCACTTTCACACTGCCTAAATAGCATTACCCAATGATATCCTGGAGAGGGCTGGTAGCCGTGGTGGTGGCTATAGTGATGGGCGCCCGGCGTCGTGGAACCTTGAGATCTTGAGTGGCCGTATATGAACGCCTGCTTAGTGCCATGTGTTGAACCGACGTGCAGGGGATACGAACACGGAAGCTCCTCCCGCTGCCGTAAAGCCTCAAATATAGGCCTCAGCTGCTCCATAAACTCTTCAGCTAAACGCACCAATACAAAACCGGGAGGCTTATTAAGGAAGGAACCGTAAAAAACGAAACAACTCGTTTTTGTCTTCATAGTGCCAATCGTTTTTTATTTTTCCGGAACGCGTTTGTTTATGACGAATTTTCACGTTGTTACTATTAGTCCACGAGTTTAGTCGAACGCGAATGAATTTTGCTGATGCGGGTATGATAGGGGACGAGCGGGATGGGTGAACGAAAATACATTACCAAAACATCCATAGGCGTAGACGTGCCACCTCTCCAATGCAGTGGATCCAATGAAATACACTAACAAACAACACCAACACACTACACGAGCCTGTGCGTCAATGCATAGCTGAACACTAATGCAGTACGACCAATCTCTACGAGCTCAACACATGCTGCACTCACGACACTGCACCTTGCAAATGGATATGCTCAATCCATGTGCAAAGTTCAATCAGAAAAACAAAGCGAAAAGATTGTTTCCCAAACCGATTGCTCCCTCCAACAACTACTGTGCGCTTTTTTACTTGTGCGTAATTAAAACTAAGTTCTATCCTGTAGGAGAGAAGATTTATTTAAGTACAGCGGTTTGAGTACTTACCTTTGTAATAGGTCCGGTGGAAGGTGGCGTGTTTGTGTTAGAGCGGGGCGTACGCGGCCTAAACGCTGCCATGCTCTGTGACACTCCATCGGCCAGAATGAATTGTTCTCGCAGTTCGATGTTGGTGCGTCCCTTGGCTGCATGCGGGCGGCGTCCGGTGCGCGGGATCACAAACGGAACAGGATAGGATAGGGCCAAAGAAACCGTTCGGTAAAAGGATAGGCAGAAAAATAACACCGAAAGTGTTAAAAACGGGACAGCGTGCATAGGTAGTGAGGAAAAGAAAAAAAAAACAACAAACAAATCAGAACATGTCAACATAAACAAACATAACAGTTGTAAAAAAAAAAAACGGGGAGGAATTTTAATTTTGTGCAGATAGGAATAGGAATAGTAAAATACGATTAGTATATTCTCTCACCAAATATTATGCACTTTTATAAATCAAGAGCAAGATCGAACTAAGATTCTGATGATAATATTTACAAGGTAAAAATATTTATAAAATTAAATATTACTCTAACGTCAAATGTAAGATAGGTATGTCATCAAATATTTACATCAAGAAATAGTTCATTATTAATTAAAGAACACTGTATCTTGCGCTTGAGTTATAAACAATTAGTATCTACCAAATAAAATAAATTCCATAATAAAAATACTTAATGCAAATAAAGAACCAGTTTCATGCAATTATGTAGGTATATTAAGCCATCGTTATTATTATATTACCACATATAACCACTATATTTCATATTAATAATAGATGAGTAAACACCCAAACTACAGTAGCATTGTACACATTTGATGAAATAAAAGCTGTATAACAATAAAACACCAAACGTGTAAAATGTATTTATAAAGCAAAATAATTCTACAACGTTGCAAAAGTAAAATCTAAAGCCACACCAACTAGATGGACTTGCGATGGAACCATAATTATCATACAATTTTAGTGTTAATAAAAAGCCAAAGTGTAAAAAAGTTTTAAGAAAGGTTCCAAAGCATGTCTTATCTCTTACCGAGCGGGCAACAAGCTTCATGCTGCTCCGGCTTGCTCGGATCAGGCAGCGGTAGCACTAATGATACTACTTATGTAAAGGGATTCCATAGGGATTTAAACAAAATAAAAAAAGTAAAACAAAAATAACGAATTTTTATAAGGGACCACGGGAGGTGGATTGGGCAAAGCGAATACGAATTAGTAAAATTAGTAGCAACATCAAAATTGTATGTGGACATATTTAATGCTTACTTTAGCAATAACAACATGTTTGTTAGCTATTTGTTGATAAATGCTTCACAATGGGCGTGAAGTGATTAATGCTGGCAGTGTAAGGATTCATATCTTTAAAATTTATCGTTTTCCGCATTAATTTATGATTAAATTAAATAATATTTTACTTCAAGTGTTATAACGTTTAAAATCGTTGGTGTTATTTTATACAAGTTATTTTACCGTTTAAACCGATATCGTTATTAGCGGAACGTTATTCGCTGGTAACATCGATACTGCGCATGTCAAATTCATCCCGTCGAAAAAGAAAACAAGAACAATGGAATTCACTACTGGTCGATTATAATTTGTGTTGACTCAGATTTTTAATGTGATTCGTGTGTTAAACGTCTGAAACATGACGGGAACTATTATCGAAAACTTAAGTGGGCGCAAACTCGCCATTTTAGTAGGTTTCCTTTTGTTATGCCAGCTAACATGTTTCTTGATCGGTGGGTTGGTCGCACCCATGCCTGCAAACGCTCAGAATATACTCGCTACCGTGTGCCGAGATAATTCTATAGTGAAAAATGACACGACGAAGTGGTATTACAACCGCGGTAAGGGTGCCTGCAAGAACGTCAACCTTGGGGAAATGCATCATGATTTGTCGGAGACCGACATAGTTTTCGCTTTTCAAATGCCGGTTGCACGAGAGAACATGGTTCTAGATTATTCGCGGTGGCAACAAAACCTGATCGGAGTGCTGCAAGTGGATATTAAATACCACTCGCAGATGGAGGTGAAGCCGCGCAGTACAATAACAATCGACGCGCGGCTGGCGTATCGCAATAAAGGTGATCCTGAAGATAAATGGAAGCTGTATACACAATCCGTTGAAAAACGTCATTTAGAATGTGATATTGATGTGAAAAGTGAGGAATATCTATACAACTGTTCAGCAATTCCATTGTTTGAATTGGGCTCTTTGTTTCATGACTACTATTTACTCAATGTAAGACTCCCGGTTGATACACCTAACATGAACTCGCATATAGGGCACATTCAGGACATGTGGTTGACTGTCATCAACCAGAATGGTGGATTTACTAAAGTTTGGTTATCTCTGAAAACTGTATTTTTCCCGGGTATTATTGGTATTCTTGTTTGGTTCTGGCGACGCATACACATGTTGCAACGGAAGCCTGTATTACTAGAAAAGATGCTTTTGTGTTTAGGATTAGCTCTATGTCTTTTAAATATGCCAATTGAGTACCTGACCTTGCATTTTGACCTGCCATTTATGTTACTACTGGGGGATATTCGCCAAGGTTTATTCTATGCTACACTATTTTCATTCTGGCTTGTTTTTGCTGGTGAGCACATGTTGATTCAGGATGCTTCAGCCCAGAGCTCTGTAAAGCAGTACTGGAGGCATTTGAGTGCAGTTGTCATGGGTTGCTTGTCTCTATTCATATTTGACATGTGGGAGAGGGGTGTACAGCTCCGCAACCCGTTCTATTCCATCTGGGTGACTGATGTTGGCACAAATTTGGCTTTGACTTTTATAATACTAGCTGGGATATCCACAGGGGTTTATTTCCTGTTCTTATGCTACATGATCTGGCAAGTTTTCATCAATATCTCACACAAAAGGCAATCTCTTCCGACTATGTGCTCTGTCCGTCGTCTACACTATGAGGGTATCATCTATCGCTTTAAGTTCCTCATGTTGGCTACCCTACTCTGTGCTGCTTTGACTGTGATTGGTTTCATTCTCGGACAAGTTGCTGAGGGCCAGTGGAAGTGGGATGAGACCATTGAGCTTGAATACACTTCAGCATTTTTCACTGGTGTGTATGGAATGTGGAATATCTACATCTTTGCATTGTTGGTCTTGTATGCCCCAAGTCACAAACGCTGGCCAGCAGTTGAAGATACTTCAGACGCATGGAATTTGAGTGAGGAGATGGAATTCAGCCCTCTACCTAGCGAGAGGGCTAGTAGTGAGATTTCATCCCTTACATCCTTCATTAGGAAGACTACCACTGACTAATTGTGCCAATTTCATACTTCAATTAATTTGTCATAGTTTTTAAGTAATGTTTGCTCTTCCATCTTTTTGAAGAATTTTAGATTCCATGCATTGAAAATAAAACTTGGGCTAATATAGGCCATAAAAATCTTGTCTTTATATGGATTTTGGCCCAAATGTTTACCCCAATATGAGTCCAATCAGACGCAAGACGGAGTTACGTAAGCCGCCGTTGTGATTGGTTTCTTGAATACAACTTTACGATAATTATGCTCATAAATCGTCATATTAGTCTGTCTGGCGATCGTATATCGGCGTACAGGCTTAACGTAGGCGTTTATTAGGAATTGGATGAGAGAATCTCTCAGTATAGGCCATATAGCCTCACTTATCGACAGAGCTCTTTGTCTCGCCGAACAATTTTGTCGTCGTATATTTAACCGGAAATGTAGACCATATTTATTTAGTTTATCGCAGGTTTGTAGGCTTGACTTAGCTAAGCAGTAACCAATAGATATAAAGAATAGATTGACAAGAATATCATGAAGACTAAAAACCTTTTGTAACTATTTTATTAATTTTGTTCATTATTTCTTGTGTATTTTTTTTGTAATGATAATTTTTATGCTTCTCGAATTATTTGTAAAATTAATGTTTCAGTATGTCTTACGTTAGTTTTTTTGAATCAACTTTAGGTGACTAAGATTATATCGAGTCATTCTAAAAATATTTTTTAGATCATAAACAGGTAGTTTGACCTTGGTATTTCCAGTTTCGTACTAAGCTTCCAAAAAATATTTTTAAGGTGTAACTTGTGTTCTGTGATTTTTATTTTGCATTTCTCAACAGTATTGCTAGTTTAAATTAGTTTCATAACGATATTGCCAGCTACTTAATAATTTATTTAAATAATGTAAGTTTTAATGTGAAATTAATTTTTGTAATCTGTAGTTGATATTTGTACCCGTAATAAATTGTATTAAAAATACGTGTTATTTTGTTATTTTAAAACACTATTGACCAAATATTTCCTAGAAAATCTGAGTATTTAGAGAATCTTTATGAGTGCCTTTTTACTTCGAAGGATTATTTTACGAACCTAAAAGCGTCTTTTTCCTTACCTACGTTGAGAAAGAAGACGGGAGTTTGTAACAAACAAAGCAAGAGTTCAAAGGCACTACAAAAGTTATTTTCACTCCATACATAGAATTAAAAAATATTTGCCCATACAGTTAGGGACGTTCACATATTAGTCAATATATCCCTTATTAGGGGGTTAACACATTATCTATACGAAGTACCGAGACGATTGATTGACACTTTGAATATCACCATACATACCTAATACATAATATAAAAAAATATTCCGACTAGAAGGCACTGATTACGCAACATGCGAGGTAATATATAATAGTAACTTATTACGATGACTTAAATAAACAGTACATTTTGTGTGCCTAGTAATCAGAACAACTCTTACAGTGCTTTCATTGTAAAAGCATTGTAGAAGTTGAAATTCATTAGTTCTTTATGAAGCCACACATTATTGTAAGTCAAAGTTACGATTTTCAGAATTAAAGGGGATGTGTAATTGATAAGAGAATCTAAATTGGCTTCATAATTTAAAAATGGAATGTGGTGGTATTACTTTTAAAGGTAGATGGTATTCGAATTTTACCAATCCACATTACATTTTTGATACAATTTACCAATCCACATTACATTTTTGATACAAATCCATATTTCAGTAAGTTCGGACTTAAAACACCATTTTTGTAGACAAGGACGTATATAATATAGATCACTTTAAATAGTTAAATAAAATGATGTTTTACCCAGAGGAGTATTTTTTTATAAATTTATCTTATTGTTTTTTTTAGTAATCGTATTAAAACGTAGGTATGTAATCCAAATTATCAAATAAAAACCTCCTCAGAGAAATTCTTCGGTCATACTGCAACTGAATACAAAATCAAAATAACATGTTTTCTTCGTTTATAATTTGTTATCATTCTAGACCACTCCAGTATTGGTCCTTTGTATAGTAATCATTCTCTTAAAGTAAGAATCGATAATTATGCAGTAAGATCGAATATTACGTAGGCACTATCCAGAATAAGATTACCGTGGAAAAGAATGTAAGAAAAAAAACAAAATGAGTTAAAATAAACAGGACAAAACCAAATAGTTGACCTTAGGATATAATGACACCCCGATTAAATCCAAAATTAATTTGATGATACGTATACAATGCAATAAGTTTTTGTTAAATTCACGACGCGCTTAGAATCAACACCTATTCAAAGAACCCCTAGTCAAAGTTAATAAACAAACATGATATTTTCCACGGCAATCTACCAAAGAATTAAACCCCTGAACACAATATTCCAGTGACGTCACTCTTTTAAACATTCCATTCAAAGAACGTTATTATTGAAAGTTGTCAAAACTGGCATATTGTGTACGACAAGGCTATGTACTACTTTGACAAGAAAAATGTCAAGATGACATAATTAAAAAGTAACAGAATTTGCTTTATGACTTTCTAAATAATTATCATTAGCGTTCTATTTACTTAATCTCTGAGAAATTAAAAAAGTGAGATAGAATGGTGTTTATTAATTTAACATTTGAATCAGTTCGTCATCTTGCGAGTGACATTTCAGATTGCGACACTTATTTTGCCAAAGTAATTCATGGAATACTTATAGGAGTATGTTTTCACCCCACACCCCTTAGAACAAAATTGTACATACCTCTGCACGGGTCGTTCTTGACCAAGAACTCGTCGAGTGCGACCCAGCCTCCTCCGACCCTCACCATAACGGTAGATCGGAGAATACGGACCAGACGCAGTTTTTGTGAGTCGCCGAACTGTGTGGTAAGAAATTTCTAGGCTAGAGGTGTTCTAATAGGTCGGTCGACTAGATTTTTGTAGTTTGAAACGAGGCTTATATGTAGGATTCAAGACCTGCATTACTACACACATACACAATCTCACACTTCATAATCACTCTCACTCTCTCTCTCTCACACACAGACACACACAAACTTGGGTACTTATTATTATTACACAAACACAGGAATTTGCGAAACAGTCCCACTATCGTAACTTACTGGGACTGCCTTAATTTTTGAACAAAACAATGTTTTTGAATAAAGGTCAATAACCATAAGTGCCATAAGCCATAATAATAGTCATACTCATAAGTGTTTAATTTTCAGTTTTTGGGTAACGGAAAACAGATACATATATCACCTGAAATTTGTAAGTAACTATGAAGAAAAAAGTATAATATAGGTACATATTATGTAGATTATAAAATCTAAAATCGAAATGAAATGGCTACTAATATTTAGAATTCAACACGTTGGCACAACACGTTTTCTTCTTCCGTTCTCTACTGTCAGACGTCACAGAATCATTTAATCCTTTTGTCGACCTCTTTCTAGTAGAAATTCAAATTGTACTCACCCTGTACTTGCCCTCCCCAACCTGGAACACCCTGAATTTCTGTCGGCAAGTACACAGCATGACCAGCCGCTTCACTTCATCATGTATCTTATCCGCGTCCGTTGGCGGGCCACGACGCTCAACCTGTCAACAATAGGATATGATTAGTTATTTACCTTGTTTTAATTATTTAGGATATGTAAGATTTTTTTTTGTAAAGAGACCCTCCAATATGGATATAATTCTCTTTACTAGCAATCTGCTAAATATATTTGTGTCTGGAGTGGTTCACGGCAAGAAGGTTATGGGTTGGGTTCGAACTTGTGACCTCTCAATCGCAAGGCCTACCTACACCTTAGCCTTTAGACTATTGCCGCTTTATTTTATTATTTGTATATTTGTATTGTTACTAACTTATTATTATTTCTGTATAAATAAACGGATATTAATAATAGCTATAGTATAGTTACTTTAGCATTACACACTTATGTTCCGATGCTGCTTCAAATTCTATATCTTTTTGCGATAAGATTATCTGTGCATTGTTGATAAGTCACACTGTATATGAGATGCAAACATTTAGTTTTGGACATTTCTTATTGCCCAAAGCAATATGTTTTTATTCATTACATATAACCTTTATTTATCAAGTTCAATGAATGAGGAGCTTATGCCCGATTATTAAAAGAAAACTAGAAATTAATTAACATTCTAAGCATGCTTGTGTCTGGATTGGTTTACGGCAATAAGAAATGTGTAATGGGTGGGGTTCGAACCCGCGATCTCTCGATCATAAGGCCGACACCTTAGCCTTTGGGCTATTGTCGCTTAAATTGAACCCGAAGTCGGAACTATGCTTTGATCAGTATAACTTACCCAGTCAGGTCTGAGAGCCGCGATAAACTCCTCCCAGTCGATTAGGCCACCGCCGTTCCTATCAAATAGATCGGCAACAGCGCCCATCTCCAGGCGAGAAGTGTCGAATTCTGAGGAAAGAAGAAATGTTTTAGTATACCAACTAGCGACCCGTCCTGGCTTCGTAGGACTGCAATGTACTAATTGGGGCTTCACAATACAAATTCCATTCCATTCACACAAATTTAATTTCTAACCGTTTCTTTTAAGATGAATCGTCAAAAACATTAAGAAAACTAGACTAGAAAATTTGAAACTTTGAATCATCGTAGGCGCCAAGGTCGCAGGGATACGCAAGCAAATTATATGTTGTCGTATTAAGGGCAACAAGTACTTACTAGAATATAAGGTTTGGTAGCTATACTTTGATACTATCCGGAGAAAAAAAAAAAATAGATTTTCACTCATAATTTTTTTTTTTAAATATTTGTTTTGACGTGAAGGAGCAATTTTATCGAATAATTGTAGTAATAAATATTGATCAGCGTTATATATACTATTCGATACCATTTTTTGTTTAGTGAAATAACCATCTTCGATCGAAAGTCCATCATTTTGAAAATCCGGACCACTGTGCGGCGGTGATGATGAAAATTTCACAATGTAATGTGACTTTTGGGTTCGAACGCAGGACGTTAGAAGCCAGAAAATCCGACAACAGTCTTGTCAGAGGGTAACGTGTTACCCAGAGCTGAAAAAACACTAGAAAACTATTCAAGAATTACACCATTTATTGGTAGAATGTTTCCGACATGAGTCAGTTAGAAATAATGTAATATCAGCTTTGAATTTGAACGAGACTGACGAAGTTATATTTCATAAAATCTTGTCCCATCCGAATGCAGTTGATGCGAAAGTTGTTCGAATTTTAAGGCGTACTTATAATGAATTGCATTATGTATTTTTTGGGTATTATAGGACTGAAATACGACAGGAGCAAAATTCCTTTAATAAGTGATTAGACTGGAAGCCGACTCCTGCCGACTCCAACATAATAGTCTTGTGTAGTACGTGAACGATGAACTAATAGGAGCCGAATCTTTGCACTGTACTAAAAGAACCGTTTCCGAACGCTGGCTTGTAATCGTTCTAATAGGTCTAATAGCTCTTTTCGTACTCGTACATTCTAAACCGTGCGATCATAATGTGCGAACGAGAAATGAAATACAGTCACTGATTCGTTGACATAAACGTCATACGAATTCATTCTGTCTGTATGAATGAGAACCGTTTCAGATTCACATTTCAATGGTAATAAATATCTCTGTTTAAATTATACATAATCCTAATATTATGTCAGCTGTTTACGCTGTGGTAATACAGAGATAAATAAATACGATGTCTTTGATAGTACCTACATTTGCTTTGTGGTCCGCGCTGTGCTCTGAGACTCAGAGCACAGCGCGGACCACAGTTCACTCTATTAGTTCTAATAGCTCTATTCGTTCTTTGCTCTCGGCGGTCCGAGTCTGAGCTAAGGACCGCTGAGAGCGAAGAACGAATAGAGCTGTTAGAACTAATAGAGTGAACTAGTTCACTGTCCGAAATGAACTAGTACGGAGCGATCTCCAAAGTGACCGAGCAGGCACAAGACTACAACATAATTATTGCGAAAAGACTAAGCAAATGATGTTTTTGTTTCTATTGTCTATACACTGTGTTGTTAACGTCAACATCAAAAGAGGGAGTTTGACGTGTCTATGCGTTTGTCTGTGGCATCGTAGCTTCCAGACGAATGGACCGACTATAATGAGGTTTTTTTGTTAGAAAGCTGACGTGATCGAGATGGTTCTTAGCTACAATTTATCAAGATCTGTTCAAGTGTTTCAAGGTTGTCGGGGGATACTTAAAATTTTAATTTTATATACTTACTGGTGTTGATGATTCCGTCGATAAACTCGTGTCGTGCGATAAGTCCGTTGTTGTCTTTGTCCATCTTGCGGAACAGGTCCGTCAGACGGGACTTCTTGTGGTTCATGAATTTAAGGAACTGGGGACAAAACGGCGGGATTATAGTTCGTCTATCATAGCGTGAGTTGTAGTGATGTGGGATGAATGTCGATTCAAATGCTTTGTTACGGGGAGCAAGTGGGAATTCTAGGAGTTGGAACGATTAATTAATTACGTCATTCTACTAAATATAATATTTGTTGTTTTATGGCTTGACGTATCCTTGTGAATAAAAACTCCTTATTATTGAAAGAATTAAAAAAAATGTTCTTTACCTCTGTAGGTTATACACGAGTCTGTAGTTTTGAAGAGATATAATTCTTTTGAAGACTTCAGTCGTACTGAATTTTGTAAGTAATTAACAACATAAAGCGCCGTTGCTTTTCTGTTTTTTTTTTTTTTTTTTTTTATTTAGAATAGGTTCGCGTTTGACCACCATCTCACCTGATGGTAAGTGATGATGTGGTCGAAGATGGAGCACGCTTACCTAAAAGTTACCTATTCACTCTTGACTTAAAGACTCCTAGGTTATAGCTATCGGGAAACACAGACTCCAGCAGGGAATTCCACTCCTTAGCCGTACGCACAATGAAGGTATTCCCAAAACGTTTGGTGCGTATGGGTGGGATGTCCACCATGTAACGATGGCGCTTCGCCGTTTGTCTCGTAGTCCGATTATGGAACGGGCTTTCTTTCCTTATGACATATTTATATTTATGAAACACATATATTTATTTATACTTATTTATGTATTGTATTGTATTATATATACCTATATATATAGTTATATTAACTACTTCAGTTACTTTTTGTGTATGTTATATATTTGAAGTAAGTACACTGACTTTCTCCTCCCCTCTTTGTTTTATGTTCTTAAAGTCCATCCAAAGGTTGTCTGGAAGATATCGCTATCAGCGATAAGACCGCCATTGTAACCAATTTTTTTTTTTGCATTATTGTAAATCAAGTGCTTGTTTAAATTATTGGTGTACAATAAAGAGTATTCTATCTATCTATCTATCTATCTGTGTAATTGAAGGAAACGCTAAATTTTAAACGATTAATTTAATTTAAGATAACAAATAATAAGCAGTGTTTCATCAACTCAGGATGATGTCATTGTACAACAAAGTCTGTTCGATGGATGGTGAAGTCGATATATTTTTAAATAGGTTGCCTTGTTCCAAATCTAGAATACTAAAAAGTGACCTGTAATCGACTGGCTTCCTCTTATCCTCGTTTAATGCTTACCGTGTTTTATGTTCATTTTTAAGTTTTTTTTTTTTTGTGATTTATTGTACCAAATTTATTGCTATACAATTGCGAGTAATTCCAATATTTTGAAATGTAAAATAATTTATTGACGTTTGTTGCAATTCATTGATATTTATGTAATTTACTGTGTCATTTATTGAATGTAACATCATAATATATTTTTTTAAGGTAATTTAATTTATTGTGGTTTGAATGTTATTTATGTCGCTAACTTTAACTTTATTCAAATAACTATGTAATAACTAAAATGATGTGCATGCCAGTAAGTGACGTATTTACACAGTCTACACACTCCAAAACATTCTTCTTCACTATGTATGTTATTGTAAATATATTGTTGGCATGCCTTAATAATAGATAAATAAACTCATCCTACATGCCTACGGTTCATTTGGGACGACTTGCAGACTTTTTTTTAAATCTAATCTAAACTCTGCAACTAGAGGACAGGCATTGCTCTGGAAGCTCTGGAGATGTCCCTAAGAGGTTCCAGGGCTTCTCTCTATGTGCTGAAGGTGACCACTAGAGTGGTTTTAGTGAGTTAAAAGTCTCTCACTTCTCGACCCCAAAAAGCCCGATCGTCTTTTGATGAATTCCCCCTTTTTTCGGGATGGGTAATCATCCAATGACTTCTCCAGCTCTGGGTGGAGCGGAAGGGAGTGTCAGACTTTTACCCACTAAAAACCCATCCTGTATCGTAAGAACACTCTCGCAAACCTGGCTGATGTTTTTCCCCTACATAACAGACTAAGTACTATAAACTATATCACAACTTACCCTCTTTCTCCAGTCGTCCCAGCTGAAGTTGGACACTCTCTGCAGCTCCTTAAGGTGTACGAGACGGTCGTGGAGCCTCCTCTGTCTCTCCCACGCGAGTAACCAAACGGTGCGCCATTTGTCCCATAGTTGCTTAACGCGGGGCGACCTGAATTCTGGTTCAGCGCCCTTGCTGCTAGGAAAAGGAGTCATGTTAGTTCTTGGAACGTAAAAGGCAGGTACAATTACTTTTTTTTAACGTATTAAAACTTTTTTTAAGTATTCAAACTTTTTTTAATGTATTCAAACTTTTTGGAATGTTTACTGGGGAGAAAAAAAATTGTTTTAAAAATATTTGATTCTAAAGGGATCTTATTAATTTGGAGGCGGATATTACTTTAATTTTCACTAAGGCCTACTATGAAAGAATATGGAGATATGATTCGAATTTGTTTATAGCTAAATATTATCTACATATTACAACAATAAAAACTGTCTAGCAAATAAATAAATATTCATAATACAGTTGCCAGCATGCCAGATACTAGCCATGCTGAATAATAATCCTAAGCTTTATATAAAACGATAAAATATAGCGAGGGTTGCCACACACAAAACCCAACAAAAAATATAGCAAAAAAAACACAAGCATATTTCTCCCACTACCAATGATTGATTTTCCCGTCATGATGTGATGTTTACACCCTTTATTTATTATACTATGTTTCTGACTTTCGGTTACAACTCTGACGGATCAAGTATGGCATTATGAAGTCCCGTTTTTTGACACATCGCGTTCTGATTTTTTTTTATCGATCGGTGTTGGCTTGTTCCTGTAACATCGATTTCTTACCTTCCCTTAGCGAGGAACCTCGGGCCGTAGTGCGGCAGATTGCGATCAGGCGTCTCCCGGCCAGGACTCACGCGACTAAAGCACACGCAATATTATAGACACAGGAAAACGAACAAACCAAACCGTTAGTAGATGGCAGACAAACCCACGGCGTGTTGTTAGACTTGTAAGTAAACCTCCATGGCTCGCGTGATGTTAGACCACTAGCTCCTTTTAACAACCCTATGTTAGTTAGTGC
The DNA here is from genome assembly GCA_943138885.2 of Tholera decimalis. Classification (NCBI taxonomy): domain Eukaryota; kingdom Metazoa; phylum Arthropoda; class Insecta; order Lepidoptera; family Noctuidae; genus Tholera; species Tholera decimalis. Next base: position 9,627,278 of record OW964570.2, read on the forward strand.
GATCTAAAGTGAACTTTATGTGAGAAGCTGTAAAGTGCGATTTTACTTCTAGAAAGTGACGTAACCGTTTTGGTTTTTTGAAATTGTGCCGTATTTGTGAAGGCATAGAGTTTGATTTTGACTTATAGATACTGTTTACTTATTTGAAGATTTTATGTTTAGTCTGGTTAGTGTTGTGATTGACAACCCTATGTGTTATTGAAATAAATCTTTACACAAGCAAAAGTAAAGATAAATCCAACGAACTACGCATGCACATACTAAATATTTTAAGGAATACCAAGAGCTAAACCCAGCTATTTAAAATCTTCTTTATGAGTAAACATTAAAATTCAAAATTGCATAGGTAAGGCAATTGATATCCTCTTTTATTATCTACATTATTTACGCTTTAACTATATAAACACCATAGTATACCTAAAGCAGAATCCACATTGTCTGCGTTCCAAGGATGCAAGTAAGATAAAATATAGAATAGATTATGAAACATTCATTATACATTCCAAGCATAAACATTGTATATCTAAAAAACTTAGATAGAAGGACCAAAACAATATAACTTAGGAGCTCAACAACGTAAGAACTACCTATTTCTTATTTAAAATGATTGTGAAATACTAATAGTTAGTAAAGAAACACCGGCCTCGTCTAGTTGAAAATTACGAAAATAAATGACGTGTAAAAATATTATTTAATAAATAATTTGCAAAATAAATATAATTTACTCATTCAATACTGACTATAAAAACAATGTGTGGAAAAAATAGAATAGCACAACACTTCATCAGATTATTTTCGAATAATTTATTCCATATTCAAATTTCAAACATTTATTACTAGTCAGTTATAAACGTTTGAAACTCTAGCTTTTTTCTAACTGAAGTAGGGTAGCTTTTATTTTTTCTTTTTTATTCCACCAAAAATATACATGGACCTGGCAAATTCTAGCTACGAAATTCAACATACATGCTACCACACAAAACTAATTTCTTCTAAAGAAAAAACTACAGGCAGCTAATCTACACACACATTTAAAAAAAGAATAGTCGTTCAAACCTTCCTCTTCTACTTCGACTGTGTATCCTGGACCTGCCCGTGTTGAAGCGTGCCAGAGCGGGACGGAAAGCAACGTTTACATGTGTTAGAGCGGGACGAAGCAATTGTATGGTGCGTTATCAGAAAATGAGAAGATTTTGGCGGAGTGCTTAATTTTTTAATGAAAACGGACGAAAGGTCTGAAAACGCACCTACAGTTACACAAATGACAAACATGTAAAGCACATGAAAGTAAGTAACCACCTTTTCCCATACTTTATATAAACGGTACCTGTTATATTTTAAAATTCATAGCTATTTTACTCGGTTTTAAAGTTTAATATCTTTGAATTTTAAGATTTACATAACGTTTATATAAAGGAGGGTTAGTTATGACACAATTTGAGAAATAATATAATCTTTACAGTATTTTCATCATGTTTGGTGCGAAAAATCTTTATTCTTTTCTACATTATTTTTTTTAAGACTTTACTGTGATTATTTACTATTCAATCCTATGTCCCCGCAGTGGGAAAGTTTGGGCTTATTTTGTATTATTATTAACTGTACGCCCAAGAACATTTAAAACATGATAAAAATACTATTACGAATAAAAAATATTTCAATTTAAGTAAGTTTTATAACTGATTTTACAAATGATGATAAAAACACACCTGAAACGCCTAGATCCATAATAATCAGGCGAGACCGATCTCTCCCTATTGAGATCGTGCTGGGAACCACGGCTATTTTTGTGATGGCAACACACATTGCAAGCAGGCAACACCATGCAATGACGTCACAAGATGGCAGCGAGGTGACGACGTGCATGATTCGTGAAAAGTGGGGAGACAAAACGAAATAACATAAAATAAAGGTATGGAAATGAACACAACACAAAAAAATACTGAAAATAATTGGATAACACTTAAGCTGTTTAACCTCTCAAGGACCGCCATTATTTACGTCAACTATTAGTTGAGCCGCGTTGGCACACAAATTTTGTGCCAGCGGGGCTCAATACATGTTTACTGGCACGTTTTTGCGCCGCTAGGGCTCTAGAGGTTAAAACAATATTGGTTTTAGGCTTGATAAAAGAATGAATAACAAACGTGAAATACAACACAATAAGGGGGAATAACTAAACATTTACTTAGTAATATGAATATTTTCATGACATACCCAGGTGCTCCTTTCGTGGCACTCTTTGCTGAAACCTTTCTTGGCGTGCTTTCGCGGCCTTGGGTTTGGCTCTTGACCTGTGAAGCATAAGCTTGAAATAGTATGAAATGTTCTAAAAAAAAAAAAAACTTAAAGGTTACTGATATTTATTTATTGAAACTGCGTTGTTGTACAGTAGTGCTTTTCGATATGATAAGATGGTCACCCGACCCGTTCGGCTGTTATAATTTAACCACAAGTTTCTCAGTTATTCAGTATTATCCAGACTTCGGCTCCATAATGCTATAAATCTAGGCTAAATTTTTTTTTAGTACACCCTTCTGAAAACCGGCTTTTTTATATTGTTTTAAAATAATCTAGATCTCTTTAATGCTAAATTACCTGGTACGCCTTACAGACGCGGTCGACCTCATTCTGTCTCTTCTGCGTATGCTCCATAAGTTCCTTGTGGTCCTCGATGAGACCTTCTAGGAGCTCGATGGATTCTGGCAGCGGTTCCGATTCGAGCGCTAAACAAAGAGTGAAATGTTTTTAATTACGAAGCGCGTGACAAGTTAGTGGCGTTCATTCAGAAGACAATTTATACCGGGAACAGTAGAAAACTATAGAAGAGGCCTTATAAAAAAAATGAGATACCTTCTAGAAATGTAACAATTTTTTACTGGCTTATTGTATAGAAAAGTTCGCGTTACAAAAAATGTAGCATTATCACTACATTAACACACCACATTGTGTTATTTTTAACCCGAAGGTTGACTGGTAGAGAATGCCTTGTTGCATTAAATCCACCCATGTGAAATAAATAAACATTATATTATGTGTTAACTAGCTTTTGCCCGCGACTTCGTTCGCGTAGAGGTTTTTCCTGCGTAAATCCTGATCGCGTAGGAATTTCGGGATAAAAACTATCCTATGTCCTTCCCACGGTCCTAAACTATTCCCATGCCAAGGAGAATGCCAAGGCTTCCTTCAAGACTCGGCCAGAACCGACAAAGATGAACTATATATCATAAAGAAGGAAAATAATTATATAATTTGACTGTATAGTTAGTTTTCTATAAGAAGTACACTAAATAAAGTTATAGTTCTTTGAAGTTGACCACTTAATACTTCTAATTTTAACGATAACATGAAATAAACTATAAAATTATTGAATAATGACTATTGAATTCGTTTTCAACAGCCAAGGTTGTCGTTAGTAATATAGAAATCGGAGTCCGGTAGCAAAACAATAAACAACACAAAACTCAAAAAACACATAAGACACTTCGTCGCTCGTCATAAAATGCGGGAGAAGTAAAACTTTTGACAATTATCAGTGACAATGACAACTACAAGATTAAGTGTTACCAGCACTAAATAACTATTCTAAACTGTATCGATAATTGAATTGAATTACTTTAAATTATTAAATAAAATATAACTAAACATTATTAATTATTATAAGAATTACGAGTTATGACTTTAGTAACTAATAAATTCACTTACGCAGGTTCATAATGATATTAATGTAATCGATTTGCAAGTGCAATTTCGTATCGATATTATATTATTTTGGTATTGGCAACATTTCTAATTGAAATTGTAGATAGAAAACGTGTTGATAAATTGAATAACTATTTAAAATGACTTTTAAACGGTGTACTTCTACAGATTTTATTTATACTGTATAATTGTTACAGTTTTATATAATGAATTATCATTAATTTAGAAAGTCTGTCGGACACTACATGATTCGAGCCGAAACTTGGCATTCACCTTTAATCTAAATCGGTTCAGCGGTTTAGGCGTGAAAAGGTAACACACAGACAAACAGAGTTACTTTCACATTTATAATATTAGTATGGACAATATGGACAGTAAAGCATAAACTTATTACTTAATAAAAAATAAATAAATACAATAAAAAAAATCGACTCCATTATTTGTTCAACAGGGTAATTTTTATTATGCGACTAAAATAAAAAAGATGCCATAATACATTGTTTTGACACTGAAAACGCGGCCATTGAAATTTGACGCGATTACTATTGAAATGAGCGCATCATTTAGAATTAAGCACTCATTTTATGCGGACGGTTTTGAGACGTTGAGTGTGTATCTTGGGTTTTTAGTATATCAATGGTAAGAAGCAATAAAGGCAATCTCTACTTGTAAACATTTTTCATGTAAATTACCTACTTAATAATTCAATTAAGTGTTCTCCGTTTGTTGGATGGGTCCAACTCGCACTCAGACAGAAATTATCACATTTATTAGGTGTTACCTAAATAAAACTCGATTATGTCGCATTCAGTGAGGCAAGGAGACAGGGTATATAAACGACTAGCTTCTGCCCGCGACTTCGTACGCGTGGGAAGGTTTTCCCGCGCAAATCCCGATCCCGTGGGAATTTCGGGATAAAAAGTAGCCTATGTGTTATTCCAGAATGACAACTATCTACATACCAAATTTCATTCAAATCCGTTCAGTAGTTTTTGCGTGAAAGAGTAACTAACATCCATCCATCCTCACAAACTTTCGCATTTATAATACTAGCTTCTACCCGCGACTTCGTACACGTGGGAAGGTTTTCCCGCGCAAATCCCGATCCCGTGGGAATTTCGGGATAAAAAGTAGCCTATGTGTTATTCCAGGCTGCCAACTATATACTTACCAAATTTCATTCAGATCCGTACAGTAGTTTTTGCGTGAAAGAGTAACAAACATCCATCCATCCTCACAAACTTTCGCATTTATAATATTAGTAGGAAGTAGGATATTAGTAGGATTTAAAAAGCTAATATTTTATATAGGTAGGTAATGAGGGATAGGCACAGAGTGTTCTTACTACTAGATGTACCGAAGTACTTAAGTGACTCATTACTAAAACTATTTTTAGGGTTCCGTAGCCGAATGGCAAAAAACGGAACCCTTATAGTTTCGATATGTCTGTCCGTCTGTCTGTCTGTCTGTCGGTCCGTCCGTCCGTATGTCACAGCCATTTTATTCCGAAACTATTAAGACTATACATGTGAAACTTATTAGGTAGATGTATTCTGTGAACCGCTTTCCGATTTTAAGAAAAAAAATAAAAATATTTAAAATAAAGGGGGGTCCCCATACATGTAACTAGAACTGAAAATATTTTTTTTTTTCATGAAACCTATGCGTGTGTGGTATCTATAGACAGGTCTTTAAAAATGATATAAGGGTTTCTAAAACCACTTTTTTATAAAGTCAATCGTTTAAAAGATATAAGCTTCCAAAGTGATGAAATGTGTGTCCCCCCCTCTAACTTCTATAATAATGGAGTGAAAAATCTAAAAAAATATACGTCTGTAGATCTTAATGTAAACTTTCTACCGAAATTGGTTTGATCGAAATCGAGTCAGCAGTTTTAGAGATACGGCATATTTTCTAAAACCGCAAATATAACTTTGTAATTCATACAAACACTGAAAAACAAAGTTTAGTTAGTAGCAACTAGTTTTAAGAAATTTTTAAGGTTTTTTTTATTCGTCAAATAAATATACATATTATATTATATTATTATAGTTACTACGGAACCCTTCATGGGCGAGTCTGACTCGCACTTGGCCAATTTTTTGTTTCTGGACATGCGGTTGCACCTCTCATACATAATTAACCTGTACTATAGATACATTGAAATAATTATATTTTGGAAATAGTAACTGTGGAGTTGCTTGCCGTTTCTTCTCCATAGATAACGACAAATTTCGAACCGTGCCCTAACTTCTGACGTTTTGTAAGTGCCCATGTAGACCTATGTGAAATAAAATACACACATCAAAAGTGTCTAGGGATCAACATATATTTTTGCAATAACTTTTCTCCTGATTGATATTAATTAAAATTTTCTTTAAAGATTCATCAAATAAAGTGTTTTCGTTTGTCACAGTAACGATAAACCAAGTCACCTTTGCATTAATAAAGAAATTTGCCATTTTCCTAATAAAGGGATTTTTGACATTTGAACCACTAACATTAAAGTTCGAAAAAAAGACTGAAATAACAGTTTTCTTTAAAATTTTATTGGGTAACTTAAACAATTAATAATCCGTGTTTCTACCGCGAACACTAACAACACAAGAACATCGGTTTGGCATACTCAAAATGAGTTCATCCAAATCACGCTGTGGAATGGCCGCCCATGTTCGTTGCAACAACAAAAAAAGGTCTTCTTGCGACTGGATACCCTCCATATTCGGCAGAGCTCTTCTCTGTAGCATATCCCATGCATGCTCAATCGGGTTCAAGTCTGGCGACTGAGCAGGCCAGAGCAGGACATTGATGTTAGCTGCGGCGAGAGTCTGTCTTACAACTCTTGCGGTGTGCGGTCCTGCATTATCATGCATTAACTGAAATAAGGGACCGATTTGCACTTGTAGAGGAACGATGACGTCAGATACAATCGTCTCAGCATAAATTTGAGCGTTGAGGTTGCCTCTGATCCAAATCAACTCAGTTCATCCGCCGATCCAAATACCCGCCCATACCATGATGGTTCCACCACTATAAGGATGGACTTCCTGGCAGGATTTTAATCGCTGTTGGTATCCAGGGGTTCTCCAGTGTCGTATACGTCTTGTATCCGGTCTCATACCAAAACGAGACTCATCAGAAAAGCACACGAAACGCCATTGTTCTTCTGCCCAATTTCTGTGTTCAAGAGCCCATTGATATCGAATCCTACGATTGTGCATTGCTATAGGTGGTACCCGTAGCGGTCTTCGGGAATGAAGGTTCACTTCATGCAAGCGGTTTCTGACTGTTTGGTCGCTAATTAAGTTCCCTGAAGAGTGATGAAGCCTCACGGCTAACATCATGGCGGTTATTGTTGGAGCTCTTCGAGTTAAGATTTGAATGTATCGGTCTTGTCTCCGTGTGGTGCAGCGATACCGTCCTCCATGGCGCTCAGCCACGGTACCAGTGCTTCGGTAACGTGTCCAAAGTCGACTGATAACACTCTGACTTGTATTCAGAGCTAAAGCCACAGTACGTTGCCGGGAACCAGCTTCTATCATTCCCACGGCTCTGAGCATTTCTTCCCTGCTTAAATGACGTCGCCGCTCCATAATAACGTTGGTTTTAATCAGTAGTAGGGAAACAGTAGCACTAATAATGTCTTCAATGCGTTGTATGTTTTTATAGGGAAAATATTGACAGCTGATTTTCATCTTTTACTCGAATTTGATTAACAGTTCCTGTTTCAAATTATGAAATGCACCAAAAAGGATCCATATAAATTTATAAAATCATAAATTTATTACAAAGCCACATCTCAATCTCAAGAAATCCGCATAAAAATGCTTGATCCCTAGACACTTTTGATGTGTGTAGTTTGGTTTAACCATTTTTAGAGCAGAGGTGAAATGAGGGCCATCAGGTTTTTGTTTTAGACATATCTTGAAAATATTCTCAAACATGATTGGCGAGATACGGATGTATACAACATGTAACATAATTAATGCACATCCTAAAATTAGTTTGTTCAGAATACTGAATCGATTTTAATCGTATTTAATAAAAAAAAATCGAATTTTTTATCCCAAAGCAATTAAATCTACGTAAATTACAAATTACGCTTTCGCTGTATAGTAAAAACAAACTAACTATGGACTGAAAATTAAAGTAGTAATTTTTTAAATGCAGGTTTGTATAAATTCCGTCATTCAGTACACATTACAGAAAAATGAAACTCATTTAAAGGAAGTTAAAGTAAAACTGTTTAAACAAGTAAAACTAAAAATTCAGAGTATGTATTATGATAATAACATAATTTTCTAATTGGGGTGTTAGAGGGTGTGTTAATTACGATACATGTTGTATATGTAGTCTCGTTTCAGATTTTTTTTTTAATGTCTATTTCGTGTTTTTGACCACCATCTCACCTGATGGTAAGTGATGATGTGGTCGAAGATGGAGCACGCTTACCTAGAAGTAACCTTATATGATTACAAAGTAGTTTTAACTTACATAGCAGCGTGTTCTCCAAGCCGATGAGCCATTGCAGCAGTTCTTCAAGTACCAGGTCTAGGTCCTTCAAGCTCTGCATGTGTGTCTCCAGTTTGGTACCACGCTGCATGGCCCATTGCCATACCTGTATCAAAGAGTAAAAGGTTCAGGAATGTTCAAGAAGAGCCAAGAAGAAGCCAAGTTAATTTAAAAGAATAAGTATTACACCATATTCATCATGAGTATTAAAACGGGTTAAATATTCGCAACAGACTGGCTAGTCTAGTCGTTTAGCCCTTTGAATATTTTTTCGGGCGGTAACTAGTTTTAAATAAAGCTTTATTTAAAACCAGTTACCACACGCGGCTTCGCCGGCGTGGAAAGTTCTTTTTCAGTTAAAAATTTAGCTAATTTCACTCGGGACTAATATAGCTTTCTATCGGTTAAAGAATTTTCTAAATTTAAACAAAACATTATTAACTTTTGACCTTCAAATAATTAAAAACATCTATAAGATTAAGTTATTATCGCGACCGGAAATAAAAAAAAGCGACCTTGTTGATAACATTATTTATTTTTGTGTATAAATAAATAGAACATATTTCAATCGTAATTAAAACAAGACAAAATGTTACGTTATCTCTCTTCTGATATTAGAATCCCGTGGGAATTCTGCGATAAAAATTGGTCTATATGTTCCAGTGAACGTCCTATCAAAACCGGTTCAGTCGTTGTAGAGATTAGCACGGACCAACAGAAAGACAAACACTTTTAAAGTTTGTTTTGTGCAAGTGTCGTGTAAATTACTTGAGAAAACACAGTTATTTTGAAATGATAGACAGGCACTTTAATTTTATGTACAAATATTTCATCTTTTACCTGTCCTGCAGTGACTTTCCTAAAGATCTGCACCACAGGCAACATAGTTGCCACCAAATTTCTTTTATCACTCATTTATCTCACAAACCATTCAACTTTAACCGAACAAAAATCCTTTAAACAAAACCAAATAAAAATAGTAATTTTTATTTAAATATCCGCACTGAAACACTGCACTAACATTATGTAATGTCAAAAATACAAAGAGTCATGTGTTTTATTAAAAAATTAAATCGGTTATCACGTTTATCGGTAGCAGTATCTTTGAATATCGATATTTTTAATTGGTCGAAGGTATAATGTTTTTATGTTGCAATCGATTTGGTGTAAATATCTCTCAAGTGGGAAAAAAGATAAGCGTATCTGTTATTATGCTTAATCTTTTCTTATGTTTTGCAGGAAATGCGAGTTTTTTTTTATATACGTCAATGCTGTTGTTTTATTTTGTTTTATGGAATCAATAGATGAAATAATAAAAACTTTTTAACAAAAAATTAAACCGACTCCCAAAAACACTGCAAAGTGAAAAATAACTTTAATTTCGGTAGTCGGTGTCTTTAGTTTTGTTTTTTCGTTTTTGGCACCGACTTCCGAAATTAAAGTTATTTTTCACTTTGCAGTGTTTTTGGGAGTCGGTTTAATTTTTTGTTAAAAAGTTTTTATTTTACTCTTTTTAGTTGGATGATTTTTAATTTACCTAGTTACAAGAGCCTAAATGTCAACTACTTATAACCTTTTACAAAATATTGCTTTTCCCAATGCTGGGCCGTTAATTGTTGAGGAGTTCTCCTGGTACTTCACCATCAGCTCTACATCACCATAAATGCATTGTGACGAGCATAAAGTGCTTAACATCCATATTCAAGTAATCGAATCACAATCCACTCAATACTTAGTATTGAGTAGTTTCGGCGGCCATCTGTGGTCTTCATCATCAGTTCCACTTCCTCAAATGGTACTTTTTGAGAGCAACTGCACAAGTTACTATAAGAAATACCCAAAACGCCATAGGTGTGCCTATAATATTTGAAGAGTTCCCTCGATTTCTCCAGGATTACATCATCAGATCCTGACTTTGGTGATAATGGGACCAATTTCGAAGTATACCCATTCGAACAAAAAAAGAATTTTCCAAATCGGTTCAGCCGTCTTCGAGTACTCGATGATCATACATTAAAAAAAAAAAAAAATATATATATATATTTTATACGCGTCGAATTGATAACCTCCTCTTTTTGTCGTCGGTTGAAAATTAAATTATACACTAAACTGCATGAAAATCTGTTTACTTGTTTTTCAGTTCTTACTGCACATATAAACTAATACAGTTCCCCCCAAAAAGTAAGACACGAACATCCATCCAACCATCCATTCATCCATCCTCACAAACCTTTGCATTTATAATATTAGTAAAGATTGAAAATAAATATTATTCTTACCTCATCCCAACGACTTTGAATAATAGTGATCCAGTGTTTGATCACGGTAACAGCATCAGGATGGGCCTTACACAAGATAGAGTGAGCAAGCGTTATAGTGTCGTCCTTGTCTTTCTGCTTTTCGTTCAGTTCGCGAACGAATCGTTCGTGCTCTAGTATTTGTGATTGTGTCTCGTGATCGCCTTCGGGTAGCTGGCCGGAGAATCGAAGTTTGGTCTCTGCGTCTGACAGCCATTCGAGAAGCATGTTTACGGAGCGGTGGAGTTTTTCAGCCTGAATTGAAAAGAACATGTATTAGGTTTGGTGTGATAATGATGGCTTTAAATATTAATCTAAATTCCCGTGAACACAGGGAACAGACTCTACAACTGTGACTCTCATTGACTCTAGAGGTGATTATGATTCGTTTTTTGGGGTGATTGTTCAACAGGTAAACATTTTTGCAGAGGAGACCCTTTTAGAGTGTTAGATAACCAAGATATAGTTTTAAAGTGGTAACGGAGCCCTTTCTATGTGTTGATATGATTCATCAGGGTGGATTAAGGTGTAAATATCATACTCCCTTGTATTTTCCCAAAAATATCAGGCGTCTTTTGAAAATTACCCCCTGATAACGGCAAAATATTAGTAAAATTTCGTAGTCGTTTTGCGGTCTGGAGTAAAATAAGTGAACCACAAAAAAAAATCATTTTAATTAACATTTTTCGGTGGTTCTTCGATAGATTTTGTTCCAGAAAGAGGTAATGCTCTATACTCCCAGTATTAACTTACCTCTTTAAGCGCAGTTTCAAGCTTGGTAGCCTTCTTCTCGCTGAGAGTCTGAACAGTCTCCCAAGCGGTCTTGAGTTCACTGCACTGTTGACGAATGCTGGCCGCATCTTCACGAGGTACCTGCGGAGAAAAGTGAACCTTAAACCTGTATTTTAGCGCTCAATTTCGCTCAGCAGAGCAACAAAAGTTTTTTTTTAATGAAAAACGATTGTGTTACGTTAGGTTTATGTGGTGGCATACATGTCGCTACAGGATGTTATAGTCAATTGTTAATTAAGATTGGACTTTATTTCAATTAAGTTAGGGCACAAATTATTTTGATACATACGGTCGCTTCCAGCTCTTTGCCAGTCTTCATGACCGACTGCATTTGCTGTTCGCGTGAGTGAAGGTCCTCCTCGAATTGCTAAAACAAAAGAAATACATTAAAAAGATTCCGACGAACTGAGAACCTCTTCCATTTATGAAGTCGGTTAAAAATTTCTTACCTTATGCTGCTCAATGAGCGCCATAACAGTGTCGAGGTCTCCGTGCACGGGAGAGTCTCCCGCCAGTTCCTTCTGCTGTTTCTTGAGCCAGTCCAGCAGGGCCGACATGGCATCCTTGAACTGGCCCGAGTATAGCAGAGCTTCCTCTAACTTGCGTTGTCTGAAAGAATTTATGAGGTTTAATAGGGCCGTCGAAGAATTTTTCAAGAAAACAAGTAAATACCTATACTTTTAGAGCATGGACAGTCCAATCAACAATAGTAACTCTGTACATTCCCAACGCAGTTTGCTGATACCAAGATCTCCCTTATAAGCTGATAAATTAACCGTAAACACTACATGTACTCCGTGTAATGCATACTAGGTTTCATTTAAAAACTTTTTACCAAAAAATTAAACCGACTCCCAAAAAACACTGCAAAGTGAAAAATAACTTTAATTTCGGTAGTCGGTGTCTTTAGTTTTGTATTTTCGTTTTTGGCACCGAGTTCCGAAATTAAAGTTATTTTTCACTTTGCAGTGTTTTTTGGGAGTCGGTTTAATTTTTTGGTAAAAAGTTTTTATTTCACTCTTTTTAGTTGGTCTATTTTTAATTTGCCTAGTTACAAGAGCCTAATTATCAACTACTTATAACCTTTTACAAAATATTGCTTTTCCCAATGCTGGGCCGTTAATTGTTGAGGAGTTCTCCTGGTACTTCACCATCAGCTCTACATCACCATATGCATTGTGACGAGCATAAAGTGCGTAACATCCATATTCAAGTAATCGAATCGCAATCCACTCAATACTTATTATTGAGTAGTTTCGGCGGCCATCTGTGGTCTTCATCATCAGTTCCACTTCCTCAAATGATACTTTTTGAGAGCAACTGCACAAGTTACTATAATAAATACCCAAAACGACATAGGTGTGCCTATAATATTTGAAGAGTTCCCTCGATTTCTCCAGGATCCCATCATCAGATCCTGACGTTTATGAAAATGGGACCAATATCGAAGTATAACCTTTCAATCAAAAAAAGAATTTTCCAAATCGGTTCAGCCGTCTTCGAGTAATCGATGATCATACATTAAAAAAAAAAAAAAAATATACGCGTCGAATTGATAACCTCCTCTTTTTGTCGTCGGTTGAAAAACGAATTTATGCCTCGAAAGAATTGCACTGCTAGATATAAACTGAGACAACTCAAAACTGATTTGTTATTCTCATATTTCAGGACGTAATATCATGTAACTGAATTCTTCTTATCGTGTCGTTAGTAAGGTCTAACGATCCCATACACCCTAGTGTCAGAGTTTCTAGACCTCCTCAAGGGCCTCTGACGTGGTCTATTTTGACGACCGCCATTTGGCGACCGGGACCACCGGCTTATACGTGCCTTCCGAAGCACAGAACTATCTTTTTATCAGACAATCAGTTGATTCAGGCCTGCAATGTCCTGGCCAAACTGGAAACAACTTTACAAAGTATGCTTCCCGCGGGAATCAAACCCACGGGTCATTAATCACGGTCAGTAATCACACCACCGGGTCACAAGGCAAACGCCTAAACAACTCGACCACGGAGGAATTATAATTGTAAGATAACTATTTAAACATTTAGTACCGCCCCTATCAATAAAATAAAGATTAAAAAAAGCCATGTTTTGGTCGGATGTGGCTCCTAAATTTTTCAATACGTTAGTAAATCTTTGAAGTTAGTTTGGTGCGTATGATCACAGAGTATTGGATTTAAATAGTGTCACAGCAATAGTGAACTTGTGGGGTTTTCATTTAATTCCTTAATAATAGTATTAGTAATTGGTAAGTCTCAAACTAGGCCTAGCCCTGACATTTTTACAGGAGTAGCTCTAATTATTATTTATGGCTAATATCGTAATATACAATTGATAAACCACTTTACCTGTCCACAGCCTTGGAGCAAACGGTGGTCCATTTAGTCTTCATATCCGCCATCATGGTCTTGAGAGTGTTTTCATCTCCCTTAGGGGCTTTGTCCTTTAGCTGTTTACCAGTTTTCATTGTTTGGTCGTACACAGGCTGTTTGGCCGCTAAAGCCTTTTGGAACTCTCGGTGTTTTGTTAACCTGGGAAAAGAGTATATATTAATATGTGAAGCAAGAATATTGTACCCCTTTTTATGTTGATTACGCAGTCAGAGGAGTATCGATTTTGGCACTGTTAGAATTTATATGGAGAAGGAGGACACAGCTTATATTTGTATATAATAAATTAGAAATGGTTTTAATTATGGCCGAATTTCAACCACTGGCACCCTCGTTTTTTTTTATTACTGTTTGATGGGCTCGCGTGTGACCACATCTCTCCTGATGGTAAGCGATGTTGTGCTCGAAGATGAAGTACTCTTACCTAGAAATAACCTATTCACTCTTTACTTAAAGACCCGAAGGTTACAGCTATCAGGAAACATACATTCCGGCAGGCTTTTATTTTAACAAACAGCATACATGAAACATTTGTTCCAGTACAGGAAACGACCCGCAACAAGCAATATAGCATTTGAACATAATGTTTAATTTTAATATAGACAAGCTCTTTTTTCCTGACACGCTAGATCGTGTTTTTTTTTTTTAAATTTAATAAGGGTTTTTATGCATAATTTTATTTGTATTTAAAATTTGTTCTAGATCAGTGTAAAGCTTTCAATATTTACCTCTGCTTGATCTTCTCCGGGTCGTTGATGGTAGTCTCAGAGTTGAGCACATCCAGTTGTTCCTCTGTGTCGTTCAGCCAGTTCATCAAGTTGTTCCTAACAAGACAAACATGGATTCAGTCAAAGGTTTAGAAAATTACATTAAAAAAAACAGATATAGCAATGCGGACAGAATTCACATTACTAGCAATCTTGTTAACCCCTCCAACTAAGCTAAATATGCTTGTGTCTGGAGTGGGTTCACAGCAATAGCGTAATGGGTGGGGTTCGAACCTGTGACCTCTAGGTCACAAGTACGACATTAGGCATTAGGCTATTGACGCTTTATTGGATCCGTCTGCCGGGTATTCTGTACTAAAAGTATTAAAGTAGACCAACTTATAATCTTGTCAAGAAAACTGTTCTTTTTGTTGGACACACGGTCTTTAAAGCCATAAACAATCTTTAAAGATAATCTTTTATTATCAGACTCAATCCATAGTGTGTTAGTAAAAATTCAGTTATACAACGTGTAACGGAAAGGGTGTATAACAAGGGCACGGCTTCTTTGGGTGATATCAAACGATATTGGAAGGGTTTTTTTTAATCCTATCTCTACATGTTCGGAAGTAATGAGAATTTTTAATACATTGATACCAGATACAGTACTAGGCGCACAGAATTACGGAAGAGATTTATCGTGATACTTGCAAGTAACGTGGAAAGTTACTGACCTACGTAGTGCCGTGACACGATTGTTACGATTTCAATTTAAGAAACTTACGAAACCGCAAATTTGGTATCAATTTTTAGAGTGTTTTTTTTTGAGTTGAAAACATTTCCAGTATCGTTTGATATCATCCAAAGAAGCCGTGCCCTTGGTATGTAAATACGCTTTCCGTTACACGTTGTATATGTTAGTAGAAAAAAAAAACAGACATTCAACTTAAACCTATCGCTACCTCTATCTAGTGTCGCTGAATAAGGCGCCGCGATTGTCTTGACATTGACATTTGTAAACATGAACTTACCACATGTCATTAAACTCCTTAGCCTCCTTGAACCCGTGATCCAGCGCCCGGGTCCTCTCAGCAGCCTTGGAGACGACTCTCTCCCAGCGATGCTGTACCGACACCAGCAAGTTCTTGATGAGTATGACGTCCTGTTTCTGGCTGAAGTACTTGAGGTGAGTTCCCTTCTTGTCCAGGTGGAGCATAGTCTCGCGGTGGGTAGCTACCTCTTTTTGGAAGGACTTGTGCTCTTCGATTTGGACTGAAGAGAAAAGGTGGGTTAGTTGAGGCTTTGGTCTTAGGTAAAGAGAGATTAATGCGTAACAAGCTGTTGGAAGTTCAAAAACTTTCCCGGGATAGTAGAAAAGTAGTCTAGTCTTAGCCTATTTTAAGTTATAAACTATATATATATATATACTTTCTTAATTTAACGAAACTTGAGACACATAATATTATAATACTAGCAGTTGCTCGCGACTTCGTTCGCGTGGGAAGTTTTTCCCGTGTAAATCCCGATCCCGTGGGAATTTCTCAAAATGCGAGCATCTACGTACTAAAAGGCTCATGCAAAATTTGAGAGCAATAGGGCTCTCAAATATTGCGTGGGGGTTTACTAAAGTTTCTGAGATTTTGTGATTAATCAGTGAGTGGTATTTCGCTTTTATATTATAGATGTAACTCAAGTTTTGTTCTAAACCCTTAAACGATATTGCGTGATTGAGACACATACATCCAAACTTTCACATTTATAATATCAGTAGAATAAGTATTCGCTTGTGGGAAAGGTTGTCATGAAATTAAAAACTATCTTAATCTTTATTGTAGCTGATGAAACTTTCAAATCAAATGATAGCAATCAATTGATTTGAAAGCTTGTGCAGCTATTCTATAAATCTAGTTTTTTGTAATATTACAATATGTACAAAGCCTTGTTTTATGCAACTATTAACTACTGTGACATTTACATAATAATACACTTTTTATTTAAAAAAAAATACAGTAAGTACTGCTTTCTAATGTTAATTAGCAAGACGACTTATGTAAGTCTCTGTATCAAAGAATACTTACTAAGCAATGTCTCCATGACCCTGGACACTGGCTTGGCCGACGTAAGCGTCTTCTCAGCGCTGGTGAGCCAGTCGACGAACGCTTGCAGCGCGTCGTGGAACTCTGTCGCTTCCTTCAGAGCGATCTCCAGTTTGATCTTCTTGTCTGACGCCCTGTTGCAAAGGAAAATGACTTTTAGTAACATGTATTTAAAAACGATTTTTGTAAAAAAAAAGTGTAGCACATCTGGGCCCTTAACCTCTACATATGCCACTTTCAAAATTGTTTGTAGTGTTTTTTTATAACGATAAGCGTTTCACAAAATTCTACCGCCAAAATTTTCCGTCAGTCGTAAAAAAACACTGTCTAACTGATACATTTTTTTAATTTTTTTTTGATATTAGTCTCGCGTTTTACCACCACCTGGAGGTAAGTGATAATGTGGTCGAAGATGGAGCACACTTACTAGAAGTAACCTATTCACTCTCGACTTAAAGACTCCCGGTTATAGTGAGAGATATCAACAATACCTCTTAGAAAGTTGAGAGCCCCATCATCATTACATGTTTAGCCTTTTCCCAACTATGTTCGGATGTAGCTAAGAACTAGTATTTTACATGAAGCAACGATCTATCTGACCTCTACAACCCAGTGGCTGGGGAACACGATACTCATTTGCAAGGCCAGTGTCCTACAAACGACAGCTGGGAACAACAGCGTAAGTTGTTTTCCGAGGTGAAGAGGAATCTCACAAATGTTGCATAAATATGAAGATCGTTCGGTCGACGTTCGGCTGTTATTATTTTTTAATAGTTTATAGGCTTGCGTTTGACCATAATGTCACCTGATGTTAAGCGATGATGTGGTCGAAGATGAAGCACGCTTGCCTAGAAGTAACCTATTCACTCTTGTCTTAAAGACTCCTAGGTCATAGCTATCGGGAAACACAGACTCCGGTAGGGAATTCTACTCCTTAGCCGTACGCACAATGAAGGTATTCCCAAAACGTTTTGTGCGTATGGGTCCACCATGTAACGATGGTGCATCGCCGTTTGTCTTGTAGTCCGATGATGGAACGGGCTTGGTGGAATAAGACTGTGTAATTCAATCGCACACTCCCCGAAATGTAACCGATTGAAAACTGACAGGCTTGCAACACGTCGCCGATGTTCTAGGCTCTGGAGCCTTGTCTCGACCAGTTTCTCGTTGCCGATGAGCCTTTTGGCCCGTTTCTTTAGCCGATTATTTAAGAATATAAATTATTCTTTTATCCATACCTAGCGGTAACATTATCCCATCGTGATTTCAAGTTCTTAAGGTTGTGATGCAGTTGCGATGTGGGGTTGGGGCGGTCCTGTTTCTTGAGATACTCCTGGCCTTGTTGAAGTACTGCCTCCACCTTGGGTCGGTTGGCTTCAATCTCGTTGTATACCTCCTGTGAACATATTGGGTAACATACATATATAACAGCTTGGCTCATAGAACCATCTGTCTCAGTAACTTTGAAAAAGCTGAACAGTTTTTTGGAAGTACAACAGACATTCTGCTACAAATGGGTTGATAAAGAGGAAGTCTGTAGAGTAATTATGTTTGGCAATTAAAGCTGTTTCTTAACGGGGCTAACTAACATCAAAAATCAAATCAAATAATTTATTATATATTTTCTTTGTAACTAAATTGATATGAATCTTACGCAAAAACATTTAGTGAGTGTTACAAGCAATATATTTAACAGTGATATAAGCTGTATAATAGTACTATAATATCTTCAACAAAAACAACTCCTGTACTCTAACCAAGGCTTCTTCAGAGCTTTGTTATACAGGATGTTTCATAAGTCATTTTTAAGATGTCAGCTGTCCTGTTATATTTGTATGTAAAAACTAAAGACTAAATAAACTATTTGTCGCCGTAGCAACATATCCCTTCTATACCTGTAAAATATTTAATAAAACATGTATATTACCATGAATCTCTCGAGCTGTTCTGATGCGGTCTCGGGCAGGCCTCCAACAGGCTTCGACGCGGCGATCACGCTGTCTACTTCAGATAACCAACTCAGCAGGTCTCCGATCTCAGCGTTGAAGCTGCAGGGAATAATAATATAATGTTATGAACGAACTACTAATCAAAAATAGTGGGTACTTGTTTTACGGCTCGCGACGCAGAAACTCATCTCAATCTACACTAATGTAATAAAGAGAAGAGTATTTTTTTTATTGATTTCATAAAATCTTATAGTCTTATATTATAGTAGCCTTATATCACCAATATGAAGCTACATTATCAGCAAGTAACAGGCCATATGTATTACACCGAAAAAAAATTACATGCGACCGAAGCCGCGCGCAGAAATCAGTTTCTGTAGAACCTATTAAGTTTTCTGGATTGTGACAGTAATTATTTTTTGCTCTTCTAAATTACCTTTGCAATTTTTAAGTAGTTAGTATTTCATTCCCGTAAAACTATAAAATTAATTATTTTAGAACTAGTATTTTCCCAGATATAGCGATTCTAGGAAATTAATATCAAGTTCTAAGAATTGTGAAGAAGAAAATTGTGTTTACTTAATTGTATAATTTATTTTACTAGCCGTTGTTATATAACATTATGATAATTTGTAATAGTTAATTATGTTCGACTGCAATATGCCACAAAAAAAAAAATTAACAAAAAATAGAACCGACTTCCATATCAAAACACTACAAAGCTAAAAATAACTTTAATTTCGGTAGTCGGTGTTATTGGTTTTGGATTTTCTGTTTTTTTCACACCGCCTTCCGAAATTAAAGTTATTTTTAGCTTTGTAGTGTTTTGATATGGAAGTCGGTTCTATTTTTTGTTAAAAATTTTTTTTTCACGCTTTTTAGTGGGTCGGTTTGTAATTTATCTAGTTACAAAAGCCATAATGTCAACAACTTATCACCTTTTACAAAATGTTTCTTTTCCCGATGCATAGCTGTTAATTTTTGAGGAGTTCTCCTGGTACTTGACCATCAGCTCTACATCACCATACTCGTATGTATTCCGACGAGCATAAAGTGTTTAACATCCGTACTCAAGTAATCAAATCGCAATCCACGAAATACTTATTATTGAGTAGTTTCAGTGGCCATCTGTGGTCTTCATCATCAGTTCAACTTCCCCAAATGGTACTTTTCGAAAGCAACTGCTCAAGTTACTATAAGAAATACCCATAACGCTATAGGTGTGCCTATAATATTTGAAGAGTTCCCTCGATTTCTCCAGGATCCCATCATCAGATCCTGATTTTGTAACAATGGGACCAACTAGAAAGTATACCCATTCGAACGAAAAAAAATTTTCCAAATCGGTCCAGCCATCTCCGAGTTATGAGGTAACATACATACATAAAAAAAAAAGTTCAAGACGAATTGTAAACCTCCTTTTTTTCAAGTCGGTTAAAAATATGGTATCTTTATATCTTACCTCTGTGCCTCTCTTAGCGCATCTTCAAGTTCCGTCTGCCTGTCCCTTGCTTTCTGCTGTAGTTCGCGCCACTTCCTGTTCAGTGTTGCCAACTTCTCGGCAGTCTCACCCGCTTCGTCAGTACCTATAGTTTATTGTTAAGGAGGTTAGCTCATGCACTCTATGGTCAGGTCTTGGAGGGGTAAGACCATAGATAAAAGATTTTATAGAACGCTGTTTGAGTAGAAAAGAGGTGGGTCTTGAGAATTATGAATATCTTTTGTTATTATATTGAAAAAGTTTACACCGTTTAAGTGCGAGTGAAAAAAAAAAAACAATATTAAATAATTTGCAACAACATCATCATCATAGTTTAATAAATTATTGAAAAGTTGCTAAAATCTGATCCAAAAATAATTTTTGATATTTTAAAGATTTTTCGTGCAAATAGACGTGGGGTTGGAATATTAATTCTGGTATTATTAGTTACACATACAGGACGATCACAAACACTTAAAGCTCAAAGCATTAGTGCATTTTGCACACGGTAAGATTAACATTAGATGTGTAGGAGTATGTATTATTAGAATTACTAGATACATTAATATTATTTTGATTACTTGAACTAGTCTAAAAGATTAAATAAGAAGTATTTTCGGAATCTAGTGGAACTTTTTTCGTGGATTATTTCAAGATGCAATTAGTACAAAATTACAGTGGTAAGTAGTCATTGTTAACTTTAAAAATGCTATTATAAAGGAACTTTCATTCAAGAACGGTTTTAATTACTCTAATCAATAACCTAAGTGTATCAAAATATTGTAGTAAGGGATGAGGGTTGATAATTTTAGTACAGAGTGAACTACATGCAGGCATGGACTATAGTCAGGATACAATATAGACAGACTTTATAAACAGACAGAACTGCATTCATATCCGTTTTCAAAGAGTACTAATTTGCTGCCTATTTGGAATAAATGGATTAAACTGCCCAAAACTATTGACGATATGTTTGTAAAAAAGGTTATTTTTAACCCATTTACAACATACATATAATTTTACAAGGGCACAATTGCATGTTTTAAAATTTTTCAATAGATATCTTAATATAATTTTTTTTTAAACATGCTTTCAACATGATTTTGTAGCGCCACTATTAACAAAATGTATTTGTCACAAATGGGTAATAGACACTATGGCCCTATGGCGAAATAAGACTGTACTTAATGACCACCTTTGTTCTATTAAATTGGAAAGAGACCATTTACAGCTTCTGCACTAGATAATTGGATGTTTAACTGCCTCTAAGAATCTTATGTCTGTGTCTTGACTATGTTCCTACACAAGGAAAATGGACGGACAAACGGACGAGTACAAAAGCATAAAGCGCGGGCACATACCCGTACCCTGCTGGACTATCTGTGCGCCGGCGTCGTTGAGCGTGTCAACGCTGGCCTGGTGGGCCGCTATGTCGTTCACAAGCACTTTCAGCTTGGCGAGCTCTACTTCCAAGATTTGTGGATCGCCGGCAACCTGTAGTAAAGACATTGTAAATATTCTGATAATATTTGAAGATTGTATACTCTGAAAGGGGCGGCAGAAATGCGCCGTAAACACACACAAACGAACACGAACTTGTGATATTTGGTCACAAGTTCTTCTTTGTCTTGTTACTTATCCGAAGTAAAGAGTAATTTATATTATTTTGCCATTATGCTGAATTTTCATGGGAGCACCAGAGCAAGGCCTTTTGCTAATGTTTTAACAAAGAGTTTCTGTATTCATGCAATCTGTTTTTTTTTTTCTCCGTCGAAAGCTATATTAATCAGGAATTTACGATGTTAAAACTTGAAACGCTACTGGAGACCGAATTCAAAAACAAAATAGAACCATAAGAACAATTACCCGTACGAGACACTATTGATTTGCCTGAGAAGTTGTCGGTTCGTAGGCGCAAATTTGTATGAGACCTACGTAAATTAGAAAAAATCTTGTATGTATAGAATGTTTAATAGAACTGATTTATTTATTTTTGATGTTGAAATTCTTTTGCTAAACAGTGCCTATATAATGTGTAACGGAAACCCCATATCTATCCAAAAGGGCTGAAGACAATATCTGGTATGGAATGTCTATGCACAGTTTCAGCTCAAAATAACTGACTCAAAGAATTGATACCAAATTATCGGTTTCATATATTTCTTGAATACCAATCATAACAAACGTGTCACAGCACTACGAGGGTCAATAACTTTTCACGTCACTTGCCAATAACACGATCATTTTCTTCGTTCTTCTTAATTTGAAAAATTCGGTCTCTGGTATCAGTGTATTGGAATTTGTAATAAGTTCTACACACATAGACTTAGGATTACAAAACCCTTGCCATATCGTTTGTTATCATCCAAAGAAGCCATGCACTTGGTATGTATATACCCTTTAAATTACACGTTGTATATGACCCACTAAGATTTTTTTTCTAATTTACGTAGGTCTCATACAAGTTTTTGCTTTTGCTAAACTTGACTCACTGTTTAGCAAAGGTATAATGAAATTTTGTTCGTAGTAGGATTATACTTACAGGTCTCAAAGTGTCCAGCGTATCCGTAGTATTCTGAATCCAGGTGAGTAGCTCCTGCAAAGCATGTTGCAGCTGTCCGAGCCTCAACAGCGCCCTTTCCAGCTGTTGTTGCCTCTCCACCATGCCTCGAAGCAACGCCGACCAACGAGAGTTGACCTCTGTGAGAGGTGCCTTAATGGCCGCCGCTTGCTCGGAAGATGTTCGCTCTGTGAGCTCTTGAGCTTGTCTGTGGATGGGTCAATGTTTAGGCTGGTTATTGGTAGATGGTGAATCGATGGTGGCTTAATTTGAATTTGGAATGCAGGTGTGTTTTGTTTTTGTTTTTCGTGAGAGTGTGTAGGTGTAGTTTGGCAGTTATTAAAAAAATATCACTTTAATTATAATACAATTATTGCTTTTGAAAAGAGACAATTGGAAGTGGTATACAATGTAAATAGTACTTTATTTGTATTATGCCATTTTTTCACTAACACGAACGAGTCAAGCTTTAAGAATCGAACGTGTGCTTTTAATTAAACATTTGTTGAGGTATCTTAGTAGCTTGATTAATGAGATATCTTAATAGTTTTATTTTCAGATAACCAACTAGAGAAATGGGTTTCTTAAATCTTGAATTTGTCTTAATATTTTAGACATTTATTGTGTATTTAATGCGTTTTTTGTGAATATCAGAGCCACCATAGATTCATGAGTTCGCATAACACGACATATTGCAAACAAGACAGAGACAGACGTATAAAGGGTTAGTGACAGAAAGAGACAGAACAGAACACACTCTTCTAGAAAACAGATTGAAGAATAACAGAAGTAGAAGAAGTTATATTTGCTTCTGCTTTAAGCCGTAAAATAGCCATAAAAATTATTCGACATTATATTATGTGAACTATTATATTTTTCAATTTTTTTTTCTGTATTCTTTTGTTTTTTTATACTTTTATAGTATGGCAACTTGGCTTTAATAAAATCTTATTAATTAAATTTAATAAAATATTCTATTTATTAATTAAAATGCACACACGAAGCTTTTTCATAAGCTTCTTCACAATTCTTATAAGCACAGAAATAGTAAAGACACACAACAAACAAGGAACTAATATCACTACAATGCAAGATACAAACAGAAGCTCACACGAGATTAAGTGTTATTCCTTGCCTCATAAGACTCCTTTTTCAATGTCGGGGCAATCCGGGGAACGCATAGAAAAATACACGATTAGTATTTGATAACAGTGCTGTATGGTAAAGAGGAGGGGGAAGGGGTAAAAACTAATGGCCAGTTTTCTCTTAGAAAGCACAGGATTTATTATCATCTATACTAATACTATATAGCGAAAAATTCGTTTTTTTTTTGTAACGCGCTGAATGTTCGAAAATTCTGAGTGGATTTGGATGAAATTTGGCATGGAAGTAGCTCGAAGCTTGAGGAAAGTTACAGGCTTACTTTTTGACCCGACTGCAAAAGAGGGAAGGTTATGTTTTTATCGTGATAAAGACTTCGGGAGCGAAGCCCTGCGAGATGGCTAGTTATTGAATAAGAAAAGGGATGAGTTTCAAAAGTAATGTTCAATCTCTATCAAGCCCAGGTTCGGTCGTGTATGAGTACTGCTCTCATCTTTGGGATGGATCTGCCAAGTACCAACTAGATGCGCTTGAGTCTATTGAGAAACGGGCCAAAAGACTCATTGGCAACGATACACTGGTCGAATCAAAGCTCCAGAGCCTTGAACATCGGCGACGAGTTGCTAGTCTATCGGTTTTCTATCGGTTACATTTCGGGGAGTGTGTGATAGAATTACACAATCTAATTCCGTTAAGCCCGTTCCATCATCGGACTACAAGACAAACGGCGATGCGCCATCGTTACATGGTGGACATTCCACCCATTCGCACTAAACGTTTTGGGAATACCTTCATTGTGCGTACGGCTAAGGAGTGGAATTCCCTGCCGGAGTCTGTGTTTCCCAATAGCTATAACCTAGGGGTCTTTAAGTCAAAAGTGAATAGGTTACTTCTAGGCAAGCGTGCTCCATCTTCGACCACATCATCACTTACCATCAGGTGAGATGGTGGTCAAACGCGAACCAATTATCAATAAAAAAAAACTATCGATCTTCTAGATGGGACTGCAAAGTTGGGCACTAATTCACGATCGACTTTGATAAGCGCTGCTTCACCTTGAAGATAGGTCATGAGACCTTCCTATTTTAGGTAAAAATACTGTGCTATATTGAAACTGGCCAAAAACTATTTTCTTTTACATAAAAGCAAGTTGTTTAAATGATTAAAAGCACTTTAACTATATTCTTCATTACAATCTTTAAGTGCCAAAAATATAGCATTAAAATAAAGGTAAAACTGGAGATGTTTGGAAGAGGGTGTTTATTTAAGGATAAGGACCATCACCAAATTAATAAATAAGAAAGAAAACATATCATATGTATTTAAATTCATACAGAATTTAACTCATCTTGAGGTAGCTTTTAAACTATTGGTTATGCTGGCTATATATCTTGTAGTTTACCCTCACTGTTCACCTTCATATCATTCATGCAAACTCCAAAAAAAGAAGCTTTTCATGATTCCATTCCACCTTAAAAATATCTCCTCTTACTAAAAACAATAAATTTAAAGCACAAAAAGTAAGGTTTATTATTAGGACTTAGGAAAGGATTCAAGAACGGGTGTAAAACGGTGCAGGTATCTAAAGGTACAGGTGTAAAAAGGTACAGGTATCAAAAGGTAAACTTATGAAAGGTGTTTAGTTATCAAGATTTCAAAGGAATAGGTAAATTAATTAAGGGTATTAAGGTATTAAACAGGAACAGGTATCGAATGGGACAGGTATCAGATATCAAATGGAACAGGTACAAAAAGGAACAGGTATATAAACTAACAATAAAACGTATCTACAGATATAAAATACTACATACCTGTTCAATGCTTCAACTTTAACCATGTGTGGGTCGACCTCTTGCTTGAAGGACGCGAGCTGCGCTATCTGACGCTTGACAGCATCGATGTCGGAGCCCAGTGGTCCCATACGAGAGAACTTGTCTTCGGCTTTGTCCAGGAATTCTTGGAGGTTCTAGAAGAATGGGCAGTTGGATACATTATTTTGGGGTTGCGAGAATGTTCTAATGAGATACCGCGGCAAAGGCAACTGGAGAGATAGGGTGGGTTTGACGCTCCCTTCCGCTCCGAGTCATTTGATAATTTTACCACTTAAAAAATGATGTTACCTGTAAGGTGTCGTGGAACTCCATAGCCTTCTCCATGGCGTCGATGAGGTTCTCTTCTCTCCTGGCGTATAGTGCGGTGATATTGTCCCAAGCCGAGTCCAGGTCTTCCATATGCTTCTTAACTTCAGGCTTGTCTGGCTCTCCACAGAGCGACATCAGGGTAGAGCCGGTCTTGCGGACTTTCTCCACCTTAAGTAAAAGGGGTTAAGGGGGAGATTAGTTACAGTAGTGTTATAAGTTCATGGGTATTTGTTTTTTATAATAAATCTTGTGTTGTAGTGAAATTACTTTTAAGCTGACAAATAAAATGTGTATCATTGTTACGATTGTTCTATATTATTCCTTTACGGTTATTTAAATACTATTCCAATAATAATAATGAATAAAGTTTTGAAGTTTTTTGTTTGTTTGAAATGGAGAAATGCATATCCCATTGGTTTTATTTCAAAAATTGTTTCACCAATAGCATGCTCCGCTGATAATAACTTTTCACGCGAGTGATGTCGCGGGTAGAGGCTAGTATTAAAAAAACTAAAAATAATCGAGATACCCAATCTATTGCTTCTTTTAATATTTATTTACTATTTTAATTAAATTAATTTGAACAAAAAAAAAATACGTACCTCAGGCTTAGTGTGGTCTATCTCATGCCTGATCTCCTGTAGAGCGACCTGCTGTGCCTGTATAGCCCTGGGCTGGGCCGCGGGCGGCGGCTGGGCGGTCAGCGTGTCCTCTAGTTCAGACAGCTGCGACATGACAGCGTTCAACTGCTGCCAGAACTTGCGGGCCACTTCCAGCGTACAGTCTAACGAGTTTCCACGGTCCACCGACGATTTTTGTACGTCGTCCCATAGTCTGCGTAAGAGTAGAATATGGGTTATTTATGACAAACACCATTTAAGCTAGTAAAATTTTCAAACCATCATTAATTAATAAGAGATCAAACAGTTTTATTTGAACTCATAGGAAGGAAACGTCAGAGAAAATGGCTATCCTATATAGAGACAAAAATAGTTTTGATGTTCCTAGTTTTATATTTCAGAGGCTCATAAATAAGTTCCTGTGTGTTCCAGAGTCTGTGTTTGTCGGTAGCTATAACCTGGGGGTCTTTAAGTCAAGAGTGAATAGGTTAC
Organism: Tholera decimalis; assembly: GCA_943138885.2. Classification (NCBI taxonomy): domain Eukaryota; kingdom Metazoa; phylum Arthropoda; class Insecta; order Lepidoptera; family Noctuidae; genus Tholera; species Tholera decimalis. The sequence continues at coordinate 9,654,123 of OW964570.2, forward strand.
TTTTAGGTAAGCGTGCTCCATTTTCGATCATATCATTGTTTACCATCAAGTGAGATTGTGATCAAATGCGAGCCTAATATACTTGTCACACAGGTCTATACTGTCCTATCAATAAAAAAAGTTGATCTCTTTAGAGAGCAATTTTTGGTTGTTGTTGCAAGTTGCGAAATTTACTTAACCCACACTGGTCTCGCGTAGTAGATTACAGTCTATTCCCTTTTACTGAGGGGAATGTATCCCAGCAATAGGAACTAGTGTTGTGGTAGGCAAGTGTTAGTAAATGGGTCCAGGGATAGTCTTCACTCCCCTCGCCTCATCAGGCGGCACCAGTTGGGGGTCGCGATGAACAGTAAGAATTAAGTTACCCCCAGCCCTCGGCAAAAGTGTGCGAGGGAACACGGGGTGACTTTAGTCAGTACGAGTCTGTCAGACCCCTTAAGCCTGCCCCAAGGCGGAGGATAATCATGAGGATTTTTTTTAATAACTAGCAAATTCACTACTACTAGCAATCTTGTTAACCCCTCTAACTCCAAATAAGCTTGTGCCTGGAGTGGGTTCACGGCAATACTGTAATGGGTGGGTTTCAAACCCGCAACCTCTTGATCACAAGTCCGACACCTAAGACATTACGCTATTATCCCTTTAACCTCTAAAGGACCGCCATATTTACGTCAACCATCCGTCAAGCACCGCAGGCGGGCTCTTATCGTATGCCAGCGGGGCTCAACTAATACTGGTTTACTGGCCGGTTTTTGTGCCGCTGAGGCTCTAGAGGTTATGAAAGATTTCCAATCTCTAAAAACAAAAGCAGTCAGGTGATGGTAACTTACTTGTTCAGTTTATCCAGTTTGTTCCTAATGTCTCGCACGGCGGGGTCGCTCTTGTTCGCCTTGCTTATGACGTCAGAGGCGGCGCGTTGTACCGCGTTGTATGCTTCTTGGCGCTTCTCTAGATCTTCCACTAAAGCGTTGTTTTCTTCGATTTGGTCTCTGTTGAAGTGAATTTGAGTTGAGGATAGCTCTTGATGAGATTTGAAACTATTAGTTTTTGTCACACAAAAAGATAATTTTCTATACAGGCACATCATAATTATAAGTGTTACTTATTAGAAATGTTGTCGCCTTTTGATCATGCAGTAAAATATTGTGGAGCTTGGCTCATGAAATTAAAAACTCTTGTAGGTATAAACCTCAACTCAAAATGATGATGAAGTATGTGCTACAATTTGGAACAGTCATAAGCAGTCGGTCAAGTAGAATTTTTGACTAGGGATATAATAATAAAAGTATTTGCAAAAAACACTATTTTGACATATGCAGAAAATTTTACAATAATCTTCGAGCAATGGGTAAATGCCCTTAGCTCTGACTCCTAACCTAGAAAGATCCTATATCTTCGGGGGCAGTTTTTTCGAAAAAATTGTGGACAAGCAAATTATGATCATTTTTTGCCTGATCTGGGAATTGAACCCGAGAACTTTTGCTCTTCAGTCACGCTTGCTACCACAAGACCAACAAGCCAGTAAATAAACTTAAAGATAAGTTATTAAATAAAAAGAGTTATTGGTAAGCCATGTACGCACATACGAACAAATTCGTTGCGTTGTATGATACACAACAACTTGGCTCGCGCGTGCGTACCACTAACGAACATCGAACACTCTGTTCGTCGAACATGTTTGCGGCGATTCTATGGTCTGTACGGACGGTGAAGAAAAGAGCTTTAATAAATGTTACGAAACAAAACTATTCACATAGAACTTGGCGGGATACAGGCGGGGCGGCAGAGGGGTAGCTAATCCTACGCGTACTTCAGTTCTTTATTGTGCGCGAACTCGATTCGAACTATGTTCGCGTTCATGTTTGAAAATGCCGTCCATACGTACGAACCAAATGTTCAAGTTTGATGTTTGTGTTCGTACTTGCGTACCCGGTTGTAGAGCGTACTTACTCGATCTTAGGCGGGTGTGCTGAGACGGGCTCGGCACGTTGCAGCTGATCGGCTGTACCGGCTAGCGCTCGAAGCATGCCTTCCAGTTTGTCAGAGAACAGGGACGACTCTTGCAGCGCCTGGGGGTAAGGGAACATACACGTTATTACTTAAGAAATAAGATTTATATTTAGTTTTTCGTATGATGATTGTTGGTTATATCTAAGATAGTTGACGAAGAACTAAAAAAGGGTCTTATTATTAAAAGTGATCTTTTACAGAAAATAAATATGTAGAACAAAAGTTGCTGTTTATGATGTTACTAACATAGTCCTGAGAGGATGTTAGTGTTTTACCAATAACCCTGTATATAATCACTAAAATATATTCACAAAACATAACTATACAAAGACATATAATAACAATTAAATTGTTTGTTTTTTTTTTATTACAATTGAGCCCGCTCTTGACCTCCTGATGGTAAGTATAAGATGAGGTCTACGATCGAACGAGCGAGCCCAGAAAATGCCTATTCACTCTTGCTTTAAAGGCTGACGGATCATAAGTGGCAGGGAACACAGAAGCTGGCAGAGAGTTCCACAACTTGGCGGTGAGCACAATAAATGTAGAAGAGAAGGGCTTAGTACGACAAGACGGTATATCGACCAAGTATCCTGCACTATGTACAGTCACGGACTATAATTGATAAGCCACTTTCCAATTTTGGATGGAAAAATCCATGCAATCACGACTGCAAGCTGTAATAGACAGCCAGGGAGCATTTACAAGATATTAAGACAGTCCAACAGATTTGATTCTTATTATACAAAATAAAATAATTATTCAAATAATATAGTGTTTTTTTTTGCTTAGCACATTTTATGACATTTATAATAGCTAAAACGCAAACTCTTTAGCAGAAATAGCAAATAAAACTTCTTGCAAGATGGCGGTAGTTAGGTGTTTAATACATAATCATAATTATCGTGAACGTCATCTTGGACGCTACGCGTTCGGATAAAATCGTGGTTTCGAGTTGTTCCGATGTGTAAATTATACCAACTATAATTTCTCCTTACACCAACGTTACTATGGCTACGCTAAAACAATTGTCGCTAGGTTACGGTTTCTACACCTGCAATTCGTCGACTTTAGGTAGTCACTCTGTTCTGTGTACGAATATAACCGATTAAACCCGATTTGCATTACACGGCTAAAATACGAATGGTGGCAAGTGGCTCATCATTTATAATCCGTGACTGTACGTTAATTCTTTATAAGGAAAAATAAAGTTCCTAAGTCACTTTTACGTATGTTTACCTGTTCCAGCTCCTGCTGCCTGGCCCGGAGCTCTGCGCGCAGGGCGTTGTACCGCTCGCAGTGAGCGTCCACAATGTCCTGCACCTTGGCGGAGTCCTCGTCTCCGCATAACTTGGCGAGCGCCTCGCCGGTCTTCACCAGCTTGTCTACTAGCGGCTTGTGGTTGTTGATGGACTGTTGTAGCATCTGGAGAGAGGGACATGGTTTAGTCAATTATGTAATGGGCATAATCCAACCAATCTTATCTCTACCATCTGCGGAGATTAATAAGAAGTTGTGTCATGTAATGTGTTCCTATACAAATAACTCGAATTCTGTTACTTTTATTACATAACTTTAAGTAATATTTTGAACTAATATTGTTTGAGTAGGTCAATCTATGTAAAATGGGTACGATGTGGCTGACAAATCTTTGATACAAAAAAAAAAAACAACGCCCCTAAACAAAATTAGATTTTAAAAAAATGTTATTATTATTTATTTTTGTAATTTTGATTCATCATTTGCTTAGCCTTTTCCTAAGTATTGGAGTCAGCTCTCAGTCTAAATGGATGCAGCTAAGAGTTAGTGTTTGTATCACAACCCAGTAACTGGGTAACACAATACTCTTTGGCAAGACCAGTGTCATTTTCTGGCTTCAGACTACCCGTTACAACTGTCAAAGACGTATAAAAGAGAGCCGGTAAAATGTCAGAATATTTTACTCGTTCTATGTGGCACTAAAGATTATTTCTGTTGTATACTAATTTTTGACATAAAAAAAAATGTGTTCATTCTCTTTTGAAAAGGCTTTCCTGGCCGTCAAAAATGTTTAAGCAATTCGAAAGAGCCTTGATTCTCAACCAGGTTTTCTTCTTATTATTACGTGTGAGCTCGACCTTGACCTCGATCACGCCTGATGGTAAACGATTGATGAGATCTACGATAAAAACTGGCGAGCAAAAGATGTTGTTTCTTCATATATCTCCACTGAAGTGTGGTTCAGTATACAGAAATCTATGTAATGATACTCACTTCATTCTTGTCTTGCTGCTGGACAATCTGTTCTGGTCTGAGCGCGGGCATGGCCAGCATTTGGATCTGCTTCTCCATATCGTCCAACCACGATGATAAACTGTGAATTGACGATGTTGTGTTTTAGTTTATAATTAATTACTGTGAAGAAGTAATACAGTTTGGTAAGGGAATGAAGATTGGGATTAGTAGCTTTTTAATTTAAAAAAGAACTAGTAATGTGGGTGGTTTTATATTACTAGCAACCTTGTTAACCCCTCCAACTAAGCTAAATATGCTTGTGTTTGGAGTGCGTTCATGGCAATTGTGTAATGGGTGGGTAGCTCATTTTATTTTGGAGGAATTTGCACTGAACGTCCTTTAAATATTGATGTAAACCCCTGCGCCCGGTTTTGCTTTATAATTCCACCGAGAACTCACGTAACGCAATTTTTAAATAGTCACTCTATCCTCAAAATGAAGTCACGTCGTAAGTTGCATTTGGCTTGCCTTCTGTTTGGAGTGATAAAGTACAAGCAACCGAGCTACCTTTACAACAAATTGAGTTGGATCGCTGGTAAAAGGGAATGCGCAAGCAGACAGTGCTCGCAACAACTTGCTACTCAACCGCACAAGACAGCTGCTTTCAGGGATAGTTTCAGGTACGCTGCGTCCAAATGTTGGAACAATATTCCCCCGCCAATTAGACATATTAAAAGTATTGATACATTTAGAAGTCGGCTTCAACATTTTCTTTTAAACTCACAGAAGGAACTGGCCGAGACGATTGCGAACACTTCCTTAATTTAAAGTCAGCAGTAGGTACCTGATGCAGGCAAGACCATACAATGATTATCACAGCAAATCTGTTTATTTATTTACTTATTTAAATAAAACTCACACAAAATTTGTTGTTAAAACACCTTACATATATTTTCCGCAGTATCAAGTTTATGTATGTATCGGAAATGCTGCCTTTGTATAAAGATTGCACAAATAATATCGCAGATCACTAGGCTCACTCTCAAGTTCATTTTATTATATTACTGTACGCCACCTGCTCGACGTCCGTAAGTACGGCTACTGGGATCCAGCAGAATACCAGCGTCAGGCATATTTGCCTGGCACATGCTGAGCTGGACTCCCATTTGGTGCAATTCGGAGACACACCACACCGATTTTTCGTGTCACATTTTTGATTTGTTTTCTTTTTCTTTTTTTTAAATTTAATATTATTTTTGATGGTATATATGTTTGCTCTGTTCTTTTTTTTGTAATATATGTGTTATATGTTAATGTACTTTTGTGTGTTGTGTCTTCTGTTGACCAATAAAAGTTTTATCTATCTATCTATCTATGTATCTTGAGTTTCCGTATAGTTTTATACATTACTAGCAATTACTAGCTGATTTGGCAAGCCTTGTTTTTCCAGATAAATTGTTTCTAGTGAAAAACAAAAAAAAAACCAAATAGCCTACGACCTCTATTCCCACACCAACTATATACACAAAAAATCAGTCAAGCCCTTACGAAGTAGTTCAATAACAAATACCAGATATTTTACTTTTTAACAATCTTTTTTGTATTTCGACCCACAATACGTAATTAGTACTTGTGCTCTATAAACCCCTTTTCTTGGAATACAAAAAACGTTTAGAAAAATCATCATTACGTACCATAACTTATTTTTAAACGTGAATATTTTTCAAATACTTATTTATTTATTTTATTACACACAGCTATCTTTACATGAATTCCGAAAGTGATAGTGTAGAACAAAAAACACTTAAATAAAAAATCTGTTCATTAGCACATTAAATCAACTCAATACAATGTATCAGGATTCTCACCCATGATGCGTGTCAGCGAAGTGTTCGGCGAGCGGAAGTGCTTGTTCCAAGGCAGCGAGCCTCTCCGCACTGAGGTGTCCCACTTCCTCCATCATCTCCTTCAACTCCTCACTGCGGTCGCGGATCACGGCCGTCTCCTCAGACGACTGGCACTCGCGAAGAACCTGGATGGACAAATTATTACATTACAATGTAAATTAAAAGAGAATTAGCAATGGAGATAGAATCCACATTACTATCATAGCAATCTTGTTAATCCCTCCAACTAAGCTAAATAATAATATATAAAATAACTAGCGGCACTCTCACAAAAATATATCATTGTACTAAATGTGTCCATTTCTAAGCACTAATCCCCAAAACACAGGCCTAGGCCTAGTTTGGGAGTTAGCACCAGTTTTTGTGATGATACATTTATAACAACTTTCTAAAATAATTGACTGTGTACTGCTTAGTGTCTAATAAACATTTTTATTTATAAATATGCTTTTTTGTTCACGGCAAGTGTGTAATGGGTGGGGTTCGAATCTGTGACCTCTCGATTACGAGTCCGGCCTTAGTCATTAGGCTTTTGATGCTTATTATAATCATTGAATGTTCTAACAAGATATAACGCCCCGAAGGACCAAGGCGGATTTTTAGTCAGCAGAAGTTTGACACTCCCTGCCGATCCACCAAGAGTGGGAGGAGGAATTAGATGATTCTCTCACCAAAAAAAAGGCTATCTATCAAGCTGAAGACTAGGGCGTCCAATCCCGCAGCCTTAATTCAATCTCGGTATTTGCGGGACTGCGAATTTTCAAACCCGCGGGATCTCGGTATTTGCGGGATCCCGCATATTGAAAATATTCAAATTTATATAAGGCAAATAAAACAATGAATTAATCAACTAACTCCACATTTATTTACGTATTACTATTAGTATGAGATCAATCAAATTACACCGTTTTTCTTCACAAAAAACAGTAACAAATACTGAATTAAAACTAGACTGATATTTTAGGCTACATACTTAGGCTACCACTGATTGAAATTCGGCTATATTGGGCTACTCAAGCTGTGAAAAACGGGCGACATCGGCCCCCGCGTTGTTTGCAACACTGCCGGCCGCCAGTCACCGAGTCATCGTGCTCGCGAGAGGTCGCATGCATGCTTTTTTTCAGTCCCGCAAATCCCGCGGATCCCGCGCCCGTAATCCCGCATCACGCGGGATTGGAAAATGACGCGGGATCCCGCAATACCGAGATCTCGGTATTGCGGGATTGGACGCCCTACTGAAGACCTTAGTAGATGGAAAAGCCTGTTGCAACGCTTTCGTCGAAGCCATAATCCTCAGCACCGACTTGAAAATAAGGAGATGTTAAATGATTTTTTTTATTGATAATAGGCTCGTGTTTAACCACCATCTCACCTGATGGTAAACGATGCTGTGGTCGAAGATAAAGCACGCCTGCCTAATAACCTATTCACTCCTATTCTCTATTATTCCTTTGATCCTAAGGTTGTAGCTATCAGTTAACATATACTGCGGCAGGGAATTTGCAGGGATTTTTAAAGTGGGAGTTCCACCATGTAACGATGACGCATCGCCGTTCGTGTTGTAGTCCGATGATGGAACGGGCTTGGCGGAATTAGTTTGTGCTATTTTAACAAGTTTTACGTACCTTCTTGGCTTGGCTGAGCAGATCTCTAACGCGTACACGTTGTGCAGCTACGTCATCACTGAGGGGTCGTTGTTCTTTGAGCTGTGCGCGTACTAAGTTGGCCTCACACGATGGTGGTTCCGCAGCCCGTAATGCGGAGTCCACGCCCCGCAACCACTCCAGTACCTCTTCCATGTCGCCTACCACTTCCAGGGAACGCTGTAAACAGAATCACGTTATGTAATCTCAAGTTTCAAAAACATGAATGCGTTACATATATAAATAAAAAGGAATATTGATATTTTTCGATAGTATAATTTTGGGATTAAGTTTTACTTTACAATAAGCCTTTCCCTCGCACTAATCATTTATTACAATTAAAAACAAGAAAAAAATCCAGTACAAACAATTGACAAAAAATCTGAAAAATACAAATCAATTATGAGACTATGACTGACACTAACATCAGTCCATTGTCCAGTCTAGTGACCATTTATACTCGGTATTTATTGATCGAAAAACGGGTTTTTTTGCCAACTATGGACCAATTATAACACATCTCTTTTCTCATTTCTTTGGAATTTAAGCCTTATCATCTACGACATTAAGTCTATATTCCTAAGAGCATGTGATCGTCATATTACCTTCTTGCTGAGCAGCAGTCTTTCGGCCTTCCTCTGCACTTGCTCGGCGATAGCATCAAAGCGTCGGTTGTCGCGAGTCACCAGACTCTCAATGTGCGTCGCGCCTTCTCCAGGGGAGATCTATACACAAACAAACAATAAAATAGTTTTTTCTTATTGATATAGGTTTGCGTTCGACCACCATTTCACCTGATGGTAAGCTATGATGTGGTCGAGAATGTAGCACGTTTACCTAGAAGTAAACTATTTACTCTTGACTTAAAAGTTGAGTTTTGTACTATTTACTAACATAGAACGTAAGAAATTTGTTACTAACACTTTTATGGACCTTGTCCGAAATAAATGAATTATTATATTATTATTAAAGACATCCAGGTTATAGCTATCAGGAAACACAGTAAGAGAATGCTACTCCTTAGCTGTATGTATAATGAAAGCATTCTCATTATTTCACGAAAATGGTTGACCGGTAGAGGATGTCGAGGACATGTCCGCCATTCTCCACGAAACTGTAGAATTTGGAGATTGACGGGCCTTCAGCTGGATCTTATGCCTTCTGTGTTCCTAAATAGAATGAGTAATTCAAAACTTACTTTCAAACATATAATGTTATCCATACCTGACACAACTGCGGTCCAATCTGGTTGAGGTTCTCGAGAACGGGCCTGTACTCTTGTAGTTCAGCTTCCAGCCTCAAGATATCTTCCTCGCGAGGTTCTACTGATTGGAGACAGGATTCGGCACCAGCCATCCAGTCGGTAAGCCTAGTGAGAACATTACAATATAGTTCATTGAGAAACATAAGAGGGCGGCAAGCAAATAGTCCATTTAATAGACTATTTGCTTAAATTTCACAAATATGACAAATTGGAAACATGCTTTTAGAAAGTGCTAGTTTTTAATATATGCAGGAATCCATGTCTTATCTGTCCTCTCATACCTAATTAACCTGTATTTATCCATAATACATTGTAAAAATTATATCTTTAAAAAACTTTTTACCAAAAAATTAAACCGACTCCCAAAAAACACTGCAAAGTGAAAAATAACTTTAATTTCGGTAGTCGGTGTCTTTAGTTTTGTATTTTCGTTTTTGGCACCGACTACCGAAATTAAAGTTATTTTTCACTTTGCAGTGTTTTTTGGGAGTCGGTTTAATTTTTTGGTAAAAAGTTTTTATTTCACTCTTTTTAGTTGGTCTATTTTCAATTTACCTAGTTACAAGAGCCTAATTATCAACTACTTATAACCTTTTACAAAATATTGCTATTCCCAATGCTGGGCCGTTAATTGTTGAGGAGTTCTCCTGGTACTTCACCATCAGCTCTACATCACCATATGCATTGTGACGAGCATAAAGTGCGTAACATCCATATTCAAGTAATCGAATCGCAATCCACTCAATACTTATTATTGAGTAGTTTCGGCGGCCATCTGTGGTCTTCATCATCAGTTCCACTTCCTCAAATGATACTTTTTGAGAGCAACTGCACAAGTTACTATAATAAATACCCAAAATGACATAGGTGTGCCTATAATATTTGAAGAGTTCCCTCGATTTCTCCAGGATCCCATCATCAGATCCTGACGTTTATGAAAATGTGACCAATATCGAAGTATACCCTTTCAATCAAAAAAAGAATTTTCCAAATCGGTTCAGCCGTCTTCGAGTAATCGATGATCATACATTAAAAAAAAAAAAAAAAAAAATATATATATATACGCGTCGAATTGATAACCTCCTCTTTTTGTCGTCGGTTGAAAATGGTAACTGTGGAGTTTCTTGACGGTTCTTCTCCATAGAAAACGACCAATTTCGAACCGAGCACTAACTTCTGACGTTTTGAAGTGCCCATGTAGGCCTGTGTGAAATAACATATTTAGAGTTTGTACACTAACCTAGCATGGCTGTTGTACAGTTGCTGTACAAGCGGTAATGTCTCTGAAGCCACCCTCAGTAGGTCGGCGCCCCGGCTGGTCAGCTCGTTGTACCGCCGCTGCAGGGCATCCAGCTTGTCTTTGAGCTGGAGAGCTTCGTCTCCTGAGATGTGCTTCATCAGTTCCAAGCCAGACTCTACTGTGCTGTCTACTGCTTCCTGTTTCAAGGCTATCTCTTCGGTTTTTTCCTGTGATGAAATGTGAACAGTGAAATGGTGAGGTTTTTTTTTTATAAATTTTCAAATGTATATTGCAGAGTTTAAATAATTTTATGTTTTAAAAGCCACTGAAGCCTTTGATGGCTTATATATGGCTAGTGAGTTCGGAATAAATTTCTCATATAGATACATATAATTAATAAATAAAATTTTATTGCCAGTTTACAATTTTCACGAAACGTAACGTAAGGTATTTTTTATAAAAAAAAACTGCATATTACATGAATGTCTGACTCGCCCTTTGCCAATTTATTTCATAAACTGTTTATATTCTGACAAGTGGGGTAAATTGTACAGACAAACAGTTATCCAAACTTCGCGACTTTATGAAGAAATGTATGCTTCGTCAAACTTTGCAGTTTATTTGCAAGAATTTATATTTAAAATGCACTAAAAATATTAATATAATATAAATTACATCTAACTACGTACTACAATGTATTTGTAAACCCAACCTCAGAAAATATACAATGTGTCAACATACTTCAATATAGTTTCAGGGAGTTAAATCCTATACTCACAGCCAGTTCATCCATCTGCCTCAGCAGTTTCTCCATGTGGACTGGTAGGATCTTCCTCTTGGCGAGGTACTGCTCCATGGCGTCCATCCAGGCCGACAGGTCCTGGTAGGTCAGCACCAGGTGTCGCAGCCCCTTGCGGGAAGCTTCCAGAAGGTCGCCGATGTTCAAACTATGGTCTACCAGAGCTTGGTATCTGGGGAAGTAAGAATACAATGTAAAAGCTAAGTAGTAAAAAGTAGGGTAGATATAAAATAACTTGCTTATTTGTTAAACATAACTAAAATTCTGTAATCTGTATATATAAAATCTGTATATCGTCGCCTTAGAGTGAAAACTTTGGGAGTACATTTTGTCCAAATTTTTTTTTGCGTTTCCAGAAACCAATCCTAGCAACGCACATCCTGATCTCACTAATATGTTCATTCGATACTCGAAACGCTATCTATGAAAGTAAGTGAGAACCTCGTAGACACTCGCATCGCATCGTCAGTTTAGCGTAATCAGGCCATGGATTACGCATTTCTGAACTGTTCGATATTATGTATAATATTTTTCATATTATACATAATATCGAACAGTTCTGGATATAAAAACGGGTTAAATTTACATATAAATTAATAAAAAAAAACATAAAAGAAACCGTACAAAAATTTTATAGCACGCAGATTTTACTTCCTCCTGAAAAGTTACTCCTTTTTCACTTACGAGGGTTTCATTCTAAGGCGTCGATACACATAATTTATTAAAGCTAAAATTAGATTATATAAGTAATTATTGAGAGAACTATTATTCCACACCATCATGACCTACTTAGCCTGTTCCCAACCATGTTGGAGTAGGCTTCAAGTCTAACCAGGTGAGTATGAGTGTATTACATGGAGAGACTCCATAACCCAGTACCTGGGTGACACCATAAGCCTTGCCCAGACCAGTGTTCCATTTTGTGGCTCCTCACTACCCGAAGCGACTAAGTTGTCTAAATGACAGCCGAAAGGCACGGGAGTAGCACACAACCAACTTCCAAAATACGGGCTACTACTGAGAAATATCTTATTGAAAGCCCCAATAGCACTTTTAGGCCGACCCGGGAATAGAACCTGAGACCCCATGCTGACCACCGAGGCACGCTATAATTCCACAGATCCAGTGAAATTTCTGATAGATCTCATATTATGTGATATGAGTCGATTACTAGTGAGTAAGCAACTAAAATTGGATGCTATTTGTTGGTTTTTCCTAATAAAGTAAATAATTAAAAATCGAAATCGTAGTAAATTAAAATTAAATTTTAAAAACACTGCTAAACCTAACTATGTACTTTAAAAAAAACTTAGGCGTCAAAGTACTCCTCCACATCGCTGTCGTCCGGAAACGTGCCCAGAAGACTGGCAGCATTGCCACGTTGTATGGCAATACTTATTCTTTGGGCAAAGAACGAACTAGCCCTCTGGTCACGCAAGGAATTGATCAGCCGGCGAAACAATTTCTTCGCAAGAGGCGAACTCGGGCGCCATGACCCAAGCGTATCGACCCCAAATGGTACAAAGCTGTAATTACTAGAAAGGTTATAGTATTTGCGCCGTTTGAGAGCCTCTGCAGCACCAGCATAGCTCGCCGTACTTGGAGTATGAGATGGCGCGTAAACCAATTAAATTGGATTTATTACCTATCTGTAGCTGCTTGCAGTCTATCAGCTAAGGCGGTCGCTTCGTCATCTCCCACCAATCCCATCAGAGTGGAAGCTGTCTCCGTCAACTGTTTGAACGGAGGCTGCTTCGATATAATGTCCTCGTGGAGGTTCTGTAACAAGGCATAGATTAGTCTAATAGTGTAATGGGTGGGGTTCGAACCCGAAACTTTTCTATCACACAGCCGACACCTTAGCCATTGGGCTAATGCCACTTCTAAAATGTTGGTTTATTCTAAATTGTTACCTTCGTTTCTAAATTAAGTTGGTTTGTTTGTGCTTTTTTGAAGTGAAAACTTCTTTAGCATCGTTGTGATATGAAAGTTTATGAAACGAAAAAGCGACAGTAAAAAGAGACAGACACATAAATTGCCGAATTTTGGAATTCTGTTGGGGCCAAGTGGTAGAGCTTTTGATGCCCTTTAAAATGAACCCAAACTCGGCTATCTTGCGACCACGGGAACGACGTTAGGTCTCGGAGGGGTGAGGTAGCCCTGAGAGGGGGCGGGGAGGTGGGGAGAGGGGGTCTCGTGGGGAGTCGAAAAAGCAACAGTAAAAAGAGACAGACACATATTTTTTTTTTTTTAAGGTTTCACTTCTACCACGTGTGAATTGTATACACGTTCTTTTTTATTAACACCACATTTATTTATCACTCACTTGTATTTTCTTAGAAATCCTTCGACATTCGCGAAGTCGAACATTGACGATATGTACTGCCCAGTCTCATATAAGTTAGACTGCCTTTGAACCACATACATAAATATCTGCGTTTTGAAGCGCAATGCGTTGTTTCGAAGTTGGCCTGTCTTCGGAGTTAGTTACTGCTATTTCAAGTATATTAAAGAAGCTTGCTTATTTCCATGTTGGGTAACGTACCTTGTGTTCTCTGATCTTGTGTTGTATCTTCTCCTCGTCGGTCGGCACCAGCTGTAGAGACTTCACTTTACGTTCCGTCGTGCCGAGCCATTCGACCAGCGGTTGTAGTTCCTCTTGGAATTGTTTGGCGACCTGCGTATGACAAATAAAAGACAACTAAGTATACTTCTAAAAAAAAAAATCCATAATTATTGTACTTTAAACTGGCATAAGTTTACAAAAGCACTTGAAAAAAATACGCATGTTATTACTAAGGTATATATCACTGAGTCCTCTCAAGAGCAATCTCAGCAAAGATAAACCATCTGCGCAGGAGATATTATACTGCACAAATATGTGCGTATATACAAGTGCACTCTTTGTTCTTTTACTCTCACAGTCCATTGGGACGGCAATCCGACACGACCGCAGAGAGATCAGGCGCAGGACCAACGGCTTAAGACCAGGCAGTGCAAAATAATTTTCACGCAAGCTCTGCCCCCATCCACCCCGGTTAGGCCGTTGTGTACTCAACGCTAACGCAGCAGTAATAAAGGTGAATATCGCGTGCGCTCTTTCACCATGTTCGGTTTCGAAATTGCCGTTGTGTGCTAAACGCTAACGCAGCAGTAATAAATTTGAATATCGTGCGCGCTCTTTCACCATATTCGGGTTCGAAACTAAATGTCGTAAGTCTCAATTCTTATTTCGTTTATAACTAAAGTGATAATTGATCTAGAGAAAACAAATCTTATATTTGGATAATAAACTATATTTTCTTACTGTCAATACTAATTTCAGACATAAAAGCCGAGTAATCTTGATTAAATTTTGAATAATCTTTAAAAAAGACATGATTTTCGATTAAAAAATGAATCGAGCGAAAATGTTCCAATTACCAAACTGGTCTAGACATGGAAAGAAAAAGATCCAATAATTCATATACTAAAGTTCCATTTTGATTGTATGCGTGATTGTTTCAGAATATTAATACAAAATTACATACAATTTAGGAAGCCTCCTCTTAAGATGTTTTCCGAGGTACGGAGGTATCACACCGCCAACTTTCAAAATCTGGGCTACTACTGTGAAATTTCTATTGGAAAAAGCCTACTTTCTGTCCGACCCATTAGTCGAACCCGAGGCTATTTGCCCAGTAGTCGCGCTTGCGACCACTACACCACCGAGGTGTTATGTACATATATCAGGTGTACGTTCATTAAAATAATTGTGTTACCGATTTTCTCTCTCTTTTTACCCTAAGGACTTCGGAATTCTTGGTTCTACCTATAATACCCATAGTGTCACTACATACATAGCGACGGTTAAAAGGGAATAGGGTATAAGCGACAAAAATCAAATTGTTCAGGAGAGCAGTTTAAAGTTTGATATTTTAGAAAACTGGACATAATTTTCTACAAAACGCAGTTTTTTGCTTGGGCATAAGTGACAAAAAGTCATCAAAGAGCAATGGGAGTTAGCGCATTCGAAAGAGCGGAAAATTTTAAGTAGAATGGCATTCATAAGTCAATTTCGACCAAAATGTCGCTTATGCCCAATTACCTTTTAACCGTCGATAGGTATTATAAGTAGAACCAACCAGAATCAGGTTTATTAGTTCTAGGTTGACCTACACGAAAACTGACAAATGCTTGCACTGTCTGGACAGGTCCGCTCAATTCTGTGTGCTTATTTCCTTAAAAGAGCACCACAGACATGAATCTACATGCTTTTCATATGATTGGACCAATACGTTTTGTATGGACTTTAAAAGAGACGTTGAACTCTCGAGTTTGTTTCGGTGTTTCTTTCAAGAGTTGAAACACCGGCCTCATCTAGCTAAACTTAAAACGCAAAAAAACATGACGTGTAAAACTGTTATAACCAATTTACAAAAAAGATGTTTCATTTAATTTCATATGCTCACCATCATGGCCTGCTCCAGGTCCAGCATTCTCTGCTGAGCGCCAGAGGTGAGGGCGTCGAACCTCGTCATCAGTCCCTTGAGTTGCTTCTCAATAGCCTTACGTTCCGCGGGCTCGCAGCCTCCTGCTACCTCGTTGCCCATCGCGAACAGGGAAGACATCGAGTTCTGACGGTCCATCAGCATTTTCTTCAGGAACTGTGGGGGTAAACATGATTTTAGATGTATAAAATAAAGTATAGGGTGGGTGATTTTAGAAGTAGGTAGCTAAGGCTGTTCGGATGGCCTTTATCCACCAAAAGCAAAAATATCATATTTCTAGACCTACATGGGCATTCATAAAACGTCAGCTAAGCTAGTTCACGGTTCGAATTGGTGGTTTCCTATAGTTGAGAATGTAATTCTTAATCTTACATTATTAAACTTTTTTGATAAGGACCCATTTTAAACCTCCCCTCGCTTTATAATCTTAAATAGATTTATATTAAGAGCGGCATCTTGAAATAAGTTTGCCGTCTGCATTCTCATAATGTAAATCTACACTAATAAGCGAAAATTTTGTATGGAAATAGCTTGGAGCTTGAGGAAGATTATAAGCTACTTTTTACTTGACTGCAAAAAAGTAGGGTTATGTTTTTATCGTGATAAAGTTCACTTGCTAGTTTTATTATAAGTCTAAACTGGATGACTTGTAATGGCTCTCAGGCGACTGTTTTCCTCTCTTGTGTATTTAGCCTATTCTCCTAAGTTAAATCAATAAACAAAATAAATGTTAAAGACATACCTTCTGCTCCTGCAGCTGTGCCTTAACGACCTTGTAGTCAGCTGATGGTGGTTTCTGGTTATTAACCATGTCTTCAGTGTCAGCGAGCCACTTCTCAAGGCCGGCGAGCGCTTCCGCAAACTTGCCCGATTGTAGGAGACCTACGTCTAGACGACGCTCGCGTTCATTCATCTGACGGAGAAAACGAGCTTATTTATAATCTGTATGTTATTGGTTTGGGGTCGGCTTTCAATGTTACTGCAAATAGCTGAATCTGTATCGAAGATACAAGGCTAATTCCTACTTATTTGTGTACACACTTAGCTACATAGTTAAGCAGTAATTTTGTGGCAATACCGAGGTAACACGATACTCCAGGGCCAGACCAGTGACAGATTTCCTGGCTTCTGACTACGTAACGTTAGTCTAAGAATGTCCTATTGACAGCCGGGACCGAATTTTCTTATAGAAAAACCCAATAACTCTTTGCCCAACCTCATGCACAGCAGTTCATCTCACCTGATGGTAAGTGATGATGTGGTCGAAGATGGAGCACGCTTACCTAGAAGTAACCTATTAAAAGAACTAATAAGGCAAATTCAACAAAAGCTTGCTAAAACTCACCTTCTCCTTGAGTGCATTCCACTTATCGTTCATTTTCTCCAGATCTTTCTCTAGCACTTGCGTATTGACTCCTTGTAGGGCGGAACGTACGAGCCCTTGTCCGATCTTGTTGCAATGAGCCACGTTTTGGCCAAGTGGTTCCAAGGTACGCCGCTTGAGCTCGGCGAAGTCCTTCTGTTGGGACCTGATCTGTTCCACTTCGGAGGACACTGGCTTCAGGCTTCGGACTTGTTCTGAGGCCTGGAAGGGGGGAAAGAAAGAAATATTATTTAGTAGCCTCAATGAGATAGAAAAAAGATATTGAGTGGGGTTGGCTAGGTAGGATTACGTTAAGCCAAAAACAGTAATTTAACTTATCTCATCACATCACATCATTATACATAATATAGAGCTTAATGTCTGAGATAAAGTTATTTTATTTCATATTCAAATTGCTGCCTGCCTCTGCTTTCGTCATCAAAACGCTTCGAATTTTAAAATGGTTTTCACTAATAGACAGAGCTTCCATTCATTCAAGAGAAACTTGTGTATACAAACTGCACCCTTGCGAAGCGGGGTCATGTCACTAGTTCCTTATAGTAGTAGCACATGTAGTAGCATGGTATGCTGATAATTATATATATTACCCACATGTATATATGTAAATTATTTTATTGTAACATGATATAAAAGCAATGAGTCTATTATAATTTACACAATTACTATTTATACACACTATGGTTACATCTCTTATTCAACTCCACTATCGTAGATCTGCTAGAACAAATTTCTTTCAAAATAAGCTGAACCTTTGTGTTCTTTTGCGTGTATTTATTCAATTCTTTTTTAAATGTAATATGAGTATTTAAATTTATCACTTTTGATTCATTACATGACTTTCGTGTGTTTTTTAATAATGTTACGTCAACTTAAATGATTGGTTGATATTGTCATTTTAAGCTCCTACTCAATCATATCAATCAACTGATTACATGAGAATGATTGATCAAGTTCACTTTAGTTTATTTAGTGACCTAAGAAACAAAAATTAAGTATATATACTTCCCGGACATGACAATAAGGAAACAACAACAATTTTATCAGTCTGTCTTTTTGTGCGTAGTTGTTTTTATCTTTGGAACGGGTGAACTGATTTTAATGGCTCTTTTACTGGAAGATTATAGGGCAATATAAAGAATACTTTTTATTCTCAGATTGTATACGGGATCGGGATTTACGAAGGGAAAACCGTGTAGGCAAAATGGACACCCACGGCTAGTAAAAAGCATACTCTATTAGTATGATCCATTCCATTCCATGTTCTTCAAAATAGCAGTCGAAATCGTATATATTTAACATACCTTAGAAAGAAAGGCATTTAAGAAAATATCCCACTGGAATTGCTTTTCTAATTTCAAACTAATCTCCTTTTAAATAAAGTTCTGTATTGCTTACCTCGGTGACATCATCCATGACAGAATCATAGGCCTTGTAGAACGCTTCAAGCTTGCTGAGCGTATCGTCTAGGTCTTGTTCCTTGGATCGAGCGCGCTCATCCAACTTGCCTAGTTTCTTGCGGAGGACTTCAACCTGGGGAAAGGAATAAAAATTAAAGTCGTTGCAGGTGCTTATAAAACAGCGTATTTGACCGCTTAAGACAGTCTGTCAATAGGGAGATCTTGCGGTGAGCTGTGTCCGTCTTTAGCACGGAAGTGGACGCTTCAAAATGACCAGGAGTCAGCTAAAGTTGAGGGAAGTATACAGTCCTAACGTGTTTTGTTGAAACAAAAAGCTGGCTAACAACGAATAACAATAAAAATGCAGTGGGCATACACTACCAGAGTCGAAACACGTGGAGGGTTAGGGTAGTGTTAGGAAACCCATGAAATGTAATATATCAAAGTTCAATATTTAAGTACTTGATTCTACAAAAAATCATTTGGCAGAATTAACATTAACTCTTCTCTGCCTGTTCCGGCATTATAAGGGGTCGGCTCTCCAAATTAATAAAAAAAGTCGCTCGTATTTGAAATTCTTGGAAAAACAATAAATATTCTCCTAAAATAATTATTTTTCACACTTTACCAGCCAACCAAGGGTGGTGAAGACATAATATAGCAGCTGCATAGTGTAAGTTTTATTATCTATACTAATATTATAAAGCGGAAAAGTTTGTTTGTTTGTTTGTTTGCTTGAACGCGCTAATCTTCGAAAGTACTGGGTGGATTCGAATGCAATTTGGTATGGAAGTAGCTTGAAGCTTGAGAAAGGTTATAGGCTACTTTTTACGCGACTGCAAAAAAGGAGAGTTATGTTTTTACCGTGATAGAATCCACGGGAGCGAAGCCCCGCGTGAGTACTAGTTTTCAATATAAGGTATTGAAAGTAACACAGAATAGTCGTTTTTCCCCTCACAAAATTGATCATGCTTTAGGTAGCCAGATACAAAATAAAATGGGATGATACTAGGTATATGTTTTTTTTAAATAAAGAAACTAGCAATGTGGGTAGAATTCACATTACTAGCAATCTTGTTAACCACTCCAAAAAAGCTAAATACGCTTGTGACTGGAGTACATACCTGATCCCTGGTCTTGGCACTGTCCACCGTGTATCCGCTCTCCACCAACATCTCGGCGGCTCGCTCGGTGTCTCCCACCAGATCGTCCGCGTTCTCCAGCCGCTTGTAGAAGCGTCCAATGTCATCGAGCTGTTGTTTCACTGTCTTGATGTCTCGGCCGGGGGGCTTCATGCTGTCTAATTCCTTCTCTAAGTCTGTCAGATCGTGGGATAGATTCTTGACCTTGTCCTGGGGAGGGAAAGATGAGTTGATTTAATGATGGGTGCTGTTTAAGTATGTAATTGTTTTGTATCGCTCTAAAACCCTGTTGAGTGTTACGAAGACAACAATGTGAGTGGTTGACGAAAAAGGGACCTGGACGGATTGGAAACCGTTTTTTTTTTCCATTTTTGTATCTGTGGTCTTTTAGCTTTGTTTAAAAAGTATTGTTTTAGTAAAAGTGTTTTACATGGATAACACGATCACCATTCGCAAGACTGGTGTTCGGCTTCTAACTATCCGTAACGACAATCAAAGATGTACAGACGCCAGCACATGAAGCTACCCGAAACTGTCAAATTTTCCCAATCAACCTTGAACCTAATTTCTTTAATAATAAAGTTGAAATTCTATTAAAGAAATTTGACAGATTTTGTTGTAGCTTGATGTGCTGGCGTCTGTACATATAACATCCTAGTGATGGGTAACTCATCATTTTTAAATGAAGTTGAGGGAGTACCTCATTTTACCTCGCGAGGTCCTCACGAGGTACCCCTCATTTGAGGCGAGTAATCGCACGTCGGCGTTTTCACCTCACGAGCCGAACTCAGCCGATAGTGTGAGGCGAACGGTCGCGTCGACTCACGAGTACTCACAATTACGATTTTTACGTCTCCCTCACACACATAATTTTCTTTCGCTCAGACATTTTTGACCGCCAAAATAAACGAATCAATGACATTTGATTACCAATCTAATTTTAATGTTTTTATAGTTCATAGTTAACATATAGAGTTCATAGTAATAGCAGAATTAAAAATATTTTCTTTATAATTCAGTTTGAGTAATAAATACAATTTATATACAATACATACAATAAATTCACACATTTTGTTGTTATTTCTTTTTAATCTAAATAATATTCTATCAAAGACCAGTATCACACACACACCAAACATCATTATTTCATTAGGTGCTTACATACCTACCAAATTCATAATGTTAACTGTGTTCATTTTCAAAATCTCGAGACCTCACCTCACTCATTCTCTAATTTTATACTAAGGCGGTTGATTCGCTCAGTAAACTCGCTCAATACTCACAAGAGCTCGCGACTCGTCAATATTGTCAACAGGCGCGTGCATAGGATTATGACATAGCCACAGCCACGCATCGCCACCATGCTACGATGCGTGGCTGTGGCTATGCTAAAAATCTATAAAAGAAGAAGTTTTTGTGTGTTTTTACTCCGCCGCATGCCCTGTCATAATCCTATGCACGCCCCTGATTGTCAATGTCAATTTTTGAGGACGCGTGAACGAGTGAGGTGGTTCAATGTTGAAATTCGAGTAACTCTTTCAATTTGCGATCACGAGTACCTCAAACGAGGCACGTCGTGAGTGAGGGACACATCTCTATAACATCCGACTAACAGTTCAACGCACTTTCCGAGTCATGGAGGGATCTCGATATGTTGAAACGTTCACCGAGCCACGGACCGGCCTCGTTAAGCATTGAAAATCGATCCACGCGGCTGTTGCTATTTAGCCACGAGCCCTCCTATATTCTCTCTAATCCAGAAATAATTTCTAAATAGAATTAGTTTGTAAAGTTTCTGTAATAATAATGCGAGAAAATTGTTCGACTTTATGGCCCCGATACATTGATCTCGTTGGTTTCACCTGTCTATACTTCTCTTAGTGTACGATGGGACTGACATACGCTACGTATTACAAACACCCAAAAAAATTAAAGAAAAACAATCTGTAAAACAAAATAAATATCCGAATCGTAATATTTACATCGATAACACGCTTCAAGCCCCTACCGCCTTTGCAAGTGCAGTGACATCGGCATCGTAAACACAAGAATGATAAAAACGGCATGGCTATTCTCCCCTAAGGGTCTTGCACAGACATTCTAGAACTTTCTTTAAGATAAACTACACTATTAAACGCTCCTTTCCGTAAATATTACAGAAATAAACTAAAAAATGCTCTGAATAAGATTTATGTGGGTATAATCTTGTGTATGGTGATATCGTACCGTATCTATAGATTTATCTTATCGAGTTTTGAGTATAATTTACCTGTGTATATCGAATTTCAATATCAATGACGAGGTAATTGTGTAATGCATTTCCTTTATCGTTCATTTCATTTCCCTATATTTTATATTCGTAACTCAATTAATGTATCGCGGAGATCTTTTCAACGTGTCGTAATTTCTAGATGTCTTAGCTCACAGTCACGCAGTACCGAGTTTTAGATAATTATCATTATAAACGGGGTTTCGGAAATATTCGATATAGTATGTTAAAGAACTCGGTCTTCTTCATAAAGATACTGCTTCATTCTTCAAGAAAAATAAAATGATTTTTTGCATGTTATTTTATCTGTAGTTTTTAAAACTACAGTTATCTACAGCTGTTGTCCTGCCATTTAAAAGAAAACAAATATATATATATATATATATTTTTTTCATTTCATTTAACTATTTTTTTAAATTTGGTTGTTCTGATTCGGTAATAAGGACGAGTCAAACAATTACAAAGTAATTCCCAAGTTTTACATAAGCAAATGTTATATTTTTCTAAGACGAAATGAAATATAGAGAAGAATCCAAATAGATTTTTTATGAAGAAGACGAGTACTCCAACACACAAAGCAACATGTACAAAGCCAATTTATATTATGGCGTCATAATCTGTAATAGAGGACCAAACTCACGTAACTTCAATATCGACTGTCCAATACAGCAAATAAGGTTGAAATTTATTCAGCAAAAACTTCTTAAGACTAAATTTCAGATGTGATGGTGGCTATAGCCTCTTCCTTACCTGGAAATGCGTCATAGCGGCTGCAGCGCCGGCCATACGTCCCTTAGCGTCTCCGGCACGTGCCTCTAAATCATCCAGACGCTCAGCCAGGGCATGTGCCTGTTCTTCTAGAACGTTCTTGGCACGTGCTGCAGCATCTCGACCGGAGCATTCAAGAGCTAAGGTCACTATATCATCGGCTGCTGCGTTGATACTCTGTTGGGAGAAGTGATTTAATGGTAAAAACAATACAATGAGTAAACAGTGCGTTTCAACTAACAATAGAACCGAAGCTGTCAAATCAGTCAGATTGGGTAGGGTGAGCAAAACAAGGTTAAATTAAAATTTATAAATTAATATTAGTGGTCGAACGCGAGCCTATCATAAAAAATAAAACTAGTCTATCAGAAAAATGTTAACAGCACCAAAAAGGTTGTCTTTTGTCAGGAATAGTATTAACTAATTCAACAATTCTTTGTTACATTTGATAGCAAGAAAATATCTAGTCTTTCTTAGATGCTTTGCAATCTCCGAGACGATGCTTAGAATTATAAAAACAGTGGTATTTTGTAAAAAACTATCTCATACATCTAATATATAAAAATCTCGTGTCACAGTGTTAGGTCTGAGAATAGGTCGTAGACTATTTTGTTTTTTACTAGAAATAATGTCAAAACAAAGTTTGCCAGCAGTGGATCAGCGATTGTGGAAAGTTAGTTATTATGTATGTATATTTTTTTTCTATGGGCCTTAGTAGCCTGAAATAAATAAAATATATATTAATCTGTACGCTGTATCTATAACGGCTGAACCGATTTGGCTGATACTTTTTTTGTTGTGTTTGGTTTTGTCAGGAGAAGGTTCTTATGAAAAAAAAATGTAGGAAAGGTCTCAAGGGTAGGGGTAGGGGTAGGGGTAGGGCTGGGTAGGGGTAGGGTACGGTACGGTAGGGTAGGGTAGGGGTAGTGTAGGGTTTGGGTAGGGTAAGGGTAGAGTACGGTATGGGTAGGGTATCGGTAGGATAGGGGTAGTGGTATCGGTTGGGTAGGGGTAGGATACCACGCGAACGAAGTCGTGGCGGGTCAGCTAGTATTTTAATAAAACAGTACCTGTAATGGCGCCCTAAGCGCGTGTATTTGATCCGTCAGCCGTGCAACCGCTTCAGCCGCTTGAGCCGGCGTCGCTGCAAGCGCTTCCTCTAGACGCTCCTCACAGCGCTGCAGCGGAGTATCCACGGCACGCACTCTTTCAGCGAACTCGCCCAACTTGCGCGCTGTTGTCTCGAGGAACTCTACTTGTTGGAGCACCTCTGTTGGGAGACAGTAAAAGGTTTAATTTTGTAATTAATTGTAACAATTATGATAAATAAAACAGAGAGGAACATGTTTGTCTAAAAGTGGTACTGTAAATGAAATCTTTTTATTTTGCAAATTAGTTATAAATAACACTCTTACATGTCACTTTTTGTCGTTTTAAGTTAAACTCGATGAAGACGGCGAATGAATAATTTATTTGCCAAAATGTAAGTACAATAACAATATGGTAAATATAAATTAAGGTCTCACTATATCCGACTTATCAGTCGAGCAAATATAATAAAAATATAACTAGGTATAAGAAACAATTCGTACTGGCCAAATATAGTTTCCTTAGTCGAAACTCAGGCACAGAAAAAAACAATTGTACTTCTGTTACGTAGTACCCAAGTGAGTTTAAGCGTTTTTTTTACATAAGGATAAGGAGGGGAACAGCTTTGTCCCAAAATGGGGCTGTATATAGTTTTCCTTAGCCCTGTCTCGGACACAAAAAAATGTGTTTCTGTTACAAAGAATCCAAGTGAGATGTTTTGTAAACCTTCAGCATATAATACATATTATCTCAATTGACCCTAAAATAAGTTTTTTTTTTGTATCAGTTATGGTGATTTTAATGGCGATACATAAGAATATGTAAGTACATACCGTTGTTAATCCTATCCCATCTCTCCTTGATATTGTCTAGCAACTTCCTGACCACTTCTTGGTCGATGTCGCACGAGGAGATGAAAGTCTCGCCAAGAGTTTTGTTGTTTTCATACTCGCCAGATCTAGTGAAGTAAATAATTACATAAGTATATAGTTCAAAATGGCAATTATAATCTTTTTGCTACAAACCTCTTTAGAATTTTGAAATAATTTATTAATAGATTCTCAACTTTATTACATAAAAACTCTTATGCATACTATAGTTACAAAAAATCATCAGTGTAACTAAGGCCTTTAGTAGCAATAGTCATTCCTTGCAGGCTCAATCCATTCGCCATTTTACAGCCGCTTTTGTAACTATTATAAAACACTGGTACTCACGCGGGGCTTCGCTCCCGTGGATTCTATCACGGTAATAAAAACTTTTTTGCAAAAAATAAAACCGACTTCCATATCAAAACACTACAAAGCCAAAAATAATTTTAATTTCGGTAGTCGGTGTTATTGGTTTTGTATTTTCTTTTTTTTCACACCGCCTTATTATTTATTTTTTGCAAAAAAGTTTTTATTTTCGTACTTTTTAGTGGGTCAGTGAATTTTCCAAATCGGTTCGTAAATGAAGGAGTTATTTATGCGCGAACAAAAACCGCAATGCAGAGTAAACGAAAAGATCATCAACGTAAATATTTTTTTTAGACTTTTGTTGATTTTACAGAAACGGCTTGTTCGATTTCGATAAAATTTTCATGGGACCATTTGGGAAGTATACCTTTTCTAACAAGATAAGAATTTTTCAAATCGGTTGGCAAGCGACGGAGTTATGCGTGGACAAACATAAAAAAAAAATACAAACATCCGAATTGAGAACCTCCTCCTTTTTTAGAAGTCGGTTAAAAATACGGTTGTAAATCTATTAAATAAATTTGACAGATTAGGGTAGTTTAATAGATATGATAGATTAGATTATATAGATTCTGCATTCTCAATTCAAACTCACCTTTTCCAGATGTCATTCCTGATCTGTTGCAGTTCTCTGAGCTGTTTCTCAACCTCCTTCTTAGTGAAGGCGGTAGCTGGCAGCTTAGCGAGCCTGTCTTCTAAGTCTGATAGCCATGGCACGAACGATTCTTGGGCCTTGTGGAATTTGCGGCAGTGTTCCTACGAAGAGAGAAAACTTTCGTTAGTTGAATATCGACTTTAATTAGGTGAGAATAAGGTTGAGTTTTGAGATACTAGATACACTCGTGTCTATCTTTTTTAATTAGTTTTAGATAGGTACAACATATTTTAAATACATCAATATGATTGATGATGATTCCTCTTCTAATAACTATATTTATATAAAAATGAACTACAGTTCGTTAGTCTCGCTTAAAGCTCTAAAATATATGTAGACTTAAGCTAAACCTATATTTTAAATTGTTTTATAAAATGAGAACTACCAACGTGATTAGAATTTACATTACTAGCTTTAGCTTTGTTGGACGGGTTAACACCGATAGTGTTAACCCGTCCAACAAAGCTAAATATGCTTGTGTCTGGAATACTCGTGCCTAGTAATGGGTGGGGTTAAAACCCACGGCCTCTCAATCACATGTCCGCATCTTACAGTGAACTAGAAGTACAATAGATAGAAGACTTACCATAGCGGTTTGCAGCCTGGTGTACCGGTCTACTGTCTCCCGCTTAAGTTTGTCCCACTGCGTCTGGATTCTGTCCAGGTCTTTGCGCAGGTTCTGGTGCGCTGGCTTCTTCTCCATCTCACGACCTGGAGAAATAACTCTTGAGAAACTATTTGTGGTGGCAGTTGATCACTTTCCCTGTGAGGGTTTGGTGAATGTCGTATGTCGTCGGGTTTTTCGGACCTAGGACATGGCCGGTTTCCTCACGATATTTTCCTTAGCCGTGAGTTCAGTGGTGTTGATTTAAATAACACAAAGTTCTGCTGCTTGTCTTGGACCTACAGATTGTAAGTTTTCACCGCTAAATCGTTTAAAAAATATAATTAACATTACGCATCAGTTGAATTAACTTTATATAGTTTAGAAATTGATATCAAACGAATGCTGACGGTCTAAGTATTTTCATGTTTGAATGTTAGAAACATTCATCAAAAACCTCATAGGTTTTCAACCTATTTAAATTGTTTGTAATCTTTTTTTTATTATTATTATTTATATATTCGTGTTTGACCACCATCTCGCTTGATTTTAAGCGATGTAGATCGAAGAAGCGGTCGAAGTTGAAGCACGCTTGCCTTGAAGTAACCTATTATAATTTCATATTAAAATAAAATAAAAAGTTATTTTAACACCTATTAACCTCTAGAGCCCCGGCGGCACAAAAACGTGCCAGTAAACAAGTATTAGTTGAGCCCCGCTGGCACACAAATTTGTGTGCCAGCGGGGCTCAACTAATACTTGACGTAAATAATGGCGGTCCTTGAGAGGTTAAATATTAATTAAGTAGACTTAGGGAAGGCGCTGTTGTCCTGAGGAAACAGAGCTCCATTGTAATGTGACATATTTGGTTCCTAGATCATTTAGTATTAACATTACCTTTGTCCAACAGCATGATGAGCTCGTGTTCCCTCTGCGTGAGCTCGCGGTACAGCGGCTCGTGCCTCTCCAGCTGCTGCTGCAGCTTGCTAGCCTCAGCCGAGACCTGCAGGCGAGCTGGTAGTGAGTTCAGCTCCGACTGGAGCCAGCCCAGCGTGCGGGCTACATTCTCTTCTAGGTTGCGACCGTCCCTAAAGAGAGGAAGGGGTGGTTAGGAACGTTTTTTCAAGCAGATAAACTATAATATACTTTCATTTTTTTTTGGTCCAATAAAATCTAATGACTCCTTCTGATGAGGGTGGAGCGGAAGGGAGTGTCAGGCTTCTACTGACTAAAAACCGACTCCGTTTCTTCAACTGCCCTTATGATAGGTTTTAATGATAGTGTTTTAAATAATATTAAATATAAGCTGTCAACAACGTCTTTGGCGTGGGAGGTATTTCACGCGGAAGTACTGATCCCGTAGGAATTTCGAAAAAATAGTAGCCTTTCTGTTATTCCGGGATGTCAGCTATCTAAATAGTAAATATCATTTAGATCCATTCAGTAGTTTTTGCGTGGTAGAGTAACAAACTCACGTCAAACAAATCTTACCTCACAAAGTTTATAAGTATAAATAAGTATAAATTGTTTATTTTTCTCCACAATATTACTCTTAATTGCTAGCCTTATTTCTACAGTGACATATAGGTGGGGCATTATATTGTGGGAGACTGGTGCCTAAACTAGGCTCAACGCCTGTATTTCAGGTCACCAGGACTCCTCCATTTAAGTTTAACAATTTATTTTATGTACTCGTACAAACGGTATGCAATTAGGAAATGTTAGCATTTAGGCAGAAAGATCATATTTGTAATTTTTTTTTTTTTTTTAAATTAGTGTTGTTAGTACCTACGGTTGAGTGTGTACTGTGTGTGTGTGTGTGTGTGAAGTTTGTGTAGTTAGAGAAGTGTGTTCAGTGGTTGTGTGTTTGGGGGATCATGTGTGTGGGGAGGTTGTGTGTGTGAATGTTCCTTTTTTTTATCGTAGCATATGTATTTGCAAGTGATGTTTATATTAAAACTGTTAATAGCTTTTCAGTGTCATCGTAATTGAGTTCCTGAAGCCAACTATATAGTTTCATTTTGCACTTTATCTTATTGAGTTCATAAATAGATATGACCCTATTTACTTTATTGTAGAGATAACGACCAAGATGAGAAAAGAAACGTTTTGCAAAAGAGGTTGAAGGCGAAATATGGTAGTTGACAACAGGATTAAATCTTCTCTTAGCTCGAGGGAGTGATGGATTGTAGGTTAGTAGTGTATGTTGTTTCAGGATGGTTTGTTGAATAAACAGTTGATGCACCGTCAAGACTTTCGCTTTTTGGTATAGTAGTGCTGTAGGGTGGCGATAAGGTAAGGACAAGGGCACCTTGAGAATGGCTCTCTGTGCTCTTTCCAGTTTCAGGAGGGTACTTTTTGGAGCACCACCCCAAGAGGTGATGCAGTGTGTTATTAAAGACTGAGCAAGAGCATAGTATACCATTTTTTTTATTTTGTCGTCTGTCACATTTCTTAGAGTCTTAAAAACATATATCAGTTTTCTCAGTCGGTTACTTAAGGTGTTGATATGTTCCTGGAATTTGAGTGTGCTGTCTATAGTTAAACCAAGGTATTTAATGCAATCGGCCTTGCTAATTTGAGTACACGTGCATGTAGAGGAGTGAGGAAATGCACACGTATGGGCTACGATAGTGTTCGTCGTCATGGATGGAGACGGTGTATGCTGTTTTATGGAAAAGGTGACATAGTTTGTTTTTTCCGCATTTAGAGTGAGAACATTGTCACGCAGCCAGTTCGATACAATATTGAATCCTGACTGGGCGCATATAAAGGCCTCGCTCCAAGTTTCCTCTTATACTATTAGAAGGATTCTTGTACACGAAATCTTAATTTTCAACTAGGTATGTTTTGTATTTCTGTATTTTATATGAAGTCTTAATGATTAGTAAACTATATGTAAAAACATTATTGTTTAAATTTAAAATATCATACAAGTGAAGAGAACAATATTTTTTGATAAATAAAGATTTTTTAGACCTTGTTATGGAGCAAATTGCCCGAAGGCATAAAGTTTTATCTAGATTAATCACTGCTACTATAGGTGAATGCACTCTATAGGAGTGTATTAACACTGGCTGAACACTCTAAATACTAAGTGTACCAAACATCATGACAACTGAAGGAAAAGGGTTTTAGTCAGTAGGGTCTCACACTGCCTTCTTCCCCAACCTGACCAGAATGAGTCACTGCAAAAGAATACCCATATAAGGCTGTTTAAGAATGTACTCACTTCAAAGCGGCCTCTATCTCCGCCTTCCTATGGTCGAGTTTCCTTTGCAGGTTGTCGTACTGCCTGGCCACTGCGGCCAGCTTGCTCTGTATGTCCTGCCGCGCCGCGGGATCCGCTAGCACGTGCGCAAGCGCAGCGCCCGCGCCTTCAAGGTCTGCTAATAGGGGGCGTTGGCCCTCTAGCTGACGTTCTAAGTTCTGTAGGGGGGAATGGATTTGTTGTTGAACATTCATTTGGTAACATAAAGGGTAGATTTTTAACCTCTAGAGCCCCAGCGGCACAAAAACGTGCCAGTAAACAAGTATTAGTTGAGCCCCGCTGGCACAAATTTGTGCCACCAAAACCCGACCGATTTAAAACTGTATTTGTAGTCAAGATAAGTCTTAATATCGTTTGAGACCGGGGTCAAATTACGCTTACGATAAGAGCCCGCCCGCGGTGCTTGACGGATGGTTGACGTAAATAATCGCGGTCCTTGAGAGGTTAAATAGTTTAGTAGTACTTTTGTGGAAGTACACATAATATGAAAGATTACCCGATAAATAGAATGTAAATCGATCGAAAAACCAACCAGTTATAACAATTCCAAAACGGAAATATCTGTCTTTCTCGGTTCATATCGGTATCCGTTCAGTCATATATCCGTATATCTCGCTAGATGGCGTTGTGCATAATTGTTGAATCGCGGTATGGTTACGTTATCATGAATTGTATTAGGCACATCTATTTCAATAAAGGAATCTCAATGTGAAACTATTTTATTCAACTAAGAGTATAACTTTCACTTGTTTTAGCGATCGTACTTCGCTCATGCATATGTACATATCGCCACCAAGCACCTTACTATTATATATTTTTCATATTAGTCGATATCAATCGCTCGCTAATACTCGCTTTTAAACACAATACTAATATGGCAACGCGACGGGAATATCGAGAAACCTATGACAGGAATATGTATAATATTCACGTATCCTAATATGAATATGTTCGTTACAGTAGAACCCAACTGATATGGCTTACCAATGTTCCTGCGCAGAAAATGATTTTTCAAAGCGCGGGAAATGCTATTGACCAATAGGCACGCTCCACGCATCGCGCTTCTTTTTCCTTTACCGCTATTGGTCGGCAGCTGCCGCCATGTTAGCGCGCGACGCGTAAGTAAGACGGAACTAACAGCTACAGTGCATTATGAACCTTATAGTAGTGACCTATGGTTAATTGTAAGTTAAGCATTCTTTTTATTATAGATTTACGATGCGCCTTATCAGTTGGGTACCACGGTACATCACTAGATAGGTATGGTCAGTAGACATAAACGAGTGTTACCCAGGGGGGGCACACTTAACACTGTCATCAATTTCAATAGACGACAGCGACATCTGAAGTTTGGTGAGTTAAAAAGACCTGGCAGCCATCTTGTCCTGTTTATAAACTTGTCAAACAAATATCATTGTCGGCGTCGGCCATATTGTCAACTCTGGCTTTCCCGACGTTGATGCGCTTCCCGAAATTCCGAATTTATCTCAGATTATTCTGTTAGAATTGTAACTTGTTACAGTTATTTGTTTTGTTAACATTATTCTGAACTTCATAATGTGTTCTTTTTATTTAGGTCAAAACCCTGATTGTGACCCTAATAAAATTTAGAAAGACTACATACATACTCATAGTAAGTATGCATATACATATATGTAGGTGTACATATTTATCAGAGCCTTAGTTCACTCACCAAACTTAAGGTGAGCAGCACTTTCCATACATGAAAATTTTACCACAGAGTTGTGACTCTTTCTCTCTATAGTTACTTTACTCTTTTCTTTAGTTTACCTCAATCTTGCGCAGCTGGTCGTCGGGCTCGTGCTCCATGGCGAGCTCGTCCAGCTTGTCCCCGATGGCGAGCAGCGCGTCGCGCAGGCGCACGAGTCCCGCGTCGAACTCGCGAGACGTGTCCGCCGCCGCGCCCAGGCTGTCGGCACGCTTCTCTAGTCTGAGGGAGAATGAGGTTTATTGCAATGTGGTAAGGTACATTTTTAACTGTAAGAGAAAGCTTTGGAACGTCGTTTTTGAACGTTTGTCATCGTCAACGTCATCTTCGATGGCTATCGGTTTACTTTCGGTTACATTTCGAGGATTGTTGCCAATAATTTTGTGCCTAGTATTCATCTCCATATGACGTTAAAACACATAATCTTTATACAACGTGTAACGGAAACCCCATATCTATCCAAAAGGGCTGAAGACAACATCTGGTATGGAGTCTCTATGCAAGTTTCAGCACAAAATATAGTTGATATCGACTCAAAGAATTGATACCAAATTATTGGTTTCATATATTTGTTGAATACCAATCATAACAAACGTGTCACAGCATTACGAGGGTCAATAACTTTCCACGTCACTTGCCAATAACACGATAATTCTTTTCGTTCTTCTTTTTTTGAAAAATTCGGTCTCTGGTATCAGTGTATAGGAATTTGTAATAAGTTCTACACACGTAGACTTAGGATTACAAAACCATTGCCATATCGTTTGTTATCATCCAAAGAAGCCATGCACTTGGTATGTATATACCCTTTAAATTACACGTTGTATATAGTTATTATTATTATATATTGTATTTATGTATATAAGATATATAAGAGTATATCAATTTTTTTTTAAATGAAGATACCGCTATCAGTGATACGAACTCCATTGTAATCATAGGTTAGGTAATATTGTGAAACATGTATGTTTAAATTACACAATAAAGTCTATCTATTGTTCGATGGAATTGCACAATCTAATTCCACCAAGCCCGTCCCATCATCAGACTACAAGACGAACGGTAATGCGCCATCGTTACAGTCTCACCCATACGCACAAAACGTTTTGGGAATACTTTTATTGTGCGTACAGCTAAGGAGTGGAACTCCCTGCTTGGAGTCTATGTTTACTGAGAAGCCTTGAAATCTTCAACTCAAGAGTGAATAGGTTACTTCTACATAAACATGCTTCATTTTCAGGTGAAATGGTGGTCAAACGCAAACCTATCAACAATAAAAAAATCATTTCAACTCACTTGTCCAATAGGTCGTTCCACCTGTCCTGGACGTCTACCACCTTCTGCTTCAACTTCTTGGCGTCAGCGGAAGCGGGTTCCAGTCGCTCCAGCACTGCTGAACCTACTTCCTCTAAGTGAGCTAGCTGGGGCTGTTGGCCGCGGAACTCTTCGCGGAGAACTTGGACCTGGGGAGGAAAATGGGGAGTTACATGCTATATTACTACAATAATGACGCTAAAATATTAGCTTTTCGAATGATAACAATATTATTTTGGCTTTTTATTTTTTTTTACGATTATGCGATTCATTGTTTCTACTAAATATCAGACACAGACGTTATCTTCAAATATGATGAAGGTTTTTATATGAAACCATGACCTTTTATAGTGGGCGCGTTTACAAACATATATATAAATTCACACTCACAAAACCCAGATACTAAAAAAATACCTGTAGATACCTATATTATGGAATCGAAACCGTGAATCGCAGCGCAGCTACTAATCAGTTGATTACCATCGGGCCCTAACTTGTCTAAGGAAAGAAATTGTATGTAATGCCGGAGTAACTGAGTAACTGGTACATACCTGCTGCACTTGAGTCTGTACCATCCTAGAGTCTGAGGAGATGGGTCCGAGCGCGGCCATCATGCGGTCCTTAGCGCTCAGCCACTGGGACAGGTTGCTGTGTGTGTCGTGGAAGTCCTTCATCTCTTCCATTAGACGGATCCTGTGGAGAAACACGTTATTAATATATTTGAAAGTTCGTAAGGATGGATTTATAAATGTTTGTTACTATTTCATGCAAAAACTGCTGAACGGATCGGAATTAAATTTGGTAAGTAGATAGTTGATATAGTGGAAAAACACATAGGCTACTTTTTATCCTAAAATTCCCACGGCATCGGGATTTACGCGGGAAAACCCTCCCACGCGAACGGGCAGAAGCTAGTCTAAAATAATAACAACAATAATAATAGCCTAGTGGCTAAGGTGTTGGCCTTATCGAGAGGTCGTAGGTTGGAACCCCACCCATTACACAATTGCCGTGGACCCACTCCGTATACAAGCATATTTATCCAAGTTATAGGGAGTTAAAAAAAATTGCTGGCAATGTGAATTCTAACCACATTACCAGTTCTCTTTAAAACAAATTACTAACCAAAATATAGCGCACGAAATTCGTCCTCAATGCTGTCGGTTCGTAATGTGCCTAAGAGACTGGCAGCATTGCCTCGACCACTCTGGCAAGAGTGCCGACAGAAAAAAAGAAGAAGAAAACATCTAGATTGATACCCTGACATTGTTGGAACCTTGCATCTTCAAATTTTATGAAGATGTGTGTAGATGTAGAGTGAAACTGATCATCTGTGCCACCGTGGAGGGCAAGAAATCCAATTGAAGCAGAGCAGTTTCCATAGGTTCGATGAAGTGGTCCGATTTGCTACTGACCGCAAAAAATGGAAAAGCCTGACAGACCGCTAGGTGAAGACTGGTGATTGTGATCTTAAGTCATGAAGGGTCGACCACACAGAGAGAGAGATGTAGATGTGGGCACAGATGTCGCTATCGACCGCCATTGTAACCATGAGTTAATTAATATCGTGAAACGCGTGTGTTTAAATAAGGAATATCCTATTCTATTATATTTACATCTGGTGCTCGTGAAGTCTAATATAAAATAATAATACAATTTGTGATCTTGTAATGTTGTAATACACTGAGCTGGGCTTCTTTTTGAATAGTCTAGGGAAAAACGCTAACACCCAAGATACAGGACATGTCCTAGTTTGGGTGCTAGAGGTTCACTACAAGATTATGCCTATACTTAGTCATGTGTATAGTTTCTTTCTCTTTTTGTTATTAGGCTTAAGAAAATAAATAAATCAAAATAGTGAATATAATACTTGAGTAAACACTAATTGTACTTACTTGTCCTTGAAGGCATCGTGTAGCGCCTTCCATCTTGAAGAAACGTCTTCCATTTCATCGTGCAGTCTGTCTGCTCCCAACACGCTTTGTTTGCGCTTCAGAAGCTCGCGAACCTGATACAAGACAACGTTACAGGATCAGGCGTTACGTTGCGAAAATCTATGACTAATGAATGTTTAAGTAAATATTTCGGTCGAACTCCACCAAAAAATCTTAATAAAAGAGCTTTTAAGCAGAATGGACATTAAAGATTGTCCTAAAATATTCTCAAAAAACTTGTTACTAAAATTTTTGTAGTCAGTACGAGTTTGAACCTTACCTGCGTCTTAGTAGAGTCCAAGATGCTTTGCTTCTCGTACATCTCTTCTAGCACGGCGCGAGCTTGTTTAATGGTCTTGTCGGCTTCTTCCTTTGTATTGGGCACAGATTCCTTAGGCAGCTGCCTTTGTACCTGGTGGAAAAATATGGTGGATTAATATTTGAATAATTAAGATTGTCAAAGTGCTATCAGACAAGGGAATATAAACTTAATGTAATGTAAGTCAAAGCTACCTCTAAAACTGAGACGCACCTGAATATTATTGTTTTTATTCCTTATGACTCACACAAGCAAACAATTGCAACACGACATCTTATGTACAAAGGCGACCATAACCCAGAATTGATTTCTCTGACAGGAAACTTTAGTGCAATAGTTTTATGATAATAATAACTAACTGAAGCCTTTTTCGGTGGGTGAGATTAAATGACTCTAGCAACTCTACGAAGGGCGGAGAGATGAAACCTGCCTTGTTTTTTCAGTTGCCTTACGATGAAGTAAACTGAGTTGCAGGGTTCAGTGTCTTCTCCCATTTTCTGTTACATTTACATATGCAATAAAATACTTCGCACCCTCAGTAATATAAGGAATCAAGTCAAAATGTTTGCAAACTACGGATTTAAATGAAAAAAAAAATTAAAATGAAATTCGCTACCGGTTAATTAACCGGTTAACTAACTATACCGGTTGGCTAACTTAAATAATAAGCATGTTATATGAAAAAATATCTGTAATGTAGGAATCCAGAATCTTGAAACGCGATTTTTCAAAAATCTACTTTTTTGAGTTGTGCCCTTATATTACTTTGGGTGCGACTTATAACAACAACAATCCTTTGATGGTGATGTTACCTTGTCTAGGAAAGTGTTGAGCTGTCGCAAGCTGTCGAGGTGTTTGCGCAGCTCGTCCCTGACGGCGTCCAGCTCGGCGGTGCGGTCGGACAGCTTGGTGCCCAGCAAGCTGTAGCGGTTGTTGATCTCCGATAGCTGTTGCTGAACCGGAGATAGTTCTGGTGAAGAAACATACGTGTTAGAAAGTTTCTATATGATTTCCAGGTTCCAATAGAGGTAGAACGTATTTTTCTAAGACATTAACCTCTCAAGGACCGCCATTATTACGTCAACCATCCGTCAAGCACCGCGGGCGGGCTCTTATCGTAAGAAAGCGGGGCTCAACTAATACTGGTTTACTGGCACTATTTTGTGCCGCTGGGGCTCTAGAGGTTAAAATGAAGTATATGACTATTTGACGACACTAATGAATGATTAATTATTTAAAAAAAATCTGTCCTTTTTTCCAAACTACTCGTTGATTCTCTGTTTTCTTGTTACCGGTATAGAAAACGGAAAAAAGTTAGAGCTCAAAATGGCTCAATCCTTTCGGTAGAAAAAATATTACATACCTGAAATTTTTATCGAGCAATTTACAAAAATAAATGAGCCCTAATGTGAAAATAGTAACATTTTCAATAGGAATATTTCATTATGTTGCTTGTTTTTGATCAGGGTTATCATTAGTGAAAACTTAAATTTATTCCAGATTACATTTATTTTTATCTTGATGATAAAATTGAAAAAATATTATTTTGCAAATTATGTTACAAATGACACGAAGAAGCCGGTGTTTCTTAACCTCTTTTTCCTTTAAAGTCTATGCAACCTGTACTGGTCAAATCATATGAAAACAATGATGGTCTGTGATGCTCAAAAGAGTCACTAGCTAGCTATCTAATAATCATTACTGTTTATTTTTCCTTACCAGTCTACATCTTAAACCTTGACTCAATGATGAAGCGTATGGCAAATTACTAGTTTTCTTACCTTCAAGATGGAATCCATCCTGGCTGGATCGTCGTGATGAGAATCCACTGGATGTGGAGTGAGTGGAGCCGGGACTGACCAGTCCGTGGCCCTTGCTAGGCGACGGGGAGCGACCGTCGAGTGTGCGGCCTGGAGGCAATTGTGGAGGTCACAGATGGAGTTAGAACAACAACCAACAACAAAATACTATTATTTGAAGTAAATAATGTTTTCATTGATAGTGTCCAGAAGTAACAGAGGTTTAGTAAAAAATGAAGAAATAATTTACACATTTATAATTTTAAATCTTTGCACAAAATTGGGCTTTATAAACGTGTCAGACAAGAATTGTTTTTTAATTGAATTGAATAACTAATAGATGATAAAAGAATTAAGATTTATTAGGCTAACGGCCTGTTTCACTACGTGCGATCACAACCCTGTCAATTTACTGGTCAGACAAATTTTGTTCTTATACTGATTGGTCATTGCGAAATAGCTTTTATTCAAATACATATTCACCGTCTTTGTACCTATGTGCATAAAGTGTAAATAAATAAATATTCATAAAATTTCTAGTAAATACTCTTTAGTTTGAAAATTATGTACTAGATTCTAAATTCAAACTTTCTATACATCTTTCTAATATAGATCTGTGATGCATTACTGTATTCAAATAAATATTCATAAAATTTAAATACGTACTCTTCAGTCAGAATACTGATAGGCAGATTCTAAATTCAAATATTCTATAAAGGCTTCGAATATGGAATCTGCTGCAGAGCTGTTAGTATTCAAATAAGAGTTTGCTTTGCTAGTAGATCTTTTTACTATTACTATTACTATTACTCACTCGGCGTCTGTCGTTTAGTGGGGCTGTAGATCTGCCTCTTCCTGTGCGGACTATCGGCACGATCACCGCGCGTTAACGCCTCGTACACCGCACCAGCCTCGTTCACCTGACGAAAAACACGTTTAAATCAAATCAAAATCACATTTTATCCTATACTAGTACTCACGCGGGGCTTCGCTCCCGTGGTCTATCACGGTAAAAACATAACTCTCCTTTTTTGCAGTCGCGTAAAAAGCCTATAACCTTCCTCAAGCTTCAAGCTACTTCCATACCAAATTTCATCCAAATCCACCCTGTACTTTCGAAGATTAGCGCGTTCAAGCAAACAAACAAACAAACTTTTCCGCTTTATAATATTAGTATAGATAGGCCTACATGGACACTTATGAAACGTCATAAGCTAATACATGGTTCGTTCCACGCTTATTCTTTTCAAAACATTTTTGTTCACAATGATTAAATATACAACTTTTATAGATTTGAGTGTCCTCTCAAACCTGTAAAAACTGTATTTTAAATCACACTATGATCCGGTTTTTTTATTTCGTTCCATTATCCAAAAGTATTTATTTCCATATATCCTTTTGGATAATGGTAATATGTATAAAACTCAGGATTGGTGCCCTGAGACAGCAACAAGTTGAACGCTGAGAAAATGGAGCGAAGGCTTTTCCCAGCACTGGGAAAGTAACGAGCTAGTATTAGATGCCTTTTATATAGCCTAGGCTGGCTTTCTTAAATGTATTTCATACGCTATGGCGAGTAAAATAACGGTTTTGACAAGGATTACTCATACTCAGTAATTAAGTTGTAGGGGACTGACAGGCGATATTGGACCTCTACACAATTTTATTCTTCTTCTTCTACTTCTACACATATGAAGAAACAGGATTGTGTATGGACTCCCCATACACAATCCTGTTTCTACATCTGTCAAAATCTAGACACCGAGACTGGGGTCATAGTTATTTGAATAAATAAGTATAATTTACCTTGTCGATGGTAATGGAGTAGTCTCTGTACTCCTTGGCCAAGGGTCTGAGCTCATCCTGTTGCTGTTTGATGACGTCCAGGTCTACGGCGACCGGCTGAAGGCGGGTCACGCGACTTTCCATGGATTGTAGCCACTCCAGCACCTGGAAAGTGGGAAAGGAAAGGCACGGTTTGAAGGTGTTGATATAGACTGGCAAAGAATTATAAAAAAAGTAAATAGTTTTTATTTGGAACATAGACAGTTGACTAGAATACAAAGAAAACGACGCCCATACAAAAAAAGAAGACAATTGCTCCTTAACTACACGTCATTATAATTAAATTTAAAAAGGAGCGTATGTGTGAGTGAGTGTGTGTGTGTGTGTGTAGATAAAGAATCACGAGAGAGGTATTAAATCACAATATCAAAAAGGAATGCCACACAAAGGTCCGATATATGTATGTTTTAGCATTCGTTGTGAAAAGAAGTTTTTGTGAAATTATAATCTTTTACAAAAAAATAATAACTTGTATGACAAATTATTATTTTTTAGGTGAAAGAGCTCTTCATTATTGTGATTAAAGGTAAGTAGTAAGGAAAAAGATGTATGAAGTTTTCGCAGAAGGAGGGGTCCATATCTCTGAGATGATTAGATATCTTTACTTCATTTCAATATTAATTACTGTTTATACAAGTGATGCACACCTATAAGTGATGAATTCACTACAAACTATTTCATTTAAGCGTCAATAGCCTAATGGATAAGGTGTTGGACTTGTGATCGAGAGGTCGCGGGTTCTAACCCCACCCATTACAATATTGACGTGAACCCACTCCAGACACAAGCCTATTTAGCTTAGTTGGAGGGGTTAACAGGAGTACTAGTACCTAATGTGAACTCTACCTAAATTGCTAGTTATCTTAAAAAAAAACATTGTTAAATAACTAGTGAATAAATCGTTGGTATATCAATCTGTATATATAAAAATGAATTGCTGTTCGTTAGTCTCGCTAAAACTCAAGAACGGGTGGACCGATTTCATTAATTCTTTTTGTATCGTGTTCCCTATCATACAGAGAAGGTTTAAAAAGTGTGAATATATAAAAAAGTAGAGGTAGGGTAGGGGTAGGGTAGGGTTAGCGTAGGGGTAGGGTATTGGTAGGATATGATAGGGGTAGTGTAGGGTTTGGGTAGGGTAGGGGTAGAGTAAGGTATGGGTAGGGTATCGGTAGGATAGGGGTAGTGGTATCGGTTGGGTAGGGGTAGGATATCACGCAAACGAAGTCGTGGCGGGTCAGCTAGTAAATATATAAATACTGACCTGTATCTTGAGCGACTCGTACTGGTTGAGTTGGTCGGCTCTCTGCTTGGAAAGCTTCTGTTTTTCCTCCAGCGTTGCGTTGAAGTCACGCCATTGGTTTTCCAGAGCCTGGACACACATATTAATGTCAGTTACATATACTATAAATTTACAGGTTTAGGCGAAGCAGTTTTTGTAGAAAAAATTGTCCATCTTGTGTTTTAAATAGGTTCAGCTTCACATTTTGTGGTGTAATAAACTAGCTTTTCTATAAATGTCGGTATAAATTATATTTATTTTGCAAATTGGTTATTAACAACAGTTCTAAACGTCAATTTAAAACTATTGACGACGCTAGTGTTTTCTGGCTGACTACTCTGAGAAGAAACACTAAAACAAACTAAGAGGTCTATGTCTCTATCAAGGTCTATACAATCCATACTTGATATAAAAATCATATGATAGCCATGTACGTTTGTCTCGTATGCTGTTTGGAGGAAACAAACACAGTGCAAGCATTTGTCAGTTATCTCGTAGCTAAAGTTAGAAATGTAAGGAGCGCGAATGATTTGACAAAGAGTACGAGTAGAGTTTGGTAGACAGTGATGTAGTCTACTAGTAAAATTCGTTATATTCTCACGTAGTTTCAACATAAACATTTTGTCGGTTGGTTTATTATAATATTGGTTAAATTATCAGCGTGTGCGTACCTTCATCCTGTCGCGGATGACATGTGTGTCAGTGACATCTTTCTTCGAGATCAGCTGCTTGCCATTGCGCAAGCATTCTTCCAACAGCGGCATTTGTTTGTCTCTGCGATAAGAAAAATAATAAGTTAGAAACATCCAAGGACATACACTGCCAAACGATAGGTATAACGGACAGTCCCCTGTGCAGGGCATGCATGGAGACGGAGGAAACGGTGGAATACGCGCTCCTAGAGTGCAAGGGAATCACTGATATACAAACATCTTGAATAGACCGAGAGACCTGATCTGCTTCTGGAGGGAGGTTGGCTGGATGGCGTGACGGCCAACATGGCCCACACACAATGGTCCTGTACAGGAACTAGGTGCGGAAACTAAACCCAAAAGAAGAAGAATGCAAGGACGGGTTTTTGAATTGAGTGATCCAAGTTACGAACTACAATGGTATGGTGGTAAGGTCAAACGCGAGACTATGAACAATAAAAGGAAATTATCTCATAATTGACATTTTTCATTGCCAGGACAATGTGAATCAGATCAAAATGGACCTTATAGCTACTCATCTCAATGATGATGATTTCAATATTGTAAAAAATTGAAGAGTTCAGAGTCAAGAGTGAATAGGTTACTTCTAGGTAAGCGTGTTTCATCTTCGACGACATCATCGCTTACCATCTGGTAAAATGGTGGTCAAAAGCGAACCTATCTATATATATAAACGCATAAGGTGACTGATTCACTCACTCATCACGAAATCTCAAAAACTAAAAAACTTTTTAACAAAAAATTAAACCGACTCCCAAAAAACACTGCAAAGTGAAAAATACCTTTAATTTCGGAAGTCGATGTCTTTAGTTTTGTTTTTTTCGTTTTTGGCACCGACTTCCGAAATTAAAGTTATTTTTCACTTTGCAGTGTTTTTTGGGAGTCGGTTTAATTTTTTGTTAAAAAGTTTTATTTCAATCTTTTTAGTTGGATGATTTTTAATTTACCTAGTTACAAGAGCCTAAATGTCAACTACTTATAACCTTTTACAAAATATTGCTTTTCCCAATGCTGGGCCGTTAATTGTTGAGGAGTTCTCCTGGTACTTCACCATATGCATTGTGACGAGCATAAAGTGCTTAACATCCATATTCAAGTAATCGAATCGCAATCCACTCAATACTTATTATTGAGTAGTTTCAGCGGCCATCTGTGGTCTTCATCATCAGTTCCACTTCCCCAAATGGTACTTTTTGAGAGCAACTGCACAAGTTACTATAAGTAATACCCAAAACGCCATAGGTGTGCCTATAATATTTGAAGAGTTCCCTCGATTTCTCCAGGATCCCATCATCAGATCCTGACTTTGGTGATAATGGGACCAATTTAGAAGTATACCCATTCGAACAAAAAAATAATTTTCCAAATCGGTTCAGCCGTCTTCGAGTACTCGATGATCATACATTAAAAAAAAAATATATATATATATATATATATACGTGTCGAATTGATAACCTCCTCTTTTTGTCGTCGGTTGAAAAGTGCTAGGTGTCTCAAATTTTGCATGGGGTTTTCGTTTTGGAACGTAGGTGCTCGTTAAGACAAGATTTTGCGAAATTCCACCGCGATCGGGATTTACACGGGAAAAAAGCGAATGAACTCGCGGGCAACAGCTAGTTATCAACAAATGATAAATGTATTTCATATTATTATGTTTAATTAATATTATGTATGATGTTGTACACTGACAGCCCTAAATCTATCTCCATTAATTTCTGTCCATTCAAAGGTTGTTTTTAAGAGATTGCCCTGTGCGATAAGACCGCCCATTGTACACTAGTTTTATTATTTTTATCCTATTTAAACTTTATGCACAATAGTCGTATATGGGCGGACTTAATGCAACAAGGCATTCTCTACCAGTCAATCTTTTTAAAAACAGGTTAAAAAGATCACAATATGGTAGGTGTACAAGTAAAATAAATGTCACTATCGAAAAAAAAAAATACAAATATAATACAAAGAATATACAGTATGTTAACTAACAGAGGGCGTTCCCGTTAACCCGCAATAGTATAAGCACATCAATTAGATCGCCGCACACGCGGCCCGTCATTCATAAATAAATTGCGACGTTGCCGTCCTTCAAGAGTGTTTCTTTTACGTATCAATTTAACATTTTTAGTGAATATTTTAATAAAAAAAAATTAAAACATTTTGTTTTAGAATGGTAATATTTTTTTAGCATGTATGGATGCTATACTATTGCGGGTTAACGGCAACGCCCTCTGTTAGTTAACATACTGTATCCAACGTGTAACGGAAACCCCATATCTATCCAAAAGGACTGAAGACAACATCTGGTATGGAGTCTCTATGCAAAATTTCAGCTCAAAATAAGTGACTCGCAGAATTGACCCCAAATTGTTGATTTCGTATGTTTCTTGAATACCAATAATAACAAACGTGTCACATCACTATGAGGGTCATCACTTTCCACGTCACTTGCCAATAAAACGATAATTCTCTTCGTCCTTCTTAATTTGAAAAATTCGGTCCCTGGTATC
The DNA here is from genome assembly GCA_943138885.2 of Tholera decimalis. NCBI lineage: Eukaryota > Metazoa > Arthropoda > Insecta > Lepidoptera > Noctuidae > Tholera > Tholera decimalis. The sequence continues at coordinate 9,696,949 of OW964570.2, forward strand.
AATTAATATTAAAATTGAAATTTGTAATAAGTTCCACACATGTAGCCATAGGATTACAAAACCCTTGCCATATCGTTTGTTATCATCCAAAGAAGCCGTGCACTTGGTATGTATATACCCTTAATTACACGTTGTATAATAAAAAAAATACATATAATAAATAAATAATAAATAAATAATCATAAAAATAAAGTTGTTCACCTGTTAGCGGCTAGGTTCTGCAGCCTGGCAGCCAGATCTTCAGCCGGCAGTCGCGCCAGGTCCCGCGCGTCGCTGTGCTCCAACAGTTGCGCCTGCGCAGCCTCCAGCGCCGCCGCCTGACCACTGAACTGACCCAGTTCGGACGATACTTCTTCTAGGAACTCACTGCGTTTGGACGAGCGTTCCACTAGCTTTTCGTATCTGTTGAAGGGTAAAATCATGTAAGAAGGTGATAGGTAGATAGACATAATACTCTTTATTGCACACCAATAATTTAAACACACCTGATTCACAATATCGCTCAATATGTAAATGGTATAAGTAATTTTGGAGCATAATAATATTGTATTACGAGCAATTTACTCTTTTCATATATGACGTTGACCGGTTATTGGCGTTAAAAATGTCAAAGCTAAGTAAAATATAGATTTTATTTAGTGAAAAATATATCATAATAAAAAAAAAAATCTTATAAAAACTAAGGCACAGCAAGCACAATAAATTTAGTTATAATGAGGTTGACATATCCTTGTGGATAAAACCCCCTAATTAATAAAAGATCTTAAAAAAAATTATAATTGTTTACTAAGATTTTTAATTAACTAAGATGATTTCATTGTTTTACAATTTTGTTTTTTTTTTTTGGAGTTATTTACTCTTAAATATTCTATCAGATTAACAGTTCCGCCGCCTCTAATTACGTTCCAGTTAATCTACTTGGCGGATATTTTCATGTAACAACCTACTGTCCATTATTAATGGTTATTCAGCGATCATGAAATAGGCCCTAACCCGTCTAAATCGACTTTTAAGTTCTCCAAAGTCTCCATACCTGGCATAAATATCATCAGCTCTCTGCTCCAGCTTCTTGGCAATCCTGGCATTAGAGGGGGTGAGCGCGGCTTGGCGGGCACTAGCCAAAAGTTTGGCCAATGTTGGCCGTCTGGCTTCCAACTCAGCGATAGCGATGCGTTGTTCACGGACTTGCTCCTCTAGACGCTCGCGGATTAGAGACGCTGGCTTTTGTTGGCTCCTGAAAGATAGAAAACTTGTAAGTAGACTGCAACTGGATATAATTATTCTTCTAGTTAAATTATGATGTGTTCTACATGGCGAGTATTTGTATAGTATACTCATTCACTCAATTCAATACAAAAGTCAAAATTTACAATAATTACAATTACTATTTTTCCTGATCATTTTTTGTTATTTTGTTATTCCGTAAGATGTTTGTTCACTCTATCTTGGGTCATATGTGGTATCTGTATAGAGTATGTGTTTAATTTTCTGTTAGGACAAGCTCGTCCACTTCTCAAAAGTACTGGATATCATTAGAGCAAGAATAAACAGTAGGGACAACCTGAATAATGCTGAGTCTATGACGATCGACGAGTCACGGAGAGACTGTAAAATTGTTTTGAATCTTGCAACGAATATAATCAAAGTAAGAATTTTTTGTTTTTAATAATCTTAATGATTTTCTCCTGTATCGTGATTATATTTTCACAAACAAACAGACCCATAACAACTATTTGTAGGCCATAAAACATTTGTTCCGGTGTACCAATGACTTGACCACTACGGGAACCTTGGTAGATAAAACACGAGTGAACATGTGGGTGTGTTTATTTATTTATTTATGTTATAACGGCTTACAAAACCCTATTACAGTCACATAATACGAAAACACTATACAAGTGTGTGTGTGTGTGTGTGTGTGTATTATGCGTTCAGACTAGGGGGGTCTATGATATGTATCAGTTTACTCACTTGAACAAGCTCTCCGCCTGCCCCACCCAATTAGCTTGGGTCTCAGCCGCATCTTGCAGACCCTGGCATTGCAGGAGAGCTGCTTCTAGCTCAGAGCACCGAGATCCCACAGCATCTGTGATGTCCTTGTAGCGAGATGTCAGGTCTATGACGGGGATCTCCAGTTGACGGATCTCTGACGGTGTTAGGTTGCCTTCTAGGGATTTCACTAGTTGTTCGCAAGCCTGGAAAGGTGGAAAGTTGGTTAGTTTATGTTTTTCTGCAGGATTTGTATTACGTAGGTCTTTTTATAAATTACAATTTTATGTGCCAAGTTGTAGTAAGTACACCAAAACAAAATCGCAACAAGTTGTTATTGTATATTTTATTTGTGGTTCAAGACAAATCACTGAGAAAAAACACCATTAGCTGGTGTTTCTATTGTATATGATATTTTTATTTTTTATGTATAAATCATCAAATCAGTTTTCTTTTTTAATTTGTCTTTTGTTGTTGTGAATCCATCACAACAACAAAAGACAAATTAAAAAAGAAAACTGATTATCGGTAGTTCCTTAGACCACTTTTGTTGTTTGCGGAATTATTCGAAAAAGTTACCGCAGCCTTGGAACACGATAGGTAAATTAATGACGGAACATGGATGGGTTTTAGTCAGTTAAAGTCTGAAACAGCCATCCGCTTCGCTCATCCTTAAAATAATAAAAATTAATAGTTTAAAAACACCAGAAAATCACGCTTTTATAAATGCACGTAAAAACAAATGTTGCTGTTTCTTTTTTTGTAGTTTTTGCCATATTATTCCCAAGAGTTAGTAAACTATTAAACGGTCGATCCCCCCTAGAGGATTTGAAAGTGACATCTATAAAAAAAATAATCTATGGATTACGCGGTAATTCAAAAAGGTTAAGAAAACCGATAACGATTTTTCTTTAGGTTTGTTATAACCTTGAAACCTGATCGTGTTCAAAGTCCATTACGTGGCCTTTCTCACAACTGCAAACACGACTATGATACGATATTCCATCATGGAATGCCAGTGCCTGTCTTCCGGCTTCATCATCAGACCTTGCAACCTAATCGTGGTCAAAGTTCATTGCAAGACTTTTCTAAGAAATCCAAAACAGCTATGATACGATTTTCCATCATGAAGTTCCAGTTCATATCTTCCGGCTCCATCATCAGATCAGTTTGGCAGTACCATATTATTGTATTGTCATCAGAATTACATACAGCTGCCAATTTTCATTACGCTACGACCCTTGGAAGATGGTTAAATTAGTTACCTAAGATTTCATTACATTGTAGTTACATACAGGTTGACCTAATAAAAGCGTGTTAAAAAGAACTCTTTTGCTCGCACTTTTACCGGTTGTGCTTCATACAGCAAACTATACTTACATCTCTGGCGTTATCAATGAGCCTTCCCTGCGAGACGATCTCGTTGTGTAGTGTCTTGGCTTTAGACAGTTGTGACTCAACAGCGCGGGGCTCTCCGCCCACCGGCTCCGATAGTACGGAGCGGACTTGTGGCTCGATCTGAACGAAAAACAACGAATTAATAAAGCGAAACATACTGCATGCATATTTGTTCTCTTTTCGTGTAGTTTGTGTTTTTCGGAAAACGTTTGGATAGATTTCATTCAAAGTTTGTCTGAAAAAGATCGCTTTTAGCTATAAAACAGCCTTCTGCGATTGTGTGCGATTCAACTAAGAGAAGATTGAGCAAAACAACAAATTATTCAAATATGTATTATACGAAACTGAACGAAAAAATAGCTTTTTTTTTAATTTTGTAATAAAGAACTTTAAAATAAAATTTTGTACAATACGTTTCAAATAAGAATAGGAACGTCAATGACCTCTATCTGCCAAAAGTCACTTGAAAAGTACGGTTTGCAAAGAAATCTTATTTTCAAATGAATAACGGTTTAGTTTAAATTTATTAACCGAGTCTCACATCAAATTTAAATATTATATTTTTTTTAAATTCATAGTTACTATTTTTTAAACCATACTTTTTTCTCTTATTTTCATTGTTGGCACCAATTGGCCTAAAATTGGCCCAGAAGCCATGGCAAAATGATTAAAGATTTTTTTATATATATTTATTTATTTTTTATTTCACACATACCTCACTTATCCACCTGGCCGCCCTCTGCAGCGCGTCATGGTAGTGCCTCGTGACGTCAGCGGCTCCCCTGAGCCTGTCCTGCAGCCTCTGTGCCCTGGCGCACAGGTCGGCGTGTCGCCTCCGGGCTGATCCCGCTCCCTCGCGGACACCACTCTCGCTGCGAGGCGTGATGTGGGACAGGCGGGAGGGGAGGGAGATACGGTACTCGTTGAGGATTGTGAGGAATTCCTATGGGAACAAAGAAGAATACATTAATAACTGTTTAAATACAGAAGTAAAAGATAATCAGAAGAAAGACACTGTGAGACGAGATTGACTTTCCATCTTGTCCTTTTGTTTAAGTTCGAAGATGTGGTAATGCTTCCCAATTTTCAAATATAGTCGACATTATTGTGCTAGTTATACTTATTTTTTTTTCAGGAGGGAAAATCTTCAAATGACTGATCATTTCGCAACCCCAGATAGTAGTTATTCTGGCTAAATACTCGTATTATACGTATGATACTCGTATAACTAAGAATAACGAATAGTGTAAATATTTGTATTCCTAAATCCTTCCAAAGTATTAATATTTATATGTCCGTGTTTCAAGCACATAGATCTGGTTCTTTGGAACATATATAGTTTAAAACCTGGAACAACATTTGAAGGCTTCTTTTTTCCGTTTGTTCGAAATTTGTACAAAAAAAAGAAATCGCAGCCTGAGGAATAAAAAAATGCACCTTTCCCTCATATAAATAAAGACCAAAATCAAACACTCACCTTGCTCTCGTCCACGAACTTCTGGGCGGACATAGTGATGAACCGCAGGTCGGCCTGGTGCGCGATGACGTCACTCACGAACTCCCGGACGTCCTCGCTCTGGTCGGGCAGAGAGTTCAGCTTGGAGAGCGCGGCCTCCTTGTCCTCTAGCGTGCGGTACGCGCCCTCCATCCATGTGTTGAACGCGTTCAGTTCGTTACTGTGGGGAAGAGTAAGTATTTTTTTAAATATATTATTACACGTAATAATATTAATAACTTATAGGATTTAAACATTTAGTAAATAGTGGTTCGAATGCGAGTAGCTAAAACAATACTGTTATTAAAAAATAACATTTATAATTACTTTATGTATGTACTCAAGGTTTTATAACATAGACATTCTATTTATTGTTGCAATGTAAAGTTACTAATAACCGACGAGCTTGATGTACAAACGAGGGCTGGGCTGTGTTAACTGTACATAAGATATAGAGCACACGCACTTCTAAAACTCAATAATTTATTTAAAAATAATCAGCTATTAAAGAGAGAGTTCCAACACGAACAATTTGTTTGAGTTCTTTAAAATCGCTAGTCGCTCAAAATTTCAGTCTATGGTTTGATTAATCATACAACCCTTAATTTTTTCCTAAAGCAGTACACAGTAATCTTTTTACTGCAATATCCTAGTCAAAATTTCAGTCTATGATTTGATTAATCATAAAACCTTTAATTTTTTCCTAAAGCAGTACACAGTATTTTTCAACCGACGACAAAAAGAGGTTATCAATTCGACGCGTATATATATATATTTTTTTTAATGTATGATCATCGATTACTCGAAGACGGCTAAACCGATTTGTAAAATTATTTTTTTGATTGAAAGGGTATACTTCGATATTGGTCCCATTTTCATAAACGTCAGGATCTGATGATGGGATCCTGGAGAAATCGAGGGAACTCTTCAAATATTATAGGCACACCTATGTCGTTTTGGGTATTTATTATAGTAACTTGTGCAGTTGCTCTCAAAAAGTACCATTTGAGGAAGTGGAACTGATGATGAAGACCACAGATGGCCGCCGAAACTACTCAATAATAAGTATTGAGTGGATTGCGTTTCGATTACTTGAATGTGGATGTTACGCACTTTATGCTCGTCACAATGCATATGGTGATGTAGAGCTGATGGTGAAATACCAGGAGAACTCCTCAACAATTAACGGCCCAGCATTGGGAAAAGGAATATTTTGTAAAAGGTTATAAGTAGTTGATAATTAGACTCTTGTAACTAGGTAAATTAAAAATAGACCAACTAAAAAGAGTGAAATAAAAACGTTTTACCAAAAAATTAAACCGACTCCCAAAAAACACTGCAAAGTGAAAAATAACTTTAATTTCGGAAGTCGGTGCCAAAAACGAAAATACAAAACTAAAGACACCGACTACCGAAATTAAAGTTATTTTTCACTTTGCAGTGTTTTTAGGGAGTCGGTTTAATTTTTTGGTAAAAAGTTTTTTTATTGCAATATCCTAGCTATTACAGCTATATAACTAAAATAATAGTAACCTGAACTTTCCAAGCTCATCTCTGGCGGCTGCCAATCGTCGCAGCATCTTGTCACACTTCTCGGTACACTTGTCACAGCGCTGCTTGAGTTGGCGCACGCCTCGCTCCAGTGCGGCCACCTGGTGAGGAACAGGTCAATTAATGTAGTACAATGGAAGAATAGCAGGTGGGTGTATGAGACATACAATGGCAGAACATCAGGTGGACTTGTATGATAGACATTATGTTCAATGACGCCAAACGGAGTATATCTATACTAATACTAGCTTTTGCCCGCGACTTCGTTCCCATGGGAAGTTTTTCCCGCGTAATTCCCGATCCCGTGGGAATTTCGAGATAAAAACTACCTTACCCAGGGTCCTAAACTATTCTCACGCCAAACTTCATCTAAATCGGTTTAGCGGTTTAGGCGTGAAAAGTTAACATACAGACAGACAGAGTTACTTTCGCATTTATAATATTAGTATGGATTATAAAGCGAAAAAGTTTGTTTGTTTAAACGCGCTTATCTTCGAAAGTACTGGGTGGATTTGAATGAAATTTCGTATGGAACTAGCCTGAAGCTTACTGACTGACTGTTTACCCCACTGCAAAAGAAGGAGGTTATGATTTATTGTTAAAATGTAAACAGGTGAGTATGTGAGAACAATGGGAATACATCAGGTGTACTTATACGATAGACATTAAATTCAATGAAGGCAAACGGAGTATAGATGGGTAGATATACTTTTTATTGTTCACCATAATAGAATTGAGTAAGGACTTGACAACGACAAAGGGTATTACAGTGGACGGTTTTGTCGCTAAAAAAGATCTTTTATAGAGATCCTTTAGATAAAGTATATCAAAAATGATCATAGTAATCATTATAGCCATAAGGGACGATCTACTAGGTTACGCTACACTTGCTGAAGTAGTTCCGTGAAATGTAATCATCTTATCATACGCTGGTTTGCGAGAGTATTGATATAACTCGAAATGCTGTCCAATTTAACTAGATACTTGTGTGAAATAATCATAAATTTAAGTATAACATCGTGAACTGAGACACAATACCAATTTTGCGAAGACGTTCATCAGAAAGAAACAGTGTTATTATTATTCATTTGAGACAAAACACTATATTTTATTTGCATAAACATAGAATATAAGTACGATGTTATTATAAATATGGAATCCAACATGATTTGCTTAAAACTTAAGCATGCAAAGCTCCTCTGTGAGAGAGACTAGGCCTAGTCTCTGATGAACGTCGGTGCAAAATTGGCATTGTGTCTCATTTCACGATGTTATACTTAAATTTATGATTATTTCACACAAGTATCTAGTTAAATTGGACAGCATTTCGAGTATATGTCAATATTCTCGCAAACCAGCGATATCCCGATTCTTCCGTGGTTCGGAAAACACGTTAGGGAGTTGGTCGGTACAGGTAGTCAGAAGCCAGAAATTCTGACGCCAGTCTTTCGGTATCGTGTTACCCAGCTACTGGATTGTGGAGGTCAGAAAGACAGTAACTCCAGTACTCAGCGGCATCAAGTTGGAATGGAAGCTGACCCCATTTTTTTTTTAAATTTTTGTTTTAAAAATTTTTGTTTTTGTTTGAATTTAAGTTGGAAAAGTGCTAAGCTGATGATGAATAGTTAGTCAATGAGTTAGATCAATTGCTCAGTTGAGTTTAGTAAGCGGTGAAAGATGTCTTATATCTTACCCATGGCTGGATTAACCATCAGGCGGAGTAGGCAACTGCCTAGGGGCCCCGCATCAACTAGGGGCCCAGGCCCAGTGCACGCACCAAGAAAACATGTTTCTTCGAATGAAAATTTGATATGCGTGTGAACTTAAAGACCTCACTGTTATCTCACAAAATACAAATCGTTAGATTTAGTAGTCGAATTAAAACAATTTTAGAACAAATCTGGGAATAAGTTAACAAAATATATTAAAAACCACAGCCCTTAATGTGCGTTTCCTCAGTTCACACACGATTTGGTCAGTCAAAGTACGAAAAGGTGCCCCTAGAATGCCATTGCCTTAGGGCCTCTGACAGGGTTAATCCGGCTCTGATCTTACCTCATGAGGAGCCAGCACATCTCCGCCGGAGACGAGCAGCTGTTTAGCCTGGTCAGCGCACGCAGACACCTGGCGCTGGTGACTCTCCAGGTCGTCCTTAATCAGCTGGAAATTATCAACGAAATTTTATATACATATTATAATGCGGATTGAAGATGGACACAGTTGGCATCCTAACATATTTTACAAAACAAAGTGTACCCCACCGTGTCTGTTTGTTTGTATGCCCGCGATAAACTCGAAACCTTCTGGACAGATTTACATGCGATTTGCATCAATCGATAGAGTGATTCATGAGAAAGGTTTTAGTGTATAATTTATTAAGGTTTCTTGCGAATGAGATCGTTTAAAGCCCGAGCTGGGACGCAAGTGAATTAGACAAAAACAAATACAACCAACTGGAAATGTGTTATTTTATTTTTACACGTTAGTTGTATTTACTTTGTCATTCATGAGGTAATCACCAACGTTTAAGCTTTCCTATGTCTGATCAATTTGACCCACGGTCTAGTTTCTTAATTAAATTATTTTGATTTGTTCAATAACAATAAAGGCTATGTAACTGTGAAATAACAAGTCTATACATAATAATAATAATAATATAATATAATAATATAATAATATTCCAGAACTTTTCACACAACGCCATCTAGTCCCAAACTAAGCAGAGCTTGTGGTATGGGTACTAGACAACTGATAAACATACATATATATTTCTAAATACATACATATTATAGATAAATTACACCCAGACAAAGAACAAATGACCGTGCTCATCACACAAACATTTGTCCTAGGTGTAACTCCGGAAAAGTGTTCTGAGGGGGTTAGTATGAAATAAAATATAATGATTATACCTTCAGAATATTAATCTGGTTACGCAGCTCATCCATGTCTTCCTTAACGGCTTCTTGATTGGCAAGCCTCTCCTCCACCACCGCGATCCATTCCAGTAACTTAGACAATGTCTCATCGCAAAGCCTGTACTTCTCTTCAACTGCTTGCTACACACAAAATATACACATCAGTATATTATAAAACACAGTACATATACAAACATCGCTCTTAGAGCTGTATAGTGCATCTATACTATAGCTATTGTACAATGCTTTCTATCTACTCTTGTGCATCACTTCAAACAAGTGAACGTAACATGTAAATGCGAATCAGAAACTGTACATGACATTTCCTCAAGTAAAACAGGGTTTTTATACAGACGTTTTGCAATTTTCATACAATAGTAGAAGAATATATAATTATGTCGCTTGAAGTTACTGCTTTTAAAATGCGAACAATTAAATAATGTTAGGAATATTGTCGCTTTTTAAAAGCATTGTTGCTCAAATAGCATATAATTAATAGTTAATATAGTAAAAACTTCATTGCAAAACGTAAAAACATGCCCCATGAGGTAACTTAGCTCATGCAGACCAGTCGAGACCTGAAAGAAAAGCTTAGATTGAACAAAGTCTACGCATACTGGAAGCGAAGTAGAGAAACATCTTCAAACGAGGAGCGACGAAAGACAGCCAAGTAAACACAGTATGAAAATGACAAATTTACAACAGGACCGAAGTTTGCGGACGATTAACATAAAGATTCATGCGAAGCGTAGCATGCAAGCAGTGAAAATATACATATTGTTGCAAATATCAGAAATATTTTGAAGAGTGATTAGAGACTGGTAGTGTGGATAATTTTGGTTTAAAAGTCATTCGAATGGTGAAAAAACAAGCTTGAATATAATTAAAACATACTACAGCCATGGTTGTGGCCAGTTTAGGAACTAAATTGTTGCCACCTCAAAATATTTCCAAGATTTACGCAAAACATTTGCGTTGCGCTTATGGTATCAACATCTTCCGATATTATCTTATAATTAATTTTTGTATTAGAGTTATTTGTTAAAATAGGAATTAAAATAAGTTAAAGAATACCTTGTTGAAAATCTGAAACTTTGAAAGAGTATTTTTGAACAGTGAAAGTAACAGAATAAATAAAAGTTTTCTTGAAAAGTAAACGAAGTAAAAAGTCAAGAATTTACACGTTTAAACGTCGAACGTATTTTACATTTAAATTAAATAGTAAAAATGTGAATTCATTTATTTTAAAAATGTATTAATATCATTGAATTTATTGTGAGTACATCTTTATAAAGGTTCTTTGAAAAATATTTACAAAAAAAAAATACTTTTATAAAAATGTACCACGACAACACGGACCGTCAGAAGGAGAACATTTATAGTTTAAAAATCATTAAAATGAAGTCACATTTAACCGCTAACACGTTTAGCTTACGTTACACAAAATATATGACATGCTAGATAAATGACTTTCAGTTGCTATACATTTTATATGAATAAACAAAAAGCAAAACATTCATATAAGAAGAACGTATCGCTAAGGTTTTGTTATACAAAACATAATAACAACTAACGTCGATAACACAGCATGTCGCATTAATCAGGCAACGTAAGATAAAAATATTACCAGTTTGAAAAATCTTTGAAATAAAGACGATAATGAATAAATACTACCTTCCGTTTTTGTGTTGAAAATGTTTTACCATTTCGATATTGTGAATGTTTGCAATAATCCGCCTTATATCAACGTCACAAGAGCATAGCATTGTTCATGCATTCCAAAACATGTGAGCACGGGTTCCAAGGAATGAGTATGTCGTTCGATTTCGAACTCAAGGAGAATCTAAAACGGAACGGGACCAGCAGTCATAGTACACTGGTTTTTAATGGAAGCGAACATAATGAAGCTGATAGGTCAGCAGGCCTCTCGGACCCACCATCACGACCAAATTCTTAGCACAATGTGAATGGGAGGTTAGGTATTTGGCGAAACGGTGATGGTTCTTTATATCGTCGTTAATATGATTCCTCACAGGCAAGCATTCACGATTTAGCTCAAAAGGGTTCTCTAGCATCGCAGGCAACGGCTGGAAATAAAAAACAACATACATCGAGCCTTAGTACAATGTTGTAAGCACACTTCCCAATCGCTAGATCTTCACAGAAAAACTAGCGATTGTTGAGCGCTCTAACCTAGAATAAGCATTTAAGGACAACACAAGGCACTGAAGTTTTACACTACAATTTAAGCTTAATTTCTCGTCTAAAGATGTGGAAAGCTAACCTTACTGAAATCAAAAATGTAAGTGAATAATATAGTATGTATAAGTGCTGTCACTACTTTTAAGAAAAACAGTATTCATTTAAAAATCTAACATGTATGTTATGTCGATTAGTGTAGGCCACAATGTACAAAACTGTGACATCACCAGATTGCTCAACAACCCCGAAAGTCGACTCATGAGTCCGGTGGGTCGTGCCATGCCAATGTTTAAGCCAAACGCTTTAGATAGAGATCACCTTGTAAGAATGAAAATAGGAAGATGTAAAGCAACACCTTTGCTCGATAGAAGCATAAAGACAGAAGCAAATAGAAAGAAACTTACCCTCGTTTCTGCTGGCAGCAAGTAACCCTTCTTCAGAGCTTTGACTAAGTCCAAACTGATTGATTTAACTGGATCTATGGTGAGCCTGCCTTCGACGGGATCAACTAGTTTCTGTTCTATCGCTTGTACCAATGGACATATCTTTCCTGTATCTGGATCTTTGACGACAGTACTTGACGGGTCAACGATTCCTTGTGCGATCGCTTCACCTAAGTTCAACCTCTTTCGGTCCATCACACTTGTGGTTATAAATGGATCATTTAGGGCTCCGGTTGTTGGGTTGTAAATTCCGAAGTTCAATGTTTCTATCAAGCTGAAGCTCTTCTTAGGAGTCATAAGGAGCCCGCTCTCAATAGCAGCCGTTAAGGTGTTAAGTTTAGAGGTTTCAGTATCTAGTATGTTACCCTTTTCGGCATCCATAAGGCCTTTACGGAATGCCTCAGGGAGCTTGACTAGCCTCTTCTTGAGATTATCTTTTATGAGCGCTGTGTCTGGGTCTATGTAGCCCAAAGCGGCAGCGTCTCTGATTGTTAGCACATCGTTGGAGTGTGGATCAGTGAATCGCGCGGTAGCTACATTCAAGTGACCGTCTTCAATTGCTTGCTCAAACGTTAGGGGCTCGCGGATGTACACAATCAAACCATTTTCAAAGACGAAGCAAAGAGTCCTGGACCTATTCTGAGTATCAAATGAACCTTTCGCGTTTTTATCGATAATGCCCTCAGTGATACCTAACTTTAATGGAATGTATTTATTTTTATGAGGATCTTTGATAACAGCCGTGTCGGGATCGATAAATTCGTATCTGATGGCTTCGTCTAATGTGAACTCTCTAAGGGTTGGCTCTTTAGAAGCTGAAGAGTCGGCTACGGTTCTTCTAGTTACTCTTTGGGAGGTAATAGGTTGGATAACAGTTACGAGAAGGCCTTTGTCGAAGGCGATGTCTAAACTGTAAGTTTTCTTAGCCTTTGTGTCAATGACCCTACCCTTAGTGACATCAACGTCACCTTGTTGAATAGCGGCAGGAAGAGGTTTGAACTTGTTTGTGAAGTTATCCTTGACAACAGTAAGATCTGGATTAAGAAGGTTTATTTCTATAGCTTTATTGATATCAATGAATTCATTGGTGCTAGGATCAACTATTTTGCCGTTATCAGCTCTGAAAAGACCATTTCTGATAATCTCTTCGAGACTCAAGTTCTTCTTAGCTGTAACTACAAGACCCCGATGTTTTGCGTCTAGCAAATTGATCTGATTTCCGTTTGGTAAGATGTAAATGCTATTCTCATCATCGATGATACCGTTTTCGATCGCTTCACTTAACTTGATGTATTTACTGCTTGGAATATGTTTCACTAATGAGGTTTCTGGGTTAATCAGTTCCTCAGCTATAGCTGTTTTTAGCGAAATTGGCCTGTCAGAAACAGGGTGTATAAATGCTAGTTCGGTGATACTATACATATCCATAGCTAAGGTTTCGTAAAGTGTAAATCCGGCACTTTCAATATCAACGATAAGACCTAAGCTCATAGCTTCAGACAGGAAAATCTGGACATCAGAACCTGGTTCGTGGAATTTGCCGCTTCTCCTATCAATAATCTCGCTGCGACAGCAATCACCCAACGACAAAGGTTTCTCGGATTTCTTGTCAAAATAGCAAAGGTATTTTGGACTAATGATAGACCTTCGGATAGCTTCATGCAAGGTAATCTTACGGTTTGTCGCTGGGTCGATAATTTTGCCAGTGCTGTCATCATAGAGACCTTGGTGTAATGCACGTTGGAGGCTGATAGGCGCCTTACTATCTATTAGCAAACCTATTTCGAAAGCTTTACGAAGACTAATCTCTTCATTATCGCTGTTGATATTCCTTATCTTACCAGTCTGGTGATCAATAACCCCGGTTTCTAAAGACTCTGGTAAAGTAATCTTGTCCCATTTGCCTAGCCTATTATCTAAAATGTGAACGGAGTGAGCATCGATTAAGCTCATTTTAATGGCTTCAACCAAAGTGTATTTTTTACCGCTCTGTGGGTCCATGAAAAGTCCTGAAATTTCATTGTACACGCCCTTTTCGAGTGCTTCAATAAGAGACATTGGTTTGCGAACCTCAACAAGGATTCCTCTTTCAAAAGCTTCGCGGAAATCAATGTTCTCATCGCCTAACCTAATTGTTCCTGTCCTACTATCAATGATTCCTCTGTCTACTGCAAATTCGAAAGGTATTACTTTGCCAGCGGCATGCACTAAGGTAGACTGTGGATCTATTAATCGTTTCTTAATGGCCCTATCAGTTGGAATCTTTTCTTTACTATGTGGGTTAGAGAACTTGCCAGTTTTAGGGTCGTAAAAGCCTTTGAATACAGCTTCCGGTAAGCTGAGTTTACGTTTAGCTGGTACAATTAAACCGCGATCCGAAGCATCTGTAAGTGTGATTTTGTCGCCGAAGATAGGATCTCTAACTTTACCTTCCATTGAGTCAATAATACCGACATTAATGGCATCTGCTAATGAAATGATTTCTCCGGTAACCGAGTTCCTAACGGTAAGCGCTTCAGGGTTGATATTGCCGATTTCAATCGCGTCTTGAAGAGTCATGGTGACATCATTGATAGTTAAAAGACCTGTTTCCGGATCGTAAAAGCCCTGCACCAGTCCTTCTTGTAAAGTCCAGGGTTTCTTATCACTAAGCAAATATCCTTTATCACATGCGTCTTTAAGATTGCAATGAGGAGATGTAATAACGCCCTTTTCTAAATCAATGAGACCGGATTTAACTGCTCTATCAAATGGTACAACTGCTTCAGATTTGTCATCTTTAATTTTCACATCAGATGGATCTATAAGTTTATCTTTGATAGCTTCTTTCAATGTAATTAATTGGCCAGTTTTAGGGTCCATCACCTTTCCGGACTCGGGAGAGTAATATCCTAATTCTATAATATCAAATAGAGAGAAGGTAACGTCCTTCGTTGCGACTAATCCCTTCTTTAGTGCGTCGTCTAATGGAATGTCTTTGCCAGTCTTTTTGTCCCTAATTTTACCAGTTTCTGGGTCAATCAGTTTTGTATCGAGAGCTTCAGAGAGAGGAATGAACTTTTCTGTTGATGTGTCCTTAATTTCAGAGATGGTAGGATGAACGATATTCCTATCAACTGCATCACCTACGGTAACTAACTGTTCTGTTACTTTATCTTTTATCTTACCCGATTTGGGCTCATACATATCATTATCAATAACCGCCGCGATGGAAATAGGTCTACGAATAACGATAATAAATCCACGTTGGATAGCTACAGACGTTTCAATAATTTCATGCGTTTCAACGATGGTAATCACACCCTCATGAATTTCAATGATATTACGTTCAATAGCGTCGGATAGTGTGATGATTTCGTTAGTACGAGGAACCTTGATAAGTAACGATTCTTGATCAACCAGCCCCTTCTCAATGGCTTGTCCAATAGGAACTAACGCTCCTGTGTTAACGTCTTTAATTTCTCCAGTTTTTGGGTTATATAACCCTTGTTCCAACGCCGCTTCGATTGTAACTTGTTCCGGAATAGAGACGTCTTCAGGTTTTTCGACTATCCATCCTAACTGTACACATTCTAAGAAAGGTACGCGTTTACCAGTCTTAGGATTAACCATGTGGCCTGTAGTTTTGTCAATTATTGGCCGAGCTATAGCTTCATCAAAGGAAATGTAATCGTCCGATTTAGAGCCTAAATCTTTTACCAATATGAATTCTGGATCAAAAATTTGTAGGCCGTAAACAAGTTCTTCAAAGGAGATTTTCGCTCCAGTTTCTGGGTTTAAGAATATTTGTTTTTCGATATCGTACACGCCTATTTCAGATAACTCTTCCGGCGTTATCCTTTGGGAAATAGCAACGGTATAATTTGGTTTTACTTCTCTAACTACAACACAATTTTTAGACAGTACGTCAACGGGAGCAAACCTACTTATTTGTTCTTGTTCTAATGAGTCTTGTACTGTAAGTGGTGATTCAACTCCATTAACGATAATCCTGCAAACTTTAGGTTCGATTTTACCTTGAGCAATCGCGTCAATTAATTGAATGTTTTCATAAAGAGGTTTAACGGGTTCGGTCTTTTCTTTAGTTACATTTTTTTCCGTAATCTCTTCAATCACTCTCAAGGGTTGCCGTTCAGCATCGATAAGCATAGCAGAAACAGACTTACCATCATGAACAGAAGTTGGAGTTGCTTTACCTAATTCAATCATTTTCTGTTCAACGGTGGTAGTAGTAACTTCAGAAACAACTGGTTTAGTAAATTCCGTTGTTTGTGTTATTACTACTTCTCCTGGACGTGTGGTGGTTTGAGTAGAAGTATAATGTTCAACTATTTGTTCAGAGTAGGTTACGCCTGTAGTTACATCAACTATTTCAGATGTTATTCCTTCAGAAGTCTGTGTCTTGATCATTTCCTCATACTTCTTATAAGTATTAGCGTCGACAAGACCTCTATCACGTGCTTTATCTAATGGAAGCTTTTCGCCTGTCTTAGGGTCAACAATGACAGCATTCTTAACAACTTCAACTACTTTAGCTGCTGCTAAAATTGGCGCACCGACTACGGCTATCAAACCTATCTTCGCAGCGTCTGCTATACTGAACTTCTTACCAGATTGATCTTTGATCTCTCCTGTTTTACTGTCTACAACACCTTTGTTGATAGCTTCATTCAAAGTTATTTCTTTACCTGAGTTTGGCTCAATGACTTTAACGGTTTCCGCGGGTACAATACCTCTATTTACAGCTTCAAAAAGATTATCAGCAAAGCCTTCTTTAGCAGAAATTACAACTGAAGTGTTGGGATCGTACATGACGCCAGGAGCTACCTCTAAGGGCTTCTCAATTTCAATTTCTTTTCGTTCACCAAATTCCAGTAATGTGTCTCTTGGAACTTGTTGATCTTTAATCTTTTCTGGTTTTGCTTTTGGTTCTTTGACAGATTTTTCCGAGTCATTTGGCGACAAACCTATGGGAAGTATCCTTTCATTGCCTGGTTTCATGACTTCTTCATTATCAGAAGACTTTTGGTATTCTTTCTGTTGCTGAATATCATCGGTTTCATCTGGTGCCTCAGTGACTTGATATTCTTGTGTTACAGTCTCTGTGAAGTCTATAGGCCCACTGGTTTCTTCTGTAACAACTTGGTACGATGTTGATTGATTCTGAGTTATTTCTACCGTTGTTAAAGTAGATGACGATGAAGTAATAACTGTGCTACTGTGTTCAGTAAAGAACTCTGATGAGGTAATAGGCTCCGATTTTGAAACAGTTGTTTTAACTAATCTAGTAATTTCTTGCCCATCAGGTGTAGTTTCATGGATTTCTTCAATAGTTGGCCCATCGTCGAATTTTGTAAAGTGATCGTATTCATCTTTATGTTCTTCAGATTTCTGTGGTGCTAATGGTTTTTCATCTGATTTAACTGTATGAGCCTCAGGACCCATAACTACAGTTGTTTTTTCAGTAACAACTGTTTTGCTTTTACCAATTGGAGTCTTTTCCTTTGTAACATCAGACTCAGTTCTAACTTTAGGTAAACGATCTTGGGGTTCTTTTAGTGTAGATTCCTCAGCAGTATCAAACATCGTTTTAGTTACAGTAGTTTTGGTCACGGTTACAATTTGTTCACCTCCAGCGGTACTTTGAATAAACTCCTGTATAACTGGTTTCTTTTCAAAAACTACGTGTTCCATATCCTTAATCGGACTGGGTTTTTCAATTAAAGGTTTAGTTTGATTATCCAGGTCTTTGAGAGATGATTCAGTCGGTCTCTTTGGCAATTCTGTCACTACAGTTTTTTCAGTGACAACTGTTTTACTGGTCTTGGGTTCAGATTTCAGATCTTCAATTTGTTTGGGCTTTTGAACATCCTTTTGTGCCTTAGATGGAATTACTTCAGGTGTTTTATCATTACCAAATACAAGATTTTTCTTTTCGACAGTTATTTCAGTAGTAGTAGCTTCGGTTGCGTCTTGCCTCGAAACCAGTTCTTCTTGTAATTTGTATTTTTCGGGAACTTTGCTTGAGAGTCCCTTACCGGGAACTACAATTTTTTCTTTAATACTAACCGCTTTGTCCGTCGGTATCGACGATTTTTGTTCGTCTAATAGTGATTGTGGAGACGATTTTAGAGATTTATCCTCTTGTTTGCCAGGTTGATGAACACCTGTGTCAGGTTTTTTATCTTTGCTTACTGGTCTCTTGTTTACTTCTTGTTCAACGGGTTCATATCTTATCGTTTTCTCTGAGGTAGTAATTCGACTAGGGGCTTCTACTGCCTTTTCCGGTTTCAGTTGCGTAATCTTGCTTGTTACTGCCTTAGCTCCTTGCACAACTGCCAAGCCTGCGGGTTCATATCTTATCGTTTTCTCTGAGGTAGTAATTCGACTAGGGGCTTCTCCTGCCTTTTCCGGTTTCAGTTGCGTAATCTTGCTTGTTACAGCCTTAGCTCCTTGCACAACTGCCATGCCTGCTAGTACCGGTGCAGCAACTACAGCGATCAATCCCATCTTGGCAGCGTTTTTAATATCGACTGACTTACCAGTCTTGGGTTCTTTTAATTTTCCAGTCTTCTTATCAATCAATCCTGTATTCAATGCTTCTCTCAGAGTCATTGGTTTTCCAGCTTCAACATTGTAAATAACAGAGTGAGGATTAATGATATTCTTCTCTAAAGCTTCTTTGAATGTCAAAACTTTATTAGGTGATTTAGGATCTCTAAACTTTTGGGTATTTTCGTCAAACAGTAGTTCGAATGCTTCATTAAGGTCTAGCATATCTAAAACTTGCTTTTGAGGGCTGGATTTTGCTGAATCCGATGGAACTTCGGTGTTCAATAACCCGCTCGTAACTGCTTCCGAAATAGTAACAGTCTCACCCGTTTTGGGATGTGTAAACGTGCCATTCTCAATGTTAATGTATCCGAAGTTTAACGCATCTTCAAAACTTATGTTCGAATCGTTAGTGATAAACTGTTCTTTGCTTGTCTGTTCATCCCTGACGATACCCTGGCGGCGAGCTTCATCGATAGATATTATTTCACCCGTCTTTGTATTTTTTACCTCGTTTGAGCTCACGAGTACATAGTCAGCAAGAAGTTCGATCATTTTGGTTGTAACAGTATGCTGTGACGTGAACGTTTCAGTAATTGTAGTTACAACGCCAGTAGTTTCCATGTCTGCTATTGGTTTGATAGCTAGCAGACCTTGCTCCAAAGCCTTATCTAGAGGAATTACGTCTTTAGTCTTGGGATCGGTAAACGTCGCATATTTTAAGTTTACAACTCCTTTGTCTAGAGCTTCTTCAAGAGTTATAGTTTCTGATGTTTGAGGGTAAGGAATACCCATAATCAAATCTTTTTGAATAGCATGACCTACAGGTGTCATTTCACCAGTTAATGGATGTTTCATTTCTCCGGTGTGTGGGTTTATAAGGTTCTTTTGAATAGCTATGTTTAGTGTCATGGCTGCTGGTGGTATGTCAATGACGGGCTTCATTTCAGAATCAGGGAACACCTGAGCGTTTACCGCTGCTATGAAATCAAGAAGACCGTCTGTAGTTTTGACTACGTTCTTGTCACTATCGATAATATTTCTTTCAATAGCTTCAGCCAATGTGATTTTCTTACCAGGTGAAACAGTAATGCTAGATAACGGATCAACAATATCGCAAATGATTGCTTCTCTTAATGTTAAAAGACTTCCGGTTTCAGGGTGAACTATTTTCCCGGTAATAGGGTCCAAGATTCCTTGTTCTAAAACTTCTGGAATAGACAGACTCTTAGCCAACGGGATTAATACTTCATCCTGACCTTCGACATCTAGTATCCCTCTCTTTATAGCTTCTTTAATGGTAAGAACATCACCGCGTACGGGGTCAACTATGTGACCCTTGTTTTCATCAACTAAACCTTTCTCAATTGCTATTTCAAGATTGATGGGTAAACCATTCTCATCTTTGTAAACTTTGACGGCTTCTAAAATAGTAGCTGTTTCTTTGTTTATCAAGCCTTGTTCGACAGCCTCAAGAGGAGTGACTACATGTTTCCTAAGTTTTTGTAATACTACAGGTTTTGCTTCGAGAACTTGTCCTTCGGGGGTTTGCTCCCTACCAATATTGACTCTATATTTAGGTTTGTTACTAGGAGATGTCTTAGTAATTTGTATAACATCAGTCGGTCTTGATTTTGTTTTGTCAGTAGTAATAGAACTTTCAATAACTCTTCTATTTTCAGCTGAAAGACTATTTTGTATTGATTCTACGGTAATGAAACCTTCAGAAACTGCCGCACCTACAGATACAGGCTTAGTCACCTGCGAAATTGTAACTGTGCTTGTACCTGGTAAAGTTTTATCGCTTCCAGCTTGTACCAAGATTTCTCGCTGTTTGATAGCTAAAGCATCCTGATATATTTTGTACGTAATAGGATCAACAATGCCCCTATCATATGCGACTTCAATAGGCAGTTGTTCGCCTGTTTTTGGATCGACTACCATAGTAACCATTTTGTCTGGTGTAGTTACGGTGGATACTTGAGTAAAAGTAACGCCGCTAGAACTTGGTGAACTTATGACTCTCTGAGCGTATTCAGGAGATTTTTCTTTGATTGACAGTTCATACTTTTTGTAGGATATTGGATCAATAAGCCCTCTGTCGTATGCTACTTGTATGGGTAGTTTTTCTCCAGTATTCGGATCAACTACTACGGTGACGGTAGTTTCAGAAGGTATCGTTTTTGTTGTTGTTACTTGTGAATAGGTCACACTACTAGTACTTGACGTCTTAATTTCCTGAGTAACCTCCATTTCTGGCGTCCTATCCCTGAGTGATTCTTCATATTTTTTGTAAGTAACTGGATCTACTAATCCTCGTTCATAAGCTACTTCCATGGGTATATTTTCACCTGTTTGTGGGTCTACAACCATAGTGCTTTTAACGACTTGTATGATCTTTGATGCTGCTACTAAAGGTGCTCCTACAACTGCTACTAGACCTATTTTAGCCGCATCTACAAGACTTATTTTTTTCCCTGTATTATCCGTGTAATCTCCTGTTTTTGTGTCAACGATTCCATATTGTACAGCCTGATTTAACGATATTGCCCTGCCTGTTTGAGGCTCAATTATTTTGACGCTGCTAGCTGGTAATAATCCGCGTTCTACTGCTTCTAAAACGTTCTCAGAAACACCAGTTGAAGTGGAAATTACTAAAGCTGTTGAAGGATCGAAGATAATTCCAGGATTAACCTGTACTGGTTCTAAAACGGACTGATCGTCAGAAATAATTTGATAAGAAGGAGCATCATGCATTTCAGATATTTCCATTTTGTCAGGCATTCCAGCTATTGATGTGATGGTAATAACTTTCTGTGAATGTGTTGTTGATGTTAATGTGATCAAGACAATATATCTACGTTCGATTGCCTCTTTCATTGTAATTATTTCCGTTGTGTGTTTATGATGCGTAGTGTAGTGACCAGTACTATCGATAATACGTGATTCTAAAGCCCGGTCTAGGGGAACTTCTTTCTTTGACTTGGGATCTACTACATTTGCCGAGTCCCCATTTATAATGTTAAGTTTAATAGCCTCCTCCAGATCTAAAACTCTGTCTGTTCCAGGGATAACGAACATACCAGTAGACGGGTCGAAAAGATTTTGTTGTATAGCTTCTTTTAAAGTCCAACCACCGCGTGGCAACTCAATTGTGTTCTTTTTGATGGTCATAGACGTAACCGTGGGTTCAGTAACAACTGATTTCGAAGTTACAGTTCTTATTTCTTGAACTAACCCCTCGCGAGATTGCATCGTTTCGTGCATGGTAAAATCAGGGCTTTTGAGTGTTTCAGGCCTACTGCTATCTCTTTGAACTTTACCTTCAGGACTGGGTACATCCTTGATGTATGATTTTTTCGTGATTTTAAGTTCAACAACTTGACCTGGTACTAAGTCCTTCTTGCTGACTCTGTCAGATATATGAACAACGCGTGGTTCATTCTTTTCTACGCCCAATAAACCTTGGTCTAATGCTTGTTGGATTGGGAACACCGTTCCAGTTGTCGGGTCAGTGAATGTTTGAGTATTTTCATCAATAAGACCACGCCTAATGGCCTCCGCAAATGTGATTATTGTTTCAGATCTCTGCGTATTACTAGTATTTGTTACCGTTACGTAACGTTTTACTGTTTTAGTAACAGTCTGTAATGTAAGCGTTATATTCAAAAGCGAATTTAATAAAGCTGCACCTTCGGGTGTTATCATATTTATTTCTACCGCCTTGTTAAATGGAATAGGCCTTTTGGTTGTAGAGTCTAATAAATGTCCTGTCTTGGGATCAAGAATAGTTTTAAATACTGCATCTAAAACTGACAAGTCCTTACCATTATCATACACTCCTATCTTACGATTAAACATTTCTAAAACTTCAGCCCTAACTAAAGACACTTTAGTGCAGTCTTCGAGGAACACCCAGTCTCCACTTTCTGACTTTAGGAAAGTCTCACCATTTACGTATTTAAGGTTACCCTTACTGAGAGCAATATTGAAGGAGACGAATTCTCCGGTTTTTGGATCTTTGAAACCATCTATATCGAAAATAGATCTCTGGGAAACCGAAGTAATAAGACCACGGTCTACTGCCTCAGGAATCGTACAGATTTCTCCTGTTAAATTATCACGGAATTTATTGTCATGTAAGATTATTTTCGTGCCCAAAGCCTCCGATAAGGTTAAAAGACCACCTGTCGTTGTATTTGTAATACATTTAACGTTATCACTATCTAGAACACCCGCGGAAATGGCTTCTAGGATGTTCAAAGGAGCTCTATTCGCAGGAGATAATATCTTACCATCGTTAGTCATTAGATTATTGTCGCATACGTCTTTAAGTGTCATGGGTTTGCAAATATACCGTTTTGCTGCTGCGTCTTTGAAAGTTAATTTCTCTTTAGTTACTGTGTGTACGTATTTTGAATGTTTAGTATTAATAATATGCTTCTCTATCGCTTCAGCAAGCGTTATTTTTGTGTCATTTTTAGGATCAACTACTTCCCTAATGTTAGGGTTGATAAGTTCGTTTTTAATAGCAACATCAATTTGGTACCTATCGCCAGAATTCCTGTCCAAAATCCAACCGCTGTTATCAACTAAATCTTGACTAATCGCGTCAGACAGACACAACGCACTTGATTTGATTTTGATAATCTCGTTATAAATGAGGTAGCCTCTTTGGTAGGCTTCGGCTATAGTTATGTAGCTTCCATTAGGTAGTCTGTACAGACCCCTTTGCAGATCAACTTGCCCGCGATTTAGTGCATCCGAGATACTCATTCCTTGCGCCGAGTTTTCGCTTTCGACTGTTACCTTGATTCTCTTCTCTGTTGGATCTGAAAGTCCCTGTTCAGCATCGTATAATTCTCTCTGTATTGCTTCTAATAATGTGACTTCGTTTCCGTCTTCGGTCATACCGCACGGCCCTGTTAATCTTGCAGCGAGTTTAGGGTCAATAAGTCCTTCTTGTGCTGCTTGTTCGATGCTCATCGTCTGCCTTGTGTCGGGTGCTGACAATAGTCTTCCCGTTCTCACGTCAAGTATTCTCATGCTGATAGCTTGACCAACAGTGAGTATTTCTCTAGTCTCGGGATGCAATATACCTTTAGATTCAATAATGTTTGGTCCTTCGTACATTCTGTGGACTCTTTTAAGTTTTCTTACGTCAGGTCTATCATCTTCTGTAATGATTGTTTTCGTTGTATAATTAGGTGTATTTAGTTTGCCATTGGTCATTGATTTTGCAACTGGTTGACCGTCTAGCTCTGTTGATTGTGAAGTTCTGACGTATCTGGTTTAAGACGGAAAGCATGATTAGTTTTAATTACTTTTTATAACTAAACGCAATTACATAACTTACTTCTTACTGAATAAGCTCTATGAACACATGAAAAATGGTCATAATAGCATATAGGTATTTAAGAAGATATTATTATTATTTAGAACTAGTCTAACGTTGATATTTCTAGCAGGATTGATGGGTGTCTGCCAAATTAATCAATTAAAAAAACACAATCTTGTGTCTATCCTTGGTGTCAACTATGGTTACTTACTTTTCTGTGGTATAGTGCGACGTGTAGGTGTGTTCTGTGGTCAAGTCTTGCATGTTGAACTCTTGGCGGAAGGACCGCGCCGACCGAGGCGCCATCGCCTCAACGAGACGCTGAAATGAAGAAAAAACAAACGTCAATTAACTGTCAAACGACTACAACTTGTAAGAATATCATAAATACCGATACTTGTGAATTACAAATTATTGCAATACATACTAATAATATTATGATCATAATAAGTTTGCTTACAACTGAAGTGTATACAATATTGACAATTGCTTTGCTTCGCTTAAACACTAATTTGGAAATTTTTCATGAATCGATTCTGGCTATATGTCCAGTTTAACAGGTTGATTAAATTGATTCAATTAAACTCAAGTATTGACATTTTTAACATATATTAATATTTGTTACAACGAACTGTTATGATCAGAAATTAAAGAAAAAATTGATGAATATTTATATGACAATTTGTCTGGTAAATCATTGTCTATTAAATATATCAACAACTAAATAATAAACGATGATAGATAAACTAATTGAACGTCTTATATGGCGACTGATGATATCCAATAAGTTATATTCTTGATTTTTATCTTGTCAAAAACAAAAAAAAATGTAATGGGAATGTATAATTGCATATTATTTGATCTCATTCCATCGATCATGAAATTATCGATCACTACCGATCTTCGCCGTCAAATTAAGCTATAATTTTAATTCATACTTTGACAGGATCTGCGGAGCAAATTATAAGGAACTATTAAATGATGTTATAAAATAATTTTTTTGTTACAAAACAAAAATATAATTTTTCTCTGGCTTTAAAAATCAAGTTTCGCCACGGTCGAATCAAGTTTGGACGATTGAGCCTAAGGTCGTCTAGGAAAATTGCTATCTTTGTCTCGATAACATTATTAAACAATGTAAATGATTACAGGAAGTGATCCATTTAAAATGCCTCCATTAAACAGTTAGGCTTTGATACAGCCGACAATAAGGCATTATGTCACAAAAACAGGCTTCCGAACATCGATGATTCGAGCGGGGTAACTGACCTCGCAAAAGTAAGTTAGTATTGCAAAACTTCACATTTTGCCTATAAGGCCATGTCGACTGGACTGGTATTATATTATGTTGTACCTGGTCCGGACAACATAACTTCGTAAATGTTAAAATCGGTCGAAAAATACCAAAAAATGTCGAAAAATCTGTCTACCCACTACACCTGTCTGACACTTTTATCGACTGGCAAGTGGTTTTATCGTTTCAAAAACGAATCGGCTGCTTCTTTCTTGAACACAAATAATAATTTTGATATGTTTGAGCGTAAAATACGTAAACACAATAAAGAGGTGTCGAAAGCATCAAGACGGTTGATAATTATTTGTTTGATAAAATGCGCAGTCACGTGTTTTAATGCGTTGTCCACAATAAGTCAAACATTGAAACAATGCACTAATATTTGGACAAAAGGATTTATACATAAATATAGTGGAATACCAACCCGGCACTCGTATGCGAAGTCATACTCGTACTCCTCCTCCATTTTTACACAATTTATAACAACACTACAGGTTCTTATTTATAAGGTTCACTTTGCACATACATATCCTACAATGTACACTGCACTTTATGTTATAATGTTCACATAAAATATTATCATGACTAACGAAATTAACCTACAATAAAGCTTAAGAAAATAAAGAAAATGTTATAAACAACAGTTTTAAAATAATAACAACATAAAATTCTTTTAGTTTTATAATCCACTCTAAAAAGAATACAGCTATCCGCGAACCCAGTTGGCTGAAAACTGAATGAAAGCCAAGAAAACCGTAAATCGAAAAAAAATATCGCCGGATTCTAAATTTAAACAATTTCGTAATGGCATCCGCAGCGTCTAGACGTCCCGTGCGATTGTGCGTTCGGTAATTTTCATTAATTACGTGTTTGTGTCGTCAGGAATTACGAAACAGCTGTTTAGGGTTCAATTTTGAGGTTAGGAAAAGTGACTGGCCGATTCAATACTACGGAGGAAAATTTGAGGTCGCTGCGCGCGCACCCGTCCGCCGAGCCGCGCTGCGCCGGTGCGACGCCCGGGTAATCTTGACACGTATTTTGGAAACAGTGTAGTGTTATTCAGTTACGTTTACGAATATTTATTATGTTTATATCTTATTTCCATGCCGAAACGTAATCTGCGAACCGAAAGTGACGCCTATGGTTTTGTGAACCAATAATTAAATACTTAAAGAAATAGTGGGTGAATAAGTTGTTGATAAAATAATCCCCCCCTCCTCCTTAATCATGAAAACTTCAATTGCAGGACACTCAATTCTTGGATAACATGTGAAGTAGGAAATTATGAATAATGTGATGTTAGCTGTTTTTCACACAAAAGCATTTCGTAGCTGAAAGGGTTTTCCACTAATGATCATTGGAAATCTTCTGACGTACCTCTAGGTACTGTCGAAGTCTTGTTTAATAGTGCGTGATGCATACCAACACTTTCCGATTATATTAGCGTTACTTAGCGGTAATGACAGAGATCCGATGTATTTTCTAAGAATAAACAAGATTCTTGAGAGTTATTTAATTACTCGTCAGATTTCATAAGGACATACTAAATAGAAGCTTAAGCTATATGGGTACAAAGTGAGTTTGTGAAAATGGGACCGATTAAATTTCTCACATAATTTTTAGTTTTAGCACCTGAGGCGACCCTGAGAAATTCACGAAAATTAAATTACATTTTAATTAAATTCCTGAAGACTGCTTGATTAGATCTGTTGATATAATTAAGTTTTAAAGTAAGATAGAAAATACGGAGGAGATACCTATGTAGATTTTATGAATGAATAAATGTTGACTTAGGTGGAAATTTCTATTTCTACGAAAAGTTTCCTAAGACCCTATCTCTATCTCTAGACCTTGTCAGGTTTGCAAAATATTTTTATTTAATATATTATCTATTATTATAATATATATATATATATATATATATATATATATATTATTATAATATATAAGATATTATTAACATTTATCATTAAAATAATTTAAACTGAATATTATGAAATAGGTCTCTTTTTTCACTTGGTTTTGAAATAAATAATAATCAGTGGTGTCTTTCAATTGCTTAGGAAGTTTATTATAAATTTTAGAGAACATAAAACTAGGTACCTATATTATCTAAGTCGGCGCTAGGTATATGAATATGGTAGTCGTAATTCATTGTGTGTATATGAGAAACAGCTGTTTTTCGTTCTAAATGTCACGTTTTGTCTAATTATCTGCCGATAATTAGACAAGACGTGACATTTAGAACAAAAAACAGCTAAGAAATTACAACTACATGGCTGTATGTATAATGTAGCTGTCATTTATATTAGCAATGGAATACATCATTGTCTTATAAGTGGAGTAACTTATTTTTTATTTATTTATTTGAAAGACCTAACGTACTTCTCCTGGATGGACATTGAGTAAGAAGCTACATGATATATTGTAGTTTTCTATAACTTATATACAAATGTAATAGATCCGTTTAATGGAGTAAACCTTTGAAGTGTTTCTTTACCTTCAGTGCATTGCAGACCCACCGTGCCCCTGGCCGTACCCCTGGTGGTACGGTGGGTGTTTTAAAGTTAAACGATACCACCAGGTAATTAATAGTGTTCTAACAATAGTTAAAACCACCTCTGACAACAACAATTTTATTTAATCATATTATTCATAAATTTTTACTGATCAAATCTTAAATACAATCTATACTAATATTATAAAGCGGAAAAGTTTGTTAGTTTGTTTGTTTGTTTGTTTGTTTGCTTGAACGCGCTAATCTTCGAAAGTACTGGGTGGATTTGGATGAAATTTGGTATGGAAGTAGCTTGAAGCTTGAGGAAGGTTATAGGCTACTTTTTACCCGACTGCAAAAAAGGAGAGTTATGTTTTTACCGTGATAGAATCCACGGGAGCGAAGCCCCGCGAGAGTACTAGTATACCTATAATCTAAATACTGAAAATTAACCAACTCAAAAACTTAAAACATGCATTCTAATACATAAAATCATAACGCAAGACAAACATTCGCAACTTTAAAAAGAAAACTTACACATATAACGCAAGACGACGAGACAAAATTGAATTAAGAAAACATAGAACTAACTATGGTAGGAAAAATATACGTTATGAGGGAGCAAAACTTTGTACCTGATGATATTTTAAACAGTAACAGATGGTATACATTTAAAAAGCCCAAGAAGAATACGTTAGAACTAGCTAGAACTAGTTAATTATGGTGTTTTGCAGGTATAACGGTATGAGATCATAGAGACTGTATCTCTATGTACGCCATATTTCTAATGCGTGACGAATTGAAATTTATTTATTTATAATTTGTAACTACGTACGTCTCTTATGAAGTCATCATTGATGATTTGATCTTATCTTCTCTTTTTTGGAATCATCTCCAATATATGGATATGCTCCAATACTTTGAGTAATCGCATCAAGCAATGTAACAGTATTCTTGTTGATACGTTTATTAATTTTGGAGTGAAACGTTTCTAAAATTTTGGTCGTTCTATGGCGTTCACCAAATACACTTATGACATTAAATGAATGCGTCTTAAACCAATATTTTTCTAAGTACTGTATAATAAATCTTTCCATTTGTACTATCCCAGAGGAATCAGATTTCACATAATCAAAGCCATGTTGAATCTCGCAGTTAGGAAGAATTGGCAAGGCACTTGCCAGGGCAACTATTCTTCGCCCTGGTTTATTTTTTGCACATCCAAAAGACTCCCATGTTACGAGTTGTTTACTCCACATGTTACGAGTCCAATAGTAATAGCACCCTTCCATGTGATATTTGGTCACAGCACTACGTTCACTTAATACAGTGGTATCGTTTAACTTTAAAAAAACCCACTGTACCACCAAGGGTACGGTGGGTCTGCAGTATCTTCAGTGCATGAAGTTAAAATCATTATATGCCGTTTCGAGTTACTGAAGTTCGGGTTAGGGGCAATGGCATTATGAATATATTATGTGCAAAATTGAGTTAATGAATGGATTAAAAAAATCATCACATTTTTTTTTTAATAAATTAGACGATTTGACGTCATGTGTCAATATTATACAAATTCAAATAGGAATGATGTACAGAGTAATATATCTCCATAATATCTATACATATAGTATAAAACATATGCCAGTTTTGGCATTTATCCATAAGAAGAGATAATCAATCAAGACTCACTGAAACGTAGTAAAAAACTGATTACTACCCACAAATCATTATTTAATCGGTTTCATATGAGAATCTCTCAACGTATTTACAATATCACGATTTCTAAAGTTTACTTTAATACTAGAGTTTACTGCTAAAGTAAATATTTATCGGTACCACTTTAGTAAGTGCTATATTTAGTTGTATGAGTAAGGTATATCGTAGTGAACGGAAATAAACCTATGTTAAGTAATAGCACATTACAATACGTATCACTCAGGCCTATTATGTGGTATGATGTAATCAAAGAAGAAAACGTTGCCAAAATACTTTTTAAAACTGAAAGTGATACAAGATTACTGAAAAATACATGCTCACTTTCTGTATTATACTTTTTTGACAGTGAACATGTATTTTTCAGTAACTCGATAAGTAAATATATTTTACATTATTTTTTTACTATTTTAAGTTAATAACTTTACTGTTATTTTTAACACAAAGTGTAAATAAATAATCATGTTTAAAAACAGTAGAAAACAAATAAAATTTTCAACCACAATAATAAGGTCCAAAATATTAAATAAAAGTATCAAAACTATTTGATCTCATAGTTAAAATATATGATGACAGTAATCTAATATATTGACAAGCACTTTTCACCTCTTTGACAAAAAAGTTTAAATAAAGCCGACAAATGATATCTGAGCAGGCGAATAGAAAACAACAAAACAATTCATAATCTATTTAGCCTTTTACTAACTATGCCAGGGTTAGCTTTTTACCAGATGCAACTGAGTATGGAGCAATCTGACCTCCACAGCCGAGTAGCTGGATAACACGATACCCCATGGTAAGACTGGAGTCAGATTATCCGGCTTCTGACTTTTCTACCCGTAACGACTAACAAAGTCTGGGGTCCCATCAAACATGTATTATAAAAATGAAAAATCTACCGATCCACTTGGAATATGCAACCTATTTTCGTCATTTTTTCAGACTGTTTTTGAACCCTCTGATCTTACTCCTGACTGGCATCCAGCAGCGGAACAATCCAACAATAATGACACATCCCTTGATAGTATACATTTTAGCCTTCCTTTGATTCGTAAGCAATTAAAGATGTTAGACGTCACTAAAGGGGCGGGGCCCGATGGAATTCCTCCTTGCTTTTTAAAATGGACAGCAGACACAATATGCACACCGTTGTTTATCATATTTAACAGATGTATTAGCACTGGTTTATTTCCCTCTATCTGGAAATCAGCTAACGTAGTGCCTGTCCACAAAGGAGGCTCCAAACAAAATGTCGAGAACTATCGTCCAATTTCTCTTCTTTGCAGTCTAGCAAAACTGTTTGAAAGACTTGTCCATCACGAAATATATCCATTTTTACAGCATAATTTAATTCCAGAGCAACATGGCTTTGTAAAACGCAAATCAACTGTTACAAATTTAATTATTTTCATTAATCACTTGTTTAATAATATGGATAATCGAACCCAAACTGATACTGTATACACCGATTTTAAAAAGGCATTTGACAGAGTGGACCACAAAATCTTATTAAACAAAATCGCATTCAACGGCATCAGAGGCAATCTGCTGCGTTGGTTTCAATCCTATATTAGTAACCGTAACCAAACTGTTGTGAGTAATGGATACCAATCTAATACATTTCCGGCTACATCTGGGGTACCGCAGGGATCTATATTGGGTCCCTTATTGTTCATTATCTACATAAATGACATTAGCAGCTGCTTCCATAACAGCCATTTCTTGCTGTACGCTGATGATCTTAAAATTTTCAAGAAAATAAAAAGCACAGAAGATTGTTATCTCATTCAAGATGATTTAAACAGATTATCTGCCTATTGTGAAATTAACAAACTAAAATTAAGTATCCCTAAATGTAAAATTGTTACCTTCACGAAAAATAAAAACATAATCAACTTTAATTATTCGCTTTGCAATGAACTCCTCCTTAAAGAAAATGAAATCCGTGATCTTGGTGTACTTTTGGACAGTAAACTTCATTTAAACTTACATATAGAAAAGATAATTGCTAAAGCTTTCCAAATGTACAACCTAGTCATCAGATCTTCTACTGATTTAAAACGCCAGGCAACATACTTGCATCTGTTTAACAGTCTCGTACGCCCACAAGTGGAATATGCCTGCGTGATATGGGATCCATATTACGCAAAATATGACCATGGCATTGAGCGAGTTCAACGAAAATTTTTAAAGACGATGCAGTATAAGTGTCGCTTGGGCCGTCTTTCATATGGGGAGTCATTGCAAAAATTTAAGTTATTGACCCTAAAATCAAGGCGTCTATTACTCCAGGTCATGTTGTTACACGGACTTATACACAACCAGTTTGAGTGCTCTGAACTTGTTAATAAGATATCCTATATAGTGCCCCGAACTGTTAATAGACGAGAGGCGCGCGCTTACCCGCTTTTCGCTACGAATACTAGTCGTACAAATGCGGGTGAACGAGCGCCCCTCCAAAGATTAGTAAAGAGCTATAACCAATACTTTTGTAAAATAGATATATTTGCAGAATCTCGACATAAGTTTAAGAAAAGTATTGTAAAGATGTTACAACCAAGTTAGATTATATTTTTACAATAATATTTAGTTGGTAATATTAATAGTTATAATAAGCCACATGTACTTTTAAAATCGATTGTAACCTGTGGAAACGTAGTGAATTGTACTTTAACCTATTTTTTTTAATGTATTTAGATGTAAGACACATTGTACAATTGTTGGTTTTCCCAAATAAAATAAAATAAAAATAAAATAAAATAAAAATAAAATAAGTTGTAACGTGCATTCCAAGGCACGGAGTCCTCCGAAGAGTCCTCTTAATATGTTAAGATAGTCATGCATTCACGGACCGACGATCGACGAAGATCAACCCTTACGGTTATGCCAAAAGCATTTTTATTATAGATGGCATTTGACCAATATCTCACCTGATGGTAAGCGATGATGTGGTCGAACTTGTAGCGCGCTTGCCTAGAAGTAACCTATTCATTCTTGACTTAAAGACCCCTAGGTTATAGCTATCAAGAAACGCAGAATTCCACTCCTTAGCTAGCTGCACGCACAATGATAGTATTCGCAAAACGTCTTCCTCTAAAATAACAAAAAAATTGCATAACGAATGCAGTAATAAAGGTCATTGGAATACAACAGGACGTGCCGAGCTAGGAGAGGAAGCAACTTTCTTGATGGCTGTATCTATTTCGGGACATCAGTTCTCTTGTACTGCACAACAAAACACGGTACATAAAACGTGGGCTGGATTGAGGGAAGCAGTGCCTTGCACTGGAACATTATACTTTTGTTTTGTCTTTTAATAATTCATCATATTTTAGTTCAACAGATTTTCATACAAAAATAAAAATATTTCAATTGAACGCTCTAAATGTTACGCAAGAGAAAGCGATAGTAATGTAGGTAAATTGATAGTAAAAAAGGCAGCGGAAGGGATCTTGACGGTTTGTTTTTGGTAGATGTGTTATGTTTTCTAAAAAGTCATAGAACAAAAGTTGTTGTTCATGATGGAGATTATCTGTGGGTAACTGTCCACCATTCATCTTCATCGTCTTCCTGCCCTTGATCCATAATACTTATGGTCGGTGCTACACGTTCTTATTCTCCATTTATGTCCCTTGTCTTCATATCATATCTGTCTGTTATTTGGCTTAAAAGGGAGAGGCCCTTGTAATCCCCACACATTTAGG
Source organism: Tholera decimalis (assembly GCA_943138885.2). NCBI lineage: Eukaryota > Metazoa > Arthropoda > Insecta > Lepidoptera > Noctuidae > Tholera > Tholera decimalis. The sequence continues at coordinate 9,730,043 of OW964570.2, forward strand.
AACACTCTTAACCTTTTTAGTTACATGTACTACATCCCTTTTCACATCCCAATCCTTAACTATACCGATTAGATAAACCATTAAGGGCTAGCATCAATCATATCTATAAAAATGAAGTGTCTGTCTGTGATTTCAAACTAATTGTGTTTTCTCAAGTGCTATACTAAAACAAAAGCATTGTTTTATTTCTCTCTATCTGTCGGACTTTCCGTCGTCCGGGCTAATATCTGGAATGGCAGAACCGATTCTAATGGGGTCACTGGAAGATAGTAAAAGTCATTGGGCAACATATAGGCAATTATATATTTTTTATCGAGGAATTACCACGCGAACGAAGCCGCGGGCACAACTAGTTCATAACTAAAATCGGCATCACGAAAAGGCCTACAGTTGAAAACACTAGGAACATCGTGATTTCACATAACTATAAATATTTCGCGTATCGATCGGGTACTCTGTAACTTATTTATGTTTTTCTCTCAGTTTCAATGAATGAAAAGCGTTGTAATGTTTGTTTTAGATTTAATCAATGGGAATGTAATACTAGTGTTCCATAAGAGATCTGAACACTACTCTATCGATATTTTTAGATACCTTGGGTTTAAATACGTAAAAGAGTTACGTGAGAATACTTCGTATTTTATGAACGATAGATTAGAGAAATTACCGGCTGTCTTTTGTACAGACGCCAGCACATGAAGCTACCCGAAACTGTCAAATTTTCCCAATCAACCTTGAACCTAATTTCTTTAGCAATAAAGTTGAAAATCTATTAAAGAAATTTGACAGATTGTTGTAGCGTGATGTGCTGGCGTCTGTACATTTTTGTCCACCAAGCAAAGTTACCGGTCTTGCCAAGTGGTAGTATTACACAGTTACTGGGTTGTGGAGGTCAGGTTAGCTGTCGCTTTATGTGAGACACTAACTAGTACTCAGCTGTATCTGGTTTGACTCGAAGCTGAACCCAACCTAGTTAAGCAAGAGCTAAACAGATTATGTAATTATCTAAAGCTTAAGTAGACCTAGGCCCTCATCTGATCACTTTCGATCCCTTTCACATCTCTTACTCATAAAGAAATAAACTTTCAAGAATTATGGTTAACATCATAATCAACAACTTTTGTTCTATGACTTTTAAAAATTCGTCATATTTTAGTTCACCAGATTTTCATGAATACAAAAATTAATTTATTTAAATTGAACGCCTGGAACGAAAACGAAGTCTATGCGAAGCAAAAGAAAGCTATAGTATAAATAGTTTTCTTTTGCTTCGCATAGACTTCGTAACATTTAGGGCGTTCAATTTAAATATTTTTATTTTTATATGAAAATCTGGTGAACTAAAATATGACGAATTTTTAAAAGTCATAGAACAAAAGTTGTTGATTATGATGTTAGTAACATAGTCCTGAGAGGTTAACGGTGTTTTACAATTAACCCTGTATATATAATCAAGCCCTCAACTCACAATAAAAATTTAATTACTAACTGTTCTACCCATAATTATAATCATTATTTGTCTCGTTTACTGTCAACTCCCTATTAAGCCCTTCCTTCCGACTGCTCGTTCATCCATATTGATGAGAATCCGAGCTCAAATTTCCAAAATTAATCATTCTGATTTTTACAAGTTAACAGCTTATCAATCCAGAAATCAATTCATGTATAAAATGAGTATTAAAATTAACATTTTCTACGTAAACAGACCGTAAATGAGAAAGCGCTGTTTATAAGATTCTTACACGTAAACATTGCTAAAGGTAGGAACTAGGCATAATGAATTGTTTCTTTGTGCTATTGAAATAGATTATATTAGAAGATCTTTGGACAAAATCTATTCCTTCTAATATTATAAATGTGATAGTTGCTTTCACGTCTAAACCACTTAACCGATTTTGACGAGCTTTGGTACAAAGATAGCATTAGACCTTAGGCTACTTTTTCGCTGAAAAGCAAACTTATAATAATTAGCTTAATAATTTGAAAGATGAAATAACAATAACTGATCTTTCACAATAATGTTACCTAAAACAGTTCCATGAGAAACTACGTGGAATTTATTTGCTAAACCAATTAATACGCACGATCGAAATAATTAGAAATATTTGTGACTTTGTGAGCAATAAATCACATAATACCATACGCCTAATATAATTAGTGTTCCTCAGCGAAAAAAAATATGTTTACCTTGTCTGATGATTAGCAACAAAATCAAACGCCTACCGCGATCCAACATTTCAATTTAGGATTTTAACACATAGTAATACGTTTGAATTTGAAATGGAGAATCAAATCTTTACATTTGCTTTAGACAAATACGTTACATCAGTCACAGCGATCTGTTGTTCATTCATAATGTTGCGGATTTTAGATGATATTGCTAACAATATTTCATTGTATGTTTTCAAGATTTCAGTTTCAGTATTTTTGTTTTAAATTCTTGTTGTATGATTCGATTTTTTTACATTATTATTACCATTATTTTCTATTATTTTTTATTGTTATCAATTCCATTATAACCAATTCAATTATTAGTTTTTACTGCATGTGTACCTAGTTGGTAAGCTTTAATATTCGCACACAATGTAAATTATTCCTGAATAAATGAAATGAAATTTCAGTTTCTTAGACTTCTCAATTTGTGACTGCTAAAACTAGAATTTTACACCTGGATTACGCTTGTATTTTCATTCGTACATCCATCATCGTTTCCATTCAAATTTATTGACAGGTAATGTTTTCAATAAGGTTTATCCAATTACCTATGTATGTACCTAATACCTTTTTCTTTCTGGTGGGAAAATCATCATAATACTCTTTCCGCTCTGGGTAGAGCGGAAGGGAGTGTCAGGCTACTACTGACTAAAAGCCCACCCTGTTCCTTCAGTTACGTTTGCGTTCCGGGGCCGCGGTATCTCGCTAGAACATTAGTACAACCCCGGCAGATGGTCCTAATACCTAGGTTGATACAATACCGTATTTATTCAAGCGGACCTGACGTGCGTACAGATCGTATCGTTAAACCTCAGCATTATGATCGATAGTCTCGAAACGCAAGCTACTAAATCATACCAACGCTAATTAAAAGAAAGTAAACTAAATACTTGAACAGTTTCAATTCAGTGGATCAGTGTAACTCATTTCGGTTCTTGCATAGACGTTGCGTGTACGAAACTTAATTTAATTTCGTTTGAGTCCGCTTCAGAAGTTCATTGACCTACATGAGTTTGTAAAGTAGCTATAAATTCAATGGTTTTACAAACAATAATTATAAATCTTCTGCTATTTCGTTACGTAACGCAATAACAGTTGATGTGTCAGAAACTCGCGTGGGCGTGGAAAAGAAAATGTAGTACTCTTTATTAAAGCCGAACGATAAATTGTAGTGAAATATTTACATATTTCTACACGTAAGACTATAATAGAAAATAAAAACGGTTTCACCTAATATTCGGTATTGATCGAATGTAAATAAGGTTTTCAGACATCCTTAAGTTTACCTAGATACATTTGGACTCGGTAATGTCTACAAATGAATCGATTTTAACACATTGTTAGATGATTACCAATGAAAATAACCGAATAATCGTAAAACACAGGTGATCGTTAATCGAAACAATATAGTACACACGCGACAACCTTGCGGTACTAAAAAAACAATTTCAACTAGTAGGTTAGCATTAGAAATGCCCGAACTAACCTTGGTTTTGAAACGGTCCGTTAACGATTATAATTTTTATATGCAGTTCAATTGAAAAGTGATGTGATGGAAGGTAAATTCGATCAATATAATGTTGACTTTGAATTAAAGCTGAATTAATTGGAGATATGTATTTGAATTTTGAAAGAGGTGATGGTTTGCGCGAGTGTTTGAATATAAGCCATACCGATTAATGTGCATCTATTACAAAATCTAATAATCACAATAAAGCCTAAGATAATGTGAATCGTAAAACATAAGCACTGAAGTCATTAGAAGTTACAAACCTAATAACGATAAATGCAATCTATACTTATAATAAATCTGTAGAGAGGTCAATTCTGTACATGAAATATATTTACAAAATAACTATCAGGGGCTGATTAGGGATCGATACTGATGCCAAAAATGCAATTAGTAAATTTTTTGTCTGTCTGTCTGTCTGTCTGTCTGTATAACCGTTATAGAAACAAAAACTACTCGACGGATTTTAACAAAACTTGGTACAATTATTTTTCATACTCCTGAGCTGGTTATAGTATACTTTTCATCACGCTACAATCAATAGGAGCAGAGCAGTGAAGGGAAATGTTGGGAAAACGGGAGAAGTTACTCCATTTTTTAAGCTTCCGTCGCGAGTGCAACCTTAATGGTTAAAGCTACACAGAAATCATTTATGACGGAAATGTTCTCCTTAAAATTATATAAAAATATCCCACGACAGCATATATCTATCTTTTATGGTTGACTCACAATAACACGTGTAACTCCCGATAGCTTAGCAGTTCGAAGCTTTCTGATTATTATTCTGCTCCGAAATTTAAAACCACCACAACTTTGCAATGGAACTCGGCTAAAAGTAACCCAGTTGCAACAAAATATAATCTAGGCTCAAATTTTAACAGGTTGCGGTGCAGGAGAAACCGTCTTTATTCCCAGAATTCCCATAATACCAATTAATTTTCCATTCCAATTTAAAAGAACGCAATTCCCAGTATCGGTGTGTTATGCGATGACAATTAATAAGGCTCAAGGGCAGACTTTTCGTGTTGCTGGAGTAGATCTCGGTGTTAGTTGTTTCTCGCATGGTCAGTTGTACGTCGCTCTTTCCCGGGTTAGCAGTTCTAGAAATCTTTATGTTCACGTGCCGGACGGGTCAACTTTCAACATAGTTTACCCGGAAGCTTTGCGCTGAAGTATTTTCGTTCTATAGGTACTTAAGCCTCATGTGAACGTGATCTAAACAATATTACCAATACATTAAGTTAATAACACACAAGGAGTTACACGCTGACGGAGTCGCGGGCACTGCTATTAACAATAATATTGTGCGGATCGAATTTTATTAATCGAAAATTACGAAAGTTAATCTGTTTGTTACATCAAAATCACTGAACCGTGAGGAAGGACATATGCTACTTTTTTTTTACTAAACGTGGATGAAGTCGCGGGCAACAGCTATCTATACTAATAATATAAGGCTGAAGAGTTTGTTTGTTTGTTTGAACGCGATAATTTCAGGAACTACTGGTTCGAATTGAAAAATTATTTTTTAATTAAATAGTCAATTTATATCATTACGCTAAGGCCAATAGGAGCGGAGCGCCAATGAAGAATGCTTCAAAATCGGGGTTAAATTTAACGTTAGCCCAAAGTAACTATTCCACGCGGACGAAGTCGCGGGCAAAAGCTAGTCGTAAATAAAAACATACTCAATCACATAACACCGAACGGCAAAAACGGAACCCTTATAGTTTCATCATATCTGTCTGTCTGTTTGTCCGTCCGACCGTATGTCACAGCCATTTTATTCCCAAACTATTAGCACTACACATGTGAAACTTAGTAGGTGTATGTATTCTGTGAACCGCTTTCCGATTTTAAGACAAAAAATGAATAAAATTAAGGGGGGCTCCCCATACATGGAACTGAAACTAAAAATACTTTTTTTCCTCAAACCTATACATGTGTGTTATCTATAGACAGGTCTTTTAAAATGAAATTGAGGTTTCTAAAACCACTTTTTCTTAAAGTTTAAAAGATATATGCTTCTAAAGTGGTAAAATGTGTGTCTCCCCCCTCTAACTTCTATAATAATGGAGTGAAAAATCTAAAAAAATATATATGCTGTAGATATTAATAAAACCTTTCTACAACAATGGTTTGAACGAGATCCGGATCGGGTCAGCAGTTTTTGAGATATAGCATATTTTCGAAAACCGCAAATATAACTTTGTTTTTCATACAAACACTATGAAAAACAAAGTTATTTTGCGTAGTTACTACGGAACCCTTTATGGGCGAGTCTGACTCGCACTTGGCCAATTTTTTTTAATTAAATTATGTTATGTTCAATTGGGTCCCGCCTGCTTGTCACTTTTTAAAATAAAAATGTGCTTGTTTCTTGCATTTCAGTTGAGCAGTCGGGTTTTTTAGAAAGAAACCTCAAAATCTATTTAATGAAACCCCACTTGACATATTTTGTCGATTTTAGGTTTTTTATTTGTGAAAATATGGCGTCCGGTTGTCGTTGTGGTGATATGTTTTTATTTTAATGTATCCAATGACACTGGTTCAATAGTTACGAGGGAACAAAGGAACGGACATACATACCTGCGCGCTAAAAACATAACCCTCCTCCTTGCTTCGCCGAAGTCGGGTAAAAATACATCAGAATCCAAAGCACGCGTAAAACCCAATAAGAAAACTAAGAAGCGTCAACAAAATACAACAAGACACGAACTTAGCCAACATCCGAACATCAAGGACACAGATACACAATGACATAATAAATAAACAAATAATGAAACTCACGTATAAGAAGCAAAAATAATCCATATTTCACAAGCAGAAACGACGATAGTCGCTCGAATACTATTTCAACGACCCAGTGGATTTACAGATAAGAAAGTAATTATCATTTTATCGAAGAGCAAATATCATTTGATTGAGTTTTGGAGCGACAAATGTCGTATGTGTAAAAATAGTGGGTTTGGCACGTGTTCTGAACCAAATCCGTTTAGAGTTGGTTGCCAAATGGCATCATGAATGGTTCACACGATGGTCGGACGAGTATCTAGAGGCATTGTCATTGCAACAAAAGAATACTTTAGGACTATTTTGGGGAAACTGTAACATGTAGTCAAGACTTCCGCGTTTTATGGAACAGGACGTTTTACATTGGTGACAGAACTATGTTATCTAAGTATGAAATGATCGGATGGTTGAACTTGAAAATCCTTGTTAGAGAATCGTTGCGATATTGTTGCTTATAGAAATTAATCATATTCTAAGCTGACCTCACTTGCATTTAATGTACATTCGACTAATTATCATAGCATAAGTTGTTTTTGCAGCGTTGTTCACTTGAATTCAGTATTATTACTATCCATTATTGCACGAGCTATAGATATTTATTATATTTATTCACCGCATAGTGTTCAGTCCCCTATAGTAGTTATTGTGTCACCTTCATTAATTCAATGACCCACCTCTTGATCGCTGAGGCTGCTACGTTTGGCATACAAATAAAACATTGACTATCTAAGTATCTTAAAAGACTTTTTGCCTTTAACGTCTTTCAATATAAACTAGTTTAACAGAAGCTCTATATTAAGAGAATGAATTCAAGGAAAAATAGTAATTTCAAAGCCTGCTTTGAGTTTGTCATCTGTTTTGTTTCTTGGAATCCGAATCAACTTATACTTATAGGGCATTAAATCGACTAGCGATGATGTCACTAAAAATAACACACAATTTAAAAATAAATGGAATTGATTTCTAACACAAAGCAACATTGAGAGTCGAAGTAATCAGAAAATGCATTAAAAACAGAACTTTTGTATGAACACCTGAATATGAGAATTGAGGAAACCGCTCAGTAATTGACATAGCACGTTCGGTAGACAGAAAAACGGAAAACAACGGCGGCATACATAGCGTTATAAATAAGGATAGACGACGTAATGATGCAATCACTATTTAAATACATAAAGGGACAAGGTGAACGGATGACATTTTTTTTTAAATATTGAGAGCAGCAATACTGAAATAAAGCAGAAACGTAAACGCGAAAGGAGAGATAGATTCCAAATACGACAGAAGGCTGTGTATAAGAGATGCCGATGATGAAGCTTCAGGACATGAAGAAACACCTTTTAATGACAATCACAATAGAGAAAGGTAACAACAAAGGTAGCATTCATGAAACATATTAACTGAACACAAGGCACAGCTGCCGTTTACATGTAAAGGGAATTCCCAATAATATAGGCCGTGGCTAATCTTGAAAACTACAAGCAGCAGTTATACTCTTGAAAGTAATGACATCAACAGAAACGATTAATCACACACAACAGGGACCCTTGTTGAGACTCTTACGCATGTACAAATAAATTTCAAGGTATAAAGATTATGGTAGGCAAGGTATGAGAATTATGAGTAAGACTTCCCTTGACATTGAAAATGAATAGGCAGCTCAAGTTTAGTCAAGATATCGTGCGATTGCGCGTTAACTTTAAGGCTGTTAGATCCCTTGGAAACTTGTATTCTTGCAAATAAACATTTGATTTGATTAGTGATCATTGTTCAATTTTCGTCTATTCGTACAATTTTTTATTTTTAAGTGTTTATAATCTGTTATGTATTCGTTTATTTATAAGATTTTGTATTTTTTATTGTTTTGTATGGTATTTCTATTTATTATACTAAGTTTTTTGAGTGTACTTCGCCGTTTGCTGAAGAGTGAAGGGGCAATTAAGGCTATTTTTATTTTATTCGTTGTTTTCATGACATGACATATTTCCAAGATCCGAAAATTCAATTCTGACACGAAACAATAAATACTTAGAAGTTGAATCACATTTAAAAATGAAAAGTATCAATTTTGAAAGTATAGCATGTCTAGACCATTTTTCTGAAAAATTCAAATTGATTGGTAGCTATTAAGTTGAACGGTTATAAATTACATAAATGACTAGCAGTAGACTTTATCGCAATAAAACATAACCTTTCTTCTTTTGAGTTAAAAGTAGACTACCATCCTCAAGATTCAAGCTACTTTTCAACCGACGACAAAAAGAGGAGGTTATCAATTCGACGCGTATATATTTTTTTTTTTTTTTTTTTTTTTATGTATGATCATTGAGTACTCGAAGACGGCTGAACCGATTTGGAAAATTCTTTTTTTGTTCGAATGGGTATACTTCGAAATTGGTACCATTATCACCAAAGTCAGGATCTGATGATGGGATCCTGGAGAAATCGAGGGAACTCTTCAAATATTATAGGCACACCTATGGCGTTTTGGGTATTTCTTATAGTAACTTGTGCAGTTGCTCTCAAAAAGTACCATTTGGGGAAGTGGAACTGATGATGAAGACCACAGATGGCCGCCGAAACTACTCAATAATAAGTATTAAGTGGATTGCGATTCGATTACTTGAATATGGATGTTAAGCACTTTATGCTCGTCACAATGCATATGGTGATGTAGAGCTGATGGTGAAGTACCAGGAGAACTCCTCAACAATTAACGGCCCAGCATTGGGAAAAGCAATATTTTGTAAAAGGTTATAAGTAGTTGACATTTAGGCTCTTGTAACTAGGTAAATTAAAAATCATCCAACTAAAAATAGTGAAAAAAAAACTTTTTAACAAAAAATTAAACCGACTCCCAAAAACACTGCAAAGTGAAAAATAACTTTAATTTCGGAAGTCGGTGCCAAAAACGAAAAAACAAAACTAAAGACACCGACTACCGAAATTAAAGTTATTTTTCACTTTGCAGTGTTTTTGGGAGTCGGTTTAATTTTTTGTTAAAAAGTTTTTTTATACTTAATTTCATCCAACTCCACCCAGTACTTTCGAAAATTTGCACGTTTAAACAACTAAACTTTTCCGCTTTATAATTTATAGTACTTTATTTCCACAAAACGGCACAGAAGTGAATAATCGAAGTAACAAACATCGAAGGCGTAGGTGCGCCATAATATTAAGTATTGTATTGTATCTGTACTGTGCTGTGTCTGTCTGTCAGTACTTTTATGACTAGCTTTTCAGTCCACCAACGGCTTCGATCGCGTAAAATTGTTTTTTCAGTGAAAGAAGAACAAACAAACCAACGAACACATTTATAGTATGCTTATATTATATTTTATACGTATATGGCACGTCAAGTTTATATTCCACAACTTTTTCACACAACGCCATCTAGTCCCAAACTAAGCAGAGCTTGTGGTATGGGTACTAGACAACTGATAAACATACATATATATTTCTAAATACATACATATTATAGATAAATTACACCCAGACAAAGAACAAATGACCGTGCTCATCACACAAACATTTGTCCTAGGTGGGAATCGAACCCACGACCTTGCGCATAGCAGTCAGGGCCACTGACCACTATACCAACGGGCCTGTCAGTTTAGTTGTCTATAAAAAATTGTACTTCGCACTTATAGTTTATGCGATGCGAGTAACTTTTAATTTCCTCAAACCTTCCTGTATTTTTCGGAATATGCTGAATTTCGGACCCAAAAAATCTGTTTCAAAACCTCTGGAACAATTTTTCTTGTAACCTTGAAATGTCAAAGTAAGTTCATTAAGTAATTTATGGTATTTTATGGGCTATATGATATCTAATCAAAGGTGACGTTATTTAAAAAAATACATACAACATATCGGTTCAAGCTGATTACATACAAGTGCATTATCTTCATATTAATACACCTTATGATATGGAAGATAAAACTGTCTTTGTATATCCGATACTGTGTTGCATAAAATGGCAATATTCAGTAAATATGTTTGTATTTTATACATATTTACATAGAATATTATGTGAATGTAAAAGGGAAGTAGCGAGTCGGCCCCAACACAAGTACCTATTGTTAATTACTTAATGGGACAGCCTCATAAAACAATCATGTAAAGATTTGGAACAATAAACAATTTATTTATTATTATAGCTACTCACACACTACATTTTTACGAGTATAAATTAACTTCTAAGCTTCTAGTTACTTTTTCAAAATTTGTCTTATGCGGGATCGTCTTTTATTGATGAATAAATGCTTGGTTTTGTTTTTAATCAAATCGTGAAGGTTCTAAACAGTACTGCCCGCAATGTCTTTTAATCGATACCAAGTTATTCGAATATATTCGATATTTACGCATTCGAATTATCGTTTGAATAAAACAGCTGCTTCTCGTCATCATACAAAAAAAACGTTCATCCGGTTTTCTCCTTCATATTTCACGGACCGTGGCTATGGCTGCTTTGCCTACTTAACTCGGTGAAACTATTTGTTTGACGCTCCGCGCAAAATGATATTCAAACATAGAAAAAAAAAACTACTCATTTCAGACGACCTTGAGCATGTAAACAAAACAAAAATAGTGTATGATTTATACGAGCAATTCATATGCTGCTATGTAAAATTATAAGTTTATTTTCTTCGCTTTACAACACCTTTTCGTCAACACACCTAGCTTTGCTTTCGAACTGGTTTCAATTATATTTTTTTCTTGAAGAAATTAATCATGAAATATCGGTTAAGGCCACCAGTTAACTTGTTAACTTTTATATTTATTGCGAATATCTCGACTAGTAATCTCAGTTGTAAATTCTTAATAATCTGTAAACATAACAAAGATAAGCCTAAACTGGCGTTGTAAAACGACGACGGATAATGTTAAAAAAAAATCTTTTTTAAAGAAAAACACTAATCACTTAAAGAAAAAAAAACTTTTTAACAAACTTCACTGTTCAAATACAGGTAGAAAACAATTTGCACTCCGAAATCAATATTCGAAACTGAAAATTCGTATTTCAAAATTCGTTCGGTTTAGTAATACGCGGCGTGCGTCGATCGCCGGTCCTCGTTCGCGCGCTACTAAAAAACGGAACGTACAGTCATCGTATCAAATTATTGCTATCACGAATAGGTATTCGTTGCAACGTTCCAAATGATGGCACATTGGTACGATCGCTCTGTAATTTTGCTAAGGCTTCATCCGATCAAGGAGTGGGTAGACGGTCCTAATCCTATCATGTTAAGTTTTAAGTCCTATTTGCATATTTACTGATGCATTTTATTTGCATTCAAAGAAAACAGTCAAGTTGTTTTATTGAAAGGAAACAGAAAAGCGAGGAGCCATAAAGCGAGATAATTAACCGCTAACTTTAAGGCTGTAAGAAAAGGATTCTGAGACTATTCCTTTTCGTGAGTAGGGTTAGAAATGAGAAAGCAAATTTTAAGTTTTTAAGTTTCAAACTTCCATAAAGCTATCAAAATCATATGCATCGCAAATTCACCTGACTTTCTTATCGTTTCAGCCAAGCAGTTTGTTTTCAAATGTTATCGCCCTAACTAATTCGACCTTGTTTTTTATTGTGGCGACCTCAGTCTAACCCTACCCTGGTTGAAATATTAAAGCCAAGCCCGACGAGCGACGAATCAATAGGCTTGTAAGGCTCTGTGAAGTTATACTTCATGTAATAAATGTTTAGGAGCACGATTTTCGGATGGGCCAAATATTGATTTTGCGTAAAAAGTTTGTCACAACGTGTTTATGATTTTATAGGCTATAACAGGCGGGGACGACATGGTTTGTCCTGGTTTTATATTGCCGTGTATTTGTTTTCTACGTAAATAAATGGATATTTTAATTTCACAAGTTTAACAAAAATGGCATTACTTTCCATATATTTTTAGTATAGAATTTCTGGTCTAATGCATTTCTTCTTTTTTATGTGGAAATTATCAGTACCTAAACTACAAAAAAATAGGGAGGAATATTTGACAGGCCCGTTGGTATAGTGGTCAGTGGCCCTGACTGCTATGCGCAAGGTCGTCGGGTTCGATTCCCACCTAGGACAAATGTTTGTGTGATGAGCACGGTCATTTGTTCTTTGTCTGGGTGTAATTTATCTATAATATGTATGTATTTAGAAATATATATGTATGTTTATCAGTTGTCTAGTACCCATACCACAAGCTCTGCTTAGTTTGGGACTAGATGGCGTTGTGTGAAAAGTTGTGGAATATAAAAAAAAAAATATCATTGAATTACTGCTCTGGGTGGAGCGGAAGGGAATTTCAGACTGTTACTTACTAAAAATCCATCCTGTTCCTACAGTTGCCCTTTCGTCCCGGGGCCCTGGTATCTCATGAGAACATTTCCGCAACCCCGGTCGGCGATGGCTTTATCCGGCTCCTTCAAACTATATATATGCATTAAGAGCAAAAATGATAATTAAACGAGTTCGAACCTTGACACTGCGACCACACTGAGTACAATATTACGTCACCTAGATATAATAGTTATGAATTCCTCACGCGAACACATTTTGATAACATTGAATAATAGTAATATCACGGGCGTTTACATTATGGTTCACACATGGGGTTTATTCACGACTGGAAGGCACAAGGCTACCGTAAAACGGAATGAGCAAAATTTACTGCAGGATGTAAGAGTTAAGTCTGTAAGTCGAAGGGGTACTTCTAGATAAGAGTGAAATAGTGTTAGAAATTGAGCTGATCAAAAACACTTTCTAATTATTCCCTGTCATCATTATCTGCTTAGCCTTTTTCCATCTATTTCGGTGTCGGTCTCCAGTCTAACTGGGGGGACGGTAGACGACTGACATTCCCATTCACTCTACCAAGAGTGGGAAGAGTTATTTAAACTATATGTACAATTGTGTTACATGGGCGGACTTAATGCAACAAGGCATTCTCTACCAATCAACCTTTGGCTTAAAAAAACACATTGTGGTAGGTGTACGAGAATGGATGAATGGAATGAAATAACATATTTAATACTAATAAATATATAATACTCATAAAATACATATACATAATATATGCTAAAATAATAAATACGGTGTTTTATAATATTTTTTCTGACTAAGAGAGCTCATAATAATTATGACAAAGACCAAACTAAGAATAACAGCCCCTTAAGTAGTGGTTTTTAATTTTACGCTTAAAAGAAAATTTTGACTCAGCCTTCTTATTTATTTTCTTAGTTATATGGTGATTTTTTCACGACAAAAAATTTGGTTTACGTTCGGTAGTACCAAATAATATAATAAACATTCAGGATTAACTCTCTATGAGAGGGAATAGGCCGTAACCACCACGCGGACCCAATGTGGGTTGCTGGATATCACATGTCTTCGAAGTTTTGGTCCTCGGACATGCCGTTCCTCGTTCCTCAATTTCTGTATACCAAAATCTACTTAAACGGTTAGCTAAATACTGAATTAAGAATCATACGTTCAATACCGAGCAAAAACTTATAAAAGAGTATCACTGTATCTGAATTAATTAGGTCAAACACCCGTTGCATTTCACCAGTAAAGCACGTGGGAGGTTACAGGCAATAAGTGGTTTATAACGGTCGAGGAACACATCATGTAGGTACCGCTAAGAGCCTTACCCGCAAGGAAAGCGTGGGCGAACCTCGTTAGCTTGGAGTGAAAATATTAAAATCGATTTATCAAAGACTGTGAAGCATTAATTATTTATTTAATTGATAATGTTACTTAATTTATTATCTCAGAATTAGATGAGAACCGTAATTAAGAATGGATGTCTATACTGTTACGATTTCAAACATATACTATCCGGTCTTTTTTTTATGCGTGGGAAAATCATCGAATGACTTCTTTACCTCTGGGTTAAGCGGAAGGGTGTGTCAGACTTCTACTGACTAAAAACCCACTCTGTTCCTTCGGCTGCCCTAAAGTTCCGCAGCCGCGATATCACGATAGAACTTTCCCGCAAAATACTGTCAGGTCTACAGGAGGGACTCATGGGTAAGTTCATCATCAAGGTTTATCTTCTCTTGCCAATGGCTGGCCCGTGGACGTATAACCATCTCAACATATTCTTACGAGCGTCGGAAAGTACGTCAAACCTGACAAAAATGACAGCTGGAACCAACGTTCCAGCTGTCATTTTTTCATCTTTGACAGTCGTTACGGGTTTAAAGCCAGAAAATCTGACACCAGTCTTCTCAAAGGGTATCGTGTTACCCAGTTTCTGGGTTGAGGAGGTCAGATAGGCAGTCGCACCATGTAAAACACTAGTACTCAGCTGCATTCGGTAAAACTGAAAACCAACCCTAAAATAGTTGGAAAAAGGCTGAGCAGATGATGGAATGGACGTTATCGCGAAACAGAAATCCTCTTTGGTTTGTACAGACGCCAGCACATGAAGCTACCCGAAACTGTCAAATTTTCCCAATCAACCTTGAACCTAATTTCTTTAACAATAAAGTTGAAAATCTATTAAAGAAATTTGACAGATTGTTGTAGCTTGATCTGCTGGCGTCTGTACAAACTGACTTAAGAGACCATTAAAAAGTACAGTAGCCTCTTAACTGGATATCCGATAGAATAAACATACATATTAGAAATCGGAAATCGTTGAAGAATCTTTCCACGGGTCACAACTTCGTATTCGTACATTGCTGGTTAGGTCCCAAAATTGTGTTTATTCAAGCTCAATTAGAATTTTAATTACCTTCTAACTACGATAGGTATTTGTTTTGAGCTTAAAAGAGCTTTATCTACCAATATTTACTATGTCCATTTAGCAGTAAGACAATTAGCTGCAATTAAAGTATTAAAAAATATGTGGGTAGACAGTTAAAATTAAGGTAGTTAACTTGAAATTCCCCAAAATGGTTGGTATAATTGTTTGCATTACATCATCGTAAAATTGTAAGATACGCTGCTTTGGGTGATTTTTTATTATTACAAGTAAAGTAATATTATTCATTATTGTATTATACTTGAGTTATTTTTATTGTTCGGCATGCTCTTTGTTAAAGCAAAAAATATCCCGTTAAAAATGGGAGATACCCTTTGGGAGTTTGGGCCTATAAGTATGATTTTAAGTAATATGAGACTTTTCTAGCACCCTTTACTTAAGGAAACCTAAAATGATTTAACTTTTAAGACGGACATTAAATAATCAAGATATGATTATGATGATATATGATCTTGATTATTTAATGTTCCTTTTAAAAGTCTCCTCACCTCACCAACTCATACTAACCCAAAATATAATAATATATTTATATTTATATAATTATTATTAATATATTTTGTAAACAAAACGTAAGTTTTGTTTACAACATATTTGAATTCGTGATACGTGACAGCCAGATTAACTATCTTAAGCATTATAATCGTAATAAAAAGTCCAAAGAATTACTCAGTGCTTCATCGCTTATGACAGCGTTTCAGCGGAACTTTACTTTTTTGTGCATTTCTGTGAGTAATAAATGACGTCATTGGCAAATTAGACGAGCTTTTTTTGCTTCATAATTATTCATTTAGCGATAAGGTGTCAGTTGTTGAAGTGTTTTGACACACTGTTTCATGCTATAGCTTGTCACACAATACGACTTTTTTCGGGGGAAAATCATCAAATGACTCATCAACTGACTTCTACCTCTCTAAATATATAAAACTTCTATTATTCAGTAGAAGTCAACCCACCCTGTTCCTGGTGTTGCGGGGACGCGGTGTCTCGTTAGAACTTTCTCATAACCTCGCAGACAGACGACGCGCCATCCACTAGGGCCGTGCATTACGGCATTAAAACCTAAACGTGATCTCTCGATCTAACAAGCCACCTATGGATGATGACAGTGGACACAAAACGCATATAAAAACATCACAAGGATTGCACAAAATAAATTAAGGAAATATGTACCTATGACATTTGTGAGTCTAGGACACAAGGATACAAAATTAAATGATACGGAAAATGGGCTGAGTTTGAATAATTACGAATGTTTTCGACAACATGTTGATTCAGTTTTCCTTTAAAATGCTTAAGGAAAATTAGCTTGAACTATAAATACATTACCTACACCACAACTATACAGGCGACATTGGCAGCCATGATTGTAAGCAGCTTAATATGCACCGTAATACTTATAAATAGCCCTTATCGCGCCGGAGCGTGCGCGAGAGTTTATTGTAGTGTCAACTCGTTCCGATTGCATTTATAGCCTTAAGAGGACATCTGTTAATGAACGTTGAGAACCGGTTGTTCGAAAATTATATGGGATTGAAAAAGGTTGAGGTTTAATATCAGGTTATATCGGTATATAGCTTTTTAGCTACTGTATTTCTGTAGGTGTATGTATGGTTACAGCTGTATTGTTTAAGGGCTCTGCTAATATGAGAAGGCTTTCTATTTTCAAATGTGACATCTTAGACAACAGTGACGTGCTCGTAAAGACACACACATAGATAAATATTTAAGAATAGCTTCCGCCTGTGGCTTCACTCACTCGCGTTAATAATTTTTTAGCGAAAATAAAGTAGGCTATGTCACTCTCTAACCCTTCAAGTATCTCCACACCAAAATTAAAAATTCACATCGATCAGTTGCTCCGTTTTGACGTGAAACATGAACAAAGAAACACACTTTCATATTATTTTATAATGTTAAGTATAGAATAAGTATCGATGGATCAATTGCAAATCTAACCTAATTCTCCACCCCCCTTAAAGAAGCATGGAGATTAATGACTGCGCTTTTTCCCTTGGTTTTCATACAAAGGTATGAGAAGGGGGTTTCCCAACAGTGGGATAGTTATGGGCGATAATAAATAATTATTATTATTTTAAAGCTGGATAGAGAAGGTGTCTACGTTTATCTAGTGCTGTTAAATTCAGATATCCACAACTTGAGTTCCCCTTAAAGTGGTTTCTGCATTCAATAAAATATTGGTTTGTGAAACGCAACATTTTTTTCGTTCTACTATTTTCACAAAATAGACATTAGCTCATTTCAGTTCTATAATAATAATTTGGCCAATTTTATAATGATTCATCCTTAAACGGAATCTTATAGATGACAGCGGTGAATAAAAAAGGCTGCATCATAGTTAAGTTAAACGAATAGTTTATAAACAACCTAAAAATATATATAAAAACATTTCATGAATAGCATTACGTCACGCTATGGATAATCGCGTTTAGTTAGAGGAAGAAGCTAATAAGTTTGAAATATAAATAGCTACTCTTAATACGATTATAACCGTCGGTACAGATCATTTTCTAAATCCATAAATCATCAGCATCAGGCATCCTAAATATGCTTGTGCCACTACTAATACTACACGCGGTGATCTTCTTCTACGAAACTGTCATGTCGCTGAAGGAGTTTGCAGAAAAGAAGAAGATTCCAAGAGCTTTATCCCGCAATCAAACCACTTGGATAAAGGAGTTTGGATAGAGGAGGAGTGTAGAAAGCTAATCTATATTATATAAAAGCGAAATACCACTCTCTGATTAATCACGAAATCTCAGAAACTACAAGTAGTAGGTTTCTCAAATTTTACATGGGGGTTCCTTTTAGTACGTAGATGCTCGCTAAGACGGGATTTTGCGAAATTCCCACGGGATTGGGATTTACACGGGAAAAACTTCCCACGCGAACAAAGGCGCGAGCAACTGCTAGGATTATTATATAATAATGCATTGGAAATAAATTAATCTATGGTCGAGTTTCGATCAGTAGGCGACTAGTTCTGACTAGTGTTATAAACTATTTACCGAAAAATCGAATGCAACGCTTCGGCAAGGCTGGTCCCCGACCTCATTGTAAAACCGCCAGGACAGACATGTATGCTTCAGTTTTTTGTCGGCACCTATACAGAGTCAACGAACCATGTACTAGCCGCCAGGTTTTATTGCTAATGGTGGCTCTTTTTTAGAATTTTGTAACAAACTTTGTTATCAGACTTCGTATAATCGCTACGTAATTTCGGATTTATTCTGTAAGGTTTACTTGGCAATGGTGAAATATTTTAAGCCGTTTTTTTTCGGGTGGAAAGTTTATTAAATGATTTGTGCAAGGGAATGTGAGACTTTTACCGATTAAAAACCCACTCTGTTCCTTCAGGCGCCCTTGCGTATACGTAACCCAATATTTTGTAGGCCTGTGTTTTGATTTTTGACGCGTAGGCGTTGTGACGAGGGATGTTTTGTGCGAGAGGTGCGAACCTTCATACAAAATAAATAATAAATGCTGGCTCAAATTTTATAATAATAACATAATTACCATATACCGTTCCTACTGCTAGTACACTGGTCTACTCCTATAAGAAGGCCGTAATCCGCCAAGCAGGCTGACAGCGGGTTGGTTGGTTGATTAGGTTCACATACCTCCGGATTTTTTCGATCCGAGGACATGCCAGTTTCCTCACAATGTTTTCCGATGAGGTGAGGATAACAGAGTATCTGCTTTAATCTAGTCTCAAGCTTTATTAAAATTTATTTGTACCGTCACTATTGTTATAAACCTAAATCTCAGTTCAGCTTGTTGCGGTGAACTTTCTCCCTCCTACGGGTTTCTACCAACATAGGATGCTTGTCTGATAGTGGGCGAGACTTGTAACTGAAGTTAACTGAACTTATCTTCCGCTATCGCCAATCCTCAGCTATAACTTAGAACTTTCTAAAGAAAACACCAATTACACTTTGCCCGACCTTAGCATCGAACTCAAGACCTCAAAGCCAATAGCGTCTGGTTTAATTGCTTCAGGTTAATGAGGTAGCACAGGTTCTCAACAGATATTCCCGTTTCTCACGAAATCGCTCTGGTATATCAATTCTTAACTAGAACCTTCGCGAAGACACGGATTAAGCGATGTATAATTGCCATTTTTCAAAAGATTTGCGTCGTCATTAAAGATATTAATCTCGACCGCTATATACGTAAAAAAAAAAAACACTTTTTCATTCATAGGTTACTTGAAAGAGAATTATTTGAAACTTTTTAGCAATAGTATAGTATCTTCTATTGCTGTTAGATTATTCGTAATTAGACCAGAATTTACCGCTTGTTAGCTTACTAGCACTTATTAGCGCTTAGTAAACATGCCAGTAACTCGCACAAAAGAAAGCAAGTAGAACACAGCCACACTAGGAATTCCCAACCTTTCACCCTATGCACCTCCCTCAAGTTTATGCTAAAATACTACGCCCCCCTTGTTCCAACACAACTACCGTGGAAAAAATAAACAATATCGACGGTTAAAAGGAAATAGGGTATAAGCGACAAAAAAGAAATGTTTAGAAGAGCTATTCAAAGTTTATAATTTTAGAAAAACTGATGTATTTTTTATTAAAACATCAGACAGTCGAATAAGTGTTATAGTAAAAGAAGGATAAGGTACTTTTCAGTGGTTGTATAAAAGATAATAGAACAGAACACAAGAAACAGTCGGTTTTCAAAACAATACCAGTCCAAAATGTCGCTTATACCCTATTTCCTTTTAACCGTCGATATGAACTTTAATGGACTTTATTAGTTGTAAGTAGGCATGTAATCAAATAACTAAAGTAATACTAATAATTAGTGAGAACCTTGGGCCTGTACTTTAATAACAAATTGATGAATTCTTGGCTTCATATTTGTCAGTGCACAGCGAAGATAATTTTCGACATGCAGTTTATTTCCGAAAAACCCCATTCACACAGATAGGTAGTCGAGAACGGTAAAAGAATACGCAGTGCTTCCTCACTGCGTATTCTTTTCGGCAAGGCTTTTGTCGGCAAGGACAAGGACATATGAATTTTCATAAATATCTACAGGTACTTTAAATCTGGAGCCACTCACTGCCCCCCCCCCCTTGAATCACCCTACGCCCCCCAAATGGGGCGCGCCCCACTGGTTGGGAATTCATGTCTTACACAAATCTTGTGTCGTGTGTATAATGGTAACAGTATTTGAAGCGTCACTAGCTTAATGGCTAAGGTGTCGACCTTGTGCTTGAAAGGTCGCGAGTTCGAACCCCCCACATAACCCTATCGCCGTGAAGCCACTCCAGTCACAAGCACATTTATCTTAGAGGAGTTAACAAGATTGCTAGTAATGTGAATTCTACCCACATTTTTTGCCTGTTACATTCTTGTCGTATTATGACCAGTAATATGTAAACTCCCCGAAAAAACAGATACTAAGAATGTTAATAAAACAGTCTGTCAAAACAATTCGCTTAAATCCGATCGCAAATCTACCGCCCATGAAATCATCAAAACATAGTCTAGAAGCAATCAAGACACTACCATATACGACTAGTTGTTATGCCCACGCTATGGACAAATAAGAAGAAATCGTAGGATGATAATAAATGGTAGGTAATTCACTGACTATTAAATGCAATTTGAAGATAACTACACTGTTATAATGCTGAAGAGTTTGTTTGTTCCTTTACACATTTGATAGGTCAATTTTTGAGGAAGTCTATAATAAATTCCACGACTTTCACACAACGCCATCTAGTCCCAAACTAAGCAGAGCTTGTGCTACGAGTACTAGACAACTGATAAACATACATATATATTTCTAAATACATACATATTATCGATAACTTACACCCAGACAAAGAACAAATGAACCGTAATGGTAAATATATTGTAATTAGTCTTAATCGTCATAAATTAATTGTATTTTTGTTCTTATTATTATAGTCATTGTTATTAGACAGACTTAGACAATCTTACTTTTGACATTACTATAGTTATATTTTTGACATTATTATTGTTGCGTTATTGCCATTATTATTTTGGGCCAAATTGCATTAATGATGCTGGACAATGCTGTATTAAATTATATGTTTTTAGAATTTGATTTAGTTTTAAATAACACTGTAATACTTAGCACACCGTAATGGTAAAATGTATTGGGACGCTACTAAATCTAACCAACTTATATGTATACCTACATTATGGCTATTAAATGATTTCTTTCTTTCTTTCTTTACAAACATTTGTCCTGGGTGGGAATCGAACCCACGACCTTGAGCATAGTAGTCAGGGCCACTGACCACTAGACCAATACTAATATTATAAAGCTGAATAGTTTGTTTGTTTGTTTGTTTAAACGCACTAATCTTCGAAAGTACTGGGAGCATTTGGATGAAATTTGGTACGGAAGTACCTTGAAGCATGACGAAGGCTTTTTACCCGACTGCAAAAAGGAGGTTATGTTTTTATCTTGATAAAGGCCGTGGGAGCCCCGCGCGACTTCTAGTTCTTAATAATTTGGAAGAAAAATATATGTGGGCGGCTGGTGAAACCGCGGGTCACGTCTAGTCTCTTTAGACGCAATTGTTTTGGCAATATTTAGCAATGTGGGTGTTGACGGAAGTTGAAATATAAAATTGCTTTTGAATGCCTATTTGTCAAGGTAATTTTTTGAGGTCAACCTGCGAATGTACATATTTTAGAACGATTAGTCATTATGATTAGTGCGTTTTAGGATGATGTAAAACGTAGATATTCATTAAATCATTTGAATAAATATCTTCTTTGCACGAACTCAAAAGAATGATTTAGATATGCAAATTAGTTAAATTCTTTGCGGTTTCAAACAACCTATAGTCTCGAATGTCCCTACTGGTAGTTTAATAAGTAATATTTATTCTTTATTTGAAAAAGAAACTCCATTAACTATAACAGTTTCTGAATTCAAACAAACAATTTCAAACATCGAACCCCCTATAGACACTATAGATAACTTAAACGTTATTTCAATTCGAATTTGAAAATCCTTAACGTCAAAATTTAAATAGTGATCGACCTTGAGAGAGCACCGACTGGTGACCTCATGGTGACATCACTACGCATAAGAGAATTAGGTAAACGTTCGTGCGAAGTGAACGTGAGGTTTTCCAACTACGTGACACGCTTACACTGTGTATTTATGTGTCTATTGATGGCAGAAAGCGCCGGCGCCTGATAGAATAAATAAATACGTTAATTCGTTTGTGTGTTGTTCTTGGTATGAGAGAATGGAAAAATATTCTGAAGAATTCTAAGATAGTGATACAAGTCTTTTTATCCTGTGGCCCTAAGAGTTTATCCCAAGAGTATATGGGGTCGGGGCGAGAGGGAGTGGGAAGCGGTCGCCTCCTTCTGCGAAGCAGTCATGCTTCCGAAGGAGGAGGCGGGCCGCGTGAGGGAGAGGATGGCGTCCTCCCTCCAGCCCAGCCGCAGTGGTAGACGCCCACGGCGTCGGACGTCGGCCGACGATCTCCGGCCACCGTAGGCGCGGGCATGCGGACAGCGAGTAAAGGGCAACTCGCTGTCCGACCATGGACCATGCCCGGGTCGACGGCGCGTTGTGTTCCACGCGCGCCTCAAAGAGCGTCAGCAACATGACGAGGCCCCCTCTGCAGAGGGCCGAAGCCTGCCGGGGTCGTGGGACTTATCCCATTACCGTGACCCCGGTACGTAATGGGTTATTGAAGGAACACCGTGGATTTTAGTCAGTAAAAGTCTGACAGTCCCTCCCACCCTGCCCGGGGTGGGAGGACTTATTTGATAATTTTACCACGTTAAAAAAAAGAGTATATGGGGTACTTTTAGGCAAAATTACTCCAACGTAGAACACATTATCGCTACACAGAGTAAGATGTTGGTCGAACAAAACGCATGAGCAAAAGGATTTTTTCTTATAATTATATTCTTAGATTGAGAGAGATTCTATTAAATGTTTTTCTAAGTTAAAAAAAAAAACATTTCCAAGACACTACACCACGATAGCAATAAAATTAAAACCACAGAATTAAAGTCATATTTCAAGTGTGAAGCAATTTAGTTTTTTTCATGTAATGACTTGTTTATGAGGTCGGTACTACGACTTCGCTTCGACAACATTGGAAGGACATTCGGATCAAACTAGTTTTGCGAGATTTTATTTAAAATTGGGAATTACGCTAGACATAATATCGTTAACTTTTTTTACATTTTTGTAAGAAGTTTTTTGTATTTCATCTTTCTATAAGAGATGAAACTTGTTTTCACTGTTAAATGTAATATAATTAGTTTGTAATTTGCTTTTGGTGGGCGAAAACATTCCTATCCCTCTTCCATGTAAATCTGAAAATCTAAGTTCATCTCTTCACCTTCGCCTTGGCCTATGTAGCCAAGTAGTACTTAGTAGGACGGCCCAGTAAGTGGACGACATTCTATACAGTACTAATACTTTAACGCTCCTAGTCAATAAACTTGATATAAGAACTGTGCAGACCAAACTTACGATATTTTAAAACATTTCATTTATAACGTTTTATATATCTAAAATATGTAAGAGCCCACAAGATTATATTTGGTGCATAGTCATATAATAACCTATTTGACACTAACTTCAAGGGTACCTAAGTAATTACCCAGGTACCTAAAAAGTCGCGTGGAATTAATTTAACATGCATTACGACACGTTTCTCATTAATAAAGCCATTCACAGAGGTTGTATTAATTCTGCTAATAAACCTCTTTCGTACGTTCAATTTGTTTATTTTTCATCAGTGATTACTAGTGCTATTAAAACCTATATTTGCTAGAAATATAATTTTAAGTAATATGCGATATTTGTAGTATATAGTTTTGTCAATCAATAAACTAATTTCTAATAACATATTTATTCTAAAAAATAACCTATTGTTGCCATGAATCACACTTATACGATTCGCCTTCAGACTAACTTTAAAATTTAAGGTAGTCGCAGCATGTTAAGGAAAATAAAACACGAAAAGATTGTTCGTCAAATATTACTCCAACGCTCGGCTCCTCCAATAAGTGTGATCACAGCCGTAAACAAAAAACAGAACAAAATCCACTTACCAAAGTAACGATGTCTCCGGGATTAGCGGCGGCGATCCTTCTCAGTCTCTCATACAACATATCCATCAATCTCTGGTAGTTCGCATTCAAGTCGTCCAACTCCCGCGCAACAGCTTCCGATCCCGCCGGAATGCGTTCGGGATCACTTCGGCCCCGCGCTCGGAAACGTTCGGCTAGCTCCACATCAGCTTGTCGGCGCAGTTGACGCATGTCCAGGGAAGGATGCACCTCGTCGCAGAGCCATTCGGCGTATCGCTGACATCTCGAGGAGTATATCTATGTCGGGTTAGGGTCAAGCGGGTTATTAGGGCTGTTAGTTAGGAGACAGACTGTTCTTTCAAAAACGATAGTTAAAAAGTCTAATATTGGCACATTGGCCAAAAAAATAAATAAGTTACGTTTCATATAAAAGGACAATCTGCCTGCTAAATTGAAGCGTTCATTAGAATAATTCTGTAACCTTTCATAATAACTTGCACACTTTAACAAGATTCCATGATACTTATAAAATATATGAGGGTCACAATCAGACACAGATTCATAGATCACCGACTCAAACGACCAGTAGCCATAAAAGATAAACTATGTTTTTGCCCAGTTAACTTACGAAGAAACAAAGAAAAAACATGTTTAATTTATTCTTGCTAAAATTTTAATTACTGGTCCTACCATCCATTAAATCTTTCAAATTTTTTTTCACTGACAACACTAGTCCAGCTCACAGCGGGAATGAAATCATGCTGGATGAAAAAGATTGGCCTGTACAGTACACAGGTATTTTTAAAGCGTGCAACACCAATAGTGAGGCCACACTAGACTAGCACCCATTTCGTGCATATTTAAGCGAAGAAACTGTGTATAAACAAAAACCCACAGATAGTGCTGTATTTTTACTAAAATGGTAGAGTTTTCTGCAGTCTGGCAACATTGAGACACAAAAACAATGCATGCAAAGCCACATTTGTAAAGAACAATGAACTCATTTGTAGACATTTTGGAAGCTATTTACAAGAATTTAAGTAATTTGAATTTCAAATTATGCATTCTGTTATGGTTTCGCACTTTTTGAATTCCGCCGAAACGGAAACTTTTGTATGGCGAGTCTATTTAATATGTATTTAAGCATTATAACATCTAGTACTATGAAATACGTAACGGTTCTTTTGGTTTAATTATGAAATAGAATATCTTAATTTGCATATTAGATGTAAATCTGCTTTAAGAGTTTTATTATGTTTTTATGAAGTAATATTAAGCACAATTTCGTTTAAAAAACTTCGAATGACATTGACAAAGCACGCACAACGCGAACTCTTTACAGAATCCACATAATCTTTTAGTCACACTGCATTGCTAACTATAGCAGTAATACATTGCTTTTCATAGTTAAGTGTCAATCACACACACATCTCGCATTCAGAGGATTAATTTTAGTTGAAAGCAAACCGATACAAATCGATTTAAGGTTAAGAGGCAAAGCATAGTTTAGTAAAAAATCGCAAGCGTTATTTTTAAAGGGCGAAAGCTTTCGTGCTTGCCGAATTTGAGCCTAAATCACCTCTGACATAAGAAGAGACTTGGAAAGACCCAAAAGAGAGGAACGAAGCAGACAATAGCAGGAACGAGACGCTGGACCGAACTCTTTTCACTCAGAACCTCTCAGAATACGAAAAAAAAAAACATTTTCTTTGACATTTTGTGGAATTTTAATCATCAGTTATTCGAATAGCCTAAGAAAGGGCTTCATTAGACATACTAACTTAGATGTGTACATAATAAGTTTGTTACATACCTAAAAATATTTACAAATCTAAGTTCTATCTATTAAATTAGTTCTCAAAAGACCAATACTCGCGCAAGTATTGATCTTTTGAGCTAGTCTAACATTTTCAACCAGGCATAAATATTCAACGATGTTCTCGTATATTCCACAAAATGCCACAGCCTAACCGAATGTCTTGAACATCAATTAGTCTACTGATATTTACCTTCGCCTCTCGTATGTATCTTCCACCATCAACGTTAACCTTCTCGATCTTAGGCGTCCTCTCCACGACGCTTGTGAGTAGATTCTGTGAAGACCACATAACACCCAGTAATATAAGTATTAGTTCGGTGCGAACATGGGTGTATATATTTGGTGAAGTTAAAAAATAGTTAGATCCGGACCATTTGGGTTCCTTTATTTAAACTAAATGAGTCACACAATGCAATAATCTTGTATCCTTTGTTGAATAATAATGTAGTATTTATTAAAAATCCCCTACCTCCCGCTCCAAAATAATCATAGCATGCGTTCTTATACATAGCTTATATATCGACGAGTCATCATCCAAAACCAACTTATTTCATAATTTGTGAAGTTAAGTAAAAATAACATGCATTATAATAATGTAATATATTCAATGTGGACCAGATTAGTCACTCCTCCTTTTATGTTCGTTGTTAAAGATAAAACAACCCTTAAACTGATTAATTAAGAACTTAAATCAACCATAAACTGTTGATAAGTCGACCCTTCTCCAGATAGAGAAAAGACTGACGTCCTTGTGAGCTATTTTCCTAAGATATTTCCAAAGAAATGTCTTATCTTCTCGACTCGACGTCCTAAGCATTAAAAATACTAAAGGACCAACAATTATATTTCTATAATATTGTCCTGATGCTATAACTCTCACCCTTGTCGGTTCAAAGTGTTCTTTCGGCCGGATTTCAACAGGCGGCTGAGCTTGCAATTTGCTGTAAGCGTCATCGATCCATTCGGCTTCCTTTTCCAAGCCAGCGTTATAGTTGCGCAGGAGTTGATAGGCTGCTTCACAGCTACGGAGTCTGTGAAAAAATTGTCATATTTTTGTATATGGCCCACCTATTATTTTACCAATACTAGTAAACGAGTTTCTTATTATATATGACTTATTAGAAAATTAAGCTTTTCTTTACGCATGCCTTCATTATAACCTCTGTCAATTTTGGCAATGTGAACCTTATTGTTTTAGAAATATAGTTCTTTATAGAATGTTGAAAGCTTAGCTTAATACTAAGCGGTCATGATTGTAATACGGTATTTACTGTAATATAATAATAAATCTATACTAATATTATAAAGAGGTAAAATTTGTAAGTTTGTATGTATGGGGTAATCTCTGAAACTACCGAACCGATTTTGAAAATTCTTTCGTTACATGTAGCTGCATTATCCCTGAGTGCTATAAGCTATAAACTATCTTTATATCATGCATATTAGCCGAGCTATTATAATCTTTGTCAAGCAAGTCGGGGACGGGATCCCGTGGAATATTTACGACTTCTACGCGGACCAAGTCGCAGGCAGAAGCTAGTAAAATAATAAAAGCCTCAGTTAGACTCATTTGTGAAACAAAACAGAACATATCAGAAATGAGGAAAAATACATCAAATATCTGAAACCGTCTGTGATTTCAGTGTGTGTCACATATGTCTCAGTGAGTAAGTGGTAGAAGTGCCATACCGATAACAAAATTAACACAGTGTACGACGATAAAAAAAAATATTAGAGCATCCGTTACTCACCTCTCAGCCAGCTGAGTGCACACATTATTCCACCTATTGTTGAGCTGAGACACCTCCTTGTCCAGTCTCTCCAGGTCGATGTGCTTGCCAGCTCTTGGCAGCGAGGCGTGCGGGAGACCAGCCCTGGAGGTCTCCACGAGGCGGCGGCAGTTCTCTGCGTCATCGTTCATCTGGTCCACCTGGATCTGTTGCTTGCTCACTGCTACTTGCATACGGAGAAGGTCTTCGTGCATCTGGTGAGAAAGAAAACAATGTATAGTGCACACTTTCTAATAACTGCGTTCTAAACAATAGATATTAATTAAGATAAATACAACACTAAAACCCTTTCACGCATGAGTAAAAGTGACAGAAATAACTATTCAGAAAGCCAGAATATTCATACTAAACGATGTGAGACCTATATTTGTTTATAGATTTCTTTTGCATATCGGCGAACCGTTGTTTGCGTGTTGGTTTTCTACAGATTGTACTTCGGGGAGTGTGCGCAGGAGCTCCATGACCTGATCCCTCCATCTCCCTTTCACTACCGGTCTACCAGACGCACGGCTGGATACTATCCATACTTGTTTGATATACCGTCTTGTCGCACCAAGCGCTTTTCCTCCACATTTATTGTGCGCACAGCCAAGTTGTGGAATTTTCTGCCGGCTTCTGTGTTCCCTGCCACTTATGACCTTTCAGCCTTTAAAGCAAGAGTAAATAGGCATCTTCTGGGCTCGCTCGTCACATCGTAGACCTCATCTATTGCTTACCATCCGGCGAGATCGAGGTCAAGCCGGGCTCATCAGTAAAAAAATATGTATATTGATTTTGAGTAATGTGAAGAAGTTATTTTCATATAACTAATCTTTCTAATTTTATGTTTAGACAATCAATTTATTTATTCCAGGCAGCTTCGCCCGTACAAATAAAATTCATCAAATTACAATAAATATAAATAAACTAATATACAGGGTTAATTGTAAAACACCAAAAACCTCTCAGGACTATGTTACTAACATCATAATCAACAACTTTTGTTCTATGACTTTTAAAAATTCGTCATATTTTAGTTCACCAGATTTTCATATAAAAATAAAAATATTTAAATTGAACGCCGTAAACGCATGTAGCGTCTATGCAAAGCAAAAGGAAGCGATACCTAGTATAAATTGCTTTCTTTTGCTTCGCATAGAGTTCGTAACATTTAGGGCGTTCAATTTAAATATTTTTTACATTTAACCCTGTATAACATTTAATCAAAATTATATTACAACTATGTATTATACTATGTTATCGTGTTAATGTTAACGTAAAATATGATAATTTAACATGTATTTTGATATTCGGTTGTCCTTAAATAAATAAATAAAGAAAGAAACTACTCACATCCTTCAGCATCTCAACATCGTTGGGTAGGTCGTTGAACTGCGCGAGTTTGATCTCGAACTCGGATATCGTCTGGTGGTTCTCCTCCATGCTGTTCACCACTATCTCCACGAACTTCAGCCTGTACAAAAGATACAACATGTATTTTAAAGAAAGAAAATTAGTTCTTGGATATGACCTCATCTTTCTTTAGGATTTAAACCGACTTATATTTTTTATATATGAATCAATTACAAAATGTATTTAAATAGTGCTATGGACGATCTGATCTTTATTACATCTATACTTAATATTATAAAGCGGAAAAGTTTGTTTGTTTGCTTGAACGCGCTAATCTTCGAAAGTACAGGGTGGATTTGGATGAAATTTGGTATGGAAGTAGCACTTTACGTACGTACTTTTTTCGCGACTGCAAAAAAGGAGAGTTATGTTTTTACCGTGATAGAATCCACGGGAGCGAAGCCCCGCGTGAGTACTAGTAATTATATAATTATATATAAATAAAGACGAACGCTTCTATATTTGTCCTGTATGCATTCTAAACCATCGATCAGATTGTGATGATTGGGTTTCTAAACCAGAAAATCCACTGCAGCATGTACGACATGTCCAGGCAACCAAAGTCGCGGGCAACAGCTGGTTATTTGTTCTTTAATTTCTTTGTACAGAGTTTTGTCGGCTAGAGTCGAAAACACTTATCCTGATTTAATACAAAAAAAAACTGCATGACAAAAGAGTATGCTTACCTTTCGACAAAGAGTTGGCTCTTGGACTGCATGTCGTTCCACTTGCCCATCACTTTGTCGAGGCTCTTCTTCATGGCGGGTGTCTTGAGGGCGATGCCTGAGGAAGAGAACAAGCATTGTATTATAACATTATCTTGTAACCATACCACACCACCCTATATGAAACACCAGGGGGTGTGTACAGATGGAGGGCTGAGTATTACCTACAAATTAACACACCATCCCCGCATTCTTACAAACAACACGCTAAGATCTAACTAACATAACGACACAAAGCATGAATGCTTGTAAATTACCTTCTATTATATTTATTATATTTGTATTATTGTTGGTAGGCGTTCGGGCACCATCTCCTGATGTTAAGCGATGATGTGGTCGAAGATGAGGCACTCAAATTATTATCACTAAAATTACTTCCTTTATCTTTGTTACTCGAGGGGATAGGCGAAAGCCAAAATATAGGCTCCACCTAGCCTGGGTTCAGATGCTTAAACTTCTGTGGTACGCAATTTTTGTACAGTACCTACATTTGTAAATTATATTTATTTTCTCCTGCTGTGTCAAATCCATACAATGGTTGTCTGTAAAAGATGGCTTTTAGCGATGACAACTGCAATGGGACCGCCCATTGCAGTTGTCAAGTCCTTATTTAATACTGGTATGGTGTACAATAAGGAATATACCTATCTATTTTTTACTTTTATTTTTGACTACTAAGTATTATTATAATCAAAGTCCATCCAGGATATACATGTTCAGCAGTAAGCTACATTCTAATTTAAGTTCCATGCAATAGATGGCTTAACTATTGCCTTCAATCAGACTAAAAATTACAACAAAAACCCCAATGTTTTGGCAGTTCTGGGGATTAAAAGCCAGAACTTATTGTTCAGCAATCACGCTTATGACCTTTAGACTATTTAGGCAGTCAGATTATTTCATTAACAACAAAAGGTACCAAATTACGATGAATATTGAGTCTTACCTCTGAACGTAGTCTGTACTTCTTCGACATCGGTGGTGAGGCTGTGTACGCTGGTCTCCCAGTCCTTGTGCTGCAGCACCAGGTGCTCCAACGAGTCCAGGTCGCGAGGGATGTGGCTCGCTATCCTCTCGTGGAGCTGTCTCTCCAGAACTTCCAGACGTTCCAGGAGGTTGGACGACTGTTCTGTGAATATGCGGGCGGCGTTCTTTGATTCTTCTGTGGAAAGAAAAGATGGATGGTTTTATTAAACGTAAAAGAATATAATCAGCCTGTACTGTTTCTAGTGCTGGATGTGTCCTAGGAGTAGAAACCTGACGGGGTTGCGGAAATGCAGTAACAAGATACCGCGGCCCGGGAACTTAAGGGCAGCTGAAGGAACAGGGTGGGTTTTTAGTCAGTAGATGTCTGACACACCATTCCGCTTAACGCTGAGCGGGAGAAGTTATTCGATGATTTTCCCACCCAGAAAAAAAAAGAAGTAGAAACCTCTTCTGTATGAGAAGGAAGAGACCATAATCTACCAAACGGTAACTACGCTAACTTAAGAACGATCTGAAGTTTGACAGGTCATTAAGCTGAAGTAAGAAGCTCTCAATAAAAAAAAAATAGCTTACGTTAGTGTATTTAGCGGTCTAAATTTAGGGTATATTAAGCGTTCCAATATTAAGTTGAATACAAATTACGCACACAAAACAGTTTACACGTACTCAGACATAGAATAAATTAGAATAGAATCTAACCGTCGTCTCTTCTGCATAGGAAACGACCAATTGTAAATATGCACTAGCTTCTAACATTTTATAAGTAACTAGCGACCCGCCCCGGCTTCGCACGGGTGCAATGTTTATATTAAATATAGGCAGCGTTCGCGAGAATCGTTAACGTACGGCAGGTTTTTCGACGCCTTACTCCACAATTTTCACTACCACGAAAAATCCTATCTATTTTCCGGGATAAAATATAGCCTATACGGATTCGGAAGAATCCATCTAAGTAATGGTAAAAGAAATTTTGAAATCGGTCCAGTAGTTTTTGAGCCTATTCAATACAAACATACAAAAATACAAAGGTTTCCTCTTTATAATATTATAAGTATAAGTATAGACAACTGAAATTCTTACAATATTTTTGAATTAAAGATTTAGATTAAAGAAACATTTTATACGGTGACACAAATATCAATTTTTGTTGATAATAAAGTAGCATAATGGTTTTCATTATAACAGAGGTGTCTTAGAACATACATATGGATACATCTGTTTCACTACGTAAACTTTGATATTGCAGTAATTCTAACGCTAATTGAAAGTAAACAAGTTCGTGATCTGTGTTATACAGGACGATTATTAGTTCAAATGGTTATTTACGGACCCACAGGCTGCCATCATATGAATGAACCGACTAACTTTGTTTTTGACCTATTCATGATCAGTGCAATTGAAGATATCATTAACAACGGAAGATGCCTGTTCTATTTTGTTCGCTCCTTTGTGCTCTGCAATTCACGGCTAGTTGTGCTTATGTTTATCTCGTCTCAAAAAACGAGACATTTATAAACTACTCATTGACGTAACCTCTTATTGTTAGACACATTTCTGCAATCATACTGATTGCACCGATTGTTTTTGCGTTTGACAGCGACGAAACAGTGTTGGCAAAACTATTTAAAATCGTGACGCTTCATTTCGTAACAACCGCAGCAAGAATACAGCAACAAAACATCAACGATTATAACCTCACTTCATGTACAAACAGAAACCATAAACAAACCAAGAGTCTATTATTCCAAACACAAAACTATAGCGCAGAAACTCTCATAGAGTAAGTCACACTCAAAGTCACCAACACAGGTTCACGTCATTCCAATCCGTATCAAACGGATCAATTAATCGCTCCACTAAGCACCTGGGTCTCGCCGCCTCCGCTCAACTCGTTCCACGGTCCTCTCAACATACACAATATAGATCCTCAAATACATTTAATATTATATTAAAAGTACTGAAAAATGTTGAACAGTTGACCGCGTTCGTGATACTGAAAGTAAGAGATCTAGACGGGTGGAATGACACGACACAGACTGGCCGAAACAGTGCGACGACAAGAAATTTTAGGCAAAATTACGCAGTGAACGAAGGATCAACGCTTTGTCTATTTGCGTGCATCATCTTTACACAAATGGCAGCAGTTTCAGAGTTCGATATGTAATAATATAATAATCTTGTAATCTAATTATATTTTTCCTCGGCAGGAAAAGTATAACATAGACTTTTTGCACGGCGAGCTCCGTCGATGAATCACTAGTTTGTTCGGCATAACGGCTTAATGAAATCAATAGGTTTCTATCGACACGTATAAAATGTAAGACAACGAGACTGAGCAGGATATTAACAAAGAAAAACTGTTACATAATACTTTGGTAGATCAGAATCAAATGGTGCGTTCGGGTGCAGAAAACTTAAGTGTATCGACAGATTAGCACGACACATCTAACATTGATTTTGAGAAAAGCCAACCACTCGTAATGGCATTTCAAGTATATGCAGTAAGAAAAATGTGTTTATCTCCATAATAAAGTCCT
Organism: Tholera decimalis; assembly: GCA_943138885.2. Taxonomy (NCBI): domain Eukaryota; kingdom Metazoa; phylum Arthropoda; class Insecta; order Lepidoptera; family Noctuidae; genus Tholera; species Tholera decimalis. Next base: position 9,763,649 of record OW964570.2, read on the forward strand.
ACCATAACCACACTCAACATAACATAATTCGGAGATTGACCTACTGTTCTCTTTCACTCTATACACCTCCCACAGTGCTCTATTGAGAATTGTAGTGATAACCGTCCCAACCTGTATTTCAGCGCAAGGTCAATCGAATTGAACGTCGACTGTTCAAAAATACTATGACATCATTAGACTCTAAAATTAATTGACGGCACTTTTAGGATTTAAAGCGATTCTAGTTAGTGACTATTCAGAGGACGGGAGATCAGAGCACGCGACTCCAATCAAAATCTTTCTTTGAAATACTTTTAACGGAACCCACGAACCATCTTGCGAAACTTCGAAATATAAAAGCGTGTGTGTGAATCATTTGGTAAGAAAAAACATTTCTGGGAATAAGTATTGGATTACTCAACCGCTTGTGCTGATAATTTAAACTACTCTGTTGACTATTACAGAATTCTGACGAAGTACGGCACCTATGTGATGAACGTTGCAGGAACTTTTCTTCTGCTCTCTTTTGAGTACACCAAAGATTGACACTGAGAGTGAAGCCTGTACTTTATATCGTTTCATCATATTTAATTTAATGCTGTTTTGTGAAGTGTTTGTATAATGCTCACTTGTTTGGTAAAACTAAACTAAATTATTAATTGTCATTTATTTATTCATTTACTTCACTTTGACAGAGAAATCTGCTTAAATTAATAGGAGAAATATTAAATAATAAGAAACAGCAGTCCATAACTCCATCAGTCATTTCACAGTACTCCAAGCATATAGACAAGACTAAACGAGTTCTTTTATTCCAATGCACTGCATGAGATATTCGTCAACGAATCGTGGGCGATTGGTTAACAGTCAACTCATGGGCCTTAAAAACAACTAAGGTTTTAACACCAATCTTACTTTGACATCAATCGTAATTTTGAAGCGTATAGGGTTGGACTTGTGATCGAGAGGTTACGGGTTCGAACCCCATTCATTACACTATAGCCGTGAATCCACTCTAACACAAGCATAATATATTTAGCTTAGTTGGGGGGTTGACAAGATTGCTAGTAATGTGAATTATACCGACATCGTTACTTCTGATTCTTAAAAACACAAATGACATCACACACGATAGGCCTTTAGGCTGCGTTTCCACCAGAGATGTGCGAGGATGCGTAGCGAGAGATGTGTTTGTAAAGAACCAATAGAATCGCTTCATTTACCTCGCCTCGGTCAGCACAGCTCTGGTGGAAACGGCTCAGCGGAGCTAGATTTTTGCGCATACAAAACAAGCAAGGGATGTGTGCGAGGGATGTGTGCGAGAGATGTGTTGCGAGGGATGTGTTGCGAGGAATGTGTGTTGAGAAGGATGTGTTGCGAGGTTTGCGCATCATCGCATCACACATTAATGCGCATTTTCACAGCTCTGCTACACATCCTCGTAGGCACATTTTCATCGCACAGCTTTGGTGGAAACACCCACACATTTTCACAGCACAGCTAGACATCCTCGCACGACACATTTCCATCGCACATCTCTGGTGGAAACGCACCCTTAAAGTCAAAAACATGTTCATTTAGCGTTAATTCATAAAAAAGTGGGAGTTGTTTGATTCATTTGTGAAATATGTTATAGGCAAGGTCGACACCTCGCGCTGTTAGTACAATTGGTGGGTAAGTGCTGCGTGCGTGATATCATCGTAAATTGGGAGTAGGCGAGTTGATAATGTGTTTTGGTAGGACAGATGAAGGGACTTATTATCCTTGCTTGAGTCTCCTTTGAGGCGGATGACTTTGTTTAGGGATTCCGCTTTGTGATTTGAAGTCTTATATCCTTATTAATATTATAAATGCGAAAGTAACTTTGTCTGTCTGTGTGTTACTCAATCACGCCTAAACTACTGAACCGATTTAAATTAAATTTGGTACGGACATAGTCTAGAGCCTGAGAAAGGACATAGGCTGCTTTTTAATGCGAAAAAAGGGCTGAAAGGGGTTGAAATAGGGGCTGAAAGTTTGTATGGAAATTACGTCATTTTTAAAGCTTGAAGCTTGAAACTAATTTTTTATACTTTTGATTAGAATAACGTACTTAAATAAGCTATTAGCAGTAAAATATTATAAATATCTTATTTATGTATGAGTTTTATTTTCAAAATAATTAGTCTAAAAAATTAAAAATGCTGCCGAAAGTCACTATTCCGCGCGGACGAAGTCGCGGGCACAGTTAGTAGTGTTATATGTAACATAATACCCCATTGTACCCATTGTATTACCCTTTTTAGTTGTTAAATCATTATTTATTTCTGTTATGGTGTACAATAAAAAGTAAATCTATCTATCTACCTAATATATCAAAATTTTGAAAATCTGCGTCACGTACGTCTCGTATTAGTCTGGTATTTGCTGAAGTGGACCTATATGAAGCAGCCGTGAGGCACACAATTGTTTTTTTAATATTATTGAGTGCTTTCTGTCTTTACAAATAAATATTATTTATTCCTTTCTTAATGATCGATACGGAGTGATTGATATAAAATTATTTACAGATAATATTACAGATAGATATCAAAGAAATATTTATTTTGATTCATATATTAACTACAATATTTCCGCATACTAGTAATTTTTCCTGTATAGTGAGTGCATTATCACAAAAACTCAAACTCGGAACAACTATTTTTAAGCCATACAAATTTTTTTAATCAATGCGGGAATAGAACCCGCGACACAGCGTATTAGCCGAACGTCAACCACTGCGGCAACTGTGGTGTATATATCTGTCTAGAGATATGTCTGAAGGCTCAATAAGCTCAATAATAATCAATTTCTAAACATCCAATTAGGTTTCTAGACCATCATTTAAGAGTAGAGTTACTAGCTTTTTTATAGAAAACAATTTATTCAGACTGCGTGCGAGCTAATGGTTGTACGGATGTAGCATAAAAAATGAGATCGAACAAAGTCATTAGCAGCTTTTTCTTAACAGAGTTGATATGGAGACACTAATAGTCATGTATGAGTAAAATTAGAATCAGTCACGAGTACCCTTTTTTCTCTCTGGATGGAGCAGAAGAGTGTCAGACTTCTTCTGACTAAAAACCCACCCTGTTCCTGCAGCAGTTCAGGGGCCGCGGTACCTCCTTAGAACATTGCCGCAACCCCGGCAGGCAATAGGGCCCCGTCACTAGTGCTGAGGACTCTTTGAGGCAGGCACGGGTACCCTACGAGGGTAGCTAGTACCGCGATAAGTTCGTTACTTCTACTATCTCCTCCAATATATTCCATCTCATTTGGTAAATACATACTGATTACGACATGAGTATAATGTATGACACAACTTATTGAACTCATAAACTCGCTATGACTGGTTTCGAAGGGAATTTCAATACTGATTCTTCAGCCAGTAAAAAGGCCTGCGTTCTGATAACTTAGAAAGTTGCTACAGCCGCTTCGTCGCCTATTAAAAAGTATATGGACACTGATACAGCCTAAGTATTTCTGCCCGGACCAACTCAAACCTATGGGTGTATACCTAACTTTTAATAAAGTTTTACAATATTAAAAATTAATACATTACCTCCTTTCCCGAACGAGAATATTCGTTTTATTTTCTTCATTGCAGTTTGCACTTAACACTTTTCGTTATTAAAACAATAATACTTTAAGTAATTATTTACAAAGCCACAGGATACAACATTTTCACTTGTTTATTACGTGTAAACAATGAAATATTCAAACAAATTAATCTGGGAGAAGAAATATAAGGTAAACTTTCATTCCAAAACCCAAAGTACGATATAGTTCTCAAAAAAAAAGAAGTCCCTCCTCACGAAAGAAAGGACCGACTTAAAGCATTCTGAAATTACGACACACTAAAAAGCACCGAGAAACAGGACCAATTTGTCCTCTCATTCATTAAACGCAAAAAGCCCACTGAATTTATCAAAATTCTACTGAATTTTTTTATTCAAACTACGGACATCCGATAAAACTGAACGTTACGCACCAAAGATGAATCGCATATGATTTGCGTATGAAAAAACCAATCTAATAATAGAATTTTGTCTCATATAATTTGAGCAATTACCGGAGTACTGGGCGCCATTATTATTTATAAGAGTAATTAAAATTATTAACGAGGGTTACAATGTAATCGGGTTACGGATGGTTTCTGATGTTCTCATTGTATTTAAAACATATGTTTGGTACATATTTTGAGGCATCATTTGAAGTTCAAAAGTTTAGATACGATCTTAAAACGGTCATTCCCGCTCGTCACCCACCTCGTTGTCCTCTCAGGTGACGAGTGGAGATTTTATTTAAAAAATATCCCATATGTCACCCCCAGGTGACGAATGAATCATTGTTATATAGTTACTTATATACTTAATTATCTATACTAATATTATAAAGCTGAAGAGTTTGTTTGTTTGCTTGAACGCGCTAATCTCAGGAACTACGGTTCTGATTTGAAAAATTCTTTCAGTGTTAGATAGCCCATTTATCGAGGAAGGCTATAGGCTATAAAACGTGTAACGGAAACCTCATATCTATCCAAAAGGACTGAAGACAACATCTGGTATGGAGTCTCTATGCAAAGTTTCAGCTCAAAATAAGTGATTCACAGAATTGACCCCAAATTATTGGTTTCATATATTTCTTGAATACCAGTAATAATAAACGTGTCACAGCACTATGAGGGTCATCACTTTCCACGTCACTTGCCAATAAAACGATAATTCTTTTCGTTCTTCTTAATTTGAAAAATTCGGTCTCTGGTATCAGTGTATTGAAATTTCTAATAAGTTCCACACATGTAGACATAGGATTACAAAACCCTTGCCATATCGTTTGTTATCATCCAAAGAAGCTGTGCACTTGGTATGTATATACCCTTTAAATTACACGTTGTATATCATCACGCTAAGACCAATAGCGGAGCACTAATGAAGAATGTTTCAAAATCGGGGGATTTTTTTTCCACGCGGACGAAGTCGCGCGCGGAAGCTAGTTACTTATATAGTTACTCATCATCTGCTTAGACTTTATGGATTCCAGTCTAACCACATGCAGCTGATTATATTGTTTTACATGGAATGACTGCCTATCTGACCTCCACAATCTATTAGCTGGGTAATATGAATCCACTTGGTAAGACTAGCATCAGAATTTCTGGCTTCTGACTAGATACTGTTTTACATGGAATGACTGCCTATCTGACCTCCACAATCTATTAGCTGGGTAATATGAATCCACTTGGTAAGACTAGCATCAGAATTTCTGGCTTCTGACTAGATACTCTTTTACATGGAATGACTGCCTATCTGACCTCCACAATCTATTAGCTGGGTAATATGAATCCACTTGGTAAGACTAGCATCATAATTTCTGGCTTCTGACTAGATACTGTTTTACATGGAATGACTACCTATCTGACCTCCACAATCTATTAGCTGGGTAATATGAATCCACTTGGTAAGACTAGCATCAGAATTTCTGGCTTCTGACTAGATACTGTTTTACATGGAATGACTGCCTATCTGACCTCCACAATCTATTAGCTGGGTAATATGAATCCACTTGGTAAGACTAGCATCAGAATTTCTGGCTTCTGACTAGCCGTAACGACTGTCAAACATATACATATGACAGCCGGGACCAACGTGCTTTCCGAAGCACGGAGAAAATTCGATATGTTAAGATGATCACCCATCTACATACCGACCTCGGCAAGCGTTGCTTTACATGAAGACCGTCTCTTGCGGCTGTTATTATACAACGTGTAACGGAAACCCCATATCTATCCAAAAGGGCTGAAGACAACATCTGGTATGGAGTCTCTATGCAAAGTTTCAGCTCAAAATAAGTGATTCACAGAATTGACCCCAAATTATTGGTTTCATATATTTCTTGAATACCAGTAATAATAAACGTGTCACAGCACTATGAGGGTCATCACTTTCCACGTCACTTGCCAATAAAACGATAATTCTTTTCGTTCTTCTTAATTTGAAAAATTCGGTCTCTGGTATCAGTGTATTGAAATTTCTAATAAGTTCCACACATGTAGACATAGGATTACAAAACCCTTGCCATATCGTTTGTTATCATCCAAAGAAGCTGTGCACTTGGTATGTATATACCCTTTAAATTACACGTTGTATATCATCACGCTAAGACCAATAGCGGAGCACTAATGAAGAATGTTTCAAAATCGGGGGATTTTTTTTCCACGCGGACGAAGTCGCGCGCGGAAGCTAGTTACTTATATAGTTACTCATCATCTGCTTAGACTTTATGGATTCCAGTCTAACCACATGCAGCTGATTATATTGTTTTACATGGAATGACTGCCTATCTGACCTCCACAATCTATTAGCTGGGTAATATGAATCCACTTGGTAAGACTAGCATCAGAATTTCTGGCTTCTGACTAGATACTGTTTTACATGGAATGACTGCCTATCTGACCTCCACAATCTATTAGCTGGGTAATATGAATCCACTTGGTAAGACTAGCATCAGAATTTCTGGCTTCTGACTAGATACTCTTTTACATGGAATGACTGCCTATCTGACCTCCACAATCTATTAGCTGGGTAATATGAATCCACTTGGTAAGACTAGCATCAGAATTTCTGGCTTCTGACTAGATACTGTTTTACATGGAATGACTGCCTATCTGACCTCCACAATCTATTAGCTGGGTAATATGAATCCACTTGGTAAGACTAGCATCAGAATTTCTGGCTTCTGACTAGATACTGTTTTACATGGAATGACTACCTATCTGACCTCCACAATCTATTAGCTGGGTAATATGAATCCACTTGGTAAGACTAGCATCAGAATTTCTGGCTTCTGACTAGCCGCAACGACTGTCAAACATATACAAATGACAGCCGGGACCAACGTGCTTTTCGAAGCACGGCGAAAATTCGATATGTTAAGATGATCACCCATCTACATACCGACCTCGGCAAGCGTTGCTTTACATGAAGACCGTCTCTTGCGGCTGTTATTATACAACGTGTAACGGAAACCCCATATCTATCCAAAAGGGCTGAAGACAACATCTGGTATGGAGTCTCTATGCAAAGTTTCAGCTCAAAATAAGTGATTCACAGAATTGACCCCAAATTATTGGTTTCATATATTTCTTGAATACCAGTAATAATAAACGTGTCACAGCACTATGAGGGTCATCACTTTCCACGTCACTTGCCAATAAAACGATAATTCTTTTCGTTCTTCTTAATTTGAAAAATTCGGTCTCTGGTATCAGTGTATTGAAATTTCTAATAAGTTCCACACATGTAGACATAGGATTACAAAACCCTTGCCATATCGTTTGTTATCATCCAAAGAAGCTGTGCACTTGGTATGTATATACCCTTTAAATTACACGTTGTATATCATCACGCTAAGACCAATAGCGGAGCACTAATGAAGAATGTTTCAAAATCGGGGGATTTTTTTTCCACGCGGACGAAGTCGCGCGCGGAAGCTAGTTACTTATATAGTTACTCATCATCTGCTTAGACTTTATGGATTCCAGTCTAACCACATGCAGCTGATTATATTGTTTTACATGGAATGACTGCCTATCTGACCTCCACAATCTATTAGCTGGGTAATATGAATCCACTTGGTAAGACTAGCATCAGAATTTCTGGCTTCTGACTAGATACTGTTTTACATGGAATGACTGCCTATCTGACCTCCACAATCTATTAGCTGGGTAATATGAATCCACTTGGTAAGACTAGCATCAGAATTTCTGGCTTCTGACTAGATACTCTTTTACATGGAATGACTGCCTATCTGACCTCCACAATCTATTAGCTGGGTAATATGAATCCACTTGGTAAGACTAGCATCATAATTTCTGGCTTATGACTAGATACTGTTTTACATGGAATGACTACCTATCTGACCTCCACAATATATTAGCTGGGTAATATGAATCCACTTGGTAAGACTAGCATCATAATTTCTGGCTTCTGACTAGATACTGTTTTACATGGAATGACTACCTATCTGACCTCCACAATCTATTAGCTGGGTAATATGAATCCACTTGGTAAGACTAGCATCAGAATTTCTGGCTTCTGACTACCCGCAACGACTGTCAAACATATACAAATGACAGCCGGGACCAACGTGCTTTCCGAAGCACGGAGAAAATTCGATATGTTAAGATGATCACCCAACTACATACCGACCTCGGCAAGTGTTGCTTTACATGAAGACCGTCCCTTGCGGCTGTTATTATACAACGTGTAACGGAAACCCCATATCTACCCAAAAGGACTGAAGACAACACCTGGTATGGAGTCTCTATGCACAGTTTCAGCACAAAATAACTGACTCAAAGAATTGATACCAAATTATTGGTTTCATATATTTCTTGAATACCAATCATAACAAACGTGTCACAGCACTACGAGAGTCAATAACTTTCCACGTCACTTGCCAATAACACAATAATTCTTCGTTCTTCTTAATTTGTAAAATTCGGTCTACGTACACGTAGACTTAGGATTAAAAAACACTTGCCATATCGTTTGTTATCATCCAAAGAAGCCATGCACTTGGTATGTATATACCCTTTAAATTACACGTTGTATAGTTACGAGTTTCCTTATATAAGTTACTACACACCCTACGTAATAAGACGCCACAGAAAACTGTATGCTACAGACACTTCATTAATTTATTTGTGTCAAAGAAAGGTCAAAGACGAAAGAAAAGACTGAATAATCTGCATAACAGAAAAACAAAATCTTGGCTAGGAAAAATAAAATTCGCGCCAAAATTATATGTGGAAACCCAGTCTGATAGAAAAGTATGAAGAGTAGGTATAAACATTGCAAAACTGTACCACTTAGTAGCAGGTCATGCTAACAGACACATTACTCAACTCCAGCAGATAAGAGCGATGCACCATTTTTATAAGATTAGTACCAAACCGAAAAGAAAATCGGAACTAAAAAATAACAGCCACAAGATTCAATAAAAGTATCAAACCAGGATGGGTAACCAATATCCATCTTCTTCTCAAACAGAGAAATATTTATGCTTGAAATTTACACTAAGTCGTTGGTTTCAGCTTTAGTTTCTAAATCTCTGGATGGATTGTATGTAAGATAATGTGGCAAGAAAGCAGGTTTCTATAATTGAGAAGACACACATACATATAAAATAAGGAGGGAATGTAATGTGATCATATATTTGACAATTGTAAGATACGTTTTTATCTTTAAAACAGTGTATAAAGTTTTAGATTTCCAATCTGTAATGTTATGCATTTAAACATAAATAAATTGAGATATTGGCTAATAAATAAGAAAGAAAATCCGTGTGAAAATATGAAAAGGGCAAGGAAGATTTTCAATATCAAGATCAAGAATTATTATTAGAGACCAAGATGGTATTGACAATGCTGTAGGTATTTTTTCATGACGTATGAAACGATTTTGCGAAATCGATTGTTAAGTGATGTGTAGCATGCGGGCGGAGTGATGTAACTTGAAAATAAAACGTAAAATTCAAAGCCACTAATTGGCAAATACGACCCATGATTGGCTGTGGTCGAGATGAAGATTGTGAATAAGAAGTTAATCAGCCCATAATGTTTCATCTTTCGGGACGTAGGTCTCCTCTCTATGAGAGGGAATGGGTCGTAATCCACCACACGGGCTCAGTGCGGGATCTTTAGGTCCTAAGACATGCCAATTTCTTAACGAAACGTTCTCAATACACAAATTATTGTGCATAACTGGGTCCGAATCCACGACCTACCACTTATATGTTGGTCCGGCGCCACTGGGCAAACACTGATTGGTAGAAGAATAATTTCTGTATATATAATTCTAATAATATCTGTATATGTCGATTTAGCTAATCAGATCCTAACAGAAGTAAAATAGTATGAGATTAAGTATGGTACACTACAGGCATTCACCATACACCACACGCACACACACACGCACACACAAACATTCATTTAATACTCCCCGTGCACACTTTTTACTACAGTATAATAATGTTAATTAAAAAAAAATATTTTCTACACGTTTGTCACTCGGCTGTAAGATTAGATATAAATAAATAAATATTAATTTCTGGTTTAATGAAATAGAGAAAAGAGATGTCGTTTAAGTGCCTGGGTAGTGGGATGTAATTAATAATCGTATGTCTAAATCATAAGCTTCAATAGCCTAATGGCTAAGGTGACGGACTTGTGATCGAGAGGTTGTGGGTTCGAAACTCACCCATTACACTATTGTCGTGAACCCACTCCAGGTACAAGCATATTTAGCTTAGTTGGAGGGGTTAACAAGATTACTATTAATGTGAATATTAATGTAAAAAATTATTAAGTATGCTTTATTAATATGTAATACCTATTGTTAATGCATTGATAATGTTGGCATGAGAATGCTGAATGCAAGCATGAAACAATAATGTTTAGTGATTGCAATTAAAAATATAAAAACGAATGATTTATCGTATAGGGAAGAACCTACACTGTATGAAAATCACTTGATTGTTACTAAATAAAAACTTTAGTTCTTGACTGCTTACTCTTAAAATGACTTAACATTAACCAGCATGCATACAAGTCTCAAAATAAATTTCTATATTCCAAAACTTATGTACTTATAATTATCCGTGAAAACAAAACTATTAATGTGTATAAAAATAAAACAACACACTACCGCAATAACAAAAACTATCCACAATACTACAAACTTCTATTATAGTCGAACAATACTACTCCTACGATTCACTAAAACTCTTAAACGGCACTAATCTCTCAAAATAAATAAACAATAGAATTAAAAATAACCATGACAATTCTATATTTCTTCAAAAAAACAAGTTCCGAATTCAGGAAACCGAAACACAAACGAAAACAAAAACAATCGTTTACACATCGACAAAAATCGCTCAAAATTGCAAAGCATACAGCAGTCATAACACTATGATCGCGAGTTATGTTTTGTACAAACAATGGTACTACTATACTACGGGTCGTACGACTCACTAATTGCGACTGACGGCGGGTGCCTGTAGATTGTAGCCCGTAGGACCGAGATGATGCGACCTTTGTTGTGAGACGTCGATTTTATTGAGGTGTAGCGGGAGCAACGGCTTTGATACTTTAGCCTCATCCAAAGATATTATAACTTTTTTAATAATATAGAATAGAAGAAACGACATGAACTATTAAATTGCAATAAACTTTACTGTTGCAGAAGAAAAGAGCAGATAAAATGCTCGGTTATATAAATGTAACGGATTATATTTGTTTTTAGTTTATAACTAATAAAAAGATATAATTAAGACGGCATTTATCTATTTTCGTAATTAACTACATAAAAACTGTTTTCCAAATAAATATAATCATTAAAAAATTTTTTTTCAAGGTTTAATAGCAATTTCTACTCATTGAAATTGATAAAATTGCATCATTTATACCAGGCTATGATCGAGATTTATTATGATTAGTAAATTTAAAATACCCATAGCGCTGTAACGCAGCCATATGCGAAAATGACTTTATATTACAATTTTTTTTTTGGAATTAGATCAGCAATAAATAACCCAAATATACTAATTCGGGAAAAAAATATAAAACAAATGTTACAGCTCATACTAGCAACGAACCTAAGTCCCACTATTCTTTAGAATTAAAGCCAAGTATCAAAACGTGTTGTTAATCGAAGTGTCAAGGTGCACGCACTAGATAAATTATAAATTACGATATAGCAAGTCGTTAGCAGGACCTCGAGCAAATGTTTGGTGGCCACGCGACCTGCAGTAAACAATCTGACCAACACTATTCATAGTTATTATGTCATGTGAATAGTAACGGCGATTTTTGATCGCACCTTAAGACATCGTTCTGCGTACAGCTAGAGGGTGGAATTCTCTACCGGGGCATACCCCGGTAGAGAATTCCACCCTCCAAGTCTAAAACCATCGGGAACCATAGTTCCCGATGGTTTTAGACTTGGAGTCTTTAAGTCAAGAGTGAATACTTTACTTCTAGATAAGCGTGCTTCATCTTCGACCACATCATCACTTACCATACGGTGAGATGAAGTACACACGGGAGCCGATCATTAATAAAAAACAAACATAAAATAAAAAATACTACTTTGAATTAATAGGTGTCCAATAAAATATTATTTGGACTGGGGTAAGAATAATATAAATAAGGCTTTTATTGTGGTTATTGGCTGATGCAGAATATTTAGCCTTAAAATATATGAAGCTGACTAGCAGTCGCGCGAGGGTTACCGTGAACTTTATCACGATAAAACCATAACCCTGCTTTTTGCAGTCGGGTAAAAAGTAAACTATAACCTTACTTAAGCTCCAAGCTACTTTCATACCTAATTTCATACAAATCCACCCAGTCCTTCGGTGATTAGCGCGTTTAAACAAACTTCCGCTTCATAAATATTTGTATAGATTCCAAATCTGACACATAAGTACGAAAAGACTAGGCACTCTTTCTACACATTCTTATCAATTCAAATTATGTCCATAGATAATTTTAACGGTTGCACATCTCTTTGCTATAAAGTTTCATGGTAAAGATAGTTTGGGATTTAAAAAGAGAATTACGTAGTCCATCGGCGTCAGGCTGGTCAATTCACGCATTAGCGTATAGTATGGCTCCATTATGAATTAATCATATTTGCAGGTAGTTTACATACCTACTAGCAACTTGGCACTAATGTGCTATTGTTTTCTATCTCAATACATTATTGTTGTACTTTAAAGGTAAGAGTAAGGTAACAGTGCCAATCGTCCTAAATAAACAACACTGTTGTTGTTTCTTTCGTCTCTCATAGAACTTATAATGCAAAAAAAAAAAAACAAAAAACAAAACGCATATAATCTACAAAATATATAAACTTTGCGGTATATTAGAGAAGTTAGACGCTATTGAAGTGAGGTGTTTGTCTTTGTCGTGTTAAACATAATTTGTGCTAAACCACGTGACTAGCGAGTGACGTCACAAGCAATTAGTGTAGCCTCTGGTTACCATAGATTTTTAAAAAGCTGGCATCGTATCTTTTTCGGTATTTTTTTTTATTGATAATAGGTTCGCGTTTGACCACCATCTCACCTGATGGTAAGTGATGATGTGGTCGAAGATGGAGCACGCTTACCTAAAAGTAATCTATTCACTCTTGACAAAAGACCCCCAGGTTATAGCTATCGGGAAACACAGACTCCAGCAGGGAATTCCACTCCTTAGCCGTGCACAATGCAAAACAACTTAGTATGCACAATGAAAGTATTCCCAAAACGTTTAGTGCGTATGGGTGGGATGTCCACCATGTAACGATGGCGCATCACCGTTTATCTTGTAGTCCGATGATGAAACCGATATATAGTAGTATTCCGACTATGGCGATCCATAGTATCCTGCCAAATTAACTCAGCACATTGCATCTTGTAAAAATTACCTGTCGTCCTCCTTGTATCTTTTAAATACATCCAAAGGACACTTACAGCGATAAGACTGCCTAATGTGTCACCGTGTGTATTGTATTATTAATCGTTATTTTAATGTATCATTTATTAAAAACATAATAAAGAGTATTATATTCCTCAATTCTATTTTGTAGTTTATCAAGGTCACCCTAACGTATCACAAATGAAAATATAGTTTCGTTATAAATCTTAATTCTCGACGCCCGTGTGCCAAACCGCTATTATTCAATTAGACCAATATAAAGTTGATTTTTCTAACTGATTAATTACGTAGTACGAATCATTCGATTGCCGGCCGGCAGAATAACATCTCTTAGTTTAAAAATAAAATTTTCATCCCATAATTGATTAGCCATCTGCGCAAGAGATATTATAGCCCACTCTTTGTTCCTGTTACGAGCTGGGGTTCGGGATAGAAATAATTAACGCCAATTAAACCAAAATTAAATAGTTACATAATAATACTTGAATTAATTAAACACAAAAAAAATTAACACAACTATTCGCACCACAACACTTGTCACTTAACACTTAAATCGCACTGAAATTCACTTGTAAAGCTTCGATTATATCGCGTATTCGTCTCGTAATAAGCCTGACTCTCTGCGTCCCTTTGCGATCTATTTATACCGCGGTCTGTGAGTTCTAGAACATTCTTGTAAAATCGACTCACCGCCAACACTGCTAAGAATATTCCAGCAGCTACTCGAGATACTCAGTACTGCTACTCGCCGCTAGATGGCGTTAGTGTCTCGAACATTCTAGACTTCTGTCGAAGTTTCTCGACGTATTCACTAAGCGACTGGCGTAACATTCCTTTACTCTAATCGGATACGACCGGAGAGAGAACAGGCGCAGAACCAACGGCTTAACATGTTTCCGAGGCACGGGGGTTATCACACCACCAACACCCAAACTCCGGGCTACTACTGAGGAATTTCAAAAAAAAAAACCAATATCACATTTTGCCCAACCCGGGAATCGAATACAAGACCTCTTGCTTAGCACCAAGGCAGAGCTACTTTACATGTGCGACCAAGACCATAGACAAAGAGAATAAACTATTTCCTGGTAAAATACAAAACGCTGATCTATATCGAAACTCTGTGCTATGTAGACTGGTCTACACTGTCCTCTCATACCTAATAATATTTTGATGTGGAAACTATTTAAAATTCAATAAAACTGACCGTGATCTAGCCGGTTCCTCTTGAAAGCAAACGGCATTTTATAAGTGCCTATGATGCGTTATGTGAAATAGAATCTTTTTTTTAAAAGAGAATCAGAAATGTGGGCGGAATTCACATTACTAGCAATCTTATTAACCCTTCCAACTAAGCTAAATATGTTTGTGTCTGGAGTGAGTTTACGGTAATAGGTGGGATCAGAACCTGTGATCTCTCGATCACAAAGGTTGTCTGTAAAAGATCGCTTTTAGCGATAAGACCGCCCATTGTAACACCCTTTGTAGTTTTTAAGTCCTCATTTAATTGGTGTACAATAAAGAGTATATCTATCTATCTTAGTTATTAGGCTATTGTCGCTTAAAACTGTATACTAAATTTGAATTGTTTTGAATCTTGTAAGTCTATAGGTAACGTAACGGTTTCTTTCTAAAATATGCCGTGTATTACAATTTGTATTTTATGGTACGTATATATCAAACGATAAATATTAATTGAAGTGTTCCCAAGGGTACAGTTTTGTCGCAAGAATTGCTTCAATAATAATCTTATGTCCACACTAATATTTTGCGGTCCACTTTTCATACGTAACATAATGTTATGTGACAATTATATTTAAGGTAAGATAATAAATAGAAAATTGTTTATTCTTAGCCCTAGCTGAGATTATGTTGCGAAGGTACTGTGAATTGTATGTTTTTGTTACTAAGCAGGATATTTAAGGGTACTGTTTTCGAAGAGAATTTTAAGGGAGACGTTACTTTCACATATTCTTAAAGAATTCATTTTAATTTAATTTAATTTAACTACTTATCTAGTATCAAAATTATAATTATCAGTAATAGTGTTCACAAAATTATAATTAACATTGGTCGAAAACCGACCATCATATTTGGGCTATATAAACTTCAACTGTGCCAAATTTCATACTTCTCCGTTTGCGTAATTTTCGTTAAAAAGTGATACAAAGTTTTTGCTTCTCATTCAAATACAGATTTCACCCTTCAGATTTCCACTTCTGTTTATGGCGCTAGATGAGGCTGGCACATGAATGTGAAGTGTTTTTCTGAGTGGGAAAATCATCAAAAGACTCCTCCAGCTGTAGGTGGAGTGGAAGGGAGTTTCAGACGGTGGTTTATCTTGTTAGAACAATCCCGCAACTTCGGCTGGAATGCGGAGCTTGGCACAAGTGAAGAGAGGCATAGGCCTCCCAACTTGCACATTTGTGAAGTCAGGCTGTAGATGATGATGATTCAAACTACGTACCCTCCGCTCTGGCCCTCCTCTCAAACTCGTCGAACAGCCTGTTGACGTCATCGATCTCTCTTCGCAGCCTCCTCAGCTGAGGGTCGGCTGGGTCTCCCTCTGCTAACAGCTTCTCAGCGTCTTCGTTCAACGCGCGACGAATTGCTTGACGCTGCTCAGCGCCCATTGCTACGAACTGGTAGGAAAAAATGATCTTGTTAATAAGGTTCAATAATTATGATGTTTGAGTGTTTTTATCTCTCAAGTGACTTTAATGCAGGTTCAAAGGATCGGAATATGAGTTGTTTCGAGAGTATCTGAATTGTATTACTAGCTGTTGTTGGTGACTTCCATTTGCGTAGTAAATTCCCATGATAAAAAGGTGCTATTATTACAGAAAATAATACAAATTTAAGAAGCCCTTGATGTTCTTGATTTGGCTTTAAAACTATAGTTATCTCTCATAAGCGAGATAATAGAAAACTGTTAAATATTGGTTTTCATAAAGCATGATAATTTCCTTTTACAGTGTTTAATAATATTATTCTTAATTGTATCTAAGCTACCACATTATAGGTAGTCCTATAATGTTTAGTTTTAGTTATGGAAGAGCAGAGTCTCCTAATACAGACATTATTTGTCTATAAAAACTTTTTACCAAAAAATTAAACCGACTCCCAAAAACACTGCAAAGTGAAAAATAACTTTAATTTCGGTAGTCGGTGTCTAGTTTTGTATTTTCGTTTTTGGCACCGACTTCCGAAATTAAAGTTATTTTTCACTTTGCAGTGTTTTTGGGAGTCGGTTTAATTTTTTGGTAAAAAGTTTTTATTTCACTCTTTTTAGTTGGTCGATTTTTAATTTACCTAGTTAAAAGTGCCTAAATGTCAACTACTTATAACCTTTTACAAAATATTGCTTTTCCCAATGCTGGGCCGTTAATTGTTGAGGAGTTCTCCTGGTACTTCACCATCAGCTCTACTTCACCATATGCATTGTGACGAACATAAAGTGCTTAACATCCATATTCAAGTAATCAAATCGCAATCCACGAAATACTTATTATTGAGTAGGTTCGGCGGCCATCTGTGGTCTTCATCATCAGTTCCACTTCCCCAAATGGTATTTTTTGAGAGCAACTGCACAAGTTACTATAATAAATACCCAAAACGTCATAGGTGTGCCTATAATATTTGAAGAGTTCCCTCGATTTCTCCAGGATCCCATCATCAGATCCTGACCTGGTGACAATGGGACCAATTTCGAAGTATACTCTTTCAAACAAAAAAAGAATTTTCCAAATCGGTTCAGCCGTCGTCGAGTAATCGGTGATCATACATAAAAAATAAAAAAAAATAAAAAATATATATATACGCGTCGAATTGATAACCTCCTCTTTTGGTCGTCGGTTGAAAAGGAGGCTCCAATCTCTATGCTATGTTGTACGATAACTATTTTTTTCAACAAATAATTATTTATTTATTTATTATTTATGAAAAATAATAAGGCTTAATACTATGTGTTTACTACCTTTCATGACAAAAAAAAACAATTTGTCATATACCACTGAAAAAAAAAGTTCTGTTGCAAATGAATAAAATAAAAATAAAACTTACTTGTGGGAAATCCCATCCTTTTACAACCTTGATAGTAGCAAAGATCATGTTCTGCCTCATTCTCAGCTGTTTCCTCTGCCATAGTTGTATCACCTTTAGAAAAACACAGGGAATCAATACACATACACAATACACTAAGAACTGAAGACAATCTAAGAGTCGCATCACGAGCAAGTTCACTTAGAAAATTCTTTATATTAAAAAAAAATTAAACAACATTTTTTTTTTTAATAAAGAACAATAACTGTTCTAGAAATAAAAGCGATTGGTTCTACATAACGGGTGCATATAAAGATATAGATGCATAGAAATCACTGACTACTATAACTGTGTTTGTATTCGGCTATCAGTTATTGATTATTCATTAGCTTAACTGTGATATTTATTATTGTAAATTATGTTGGGATTGGTTGGAAGTTCAGATAAGTTAAGTGTCACATTGGTGTTTGTTTTTATTTATAGTTTATGTCATAATTATTAATAGTACTTGAATTAATTTATGTAGCAGATTGTTACTATAATTGGCGCTCCAAGTCCTCATAAATTTTGTTTAGTTTGTTACAGTGGTGGTATTTTTTTGTAATTTAAACTGTAAAGAAAATTACTCCGAAATATAATAATTATTCTCTGTGGGAATTAATATCCTATTATATTCCCACTACTGGGAAGGCCTCCTCTTGATCAGAGGGATAGTCGGTAGAAATAAATAGTTTTTAATTTTTAATGGGAGTATAGTCGAATATTTAAGTAGTAGGTTTTTTACTCTATCATATTTTTAATACTTTTTTTAGTTTTAGGTTTGTCCTACGATAATCATCAAAAGATAACACTCAACTCAATAAAACCAAGATTTCGGCGGCACTGATGCGCGTGCGCAGCATCATGTGTGTTTACGTTTTCATACTTTAAATGCAATAACATAAGCATACTTTTCCGTACACTCTTAGCTAGATACTGACCCTAATAGGCGTTGCACAGTGGGGACTCCGGAGTGGTCTTTTAAGAGGTAACGGACCCCTTTTATTTTTTGTAGGTGATCACCGGAGTGGTTTTGTGAAGTGAAAATTCCACACTCCCTGGTCTTTCACTCGAAAGTCCAGGTACCTTTTGATCTTTATCAATTCTTATTGTTTTGAAAACGCAAAAATACGTATACAATGTTTTTGAAAATCTAACTAACGGATCAAACAGAGTAATTGTTTTGAAATCTAGTTTTCTAGATTTCAAAACAATTACTCTGTTTAACTCATTGTGTTGAGAACAGTATAATTTTTCTTCCTGCTTCTTTACATAAATTTAAGGATGTCTTATATTATAAAGTGAAAAAAGTATTTCGTTTTGTATTTTCTTCTGTCTTTTTCAAGTCTGTTTTAACAGATAGATATACTCTTTATTGTAGATACACCATAACGGAATTAAATAAACTTATATAATAATTACTAAGGGTCTTACAATGGGCGGTTAAATCGCTAAACGCGATCTTTTAAGCATTCCTAAGTAAATAACTGTATATCCGACTGCACCAGAGAATCTGTCAATAGAAGAAGACGGCAGAAAATCGAGCGGAGAGCTGTGTCCGTTTCTACCACCGACGCGGGCGCTTCTACGTTTTCAAATCAATTACAAATTGGTAAAGGTCAAGAGATGCCTGGACTTTCAGGTGAAAGACCGAAAGTATGGGTTTTACTTCACAAAACTACCCCGGTGATCCCCTACAAAAAATAAAAGGGGTTCGTGTTACCTCTTAAAAGACCACTCTGGAGCCCCCACTGTGCAACAATTAGTGTCAGTATCTAACTGAGAGTGAAGAGAAGAAGTAGGTAAGTACAGTAGTACCCAACTGATATGGCTTACCGATGAACCTGCGCAGAATAGTACATTGTTCACCGAGAGGAGAAAGTGACCGATTACCGTCGAGGGTGTCGTTTGAAGCCCGAGCCGTAGGCGAGGGCTTTAAAACACCCGAGATCGGGAATCGCACTTTCTCTCGAGTGATACATAGTGCTTTATACTACACCTACGAGGAAAATAAAAAACTAAATCTTTACTAATTGAAATTTATATTGAAATTGTTGCAGTTAGTGAAGCTTAATGTAACATTTTTTTAAATTGATTTCTGTGGTAAAAGGTTATCAATCAGTATTTTTGCTGTTTCCTTCAACTGCGGCGGAGTTAAAAAATCTTCATCATCACCATCACTACTTATCATTTTGATAGTTTTATTTTACTTTCTACGAAAAATGAATCCTCAAACAACACACAAATTGAAAATGGCGCCAATGGCGTCTGCAATTTTCACATGTTCTTTTTTCAAATTGTTTATCCTGCCGCCGCAGGGTCGCACTGCCAGCCCGACACCATCCAAAACACAGCTAGTAGCCAGTGTCATTTTGCGAACTTGGAGATAAAAACTCATTGTAAAAACTTTTTGGCTTTTGATATTTAGGTTACCGGCGCATAGTCTTACCCAAAATTAAAAAAAGAAAAACCACGTAAGAAATGGATTTTCATACACTTTTCTCTCCCGCTCAGATGCGTTTTCTCCCCGCATATTTGTTCAATATGCAATGATGTACTTTGTACCGTAAATTTGATAAAGTATCAAGGTACTTTCCAAGCAGGTGTAGTATAAAATGAATTTTCGCACCGCGCTTCGTTTCCTTTACCGCTATTGGTCGGCAGCTGCCACCGTGTTAGCGCGCGACGCGTGACGCGTGAGTAAGACGGAACAAACAGCTGCAGTGTATTATTAACCTTATAGTAGTGACCTAAGGTTGGTAGTAAGTTATAAGCGTTCTTTCGTTAATCTTCGGGGCCATACTTTCTTTTCTGTGCAAACGAAGATTCACGGCGCGCCTGATCTGTTGGGTACCAGTGTAATGCAGTACGTACCCTGTCGTATGCGCTGCGCAGGCGCTGTGCGGCGGCGGCAGCGTCGTGGCAGGGCGGCGGCAGCGCCAACACGGCGCCCGGCAGTGCCGCCTCCGTGCCCGCGCCGCCCAGACGCACGCGCCAGCGCACGCGCCCCGAGTTGTCTACCACGCTCACCGCAGACCCCTTCTCGATCGCCAGCTGTACCCAGAAACATCTATTTAGTCATTGTTCTCACTTCTTGAAGTTGACTAAAATCAAAATCAACTAGAGTCTGGCAAACGAAAGTAGACACTCGAATTATTTGCAAACTTTTTATATGGCAATGCTATACTAATGTCAAACTCAATTTTCCGAAACAAGATGGCGTGTTGTTGGTGATTTGTTGTGATCTTGTCAATAGCGTTTATTCAGCGAAAAATGAACAAAACTATTAAAAGTGGAGTACGGGAGATGTTGTTTTGCATGATGTATATCAAGAAAAACAACATGAGAAAGACGCCGAATTCAAACAAAAACAAGATTGTTTACGTGTGGTGTTCGATTTCATAAGTTAGTATGATGCTACTAAGTTGATACTTTGTCGTAATTAATAATTTATATTTATCTTTTGGCGAGGAAAAATATTTATCTATTCACATTCATTGTATAGTATGTTAAACACCTTTATAATAATGCATTATAGTTATTTAACATACTATTAAATGTTGCATGGTTTTTAACAACTTTTTTCTTTTATAGAAAACCTGGTAGATGTAGCAAGGGTTGATGAGATAACTTTTATAAAGATGTTATTGATTTCATGATTTGCAGAACCTAATCATTCTGTTTTACCATTCTTTACAGAAGTGAGGGTTACTACATTAAAAAGGAAGGTCGTAAAGGCCATATAAACCCACAGTGTCCGACTTAGATAGTTTCGACATAGATGCTATTCGTAACAAAATTAACGAATTTTATATAATTAGAAAACAAGTTTAAAACGAAACACACCACAGCCAGTACATGAAGCTGATGAAATTCTGAAGCAGAACGGGCACGAGGTATTGCGACTTCCCCCCTACCACTGTGATCTAAATGCCATTGAGTTAGTACGGAGTTTGGCTAAACGTACAGTGGCAAGTAAAAATATTGCTCTGCCTGCAGTGGAGTTAGAGAAAGTTATAAAAGAGTCGTTTGAAAATATAACTCCCGAGTGAAAGAAAAGATTGATCATGTCATCCATTTTGAAAATAATATAAAGAAAGGGACAGAATTACAGAAAATAATTTAGAAAGTTTTAAAATTAACGTAGGAAACAATGATTCCAGTGACTAATGAAACTTTCCACATGGAAGTCTTACATTCAGATTTTGAATATAGTGAATAAATCATAACTATTTTAGAATACTGTTGTTTTTTTTTAGATTCGAATTAAGACACAATATCTAAACTATTACCTACCTAAACTACCTTTTGTATTTTTATTCCGATGAAAAAAAAAATAGATAATTCTAAAGTATCAAATAAGGTTATTCCAGGTATTTCATAGTAATTTTGGGGTTGCTATGCTAATATTTTTTAAATTTGCCGCGCTTTTCAGTCTGTACTTTCGTTTGCCAGACTATAAATCAAAATTATTTTATTTCACATAAGCCCACATGGCACGGTTCAAATCAAACCATATAAAAATAAGATAGGCCTACGAGGGCGGTCCGATAAGTACTTAGCCTACAAAAGAAAAACGGAAGTTTTGGCAGTGGCAATTTATTTTTCAACCGACGACCAAAAGAGGAGGTTATCAATTCGACGCGTATATTTTTTTTTTTTTTATGTATGATCACCGATTACTCGAAGACGGCTGAACCGATTTGGAAAATTCTTTTTTTGATTGAAAGGGTATACTTCGAAATTGGTCCCATTTTTATAAAAGTCAGGATCTGATGATGGGATCCTGGAGAAATCGAGGGAACTCTTCAAATATTATAGGCACACCTATGACGTTTTGGGTATTTCTTATAGTACCTTGAGCAGTTTCTTTCGAAAAGTACCATTTGAGGAAGTGGAACTGATGATGAAGACCGCAGATGGCCGCCGAAACTACTCAATAATAAGTATTGAGTGGATTGCGATTCGATTACTTGAATATGGATGTTAAGCACTTTATGCTCGTCACAATGCATATGGTGATGTAGAGCTGATGGTGAAGTACCAGGAGAACTCCTCAACAATTAACGGCCCAGCATTGGGAAAAGCAATATTTTGTAAAAGGTTATAAGTAATTGACATTTAGGCTCTTGCAACTAGGTAAATTAAAAAACAACCAACTAAAAAGAGTAAAATAAAAACTTTTTACAAAAAATTAAACGGACTCCCAAAAACACTGCAAAGTGAAAAATTACTTTAATTTCGGAAGTCGGTGCCAAAAACGAAAATACAAAACTAAAGACACCGACTACCGAAATTAAAGTTATTTTTCACTTTGCAGTGTTTTTGGGAGTCGGTTTAATTTTTTTGTAAAAAGTTTTTTCAATATTTTATTTTATTTTTTAATCTCGTTTTTGCTCGATACACTTGACCCAGCGATGCTCCAACTTCTTTAACCCGTCTGAAAAATATGTTTTCGGGGGGTCTGCAAAGTAGGCCTCCGTGGCTACGATCACCTCCTCATTCGATTCAAATTTCTGTCCGGCGAGTGACTTTTTCAAGTTTGGAAACAAAAAGAAGTCGCACGGGGCCCAATCTTGTGAATACGTTGGATGGGGCAGCATTTCGTACCCTAATACGACCAACTTGGCCATGGCGACGGCGGAGGTGTGAGCCGGTGCGGTATCGTGGTGAGTAGAGCCCAGTGACCGTTTTGCCCTTCTCCAGGCAGTCGATGGAGATGACACCTTGTGAATCCCAGAAAACAGTGGCCATCACTTTTCCGACCGATAAGACAGCCTTCACCTTCTTCGGGGCACGTTCACCGGGTGAAGTCCACTGTTTTGACTGTTTTTTGGTCTCTGGTGTGTATCGATGTGTCATCGACAGTCACAAAAGGACGCAAAAACTCCTTCGCATTTCCTTAAACAGCGTTAAACACTGCTCTGAAGTGGTCTCACGGTTGCGCTTGTTGTCCAGAGTGAGCAAACGTGGCACCCATTGAGCAGCCAGCTTTCTCATGCCCAATATTTCATGCATGGTATGACCCAAGTGGTCTTTTGAGATGCCTACTGTCTCAGCTATTTCGCGAACCTTTAATCGGCGGTCTGCCAATATGAAATCGTGGATTTTTGACAGGTTATCATCCATGGTAACTATTTCTGGGATACCTGGGCATGGCTCATCAAAAACCGACGTGCGACCACGTTGAAACTTGTTAAACCAATTTTTGATTTCGATGCGTAATTTCCCTTCCAAAAACAAAAATCTAATCACCGACACGCTTCTACACGAGATCAAGAAAAACTACGAGTCTGATTCGGCTGAAACTTTGAGAGTAGCCCGTCTATGAGAATGTACTATACGATAGTAAACTCTTTTTGCGTTAGTGGGGACATCAGGCGGTGCGGCTAAGTACTTATCGGACCACCCTCGTACATGGGCACTTATAGAACGTCAGAAGCTAGTGCACGGCTCGGATTAGTCGTTTCCTATGGAGAAGAACCGGCAAGAAACTTCACGGCTACTTTTATTTAAAAAAAACACAATCTCTGCATAGTACAGTTTTTATTAGATACTAGCGACCCGCCCCGGCTTCGCACGGGTAAAATGTTTATATTAAATATAGGCAGCGTTCGCGAGAATCGTTAACGTACGGCAGTTTTTTCGACGCCCGTCTCCACAATTTTCACTACCACGAAAAATCCTATCTATTTTCCGGGATAAAATGTAGCCTATACGGATTCGGAAGAATCCCTCTAAGTAATGGTAAAAGAAATTTTGAAATCGGTCCAGTAGTTTTTGAGCCTATTAAATACAAACATACAAAAATACAAAGGTTTCCTCTTTATAATATTAGTATAGATGAGAGGACAATGTAACAACTAATCAGAAAAGAATCTTAGAGTCTACAGTGTTCACGCATTTAAAATCGAGCTTTACAAAACTAACAACAAACTAAAACAAAACACATAAAAAAATAACCAGTGTACTCTAAATGTTTTTTACTCACTGAAATCAGTCTTTTTATGCGTGAAGATCGGAGTAAATGGTTCCAAAGCAATGGAGACTTAATTTTATTATATAAAAAAATAACCGTGTAAAATATAAATAAAATATTTAAGAATAATTAAAATATACTTGGGACCAAAATCATACTCACATTAGCGTGTTTATAAGCACAAACAGTTTCCGCCCTTATCGGCCTTGTAATAGGGGCTCTGCGTTGTTTCACGGGCCTGATCTCCTGCGCATCTTCTACCAGACGAGACACCAGGCCGCCGTGAGAGTTGAGCTCTTCTCGTAGCTCTTGCATGCCTTTGAGTAAGCGCTCACCTTGGTCGAGAGTGAACTCGGATTGCGAGAATGTTGTGTTTAGGGCTTCTTCGCGTCTGGAACAGAGGGGATGGTTAGTTAATGTTGTTTTAAGTTACACTCTACATATTATTACGATTGTTGTCTTAGCGAAGATAAGATAAGATAAGATAGATATGCAGAAGGGCACGGTATAATTCTTTTTTTTTTCATTTTAAGTTTAATACCATTGTACAGACGCCAGCACATCAAGCTACAACAATCTGTCAAATTACTTTAATAGATTTTCAACTTTATTGTTAAAGAAATTAGGTTCAAGGTTGATTGGGAAAATTTGACAGTTTCGGGTAGCTTCATGTGCTGGCGTCTTTACTTAAAAAATAAAACTAAAGATTAATAATCGCTATGTAGATTGTGAATTGTATTGAGAAAAGTGTCGGTGATTATGAACGGAAGGTATTTTATAGATCACCATTTACCTAGAAACTAAATTCACAATAAATCCCACGCATAGACACACATACATACGCACTCATAGACAGTCACACACACGCACACAAAAAATCCGACATATAAGTTTATATTACTGTCTTTTTAATTAAATACAATTTTGTTACTAAAATTTTCTGATGTTATAAATTCCTATGCTGATATTATAATAGCTTATATCTGTGTATAAATTTATTATTACAGAATTTCGAACCCTATTAATCAGAAAATAAAGTCTACATTTATCCACACCTACATCATAACAAGCAAACTTACTTTTGTATCCATTTCTCAGCTTCTTTGACTTCTTCAAAGAAGTTGTGGTACTGTGTGGTGTGTTTGAGATGTGTCTCGAGACATAGAGTCAATTGCAATACCCACGCCCATTGAGACTGCATTACCTGTGGAATAGAAAGGCAATTAGTATGAGGAACTTAGGAACCTGAATAATAAAAATACAAGGCAATTTAAACCTTACGCTACGTGAAGTTAAAATCGTTTTTCAATCTGCAGATTAGAAAAAGCTCGTTAAGCCGTTGTTCACCGTCCCTGCTATTATTTGGACATCTTTGATAGTCGTTACGAGTAATCAGATGTCAGTAAATCTGACACTGGTCAGGCTAAGGGGTATCTTGTTACCCAGCGACTGAGTTGTGGAGGACAGATAGAAAGTCGCTCCATGTAAAACACCAAACATAATCTGTTACAAGAAAATATCAACCTTATGCCTATAAGGTTAAAGTGGATTCACAACTTCCACGAATCAAGTCTAACTCTGAAAAGGAAATATAAGCCCTATAACTATGTAAATAAGATATCATTTCAATCGCAACTCACCTGCAGATGTGACTCAATAGTCTTTGTAGCGGGGTGGTGTTGAGCAATAAGAGCTTCTCCGCGGTCGATTACGTTGCTGAACTGTAGCTCTCGCTTTTCGAGTGACGACATCAGTTGCTATAGAAAAATGAGTTTTATCAATAAGTTTTTAAAACAGACTTTAGCTTGGCAAAGTTTTGATTTTATTATTGTGATTGAAAAAGTAATAACTGTCTACTTGTAAGATGTAGATTTTATTCAATATTAATTATAAACAATTAAATTATTTTTAAATACTCTAAACACCAACATGCAATATGTGTTGAATGAAAACAAAGCACATCGAAAAATAAAAAACACGAAACTAAAATAATTCAACCATAATATAGGTACACTTCGCATCCAGCGCAGATTTTGATCAAACGTATAAGTTGCGCGTAAAAGCGGTGTGAAACAACGCTAGATGTGAATGAACCTTAATATAACATAATTATGTAAAACCAACCTCTCTATCATCTCCAAATGAATGCTTGTAAACAAAAGAATTGTTTGAACTAATTGTAAAACAACATCTTAAAGTACATGACAATGGATTTTAGCAGGAGTGGAAGAATTTGAGTAAGCCGATATTTAATACAGTTTGAAAATAGGTGGAAACCCAGGACAAATAAATGTTTTAATGACAATATTTTGTATTATTTTACGCCTGGAACTCGACTAGTCAGCGACTCGAGAATGTCCTGTAGAGGGGTAAAATACGTGGCATGCATAGGTTTAGGTTACATCACTGCACCTTATGCATATGCATATATTTATACAACGTGTAACGGAAACCCCATATCTATCCAAAAGGGCTGAAGACAACATCTGGTATGGAGTCTCTATGCACAGTTTCAGCAAAAAATAACTGACTCAAAGAATTGATACCAAATTATTGGTTTCATATATTTCTTGAATACCAATCATAACAAACATGTCACAGCCTACGAGTGTCAATAACTTTCCACGTTACTTGCCAATAACACGATAATTCATTTCGTTCTTCTTAATTTGAAAAATTCGGTCTCTGGTATCAGTGTATTGGAATTTGTAATAAGTTCTACACACATAGACTTAGGATTACAAAACCCTTGCCATATCGTTTGTTATCATCCAAAGAAGCCATGCACTTGGTATGTATATACCCTTTAAATTACACGTTGTATTTGTGGTAGGATAGTGCTGCATAAAGCATTGAACTTAGAACAACCAGATTTTTGCATTAAATATTGATTGACCTACAATTGTTTTCGGGGATTTGATTTAATTAATTTAATCCTAATTATTTATTTCTTTAATTTTCAATTTAAAAATATTCAGTCGATTCAGGTAAACTGTACATCATTGGAGTATAGAACACTCTTTAATAAGGATTTAGAGAATAGCTGACAGATAAAATATTGCCCGAAGATTTTCTTACTGAATATGACAATACAAGAAAATACAGGTTAAAATGAGCCTCAACTGTCTTTTTATTTATTATAACTACTGATATTGTATTGTTTTTCTTTTAGTATTCTGGAAAACTATCAGAGAGAAGCTATTTCGACGGGGGCTTCACGACCCTCAGTATTAAAGAACGCGAGGCTGGCTGGAAACTGGATTTACCTCCTGGTAATGTATTTAAAGCCAGTTTGGCCAACATACCAAACTTGGCCATTGTTCAATGCTAGGGGATATCTAAGGGATATACAATTTCATTCATTAGAAGCATTTACTTTTCCAAATGTTCAACTACCCTACCTCATAGTAATGCTGTACAGCCGGCAGGTTGATATGAGGGTCTGCCCAATCCCTGGACAGTTCCACTTGCTCCTTTTCATTTAGCCAGTTTAGCTCAGCCGTCGCCGATTGGAGAAAGTCTTGCAGGGCATCTAAATCTGACATGCTGTGGAGGAGAACAAGAAAGTAACGTTAAAACAAAGTGAATTGAACTTTATTGTTATAAGGAAAAAGTCTGAAATTCTATTAAAAATAAATAGCCTGGTTTTTATTGATAATAGGCTCGCGTTTGACCACCATCTCACCTGATGGTAAGCGATGATGTGGTCGAAGATGATTCACGCTTACCTAGAATATACCTATTCATCTTGACTTAAAGACCCCCCAAGTTATAGCTATCAGGAAATAGACACCGACAGGGAATTCTACTCCTAAAATAGAGCTGCCTTTTAAAAAGTATCTCTACACTAATTCTGACATTTCTATAATAAAAATATAGGTACACTATACGAGGAACAGTTCTAACTGCCGAAGTAAATTCAACTGTAGCACTATCAATACAAAGTTTATTTCTAAATAAAATAAAAGTGATGATATATTACCGTTTAGTGCTGGTGGAGAGCAGTTCAGCGTACAACTTTTGCAGCTGACTGAGATGTTGATTGTACAGGTTTAATTCTTCTCCGCTGAAGTTTGAGCGGTTGTGCACGCATTGCTCCACCTAGGACAAAAATATGTATTGTTAGAGATGTTGTTGATAGAGAGTTTGTAGTGAAAAAGAACCTAGCACACATTGGCATTAAGTCGATAATAAATAAACGTAAACTTTTGGTCACACATTTCTCTGACACTCGTTTCAGACTGTTGTCAAGGTACTACTTATTTCAAACTTTATTTCAACATAATCAAAAATATAAGTTTAAGTTAAGCATGTTATAACTTTTCTCTAGAACATACATATTATCTAAGAACACACAATGTATCATGTACATCATGTTTAAACAAATAAAAAATCTTATCTTTATTTGAAACGACCAGCCATTTCTTTCTACAATATGACAACTATATTTGTTCATTCATTTAAGAAATATGTTGATTCTTATTCTTTTTAGCACTTAAAAATAACCTACATATATTTGCATGATACTAGTTCATGGTTCAATTTATCTCAAAGTTGAGTTGTGTGTTACTAAAGAAAATGGTTTTAAAATTTCCTCTTGTAGACATTACTAAAAATGCTTCCGCGTTTGGTGTGTGGGGGCGTTCTAGAGACGCACGATAGAAACCCTGCTGAATGGAGTAGAAAGGAGTATCAGACATCTACTGAATAAAAATCCACCCTCTTCTTACAGTTACTCTTGCGTTCCGGGGCCGCGGTATCTTATTAGGACATTCCCGCAACCCCGGCAGGCTTCTAACGTACCTTAGAGTGGAACTGATCGATCTGCTTGTGTTCCCTCTGGTGCTTGTCAAGTTCGTGTTGTACCGTCGGCAGGTCCGAGCCGTACTCAGATTCGTGCAGCTTTTTCTGAAAACAAATTAATATATTCATATTTTCGTTCTATACGGAGGTGGAGACAAAAAAAAACAGGTGACGATATTGGAAAGACTTACTAAATATACGATTTAACAAATAAATACAAAATATTTTTAACCGACTTCAAAAAAAGGAGGTTTACAATTCGTCTTGAACTTTTTTTTTTTTTTATGTATGTTACCTCATAACTTGGAGACGGCTGGACCGATTTGAAAAATTCGATTTGCGTTTGAATGGGTATAGTTTCTAGTTGGTCCAATTGTTATGAAATCAGGATCTGATGATGGGATCCTGGAGAAATCGAGGGAACTCTTCAAATATTATAGGCACACCTATAGCGTTTTGGGTATTTCTTAAAGTACCTTGTACAGTTGCTCTAGAAAAGCACCATTTGAGGAAGTGGAACTGATGATGAAGACCCCAGAAGGCCACCGAAACTACACAATAATAAGTATTTCGTTGATTGCGATTAGATTACATGAATATGGATGTTAAGCACTTTATGCTCGTCACAATGCATATGGTGAAGTAGAGCTGATGGTGATGTACCAGGAGAACTCCTCAAAAATTAACGGCTCTGCACCGGGAAAAGCAATATTTTGTTAAAGGTGATAAGTAGTTGACATTTTGGCTTTTGTAACTAGATAAATTACAAACCGACCCACTAAAAAGAGTGAAAAAAAACTTTTTAGCTAAAAATAGAACCGACTTCCATATAAAAACACTACAAAGGCAAAAATAACTTTAATTTCGGAAGGCGGTGTCTTTAGTTTTGTATATATTTTCGTTTTTGACACCGCCTTCCGAAATTAAAGTTATTTTTGCCTTTTTAGTGTTTTTATATGAAAGTCGGTTCTATTTTTTGCTCTAAAGTTTTTTTCTATAAACACAATCATAATTGGTTACTAAATGAAGGAGCAATTGCCATTTTAATTAATGGTAGGAATATTGGAAGCGTGATAGAAACATGTCACTGTTTCTGCGGTACTCGTGGTATCCTTTTCCGTAACAAAGTGAATCGTGAACGAGTTGATAAAACTTTTCTATTTTAGAATTGCAGCAAAATTATTTTTCCATATCTACAGTAAAGAGGAAAGAATTGTTTGTTGTTAGCTTCCAATAAATAAACTCAAAAACTACAGGATCGATTTATATCGATTATAAAGCTACATTAGGGAGCAACATGAGATACTTTAAATTCACTTAACAAAAAATTAAACCGACTCCCAAAAAACACTGCAAAGTGAAAAATAACTTTAGTTTCGGTAGTCGGTGTCTTTAGTTTTGTTTTTTAGTTTAGTTTTATTTCACTCTTTTTAGTTGGATGATTTTTAATTCACCTAGTTACAAGAGCCTAAATGTCAACTACTTATAACCTTTTACAAAATATCGTTTTTCCCAATGCTGGGCCGTTAATTGTTGAGGAGTTCTCCTGGTACTTCACCATCAGCTCTACATCACCATATGCATTGTGACGAGCATAAAGTGCTTAACATCCATATTCAAGTAATCAAATCGCAATCCACTCAAAACTTATTATTGAGTAGTTTCGGCGGCCATCTGTGGTCTTCATCATCAGTTCCACTTTCCCAAATGGTACTTTTTGAGAGCAACTGCACAAGTTACTATAAGAAATACCCAAAACGCCATAGGTGTGCCTATAATATTTGAAGAGTTCCTTCAATTTCTCCAGGATCCCATCATCAGATCCTGACTTTGGTGATAATGGGACCAATTTCGAAGTATACCCATTCGAACAAAAAAAGAATTTTCCAAATCGGTTCAGCCGTCTTCGAGTACTCGATGATCATATATTAAAAAAAAAAATATATATATATATATATACGCGTCGAATTGATATTGATATTGATATGATAACCTCCTCTTTTTGTCGTCGGTTGAAAACCCATAGAAGTCGATATTCTATTCTAATATTATGCAGAGGAAAATTTATTTGTAAGTTTGTATGTAGCGGGTAATCTCCGGAAGAGAGGCCATTAATTATTTAAAAAATTCACGCAGACGAAATCACGAGACAAAGTGCTCGTAGTTCGTAAATTAAAATTATATGAGAGGTCGCGGTATCCCACTCCAGACAAAAGTATATTTAGCTTAGTTGGAGGGGTTAACGAGATTGCTAGTAATGTGAATTCTACCCACATTGCTATCCAAAATAAAATTATAAAAAAGGAGCTTTATACAGTATGTTAGTTTAAACGAGGGACATATTCAAACCTACAATAGTGTATGCTTACAAGATACTAATAAAAATATAAACAAAAAAAAACACTGATAAATAACAGACAGAACCATGCCAAAAGTCCTCGGGGGACTCCCACGGGGGTGGAGTTACACACGAGCTTCCTTTTTTGGCAGGATCGGGCCGTGT
This sequence comes from Tholera decimalis, assembly GCA_943138885.2. Lineage (NCBI taxonomy): Eukaryota > Metazoa > Arthropoda > Insecta > Lepidoptera > Noctuidae > Tholera > Tholera decimalis. The sequence goes on from OW964570.2 coordinate 9,795,500, forward strand.
TTTGCCACGTGATTACTTTAGGTACTGTTTACAAGTTCATTCACCTCTTGCGTACACTGAGTACATGATAAATGTATTATATTGGATAATTACGTCAAAAGTTTAAGTTATAGGTTTTTCACATATTTGGGACGAGAATCGAATACTGAATACCCTCCCTCAATAAGTCCCTCGTTTAACCTAACACACTGTATAATGTCTTCTACATACCAGTTTCTCCTTACACCATTTAGTAGCTTCGCTGAGCTGCTGGAACTTGGGGTCGGCATCATGTACCCTGGTCTCCAGGACCGTGCGCGTCTCCCTGCGCACCGTGGTCTGCTGGACGGGCATGCGCACTGAAGACAGGCGAGGTACCAAGCGACCGGTGAAGGACTGACGCGCGTTTAGCCAGCGGTCGTGGACTTGTTGGACTCTGAAATTTGGAATGTTTGTGTTAGTTTCAGGATAAGACTAGTCTTTATATTGTACCTCCACGTTAGAGGAGAACAAAGAGTTATAATGAATATCTGTTGCTTAGAATAATATGATTGTCAGATATACGTTGCTATTATAAATATCTTAACCCAAGACCTCATTTATCCGTGGTTGCAGGAATAATCTAACAAGATACCGCGGCCCTGGAAAGTAAGGCCCACAGAAGGAACAGGGAAGGTTTTAGTCAGTTGAAGTCTGACACTCCCTCATATGATGATTTTCCCCCAGAAATAAAATAGAACTCATTTTTACATTTTCCAGGCCAAAGTAACTTAAGACATTTTATTCTTAAATAATTCCCAGTTCCTGCATAGCAAAGAAGATGCTTAGGACATTCGATAAAAAATATACAAGATACTTTGGGGATGTGTAGAACAGGGTGCAAATTATAAGTTTTAAGCTAACCTGGTCACTAACAGTATCATTAGAACTTAAAATGGGAAATATTGGAAACTCGAAACAATAAATACACACGGTGTAAATTCCCGCAATCTCATTGAAAAGGGAGGATCCTCCGACCAGATAGGTGTTTTTGTCTGGTGGTCGACTGCCTAATGTGCGTTTAGCTCTGCTTGCACGATACAGGATTCCCATAGTTAGTTCGAATGTTGCGATGTATGTCGCTACGGTACAAACCTTCGATGTAAATCAGCGGCCTGCGGGTATCTTCCTTCCCTTAGTACGTGTGAGTCCTGGAACATCTCCTGTATGGTATGTTCCATGGTCCTGAGCTCCTGTTCTATCTGTTCGACGGCTAGCTTGGCGTCAGCGGGGTGTACGCCACGCTCTACGCGACGGATCTCAGACTCGATGTGGCGTTCTACGCTGTCGAGGCCGGCTTCTGTTTGTTTTATGTCCCTGTTGATTTGGAAAAGACTTTAGAAAGTGTTGTGGGAGACTTTAAAATAAACACTGATTAATTTTCAATATATATATATATATAAAAGGTACATAAACGAATACTTCAGAAAAATATCTAGTGTTCATTACGCCAAGAATTTTTTTTTTTCAAGTATTAGTTTGGTATGGATTTCCTTCCACAAAGAGGTGTCCAAAAGAGATTCACATTATTTTCCATTGTCTTGGTTTACGTTCGGCCACCATCTCACCTGATGGTAGGCGATGATATGGTCGAAGATGAAGCACGGTTACCTAGAAGTAATCAATAGGTTACTTCTAGACTCTCGACCTTAAACCCTCAGGTTATAGCTATCATGAAACACTGACTGCAGCAGGGAATTTCACTCCTTAGCTGTGCGCACAATGAGCGTATTTCCAAAACATTTTATGCGTAAGGGTGGGATGTCCACCATGTATCGTGGTTCTCAGTACGCCGATACTATGAACTAGCATGTACGCACCTATGTAGCTTCTCGGCGAGTCGCTGCAGCCGCTCCAAGCGGCGGATCTCGTCGGTGAGGTCGCGCTCGCGCTCCTGCTGCGCCATCAGCAGGCGCGACCAGGCCTGTTCCAGCGCGTCAGGTCGTAATGTCGGCTCGATGTCGCACTCGCCCACTGATTCGAAGTATTTCTGGGGAGGGAACAGTCGGTTGATGCTAATTAGTATTTATCGTAATTATAAGCATTTATTGACAGTTTCTTTATACATTCAGCTATTCCCTGGCTCCTGCGCTAATTTTAATTGTATCGCAGAAGTTTGTTTCCTATGGTAATAGGTTACAGGGATGCCAATAACATGAAAAATAAGAATATTTATAGGAACCTTAAAACATCCTGTAAAGAAGACCTTCATCTTGAACTACTTATTAACGCTACATTATTAGCGAAAAGATAGTCGAATTATTCGCAGCTTTTAAGGCGGGGTTTAATTTTTCTTTATTACACCCAAAACAAATAATAATAATGAATTTTATTCGGTTTTATCAATTATTTACTCTGCTACATATTGTTGTACAGATGCACTCTGTAGGTGTACTCTGTACGTTTTTTACAGATGATAAATACTTGCACAGACATACATATACAACAACATAAGTACGGCAAGAAAGAAGAAAACTAGAGGGAGAAGAATAACAGGAATATAGGTTTAAGACCAAATAAGGGTCGAAACAACTTGAACTTAAACTAGCTGACCTTGAGCTGGCATACTTAACACGGGGTAACTGGATGAGATATTCTTCCTGAAAGGACCCTTACCTCTAATTCCCTGTAATGGTGGAAGAGCTTTTGTTTCTCCCTCTGTCTGAGCGGCACCTCTTCTTGGCGGAAACGCGTACTCTCGCTGAGCAGCTTCTTCATTTCGATCAAAGTTGACGGGAAAGCACGGTCCTGTAAATATATGGTGATGAGTTGAAGTCACTCTCTAATGTTCTTTTCTTGAACAACAAGAATAACCTATATGAAGTAATAAAATAATAGGCAGGTATGTTTTAACAAATTCTTAGATATTATAATGTATATTTAATTAACTTTATAGCAAATTATCAAGGATTACTTCTTGGAGTTGATGTCTCTTTAACGTAAATATTTTTTGATGTTGATAAGCTCACATTTGACCACCATCTCACCACCTCAAGTATACTTCTTATTATTTAGAAATTTTGGTATTGCAAACGCTCGATCAAATCATCAAACCAAAATTTGGGAACGCCAACAACCATTGTACCTGAGGTTTTTGTATGTATAATTATACACATTAAACAACACTTTCGACCCTGAAACAAGTGTATATCGGCTGTGCTAGTGTCCCGTACCTGCATGAGGGCGCACTTCTCGTGGAGCCAGGCGCGGTGCAGCGCAGCCTGCTCGGTGTAGGCGGCGGCGCGGCGCTGCGACTCGGCGTCGAACAGCGGGTGCACCGTCGGCGGCTCGGGGAACGTCTCGTACAGCGACGAGATGTACGTGATGAGGGACTTCTCGTCCGGCTCGTGGGTGTCCACATCTGCGGAGCAAGAGAAGAAGAATTAAATGATGCACACTAGCTTTCACACTCATCTACAAGTGTGGTGCATGCGAATGAAAGAAATAAACGACAGTTTTAGAAAACGACAAAAGTATTTTAATCTTATACTAAGCCAACAGATCGGGGAATCAGTTCTTTTCAGTCTGTTTGTCGCCCAACGAGCGATTTTCAAACATAATAATTCATTAACATCTTTACAACAAAAAGTATTATTTTTCTGCACTCCTCCTCCATATTAATATTAATTATTCCAAATTACATACTCCTATATCCGTACGATGATCGTAAAAAGGAGTAAATTAAAAAAATATCCTAAATTTTATTTCTATGTATTATAAATACACACCACAAAGTACCATTGTAGCTGACGATCAAACCTTTTCAATAATAATTTAATGTTTATACCAGCCTTTTGAACCAAAATTTTACATAACATTAAACATCCTACTAAACGCACGTCCTCAATCAAACTAGACACATAAATAGCTCGCAAACTTACGAAATTATAGCAATTAGTCGCACAACGACGCGACAATCGCACAATAAAATCGCACAGTCGAGGCTGAGCCGATTATCTACGCCAATCTGCACCGACTTTGAAATGTAATTATTCTTTTGTTTGTCACTGTTGTATTTCGAAGGCACCTCAAGTATTATTATTAAAATGTTATTTGTAAACAATCAATTGAGATAATAAGCAGAACGGCCTAGGCCTCTCGGAGCACATGCGATTCAGTTTAATACCTCATACGGCGATACAAATCTGGGTATGTATTCACCCGTTGCAAGAGTGACACACCTAAAAATCCACAGCTTATTTGATCGGTAGACAAAGACATGTTCTCAAGTTCGTACATTGAGAATATACAACGTGTAACGGAAACCCCATATCTATCCAAATGGACTGAAGACAACATCTGGTATGGAGTCTCTATGCAAAGTTTCAGCTCAAAATAAGTGACACACAGAATTGACCCCAAATTATTGGTTTCATATGTTTCTTGAATACCAGGTAATAACAAACGTGTCACAGCACTGTGAGGGTCATCAATTTCCACGTCACTTGCCAATAAAACCATAATTCTCTTCGTTCTTCTTATTTTATAAAATTCGGCCTCTGGTATATATTGTAAATTTCTAATATGCTCCACACATGTAGACATAGGATTAGAAAACCCTTGCCATATCGTTTGTTATCATCCAAAGAAGCCGTGCACTCGGTATGTATATACCCTTTAAATTACACGTTGTATAAATCCTTAATCTTTTCAATGTTATTATTCTGTATTTATTATATTGCTAGCTTTTGCCCGCGGCTTCGTCCGCGTTAATTTAGACTTTGTCAATAATTCTTGTTGCCAATCGGTACACCTTTTTGGGTGGTTAAAAAACGCATATACTTTACCTATATGCAAGAGAATAATTGGTTAAAATGTAAACGACACGGCTGGCGTAACGGTTGACTGGTGCATAATGTGGGTTCGACCCCAGCCCTAAAAAAAGATTTGTCTAGCTTACATGTAGTTAAAAAAATGTTTCGAGTGGTTCTTGAATACGCGGATGAATTGGTTTACATCCGTAAGGGATGATTTCCGGGATAAAAACTATCCTATGTCTTTTCCAGGACTATCTCCATACCAAATTTTATCTAACTCGGTTCAGAGGTCTAAGTGTATTGTGTGTGTGTGTGGGACATTATTGATCCCTATACGAAATTCCAACACCCTTTTAGATTTCCTGGATAAAAACTATCCTATGTCCTTCCCAGGGTCTTAAACTATTCCCATGCCAAATTTCAGCTAAATCGGTTCGGCGATTTAGGCGTTAAAAGCCAACAGACATACACAAAGTTACTTTCTCATTTATAATATTAGTAAGTATAGTAAATATGGAAGTATGGATAAGGATGTATTACGTCACCCTTTAACTTTAATTTAATTTAGATACTCGAGTCTGATTCAAATCGCGTGATGTGTTTCTCTATAATTGAAGAAGCAAAGTTGTTGTAAGTATACTAGTACCAAAAGATATTATAGAATGTAAGTATATTCCTTGTTGGGTTACCGAAATATATTACGTATCGAGATTACTCTGCTAAACCAAGCTCACATATTATTATTGTAAGTATAATTAATAAAAAACTTTTTACCAAAAAATTAAACCGACTCCCAAAAAACACTGCAAAGTGAAAAATAACTTTAATTTCGGTAGTCGGTGTCTTTATTTTGTTTTTTCGTTTTTGGCACCGACTTCCGAAATTAAAGTTATTTTTCACTTTGCAGTGTTTTTGGGAGTCGGTTTAATTTTTTGGTAAAAAGTTTTTTTTCACTCTTTTTAGTTGGATGATTTTTAATTTACCTAGTTACAAGAGCCTAAATGTCAACTACTTATAACCTTTTACAAAATATTGCTTTTCCCAATGCTGGGCCGTTAATTGTTGAGGAGTTCTCCTGGTACTTCACCATCAGCTCTACATCACCATATGCATTGTGACGAGCATAAAGTGCTTAACATCCATATTCAAATAATCGAATCGCAATCCACTCAATACTTATTATTGAGTAGTTTCGGCGGCCATCTGTGGTCTTCATCATCAGTTCCACTTCCCCAAATGGTACTTTTTGAGAGCAACTGCACAAGTTTCTATAAGAAATACCCAAAACGCCATAGGTGTGCCTATAATATTTGAAGAGTTCCCTCGATTTCTCCAGAATCCCATCATCAGATTCTGACTTTGGTGATAATGGTACCAATTTCAAAGTATACCCATTCGAACAAAAAAAGAATTTTCCAAATCGGTTCAGCCGTCTTCGAGTACTCGATGATCATACATAAAAAAAAAAAAAAAAATATACGCGTCGAATTGATAACCTCCTCTTTTTGTCGTCGGTTGAAAAGGAGGACGTCCAAAAATGCTTCGCGATCAATAAAATTTTATGTGATAATTATGTTAATAGTAAACTAAAGTCAACGGCCCGTATCATATTACGTGTTCTCAATACAATTTCTCTTCTAATTATTTTTTACTAATCGTAGTATAAACTACAACAATATTTACTGTTACCGAAGTCGGGCTGTGGAAGTTTGACCGTATCAATCCGTTACGCTGTTGGTCCCGACTGTCAATTTAACATATATGACGTTACGCGAAATCAGAAGAATGATAATCTGACAGCAGTCTGGCCAAGAAGATTCATGTTACCCTTTAAATGGTATGTGAAAGACAGATCGGTACGCTACATTGGGTTAAATTGGAAGCCGACTCCTACATATCTATCTCTTTCAATGGCTTTTGCTGATTTTATAATAGTCCTCCATCAGTCCCTACCCTAATATAGTCGTCCCAAAAGGCAAGGCCCCCAGTGCTATGAAAATTACAAAGACAGCAGGACGTCACGTAAAAGCATAAACTCATAACCTCACATCATTCGTCAAAGATCTCCTACACTTGTTCAGCCGAATCGTGAACAATAGCTCATAAACAACTTCGATTGAACTGCGACCTGCCAATTGTGTAGGCTAATTTAATATTGTGTGTTAGACTTTGATTCGATTCGTGATTAGAATCTATTTGGACCTGTTTAGTTTGTTGCTACGAGAAAAGAATGAGTAAGACGCGTAGAGGTGGGTATTTCCTGATTTTAGGAGGTTGTTAAAAACAATTTGGGTATTCTGTAGAAATACAGTAAGTGACCCGTTTTCTCTGTTTTTGTATGTCTTAACTGATATCCATTAGCCGTTGTTGCTTACAAAACATTTATTTACATATTTTTTTAAATAATTTACCAGATGGATGCAGGATAACACAGACGTATTATACCGAGAAGGCCTTAAGCCAACACTTCAATACTTGAGAAGAGGTGCCGGTGGTATTAGAATTTAATTTATTAGTCCAAGTTTCCTCATAACGTTTTCTCTTAGGCTGGAAACACTGAGAGAGGTATGCTCAAAGCATACAGCCTAACAAGAGTGAAATGGACGTAGGCACTAATAGCAAGTCGCCCATCCCGATGTCCAAGATACAACTATGGATGGGCTCGAAATTCTTAGACTGGTGGAGCCCTTGTGCTCAGTCATTTCAAAGAACTTTCTAAAGGACATGTTGACACTTAGTGTGACCCAAGCGCTGGCTTTAATTTGATCGGAGGCTACACATTGCCATGCAACATGACAATACCGCTAGTTTGTTGGGTACATTACCAGCCGGACTGCGTTAAGGACGAGTTTGACCCAATGGCTTTGGTGTTGGAATTGAGATATTGCCTTGAACCCACTCCAGACACAAGCATATGTAAGCTACATAGGAGCTACGTAGGAGGAGGTTAACAAGATTGAACATCGACAACGAGTTGCAAGCTTCTATCGGTTTTCTATCGGTTACATTTCGGGGAGTGTGCGATGGAATTACACAGTCTAATTTCAACGTTAAACCTAGACAGTATTCAAACATTATCTTTTCTTCAAGTCAACTGTTTTGAAATCCTGGTTGGTATAATCAAGTATGTTACACAACCATTTCTTTAGGAATGTACGGTCCAACTATGCACCTATGTAGGTGCATAGTTGGAGAGAATTGCAATTAGTAAGTAATTATACTCAAGCTTAGTCCGAGATATCTTCTATATTCACTGTGTAGTTTCACAATCCTCGCATTGTGTGTGCCGCGAATATTTAGAGGAAGCTAAAAGCTTCGTGTCCAAGACGGAAATAAAGCAGTCTGCTGGCAACATTATATCTGTAACTCATTCATTGTTTTCGCGCCGTGTGTGTTTGTCAGAATAAAAACTTAATTTTGATTTTTAAAGTTTTTTAACGCAAAAAATGCCGAAAAGGAAGTGTGAGTGTAGAGAAGAAAGGTACCAAAGGATGATTAAGAAGTTGAAAAAGAAATTGAAGAAAAATAAGAACATGTTGAGTGAAAATCGTTCACCATCACCAGGGTGTTCATCGCCAACACCGGTATCGTCGTGCAAGGCAGAAAGAGATGCCGGTTATAATGAAATACCCGTCACAGATCTTATAGGCAAGTTTTTACTACAAGTAATAACCTATCTAGTGATCGTCCCTGTTTTCTATGATACGTGGAACGTGTCATTACAGGCACTCCGGTGGAGTGAGATCACCGCAGGGATGTCCCGCGCGCCGTGTACATTGTTGTTACAATAGAACGGTGTTCTTGCATGACTCACTGCCGCTGGCTGTTCTGAGCTGCTAGAAACGTATAAAAAACGCTAACAAAAGCGCTCACGATGTGTCAATATAATTATCACAATTACATTTCGGTAAAGGAAAGTTTTCTTTACTGAACTGCCACGGGGTGGCATTATGTATTACTCATAGTACCTTAGTACATACAGCTGGTAGCTGTGTAATTAAATCAAACATGGTTTGGCACTCTTCTAGGTGCTGAGTGTGTAGATAACACAAGATTTAGACCCTTTGACTGAAGTGTTGGATGATTCCATAATCAGGGCTCTAGGCCAGACCTTATCCACAAAAAGGGAATATGGGCCAAAAATTCATATGGAACTGGTAAAAAGGGTTGAAAGTATTATTACTCAAGGCCTTAAACAGGATATCAAAGATGAACTCGTAAAGAAATATTTGATACCCACTAACATCAAGCTTCTAGATGCACCAAAGCTTAAAAAGAGCTGGAAGGATTAATAAATAATGTAATGAAGGCCAAGTTGTAGAACACCAACAACAGATTGGTGTTACAATAGCAGCCTTGTTGTCTGCTACATACATACATACAAGGTGATGTTGACATAATAAATCTAATTTCAACAATCAGTGATGTCACGCCTATTGACAGACCTCCATCACCAAGACACGGTCACCAGAAAGAAGCTAGTAATTCCGATTCTTGAAGAAAATATAGGAAAAACAGTTTAACACCAAGAATGTGATGAATTCCTTTTTTGGAGATAAATTCAATAACAATGTCAAATCTACCACAGCGATTACAAAATCAGCTGGAACCATCTTAAAGCAAAACAACCCTTAACCGGTAAAAATACTTCATCTTAGCAACCAACTCAGTCTCAAAATTATCGGAAAACTTCAGAGGCCCTCCTATTATTATGACTCACTTCAAACAGGAAGGAAGGGGGGGGGGGGCAAATATCATATATCACCAACAGACACAACACTGCAAACCAAGACCCCCACAATGTCTGCCAGCCAAGGTGCCTGTTCGACAATCTTAGAGGTAAATACTTTTTCTGATAGGCTTAAGTCTTTTTATTCTTGCTGGTTAAAGATAACACAAGACAAAGTTGTCTTATCTTGGCTCAAGGGTATCCCCTTTTTAGAGGTTACTCACCAAGTATATGTTCCTGAAAATTCTAAGTTTTCTGTATCAGACAATTCTGTAATATTGAAAGAAATAAATAGACTTACAACTTGGAGTACTTACAAAATGTGTGGCAGTCAAAGGACAATACTTTTTAAAGATTTTTACTGTACCTAAATCAAAAAGAAAAGTTAGATTTATTTTAATTTTAAAATGTTTGAATAGATTTATATCACCAGAACATTTTAAAATTGAAGATATGAGAACACTTTGTAAATAAATTTCAAAAAATAATTGAATGTGTACCATTGACCTAAAAGAATTATATTTCTTGGTCATAATGGGTGAAGATAAAAAATATCTAAGGTTTTAGTTTCAGAATATAATGTATAAGTTCCAATGCTTGCCATTTGGTCTAAGTACTGCTCCTTTCACATTCACTAAGTTACTGAAGCCAGTAATAAATTTCTTTTAAAGAAAAGGTTATAAATTGGTTGCTTACCTCAATGAAATTATATGTATTGATAATTCTTACCAGGAGTGTTTAGAAAACTGTTAGATGACCTTAAGTTTATTGGAATGCCTAGGTTTTATTATAAATAAGGAAAACAATATCACCAACCAAGATTGCAGAACTTTTAGGTTTCATAGTAAATACAAACGAAATGTCATTGTCAGTGACTTCCAAGAAAAGGGAAGCAATTTCTTTATTGATTAGGAAATATGCAAAAATGGATCATTGCCCAATAAGAATTTACAAAACTTATTGGCACCCTTGTAGCATGTTGACCAGCTGTCTTATGGTTTTTTATACACTAAAACATTTCAACAACAAAAATATCATGCTTTGCATGCAACAAACAATGACTGATGCAATTATGAATATCAATGATGATTGTAAAAATGATTTAAAATGGTGGTCTAACCAAATTACAATTTCAAAAAATCTAATACGGCAGTACATTTTTCTTTGAGATAAATTCAGATGCATCAAGGGCTGGGGAGCACACTATAATGGTAAAGTTGAAAATGGTTTTTGGACTTTAAAAGATAAGGAAAACCATATTAACTTCCTGGAACTCTTAGCTTCTTTTTGGGTTTGCAATGTTTCACGAGATTTACACTTGTCAGATATTGTTAAGGATAGATAATACCACCGTAATTGCATACATAAATAGAATGGGGGGTATACAATTTCCAAAACTTAATTCTCTAGCTAGGAGCATATGGCAGTAGTGTGAGATCCGTAGAATATGGTTATTCTCCTCTTATATTAAGTCAAAAGTAAATAAAGAAGCTGACCAAGACTCCAGAATAAAAAATAGATTCAGGATGGGAATTGTGTAATAAACCTTTTCTAAAGATTACCAATTCATTTGGGGAACCGGACATGGATTTGTTTGCAACTAGAGCAAATAAAAAATGTCATACATATAATATCATGGTATAGAGATCCATATGCAGAGAATATTGATGCTTTTACTGTACACTGGTCAACATTCAACTTATTTTATGCTTTTCCTCCATTTTCATTAATTGCTAAATGTGTCCAAAAAAAAAAAAAAAAGTTATAAGGCAACAGATATCACAGTTTTCCCTTTATGGACCTCACAACCTTGGTATCCCTTTATAGCCGAATTGGCAAGTGTTATAGTTCAAACACCCCCTTTATAACAGCCTTTCCCTGAGAGCCTGCATTTTATCAGAGAAGCATTCTGGGATAAAACTAACCCCTGATGAAACATTAGAAGTCATGGTAGCTTTCTTATCACAAAACACTATTAAAGAATATATAACAGCACTTAAAAATGGTGGTCATTTTGTAACGGAAAAAATATATTTGAGTTGTCAATACCTAAAGTTTTAAATTTTTTCACAGAAATGTTATCATAAGGCGCTTTGTAAGCTACTCTTAATACACGCTGTTCAGCATTGTCTCTAATTATAGATAGGTACAAGTTTAGGAACCGATATACAAATAAAGATATTTTTAAGGGAGTTTTCAAATCAAAACCCTTTGGACCTAAGTATAACGACACATGGGACCCATCTGTTGTGCTGAGTCATATTCAAAATTGGTCACCGAACAGTAGCCTTAACTTTGAAAAACTATCCAAGAAATTGGTAATTTTGTTAGCTCTCACAACTGCTCAATGTGTTCAAACATTGTCAGTTATACAATGGAGAAATATAGAGTTCACAGACAACAGTGTAAAAATAACGATTACCGACATTTTCAACAACGAATCCATGTAAGGATCAAGTTGTAATAAAGCTTCCTTCCTTGGATTCGAATCTGCAAGTTTGCCCCGTATCGACACTTAGACATTATATAGACCAGACTAAGGCACTCAGAAAAGTAGACACAATTAACTCGGATAAGTTACTTATTTGTTATAAAAACCATATAACTGTGCCAGTAACCAAACAATTAGTCGCTGGATAAGGCAAGTTATGGCTGAGTGTGGTATTGATGTAAAGAAGTTTACCCCTCACTCCACGCTCCATGCGTCCACATCTCTGGCGTGTAGAGAAGGCGTAACATTATATATATCGTATAGTTAAATATAGAGAATGATAGCTATACCTTTACAAAAGCCACTTGTAACATTAAGATTTAAGTTTTTAATTAGTATGTACCTAAGTACCTCGAAATTAGATACCTATTGTGAAATGGATGTGAAAAATCACATTAAAATAATTATACTTAAATCCTGTTTTGATTGTATACTATATAATATTAATTGTGATTTCCAACAATTCTCTAAACATCTACACAGTGAATATAGAAGATATCTCGGACTAAGCTTGAGTATAATTACATAATTAAACGAACTTACCTGAAGTGAAGTTCTATTGTAATTATACGAAGGGCTTAGTCCGAGATATTAATCTCCCACCCACCCTTTTCATAATCATAGATTATAATGTCCCTAGAGTCAGGTTGGAAATCATAATCCTATATAATAACGCTCTGAAAAGAATGAGTTACAGATATAATGTTGCCAGCAGACTGCTTTATTTCCGTCTTGGACACGAAGCTTTTAGCTTCCTCTAAATATTCGCGGCACACACAATGCGAGGATTGTGAAACTACACAGTGAATATAGAAGATATCTCGGACTAAGCCCTTCGTATAATTACAATAGAACTTCACTTCAGGTAAGTTCGTTTAATTATGTAATTATTGCCCATATGTATGGGCAATAATTACTTACTAATTGCAATTCTGAAGAAGGTAATGAAGAAATGCTAGCTTTAACTTAGGCACTGTTACAAGACTAAGTGGCTTTAAACGGTACTCGTCTTATTTATAACTGATTGGAGTTACCGCACATTCTAGTGTAGGAGGAAGGAATGGGTTTGATTGATTGATGCTTATAAGTTTCTGTGTTCTGAAGTGGCTGGAGATATAAATAAGAAGATCGGGGCAAAATAATAACAGCCAGCAGACTTAAAACAGGTACTGCTGTATAATTTATTTATTTCCACACCACTTTTGGCTGATCTGTTGACGTGTCGTTTTGCCTATATGTTCAAAAATAAATGTGATTTCTTTCTTTTCATTTGAAAGTGCTACTTTGAAGTAAAACGAACAACATCGAAATTTCACGAGACATTTTGGATAAGGTTTATTTTTTGAGGGCGCTCTGTTGTCTTACCGATTATAACACATCCTGATCTCGAAAATATAATAACTGTTTCTAATATTCTAAAATACCGTGGGCTTAGTATCAGATTTCGAAAACTATATTTTCGTTTCTTTCACATGTGCTAAACTGGTAGATGAGTGTGAAAGAGACAAAGTGATAGTTTTCGGAAACGCTAATAGTATTGCAAACTTATACTAAGTCCCCAGATAATATAATTCAATACTACGAACCAGTCATGCGGCGTTTATTTCTCACTAGTGAGCGAACGTTGCGCATTGGCGCAAACCATTCGATCCGCAAACATTATCGCGTTTTATTACCCATGACGACACTTTGCATGGGAGGCTTTATGTTTGTAAAAAACTCAGCCAAGTTCGATGCGCAGTCTTGTTTAATTTTCTCATGTTTTTTACGACACATGATTTATTAGAAATAAAATGCTTTTTGATTCCTTTTTTGAGTTGATCCAATACTAAATTGTCTTTGACTCAATTTAACAATTAAAGTCGTAAGATTTATTTTGATCGATGATTGCATAGTTAACTACGATAACTAAACATCAATTTAGCACTATTACATTTTTTCTGCCGCTCTTTTTACTAAAGCTTTTTCGTTCGAGGTTAAAAACTTTATGATCAGTTTTTTTTTTATTAATAAAAAGACCATACGACCTTAAGTTACACACTAGACAGGCCACGACCGGAGATATTGAATTATCAAATTAACCTATTAAAAACAATGTCGAGACGACACCCAATTATCTCATACAGTAGATCAAGGTACGCTCTGCTACGGTATCTAAAACTCTGTTCAAATGTAAGACTTGTCCTTAGCCTAACAGTGAATATAGGCTGGTATTATTGTAGCATTACTTAAGCTTATACCTATGTAGTTAGCCATACCAATTTACCTTATGTCAACGGAGAGTAAGCTAGTTTTAGATAAATATGGTAACTCACCTTCGGGGTCCAGTAGTCTGGTAACTCCATACTCCTTTTCGACTACGTGGAAGGCTGTCTCCAAACGCTCACGGACTTGTCTTGACCTGTGAATGAAAAACAATAGAGCATTGTTACAGCCAGCCGACAAATAAGATTGAAATACTAATAAATCTTTCGTGTAATTAATTTGGTATCATTAGTTTCATGATGTAAAATAAGTGTCTGGTTGCTATCATCGGTCAAGATAACATTAAACTTACATTGTACATGTAGGTTTTGAATGAAAGTTTTATGCTTTAAAATCTCAATAAATTATTACCAATAAAACCACGTCAATGAAATCCTTAAACCCGCATATTACTGTTTACTAAATTGTAACGTTTACAACGACAAACTATAGCAATTCAAATATGTAAAAAAAAGTTAAATTACCTGATATTACGCCAGTCTATCAGATCAGGACGGTTCCTGTGTATGAGCGCATTGAAAGCCAGTCCGTCGCGCCAAGATGACGTGAAGTCTGCGACCCTTACTCCTGGATATTTGGCAGTAGAGCGTCGAGCCCAGCTCAACAGCGCTTCACGGGCTGTCACGTTGGCTTCTTGACCAATCACAATGTCGGATATCTGTGGAAGAAGAAGAATGATTAAAAAATTTTGAAAGACTTCTGTGAACTATGATTACGAAAAAACAAACGAACTTGGCTCCAATTTTTTGTACAAGTTTTTCTGAAAATTATTTACTGTTTATTAGGTTATCATTACAGTGGTTATTCCTTTTTAATTAACGTAAGATTGTCGATAAATAACCGTATTTTGGCGACAGTTCCGCAAAAAGAAAGTCTTGTGTTCTTTTCAAAAGCTTCTTAGGACATTTTCACGGAAAATTGGTTCATATGACAAGGTAATAGAGTACATTAGTAATTGTTTTGTATTTCTGCTGTATCAAGTAAAATATGAAAGATCATAAAATAGAACTGTATCTATGTCGATGGTATCGCGAAAATTTTACAAGACGTGAGAATACATCCAATTAAGCCATTACCACAAAGGCTAGTTAAAATATTTGAACTCTCATTTCAATTTGAGTCTTATGTGAAAATGATAGAGTTGATAATAGAACTGCATGGTACGAAGCTATGATTGAACAGTTTATATTGTATGATTGTTATCTTGATTATGAATTAAATATTATGTTGTAGTCAATCTTGTAGATGGTAGATATTGCAACTTTCCTGTGAGGGTTGATTAGACAAATGATGTTTTTATCACCGGCATTATAATTTGAATTTAATTTGAAATTATTAAATCATCACTCAGCTTTTGACAAGATAAAAATCTGTATTTAACAAGACAGCTACTAAAGCAAATATTTATAACTAAAGAAACCCAACCTTACCCGAAACTAACCGAATCTTACTTCTATTCAATTAGCTACATAGATGTACCAATTTACAGGATATCATACATTATGTCGTGAGTAAAACAGAAACCATATGACTCTCAAAGATGAAAAGACTTGCAGTATCTTACGAAGAAGTACTTTTAGATAAGCGACCGGTAAAGGTGTTAATAAAACTTCTGCCGCAATAGACAACCCCCAATACATAAAACAATAAAATATGTATTGGTATGACTTAATCAGCTTATAATGTTATCTATGCTGGTACACAGGCCTTCTCTCTATGTGAGCGAATAGGCAGTAATCCATCACGAGGGCCCAGTGCGGAATGGTGGATTTGTATTAGTACATTTTTTTTTATTTTTATTGAAAATAGGTTCGCGTTTGACCACTATCTCACCTGATGGTAAGTGATGATGTGATCGAAGATGGAGCACGCTTACCTAAAAGTAACCTATTCACTCTGGACTTAAAGACTCCTAGGTTATAGCTATCGGGAAACACAGACTCCGGCAGGGAATTCCACTCCTTAGCCGTACGCACAATGAAGGTATTCCCAAAACGTTTTGTGCGTATGGGTGGGATGTCCACCATGTAACGATGGCGCTTCGCCGTTTGCCTCGTAGTCCGATGATGGAACGGGCTTGGCGGAATTAGATTGTGTAATTCCATCGCACACTCCCCGAAATGTAATAGTACATAGTCAATTATTATTCAATTTTCTGTGAGCTTTAAGTAGCCTGATTAAAATTAATAAATACATATACTTATGAGTGACTAGCACTTCTCCCGGGACTTCATCGGCGTGGATTTATAATTTATAGCCTTATAGCACTCACCAATAATGTATCTCGCTTCCAAGGAAATAATTTTTAGAATTGGATTTTTGAAGATTACCATTACAGGTACAATTTGGAAACGTTTACTTCTTGTTAATATTAGGTAAAGATGACAAAAACAAGGCAATCGTTTTACTTGCACTTAGACCAAACGGCTTGTATAAGCCTAAATAACCCGTGTCAATGACACTAAACAAACAATACATGACACATTATTCTCTACAGACATCATGATTACAGATATATAGTTTCAGTGAAAGTGAGTCTAGTTGGACGCACAGTCTGGCTGACATCCAGGCCCAATAATAGACTGGAACTATGAGGAAATGCGTCTAGCGGCGTATTAGTAGGCCACTGTGTTTATTGGTGGAGGATCACGTCATATTTGAGTATGGAGAAGAGTCACTTGCACTGAACTAACAGTACCTATGTATTTACAACTTATAGAAATGATCCAGAAGACGTTTATGAAGGGAATAAATGAAAAAGACTACTCCAAAAGCAGTGCCTAATAGTCTAAAGCAGTCTTGAATTCAATAGTAGTCACTAGTGTATAGGTTACTTCTAGGTGAGTATGCTTCATCTTAGACCACATCATCGCTTACCATCAGGTGAGATGGTGGTCAAACCTATCAACCATTCATCCATACGAATGTATGCATTCGATAACGGATGCATATGATTTTTGGTATGGAGATAATTGAAGGACTGGAGAATGAAGTAGGCTAAGTATATTTCAGTGAAACAAAAAACTTATCGCACGATAGAAGTCGCGGGCAAAAGCTAGTAATCTAATATATAGTTGATCGTTCAACAGTAGAAGTAGTAATTAATGAGTACATTTTTTTTTTCTGATTAATATGATTTATTTCTGCTAGATATTGTTACGCCATCTTCAAACTTACTAAAACGTAACTTATTTAGAACAAAAAACCACCTTTTGTACTAAAAATGCGCGCTGAACCGATTCATGAAACTGCGTAAGAAGCTACGATATTTTCATTTAGACCTCACAAAATCACCGTTATTGTCAAAACTCATTGAAACCGTATAATATAAAACCAAGCAGAAGTTCTTCTTCATAGAAAACGCGCAAGATTCTGAACACTATAGACCAGAAAATTAGCTCTCGAATAAAAAAGACATTTATATAGACCCCTACTAATAATATTAAAAATGCGATGGTAACTCTGTCCTACTGTCAATTGTGACACTTTCGCGTCTAAACCACTAAGCCGATTAGTATGAAATTTGGTATATACAGATTAGTCCCTGTCGGCTTTTTTTTTTCGAAAAGAAAAATATTAATACTCGAGCAAGCCGCGGGCAAAAGCCAGTAGTCAATAAATGACTATAATTATGTTTTTATCAATAACAAACAACAGTGAAAATTGAAGTATAAAAGCGATAAAAAGGCCTTATTAAAAAAAAAACAGATTCACGTCATAAGCAAGGAAAGGACCAATTTTATTCCAAATCAGAAACTAGTGGACCTTCTGAAAATCCTCTCTCCTATAAAGCTAGTCAATATCAAAACTATAGCGGGTTCATTGAACTGTTTGGCGTTGAAACGATTCGATGAGCAACTGAATGCAGCTGTGACGGAATAGGTCCAAACGACCTTATTTCAAACAATTGCGTATTAAAGGAAACTAATTGGTAATGCGGAGACACCATACAATAGAACAGCTATAGTTTTGACTAGGAGGAAGCAAAGAAGTCAGCAGTATTTCTATTTTTTTGAAGTCTATACATCAATCTATACGTATAGTCTGTGATTTAATTTTTTTTTCTAAATTTCTTACAGTTTTTTTAAAGAATGTTTGTCTTTCCGATTGTCCGAGCAAATCTCTGGAACGCATGAACCGATTTAATGAACTTTGCACCGGACGATATAGAAAGTAATAAGGCAACACATAAGCTACTTTTTATCCCACCGTAAATATAAAAATATGCAGCGTAGTTTTCACTTGAAAACTAAACTTAATGAGAAATATTATTAATACCGATAAAATAAATAGATGATTAAATAATAACAAAAATATTATGTCATAGTATACCTACCTACATATAAAGAATATAGCACTGAAAAGAAAGGAAATCAAAGGAACAATCAAAAACCTATTCCAATAATACGGTTTTCTTTAAGAAACCATTACTGTTTTAATGAAACACTTGACTACAGCCAAATGCAAAACAGTAATATACAGAAGTGTTTACAAAAGGACACTTTTTGTGAATGTACGTGACATATTCTCGACGGCGCGCTATTGTGTGGACTGTGAATGAGATGGTGCTATGAGTAATTTAACACAACAACAAATGAAAACAATCTCAGAAGCTACAAGTAGTAGGGCTCTCAAATTTTGCATGGGGGTTCCTTTTAGTACGTAGCTGCTCGCTAAGACGGGATTTTGCGAAATTCCCACGGGATCGAGATTTACACGGGAAAAACTTCCCACGCGAACGAAGTCGCGAGCAACTGCTAGTAAAATATATAAAACATCTTGTATCGTGGTGAAAAGTCTGATGTATCACAAGGAAACGGGTTCCAGTATTGCTGTTCATTATGTGCGACCATCACTACTCATAATCTGCTTAACCTCTTCGTCGGCTTCCATTGTAACCGGTTGCAGGGGAATACTATTATTTTACTTTACAAGGAGTGACTGTCTATCTATATACACTATCTATAGGTATATTACACCGCTAACTAAACTCAGGGCTGCTACTCCGAAATTTCTTATAGGCAAACAATAGCATTTTATGCCTCGGAAAATCAAACCCGAGTCTTCATTCTCAGCAATTGCGCTTGCGACCACTAGATTTGTCTAAAGGCAGTTTAATAATTTTTATATCTATTTATTTATATTAAAAAACTTTTTACCAAAAAATTAAACCGACTCCCAAAAAACACTGCAAAGTGAAAAATAACTTTAATTTCGGTAGTCGGTGTCTTTAGTTTTGTATTTTCGTTTTTGGCACCGACTTCCGAAATTAAAGTTATTTTTCACTTTGCAGTGTTTTTTGGGAGTCGGTTTAATTTTTTGGTAAAAAGTTTTTATTTCACTCTTTTTAGTTGGTCTATTTTTAATTTACCTAGTTACAAGAGCCTAATTATCAACTACTTATAACCTTTTACAAAATATTGCTTTTCCCAATGCTGGGCCGTTAATTGTTGAGGAGTTCTCCTGGTACTTCACATTCAGCTCTACATCACCATATGCATTGTGACGAGCATAAAGTGCGTAACATCCATATTCAAGTAATCGAAACGCAATCCACTCAATACTTATTATTGAGTAGTTTCGGCGGCCATCTGTGGTCTTCATCATCAGTTCCACTTCCTCAAATGGTACTTTTTGAGAGCAACTGCACAAGTTACTATAATAAATACCCAAAACGACATAGGTGTGCCTATAATATTTGAAGAGTTCCCTCGATTTTTCCAGGATCCCATCATCAGATCCTGACGTTTATGAAAATGGGACCAATATCGAAGTATACCCATTCAATCAAAAAAAGAATTTTACAAATCGGTTCAGCCGTCTTCGAGTAATCGATGATCATACATTAAAAAAAAAATATATATATATATACGCGTCGAATTGATAACCTCCTCTTTTTGTCGTCGGTTGAAAAAGAAATGAATCGCCGTAATGCATGGAAGCGTATAACGTCGAGATGCCAGAACCAAATGGATGATGATTTAATTACAATATTTTGTTGTGTAAGTTATTGTCAAAACAATTTAGTTTAGTTAGGGTTGAATAAAAGAATTTGTCAGATTTATTTTAACACAAAAGCTTAGAAGTTTCGGGAAAAAGCTAGTTTATATATAATATTATAGATAGAAGATTTATGAAGTACCTAAGTAACGTTGGAAAACCCTTACTTGCTACGGCGGGTTTCAAACCTTTACACTAAGCACACGGTATTACACGGTACACGGTGTAATTGTCAAGAGTCAGAGTCACAATTAGTATGTGACATCAACGCGCCTCGGAAGGTGGAAAATTGGATGTTATGGCGCAATTTGGTACCGGGCTCTTATTAGCAGACTAATGTCAGTTGCAACATTGGATTACCAAACATACCTCTCTTGAAACACGTCTCCCATAGCAATTTATCTAAAACAACGATTTGGCAAAGGCATTTGAGACGGCATTACGAAAAAGTGAATTGACATTTTCCTAAGACCCCATAGAAGGCTTAATTAGAGATTGAAGTCTATCTGGGTAAATAACTTAGTGATTGGTAATTTCTTAGTAGTAATTTAAACGAAAGATATAACATTAAATCACTGTATATGCCAACTGTTCGCAGAACGAGTAAGCAAAGTTTTTATTGCAGGCAATTTGGGTCAAAGAAAACAATACAAAAATAAATATAAATACTTATAAAAACTAATACATAAATAGGTAATTTGAGAATTTGTCTGACATGATTTTGTATAATATCTACTAGGATTGAAAAGGTCTATAAGTATCCATTTTAAGTTAAATTCCCATGGGCGAAATTGGTATCTGGACCCGCCGCATGACCTTGTGTCTATCATTGAGACGTGAACACGTTTCAAATATCTGACCTTGCATAACGTACATATTATGTACTGACATTTTGAAGAGCATAATTATAGTGATTTTGATGTGGAGAATTCGTAACAAGAAATGTTTGGGATAGATTATTTTAGTTCATTTGTAATTTTTAAATTACAATGTTTCTTAAGATACACAAGGGGCTGTGTATTGGTCGTGCAAACCATATTATTAACTCCACGACCTATTTTAACGTGTATTTAAATAAAAATATCTAGAGCCGGGTCTTTAGCGATTTAGCCCAGGAAACGTAACAGACAGATAGACGAACTTTTTCAAATTCCCATGTATACTCGAACATACTTTCATGTAAATAAAATTATAAAATAAAAACTTTTTACCAAAAAATTGAACCGACTCCCAAAAAAACTTTTTACCAAAAAATTAAACCGACTCCCAAAAAACACTGCAAAGTGAAAAATAACTTTAATTTCGGTAGTCGGTGTCTTTAGTTTTGTATTTTCGTTTTTGGCACCGACTTCCGAAATTAAAGTTATTTTTCACTTTGCAGTGTTTTTTGGAGTCGGTTTAATTTTTTGGTAAAAAGTTTTTATTTCACTCTTTTTAGTTGGTCTATTTTTAATTTACCTAGTTACAAGAGCCTAATTATCAACTACTTATAACCTTTTACAAAATTTTGCTTTTCCCAATGCTGGGCCGTTAATTGTTGAGGAGTTCTCCTGGTACTTCACCATTAGCTCTACATCACCATATGCATTGTGACGAGCATAAAGTGCGTAACATCCATATTCAAGTAATCGAATCGCAATCCACTCAATACTTATTATTGAGTAGTTTCGGCGGCCATCTGTGGTCTTCATCATCAGTTCCACTTCCTCAAATGGTAGTTTTTGAGAGCAACTGCACAAGTTACTATAATAAATACCCAAAACGACATAGGTGTGCCTATAATATTTGAAGAGTTCCCTCGATTTCTCCAGGATCCCATCATCAGATCCTGACGTTTATGAAAATGGGACCAGTATCGAAGTATACCCTTTCAATCAAAAAAAGAATTTTCCAAATCGGTTCAGCCGTCTTCGAGTAATCGATGATCATACATTAAACAAAAAAAAAAAAAAGTTATATATATACGCGTCGAATTGATAACCTCCTCTTTTTGTCGTCGGTTGAAAACACTGCAAAGTGAAAAATAACTTTAATTTCGGTAGTCGGTGTCTTTAGTTTTGTATTTTCGTTCTTTGGCACCGACTTCTATTAGTTCTTCCATAAGTTATTTTTCACTTTGCAGTGTTTTTGGGAGTCGGTTCAATTTTTTGGTAAAATGTTTTTATTTCACCCTTTTTAGTTGGTCTATTTTTAATTTACCTAGTTACAAGAGCCTAAATGTCAACTACTTATAACCTTTTACAAAATATTGCTTTTCCCAATGCTGGGCCGTTAATTGTTGAGGAGTTCTCCTGGTACTTCACCATCAGCTCTACATCACCATATGCATTGTGACGAGCATAAAGTGCTTAACATCCATATTCAAGTACTCGAATCGCAATCCACTCAATACTTATTATTGAGTAGATTCGGCGGCCATATGTGGTCTTCATCATCAGTTCCACTTCCTCAAATGGTACTTTTTGAGAGCAACTGCACAAGTTACTATAAGAAATACCCAAAACGACATAGGTGTGCCTATAATATTTGAAGAGTTCCCTCGATTTCTCCAGGATCCCATCATCAGATCCTGACGTTTATGAAAATGGGACCAATATCGAAGTATACCCATTCAATCTATTTCTATTTCTATTCTTTCAAAATGTTGTCTTCATCTATCATTAAGAATTCCCACGGGGTCAGGCTTTACGCAGACAAAACCTCCAGCACAAACGAAGTCGCGGGATAGCTAGTCTGTGATATTCGTATGGATGTAATTGATGTGATAGCATTGTAAACAAACTAAAAAAATAGACCATTTTTCGAAACTTTAAACAGATGGCCATGGCGGGGTGACTACAGAGACGGAGTCTAACAGAGAAGTATATAAAGAAATGATGTTAAGCCAACAAAGAATAAATTGGATAATGCAAAATAAACCACTGCATATAAACTGCAACAAAGTAAAACTAGTAGCAAAGCAAAAATTTGTAAAATCAAGAAAGTACAATCAGCGTGTTCATTGGCTTGGCCAATGGGAATCAGTCCATGAAAGCATAGCTATGCATGTTTGTAACTTTCACTCATGCTAATCATACGTGTAAATATTTCTGAAGCACGATTGATTCAAATAATCCAGAGTAACATCATACATAGAGCTTAAGTTTGATACTGCAAATATATGCTTAAGATTCCGTGTATCTTGACATAACTATGCAAATATAAAACCAGTAAAAAGAAATAAAATACTTAAATCATTGCACTCACAAGATCAATGTAATGCTTAAGTTACATAAACAAAATAACCAAAATTCTAATAACGTCTTCTTTGCTTACTTGTTATTCAATTTTCGTCTTTGTGGTTGTCAAAATAAGGAAAAATATGTTTTTGTTTGTATGTTAAGTTCAGATGGTAAGGCGTGGGCGGTTGGCCGAGGCTGTGGAATCCATGATGTCATAGAGACGGTGTCAGGGTCTTTACTTAGTCTACACTTGTTATACTAGCTATTTGAATCTTTAATAGATTTAACGGAAGCCTTTGACGCAATTGAATTGAATTTAGAAATATTGAAATTTCTTTGACTTTTTCTTCGTGACGAATCAGGATATTGTTTGGTAACAAAGAAGCCGTGAAGACTTGGTAGCGCAAAAAGCGTAGCAGGATATTAGGGAAACTAAGTCACATATAAAGTGATTTATTCACTATTCAAATGATAATATAGAAACGAGAACGTATGACTCAAGAGTAAATCAAGAAACTTCCTCTCACTAATTATGTAGGACGCTATTGGATCGAATCGGATGCATCCGATGCATTGACAAAGTTCGATCGACAAAAAGAGTAAAAATCAACTATAGTAATGTCCTCTACCGTTGTTGTTGTGTAAACCAAAACCAGTAAATGTTCTTACTCTCCCAAATCAAAATGAAAATCAATTCAAGTACGTCCCACTTTCCATCACAGCTAATCGATTCTTTAGCTCACACGATGTAAGTTCAGTAAGACTGTGTAATATGTTTAAGTTATATAAATAGCTTGCAAGTTATTACGAAGCTTTTACACATTGTTATGATTACTTACGTGAGAGTTTATTTACTACCTGTTTTCAATTTTATGTTAAGTGCTGAAAATCATGTCGTAAGTTTAATGGAATCTCTGTAAATATGAATTTATGTATACGATAAAACTCTTATTAAGTACTAGATTTGAAGAAGTGCTTATTCTCATGGAATTTTCTTCAGTAATACCAGCATTCAATATTATATCTGAATAGATTCTTATTTTAGTCTAGCTAAGTTGATTCCAGGAGTGTAATAGTAAAAAGTTTTTTGTTCGACTCTAACATCTCAATGTCTTCACCTAGCACGGAGGTCATTAACTCAAAACAATATGCAGAAACCAAGAGAGATCTATAAATCAGCGCGATGAGTAACCTTTTCACGTAAG
Organism: Tholera decimalis; assembly: GCA_943138885.2. Taxonomy (NCBI): domain Eukaryota; kingdom Metazoa; phylum Arthropoda; class Insecta; order Lepidoptera; family Noctuidae; genus Tholera; species Tholera decimalis. The sequence continues at coordinate 9,820,186 of OW964570.2, forward strand.
AAGGAATATAGGATCCTTTGTTCTGAATACGACAGCCATTTTGAATTCTGATAGTATCAGTATTCAAAATGCTCAGTGTTGGAGAAACGATGATTTCATGGTCGAAAAAAGTGCCGAAGATGACCTAAGCGAAGTAAGATGAAAAACAATTAGAATGATTGCGTATGCGAAGTTGAATTTTCTGTTAGACTGTCTAAGCTTCACTTTTGAAAGCACGATCTTTTATGGAACAAAAGTACCTACGTTCTTTTGTTACAAAGTTGCTGTTAGATTTATGACTAGACTTTATATTTACGTTATTTTATCTTTTTATTGTTTAATTCTATCAACATTTAATGTTATTAGTATTTTATTAGGTTCGACGTATTATTATACTGTGCAATAAATATGTTTAAAGCTTAATCATGTACTGCTAATCACAGTTAGCCAATGACCTTATTTATTGCCAATAAGTCAGTAAGATTCGAACCTTGTTGGAAATCTAAGAATAAATTTATTTGTATGTCAATGTTACGACAAGTCAATTTCCTGTGTACACTTTAAATGGAAGGATTTAATCGGTGCTAGATGTTGGATTTATTATTTTATGTTGGATTTTATTTAGTCATAGTAATAATTCTGATCGATCTCCCATATTACAAAAAAAAACAGTTATTTTTAATGATTTCAAAGTACGCTAAGTATATAAAATGTTATTTATTAACACATCTCTGATAAACTCATCGCCTTCAGATCCAAATGAATGATTAATATCTTCAATAGGATTAATATCATCACTGTCAGTACATTGTCGATAAAATCATAGCCCGACATGATACCTTGCCACTAATTCGTTTGTAAAACAAGCTCCGTGAGTACCAGTAACAATATTAATACCAGCCGTAATTAGAACCGTATCTTTATCCATATCAATGACTTAAAGTATATCAAAAATGGCCGCTATTGGACGTCGGATCTTAATGAAACCGTACGGTCATGGTCTACGAAACAACCAAGTTATATCTGCGTACTTTAAAATAAAATCTTAGGAAATACTCGAAGAAGAAGAAAGCAAGTTAGTAGCCGCAACTGCAATATTAAATTTGTCGACAGTTTGCGGTTTGACCACAAAAATGAACAGCACAAATAGTGTTTCTGTGAAATATGGGAATTACATTTTAGGTGTTAAAACCACAGGTATTAATACAGATGAGATTTTGATAATATAAAAGTTATATTTTTATTATTTTAAGTTTATTGCGGTCGTTAATCAAGTTTTTTTTTATTATGTAACAGTAAACTTGACAAATACGTGCGCTGTCTGTTGTGTGTGTGTTTAATTTATTTGTGGCGCCTAGCTTATCACCTAGGACAGAGGATATTTGCCAAAAATTAGATTTGAAAAATAAATATCTACATCCGTTATATCTTCCGCTAGCTTAAACTTAGAAACACATAAAACCTTTAGTTTCTAAACCAGAATTATTACCGAAAGAATTTTCATTAAATGACAGTTCAAACGTTTTAGACTACGATTTTTTGTATATACAGAAAATAATGCTCGTATTTCCGAGAACAGTATAAGCGTACAAAAAATTAAAGTATATTATGCACAAAAGAATACAGAAGACCAATTTCATACTACCAGCGAAAATATGATATATTATAGTAGGCTTACCTTCCACGATCTAAAACAATTGAAGTGCACTTGCACTCGCTGTGCGTAAACTGGTTCTATGTTTTTGTGCATTTTGCTTGTTGTAAGGAACGAGCTAGCCTTCTGTATCATTCTATTCTGTAGTATAACCAAGATCCTATCACGCTATTTAAAACGGTATTCGGGGCTCCATTTCGCTAAATCTTGTCTGCGTAAAATATCATCAGGTCTTTCAATTTTCCCGGTTGATTATCTACGAAGATTACGTCGGATTGGTGTGAATATTGGGGTTGATACTTTGTACCAGTTTAGATAAATTATTAGGAGCGTCAATTTTTATAATGATAGTACTTTCATATTTTGAACTAATGGGTTTCACAGGATTCTGATATGCGTAGTTCTCACGTATAATTTTAAAGGAACCTCTTTGGTCGATTCAATAAGAGAATAAGGCTGAAGTGTTGAATAAACGTTACTTTCTTCGTCTTGACAAGTCAATGCGTCTACTTATTAACATAGTGTATTACATTCTCTTTGATGATGGCAGTAGTCATACATAATCTTAATCTTTTTATGTTAAGATATTTCATTTCAGTTTCATTTTCCCACGTTCGATAATATCTAAAACTGACCTCAAAGAGACTACCGAAATAATAAAGACAGGAAAGTGAATGCTATACTACAATAAGCAGGTACAAACAAACTCATTAAATTTATCTTCGGGTATGATTGATCCAATCGATGTATTTCGGTCCAGCATTGAACTTCAAGATTCAAGTATTGAGGGCAACGAACCTATTGAATTGTTTTTATCAATTAGAGTATGGATACTATTGTGCAAATGCTTGAATAGACATGAAACTAATCGAAGTGGGAATTTTATGACTTATTTATTTCGTGTAAAGGACTACAATCAACACTGAATGATTGGCATGCAAAAAAAAGGTAAGGCAAGGTGTTCTGAATTACAAACACAAGTTTGTTTAAAAAAGAGATTTGAAATTGAATTGAACATAGCTGTGGGCTGAGTGAGGTTAGCGGATAGATTCTTCAGTAACCCTTGAGACAGCTAAGGTAATTAAAATTAATATTCTACGAGTGTAATTTGAAATTACTTAATCCCAAACGTAGGCGAGGAATTGACAGACAGCTTGTAACAAACCTGTCAGCTAACTCGTATGCACTTTTGCAATATGTTGTAACTCTTGCCTCCTACGCTGCACTGAATTCACACTATTAGTACCAGGAGTGCATAATCAACTAGGCGTCAGCTGCAACCAGTATTGGAGACTTCGTGACAAGCTAAGAGGTTGTCTAGACGAAACGGATTGAGTTAATCAACTTATCGGGAATGCTGAGCTTGATAAGGGGCGTGAACATTTAGATTGGAAATTAATGCTGCTGTGAAATACTGTCACTTGGGAAAAGACTAGAAAATTAAATGGATGTAGTAGGATATAAAACAAGTACAGGATAACTATTAATTCCGTGTTTTTTTCTTATGAAGGAGCAGTTATTATATGCGGCTTATCGCGTTCAATATCATCTTTTAAATATAGGTGTTGTGAAAAACAGAGAAATGCAAGAATGGATTTAAATTGGATTTAAATAAAATAAACTTAAGAAGGAGTAGACAAAAACTTTCTTTACATGACTGCAATTCCATTAGTACCAGAGCACCATAATCAAAAAGGCTGCTCCAAATAAATATCAGTGGCGTGGATTTGGTTCGTGAGGCGCGCTCGTGATCGACCGATAAGTATCTGCCCACGAATAGTACGTCACAACCAGAGGAAACGCTTAGTAGCGGGAGTCACATGCGAACTAACAGTTAATAGAAAATTATATAATTTAGAAACACGCTTGCAATCAATAAATAAAATTTTGTTTACTAACGCGTACATGGAGCTGGATTTCAACAAGCGACTATAATGAACTGCATACATACACCACTAGCAATGGTATGAAGTCCTGGTACTTCATAGCATTGGTGGTGAAAATACGCAATATACAATCATAAACGACCTTACACACAAATTTCGCGACATATATGGCATAATACGAGTATATAACATAACGTTTTTACTAGTACAATGTGCTACTAAAATTGACATACACGCACTATGTAGCAACATCCTTTGGGGCCAAGGTTTGTCTAGACAGGCTCAAAAAATGCAAGGTGTGCCAAACGTGACTCTTTTAGATAAGTTCAGACTGACCTCTAGTCTTGTCGTACCGACAAACGGTTTAAAAGGTAATAAAATAGGTTCTGCAAATCTCTTTAAGGGGAATGGTGCAATATTATAAAGGGTCACAGCAAAAATGAAATGTACATAGTAGGTAAGTAAGATCATGACTTTTAATAAAAGTTACTACTATTAAATGGGCGAAGAAACTACTACTACATAATATTCTTATATATATTATAATCAATAAGAGTATATCTAATCAATAAGAGTTCCAAAATTATAAAAATTTAAACAATGTAAATACACTACAATGTGTAATCTACAAAAAATATTATGGCATATTGTTTACTATAAGACCTAAAAAGATAGTTGTGATTTCTCATCAGATACGTCAAGTCATAATGATTGATTCAAGTCAAAATATTTTATTCCACATAGGCACACATAAAACGTCATATGCTAGTGCACAGTTGGATTGGTCCTTCCCTATGACGAAGAAACTGTAATATAGACCAATTAAACATTTACAATCAGCAACTTGACAATACTGAACATAAACAGAAACTATCTGATAAAATCAAGGTCGTCTTCATTCCCATCAAAACATAATCAAGAATCCTCACACCGGCCTGTCAGCATTGTATCAAAGATTTAATACTACCCCCATTCTTCGCACAGTAGTTATGGTAATGTGTTTACAGGCCATAAAACTTGGTATACAGCCTCACGATGCGAACACAGATTAGTTACAACGGATTGTATGGTTGGTAATTAGAAAATGGAAGAATGAACTTAGCAATAAAAAGGTTGAAGATGTTGACGACAAGAAAGAAGGCCGTGGGAAAATGAGACTAATATTTGTTACGGGTTTGAAATAAGACGAGGAACACTGTCTGGATAAAACATAGGTACCTCCTGTCTTAATTTAGAACTCTTCGTCTACCCAATTACAAAGTAAAGAGGGAACAAGAGATAGACAGGCAGCCAGTGAGAGATACTTTCACATTTATCATTAAATTAAATTTTAGTCAATAAACAAAATAAGAAATTATAATTGCTTACCTCCTTGTTTAACAAAATTCTGCGTTACTCAATACGATATGACTATACTCCGTAAAAAACCGCTTACTTACAAGTATGTATTTGATTAATTCGTGGGCAATAGTGTGGGTTATATGTTTATCTTAAGAGCACCAAAGTATCACCTCAACATACATATTTATAGTTGTTCTGTTTTATATCCATAATAAATAAAATACTCTTGCTTAAAGAAAACAAAATAACAGCAAATTATAAATTATTCGTTGACCACTAAGCGCAAATCAAAACCAGATCCAAAAGAAGGGACACCAAATAACAATACTCACAGAAAGATTCAACACATCATAAAAGACAAAAAATTAGAATCCGCTACCAAAACAATTGACCAATTACATGACACGTATGTAAGTGAAAGACCGTCAGCGTCAGACAGTTCGCTGATCGTCGGCTGATAGACTGGGAACCCTCCATTCCCCCTATTGTTGGGGCCTGAAGAATTGCCCGATTGTCAGCCTTATCTACTGCGTGTATTAAATGGTGTTCTTGTGCTGTGCTTTAAGTTTTAAGTAATGGCTTGGTTGCTTCTTGATGAAATGTATATGAATGCGAAGGTTTTGTAGAAATGTGAATTCTGATTTAATCAAAGTAGTTTTGTAAGCATCTTAGCACTAAATGAGTTGTCCCAATTATGTTTCGTTCGGCTTCCCGTCTAACCAGGGTTTTACATTGAGCGAATACCTATGAAATCTCCAGAACCTAGTACCTGGGTAACACTATATGCTTTGGCAAGACTGGTGTCGGATTTTCTGACTTCTAAGTACCCGCAATGGCTCAAAAATGCGATACCTAGTTAACCATTATGTGATAAATGACTTTATAAATATTAGATTATCCTTTTACGATTCCACACCAATCATGTTTAAAATCACTCATTTAAAACTGCATTGACTGCCAGTGCATTAGCAACTGATGCAAATAAACACACTTAACATCAATATGTTCCCATAAAATGAACTATAAACCACAAACGATCGAACATCGTCGGCAGTCCTGACCAATGAGATCATACACCAGTTGACATCATGCCGATATATGGCCATCAGTACTGTACAGAAAAAAAATTAAAAGAAAAACATGTAGGAGTGGAAGTTAACACATTTATAGCTATGATATACGGATATGAAGATTAAGTTGTAAAAACAATGGAGGTTCTAATTGTAAGGTTTGCAGATTCAATCTGGAAAATAAATGTGTCTGGTTCGGTGCACATTAAAGATGTGGGGTGAGATTTAAAAGCCAATTTAAAGGTTGAAACGCGAGAGTAATTTACACTAGTGGTAAATCACACGCATATGTGCAACGTTTCTTTGAAAATGTTTCGAGACTTGGTACGAATGTTACACAAAAAGACGAACAATAAAATATACTGACCATACTAGAATTCTGGATAAATTTTTTTGGACAGAAACATATCTTACCACATCTGCTGACATTCATCAATAATTACCAAGAACAGTCGGTTACTGTAACTTTAATATCACAGATCTCACACTACCGTTCTCGAGATTTAGCGAGACTAACTAACACTAAGAAGATAAGATAATATAATATCTGTTACTATTCATGTTTAACGTAAGTTTTATGGAATATGTCGTTGTGTCAATAAATAAAACAATAAAATAAAAGTTTAATTTTAAAATATATATGTTTACAATAAAATAATAAAAAAGAGTGCTCAATGAAATTTGGGGCACAAAAACATCGTCGCGCCATATTTCAACTTGCCCACTGACCGGCAATAAATTGGAGAGCTTAACGCATGTTTAACCCGACACAAAAGACATTCTCCGATACAGTTAGAATGACATCACGTGTGAGACCAGCAGGATCTCACCAGATGCATGCCATATACGGAATTCTAGTTCCTCAGGATTAACGGTACATGCACATATGAGAAGATTTAGTGCAGTAACACATACACTAACACTTTAGTGGGACTTTCTAATAAGAACAAAGATACGAAAGAGCAAAAAAGGAAGATTTAAGTATTTATTGTCAGTAACGACGGGCTTACAAATTAAAAACGTATCCAAAGTTTCTTAAGAATAGTATTAGAAATAGGTAACTAATAATAATAGCTATCCTATCCGATTTTGGCCACGGTGGCTGATTTCAACGGAGATTAGCCATCTGTGCAGGAAATATTATAAAAACAAGTATGTACAAGTGAACTCACAATAATTAATAGGTACTTACAGAGTCTACTCGAGCCAGGCTATTGCTGTATATATATAAAGCTAAATTACCACTCACTGACTCACTGACATAATTGTTCTCCCAGATGGTGGATGGGGAGGTGGGTATATTTTGACAGATTCGTAAACAAGTAAATCTGAAACCTACGGGAAAAGTGCCAAACCTCCCCTTTTCCCCCCCCTTCTCCCCCCTCCCTATCGTATCTCGGAAACTACGAGACCCGTATTTTTTTTTTTACGGATTCGTATAGAGGAGGCTCGGTAAAGTAAAAACCATTTTTCAAAGTCCCCCCCCCCCCGCCCCCCTTCTCCCCTCCCTTTAGGCGGATCTCGGAATCTAAGAGACTTGGAACATTTTTTTTTTCAGATTCATTTAGAGGGGCAATGCTTTAGTCGAAATACTTGTGCAACCCCCCCCCCATCACCCCCCCCGTCTTTTTTTTTTTTTTTTTTTTTCACAAGCTCGCGAGGTGCTTGCACCTCGCGCAACACGCAAATACTTGATTTAGAGGGGCAATGCTTTAGTTTTTTTCACAAGCACGCGAGGTGCTTGCACCTCGCGCAACACGCAAATACTAAACCCCCCCCATCACCCCCCCACTTTTTTTTTTCACAAGCACGCGAGGTGCTTGCACCTCGCGCAACACGCAAATACTTGATTTAGAGGGGCAATGCTTTAGTTATTTTCACAAGCACGCGAGGTGCTTGCACCTCGCGCAACACGCAAATACTAGTTGCTGTATATTATTAAATTATACAATTCACTACTAAGTACTCTTAAGATACGGTATAACTCCCAGTTTAAGAGGTATACTTAAAATGTTTTGTGTAAATAAAAGTCGCATAAACTGTCTCATTGCTGTGCTGGGGCGGCAGCTGCAGGTGCAGAAAATCTCAAACGACGCAAATACAACAACCTAATTGGGTGCTATATGTTTGAGCCGTTTGGGGTTGAAACGTTGGGACCATGGGGTCCGAGTGCGCATCGACTCTTTCGTGACATCAGCAAACGTTTAGTCGACTCCACAAGTGACCAGAGGGCTGGCCTTTTCTTTGGACAGAGAATCAGCATTGCTATTCAACGTGGCAATGCAGCCAGTGTTCTGGGCACTTTTCCCATTGATAGCGATGTTGATGAATTTTTCGATGCCCTATAATTTCCCTTTTAATTTCGCCTGTATTATATTTGTTTTTATAATTATGTATATTAATGTAATAAAGTATCATAAAGTTAAAAGAAGGAATCAAAGGAAGTCTCTACGGAAATTCGTTGTAATGTGCAGCTAAGACAGTCAAAGTCAAATTAAAGACGTAAAACAACAAGCTTAATAAACGTACAAAATCAATTTTTGTACATGGTATTGAACGAACATCAATTGGCAAAGAAAAGGAAGCAAAGCTTATATTTGAATATAGACGCACAAGAATTGAACTATAAAGAGCAATCAGTAGTTGGACATAAGCTTTACAGAGGGCACTTGAATAAATAATCTATAAATTTTCGTATGAGCAAAGACACTTAAAAATACAGTTAGCAAACCTCAAAGAGATATCGAAAATAAATACTATTAAAACCAGGTAAAATGATTAAAACATCAACGAATAACAATTTATATGACAACATAAACGTTCCGAGAACATTAAACTAGATTAAAACGGAAAACTAAATTAACGGTGCACCAATAAATATAGCCGGTGATGTCACGGCGACGGAAACTACTCTAGGTGGGCTAAAATTTGCATGTTTTGCGGATATTTCAACCAGTTTCAAATGGAGAGAGGTTTCATAAGGAGATCTAGAAGAACAACTGTGAACAACGGTTTTTAACAAGGAGAGCGGATAATACTGTAATCCGGGCTGGGATTTACTGTAAAATTATCGAGTTTGAAGTGATCTCTAGAGCGAAGGTATCCTTTAATGTTGAAAAAGAACTAGGTGATATAATAAGAAATGCATGTTGCATAAATGGTATCTATCCACTTTGAGCGTATAATCTGTTAGCGAATTCAGTCAGATATGCACCTATATCTTTATTTAAATAAAGGTCCTACTATTTTTTAAATAAATAATAATGTTCCTTCACTGGATATTTTCTTGCAAGTACAGTTGTTCATAAAACTTAAAGTGCAAAAACATTTGGGGCAGGCATATAGCATTTTTCAGCCTTCAACGTCGATTACTTTAAATTACAAATGAAAAAAAAAATATATATTAAAAAAAAAAAATTGCAGATAAAAAGAGAGCTTATCCTGATAAACGGACCATAAAACTCTCTACATTTCGCGCCGCCTTTAATGTACCTAATCTCCTTATCCTTATCAAAATAAGTAACACTTCTGTTCCTACTACATTTGCTACTCATGTGACTGACATGATAACTGCATTTTCTCAGAATCCGCGGCCTGGTAGCTTGTTTAATCGTTGCTACAAAATGTAATGTTCCATGTCTCATGTCACCGCAAAAAAATTGGTTTAAAACGCGGCGAATATATGATCAAAGATTAGGTTTATTCGAGGTTTCTGTGCGTTTGTCTATTAAAGCATAAAGAAAAAGACAAAGTCGAGCAGTTAAGAGGGTAATAGGAACACGTAATTCAGAGCCTTTTTTGGTGCTTCATAAAAATAAAGCATAGTAAAAACAAATATGACCTACTCTATTAATCGAAAAGAGATACATATGTATCGTGAGTTCATAAGTCCGAACGTATACATAATAAGAAGCAAGAATACTAATGATCAAATTCATGCATCGCTAGATCAATTTAATTTGCATGATTCATATTAGAAAAATACCTGCATAAGATAATTCGCAAATATTAATTTAATTCCAAATAACTTATTATAAGTCCGTATTCACACGGGTATATAGTCGCATATTTATTGGCTTCTCACTTTCCCAGTCAGTGTGCCCCAGCCCTTTGCTTTCTAAGTGGCGCCAGCGCAGGTATTAGTGCGGAACCAGCACTTTCGATGTTACGTGTCTATCCTAGGTTTAAGTTTAGATTACTATGTTATATCCGTTATATGATGCGATAGGATTTTAGAGATGTGCAAGGAAAGAAAGCATCAGGCTTATGTTACAGGAAAAGGTTACATTGCTTGTTGTAACAATAACTATAGCGACAACGCAAAACTATATAACAGTCCATTATATTGTCTAATTGGCCAATGTTTTCTTAGCAATAGTAGTGATATAATATATTTAACTAGGATATCAATCTAACTATAGTAATTCTCCGCTCAATCGATCTCAAAACAAATACAATAAGTACATACGAACGACTCATACTTCTACCTCAGTATTAGCATTTACAAGTAGTATTAATATCTCAGCTAAGGCTTCTTTTGCTGTGACAAAGCTTTGCTCTTCCTCTTTAAGATGGAGGACATGTACACTAGATGTCTACATATCTATAGAACCACAATTTTTCTAACGAGACCCCTCCAAACTTGCTACTGCACCTATCCTCAAAATCCGTCCATACGGCACCGCGTCAAGTTCACGTTAACGCATGGCCGCGCATGCGCGTATCATGTGCGCCGGCGCAGCGCACCTGTACGTGCTTCCTGTCCGCCATCTTGCGTCGGTTATGTGCTACGAAGTGCGAACCCTCATGCCCTGCAGTTAGCAGCGGGCGACATATTATTGGATATAGAAAAAGCTTTGAAATAAACGTTCGAAGATATCATGTTCACATAATGCCTTAGCCAGACCATTCTAATTTCGCCCTTTTTTCATGAGAATTGAACTTGACTTTAGAAATGGGGAAAAGACAACCTTCTGAATACTACTAATATAGTATAGTCAAAAATATAGAAAAAAAAATTAAAACAAATTAAGCGACAGTTATTAAACTCAAACTAACAGGTCAAATCAACTATCGTAACACTATCTCTTTCCAGAATCTTGTTGCTCCCTGAAAATAGACTTCTTTCGAGTGAAGCACTTCCCACCCATACGCACCAAACGTTTTGGGAATACCTTCATTGTGCGTACGGCTAAGGAGTGGAATTCCCTGCCGGAGTCTGTGTTTCCCGATAGCTATAACCTAGGAGTCTTTAAGTCAAGAGTGAATAGGTTACTTTTAGGTAAGCGTGCTCCATCTTCGACCACATCATCACTTACCATCAGGTGAGATGGTGGTCAAACGCGAACCTATTCTAAATAAAAAAAAAAAAAAAAAAAAAAGCATCAACAGTATTTTGATATTTTTTTTATTACTGATGAGCCCACTCTTGACTTCGATCTCGCCTGATGGTAAGCGATAGATGAGGTCTAAGATGTGACGAGCGAGCCCAGAAGATGCCTATTTACTCGTGCTTCAAAGGCTCAAAGGTCATAAGTGGCAGGGAACACAGAAGCCGGCAGAGAATTCCAAAGCTTGGCTGTGCGCACAATAAATGTGGAGGAAAAGCTACAGACAGTTGTTTTACTTTTAAGGTTTCTCTTAATTCAAACATTAGTCCGAAAAAAATCAGATCAAGAGGGTAATAAGATATTTCGCCTTTCGACGAACCAGTTTTACGTATTTAAAAGATGATAATTAAGTGATATCTACAGAACGTATTTAGTCACATCATCATCTGCATAGCCTTTTCTAAGGTTTGCTAGCTGAGTACTACGATCGCCATCTGACCTTCACAACGCAGTACCTGGATAAAATTATACCAGTAGTTAAAAAGATTTTTACAAAACCAAAATCCGTATTAAAAACACTACCGAACTACAAAGTGAAAAAAAAATTAATAGTTTAAAAAACCAAAAACACGCTTTTAAGACTAATGTAATGAGCAGAACTTAGAAATGTTTACTAGTAGGCAGTCCAAGGTTCCATCATACAACAATTAGAAGTACGTTTAATTCAGATTCTTAGATTTTATTGCATATTTAGTTCGTTACAGATCGACCTAATAATAAATCTATGGATTACGCGGTAATTCAAAAAGGTTAAGAAAACCGATAACGGGTTTTCTTTAGGTTTGTTTTCTTTTTCTTTTGAAACCTGATCGTGTTCAAAGTCCATTACGTGGCCTTTCTCACAAGTGCAAACACGACTATGATACGATATCCCATCATGGAATGCCAGTGCCTATCTTCCCGCTTCATCACCAGACCTTGAAACTTAATCGTGGTCAAAGTTCATTACAAGACTTTTCTAAGAAATCCAAAACAGCTATGATACGACTTTCCATCATGAAGTTCCAGTTCATATCTTCCGGCTCCATCATCAGATCAGTTCGATAGTACCATATTATTGTATTGTCATCAGTACTACATACAGCTGCCAATTTTCATTACGCTACGACCCTTGGAAGATGGTTAAATTAGTTACCTTAGATTTCATTACATAGTTAGTTACATACAGGTCGACCTAATAAAAGCGTGTTAATAACCTTAAAGATTGTTTCACTCGATGTCTAACACCGTTTAAAATAAAGGCTAAGTACCTATTTACATTGCTGAAATAGGTTCTAAGCCAATGAATAGTCTTGATAGGCCACGTACGTCGCATTCTCGGCAAAACACGATCAAAATCGGATCAGTAGTGTTTGAGAAAATCGCGGGCAGACATACTGGTCGAATATATAACCTTCTGTTTTGAAGTCGGTTAATAAAAACAGAGTTTTTTATCTCATAAAACCTTGCATTTCAGTTACATGCACGCTCAAGACTCCGACCAAACAGTCACAAGATATTCGTAATAATAAGTTACGCGTACATTATGAGCCACGACACGCCGAGCAAGCACGGCTCACCGTTAACCCCCGAGCTACCGTGCAGGCGGCGGCGGGTTAAAATACAGTTTAAATGGCACATTAATATGTGAAGCTAGCTAAGGACTGGCAACCATCTAGTATCTACATAGCGACTTATATACGTGACGGATCTTGTATGGCCGTTTGTGTACAATTTAGTTTATAGGTACCTACATAATATTTAAAAAAAATTAAGTGTCTGTTTATGATTACAAAATAAATGTGTTTTCTCACGTGCTTATAGTTATTTACTTTAAACTTTTTAAATATTGTCCGTCCGTCTAACTTTCCGTTTATCCAGGGTATAGAAAAAAAAATCCTTTTTTTCCCCCTGAATTCCTGCGGGATCAGAAGTTACACGCAAAAAAACTTTTTTGACTCAAAATCAAAATCTAAGGGCACGGCTTTGTCGCACGTGCAATTATTCCACCTTAGAACACGCACTATAAATGCCATTGAAACAGTCGTTTGCGAAGAATCAGAGGAAAGGAAGATTCTACGGCGGTGAGTACGGTTAATAACTAGAGCCGCCGGAAGAATGACATAAAATGAGTCACTAAAATACTGTCCTTGAACTTACAATGGAATCAACCACAGAGTTTAAGTGAAGGAGTAAGAAAAACCATGGCTTCCACTACAAAAAACACTTTAAAGAAATCCAGCGATCAGTCGAATCAGTCCAACGAGTAGCGAATAATCAACAGTCTTGATCTACAATGTTTTGCTAATCTACAGCTGCCAGTATTACTAAGACCCTACGTTACGTCTGTTTCAACAGAAGCAGCGAGGCGGAACTCCGCATGAGACGCGCCGGTGTTTGCTCGCTCCTCACGAAACTATGACGAATCTTAGAAATCTCGTCGATGTCGCTATATCAAACGTCTCACGCTTCTGTGATTGCATATTCATTCGACAGGTTATTATACGGATGGACTTGTTCTTAATATCGTGTCGGGGTAGGCTTTTCCAAGACAGAAGTGGCAACTGAAGTGACTGTGGGTAATGCTAGCGTGTCCCCGCATCCTAACTAGAAGTGACGATATGGAACATCGTGGTCTGGTTTTAGACAATAGAAATCCAACAGACCCCTCCGTCTACTCCAAAGACGAAGGACATCGATCGATGAAGATCCTCGGAGGTAGACCTCGAGAACAAAAAATTTTTCTATGAAAAAACTATGCACCTATATGTCATATACATACCCATAGTACATGTTTAATAAAGTCTTAACATACTCAAAATAGGGGCACAAAACGATGAGTCAGAATTCGTGTGCACCGCGTGTGTTGTTACTTCTTGCAAATAATTGACTTCGAAGCGAGATCAAACAAAGTATGATTCAATGAAGACCAATTTATTTTATATTCGATTTGAGACAGCTAGATAGTGCTATGACCTGAAGACGTTATGGTGCAACTTGGAAAATGACTAATCGTAACGTTTCCGGAATACTTTCATTGTGCGGACAGCTAAGGAGTAGAATTCCCTACCGGATTCATGTTTTCCTGATAGCTTTAACCTAGGGATCTTTTAGTTAAGAGTGGATAGGTAACTTCTTGGTAAGCGTGCTGCATCTTCGACCACATCAACGCTTACCATCGGGTGATATGGTGGTTAAACGCAAAAAATAATTAAGTTTATAATTTAAGTTTTGGTATATTTTTATTTACAATAATATACCAAAACCTAAATATACTTCAAAAGTATAAATAATAAGGAAAATTATTCAGCATCTCTACACATACACGTGTGAACTATTAATAGTTACACTACCTGAACACGTGCTTAATATGCCTGAAGTAATCTGCAGTCACGAACATGACACTATTGAACAAAATTAATAAGGATTTAAAAGTAAAGGTTTTATTTTTAAGGATTGATGATTTGTTAGCTTTAATATTGGTTACGTACAGATAAAAAGAAGTTTTTTTTAAAGAGAACTAGCAGTATGGTTAAAACTCACATTACTAGCAATCTTGTTAACCCCTCCAACTAAGCTAAATATGCTTGTGTCTGGAGTGGGTCACGGCAATAATGTAATGGGTGAGGTTCGAACTCGTGACCTCTCGATCACAAGTCTGACAACTTAGCCATTAGGCAATTGACGCAAACGACGACGATAATTATATCTTCGAAGCTACACAAGTAATGCTCACAAGATCCGCTGGAATATATTTTATTACCACAACATTAATTGTGGCCCCCCACTGAATGAACGATTTAGTCAATGGCAATTTTTCGTTTACCTTTGATTACACAGCAACGTTAATGATCTTAAAGCTTATTGCACTACCAATTAGGTTTAAATTACATTAATTTATCAACTTAGCAGCTAAGAAAGTAAGATACGGCTCACCAGCAAATTACACTGCAGAAGCAAAAAAAGTAGCAATCACAACGCTCCGCTTGACTTACTTCAATGAATATATCGCAAAAACCCCTGGCTGATTATCATATTAATCATATGTGTAAGTGCACAGCGGCGTGTAAAGTCATACGAATAACGTTAAACCCATCAGCTGACACAGAAAATACCTTTCAATCTTGGAAAACTTAAAAAAAATGGCTTAGAAGCATATTTCAGCGGAATAGACAGAAGAAAACGAATGCAAAATAAGAAAAATTAATGCCCTCAGATTCAAACAATAGTGCGCCTAGCAACAACGCATTAACAATCGCGTGAGAACACTTCCGCAGTATCCGAGACATTCTCGAGACATTTTTCACACGCATAATTGTTTTTCTATTATCAGTTTTGTATCCTAACGAATGAGCTGTCAACAGTAGAAAAATACATGTGAGTAACAGCGTAATTAACGTATTCTATCATATTGTCATAGATCACGGAGTGCTCTTCTATTTTGTTGACGGCACAGGAACGACGCAAAAGTTAATTTATAAAAGCAGTTCAGACTCGATAGTTCGATGCTCCCTTGAAACCAAATCCATTGGTTCACTGGTCAACTTTTTATGCAAGGATGTGTAGAGCGGAAGTTCGTTATTCCCCTTGAATGTAATTTATTGTTTTTGTTTGCATGCTTTCACGTGGGTAACTCAAATACCGCGAAGAACTACAGTTAAAACAGCTTTATACTGAGCCTTACCAAGAAAAATGCTGCGACGAAAATTTCTCGACAAGTGTAAGAAGCTTATTTCATTGAACTGACGAAAGAAGGACTAACGAGAATCGTAGCTCCACAAGAATGATATGACTTCCTTAACTTTTTTTGTTGATAGGTTCGCGTTTGACAACCGACAAACCTGATGTTAAGCGATGATGTGGTCGAAGATGAAGCACGCTTACCTAGAAGTAACCTATTCACTCTTCGACTTAAATAACTAGTAAACACAAACTCCGGCAGGGAATATCCCTCCTCAGTTGTACGCACCATGAAAGTATTCCTATGACCCCTAGATGAGGTAGATATCGTACCACAGTAGTCCTCCATCGCGAACCTACGCGAAGACTTATATGAGATACTGATAAAATATGTACATTGAAAAAGTTAAAAGTTCTACATTCCGTTAGGAATATATCCAAGAACCAACAGAGCCTTACAACCCAGACGAGACAACAAAAGGAAATCCTCAATAATTATTTAATTATACTTAGTATTTTTTCTTCAGCCGTAATTGAAGAGGCATCGGGCCGTGAGATCAAGCACGCCACGGAAAGTGTACAATTTGCATGCCAGAGTAATCAACAGGTGGACATTCATGAAGTATTTATTAGTAATAATGATGGAGCTGATAGACTAATTCAATATGGAGAAGTTTCTATCCCTGCTGATAGTATAAATATCAGTACACAAAAATAAAATTGAGATGTCTGACTGTGATTTCAAGCACTTATAGACCTTTACACGAGAGTAAAACGCAAACGTTATTTAAAGTTTTTATCTGTTTGTCCGTGCTAATCTCTGGAACTGCTGAACCGATCTTTCTAATGGGACTTTCACTGGAACATAAAGGAGGTTACAGAGCAACATAACTGTAGGGATTTACGCGGAAAAAAAAACCTCTTACGCTAGTAATGAATATGAATAGTTGAAAACTTTTTGAAAGTAGCTTTTAATCATTTAGATCCTACGTATATGTCTTAACTAATTTTACACATTTCATTCTTAAGACGCAAGGAGGAAATTAACTCCACAAACAAAGACTATGTTAATGACATCTTATTTAGTCTTGAACTGAGAAGACCTTTGACCGACTAGCAACTATGGCATATAAAAACATCATAATAGCTTATTATTAACGTTGCAAAGTAAGGTATTTCCAAACATAGTCGTAGAAATATAGCATGAAATTAAATTAAAAATTTTGTTGAGTGAAGAAGTTTCAAAAATAAATCAAAATAAAAGTGATTGAAAAAAGAAACTAGATTTCAAGCAAACGATTTCAGAGTAGGTCACTAATATTTCAGAATCACTGAGAGAATCCAGAACAAAGTGTTAGTAAATCCATTGTTACTGCCTGTCACAATTCTGGGATACACTCGAGTGATTGTAAAAACCACATATTTGCGTGCCGTGCTTATATGTCATGGTCAATTTAATATACAAATTGGATGCACACCATCCAATTTGATTCCAAGCCTTAGTTTTCATAAAATTAAAAGTTTATCTTTTCCAAGTCTGTCATGTTGTAAAAATATTTATGCATACTACACAATTTGTATACATATTTATTATGCACACAGCCTAGGTATGGAACTCTATGTCAGCTTCTGTGGACCCTATTTCGCATGAATGAAACTTCAATCCTTTAAACTAAGAGGCATCTCACTCGTTTCGTAGTAGACCTCATCAATCGCTTACCCTCAGGCGTGATTAAGGTGGGCGGATTCTAAAAAAAACTTCTATTGTTTTGATAACGCTTATGACACATTGTTTGTAAAAGATTGATGAAATAAAATGTTACTATGGTAGGGTAAAAACTTTTTAGCAAAAAATAGAACCGACTTCCATATAAAAACACTACAAAGGCAAAAATAACTTTAATTTTGGAAGGCGGTGTCAAAAACGAAAATATATACAAAACTAACACCGCCTTCCGAAATCAAAGTTATTTTTGCCTTTGTAGTGTTTTTATATGGAAGTCGGTTCTATTTTTTGCTAAAAAGTTTTTTTTCACTCTTTTTAGTGGGTCGGTTTGTAATTTATCTACTTACAAAAGCCAAAATGTCAACTACTTATCACCCTTAACAAAATATTGCTTTTCCCGGTGCAGAGCCGTTAATTTTTGAGGAGTTCTCCTGGTACATCACCATCAGCTCTACTTCACCATATGCATTGTGACGAGCATAAAGTGCTTAACATCCATATTCATGTAATCTAATCGCAATCAACGAAATACTTATTATTGAGTAGTTTCGGTGGCCTTCTGGGGTCTTCATCATCAGTTCCACTTCCTCAAATGGTGCTTTTCTAGAGCAACTGTACAAGGTACTTTAAGAAATACCCAAAACGCTATAGGTGTGCCTATAATATTTGAAGAGTTCCCTCGATTTCTCCAGAATCCCATCATCAGATCCTGATTTCATAACAATGGGACCAACTAGAAACTATACCCATTCAAACGCAAAAAGAATTTTTAAAATCGGTCCAGCCGTCTCCGAGTTATGAGGTAACATACATAAAAAATAAAAATAAAATTCAAGACGAATTGTAAACCTCCATTTTTTGAAGTCGGTTAAAAATTGAAATAAAGTTTTGACTTTTATATCGACCTTGCATTACGTGCTGCATTAGTTTTACAGAGCCATACTAAAAGCATTAACAAATTACCGCTTTAATAATATATAACTATATCGATATGAGGCACTACAACCAAACTGTTTCACAATTCATGCTTCACCCCACTTTTTTTTTATGAAAAGGCAACTTGCTATGTGGGTAGAATTCACATTACTAGCAATCTTGTTAACCCGTACAATTTAGCTAATGTGCTTGTGTCTGGAGTCCCGCGACCTCTAGATCGGAAGTCCGACTTCTTAACCTTTAGGATATTCATTCTTAATTCAGAATCTACAATCCTAAGTACACTCCTCTACAGCCCTATTCCTCAGCAAAATTGATCCCTTCACATAAATACTTCCGAACCTAACAATGAACGCAAGAGCCTCTTAATCTTCAACCCGAAATCGCATTCTGAATGCATGCGATCATATACTGTCAAAAGTAGGTTACTGAAATACCAGAAACATTCATCCGAATATAATCCCTATCGAACTAGCTATACGACTGGTATTTCCATGAAGTGTTCGCTCCATCGTGACATTACTCAGTTTATTTCAAGAGTTGAACTTTACAGTACAATTGACTTTATCTGATACTTTCTATCAGCTGCAAAAAGGGCTCTGGCACAGGTCGGTGGCTTCTAAGTACAATGCTATTGTTTGTTTCGTTTTCCGATAGCTAAATTGAAGGTGGTACTAGTAAGCAAATTAAATTAAAATCTATACTACTATTATTAAGTGGAAAAGTTTGTTTGATTGTTTAAACGCACTATTATTCGAAAGTACTGGATGGATTTGGTCGAAATTTAGTATTGTAGAGGAGGTCTGCTATGCGAGTGGTCAGCCTACCGCACTGGCTGGCATAGTTTCAAATATTTCAAACTATGCCAGCCAGTGCGTTAGGCTGACCACTCGCATAGCAGACCTCCTCTACAGTATCGTAATAGCTTGAGGCTTTTTACCCAACTATACAAGAAGGAGGGATATGTTCTTTTCGTGATGAAGTCCAATGAAGCGAAGACCCTCGCGACTTTTCTTTAATTTAATAGAGCGCAACAAAATACAGCTTTCAAAGTCTGCCTTATCAGTTACTTTGTAGCATGAAACGGAGCAATACAAAAGAGTCAAAGCACTTTAATCAATGATATTTGGCAAATGTTATAAAACAACGATGAATCTTCAACGATCAATTTACTGTTATTATGAAAATCATAAAATATCGGCAACTATGGAAATTAATCCAAGCGAAGGAAATTTCATAAAGAGAGATTGTGAATTAAGAATCCGTCCGCTGATATGTAGCCATGAACTTTGTCCGACTTCTACTTGACTTAATTTATAATACCAATAAACCATTCATCATTAATTTATTTCAGACTTGAAAGTGTGCATAAGACACTTACTTCTCCATTAATTTCGTTGAATTAAACACTGACCTTAGCTTTTAACTTAACTTTTGAATATTAATATTCATACGAATTTGATGATGATCAATCATTACTAAAGGCAAGGTCAGCCGGTTCTCTAAAGGAAAACAAGACTTGCAGCGGTTACTTGGTAATTTTTACGAATTTATTACTCAGAAAATTCAACATTTACTCATTTTAAACCAACTAACGCCTATGATGCTGCTGATTTAAAAAACACATCAAAGATCGAGTCGATACAAATGTAAGACATTCTCTTTATTTTGGCGGTATCGCGTCATTTGTTTGCTGGGTTAGAGTTATCGAGGAATGATGTGGAATGAGAAGCAAGCAGCAATGTCCTGGCTGCCAACTGATGATGACAATAAATAAATAAATAAAATACGTTTAATTCAGGATTCAAAAGTCCCATATAGACACATACATTAAAGACAGATACATTACATAATAAATAAATTATCTTAAACATCCACACAAAATATCAAAAATAAAAAAATAAAATAAAAATTACAATTAAATAAAAAATAAAAAACATGCAAAACAGATAGGCTATCCCACCCCACACGCGACATTTCTCCCACAACAATGTCGTATATAGGGAGTCTAGCCTACCTGCTATCATCTTCAAAATAGTGTTGGAGCTAGTCCACACTCGGCGCACTAGGGATGCACTCCGCTTACGCATAGTCGCATAAAAGCAGCTAGTACGCGCCTCAGCAAACATCCCTGAGGCACTGCAGAAGCGGGGCAGCTCCATAATTGCCCTAAACGCATTATTATATTGTACACGGAGAGCACTGTAACTTTTCTGCGTGTAGTTAGCCCACAGGCTGCACGTATATAAAGGCGTACAATACGCCCTAAAGAGCGTAGTCTTAACTTCAAATGAACTACGTGCAAACCTGCGAGCTATCATGTTCGCCCTCCTTGACAGTGCTCTCCGTTCCCGTTCAATATCTGCATGATCCCGTAAGTCGGCAGTTACGATGTGCCCTAAGTATTTAGTAGCAACAAAATTTGCCATATCATAATGTTTAATATGAATAGATTTGCTAATAATCTCAACGCCAATAAATATCATTTACATATACGTATAACATACATAACTAGTTTTTTTTTAAACTTTATGTACAAAGGTGTTACATGGACGGACTTAATGCAGCAAGGCATTCTCTACCAGTCAACCTTTGGGTTAAAAAAAAACATGTGGTAGGTATACGAGAAAATGGAATGAAATAATATATTTAATACTAATGAATATAAAATACTCATAAAATATGTATACATATATATTCTAAAATAATAAACTAATAAATACGGTGCCTTATAATAATCTTTCTGATTAAGAGAGCTCATAATAATTATGAAGAAGACCAAACTAAGAATCACAATCCCTTAAGTAGTGGTTTTTAATTTTAGGCTTAAAAATAAATATTGACTCAGCCTTCTTGGTGTCAAGGCGTAGCAAATTCCACACTAGTCACAAACTAGTCTATAATTTTGCCACTGCTGAGCCACAGGCGTTCTCTCTATGAGAAGGCCTACTTAAAAAATAAAAAAAACAGTTTAGCAAAAAATAGAACCGACTTCCATATAAAAACACTACAAAGGCAAAAATAACTTTAATTTCGGAAGGCGGTGTCAAAAACGAAAATATATACAAAACTAAAGACACCGCCTTCCGAAATTAAAGTTATTTTTGCCTTTGTAGTGTTTTTATATGGAAGTCGGTTCTATTTTTGCTAAAAAGCTTTTTTTCACGCTTTTTAGTGGGTCGGTTTGTAATTCATCTAGTTACAAAAGCCAAAATGTCAACTACTTATCACCTGTTACAAAATGTTGCTTTTCCCGGTGCAGAGCCGTTAATTTTTGAGGAGTTCTCCTGGTACATCACCATCAGCTCTACTTCACCATATGCATTGTGACGAGCATAAAGTGCTTAACATCCATATTCAAGTAATCTAATCGCAATCAACGAAATACTTATTATTGAATAGTTTCGGTGGCCATCTGGGGTCTTCATCATCAGTTCCACTTCTTCAAATGGTGCTTTTCGAGAGCAACTGCACAAGGTATTATAAGAAATACCCAAAACGCTATAGGTGTGCCTATAATATCTGAAGAGTTCCCTCGATTTCTCCATGTTTCCATCATCAGATCCAAACGTGACGACAATGGGACCAACTAGAAAGTATACTCTTTCAAACAAAACAAGAATTTTCCAAATCGGTCCAGCCATCTCCGAGTTATGAGGTAACATACATAAAAAAAAAAAGTTCAAGACGAATTGTAAACCTCCTTTTTTTGAAGTCGGTTAAAAAAGAAGAAAAAAAACATTATTGCGGGTCGGTGGATGTCGCATGATGTTCTCCTTTACTGTTTTGAGAGCAGGGGGCTTAGTATGAGTTTGCGATACTATTATCGTGTTCGAAAACTATAGCTTTGTCTCTTTCACACTAATCTGGTACGTGTGAAAGAGACAAAGCGATAGTTTTCGAAAACGACAAAAGTATTTCAAACTCATACTAAGCACACTGTACTGATGATAATTATTACATAGAGTAACGTACCAGTCTAGGTTCTTTTAAGTCGTGCACCACTGGTATAACCACTGGCCACCATTGATCTCTCTCGTTACCTATAACCGCAGTTATAGTTATAATGCAAAATGAATAGTTGCTTAGCGCCAGGATGTTATTGGCGCCTCATTGTTATTTTGCGCTAACAATTGTTATTCAATACCCGTTTTAATATAAAGTTTATCGCAGTAACTGCTCGTTTATAAATGACTAGGAAAGCTAAGCATTCCGGATCAGTTTCTTAAGAGGATGTGGGTATTCTCTCCATGCCCTGTACGTGACCAAAAAAACATCCCACTCCTCTAGGTTTTATCACCAGAAATCAAGCGCTTTTTGAAGTTTCACCTGGATAACAAAAAAAAAAATATATCCTAAATGTCGAAGAGTCGTTTAAGTGATACTTAAAGTGAGGCTTTACGACGCATTCCTCAACACATGCAAATTAACTAAACATTTATTTGGTCGACTACGCAAGCTGATTCGATTTTAGAAACTTACCAGGTCTCAGTTCTTTCTGTAACCTAAAGCTCCCTAAGATAGTTTCATGATAAAATTTATGTCTTTTAACATGAAATATATGGCTAAATTAATATCACTTTCTTGGAGGTTCTTCTCTAATCTTTTTAAATATAATGTGTACCTACAGAAAAATCCATCAGCTTATTTGTTTCACATGTTAATATAGGTACTTACATCACAAAATTATTTTTATGAACTGCCCCGTTACTCTCAATATCTTTGACTTTGTGTGTCCTATAACTAATTGCTAATTTAAACAGGCGTTAATCATGATAATTGGTTTTTAAATGCATGTTTAAAACTAATAAATTTTAGTGGTCTGGAATTGGAATTGAGCCTTCACCAATATTATCTATACCTATGTAGGTATAGATAATATTGTATATATGTATATACAGCAGCAAATGAATAAGTTATTTAAGTTCAACCACAGAAAAATCACTCACAATATTTATCTACGAATCCAAAGCGGTTCTAAATTCTATGTAGTAAGGTTATCGATAAAATCGTGGGTTACGTCATCAAGGCTCTATGGGTCATACTCGTGCGCACTTCGTTATTGTCATTAGCATAGCGATATGGACGACGATTAGCCTGCGCAAGCGCTGGTTATGTTCTGATTTTGAATGGTGTGAGTTCTTCATAGATTCTTTTTTAAATTGTCTGTAGAGGGGATTTTGAGGTACCTAAGCATTTGGTATAACGCCACAAGTTACTAGAAGGTAGATATATGTACAATAACATCAACGCTATTAGACAATATTGAAACTTTATACATATTAGGTAGTATAACATATAACACAACTTGGTGTCCATTTCAGAGAGAAAACTAACCATATTTAATATCCATATATAAATGAACCATCGAAAAGAAGATGGAACTACTGTAACTTATTACCCGACTCCGCCAGAAGGAGGCTTATGTTTTTCGAGAGTATGTATGTATGTATGTTTGTATAATTGTTTGGCACGCTCTGTGGCCTGAACGGCTCGACGGATTTTAGCTTGAGAGGTATCGTTAGATTCGTATTGACTGTGAGAGTGACACTGGGTATATCAAAATAAAAAAAACAAAGTGGCGGATTTTTGGCGCCATATTATGCCTTCAAAACGGTTTTTTTTTCTCAAAACCTATCGATTGGGATATCAAAATAAAGGGTTTTAAAAGGTGATTACAAAAATATATACAACTTATATGGTTAAAAGTAATTCAAAGTGACAAATCGTAAAAAACACGTATAAAGAACTAAATCGTCTGCGAAATCTTTCACATCTGTAAACTAAAAAGCTGGAAATAAAAAAAAAATTAAAAAACCCGACTGCAACCTTATACTAAAACTAACTGAAAAGCTAATAAAAACAAGCCCATATTTAAATAAATAAAAGTTGGAAGCAGGCGGGACCCATTTGAGTTTGAAACTATAATAATGGTATGGGCCATTCGGCTAGTCGGGTTTTTTAATTTTTTTAATTACCTTTTTTTTTGTTCTTTATTGTTTTTGATTCAACATAACGTATATTAGGTATACATTATTTAATATAACCTAAACTATAAACTAAAATAAAGAATTAAAAGAACGTTTTAAACGCTGTCGGCTAATAAACCCAAAAGACTAAATGGAGAAAGAAACGGGTTATCTTAGAACGCCAATGAATTATTAAGACATAAATCACTTCTAAATGCCTGTATACAACTATTTGTTTTCATGTAAGAGCTACTCAATAATTTCAAAGGTAGTAAGTCCACTGGCTGTGACATATGACACATACCAGATGAAACGTTTATCCTACTCCCCAACAAAGACTTGCCATATGGCGAAACAGTCTTTACAAAATCATGATCCAAGTTGATCTCTCTGTATTCAATTGCACAGATTAATGTATGTATGTAACAAGCCAACTCTTAGTATTGCTTTCAAGTGATTCTAAAGAGCATAATTAAACATTTTGATGTTTTATTTATGGATTGGAATTTGGGAATCAAAGTGGTCGGAGTAGGCTCTTCTTCCACTTGTTAATTCTCTTGTTTAAGAACTTAAAGAAGCGCCTAGGTTCTTAACATTGAGAGGTTCTAAAATAAAACGTGAGCGATCTACGCTTAATTGGATCTCAAACGATGCATCGATATCTTACCAAACGCTATAACAATCTCTAAGACAAATTCATTTCAAACTGGGCTAACCAAATGTGTGTCTAATGTCTATGTAATAACAGTTTTCAAAAACGCCAGCCATTTGTAAGCCGTCTTCTGTAATTACACTAGCGGATATCTTTGTTTCTTTGTAATTTTACACTGAATTGAGACTATTAATATGACAGGCGCCATCAGTTATAGCTGCGATATGGTATTATTATCGCTTCGAACTAATTGTATGGTACTAGTTCTCATCGTTGTGTTAAGAAAGAAATGTCTACCATTAATGTTTAGAGTATTGCTATCTAAATTAGGATCGGTTTTTGTGATGTTTGTTAATCTAAGTGGTTTCATTTTGCGAGTAAAATTGTAGTAATGGTGTAATGTACGGTACACAAATTATAGATAATTATATTATGGGTTACGAAGAATCATTCGTATTAAAAGTGCGTGTTACTAGAATCATCATTACCTTGACTTTTCTTGGAAGCGATGATTCCATTTCTACATGTTTGTAACGCTCAGCTGACCTGTGTAGTGATCTTCCTCTAACGTCTTCTGTTGAAGCCTTCTCTTCACCTCGCGTCAAGGTAGTCACTTTCCTAACGATCCTTGTGGTAATCCTTCGCTGACCACTGACATCGTCTTTCTTCGAGATTTTTGTCGACTCTAAAGAAGAGCCTAGAACCTCGGTCGACATTCTTTTGTTCGTGTGAATCGCCTGCAATTCTGACATTCCCAGGCCACCGGCTGACGTCGGCACGGCTAGCGCGCTCTCTCCATCATACTCGAAGTGAGTCTGATTTCCATCGTGTACAATTCTTCCATTGTAGGTTTCTTCTCGGTAAGAGCCAGACCGATAACTTGATGATCGCTCCATTCCTGGGTAGTTTCCATCGTATACTGTCTCATGTCTCGTCAACCCTTCTCTCAAACTTCTGGGGACAGAAGCCAAGTTCAAACTTGTGGTTATGGGTGATCCGACAGGGGATGGAGAGGATTTCTTCAAACTTGACTTCAGGGGTTTCGAGTCATCGCTTTCTAGCGTCCCCTGAACAAATAGACGCTTGCTACTTCCGCCTTCTTTCACAAATCTGTACATCGACATCTTCGCTCCGTTTAGGCCTTAAGGCCGTCGTAACACATAATACTGTTCTCTGCAATGGAGTTCCCTCTTATTACAGATTCGATACGCGTCGCGTTTACTTATTCATGTACCGGTGACAACTTATGGTGTGAATTCTTAAGATATTAAGGAAAGGTATGCTAAGTTATTCTTTTGTAATATTGTGTAATGTTATTTTGTATTGCAAGTAGCTGAAATGTCGTTAAAACGGTTTCTACTACTTTACTGCTTTTGACGATCTACTTAATTATATAAATATAATATAATGCATTTCTAATATATGTCTGAATTCAAAGAATTTGTTGTCAATAAAAATTTTAGAATTATTCTGACAACACTTTGACAAACGAAAGGCTAAACCGATGAAAGAAAACCGATATATATGTGTTGAAACTAAGAGTGGTCGTACGGTATGTGCGGCGGATTATGTGCGGTGTGTCCCATAAATGGACCGTACGAGCAACAAATATGGTGTAGCTCTTCCGGCGGACGCAAGCAGGAAACTTTAGGACAAGATTTTAAATTTTAACGAGAATATCCATTACCATGTACAACCTATTTTATCACTAATTAACGTCTGAATATTCAAATGCAAACTAGGAAATATCTTTGAAAACAACTATCACTTGATAATAAAATAAAAAACGTACGAATTAATAACAAAAGAGAAGTTTATCAACAGATCATTACAATTAATTGAAGGTCATAGAGAATTCAGATACAAAGGTGAAAGTACAATAACAATTTAAGTAAAAGAATGATAGCTTGGACTACAAAGGTCAGTATTTCAATAGAAAACAAAGATGATTGATATAACATGTCAAACGAAATATGTTAATAAACAAAACGCCATAACCAGTATTTTAATTAATTAAAAGATATAAAGAATGTCACTGTCAAAGTCAACACTAAACTTGACCTAAAAGATAGAACAAACATTTTTACGTAATAACAACTGGTTACACTTTGACGTAATAACGCTTGTTTGTGAAGAATAGTTTTAGTTTAGACTTTTGGAAAATATAATATAACTGCCATATTTGTATGACTTTTTCGACAATCTTTAATAGCAGCATTAAACAAATTGTCTAAACAACTTTGATTACTAAACCATTCTGTTAATCGAGGATAAAAATAAATTCTAGTAAATAAATCGTGCTTAAATATTAAAACTAATCGTTATTGAAATATACTTCCAGGTTTGTATATATTGAGAGAGCGGATATACATGCAATTTTGAGGCCAGAGCTTTTAAATCTCATATAGGAAATAGTTAAACGTATTCTTAGTCATGTCTTCATTATTTCAGTATATGAGTGAAGACAATATGCCATTTCCTACATTATAAAATTTAGATGACAATTGGTTCGAAGTTCCGCATTGATCGTGAAAATAAGCTCGCTGTATCAAAGACTTCATTAATCACTTTCTCACCAGAAATAAGTCACAACACCAAGCATATACTTCTTTAGTATTGGAATTATCATGAGTAAATAAAATATTTGTGCAATGACCACACATTGTTGTTCATAGCTAACGAGCCAGCCCAGGTAAATGTGCTAATTACTATTGTTTATGTCGAGGCCCCTTCAAATATGCCACTTGCTATTGTGCAATACGTGGTTTGAATATCGGTGGCAACTGACAAAGCTTCGGAAGGGCATCTATGGGAATGTGCTGCTACTGTAATAATGGCAATTATGACAGACACACTGACTCGGATTACGAAAGAAGATACTGACACTATGTTAGACCTACATAAAGAGCAAGAAATAGAGAGAAAAGAGATATAGGTAGAATACTTTCAGAAAAGTTGAAGAACTTTTAAAGAATGATACTGAACTACGTAGGTCAACTGATGGATAAGACATCATAAGATTTAAAGAAGGGGAGAAAGAGTGAGGGTTAAATATCTAATAAGCAAAAAAAAGTAGAAAACAAAATAATCCAATAATAAATGACTGCATATTCGACATCAGTAAGTCTTTATCAAACGCATGTTGACATTGCAATTGATATCAATGAATCAATCAATATTTATCGTAATACTTATATCATTTCTGCGGTACTATCTCGAATGCTTTTGATATGACATAAGAACAACTGTCAAATGATAATAATTTTTGGTACGACTAATTTTATAAATTTAGGTAGCAAACAAACATGCTTGTTTTGAAATGAATGCTTTTCTTTTATTTCAATGTTTGCAATTTTCAATATTTTAGCCTACAATTTGTGTTTTATTTATCATGACTATAACAGATATCGTATCGATATTTTTCTTTATTTTAACCAAGCTGCTTAGTATCACATTCAACACCAGAATCAATCACAGTATCCTCATTATAAATTTTCAATTGACTAGTAACAAAACCTATGTATTTTTTTTTTCTAATACTTGTTTGTTTCGATATAAATCATATTCAGTACATATTCAAAGATATCCTGTGTGGGTGAGAAGTAAAATAGTTTTTTACGGAGGTGTTACATTCAATGGTGACTCCCACATGGCTGGACCTTGTCTAACTTTATATGGGGACGACATTTTATAGCATAATTGTCGGTTACAATTTAATTGGGCGTTGGAATTCTTGCATAATGCATTTTTTATAGGAAAGATAGAAGTTTCTTTGTGATATGACGATTATTGGTCTTAGTCTGGAAACGGCAGGCAGAGATATTCGTTAGAGTGTACTTTTTTGTTCAATTAAACTATAACAAAACTCGGAAATCAAAGCAATTATATACCAGCCATGATTATTAAACATGACAATGGGACAATAGGCTTAGTTACAAAATGATGATGGCATAATTTGAATAGGAAGTGAAAAGTTATGAAATATATTCCATTGACGATTATTCAAAAGAAAACACTCCCAAGGAAACAAAATTAATTCGAGTTGAAAAGTTTTAATTTCGAAGAAACTTCTTCATGAATATCTATTGACATGTGTAGATGAAATCTAGATAGGTTTTATGTTATATTATGAACAGTCATATATATAGCCAGTGAAACATCTATTTATACACAAAATATTATTAAACAAACAAAACAGAGTGTATTTAATAGTTTACTAAACAAAAGGCAACCAGTCAATAAGGTTCTTTTGTTTACATAAACATTCAAATATGCGTCAGTTTTTTTTAAACACCAATTTGCATAGATGCCATGTCACTTTTTAATATTATAGACTCTCATCTAGATACATACAGTTTTATTTTGTTTCAGTGATTATATGATTGTGAAGGGACATTGCAATCGTTTTCTTCACCGATGCTAATATTACATAAACCATTCAAAGAGTAGGTGATGGTTTAATTTATTAAGACGGGAATTTTATAAGGCTCCTTTCAAAACCGTTTCTTTTAGGATTCGTTGCACAAATGCGTGGGATGTGCCCTTAGGTTCCATATTAAAATTCGATGAATGACGTCAGTGCCCAACAAACAAATCAATTGTACAGGCCAGTCAAAACAATGATGAATGATCATAGCAGAACCAAAGTCCTTGAAATTAATAGATCATCAATTAGCAGATATTTCAAAATCCAAGCATTTTCATTGAACCCATTGATAAAACTACAATGACGCAGAAAACCGTTAGTTGTCACCGGTATTGGAATAATCGAAAAAGTCGTATCGAATCTCTAAAGCGCATCACTAAACGTAAAAAAAAAAACATAAAAAAAGAACACTACACACCACTAGTTCAATTTTCTAATCACTATTAGTCGGTTAGTCGTGTTAATTTTCGAGTTCGTGTTCGGAGTCGATTTTTGAAAGTTTGTTTTTAAACGCGATGCGCGCGCGTCTGCGCCGGTAGCTTGCAGGTGACTGGCGGCGCGGGCGCAACTCTACGGTAAGTTATCCATGACGGGTTGTGGCGGTAAAAAAATAAAGAATTTCGTACGTGGGATCATAAGTTTTAATAAGGTTAAATTAAATGTTGATAGCGATAAGTAATATTAGATAAGTAATCATGTATCTAGATGAGATTTTTCTCGGTATATTTCAGTAATTGTTTATGGGAATGGAGATTGCTCGTCGATGTAATTTTTAACTACAAATATGTAGTGAACTGAAAATGACTAAGAGCAGAATGATGTGTGAAAAGGGAAAGCTGAATTGTTCGCACCTCTACCCTACGTCATAGACACTTTCCTGTCATTGATAATATTGAGTAGCAGATCTTATTACTTTGAAGTATATATTACAAGTACTGGTTGATAACTAAAGAAAACTTGATTTAATGATCTTGTAGCAACGATGATGCTAACAAAAATCGTATTAGTCTCTGTTATTATAATAATGCGAATATATAAATAAATAATATATATTAGCACCACAATGAGCTATGAGTTTACTTCGATGTTGTTTTCAGGATATTCACAGTCCTCATCTAGTGAAAAAATCATGTAAATGTATAAGTGTTATTTTAATCAACTTGCAAAACATTTAATAATTTAACACTTGTACAATATAATAAACGGCAGAATTTGGACTACAAAAACACTTTATAGCAAAAAATAAAACCGCTTCCATATCTAAACACTACAAAGCCAAAAATAACTTTAATTTCGGTAGTCGGTGTTATTGGTGTTGTATTTTTTTTGACACCGCCTTCCGAAATTAATGTTATTTATAGTTTAAGGTTTGGTTTCAATTTATTTAACTACGGATGTTGTTTTAGACTTTATAATTTAATATTCTAATTCGGGTGTCTGAGGTAAATTTGCGCTTAATCTGTTACACCTTGTACAAACACTATCTTTCCCATATTCCCCTTTCAAATTAAGACGTTAAAGTTGATGTTTAATCATTCTAAACAGCAGGGTTTCTCAGCTCCTTGACTTCAAACACAAACGAATTAGAATATGAAAATGAGAGATGCTCGAAATCATGATTTCCTGGTACCTCCCATACTGCCCGCTACGACAATCTGCGTAGCGCTACGTACTGCGTAGCCCATAGAGAGCGTTAGATGCCTCTGCGTTACGCCTCTAACTACACATACCTATCCATATATCTGCCTTTTGTCGATTACATAATTATATTGGGGTGAGCTTCTAGTCTACCAGCACCGATTTGTAACACGAAGCGACTTCCTGTCTGACATCCGCAACCCAGTAACTGGGTATCGCGACTGGTACGACTAGTGTCATATTTTCCAGCTTTTTCTATTAAAGCTCTACAAATTACAGCCGGGACTAAACGCATAACGTAAATCGAGGCGAGGAAGGGTCTTGGCAAGTATTGGTCATTGATCTACAGACCAACCTCGTAAAATATTAATTTAGTAGGTAGGTACCTAATTATTATTGATGGCAATATCATTCTTTCAGTTTAGGTTATGTAAAAACAAGAGCCGCATTAAAGTTCGAACTTTTAGACTTCATCTTTTGCATTTTGTGACCTATGGATCAAATAAGTTTTTTTTTTCATACATTAATCTGTCTCAGACTAAAAAGTAAGTTTTGAATTGTCTTTTCTATTGACCAATCGTCTGTCTCAACCATGTTAAATTTGAAATTGCACCCACCATCTCTTTCTTTTCATTCTCAATCATATGAACGATTAAATTAATATTAACTCAAATACGTTTTAAAGCAGAAAATATATATCTACATAAATATAAAGCAGTATATCTGCTTACCCTGCATGTGGGAGCGTGAAGCCACCTGTCAATGTCAGTCTGTTTGTACTAGTTTTTGTCTTCAATGCAAATGCACGAGGCATTTATATGCAAAGAGATCTGCGCTGTATTATAATTGTAAATCTTATTCAAAGAGACGCAAAGTAAATAAATAACGTTTATATAAAAAGCTTTGAGCATAAAATACATAACAATAATTATTAAATAGAGGCACTTAGTATCTAACACAAAAATATACTAGTTATATAATAAGTATGCAACAATTTCTACACAAATATATACCGTATACTTCTATTAACAGTTACTAGAATGCCCTGAAAAGCTCGATTATAGTTTTGAATAAACAATAACATTACATAGATCGCGACTACTAACGCCATCTGCTGAGACGAATAGTAAAGCGGTACGAAGCGACTTGGATACGAACCTCCACAGCGGCACGCGCCGTTCAGCGCCACCTATCAATAAATAACATCAACAAGCGGGTAAGCTTTTTTTTCGGCGCGTTTTTTTTCGCTCTGACAACTTACCAACATGGTCTGGCCAGAGGTTCGCATGTACAAATAAAGTGTGTGAGTATAAAATAATACGTGCATAATAAAAGTTACCTTATAGTAATAGAAGCTAGGGTTGCTTTAGCTCAGTCTGCTTTCATACAATTGGGACTTTATGCTTAGTCTAGAAATTACACCTCCTCTCAATATCCTCCTTCAATAAAAGTATAAGAGACGCATTTAAAGACAACTTGGAACGTTTTAATGGCTGCTGTAACAACGCTCATCGGCAAACATTTATCCCTTAACCTTTTGATAGATTTGACATCAATAATTGCAGTCGATTACTGATGATCGATCACGATATATAAATTGATTCGTCAGTCAATACTTTATCCACAATACCTAAAGAGAGCAAATACCAGAATGAATTACTCAAGAATTACTAATGCAAATGGAACCGCACCTTAATTGTGTCGGAAGTAACTTTAATGACATCAGTTATATGTAAACCTACATATGAAATTCAAACATACTCGTAGCACTCAAATAAAAGACGGAAATGTTAGAAAATAAAACTTGTTTAGGAAATGGAAACTAACCATTGCGAAATTATAATATTTTGGGGAACTGAACTTCTCAGTATATAGATAGAATCTAGTTCTTTGTGGTATGACGTATCTGCCAAAGGGATAAAAAGACTTTATATGAAAAGGATCACAAGAGCATACATAAGAAGTCTGATAGTAGTAATTTATATAATAATAAATATAAATACAATAATAAATCATCTCCGTATTAAAACAACACTTACTTACATGACACTACACTTGCTTGGCATCTTATAAATAATCATTATAACAAAAAGTAAACACACCATAACATAGCAAATAACTTGTCGTAGCTCGTAAATCAGGCGTCAGACGTAAATGTCAGAGTTCTATTAAATAACATGTAGCTTATGAGATAAAGAGCATTTAAAGTTGAATAGAACCTCAATTGGCTTGTATAACATAACAATGTGAACTAAATGTGAACGACATAACATTTTAATCAAATGGTTGATAGAACAACATTTGATTTCGAAAGATTTGATTGTTTGATAAAAATGTACCTAGTATAATAGTTAAACCTAAAAAAAAATAAGAATTAGATCACAAATCGTTGATAATGGGGTTGACATATCCATGTGGATAAAAAACCCCGTTAAATTCATAGAATATAAAAAAGAAATCGTTGATATCAAATTCTGTAATTACTAAACACTACTAAACATTATTTCTGATTAATTTCGAAAGGACAATCAAGAACAAAATTCTGTCACAGAGATCCATAATCTGTTAAAATCCAATTAATGATGAAACGCTACTAAATCATATCAAAGACAGGACGCAAGAGAAAAAAATGTTTATAGAAACTATTACACAAGAGGGTGCAAGGGCGTACCGTAGGTGTCAACATCTGGTGTATGGCCTTCGTACCGACCTACATAGACCCTATGGACTATAGGTCACCCTGAAGATCGTGACGTCACTGAAGTTGATACTGAACCGGAATGTCAGGCTGATAGGTATGCAAATGCTGATAGTATCCGTGAAGTTAGCTTTGGATATGTGAAGGATTGGGAGTGTTTTTTAGAATGCAATCGTCTATTCACTTACGAATTTACTCTACATAAAGAGTAATGTATTGAAATAGATAAGTTGGTAGACATTGCCATGACCTTTATTAACGAATAAATATCATAATTGCCCAGTTTATAATTAAATAATGGTTTTCCCAAAAGCTAATTAAGCGTAATGAATTAATGATACATTGCGTAATAGTGCGTCAAAATGAATTAATAAGGTGTCATGTAAAATGTATCCAATAATCACACTAAAGAAATAAATTGAATGAAAATAAACACAGGAAACTATAACACAATATCGTGATAAGTAGGAACCATACTTAAGAGTCTCTTTTTTTTTAATTTTGACCTGTTTTGGCATTTGCCAAGAACCTCCCTCTTCCTCATCGAGTCACGTAGTATGGGTAGGTAAGTTCTCTAAATTTTTAAAGGCATCGTGAAAACAGCGATAAAATAGACTGCTCATCAAAATCGTTAAATGCACCGCAAACCGAAAATAATAAAAATAAATAACTATTTTTTGTCATAGATGGCGCTGTTAGTTGTAACATAAATCAATTTAATAGTAAATTGTCGATCTATTCGTGTTCCTTTGTCAAATTCAATAGAAAGGTATAACACGATTTTGAACCTAAAATTTGAACAAAAAAAATAGACGAATGACTGTTTGTGATAGTGCAAGGTCGGAACGTGAGTTTTGATGATTTTTTTTCTTTCCTTTCTTATTTGCGTGACATATTTTTTTTTTTAAATAATTTCCTCAATACTTTTTTTAAAACCCAGTTACATTCTTGAGCAATAATATTCTGCTGTGACTTCTCACAACGCTTACTCTCACCGCAAAAGCCTGACTGCGTTAACGGGCAACGTAACAAGATGGCGCTAGCGACGCAAAGTGGCAAAGACCTTGAACAAACAAGGACAATGTCAAATCTAAGTGATGTCATCACAATACTGCGATGTTAACTTGCAGGCTTTTAGATACCTAACTAGGCTGTAAACCTGAATTCAGGATAAATATAGCAATAATGTATGTAACAATTTCCTGGTTTTAAGATAAATGTATGGAGGACGTTATTGCTGACCTAAGTTTGCTTACATTATAACAATAATAAATGCACATTAGCTGCGAGCTGGCAACTTAGCGAGAATTGCCGTTTTAGATACTAGACAGATTTCTTCGTAAACAAAGGAAACTGGTTTCAGTTTTTACGTAACATTAGTCACAAAATTTGAGTCACCTTTGAGTCTAGAACTAAAAAAGTTGTAACTACACGCGTGGCTACTAGCCGGTCGTTGACCCCCGACCCGCGTAACTGTACGTGCTCTTGAGCATACAGCGAGGCAACTTCGGAATACTTCGGATTTTGCAGTTCCGGCTTTCTGGCTATCGGCTAAGAGTTATATCGAAAAGCTTATAGTTAGTCGACGTGAAATGGGAACCCGTATAGGAATAGTGCTGGCTGTAAAAGTAATTTATACTAGATGGCGTCGTTCAGTTTTCATTTTAGAGCTTCGGATGTTGTGTTTGAATTTAGAACGGTTGCTGATTTATTGCGTAACTATTTCCTTTTTAATATTTAGGCTATGAAATGTTCAGTGACACACATACATTTTTTATTATTAACTATACTAACAATGTCATGATATTTGTATTCTAATCACCGTAACGGATACCTTAAATTAGGAATCGTTTAAAATGACGTTATCGATCATATCATTAATCAGACTTCAAATTTATACTAAATTCACTTCAGATTTAAACAAGAAAAAGCTTCGTGGAAGATATTAATATCAAAGATTTATCAGCTATTGCTTCATTTGTAAAAAAGATCCAAGCCTGTAACCTCAATAAGAATACATTAATTCAATATTTGGCAGCGAAACGTAATAAAATACGAAGCTTACAATGCAATGAATAATAACCTTTCAACCGAAGCAATTTAATAAAAAGTTTAACAGAATTGACTCATAACAGTCCAACAAAAGCTGTTAAATTTCGAATCTGAATATTGCCAGATTAAGAATCGCAAGTCCACATAAAGTAAACAGTATAAACTTGAAACTAACAAAGTAGTATTTAATGATAATTGACAAGTAGACTAACAGAGAGGGTTAAATGTGACAGAAGTGGGACTCTACAGTATTTTCATATTAAAACTATCATAAATGAGTCGAAGGAGAGACGTTGGGTAAGAAGCTGTGATACTGATGATAACGACTTACATCTAAATTATGATAAATGAGGATAAATCTAAAATAAAGTTTCAATAGTATTAAAGTAAGAAACTGCCAGAAGTCTTTGAAAGTGACACAAAATACGTAAGCAATTGGGACCGTTCAAGCATTACGTAAGCACTATAGGTGGGGGTCTTTGCTTTGCTTATTTTTGATGACATGGGGGTTGGGGGGATCTAGATGGTGATTACGTCAGCAGTAATTGTTTAATTTTTTACACATATAGCAACACACATTGTCTATGCTTCAAAATGAAATGCATTTTCGGGGATTCCTACAAATAATGAATTGTTGAATTCCGTATCAGTAAAGTTTATTTAAATGAATATTTTGTGCGTTACAGACTTCTTTCCAAACCTATTCCTTATTTCTAGATTTATAACTGCTGCTCATGAATCAATCAATTGTACAAATGTTTACGTAAGTATGGAGGGGAGGGGTAAGAGCTTTGCTTACTTTTGCTGACGAGGGGGAGAGGTGGGTTAAAAATTGCAAAAAATGTACTTACGTAATACTTGAACGGCCCCATTCCAATTTATACCCCAACATAAGGAGGTCGAACCTCCTATTTTTGATTCCATTATATTTCCTCATATTCTCATAAAGCGGATCTGACTAAATAATAACAGCTGTACGGGTGGATCTTTTAGATTAATCAATGCTTGCTGAGGTCGATACGTTGATGGGTGACAATCTTAACAAATCGGAATTCCTCCGAGTCTAGAGAAGCACGGAACAGCACACTCTTTGACAGTGGTTATAGGTAATCAAAAGCCAAAAATCTGACGCCAGTCTTGTTAAGAGGTATACGTGTTACCCAGCTACTAATTTGTGGAGGTCAGATTATCAGTTTACCTCTTAAATTCCGTCACACTATATACACTGGTCAGCAAATAAACCGAGCCACCCGCTACCTAGGAACTCTGATTCGATTTTTTTTTTAAGTATAAAACTTACATCTATCAAAGTTATACCTACAAAAAGTGCGTTTCATGGTGATTAAAATGACTACAAATTAATTCGAAAGTACCGTCAAGTCACATTGTAACCAAGCAACAAACACAATGCTAACGATTTGCTCTGTTTTCACCAGAGTTTGAAATTAGCGTTCTTTTTCTCTTCAATGAGGGCAGTCGGATATTTCTTATCATTTCTTTAGTTTTTGTCCATCGTTTGCTCTGACGCGTGTGTTTTTGCTACTTTTTTCGATTAATAATGGATACAACACCTCAGGAAGCAGCTCAAGCTGTAGCATTACTTCAAGCAGGCATTGCGCAACGTGAAGTCGCTCGAAGGCTTCGAATCAGCAGATCTTCGGTGCAACGAGTTTACAAACGATACCTAGAGACTGGAGCATTCGATCGCCGTCCAGGTACGGGCAGACCTAGAGCTACATCAGCAGCAGATGATCGTTATATCCACTTTACTGTTCTGCGAAATCGCCACCTCAACGCAGTTCAAGTCCAACAAAGTCTGCGTGACGAACGCCAAGTGGTCATAAGTTCAGATACCGTCAGAAGGAGACTTGCTGAACGGAACCTGACCCCAAAAAGAGCTGCAACAGGCCCAGCATTAACGGTAGCACACCGTCGAGCACGACTTGAATTTGCTCGAGAGCATAGGGATTGGACATTAGAGCAGTGGAGTAATGTACTCTTCACTGATGAGACCATGGTGAGTCTACATGGAAGTGATCGACGTCAGAGAGTATATCGTCGCCCTGGAGAACGTTATTCTCAGTGTTGCATCGAGGAAACTGTTGCTTATGGAGGAGGATCTGTAATGGTCTGGGGCGGCATCTCGTTAACAGCACATACAGCGTTAGTTTTCATCGAACCGACGGGCCGTACACGTGGACTGACTTCTCATCGCTACATTATTGAAATCCTCGCAGACCATGTGGTACCTTACGCAGGATATATCGGACAGGATATGCAATTGATGCATGATAATGCACGGCCTCATGTTGCTCATGTGGTGATCCAGCATCTACGCGACGTCAGCATTCGTACGATGGACTGGCCAGCTCGAAGCCCGGACTTGAATCCGATAGAACACTTATGGGATGAGCTGAAACGCCGGGTTCGAGCCCGGGTACCTGCTCCAACAAGGCTTCCAGAGCTGCGAATCGCAATTAAAGAGGAGTGGAATACAATTCCTCAAGATTTTATCGTCAGGCTCGTAAGGTCGATGAATACAAGGATGCTAGCAGTTATCCGAGCAAGGGGAGGAAATACGGAATATTGATCAAAAACTTCTTTTTATTTTATCTTTGTTTTTGGCTTTAATTTTTTTTCACTTTATCATTACTAACGATTGTCACGACTGGAAAACGACTCTTCTTTGTAAAATCCTTAATAAACACTGAAATATTGATTAAACCCAATGAGTTTCCTTTCATTTTAATCACAATGAAACGCACTTTCTGTAGGTACAACTTTGATAATTGTAGGTTTTTTAGTTTTTGAGAAAATCGAATTAGAGTGCCTAGGTAGTGGGTGGCTCGGTTTATTTGCTGTCCAGTGTATAATTAATTGGTTAAACCTCATATCGATTATCTAATAGAAGTGTGGGGTTCAGCAGCTAAAACTAATTTAGAAAAGCTACAAAGAGCGCAAAACAAAATTATAAAAGTCCTATTTCATTACCACTATCTGACCCCCACTCACCAAATTTACAAAGAAACTAAACTATTTAACATTTCTAATATATATTTATATAACACATGTCATTGTATTTTAGTTCGCAAAATTATTTCCAAAGACATACACACACAAATTACATTCACAAAAAACATACAGGTACAGAAACGTATTCTGAGACGTGCACACGACTTACACATTCCTAGAACTATTGGAACTAACTACGGAAAGGAAACAATAATATATGAAGGGAGCAAAACTTTATAACTCTTTACCAAAAGATATAAAACGTACACAGTCTTTATTTCTATTTAAAAAATTATTAAAATGTTATATCTTAAATGGCAATAACAAAAATAATTAAAAATGAACAAAATTTATTTTGCACCTAGTGGAAACCAGTCCTTATTTCGCAATGTGTCATGTCATCGCACGACGGCCGCGACTACGCGATGCGCGGCGTAGGCAATACAATTAACTTGTGAAACATTTAAAAGTACCTTCATATTTTGTATATTGTATAAAATACTCACAATAAGCTCTACTACTCCTGGACAACGCAAATGTTTTACAAATTAAGTAATATTAAGTATTTATTTTTGTATAAGTGATTTGTAATCTTTAAAAATAAACGAATTCTAACCGTAGGCAGGCAGTCATCCATGTAAACACCGATCCTAACATAGTTGGGAAAGGCTAACCAGATCATCATCACCATCATCTGCTTAGCCTTTTCCCAGGTGATGATTCTCATAAAATAACATTCTGGCATTTAAACTGTAAGCACAAGAAGTTTAACCTTTAACGTCAATACTGATGTAAGCCGTTAACATATCTAATTGATTGGACAAGTAGCACATATACGTGCTATTTTCAAGTAAATCGATAATGTCGTAAATACCATGATCATGATGTAACCGAATATGTACAAGACGGATAATATTGTTCCAATAGAATCTTTGTATCGTTTCCGATAGGTATCACCGTAATTTTCTTCTTTTCTTGTACATGTATGTTTGTGATATAATTATTGCCAATACGACCCTTCAACTTAAACCCTTGTAACATTTTTATAATATATATCTGCCTATTTTTTTAATATATATCTATAACTTTTGAAATAGAAACTATAATTCTTAGTTGCCTTATAATAATAAACGTTTATATCAAAATTTTACTTAAATTACATCTATGTAGTCTCGCTCCTGAACTAGGACAACCTATAGGACAAGGATCAAAGATTGTCTGATAACATAGATCATAATATTTGCAAAATCATATATACTTACAAAACGTTAATACAATCAAGGTATTTTTTTTGTAGTTCCTATATGCAATACTACAAAAAAATACCTTGCTTGGCTTTATCACCTACCTATATCATCTATCGCCATAATCATTAATAATTGCTTCTCTTCATATACCTAATCTTTCAAAATCAAACTCCATACATCTCTTGTCAATCATACTATGCTTATTATCCCGCTGTATAAAATATAAACACGATTTTCTCCCTCTTGCCACATTAGTATGGTAATAAAACTAATATATTCACTATACAACATACAATGTAAAGTAAACGGCTTGTATGAATAAACAGATCTGTTATTATTTAAAATGACATCACCATATAAGGAGCGAGAGGCTGCGTTTACAGGGTGACTAATTTTCGTGTATTCGGGAAAAAATAATAAATGATTGAGTATGGATGATGCAGCCTGCGTTGGTGTTGCAATAAAAGTTGTGCAAAATGTGAATCATATAAATCTGCTGGTTAGATTGCTGTTTCTCTGCTCAAGTAGGTAAATAATAATATTTTATGATGTCTGATAATTTACTCTAAAACTTTGAAATACTTTGTAATCCAGGGCATTGATTAAAACTTTTCAACACTAACAAGGCAGCTCATTAATAGGTAAGATATCTTAAAAAAAATATAAATAAAAACGAAAAGACACATGGTTCAGAAGGAACGCCATTCCACATGCAGCGCTCACTAAATTAATAACATAGCGCAAATCCGTCCAGAACTTCCCATAACCATCAATCATGCAAGCTTTCAAAATGAGAACGCAGAAAAAAGAAAAAAACATTTGTGCTTCGAACACCCGCTATAGAATCGCCGCTCCATAAAAGGATACCACGGTAAGTATGCCAGCTACTACCCACATGACTATACATAAGACACTACTCATTACTGTAATATTTATGAATATTGGACAGTACATCACTTTCGCTTTTGACTGTACCGACGTGGAATTGGGGCAGGTTTTCTCAATGACGTTGAGTGAAATTAAAAGTGAAATATCGGGAACCGGATTACTGGAATTCGTAGCGTGAGTTAAAAGGTTACGTCCAGTTGAGTCGTTCAGTTAAGTCTCCTACTGAAGTTACCTAAATTTACTAGCTAAAATGTCCGAGTATACGGCACGTTATAGAAGTGCATCGTTATGTATATCTGTTTTATTTTTATATTAATGAGCGATGTTTTGTATCTGATAATGTAAATTATGTAGATACAATAAAGTATTACAAGAATAAAAACTTTTTACCAAAAAATTAAACCGACTCCCAAAAAACACTGCAAAGTGAAAAATAACTTTAATTTCGGTAGTCGGTGTCTTTAGTTTTGTATTTTCGTTTTTGGCACCGACTTCCGAAATTAAAGTTATTTTTCACTTTGCAGTGTTTTTTGAGAGTCGGTTTAATTTTTTGGTAAAAAGTTTTTATTTCACTCTTTTTAGTTGGTTGATTTTTAATTTACCTAGTTACAAGAGCCTAAATGTCAACTACTTATAAGATTTTACAAAATATTGCTTTTCCCAATGCTGGGCCGTTAATTTTTGGGGAGTTCTCCTGGTACTTCACCATCAGCTATACATCACCATATGCATTGTGACGAGTATAAAGTGCTTAATATCCATATTCAAGTAATCGAATCGCAATCTACGAAATACTTATTACTGAGTAGTTTCGGCGACCATCTGTGGTCTTCATCATCAGTTCCACTTCCCGAAATGGTACTTTTTGAGAGCAACTGCACAAGTTACTATAAGAAATACCCAAAACGCCATAGGTGTGCCTATAATATTTGAAGAGTTCCCTCGATTTCTCCAGGATCCCATGATCAGATCCTGACTTGGTGACAAATGGTACCAATTTCGAAGTATAGCCCTATCAAACAAAAAAAGAATTTTCCAAATCGGTTCAGCCGTCTTCGAGTACTCGGTGATCATACATTAAAAAAAATATATATATATACGCTTCGAATTGATAACCTCCTCCTTTTTTTGTCGTCGGTTGAAAAACAAATAATTTTTCAAAACCTAATAACCAAAAGTTCTCTTTTTAACTAGTCTGACGCTTAATTTTAGTTCTATTATCGATTTTTGGAATGATGTTGCAAAAGAACCTCCCTTGTAACAATACTCAGTTACTAGGAATAATTCTACGATGCTAACAAAGAAGCTAATAATATTTTCACCAGGAAATAATCTATTCGCGACTTGCTCGCGTAGACCTAACAGAAAATAAAGACGATAAATCAGGCCAAAACAAAAATGGGTACATGGTTTTAATTATCACAAAATAACTATATTAGACTTAGGTGACTACCACTGATCGATCTCGACGCGACGCTTCACAATCCACGCATTGTAAGGCAAAAACTGGCAATCGAAGACGAATGATCTCATAACTTATAATTTTACTGCAAACACATCGACTAATGTTTATGTTGACCAAGTAGTAACTCGTAAGGCAAAAAAATCTAGAGGTGAGATCACAGGACTGAATACGAGGTCTAAATTGCTCGTGATTTGCTCTGCACAGCCTGTCATTTGTACGCAAAATTACTTATTATTAGAGTTAACAAGTGTCACCTTTTAAATACTTTAGTCTGTATTTAAATCTCGTGTGTGAAGTGATTCAAATGAATGTTATTATTACTCCAACTCGTCACACATAGTTGAAATGAGCATTGAAAATACAAATAAAATGAACATAGACCTAAGGGAAGACTCACAGAAATTACCGTGAAAGGATTTAGTACATACACATAATATACTAGCTGTACTGTAAATCCCGATCTCGTGGGAATTCCGGTGTTATACCAGGATTTCAGCTATCTACATACCAAATTTCATTTAAATCCGATCAGCCAGTTTGGCTTGATGAGGTAACAAACATCTATCTAAACTTTCGCATTTATAAATAATATTACAAACATAACCGTTTCATAATGATGATAGTGATCCTAGACCGAACTATAAATGGAATGCAGACCGGAGCACAGAATGATTGCCTCTTCCCAAAGCAACAATTAATTCTACTGATCATAACGGTCCATAATCCATTCGCAGATTCATATCCAACAACGCAAAGCAGCTTACAAACAATAATATATGTAGCGAAAGTGAAGGAGTGATTATTCGGGCGCTCTCAGACAATGCTGTTACATCACCGTTGACTCAAAGTCATACTATAGTGATCAGTACCAGGTTTACTTGTCAACATTAACAATTGAAAGTAGAAATTGTAAGTATTGTTGTAACAAAGGCGTATAGAACCTACTTGTAGGGCGAGATATATTATGAAGTTGAAAACAAGACGAATAGACATTTTTGTTTTTTTAATTCAAAATGGGCTCGCGTTTGTCAACCATCTCATGATACTTGAATTTTCATACAAAGAAAAAATTACACTAGTATAACATTTAAATATTATTTATTTATTTTTTATTTATTTATTGACACACCAGTGACATATTCAACTTAAAATAACATGGTTTGTAACATATATTCTTATATAATATGAATATGACTATTGAAGGCGTGCACATCACTTGTATAACAAATTAAAAGAAACATTACAATTTGAAGGAAAAAAAATAATTACAAAACTTATGTATTAAATCGATTTACAATGGCTACGCTTTCGCAAATTATTAGTATACAAGAAAGAATAAGTGAAGTATTT
Organism: Tholera decimalis; assembly: GCA_943138885.2. Lineage (NCBI taxonomy): Eukaryota > Metazoa > Arthropoda > Insecta > Lepidoptera > Noctuidae > Tholera > Tholera decimalis. The sequence continues at coordinate 9,864,224 of OW964570.2, forward strand.
AAATATTATAGTGTTGGCTAGTATAGTGAACTTGATAGTGAATGCAAAAGCACGATGTCCTAATACTAATGAGAAAAAAAATTATGACAACAGATAAGCATGTAATAAAAAAATAATAAATAAAATTGAGTTAAACAGATCACACAAATTTATTATTTAACACTTAGGAACCAGGAACCGTTATATTACGTCTGAATTCCATAAGTTTGTTGGAAAATATATCTAAACTGTTTGTGCGTGTGCACAGCTTATTGTACGCAGACAGAAATCGGTTTAATGGGGCGGTGGAGCCTAGTTTAGTTCGACATTTTGAGACTTCAAACGTGTTTGTTTTATAACTCGCTCTGTAGAACGTTTTACGTGGCACGGTTATATTTATTTCCGAAACTAGTTCCTGTACATTAGCCAAGTTATGGATTATTTTGTACAGCAAGATCAGATCAGAAATTCTTCGTCGTTGCTCCAGTGAAGTCATCTTAAAGTGAGAAAGCCTTTGGGAATAATTAGCGTCACGATCGCAAGATTCTGACCTGTGATTTAGGTACCTCGTGAACTTTTTTTGAATACGCTCTATCCTGTCAACGTGTACACGATATGCTGGATTCCATGCGGGAGAAGCGTAATCAAGAATACTTCTCACAAGAGAATTATATAGAACCTTAAGTGTGCTGATACACCGGAAATCTTTACAGATTCTTTTTATAAATCCGGACATCTTACACGCTTTGGCGATAATAGTATCGAAGTGATTTATAAAAGTTAATTTACTGTCGAGATGCACCCCTAAGTCGCGTATCGTATCAACCTTCTGGAGTGTTAAGCCATTAATGTTGTAAGCTGAAGGTTGTACAGTCTTTTTACGTGTGAACGTCATATGATAGCATTTTTTGGCGTTGAGGACCATCATGTTTGCATGGCACCACTCACAAATTGCGTCTAAATCCTTTTGAAGTAATGAAATGTCGGCCCTTGACTTGACTTCCTTATATATTTTCAAGTCGTCAGCAAACATAGAGCATTTGCTATATTTTATTGAGCTTATAATATCGTTGACAAATATCAAGAACAGAATCGGACCAAGATGAGAGCCTTGTGGTACCCCAGAGGTTGAATAATATAAGGGTGATTGATAGCCCCTAACTACTACTCTTTGTGGTCGTTTTGTGAGATATGATTCAAACCACATTAATAACTGACCATGTATGCCGAAGTCCCCTAGTTTTTGCAGTAGAAGCGCATGATTCACCTTGTCAAATGCACTACTAAAATCGGTGTAAATTGAGTCTACCTGGACACCTGAATCTAAGGATCTACTTATATCATTCACATATTGAACCAAATTAGTGGTGGTAGATTTGTTAGAACAGAAACCATGTTGTTGATTCGCTAGTTGGATTTTTGTATGTGAAGTTAATACGGGGCATACTAGTGACTCGAATATTTTTGAGAAAACTGAAAGTAGCGACACTGGGCGATAGTTCTTTACATCACTGGTCTCCCCTTTTTTATACAATGGTACAACGTTTGCGACTTTCCACTGCGAAGGAAATTTAGAAGAATTAAGTGATCGATTGAAAATTAATTTGAGTGGTAATGATAAATACTTGGCACATTGTTTTATGAAAAATGGAGGTAATCCATCTGGTCCTGGACCTTTGAAATTATTAAGTTTATTCAATTGTTTAAGTACATCTCGTTCAGTAAAATAACATCCTCCCAGGGCGAGTTGCGAATACGTCTGCGAGCTATTGGGTAAGACGCGAGTGCTTATGGAAGGTACAAAAGTAGAAGAAAAGTGTGAGGCAAAAAGTTTACTCACAGCTTCTCCAGAAGTTGCTATGTTCTCATTCAGGTGCATCTCTGATGGTATGTTATTTGGCTGAGCTTTTCTAGCTTTGACGAATGACCAGAATACCTTTGGATTATGTCTTATGTTTTTTTCAGTGTTAGACACGTATGTACGATAACAATCTTTAATCATAATTTTTGAACGCTTTTCTAAAATTTTATATTCGAACTCATCTCTGGGATTTTTATATTTTTTGAAACGAATCCTTTTCTTTTCTTTTTCGTTCAAGAGTCTTACAAGGGATTTTGAGAACCAGATCGGAAATTTTTCAGTGCGTATGCTGTATCGCGGAACACATTCTTGGATAATTTTGTTCAGATGTGCATATAAAATATCCACCATTGCATCAACATCAGTTATATCGGAAAATTGTTGATCCCAGTTGATATTCTTTAAACTCTCCTTAACAAGTGAGTAATTTGCTTTCCGGAAATTAAATTTGATGGAACTCTTGCTTTTTAATGGCACGAGTGAGATACTGTTAATACATATTTCTAGTGGAGGATGATATACATCTACTACAGACATTGGGCTTTTACATTCCTTGACAGTACCACCGTAAAAGTTACACAAAGTAAGGTCTAAAGTTTTGTTGTATGAATTCCTAACGGTATTGATTTGCATAATGCTATTTGATGACATGAAATCAATAAGTGAATAACCTAACCGGCTAGCATAGTTTTTAGCAGTTGTGCATGGAGAATGAGTAAAAGTATTGTCTATATGCCATTCGATAAAACCGAGATTAAAGTCCCCAACTATGATCGTATCTTCCCCAGTTGATTCGATTACTGTAGTGAAGTTATCCAAGATTGAATTCAGAGGATCTTGTTGTACAGGTGGTGGTAGATATACCGCACAGATATTTAGGCTTCTCGACCCGTTTTTACTTGAGGTTTTGAGCTTGACCCATAGATTTTCGGCATCTGTTTCCCATTTCGATATGCGTGTTGAGTCGTAGATTTTGGAAATAGCGATCAGCACTCCTCCACCCCTCTTAGTACCAAGTGGAGTCGATGCTCTATCTCTACGATAGATTACGTATCTAGAGTCGAGTATTTCGCCATCTTTAATGCTTTCATCGAGCCATGTTTCGGTTCCAATTATCACATCGTAGTTGTTCAATCGTACGGCTAGCCTGAGTGAGTTTAATTTGGTTTTTAGTCCCCTAAAATTCTGATAATAGATGTTGAATGTAACCACAAGTTTACGGTCTTAATGCTTGAGATTTATAATAAGGATAAAGCTTCCAAGCTTTTGATATGCTTTGCTTGCTGACCATCCTCCTTTCGAATTAATATTTTACCATCTCGTACCCAAACGTACTTGTATCCTTTCTCTTTAGCAACCCTCCTAGCAGCTGCGTGGATTTGCTTGTTTAGAGGTGACAGGTGCTCCGACACAAATACAGGTTTGACTGAGCCGCCGTAGCCAAGGTGATGAGAGTTGAGTTTTTGGTCCTGGTGTGCTCTATTAAATTTGATGACTGAGGTTAGTATTGTGTCTCTCAGTAGCATGCTACGTAATTTGACCACTACAGCTCTGGGGTTATTGCTTTCTGGGTCCAGTTTTCTTACCCGTACTACAGATAGGATGTCATCTTCATTAACTGAACAAGATACCACCTTCCCGATTTGTTGGACAGTCTTAACCAGATTTTCTGCTTTGTTTTCCGGTATGCCATTGATCTCAACATTTTGTTGTCGTGCATGTTGTTCGATTAAATTTAGTCTGGATGAAAGTTCCAATACTGTCTTCCTTAAACCATCGTTCTCTTTGTGAAGGTTTTTGTTGCTGTTTCTGCAGGTGTCGAGTTCAGCCTTCATCCGATCGAACTCTCCGCTCATAAAGTCGACCGACTGCTTGAGTTCACTGAACAATGATTTTATGTCACCCAGTTCATTGGTGAAACTTGCTTTTATGTTCGCAGATATCTCCGACGACAGTACACTCCGTATTTCTTGACGAACACAATCGATCAATTCACTTTTAGAACAATGAAGTTCTGTATTGGGTGAGCTATCAGTGCGTGGGCGTTTCTGTCTGACACATATATTTGATGATTCAGGAGTGCCGACAGCAGTTATGTTGGGTTCGGAGTGCGCCTGAGTTATGATGCTCCCTCCTGATTCTTTAGGCGGGGTACGCGCTGTTCGTGGCATTTTAGTTTAAGATTGAGCTAGTAAAACAGGGTAAAGAAATAGATTCGATTATTAGTTTAGTCGATTTTGGTTGTTATCAATGCCCAAAAGCCCACTGGCCAAAACCAAGAAAAAGTTTACCACTGCGTTTCCGAACGAAAATAATTGTGTCGGAGAACAAATCCCCGTTTTGATTGGTGATCAGACTTGCCGTGACCGGTGACTCAGCTGCTGTTTGTTTGCGGTTTGTTATAATAGCTAACTTGAATGTAATCAAATATCACGATGGAAGGAATGAAAGCGAGAAGTCCAAGTCCTGACAACATAAATGTAGACACAACAAACAAAATTCATTCAACTGGATACCAGTGTTTTGCGATATTTCCAGGAAATGTTAACGGTATTTACAACACTGTTTCTCAGTGTGTGGTCAAAATATAGACAGGACAATAACTTCATAGCTGCATTGATGCATTTCCGATTTCCTTCGCCAAATCGTGACATCCTGATCGTTTGACAGAGACAGCAACCCAGGATGTGCATTACGTAATACGAGTGAAAGAGAAAGGGATAAATTAGCTTTTGATGCAACACGACATGAAGATTCTTTATGTAACGTGACATTTTAGGAGTTCAAAAGCTTTCTGATATAAAGAGTGATTGGGGTGAGCTTTGAGTCTGAAATAACAGTCTTTTATGATATAATCAGGATTGATTCATTCATACACAGAGGTTTCTTTATTTGTAATTGAAAGAAAAGTTGTTATTGTATGTCGCTTATGCACCTTTCAATTTCTTTCCAAGTGCTTTAAACTTATAATTAAATGGCTATGAGGATTTTTGATGACTATACCAGGTTCGTATTTCTTTTGACAAGATTTTATGTAACTTCCTAGGTAACTATAGTCTTAGAAGACTTGTTAAGATTAGTTTTATATTTAGCCCTTTGGCGCGTGACGAAATGCCACTAACTTCACCGTTGATAGCCTGCTACTTTGTCTAGTGCCTCCGGTCATCGGTCCAGTTACGTTATGCAGTTCCTGTCAATCATCATAAATCACGTTGGTCACGCCTGAATATGGACTATAGGACTTTACTACATATACGTAGACAAAGTTCATTGATAGCGGAGGCCTAATGAGCTAAGGATTAATCCCTAAGTAGGGAAGCCTTGTCGCTACATGCCAGTGTTCTTGGCACATCGCCTGAAACCTTTCGACGAGCTATTTCTATTCAAATCTGTACTCTGTGGGAAGACCACTGGGTTTATATTTTATTGGCTACGTGATTTGTTTGGAAATTGATGTAATATGTACATATGTCGTTACTTGTGGTTCCAGGAGCTATGAATATTAGTAATATTACCTACTACAAGCCTTTTTATTTTATGGATGGGAAATCATCCAACGACTGCCTCCCGATCTGGGCAAAGCGGGAGGGTGTGTCAGACTTTTACTGACTAAAACCCATCCGTGTTCCATGCAGGCAACGGCCCCCTTGTGGGCCCCAACAATTTGCTGACACTCTTTGAGGCACGCGTGGATCACGACCCGCCGTCTACACGGGCCTGGTTTCAGTCGGGCGGCGAGCCACCCATTGCTCGCAGCACGCAGGTCCGCGCCTGCGGTGGCTGGGAGGCACCTTGTGACTCCCGACGCCGGGAGCGTCTTCTGCGGCGGCTGGGGCGCGAGGGCTGTGAGACCTGCCTCTCCCTCACGCGTCCCGCCACCTCTTTCGCTTGCATAATTGCTTCGGAGAAAGAGGTGACTGCTTCCCATGCTTCCTCGCTTCGGACCATGGATTGAACCAGGGCCGGGAGCGAGAGGTCGCCGCCTATCGCCCCTACGAGGACACGGCGGAGCTCTACCCAAGCGGGGCAAATCTCCACTGTATGTTCCACCGTGTACTCAGGACGATCCTCACAGTAGTGACACCCGGGCGTTTCCTCCCGCCGAATCCGACACAAGTAGCTCCCGAAACAACCGTGTCCGGTGAGCACCTGCGTCAGGCGGAAGGTGAGAACGCCATGACGCCTCATTAGCCACTCCTCAAAGAGGGGACTTATCGCCGCTATTGTGGCGTACCCAACCTACTACAAGCCTGTGCCCCTAGTATCTTCCTGGTTTTAACTAATCTTAAAAAGGATATGCTCTAATGAAAAACACATCGTCCAAAACGTTATCGCCTATCTTATGCAATTTAGTCAATGTGGTTATGATTTGAACTGAGCAAAGAGAATACACCTTGAAAGCGTGAGTCACCGCGTCACCTTTTATTCTATTAATAGCTTTAACTAGGATGCTGCTGTATTGACCATATCCTAAACGAACTATAGCGATCATTGAAAAGCCAAAGTAAATTTCAGTGCGTAAGTAGTTATGAGTTACTACTGATCTTCATCTGGCTTAAAATACAATCTTAAAAAATGGAGTTTTATTGACAAGTTCGATACTGATTGTGATTGGTATCCAAAGTTGTTAATAGGAATAACAACTGCTAATGGCATTTATTTTTTTAAAACCCTTATTTTTGTACGAGTGCACAAGCGCTAAAATTCGCAGAGCCTAACTTCACACTCGCCAAGTTAGAACGGCCGCATTGTATGGTCTATTAGTAGGAGTACCCTAAGAACCATTAACGTGGACCGTTGAGGCTGGAATGAGGGAACTGACGCCGCTATAAACGTAGCCACCTACTGGGAATAAACTATTATATTTGAGAGTTTTATCAACGCATTAAAAATATATGGCCGGTGAAGACCGTCTTCTACGTACAAATATGTACGTAGAAGACGGTCTTCACCGGCCGGTCTTCACGATTTTCATTAGACTAAAACGTTTGAAGTAGACCATGTAACATTTCAGTGGAACCAGCAGTCGAAGCATCTTACTCTGCTCGGATTAAGTCTTTCCTACTATGTGTTTCGCCTGTTAGAATCAAATGTGCGTAAATCACAAGTAACTAACTTTACCAAAGATACCTATAATCTTAGTTGTCCTAAATGCATATACGATGACCATTATTTGGACACAAAGGTGACAAAATAAATTCTTTTGAATTTGAAAGACACCGATATCGATGTTTATAGCTGTGACATCATCTAATCTGGATTCAATGACTATCAGTTATTAGAGTGTCATGATTTTTAATCCTTTGAGCAAAGTGCAGTTTTGATGCAAAGATATGAAGTTTATTTTGATAAAATATGATAAGTACCGTATATCAAAGTGAAATAAAACTTTTTTATCTAAAGTAAAAAAAAATATAAAGATACATATATTTCTGACAGAGCCTTACGAAAAAATTAAAAGACCATCCTCCAATATCCATTTACTCCTCAAGATATTCTTTAAATAATTAAACATATCTCTCTTTGCCTCTAAATTTTGATAAAGTTCTATTTAGACCTAGGTGACTCGCGATTTCGATCCAAGTTTTATAACTTAAAAAAAAAAGCTACTAATATATATAAACTATTGTACATATATAGGAAAGTTTGTAAATATTTGTGGATTTTTATGAACATTTCAACAGCTAGACTTCTATCATTCCTAAATAAACCAATTCTAAAAATAATAACTCATTTAATAATTCGTAAAGGCGTTCTCTTTAGAAGTTTATATAATTACAATGTGCATAAAAATAAGATCTAGACGTTAATTGCCTGAAATATGAGACTTCCGCAATGATATCTCTTTATTAAAGTTATTTAATATTACACTAATTTAGAATGTAGTTTACGAGTGTCTTGCTCCAGTTTTATGAAAGATGAAAACTAAGAATAATAAAATAGAAGGAAGGAACGGGCCTCGATAAACTATAATCTAACATCTGCTATTGAGAAGCAACTAAAACTAGGCGTGGAGATTCCCAAAAAAAAATTTCGTTTTTTCTTCCTAATACAAAGTATCTATCTACCTTTTTTCGGGTGCCCAATTATTCGTCTAAGAATTTAACAATAAAGAAACACGAACAAACACAAAGGATGGATGGGGAAAATTTAACTCACGTGAATCAAAGACAACAAGATAAAACGCCTCTGTTTTATTTTGTTGTCTTTGATTCACGTTGTCATTATTACACTTCCGTATAAACAATTATAATAAACACAATTCGCCACACAATAATCTTACATAAACTACTCATGAGTTCATGACAATTGAATCCTGTGTTATTTCATCACAATCTGATTTAAATTCAAATGCCGAGCAATGTTCTGCTAGGATTTGTATAATCCTGCTATTGTGTTATTTGATTGAAGTCACGAATTTATTTGCAAAAGAAAATCAGCCTAATGAGATAGGCAGTTGGGCTGTGTTAAAGTTGTACTCGCCTGCGTGCCTAAGGGAAAAGGCTGAACAGATATACTGATTCTTTGAATGATTTGTTTTTGGAGAAGGAAAGCAGAAACAAAATGGGTTCAGTGTCATTTGTCAGTCATCACCAAAATGTTACTAACATACTAAGACCAATTCGGCTATTTTTTTACTACATTTTGGTTAAGGCACGAAAAAGGTTTATATTGAAAGAAAAAACTAAAAATGCGACGAAATTTGATGGAAGAACCGAAATCTACATATGCGCAGCCACGTGCCGAAAGCTAATGCTTAAATAAAATTATTGGCTGAACAACACAAGATTGAGTTTCAAAGCTCCGCCAATAGAAAACCAATGAATCCGACAGCACATGGCACGCTTACTGATTATCTAGACTGATTCATTCAAACGGTCGATAGAAATGTCGATCAATTAATTGTCGATTAGCCCTCACAGATCTATTTGTAAAGATACGCTAAGACATTACGACTTACGATGTTGTGGCAATCCTTGGCTTGTGAAGATATACAATCAACCACACAGATTTGAACTAGAAAAACCACCCTTACTACTGTAGAATACAGTCGGTTTTGTTCGGAGTGTTATCAAGGACGAGTGGCTGAGTGTACTAAGCTGTATGCTGCCAAGTCCGGTTCAGCAAGTGTGTCAAAAATGCTGACTTCTGGTCGGAAGCCAGTTAATAAGTGTACGATTTGCTATCTACGCTGCACTGAAGAAGATTTGTTGTGTCCGAAAGCTTAAAATGCATTTGAGAATAAACTTTTGTGAGGAAAGCTTTTGTTGTAGCATGGCTATCAAAATTTTATTTCTATTCTCGCTAAAATTCGGAATAAATATAAATGCTACCTATTTTGGTTTACCAATATAATGCAACATCAAAAACGCTTAAGTTCCTAGTAATTCATATAAATCATACTATGTGCCGTCACCAAGATGACGCACACGATATGCGTCATAGGTTCTTCTATCACACGTTAGATCGCGTTAAAAACCATCCATAAGAGCGAGCCTCTTACTAATCGCTTCTATATTAATTTGCAAAATAAGCTACTGCGCTGTATTAACACGCTTTAAGACATGATTAGATTAGATATTTCTAGTAAATATTACTCATACAATCGTCATCATAAGGAGGATTAGAAATAGTTCTCTAATTTAACCTGATTTATTTATTTATTATACACTTTATTTTATTTTTACTGATTGTGATGTGTTCGCGGATGTATGGAAGAAGATCTTGTCTATATGCCTGGAGTAGAGAGAGATCAGTTTATGACTGCCGTTTATTATTATTTATCATATATACGACTCAAGTAATTGGCTTTCGGTCATGTTATATTTGAGTAAATAATAAATTAATTAACGCCTAAAATAACTAAATATGAAGAACTTTCAAAATAACTAGCAAAACTTACGTAACACAGCTATCACGAAGAACTTTAAAATTGAAACAAAAACATCTATGCAACTTCTACATATAAAGCGAATCACTGCTCAATAAAGATCACAAACAAAAAAAAAACTTTCATGAAGTTTGAAATTCGAATCAGCCTTTGCAAGCGCCTGTAACAAAAGCGTATCACGTCGTAACTGTCAAAGCTAATGACAGTTCCAAAATTAAGATGGCCACTGACCTGGAAGTGCAAGATGATGGTCCATATCAGTCCGAGAGTCAGCTTGGGGTTGCCGTCGACGATGTCTTCAGCCCTGATGTTGACGAGCTTGATCTTCTTGTAGCGGAGGAAGTCGAGGGCCATCTGAACGTTCTGCAGCATGTGGAACCGCATACGGCCTCGTTCGCGCGGCTGAAAGGCGGGAAGTTGTAATAAGAGATTTGTTTGGAAAAAATAAATTATATCAATTACAATAAAATTTCCTTTTATCAGATGAAAAAAAAAAATCAATTACCCATCCTCTAATTGAAAAAAAAAAAATCAAATTAGTTTATCTGATTTTTGGATTAAATTGAACCTACTTTGTCTACTTTTGCGCTTTAAGATGCAAGGAATTTAGTTTTGTTCAGGTAAATTTACTGTGTAGCATGGACAAATATGAGACCTTAATTTAAAGCATCAAAGACATTGATGAATCATTTTTGTAGCAGGCGTTAAAAATGTATGCCATCGCGGAGACTACATTATTTTTAGGCCCATAAATTTGGGTTTGAATTGCCGAGTAGTCGATTACTTAGAAAGTTGAAGCTATTTGTTCAAAAGCAACTATCTAAAACAAATTGAATATCGACGCATTAACATAGATAGTAACGATTTGACGTATTTATTTGGATTGCATTCTTTGCAAGCGGTCGGTAATGTTGGAAGGAGTCGCAACACATTAAACGCGTGATATTAAAAATGCCGTGTCGGGTCTTCAGGAAATGTGTTAAAAACGACACACACTGCAAGAAAAATAATGATGGCGTTTCATTACACCGGTAGACCCAAAAATATTCGCCGACCACATTATTGGTTCTTAGTATTTCTTGTATGGTTAACGCTTCTAAGAAAACGTTTGTACAGTCATTTCTTTACTATTTCAATTTATGTATCGACAGTTCTATTTAAAAAGTAACCTTTATATTTCATTAATCGCTCAACATATTTCAAATACCCCATTTAGTCAAGGGCGGGGTAGTATCGTTTACCTAGCCACACCTGCGATCGGCCTGATTAATTTCCATAGATCTAGATAACCCTTTTGGGTTACCGCCTCCCCTTTCTGGGTTAATGGCGAAACGATGAGAAGTTGTAATGTGTTACCATGTGATAAGAGAACTGATTGTTAAGATATTGTTGAGTTAGTATATATTAGGAGAAATGACAACAAGGTATTATGAAACTGCATAATCGAAGAATACTAAAAGAGAAAACGGCAATTATTAAGAAATTTCTTTCAGGTTGAACTTGATAAAAAAATTGCCCCATACTAGGAATTTCTCCTATATCGTAAATGCATTTATAATCACTGACTTTTAGGTCACTGAGTTTTCCTAACTTAGGAGTCATGGTTTTTACTATTTCCGCAGCCTTTTCTCAAAGTCGAATGCATCTAAGTGATTTTTAATGCCCACACCTATGAGTAACTAGTTGTACGCCATACAATTAGTTTTATCAAACAGGCCATAGATATCGTGAACCAGCCTTTTCAAAGCTACTTTGTAAAGGCTCTTTAAAAAAAAAAAAGAGATATATTGACACCGATTGTTGTTATCCGCAGCCTTCGTTGTTCTTTTTTGATGGATTCATCAATACAACAAAAAATACCATAAAAATGTATGTTTACGGAAACCTAACTTAAATAATTACTGATAATAATTCTATAAGGTACCGTAGATCACGATTCAGAGCTTTAGCACGCGAACACATCGTTATTCCAAATTAATTTCGTTACAAACTATCATAAGGGTATGATATGGTTCACACCCTGGTTTTAGCAAAGGTTGGAATTAAAAGAGGGCGTAGAGAAAATAGTATGGTTATTATTTATTTATAGAGGATTAAACACACGGAATTTTATTTTTAACATTGGTATCCGCGTTAGTTGCGCTGAGTTTCGGCTGTCATATTCATATTTCGCATTGTCATGATCTGTCAATTTCTATGTGTAACTAACTAGTGGCATGCACCGTCATGTCATGGTGGAAAATTCTGACAGCACCATAGTAAGGTTAACTAAGTCGTCTTGATGATCAGTGATTAAAATTATAGCAAGAAAGTAATAGTAAGGAGTTAGATAAGAGACAAAACTCAAGACAGTTTAAATTAACACTAAAGAATTTCCTTACTGAATTCTTGTGCAGTTACTTGATTAAGTAATGAAGTCATAAGACCACCTGTATTGTTGCTTCGATTAGGAATTCTAAGTGGGGAATGGCGACAACATTGCCCAACAAATGCCAATCGGGGGAATCGTCTTTTTGATTCATGAAAGACCTTTGATACCATCATTAATATTTTTATTTATTTAGCTCAATTTCAAGCAATACTTTTACAACTTTAAATAATACTTTTTAGTTTATTTATTTCACATGTTATTTTTAATCAGTCATCAATCATGGAGCCTCCTTTAAAATAAAGAATAGAGCTTCGCTCTTACGTAATAAAATAATAGGAAACATAAATAAAGTTTAGTTTTAACTGTTCCCTTATTTTTGACCTAAGGACTTTTTATGACGGTTTTCACCACCACTGACCAGTCAGCCAAATAAAATTAATTTCGTGTAAAAAAAAACGGTGTTTACTTACGAGGTGTTCGCCAGAAAGCACCTCCAGCAGCGAGATGAGGTTGAGTCCATCGCGCAGGTCTTCGAATAAGTCGTTTACGTGACGGTTCACCTATAAAAATAAATGATATTAGAATATTTGTGTACTATATGTGCCAAGTTCTGTAGCACTGTTATAAGCTTGAGGTGGAGACACAGCGTATCAGCTCTTATTTTTAGGCTGAAATGTATATGTGCTTAAGTAATATGATGACGTGTTTTTGGTTCTTAAAATGCTTTGATAAAGATTAGGAGGTCTGCATCTGTTAATTGGTTTTCATCAGATTCAGAAAAAAAAAACTGCTTTCAGACAACTGTTTCAATTTCAAAAATACTTACAAACACACATGTCTACCGAAATGCAATGACATGAACTTACTAGACTAACGAACAGATGAAATTAATGTTAGAAAAAAATCGGCAGCCAACTTTATTAGAAAAGCTTGAGAAAACAATAATAGCAACCAAAAATCGAAGCCTAAAAACAACAACATCAAACAACAGAAAACAAAAAAAAAACACTTCAATAAAACGACCGAGAGCAAATAATATTACTAAAGCAAAATAAGTGAGCTCAACAGTATACAAAAATACTTAAAACTAAACAAATTGAACAGAATCTACGGAATCAAACAGACTGCATGCCTAAATAAGACAGACTAACAAAATCAATAAAAGGAAAGGCAAAGTGAGGATATTCAAAACAACCCCATTTTCTACTGACGACACACATTCGACGTACAGTCTTATACACCTACGTACTTACTTCATTATTTAAGAAATCAATATTGCCCTAGCCTAGCTTCCTTCTGTACAGTGACATAGATTAAGTCTAATCAAATAAGTGGATAAGTTATTAATATTTTTTTGGAGCTGAATGTATTAAAAGTAATCGATAAAGTTTCGATAAAGCTTCTATTTTGGAACGCTTGATTTAGCCAAAGTCACATAGAATGTATGAAAAAGTGAGATATATAATAATAATATAGGATATGCATTTTTCACTAAAGGAATGACATTTAGGAAATACGTGTAAGAAAGCAGAAAGTCTCAGCCTTATACGACATTAAACTTCTTATTCATTCTGCTTAAAGCCGAATTTGTTCAATATTTCACTTGCCTTTCCCGTAATAAAGTAGAAGAATAAGAAAAACAACAACAACAACTATAAACAATACAACATCAAGTCACAACAACTAACAACTTACTTGTTGTGGGGGACAACATGGTTGGTTGTTGATCACCTCGCAGACATGGAGACGTGTGTAGGTCTGTCCAAGCAGCGTTGGGCAAAGTAACGATAACACCTGAATAAGAATATGGATGAACGTAGGCCTAGCTAACGCAAGTACACAATGTGACAAAATGTTTAAAGGCATTTTAAGTTTCACGGCCATCAAGCCGCACTGTGCCCGTGTGACGAATAACGGCCCCGTCATTTAGAGGAAGCCTGTGTCCCAGCAGAGGAAACGTTATAGGCTAATTATGTAAAGCTTTATCGGTGATCGGTAAAATTCAAAATTACTTTCAAATTTATATATGATAACTAGTACTCACGCGAGGCTTCGCTCCCGTGGATTCTATCACGGTAAAAACATAACTCTCCTTTTTTGCAGTCGGGTAAAAAGTAGCCTATAACCTTCCTCAAGCTTCATGCTACTTCCATACCAAATTTCATCCAAATCCACCCAGTACTTTCGAAGATTAGCGCGTTCAAGCAAACAAACAAACAAACAAACAAACTTTTCCGCTTTATAATATTAGTATAGATTATAAATTTATTATTTTATTATAATTAATTTATTTACGTGACTCAAAAACTTTGTACACCGTTTCATGAAAACTAAACGGACGGAGGACTTAGAGATATGGAACAGTTATTGATCATATGGAGTGATGAAAGCTTATGTTTTAGTTCAAACAAGTTATGGTTTTATTTCGACTATTGGGCGAACAATGATAAGGAAAAAAATTTCAATGTAAGTTTTCAACTGAAATTTATGTAGCATCTGATGTATTTAATATGCCCATTTAGATTGATATAAATAACTTAGGTGGAAAAAAAACTGTGACTTCTTGTGTGATTGCTCAGCACAGAAAATCAGAAATCGAATTATCATGCACTAGTACTCTCGCGGGGCTTCGCTCCCGTGGATTCTATCACGGTAAAAACATAACTCTCCTTTTTTGCAGTCGGGTAAAAAGTAGCCTATAACCTTCCTCAAGCTTCAAGCTACTTCGATACCAAATTTCATCCAAATCCACCCAGTACTTTCGAAGATTAGCGCGTTCAAGCAAACAAACAAACAAACAAACAAACAAACAAACTAACAAACTTTTCCGCTTTATAATATTAGTATAGATTTGGGTAAGATGAAGAATAAAATGAAAAAAAAAATTACGGACCTTCATCAGTTGATATTATAGTAAGATTTTATTTCAACATTTAGATTTTACAATGTAAAATGTTCTGCATTGATGTATTAGAAAAAAATTTCAATGTAAGTTTTCAACTGAAATTTATGTAGCATCTGATGTATTTAATATGCCCATTTAGATTGATATAAATAACTTAGGTGGAAAAAAAACTGTGACTTCTTGTGTGATTGCTCAGCACAGAAAATCAGAAATCGAATTATCATGCATTTGGGTAAGATGAATGATAAAATGAAAAAAAAAATTACGGACCTTCATCAGTTGATATTATAGTAAGATTTTATTTCAACATTTAGATTTTACAATGTAAAATGTTCTGCATTGATGTATTAATCTTTCATTCAAGAAATACGGCTAAGTATAACTTTCAGTTTTCATTAAAGCCACGATTATATCGCTATTTATTACCAATGAAACTAGGACAGGATGCGGAGTTAAATACATTTTGTCACATTGTAACACAGTTTACTAACTTCAACATCTTAAAAGACGTTAGAAATGTAACGCTTAGCTTACCTGTTTACGATCGCACACAACATATAAATCGAAATAAAACTAAGAAAAAATGCTAAAGAATATACCATCACGTGTGTGAATGTGTTGAAACTAAAGTAAAAAAATAAAGGAACTAAAACTGAGAAAACTTGCGAAGAGCATGCAAACAAATATTAAAAAGATGATTGATCTATCGATGATGATACTGTCGGTACTCGTCTATCAACTCTTGAATGAAGTAAACATTTCTATTTGATGTTTTTTATGAAGTATTTGAGCAAACATATAATGACAAAAAATCGATTACTATCTTAAGTGAAGATGTATTTGATAATATTATC
Organism: Tholera decimalis; assembly: GCA_943138885.2. Taxonomy (NCBI): domain Eukaryota; kingdom Metazoa; phylum Arthropoda; class Insecta; order Lepidoptera; family Noctuidae; genus Tholera; species Tholera decimalis. Next base: position 9,880,085 of record OW964570.2, read on the forward strand.
TTTTGCCTCTGCGAACATCTACTATATTGAAAATCTTTCTAGAATATTTACTTTATCTATGACCGAAATCTTTTTGACGAGAAGAAATATTAAAAAAAAACTAACCATTGCATATTTGGATGAATTTACCACTAGCAAACACAGCTAAACTAATTTATTTAAAGCTTTTATTGACATGCAGAAGTCGATGAGTTCTTTGACACTACATTGTAAACATAACTGTTCAGAGTTGATAGAAGACGACACAGTGAAAAGCTGTGTAAAATACTACTAAAGACATACTGCCGATTTCAAAAGTTGTTACATGGAATGGCAATAAATCTGTAGGAGCCAAAGCAAAAACAGACGAACTAACCAATGCTGTGTATACTACAGACCTTGAGATATTTCCAGTGCTGCTCCATTCCCAAATGACAAGCGATGAAAAAATCAAACATATAGACTTTTATATTAGTGAAAATTATAGATTTGACAAAATAAATTCGTGAAAACATATTTTGCCAAGTGTAGGTTTGCTGTCACAATTCGCTTAAGATCATTTAGATAATAATAATTAACATTGTAACACAACCATCGTAGAAAAAATAACACGGTCAATACACCCGATGGATTACATCAATTGTATGAGGTTACACAATAAGAAAATGTTAAGGCATATTGAATGGGCGTTTCATTGTTCCTATTTATTTTTTATCTAGATAGATATCGTTAAAATAAGTGCTATTAGTGGCAGTTGATGAGAATGGAAACAAGTAATTTATTTTACTTGTAAACGTAATAATAATAGTTCATAATTTAGGAGCACTGGTACTATGCCATTGGTTAAATCATGTTTATGACATATATCACATTCAGTAAATCTACACGTACACTTTAATCAATCTTCCCTCTAAAAGCTTCTTCTTTGGCTCTAATTATTACTCAACACGTACTTAGCTGTTGTTCATTATGAGTATTCAGTCTAATTAATAAATTACCATCGTTCTAATTAATGACTACTTCCCTTTAGCTAACAGCCATGATTCAATCTTAGGCAGATTTATTAATTCTCGTTGCATCTTTGTAATAGTACTTAATAGGAATAAATTGAGTGCCTAGATCTCTATCTATCTCGGCGTCGAATTACTACATAGACAATCTGTGCATGACTGAATTACCAACTAAATGTTTGATGCAGGAGCATTGTTTTTCTAACGGCTTTTTAGTTCGAAAGATTAAGATAATGCTAATAAACCGAGAAATAATTTTATACCTTGATAAGAAGATTTAATAAATAATGAAAGAATCTAAAAATGCTGATAGAATTGTCAGAAACAAATGCCGGCTAATATTTTTATATTGTCATGCTAAAGATAAGATCGCTTAACATTAGATAGAGGTTGATAAGATCTTAATTGGTTAGCTATTGAGTATCAATGATATCTACTGCTTTAATATGTACTTTTTCATTTAAATTTTCCGATTAAACGACACTGAAAAGCCTTGAAAAGAAGTATTTCTTTAATCTAAAAATAAAATTGAAATGTAGACAATACTAAACGCACACCCTTTTTAAAATTGAGTAATGTCTATTAGTGCGGTGCTAATCTGTGGAACGGTTGACCTTTTTCAACCGACGACAAAAAGAGGAGGTTATCAATTCGACGCGTATATTTTTTTTTATTTTTTTTTTTTTAATGTATGATCATCTATTACTCGAAGAAGGCTGAACCGATTTGGAAAATTCTTTTTTTGATTGAAAGGGTATACTTCGATATTGGTCCCATTTTCATAAACGTCAGGATCTGATGATGGGATCCTGGAGAAATCGAGGGAACTCTTCAAATATTATAGGCACACCTATGTCATTTTGGGTATTTATTATAGTAACTTGTACAGTTGCTCTCAAAAAGTACCATTTGAGGAAGTGGAACTGATGATGAAGACCACAGATGGCCGCCGAAACTACTCAATAATAAGTATTGAGTGGATTGCGATTCGATTACTTGAATATGGATGTTAAGCACTTTATGCTCGTCATAATGCATATGGTGATGTAGAGCTGATGGTGAAGTACCAGGAGAACTCCTCAACAATTAACGGCCCAGCATTGGGAAAAGCAATATTTTGTAACAGGTTATAAGTAGTTGATATTTAGGCTCTTGTAACTAGGTAAATTAAAAATCATCCAACTAAAAAGAGTGAAATAAAAACTTTTTAACAAAAAATTAAACCGACTCCCAAAAAACACTGCAAAGTGAAAAATAACTTTAATTTCGGAAGTCGGTGCCATAAACGAAAAAACAAAACTAAAGACACCGACTACCGAAATTAAAGTTATTTTTCACTTTGCAGTGTTTTTTGGGAGTCGGTTTAATTTTTTGTTAAAAAGTTTTTTTTAATAGGACTTTCACTGGAAGATTGAGGTCAAAGGACAACATAAAGAAATTTATTTCATCCCAGAATTCCTGTGGGATCAGGACTGACGTGAGAAAAACTATGTAGGTAATATCGATTACCACGCGAACGAAGTCGCAGGCACAGCTAGTTAATGAACAATTTTGTTCAGCTGCCTACCCGGTTTGGTTTCTTAGTGTGGTGCCCACAATATGAATCTCTCTACAATTATCTTAATAATTCTCACTCATTCTCTCACTTTTCATTTAAAGCATCATTTTGTTTAAACGATCAGTCATACTTAAATTAAATTCTCTCTCCACATTAGGCTAGAGTGGACCCATGCTGTTTATCGACCAGACATAAAACAAATGTTCCTAAAAGGAATCCACTGCACTGACTCATTATCCGTGATTAATTCATCCATTTGCTTGTTACCATTTATGTTACGTATGATGTTCAAGATTGGAAGCGTTGCCTTTTGATTAATAGCTTTCAATTAATCGTTGAGATTAAGTGCATATGGTTGGATGGTTATAGAAAGACGGGTGCTATTATGTTGTTGGGGTAGGTGAAATGTGATTAGACGGGGTCGCGTTGAAAAGTACTTAGGTGTTCCCCGACGCAATTGTGTGAGGGAACACGCGTTGGTTTTAGTAAAATTAGAGTGACAGACTCCTTCACCCCGCTTCCCTCAGAGCCGAGGACATCCATGAAGTTTTACACCTCGAAAGTAAAAAAAAGAAGTTGGAATGTGTTTGTTTGGTTCATGGCTGAAAATTGTTCCTTCGATTCATTGATCATTAAAATTATTTTTATAGTACATCTAGACCTTTTTCTGTTTCTATAGGATATTAGGGGGTTTGCGCCGAAGGCCCCTCGGAACAGTAATCACCACTCTTGATTAAGTAGAAAGAAGGCCTGAAGAAAACTCTCTCTCTCTCTCTCGATCGGTGTATCCTTCAGGAAGTGTAATAGGTCGAGTTGCCGAAAGAGATATAGGTTCCAACACTTCCAACATTGCATACTGATAAAATATCTTAAATAGGTAGGTATGATTTTTTCCTCCAGAAATGTTTATTTACTTCGAAGAAACAGTAAGAGTAGACACTAAACAGTTATTTTTGCAGAAATAAGCTCGTTCAAATAAAAATGAGGATCTGATAAAATTATATTGGCTAGATATTTTTATTTAAATGTTAAATTTCTTGATTAATTACGTCTACTATAGGTTAATGAACTCAAGTTTTTGTGTGTCACTTAGTGTTCAGTTTTCTGCACGGGTTGCGGGAATATTCTTACGAGATACCGCGACCCCTGAATTTAAAGGCAACTGAAAGGAAAGCGTGGGTTTATAGTTAGTAGAGGTCTGACACTCCCTTCCATTGCATCCGGAGCGGGAGGAAATCTTTAATGATTTTTCTCCCGAAAAAAAGGTGAACAAACTCCAGTTTTTGTGTGCCACATAGTTTTAAATTATAATGCTGGGGGCGCATTCATCATCATGTCCTTATTAAGGAAAACGTGCTTAAAATGCAAAATTTATAATTGAGACCAGGTGAATAATAGTGGTCCTGCTTAGTTGAAGAAACTGTACTAAGAACAAACACAGAAAAGTATGAGTGTTCTTAACAGATTACAATAATTCATTTAGTTTCGCTAAATGAATTATTGGAATCTATTGATGTCATAATTTTGGTTTTGCATGATGTTTGTAACATATTGCATGTATTATTAGGATAAACAGTGTAACAATCTATACTAATATTATAAAGCGGAAAAGTTTGTTTGTTTGTTTGTTTGTTTGCTTGAACTCGCTAATCTTCGAAAGTACTGGGTGGATTTGGATGCAATTTGGTATGGAAGTAGCTTGAAGCTTGAGGAAGGTTATAGGCTACTTTTTACTGCAAAAAAGGAGAGTTATGTTTTTACCGTGATAGAATCCACGGGAGCCAAGCCCCGCGTGAGTACTAGTTGTTGATAATAGTATATCACCCTTGATATTAAACAAATATATATCACCCTATATGATTGGTGTTAGCATTGCATGTTACCTTCCTCGAAACTGCTAAATTTACCAAAATCTCTATAATCATCATAATATGTACTAGTATATGACATTTATTATTTTCATACAATCAGTCTTGTATACCCTTTTTTTTTTTTTTTTTTTTAACGTGGTAAAATTATCAAATAAGTCCTCCCACTCCGGGCAGGGTGGGAGGGAAGGTCAGACTTTTACTGACTAAAATCCACGGTGTTCCTTCAATAACCCTTTACATACCGGGGCCACGGTAACGGGATGAGTCCCACGACCCCGGCGGGCTTCGGCCCTCTGCAGAGGGGGCCTCGTCATGTTACTGACGCTCTTTGAGGCGCGCGTGGAACACGACGCGCCGTCGACCCGGGCATGGTCCATGGTCGGACAGCGAGTTGCCCTTTACTCGCTGTCCGCATGCCCGCGCCTACGGTGGCCGGAGATCGTCGGCCGACGTCCGACGCCGTGGGCGTCTACCACTGCGGCTGGGCTGGAGGGAGGACGTCATCCTCTCCCTCACGCGGCCCGCCTCCTCCTTCGAAAGCATGACTGCTTCGCAGAAGGAGGCGACCGCTTCCCACTCCCTCTCGCCCCGCAGCATGGCCTCGACCAAGGCCGGGCGCGAGAGGTCTCCGCCTATCGCCGCCGTGAGGACACGTCGGTGCTCTGCCCAGGCGGGGCAGTCTTGCACCGTGTGCTCTACGGTGTCCTCAGGGCGACCCTCGCAGTGGTGACACCCAGGCGTTTCCTCCTTTCCCATCAGACACAGGTACCTCCCGAAACTTCCGTGTCCGGTGAGGACCTGCGTCATGCGGTAGGTCAGGACGTCGTGACGCCGATCTAGCCACTCCTCAAAGAGGGGTCTTACCGCCGCAATTGCGGCGTGCCCGATCTTGTATACCCTTGATACAATTTAGACAATTTGATTTTGATCTGTGAAGTTAAGATACCTCATCGGATTATCAGATTTTTAAGTAGGTAGACTTAAGCAACTTGTGTAGGCGTTCTCACAGGGATCTTACCCGATATGGTTTCAGATCAAATATGACTGGTCAGCGAACATAAATTTTAATTTCAACACCCACAAAACGAAAGATTATGTCACCAGCCACCATTTCTGTGATTTCACGGTTTTTTTTTTCACGTGGGTGCTAATAGGCCATGGAAGGCTGAATTTTAAATACAATACAATTAAATTAATTGTTATGTTTCGTGAATGTACGTAGTAAAAGTAATGGTAGTGCCTATATTAGCGTACGCTGAGTTATAAATAGAGCTTGAATTTAAAAACTAGTTTTAAATAAACTGATATATTTCTGTGAAATATAAGAAACACAGATTTCTTTTGATGAAAAGCAAGTGTTTGTAGTGAAGGGGTTACACTACACCAAAAATTACTTAAAAACTTAATATGTGAAGTGTTGTGTTTATGCTTGGTTGGATAAAACTACAAAGATGACCAATCTTTGTAGTTTTATCTGACTGATAGTTTTATTAGACTGCTGAACTATTCACCAACTCTGCCATTGTTCATCATCAGCCTATTTAATTGCGTTAAAGGAAATTATTTATCAATAAAAACACAAAAAAGCGATACTAGATATATGCATAACCAACAGACACCATTTCTTGATGGTTCTTTTCCATGGGAAACGACCAAACCTGTGCACTAGCTTCCAACATTTTAAAAGTATAGGCACATAGATCAGGTAGTCTTATTTATTATAATAAGCCTGTGCTGTCCCACTGCAGGGTTTTGCTTTTGCCTCCCTTCCTTTCTTCTAATTTTCGCGATCTAATGCGATAGTAAGCAAATTCTTAAAAGTGAGTCCACCTCATCCCACAATCTCTTGGGCTTACCGCGCTGTTGTTTCCTGGCAGTTCGGACTCACTGCAGCTAGATTAAAATGGAACTGGGCTGGTCATATCTGGCGCATGTCGGAGTCACTGTCTCCAACATTGAAGACAGTGAAGCCAGCATCAGCTATTTGTATTTTGGAGCGAATTATAGAGTTTCAGATGCGATGCGAAAATTTGACACCCAGTAGTACCTCCCTATGTGAAATAAAATATTTTTGATTTGATAACATCGATATTTTCGATTTGATAACATCGTCCTTTTTATTTTTACTAGCAGCCAGTCCAACATCTTTTCTTCGTCCATACATCTATGTAGTTATCTCAATTTGTAGCCGCATTCTCCTACATACATCCCATTCACATTCAAAACTCTCCTCTCGACTTTGTCAGCGCGATAATGAGATATAAGCACTTCATTCACACCTCAACAATGCAAACTAGGCTCGCCTCAACAAAGCAGTCAGATCTTCACCTTATCTCGTACTATCAGTGACTAAAGTCTTATTCATCAGGTCAGCCGGTCAGTTGCAACATAGCTGCTCGATGAGTCATAGATAACATGGCTTTGTTATGGAGAACACTATGGACTCAGCGCTCTATGGTATGTTAAACATCATCGTTGTTATGAGTGACAAAGGTCTATTATTTCTGATTTGTTTGTTATAAGTCGTTGAAGTTTCTTGATTTTATAGGGAAGCTAGCTACTGCATACAACTTATCTGGCGTGATTTTTTTTTTTTGTGAAAAAGTAGCTTTTGTCCTACTCCAATGTTTAATCTATCTCTGTACCAATTTTCATCAAAATATGTGAAGTGGTTTAAACATGGAAGTGCAACAGACATAGTTACATTAGCATCAAAATGTGTCTGTACATTGGATACACAAAGTATAAAAAATTATTTAGTGGGGTTAATAAATAGTAATATAGAACAAGAATAAAAAAAAGACTATGTTTATCTGTTTTTTCACGCTAATCTCCGGAACTACTAGACGGATTGGAATGACTTATTTTTTGTTAAGTAGCTATTAATTAAGCCTATATTCTTCTATACATGAAATATCCGTATCTAATTGATATATAAATATAGCCAATCCGTTGTTATGTTACTGTCTTTAAAAATAACGTTATCGCTCATTCAGAATCATGACCGAAACGTCCTATACTCATCAAACAAGGAGCCGTTCACGTCAAAAATAATCATTACATCGATGTATAAAGTTTTTTGTACCACTTTCACACAAGGTCTGACTGTGAGTCACTCTTCACTTGGTACAGTACAATCTCTTTGTTCAGAATGCTATCATCGGCTAAAATTGCTGATGGTATCTTGAAGCCAGATAAATAAACAAGACCATATTGGGTGGAATTAATTACGTATGGATAATAAACGCGAATTTCAACGGATGTGTTGAAATGCGCATGATAAAACTGGTGGTGGGAAAGTGGAAGGGTAATGTTATTTGACGATCACGGTTTGTTCCGAGATCAAAGTATCCACATTATGTCTTGGAAAGATAAACAATCCATTTCGGACGTTAAGATGTACTCTGGTACATCTTAACACCCGTAATGGATTGTTTAACTTCAGTTCTACATAAAGTTCAGACATAATCAGGATAGTAACAAAGCTGTTATAATAGGATAGTGAAAGTATAACACCATTTGATAGAGATGAGAACCCCAGTATTGAAGACATAGTAAAAACTAGCGACTTGGCTTGACTTCGCACGTTCTTATTCTGCAAATTCACAAAAAAACTTAATAACGTATACACTTAAATTTTCCTCATAAATCACTCACTCTATCAATTGGTAACATAAAATAACCAGCCTATAATGTTGTACTACTACTGCTCGAACACAGGCCCCCCTCTCTATGAGAGGATAGGTAACCACCGCATGAAAATCTGTTCAATTGTTTTTGAGTTTATCGGGAACAGACAGACAGAGAGACGCGACGGGTAACTTTGTTTTATAATACGTCAGAATGTAAGGATATCATGCACATAAGCTGAGTTTGCCAAAGTAATTCTGTTGTACCAGGATTTCAGACTTAATAAGGAGGTAGCGATGCCGAAAAGTCTTTAATTCATTTAAGTTCGTATATTAATATGTACCTAACTAATCCACTGCTACACACGTACATACATACCAGTATAATGGTCTTGTGCTATGGGTCAGGTCTTGCGCATTGCCTTATAAGGTACGTGCAAATGTCCAGTTGCCCCTTCACTTCAGCAAAGTCACCGGATTAGGCGCCGAACACACGTGCGATTGTGAAATTGTCTTGTTTGTAATTGTGTGAATGGAATGTGGTGTGGAAGACGGTCAATTGGACTGCAATTTGAATATGTTAACTCTTATAGGTAATATTATATTTCAAGATAACTCCGTGCTTTGGGAAGCACGTTAAGCCTTTTTTTCCGGCTGTCATTTGTATATCTTTGACAGATGTTGCTGGTAAGAAGCCAGAAAATCTGACATCGGTATTGCCAAGAGGTATCGTGTTGCCCAGTTACTGGGTTGTCGAGTTTGCCATGTAAAATACTGTACTCAGCTGCATCCGGTTAGGCTGGAAGCCGAGTCCAATATACATAGTTTGGAAGAGACTAACCAAAGGATTTGAGGTATTAGTAGATACCTGTTTTTGCTGCACACATAATGCACAAGTGACGTTGTTACTAAGATATAAAATACCTTTTTAAATTATCTAAGCAGTTTTATTTTCAAAACCCTTATTGTGATTTGTAGTATACAAAACACTCAACAAAAAAAATAACTTCTGACGTTTTATAAGTAAAGGAACACTAAAGAAAAAACTAAAAAATATATTGGAATGCTAATCATATATTTAAGCAATTAACACATTGTTACTGTGAGATTATAGATATATAGGATTGTATTGCAACATATTATGTAGAAGTAATTGGAATGGTTAATGTTAATGTATAAGGAGCGCCTCTCGCCATCAAACGTAAAAGTTTGGCGAGTTTAGATTTAAGTGATACCTCATATATATAAATATAGGTATGTAAATAAATTAACTAAAAAAAATAAAATATGTTATTTTTGACACCAAATTTTATTGATACAATAATGTTTTCGCAATTCAGTGGAATCATTTTGGGAACATTTGGTTATGAGCACAATTACTTAGGTTTTTATACAACCTGAATAGAACACATATGAAGGCTAATGTCCCTGTCATTTTGACGACCAACATTCCAACAAGATACTTCAAAGCCTTTTCTTACTGACACGAGAGAAGGTAAGGCTGTTCTGTTCCCTGACTCATCGCAACCCACAATATCATTTCCCTTACCAGCCCTTTGAAGCAATCGTCAAAAGCATCACAAATATGTTTGATCAATAAATAAAGCAGCTTTGCCAATAACATCCTGTCCGCTTACATACGGACAAACGCACAGACATACAAAGGAAAGCATTATTTGATCTGTTGGTCCTTTGTTCTGGTCAGGTTAACGACTGTTGGGATTATGTTTGAGGTACATTTTGCATGTTTAGTTTGCAGAAATGATGGTCCTTTCATTGAATTTTTGAGTCTGTCCGTTTGTCACAGTCAATTACCTTAAAAACGAGTGGACCGAATAAGTTATTTTTTTTATTGATAATAGACTCGCGTTTGACCACTATCTCACCTGATGGTAAACGATGAAGGGGTCGAAGATGAAGCTTGCTTACCTAGAAGTAACCTATTCACTAACAGCTATCAGGAAACAGACTCCGGCAGGGAACCACTCCTTAGCCGTATGCATATTGAAAGTATTCCTAAAACGTTTAGAACACAACTTCTGTGACCACAACCAAGAAGACGATTTGTAAATAAATCAATTTTGAGTTTGGGGGCACTTTAAGGGAAACAAATTATAAGAAAAAAAATGTAAGCTGTGTAATATCTTAATTGAAAGGACTTCAAATTAGGGTATTAAAATTTAATATTTTATCTTTTTTTATAGTTGATAGGCTTACGTTTGACCATAATTTCACCTGATGTTAAGCGATGATGTGGTCGAAGATGAAGCACGCTTGCCTAGAAGTAACCTACTCACTCTTGACTTAAAGACTCACATCAGGAAACACAGACTCCGGCAGGGAATTCCACTCCTGAGCCGTACGCACAATGAAAGTATTCCCAAAACGTTTCGTGCGTATCTTTCGTAATATTTAAGAATATTGATAAAAGTCGACCCTTATTTACGAAACAACTGAGATAATGATTTCTAAAATATATTAAAAGTTATTGTTTTATTGAAAATGGGCTTGCGTCTGACCACCATCACACTTGATGGTAAGCGATGAAGTGGTCGAAGATGAAGAATGCTTACCTAAAAGTAACCTATTCATTCTTGACTTCACACAGAACAGAACAGCAGCATGACCGATTCATTTAAAGTCACTTTCACGAGCTACGACCTCAAGACCAAAGAAGCAAATTGCCACTGCATTATTGAAAGTGCAAGCTGCAAATGATTGACATCTAACGCGTGGCCAGGATGCAGAAGATGGAGAAACCAAACCATGATGCAACACAGAACAGTTCTATGTCTAGCTATGGACTGCATATCCTGTGTTGATTGATAGATGACGAAAATGAGCATGCTTAGCTCGTAACTATTTAACGCATGCGATTATACTAAACTAGTGATCCGATCACGGATATGAGTTTAATTAAAATGTATGAAACGCTAATGTTGTGTTTGTCACGGGGGAGATGTATCTGAAGAACACGTGTGGATTGGTAGCGGTGGATGGGTTTAATATTTTGTGTGTGTGATTTAAATTGAGAGCAAAAGACCGCGCGACAGGTCACCGATCGCTGGACCGAGACCGCGTCCATTAAACGAATGCACAAGATCTACAGTGCGGGAAGAATGGCGAAGGATTATGAAGCAGGCTACCACCCGTTATGTGATGACTACGTACTCGTAGAGAGTACATGGGTGAAATGGTGTAAAAGAAAGATCTTAAGTAGTAGCCAGTTACTGCCATCGTTAGTTAAGTATCATACCCTTTTTCAGTCATATAATCTTGGACATTATAGTGCCTGTCCTCTACATCTATGGTCTAACGGTAAATTAGAAAAGGTATATAATTTAAGGAGTGTCTATGGAGTTTTTACACGTTTTCTCCAAAAAAATCTACGCTTAGGAATGTGCAACTAACTAAATAGATATACCCTGGTAAAACGTCACAAGTTAAAAAAAAACTTTGAGTGTTCAGATTTTTACTGACTAAAAACCGTTCCGGGGCTGCGGAATCTCGTTAGAACATTCCCGCAACCCCGACAGACATTGGCTCTAAAGGGCCCCGTCATAACTGCTCGGGAGTTTGATATCTCCTTTGAAGACGTTCTTAGTGTCTATGATTTCCACAACCAGAAACAGTATCTATCTATACTAATATTATAAATACGTAAACTTTGTTTGTAGGTACGTATGTATGTAAGGGGTAAACTAATAATACAATTCTAAGAATGCTTGCTTTGGTGTGTAAGGTGCATTATTTCTATAGGCTACAAATTATTTCAAAATCCACGCAGATGAAGACTTGGGAGGAATTGCTGGGGTAAGAATTGGTCTAATTGTATCTCCACAAATTGCCCTCATATACAGCCATACATACACACCTTAACATCAGCACACGTCAATAGAACTAAGTCAAGTGCGCGACAAGTACGACACAGATCATTATGCAGCCTACAACGTTTATACGCGCCTCACGACCGTTCAATGAATATTGACGTCTGTCCTCCGTCAAAGTGACAATTTATAGCACACGATGGACTTACTAAGTGAATCTAGCGCTATAATAACAAGCTGTGGCCGCGACTTTGTTCGAATGGGAGGACTTCCCCAATCTTGGGGAATTCCAGTATAAAAAGAAGTCGATATGTTGCCATACAACTTCGTCTAACTTTAAGTGAAAAGTCCCTTTAGAATCGGTTTAGGTGTTCCATAGATAAGCCTGAAGAAATACACAGAGATAAACATACAAAATGTTAAAATAGTTTGAATTTTAGTAGGTATCGTGTAAATTAACTATAAGCACTTGAGATAACACAGCTAATTTGAAATAGCAGGTAGACACAAGTTTATTTATATGTATTACATAGGTAGTATAAAGGCAAACCACTTATTACTGCAGAACGCGCCGCACGCGCATTTAAATTGGACGTTCTTTTTGTCAATTTCTCGCTTCAAACCTAACCATTATTCACATTAACTTTTTTCTGTAAAACTATCTAACACCAGACAAGGTTATCTTAATATTTCTCTGCTAAACGCTTAAACGTGTCCATTATAGTATGAAACAATTGTTATTTAATCTCAACAACAACTAAATCAAAGATAAATTTGAGTGCAATTGGACCTCAATGTCTTTAAACTATAGTTCGATTTGTTTCAAGATTTCATTGCCAAAATCGAAATAAAGTAAATTGATTTATAAAAGGCGTACCAAACATTGCTGGATACGATTAAAAATAAATAAGCCAAGCCTCATTAATATAATCAAATTGAAGTTTTTCAATCAGGTAATTAGGTTTTCCTAATCATTAAGCAAATTGTGACAGTGGATAGTAAGAAAACATAAAAGAAGTAAAAGAAACGCTGTGCTTACCTTTTTGAGATGTTTGTTGACCCATTTTGTGAACGTCTTCTTTTGTATCGCGTCACGCTCATCTGGAAAATTAACAAAACGAAACATTAAATTACGTAAAATACACAATAGAAATTATAAGACAATAATTACGAGTCGTTTGTAGTACATTACTACATTATATATTCAGGTAAAGTCTGCCATATAAAATCAATTACAGCAGTGTCTATTGAAACATTCAAGTAATTTTAAACACACGCATTGACACATAAATAAAGAGTTCTTTTTTCGATATTTGCATCTCTAAACCGATTTAGTATACTAGAGATCAATGACTCCATAAACCAAAAGTTCAGAACAATTTTTCTACCCATATATAAACATTGGCTATATAAAAATACATCTCACCATTTAAAAAAATTGCACACTTTTTAATCTGTCAATATAACACGGCCGAATTAAACAGCTGTCAGGTCAACGAACTTGGGCTGGATAGATAACATTCTTATTTGGTCTATTAATACGTGAACTATTTCGGCGAGCGAGGCTAGTTGCCAAATTATTTCTAGATCGGAAGTAGGTACAGTGTATGGGAACTGTCTACACTTTTTACAATGATTGGATATTGGATAAGTGTTTTTTTTTTTCGTCTGGTGTTTTTATTTTTGCCATTGTTATAGAATTCTTATTAGATTCAATCTTTTATGAGGAAAATTATTTGGAACGCTAGGTATATCGATCGAAAGATTCTTCTGGAATAAGAAGAAATAAGGTCGACGGATCTAGATTTAAAAATTCTACAAAAGGACTCAATCATTTGAACAAAAATGCACAAGGACACAAATTTAACAACTACAATTAAACTAGCTCAATATACACTGTTTAATAACTACGACTACGAGCTAAGTCGCAGAATCTAGATCAACACTGAACCTAGATATAAAACAGGAAATCATCTATACATACCAGGAGCGAATGAGACGGAAGAGGTTCGCGATATCTTAATTAAGCGTGGCGATGGTTCATTAAAATGTTTAGCGTACCAGGCTGGCATGCTTACCAAGTATGGCTACCGACTTGAGCTATGACTATGTTGAATGTAGATTAGAAAGATTGATTGCAGATATTAATCTGAATGTGTTTTGAAGGAACGAATATTATGGAGTGGTTGATCAATACAGAATGAAATTATTAAGATTGATTTGTTTCAAAGACGATGTTGTGACGACGTGTTCGAGTGGTCGCAGCGGGTTCGAACCCCACCCATTACACTATTGCCGTGAACCCATTCCAGACACGCATATAAATTTAACTTAGTTGGTATGAATTCTATCTAAATTGTAATCTTTGCAAAAAAAAATCTGCTGAAAAGCCTACCTCGGTCATTGCAGATTCACTTAGGTCTGTCACATCTAATTCGTTGTGTCACATAGTCAAACTTGACTTTTTGGAATATCTATGTAATATAAAACATTAAATTTTAATACATTAAAATCAGATCCTGAAGACCACAGTATAATGACACGGATATAGCGCCTACGTGCATTTTAATTTGTATTTGTAAATGCAGTTAGGCATATGAATAGTTAGTTAATATTAAGTTAATGTAGTAAATATCGACGCTGGAAAGGAAAAAGTATCCAAGCGACATCAGACTAACTTTACAGTAGAGCAGTTTAAAGTTTGAATTTTCAGAAAAAAAAATGTGTAAATTCTTGTTATGGTCCAAAAAGCCTAATTCTTAGAAATTTATTTGGATATTTTTTTATCTACATTATAGTATACGTAACTATTAAAAATAATGCTTAGTTTAAAAGTTAGTGTCGCTTAGTAAAATTTTCCCTAAAAGTAGAAACGGGAAAAATTGACTAACCGACAAGCTTTGATTAAGGAAGGTACGGTAAAAATGTAATATATATCTGTTTTAGAATTTATATCAGAGTAAAAGTTGCCTTACCACAATAAAAAACATGTGGAAGTTGAGGCAAAACAACCTAAATATTAATTGTTGCATGTAGGAAAAAAACCAAATAACTCAAAATTACCTAAGCGCCTAACTATATCGCCAGATCCTAGAAAAATTAAATAAGTGGAGTAATTACCGTACGAACAGAAATGTCAAACTTGACCAAAGGCAAATTTAGCATTTCACAATATTACGACAACCACCAAATTTTCAAAAATGCTCGAAAATTTTGTCGTTTAGTAAGGAAAAAAAAGTGAAAAGTCGTCATAGAAGGACGTGAGTAAGACCAAACGACGCAGAAAAATCAGGCGATTCCAACAATGTATATGAAATGACCAAAAGTGTCGCTTGGATAATTTTTCCTTTCCAGCGTCGATATATACATTTTTTTACTTTAGAACCTATTAATAATAACTATAAGATATACATATAACAAAAAAAAAACGTTTTATTTAGTTAAAGATTGACCAGAGGAACATGTCTCATAAGAGTTCTCACACTTATGCTCAAGAGCTCATGTGTCGGCATCGAGTGCTGTCTGTTGGCTGTTTCGCGAATTTAATTGGCAGAGTTATCGAATAAGAGCGCGATAATATTATGATGAGTGATGTAGAACTGGTTGGCGCCGGCGCCGAAACATTTGAAACTTTACAAAACTATGATTCAAGATTTGTAAGGCTGAAGACCCGCTTATGCCAGCCAGAGTTATATTTTGAACTGAAAGTTGCTAACATAGCACGGTTTATTATTTAACTATTACTTACATAAATGCAGTTTAACCTTACGTGGTTAAAATACTACCAGATAAGTTAATCTGTTTGGTTAACTGAATTTTAGGAATTTTAGTCCATAAGGATTACGAAAATCCTTCCTAGTGTGTTTTTAGTTTTTTTTTTTTTGTAGATTTAAGTTGTGATTTAATTCGTGTTTGGTAAAACTTATCAAAAAACAATCCAAACTCAGAAGTCACAAACAACTAAAAGAACAGGTTGCGCCACGGCCTTGACAGACAGTCCAGTCAAGTGGATAATCTCAGACAAACTGTATTTGACGTAAAGCGATCGATATCCACTGTTATACGCTAAACACCTATATTATAGAGAGGCGGATATCTTCTAATGTGTAGGAAAAAAATATTAGAGTATCGTACATAATTATGTAACAAAAAAACAAATGTAAGGTACTTCATAATCATCTCATCAATATGAAACAAATAATAAAAAACTGGCTTCAGTCGCTCGACTACAATGACACTGAAAAAATTATAAAATAACACATCAGACACGTACATATCTCCTATACACACTCACAAACGCACACTAACTCACAAACACACACACAGACACACATACATACATAAACAGATAAAGCATGCATAATTATAGGTTTTTATGCTCAACTTTTTATTCTAGCTTGTATTTACTTTTATATACATTTTTATTGTACTTTAGCGACCATAAAGGGCGAAGATACTGACTCCTGAAACACAGGCTTTGCCTAGCTCAGAAATATTTTTTATTTATTTTTTTATATTTATTTATATATTTTATTTGAAACAGAGCCAGAAAATTACATGTGCCTTAATAGCTAGAATAAGAACATGAATTTGACAGTAATACATAGCCTGCTGTCTCCCAAACTAGGCAAAAACCTGTATCTTGGGAGGCAGTATAAAAATGAATTTTTATATTCTTTATTCATAGCCCGTGTAAGACGGTGTGAACTTCAAATAGATTAGGTCAAAATAAAAATATAAAGAGAAAGCAAACTACAAAAAAATATAATAATACAGAGAATCGAATACAAACAAAAAAAAATCTCTAATAGAAACTTTTTACCAAAAAATTAAACCGACTCCCAAAAAACACTGCAAAGTGAAAAATAACTTTAATTTCGGTAGTCGGTGTCTTTAGTTTTGTTTTTTCGTTTTTGGCACCGACTTCCGAAATTTAAGTTATTTTTCACTTTGCAGTGTTTTTTGGGAGTCGGTTTAATTTTTTGGTAAAAAGTTTTTATTTCACTCTTTTTAGTTGGATGATTTTTAATTTACCTAGTTACAAGAGCCTAAATGTCAACTACTTATAACCTTTTACAAAATATTGCTTTTCCCAATGCTGGGCCGTTAATTGTTGAGGAGTTCTCCTGGTACTTCACCATCATCATTCTCTACATCATCATATGCATTGTGACGAGCATAAAGCGCTTAACATCCATATTCAAGTAATCGAATCGCAATCCACTCAATACTTATTATTGAGTAGTTTCGGCGGCCATCTGTGGTCTTCATCATCAGTTCCACTTCCCCAAATGGTACTTTTTGAGAGCAACTGTACAAGTTACTATAAGAAATACCCAAAACGCCATAGGTGTGCCTATAATATTTGAAGAGTTCCCTCGATTTCTCCAGGATCCCATCATCAGATCCTGACTTTGGTGATAGTGGTACCAATTTCGAAGTATACCCATTTGAACAAAAAAATAATTTTCCAAATCGGTTCAGGCGTCTTCGAGTATAAATCATTAATTAAAATAAATCATTGTTAAATAAATTAATAATATAGAATGCCATTTATCTACGTTTATGCTTTTTTTTTTTTTTTTTTTAATCTATATTTATTTAGAGGCTTTTACCTAACAAAGGTACGTCAGCCTCATCATACCCTAATCTAATTAATTATTATACTTAGTGATACTACTATTAAAATACATATATTATTGAGTAAGCGAGGGAGTTAGTGATGCAGCAACCATTTCATAAATAAGTTTCGCTTCTCCTGAATTAGGTGTAGATAATATTCTAATGAAAGCACCAACATCATACACATTAACTTTTAACTCTCGCATCACTATCTCCCTCTCTCGTCTGTTCTTTTCACATTCCACGAGCAAATGTTGAACATCTTCGATTTTATTACACATTTGGCAATTAGGGGAATCGACTTTTTTCATTAGGTATCCAAATTTCCTGGATGGTATATGACCGGAACGCAATCTATGTGCCATAACGTTTATGCTATACAAGTGAGTGTATGGATGTAGTTGTAAGTGTGTGTGCGTGTGTGAGTGTGAGTGGGTGAGTGTGGGTGTAAGTATGTGTGTATGCGTACTTGTTTACTGATGTGGAATTTATATTAAAAGCGATTCTGTTTTGGTATAGTCTAAGGGCGCTTTCAATTTATGCGTTTCTTGACGGCCGGCTGCGGTGCCGAAGCGGTGCGTTAGTCGTACAGCGCACGGACGATCCTTTTTTTTCATACAAAACGCGCGGCGCGGCAGCAGTGCGGCGCCGGTACCGCGAACGCTCGACAACAGGACGGCAACGTCACAAGCATCACGTGTTCATTTCGGTGTTGAATAGTGCGGTGAATAGACGTCGGAGTATCATACCTAATTCGTTGCGTCGGAGCTAATTGCATCAAATTTTCATTTATGCATTTGCTAAAAACGTGGAAGATTTTATAAATGAATTTGATTTGAAATAGTAGTAACTCATACATGACATAACATGAGATTTATAATATTTTACAGATGATATTTCTAAATAATCATTTTTGTTTTGATTTTTCTTTTCACGGTTTGTCAGGGATTTTTATTTGAAAGTTGTTTGTATTTAATTATTGATTAACTAACTGTACTAATTATATATTGATCATACTGATTTTCTTAATATTATCTTATTTATTAAAATATTGTATGAAAAAAAAAACAACCATAAAAATATCGTTTTTGTTTCTCTTAAGAGCACTAACAGTAATGTTTTTTCGTCAGAGTCCATGGCTTGACTGATGTCACATCACTGGGATAAAAACGCACGGCAGTAAAAAACGCTTTCAATTTAGGCGTCCGGTGCCGGACTGCTACCGTACTGCAGCGGCCCGACAGCGAGATATAACCTGCGGTACGTTAAGCGTGCGGCAGCGGTCCGACACCAAACGCATAAATTGAAAGCGCCCTAAGTAAGGTGAATAACCAAGCTTTCAACTTGTTCTTACATTCGAATCAGGAATTTCGAAATCAATCATTTCGAAATCAGGGTTAAATTCTACAGTGTATCGTTATATTGATGTCAATAAAAATATTTGTATTGTATTTGTATTGTATTGTACATATTTGTATTGTATTGTATCTACATTGCCTTCTCTCACCTATGCTGGAGTCAACATAGGTGAGAGAAGGCAATGTAGTACTAGTGTTTTACATGGAGCAACTGCCTATCGAAACAGTAGCTGGGTAACAAGATACCCTTTGGAAATACTAGCGTCAGATTTTCTGGCTTCTGACTACTCGTAACCACTGTTAAAGATATATAAACGACAGCCGAAATCATCGTCTTAACGTGTTTTCCGAGGCACGCACGAATCTCTCTATGTTAAGATGGAATCATCGTCTTGACGTGTTTTCCGAGGCACGCACGAATCTCTCTATGTTAAGATGGAATCATCGTCTTGACGTGTTTTCCGAGGCACGCACGAATCTCTCTATGTTAAGATGGAATCATCGTCTTGACGTGTTTTCCGAGGCACGCACGAATCTCTCTATGTTAAGATGGAATCATCGTCTTGACGTGTTTTCCGAGGCACGCACGAATCTCTCTATGTTAAGATGGAATCATCGTCTTGACGTGTTTTCCGAGGCACGCACGAATCTCTCTATGTTAAGATGGA
The DNA here is from genome assembly GCA_943138885.2 of Tholera decimalis. Taxonomy (NCBI): domain Eukaryota; kingdom Metazoa; phylum Arthropoda; class Insecta; order Lepidoptera; family Noctuidae; genus Tholera; species Tholera decimalis. The sequence goes on from OW964570.2 coordinate 9,899,607, forward strand.
ATCATCGTCTTAACGTGTTTTCCGAGGCACGCACGAATCTCTCTATATTAAGATGGTTATCCATCCACAGACCGGTCTCGGTAAGCGTTGCTTAACCTTGAAGATTGACCCATACGGCTGTTTTTATTTAGCCAAGAGAATATAATTCTTTATAAATATAATACAATAATAAAATCAACTAAATCACTTCTATATTACACTCACAGGCACAATTAACCGCCCACCTATATCATTCGTCGCCCTGTTTGTTCATGTCAACTATGGCTTATCAACTGTTTTGCTTTTTGTCAAGTGGGTACTCTAGCAATAAATTATACACGTATACCCTTATTTCGGCGCCTAAATTAGAGACAGCGACGATTTTTTGGAATTTAGTCGTTTTTTGACATTGTTGCCGTTACGGTCCCGTGTTAACATTTCCAGTTCTTTTCTGCTAAAGTGAGTGAATATTGTTTAATTTGAGTTTGTAGTGTTCGTTCCTTCTTTTTTACTGTTAAAAATACCCCTGGATGCAACTGGTGCAGCTAGGGCAGTGGCATTAGCTGACGCTGGGTACAGCCAACGTCGCATCGCTCGTACACTCAGTGTACCGCGAACTACGGTACGGGATGCCATTAGGCAATTTCGGGAGAAAGGCCGTTACACTCGCAGGCCAGGTCAAGGCCGACATCGATGCACCTCAGCAAGAGATGACCGTTTTGTTGTCAGTAACGTGTTGCGAAATCGCTTTTGTACCGCTACTGACGCTCGTTCGCGTCTTTTTGAAGTGAGAAATGTTAGCGTAAGTGAACATACAATTCGAAGAAGACTGGCAAAAAAACTTTTTAACAAAAAATTAAACCGACTCCCAAAAAACACTGCAAAGTGAAAAATAACTTTAATTTCGGTAGTCGGTGTCTTTAGTTTTGTTTTTTCGTTTTTGGCACCGACTTCCGAAATTAAAGTTATTTTTCACTTTGCAGTGTTTTTTGGGAGTCGGTTTAATTTTTTGTTAAAAAGTTTTTTTTTCACTCTTTTTAGTTGGATGATTTTTAATTTACCTAGTTACAAGAGCCTAAATATCAACTACTTATAACCTTTTACAAAATATTGCTTTTCCTAATGCTGGGCCGTTAATTGTTGAGGAGTTCTCCTGGTACTTCACCATCAGCTCTACATCACCATATGCATTGTGACGAGCATAAAGTGCTTAACATCCATATTCAAGTAATCGAATCGCAATCCACTTAATACTTATTATTGAGTAGTTTCGGCGGCCATCTGTGGTCTTCATCATCAGTTCCACTTCCCCAAATGGTACTTTTTGAGAGCAACTGCACAAGTTACTATAAGAAATACCCAAAACGCCATAGGTGTGCCTATAATATTTGAAGAGTTCCCTCGATTTCTCCAGGATCCCATCATCAGATCCTGACTTTGGTGATAGTGGTACCAATTTCGAAGTATACCCATTTGAACAAAAAAATAATTTTCCAAATCGGTTCAGGCGTCTTCGAGTACTCGATGATCATACATAAAAAAAAAAATATATATATACGCGTCGAATTGATAACCTCCTCTTTTTGTCGTCGGTTGAAAAGAAACCTGAGGGCTTTTCGTCCAGCTCGCGCCCCACAATTACTCCCACAGCACCGTAGAGCTAGACTTGCTTTTGCGCGAGAACATGCTGACTGGACTGTGCAAGAATAGAAGGACGTACTGGTCTCTGATAAGAGCAGAATAGCTTTAAGAGGTCTAGAACGACATCAGCGTGTCTACAGATGCCAATACGAAAGGTTTGCTCCATGTGCCTTAAGCGAAACAGTGAGTTACCAGAGAGACTCAATAATGGTTTGGGGAGGTATCTCTTACGAGGCTCGTACTGATCTTGTTGTGTTCGATAGAGGCAGTATGAACGCTCAATGATACGTAGAGTAAGTTCTACAAGACTACGTTATAGCTTTTGCACCTTTCATCAGTGATAACTTCAAATTAATGCATGATAATGCACGTTGCCATACCGCCAGATCCGTCACTGAATACCTTAATGGGGTCGGGATTCAAGTTCTACCGTGGCCTGCACAGAGTTCCGATCTTAACCCAATTGAGCACATCTGGGACAACCTCAAAAGACGTGTCCGAGCAAGAGTTCCAGCCCCTACCACCCAAGGAGAGCTCAAGACGGCTCTAGTAGAGGAGTGGCACAATATCCCCCTATCGGATATCCAAGACATCATGGATGTACTACCAAATCGGCTCCAAGAAGTCATAAAGGCCCGAGGAGGCAACACTCACTATTAATTTAATTTTTTTTATGTGGGTCTTTTTTTTTTCAAAATGAAAACAGATTAATTTTCATCAGAAAATTTCACAAAATCGATTTTGGTGTGCATCTTTATAATAAACGACTTTTTTTTCAAGACTTGTGTTATTTTTTGCCTTAAAGGTACGCTTGCAACGTACCTGTCATAAAATGGGGTCAAAATTGGAAGATTTCTGCAAATTGAAAGAAATACAAGGTGGGCGCTTAATTGTGCCTGTGAGTGTATAAGCTTCCCCTGATTATTAAGACATGAACACTACCTCTTAAGATCACACGACTAACCTTGTAGCCAATGTATTGGGGTTCAAATTACAATAGGACACAGGCGTGTTGCTGGCTTATTGCCTACACTGACTAACGACCTATTTCCCTCGTACACTCCTACACTATGCATTAGATAAGCAACTGATGCACACACAGTTTTATTGTTGGATCTGCTCTTGCATACGCTTACGAATTTTATATCACTAGGTACGTCATTCAATGAGGTCCTAAGATTTTCCGATGAAGTTTTAACACGTCGTTACATTTTCCTAGGGGTACATTTTTTTGTTACTGCATGTTATATCATATGCATGGTTAAGAAAGATTGTAATACTATGGTCAAATTCATGAATTGTCAGTAGTTTCCCAAATCACTAAGGCCTATAATTATGTTATTGAAAATCGACGATAGATGAACTAAGAAGGTTCATATATTAATTAACAAATATTGCATATAAAGTCGCAATAAAGTACTTTTTACAGTACTTTATTTCAAACACAACACAGTCATATTTTATTTTAAATAACTGCTTTGGAACTACAACCAATGATTCATCAAGTCAACGAAACCACGTTCTCAAAGAATTCACACCCCGACAAACATGAAAACGTTCAATTGCACAAACATTTGCTCTGATTTACGGCCAATAACAGCCAGTATCCATTCACGAGCAAATACACCATTGTCCAGCATTGCACCAGTACATGCAAGTGCATCGCTCTTGCACCAATCGTGTTGATTAAATTGAACATGCTTCACGACTTCGCATTAGCTGCGGCCATTCACAGTCACACGGTGTGCTGGACAAGTTACGTCATCAGAATATTGTGCCTATCTACACTGAAAATGATAGCCTGCAGAACTGTACTGAAAGACCTTCATGTGATGACTTAGAAGTGTGTGGGAATGATGCTGTCCTGTCTGTATTCGTAGAGGTTAAGAATGAAGGGAATTAATAGAATAGGCAAGCTGAATCTTGAAATAGATTCAGTCGATGTTACAGCATAAGATTTCCTCACACAAAAATTTGTGAGGAAATCTTACAATTTGACTTACGGGATCTTGCCAAGCTGACAATATAGGAACAATAGAAAAGGACTAATTTTTATTGAAATATTCGTAAGTAATAAAATGTGTAACAGATTAAGTGCAATACCGCAGACACCCCAATTAAAATAATTAAATTATAAGTCTAAAACAACATCCGTAACTATATAAATTGAAACCAAACCTAGACATTTTTTATAAAATAGTTATCCTTACTAAACGCAAAACGTATGCGCCTCATACACTATCCTTACGCAGACGCATACACTCATGCAATGTTAGCGGCCGACACGCACACGAGCGCATTTCCTTGAATTAATGATTGTAGGTATTAATTTGTCATGATACTGTATTTCCATTTTAAGTTAAATGAAAGATTTTCCCGTCAAAATTTAACACCTATTTTTTATGACGAAAATCGATTCAGAAGCTGATTCTGAACCAACAACTTCCTCCCGGAATTGCGTTTATTCTATTACACGTTGTATAGAACATCGCTCGCTAGCTTAATAGAACGCATCAAGTATTATGTGATCTAGGTTGGTAGGTTAGAAATCAAAAGAACATTATTATGCAGATATAAAACCTTCACGATAGGCCGAAGACAATAAATTAATAGTTTAAAAATCACTAGAAAAACACGCTTTTATAAATGCACGTAAAAACAAAAAAAAAGTTCGCGCTTTTCCTTTTTTTTTTTGTAGTCTCCGTTTTCTTTGTGTTGCTGTTTCTTTTTTTGTAGTTTTTGCCATATTATTCCCACGAGTAGTGAACAATTAAACGGTAGATCCCCCAGAGGATTTTAAAGTGACATCTATAAAAAATAAATCTATGGTTTACGCGGTAATTCAAAAAAAATACTTTTTAGCAAAAAATAGAACCGACTTCCATATAAAAACACTACAAAGGCAAAAATAACTTTAATTTCGGAAGGCGGTGTCAAAAACGAAAATACACACATCAAAAGTGTCTAGGGATCAAGCATTTTTATGCGGATTTCTTGAGATTGAGATGTGGCTTTGTAATAAATTTATGATTTTATAAATTTCTATGGATCCTTTTTGGTGCATTTCATAATTTGAAACAGGAACTGTTAATCAAATTCGAGTAAAAGATGAAAATCAGCTGTCAATATTTTCCCTATAAAAACATACAACGCATTGAAGACATTATTAGTGCTACTGTTTCCCTACTACTGATTAAAACCAACGTTATTATGGAGCGGTGACGTCATTTAAGCAGGGAAGAAATGCTCAGAGCCGTGGGAATGATAGAAGCTGGTTCCCGGCAACGTGCTGTGGCTTTAGCTCTGAATACAAGTCAGAGTGTTATCAGTCGACTTTGGACACGTTACCGAAGCACTGGTACCGTGGCTGAGCGCCATGGAGGACGGTATCGCTGCACCACACGGAGACAAGACCGATACATTCAAATCTTAACTCGAAGAGCTCCAACAATAACCGCCATGATGTTAGCCGTGAGGCTTCATCACTCTTCAGGGAACTTAATTAGCGACCAAACAGTCAGAAACCGCTTGCATGAAGTGAACCTTCATTCCCGAAGACCGCTACGGGTACCACCTATAGCAATTCACAATCGTAGGATTCGATATCAATGGGCTCTTGAACACAGAAATTGGGCAGAAGAACAATGGCGTTTCGTGTGCTTTTCTGATGAGTCTCGTTTTGGTATGAGACCGGATACAAGACGTATACGACACTGGAGAACCCCTGGACGCCAACAGCGATTAAAATCCTGCCAGGAAGTCCATCCTTATAGTGGTGGAACCATCATGGTATGGGCGGGTATTTGGATCGGCGGAAGAACTGAGTTGATTTGGATCAGAGGCAACCTCAACGCTCAAATTTATGCTGAGACGATTGTATCTGACGTCATCGTTCCTCTACAAGTGCAAATCGGTCCCTTATTTCAGTTAATGCATGATAATGCACGACCGCACACCGCAAGAGTTGTAAGACAGACTCTCGCCGCAGCTAACATCAATGTCCTGCTCTGGCCTGCTCAGTCGCCAGACTTGAACCCGATTGAGCATGCATGGGATATGCTACAGAGAAGAGCTCTGCCGAATATGGAGGGTATCCAGTCGCAAGAAGACCTTTTTTTTGTTGTTGCAACGAACATGGGCGGCCATTCCACAGCGTGATTTGGATGAACTCATTTTGAGTATGCCAAACCGATGTTCTTGTGTTGTTAGTGTTCGCGGTAGAAACACGGATTATTAATTGTTTAAGTTACCCAATAAAATTTTAAAGAAAACTGTTATTTCAGTCTTTTTTTCGAACTTTAATGTTAGTGGTTCAAATGTCAAAAATCCCTTTATTAGGAAAATGGCAAATTTCTTTATTAATGCAAAGGTGACTTGGTTTATCGTTACTGTGACAAACGTAAAACACTTTATTTGATGAATCCTTAAAGAAAATTTTAATTAATATCAATCAGGAGAAAAGTTATTGCAAAAATATATGTTGATCCCTAGACACTTTTGATGTGTGTATATACAAAACTGAAGACACCGCCTTCCGAAATTAAAGTTATTTTTGCCTTTGTAGTGTTTTTATATGGAAGTCGGTTCTATTTTTTGCTAAAAAGTTTTTTTTTTCACGCTTGTTAGTGGGTCGGTTTGTAACTTATCTAGTTACAAAAGCCAAAATGTCAACTACTTATCACCTTTTACAAAATATTGCTTTTCCTGGTGCAGAGCCGTTAATTTCTGAGGAGTTCTCCTGGTACATCACCATCAGCTCTACTTCACCATATGCATTGTGACGAACATAAAGTGCTTAACGTCCATATTCAAGTAATCTAATCGCAATCAACGAAATATTTATTATTGAGTAGTTTCGGTGGCCATCTGGGGTCTTCATCATCAGTTCCACTTCCTCAAATGATGCTTTTAGAGAGCAACTGCACAAGGTACTGTAAGAAATACCCAAAACGCTATAGGTGTGCCTATAATATTTGAAGAGTTCCCTCAATTTCTCCATGATCCCATCATCAGATCCAAACATGACGACAATGGGACCAACTAGAAAGTATACCCTCTCAAACAAAAAAAGAATTTTCCAAATCGGTCCAGCCATCTCCGAGTTATGAGGTAACATACATAGTTCAAGACGAATTGTAAAGCTCCTTTTTTTTAAGTCGGTTAAAAAGGTAATTCGAAAACCGATAACGGATTTTCTTTAGGTTTGTTATAACCTTGAAACCTGATCGTGTTCAAAGTCCATTACGTGGACTTTCTCACAAGTGCAATCACGACTATGATACGAAACTCCATAATGGAATGCCAGGGCCTATCAACCCCAAATTAAAAATAATCAATAAAATAATGTCCAGAGGATTACGACAGGAAATCATGATGGATCTTTAAGAACTGCAGTTAGTTCTGAATGGTGCACACTTGCCTCACCGCACGTGAGCTTACTGAAACAGTCAGTAATTGCATCAACGGTTAACATTCCACCTGATATGTTGATAAACATTACCGCGTCAGTCATTCGTTTTGTTTTGCAAAGATAAATGTATAAAACGATTTCTTCATAAGACCGTTTTCTTAAGTATTTCTTAGAATTTTAATCATAATCAGAACATGAGTAGATTTTTATAAAAAAAGGATTTTAGGGCTGGAAAGAATGTATAGAAAGATGAAATTGTGGCAATTAGAGAAATAAAAAAACGCACTCTGTCTACTCCTCCTGAATTGGGACATCAGCAAAAGCGAAGTGAACGAAAATCTATTCATTAAATTGTGACCAAGAAGATTACGGAATTAATTTCCTAATTATTCGAGAGGCGCAAAAACATGGGTAAGCTAAGGTAAGGCAATGACCATTTCTCACAAAAAATATATTTATCAGCGACCATATTACCTAAATATCCTACACATTTAGGTATTTTATATCGCCGATTATTACCAGGGTAACATGTAAACTAAGAGGCCTAGTTGCGCAACCTCACACAGGTGGTGAGAAGTCCCATCGACCTTTATTTTTAATGATAGGAAATCATCCCACGACTGCCTCCCGATCTGGGCGAAGCGGGAGGGTGTGTCACTTTTACTGACTAAAACCCATCCGTGTTCCATACAGGCAACGGCCCCCTTGTGGGCCCCACAATTTGCTAACACTCTTTGAGGCGCGCGTGGAACACGACGCTCCGTCTACACGGGCCTGGTTTCAGTCAGGCGGTGAGCTATACATTGCTCACAGCTCACATATCCACGCCTACGGTGGCTGGGAGTCACCTTGCGACTCTCGGCACCCGGAGCTTCTCCTGCGGCGGCTGGGGCGCAAGGGCTGTGAGGGCCTTGGGACCCGCCTCTACCTCGCGCGTCCCGCAACCTCTTTCGCTTGCATAACTGCTTCGCAGAAAGATGTGACTGCTTCCCATGCTTCCTCGCTCCGGACTATGGATTGAACCAGGGCCGGGAGCGAGAGGTCGCCGCATATCGCCCCTACGAGGACACGGCGGAGCTCTGCCCAAGCGGGGAAAATCTCCACTGTATGTTCCACCGCGTCCTCAGGGCAATCCTCGCAGTGGTGCCACCCGGGCGTTTCCTCCCGCCGAATCCCACACAAGTAGCTCTCGAAACAACCGTGTCCAGTGAGCACCTGCGTCAGGCGGAAGGTCAGCACGCCATGACGCCTCATTAGCCACTCCTCAAAGAGGGGACTTACCACGGCTATTGTGGCGTGTCCAATGTATCGTCCGTACGATCAAAGCAAAATTGATAGAAATTGTTTTATCTTCATTGGCAATTCGATTAATTCAGCAGATATGTGATACATAAATACTTTATTCCGATACCGGTTTACAAAACATCACAGACTCTTTTTCCCTCTTAAGGACAAACATAACTAAAATATTAAAACTTACGCAAGGATAGTAAGTGGACAGTTCTAACAAAAACAAAAAAAAAAGATCATAATCAAGCGCTTATCAGCAACAAGATTACCTAAAACAGTACCAGGGTATCATGAAAACTAGGACGTCAAGTTGCGCAAACTGACAGGTGCTGGTGGGTAGTCCTTATACAAAGCCTTATCAGTGGGCGGACAATTACTTACGTCGAAAACTATCTATCGCCTTGAGAAATGCAAATTGTGTACTGCATTGACCTAGTTGCTAATCTTGACAGTCGTAGCTTAAGTTATACTAATGTTGTTATTTGTTGGACGTTGTCTTGGGAAGACAAAACAACAATTTATTGTGAAACGTCGCCCATTGATGATCAAGCGCAGAATCGTATTCTTCAATGAACGTTAAGTTTCCAAGATTTAGTCCTCTTTATAACATAGCTACGCAAGGAATTTAAAATATGTTGCACAGTAAATGGCTGCAAATAATAATATAATAATAATATACATTTTCACAGGCATTTAGAAACTTTATACTTATCTATCGAAACAAAATCTATACAAATAGATAAAACGAAGTTAGTTGTGAAACCAAAGACAGGCAGTCTTTGATCTCACAATTAACTGCGTTTTCTCAAGTATTTAGAGTTATTTACACGAAACAAAAAGACAAAAAAAAATGTTTTTATTTTTCAAGTCCGTCTATCTGTTTGTCCTGGGATGTCGATATAGGTAAGCAAACAAACCGCGTAGGAAAATAGCGATGAGGACGCGAAACAAGTCGCTAAGACAGCTTTTTTACGGTGGGAAAAATCATCTAATGTATACTCCCGCTCTGGGACTAAGAACCCACCCTTTTTTTAAGGATTTGAAATCATCCAATGACTGCCTTTCAATCTGGGTGAAGCGGGAGGGTGTGTAAGACTTTTACTGACTAAAACCTATCCGTGTTCCATCGTATGCCCTTCGTGTTCCGAGGCCGCGGTAACTCTTTCGAACAATAAACCCACCCTGTTCCGTCAACTGCCCTTACGTTCCGAGGCCACGTTATCTCGTTCATTCCAATCAATTCAAATGATGATTCAAATGAATATTCGTTCTGTTTCCCTTTCCATTACAACATATAAAACATTGATATAAAAGTAAGAACATTCATAATTAACAATTTGTAAAGCGTGTAAGTAAACAACTTTCATACAAGTTCCAACATTGTAACGGCAGCTATAAATAAAACCTCAATAAATTGTGTCGACGATGCCTAGCTGCCTGCTCCTCGACTTGACTAATAGCCTACCTGAAGTTTATCAGATCAAACTTACTTTGTAAGAGCTCCTGTACTATAAATATCTATGTAAGTATGTAACATTGTTTTATGTAAATGGACGTATGTTATACATGGTAATGTGTGTTTGCTGAATAGTTTGAATCGTGCTAAAGGATTGTGGATCTACGATGACGTCATACAACCATCATGCTTTTGATGTGAGAGGGCTTGATACAAGACGCATGGCACTATCTTTTTTACAAAAGTGCAATGCATTAATTGGCAAGTCATAGTACGGCATTTTGCGCATTAGCAGAGTATAGAAATGGCACAGGGAAGGGAATATCTTACTATCTACGTTACAAGAAATATCTTGAAAAACGTCACTCAAGCATCAATAGCCTCATGGCTAAGGTGTAGGACTCGTAATCGAGAGGTCATAGTTTCTAACCCCACCCATTACATTATTGCCGTGAATCCATTCCAGACATAAGCACATTCAGCTTTGTTGGAGGGATCAATTTAAAAATATATGTATATATATATTCTGGATGGGCTTTTTGTTAGATGGTTAGGAAAAGAAAGAAAAAGAAGTGAACTCTGAGATGACAGCGGAATACCTGAAAGACATAGAACAACCCCAAAATTATTCAGATTTTATTTAGCAGGGGTCCCATGGCTCAGCGGTAACAGGCACGACTTCATGAGTAGTAGATCCAGAGCTGGATTAACCCTGTAACAGGCCCTAAGGCAATGGCATTCTCGGGGCCCCTTTTTTTACTTTGACTGACCAAATCGTGTGTGAACTGAGGTAATGCACATTAAGGGCGTGGTTTTTTCATATATTTGTTTACTTATTCCCAGATTTGTTCTAAAATTGTTTTAATTCTACTACTATATCTAACGATTTGTATTTTGTGAGATAACAGTGAGGTCCCTAAGTTCACACGCACATCAAATTCTCCTTTGAAGAAACATGTTTTCTTGGTGCGTGCACTGGGCCTGAGCCCTTAGTTGACGCGGGGCCCCTAGGCAGTTGCCTACTCCGCCTAATGGTTAATCCGGCCCTGAGTAGATCGTGAATTTTCGTCATCACCGCTCCTCTCAAAACGGTGATGGAAAACATCGCGAGAAAACCGGCATGTCCTTGGACCGTAACATTCGACGACATTCATTACTATTTTGCTTTAAACGAAAGAAACTAGAAGTCTATTTGAATAAGATGTTTAGCTTAATAAGAAAGATATATGGAAATTATCAGTATTTAATTCATTTATGTAGGTGTAAAATGTGTCTATGCTTCCAGTTTCGGTAATCACGCCACATAACCATTTGTTATTTTCACTGGAATTTGAAATAGAAGTTTTACTAAAACCACCATTAATGGTAGCCACCCACACATTTCACAAGTCATAAAAAATTACAAACTGACGAATGTTGTATGGTATTTCTGTGGCAAACCATGAAAGAGGTAAGTACCTATTTGATAGTTTTTATATCCTAGATACTGAAATAAAACATCTCTAGAGGATATGGAAAGCTAAATCTATACTTATAATAAATCTGTTGAGAGGTCAATTCTGTACATGAAATATATTTCCAAAATAACTATAAGGGGTTGATTAGGGATCGATACTAATGCTAAAAATGCAATCAGTAAAATTTTTGTCTGTCTGTCTGTATAACCGTTATAGAAACAAAAACTACTCGACGACTTTAACGAAACTTGGTACAATTATTTTTCATACTCCTGAGCTGGTTATAGTATACTTTTCATCACGCTACAATCAATAGGAGCAGAGCAGTGAAGGGAAATGTTGGGAAAACGAGAGAAGTTACTCCATTTTTTAAGCTTCCGTCGCGTGTGCAAACTTAATGGTTAAAGCTACACAGAAATCATTTCATGAAGGAAATGTTCTCCTTAAAATTATATAAAAAATATCCCACGACATCATATGTCTATCTTTTATGGTTGACTCACAATAACACGTGTAACTCCCGATAGCTTAGCAGTTCGAAGCTTTCTGATTATAATATTTGTCTACTCACACTCTCAGTCACCCCTAATTGAAAAAGTTAACATTATTAACTATTCCATAAAAAAGAATCATATAAATCAGTATAGAAACACCAAAGATATACATGAAATACGCTAATAATAAGCCATCGCGCGTGAATACTGAATCATGATATAAGGATTAATTTTGAGAATCGGTCGCCGCGCTCGACGCGTCTCGCGGCCGAATGTATAAAATTTCGTTCTATAGGTACTTAAGCCTCATGTGAACGTGATCTAAACAATATTACCAATACATTAACTTACGCTGACGGAGTCGCGGGCACAGCTATTAACAATAATATTGTGCGGTTCCGTACTGCGATATTTTTCAACAGTATTATAGATTGACATATTATATTTCCCTACTAAATTATGAAAGTTAATCTGTCTATTACATCAAAATCACTGCACCGTGAGGAAGGACACAGGCTACTTTTTTTATGAAAAACGACGGAAACGCAGACGAAGTCGCGGGCAACAGCTATCTATTCTAAATTACTAATAATATGAGTCTGAAGAGTTAGTTTGTTTGTTTGAACGCGATAATCTCAGGAACTACTGGTTCAAACTGAAAAAATATTTTTTAATTAAATAGTCAATTTATAGAGAAAGGCTTTAGGCTATATATCATTACGCTAAGGCCAATAGGAGCGGAGCGCCAATGTAGAATGCATCAAAATCGGGGTTAAATTTAACGTTAGCCCAAAGCAACTATTCCACGCGGACGAAGTCGCGGGCAAAAGTTAGTTAATAATAAATAGCTTCTGCTCGCGGATTCACTCGCGTGAAAAAGAATTAAGTGAAAAATGTTGCCTATGTCACTCAGTGAGAACTGATAATGTAGGATTCTTCAAATCAAAGTTTTTTTTCGATCGGATGATTAGTTTCGATGATTACTTCCTCCATACAGACTCGCTCAAACAAACTACTACTAATCTTACTTAATCTTATAAATGCGAAAGTTTATGGATGGATGTACGTTTGTTACTCTTTCACGCAAAAACTACTGAACGGATCTGAATGAAATTTGGTAAGTAGGTAGTTGGCATCCTGGAATAGGATAGGCTTTTTATTCCAGAATTCCCACAGGATAGGGATTTAGGCGGGAAAACCCTCCCAAGCGAACGAAGTCACGGGCAGAAGCTAGTATTAGTAAGTATAACTAGGTTAATAGAATAATGATTTAATAAACTTAAACGAAAATCCTAAATTTCTACCGCTTAATTTCTATACGTAGACTGACAGATTTAGGGTAACAAAAGCCATTTTCTAACCGCTGTATCTATGTTAGTTAATTGATAGCAATTAACCAATTCGTTTCAATGTCCCCGGGTCAATACAATCAGTTTTGAGGCCGGTGTGAGGCCAGAGCCCGATGGTATGATTGCATCGATCATAATTGTTGCATTTAATTGCATCATGTTATCATTTTTCAAGATGTAAATGTGCTGTGGAGGTAAGATAGGATGATACAAAAGGCTAAATTATTTTGAAGAAATCACGAGCATAGATCAAAGAGTTAAGCTGTATTTTTTAACCGACTTCTAAAAAAGGAGGAGGTTCTCAATTCGGATGTTTATATTTTTTTTTTTTTTTTATGTTTGTCCACGCATAACTCCGTCGCTTGCCAACCGATTTGAAAAATTCTTTTTTTGTTGGAAAGGGTATACTTCCCAAATGGTCCCATGAAAATTTTATCGAAATCGGACGAGCCGTTTCTGAAAAAACAAAAAAGTCGAAAAAAATAATTTACGTTGATGATCTTTTCGTTTACTCTGCATTGCGTTTTTTGTTCGCGCATAACTCCGTCATTTACGAATCGATTGGAAAAATTCACTGACCCACTAAAAAGCGCGAAAATAAAAACTTTTTTGCAAAAAATAAAGCCGACTTCCATATCAAAACACTACAAAGCCAAAAATAATTTTAATTTCGGAAGGTGGTGTGAAAAAAAAAGAAAATACAAAACCAATAACACCGACTACCGAAATTAAAATTATTTTTGGCTTTGTAGTGTTTTGATATGGAAGTCGGTTTTATTTTTTGCAAAAAAGTTTTTATCAACGAATTAGGTTTTCTTTTCAAATACTAACAAATTCCCAAATATGAGCTAAACCTGGCTAAACCTCATACATATGTAGATGTTAAACTGGTAGGTTTTGAAGTCCCTCATCATGAGCCATTAAAATTAATAATTTTCCCCTCGAAAAAGAAGCTCGTTTGGGTGGAGTGGAAGGGAGTTTCAGACTTCTACTGACTACAACGCACTCCGTTTTACATCCACATCGAGAACATTCCCAGAACCCGGGCAGGAGGCCCTCCACTCCTGGCACACTCTTGATCCCCCCTCTATAGTAACATAAAAATATTTCTGCTATCGAAGTGTTTTGCAGGAAAACGAAAAGTACAGGCAACATCAAAATTAACAGTTTATTTAAATTATCAACTATTATGATCTCATGATAAATAAATTAATAGTTTAAAAAACACTAGAAAAACACGCTTTTATAAATGCACGTAAAAACCAAAAAAATGTTAAGAAAACCGATAAGTAATGGATTTTCTTTAAGTTTGTTATAACCTTGAAACCTGATCGTGTTCAAAGTACATTACATGGCCTTTCTCACAAGTGCAAACACGACTATGATACGATATTCCATCATGGAATGCCAGTGCCTATCTTCCGGCTTCATCACCAGACCTTCAAACCTAATCGTGGTCAAAGTTCATTACAAGACTTTTCTAAGAAATCCAAAACAGCTATGATACGATTTTCCATCATGAAGTTCCAGTTCATATCTTCCGGCTCCATCATCAGATCAGTTCGACAGTACCATATTATTGTATTGTCATCAGAACTACATACAGCTGCCAATTTTCATTACGCTACAACCCTTGGAAGATAATTAAATTAGTTACCTTAGATTCCATTACATAGTTAGTTACATACAGGTCGACCTAATATAAGCGTGTTAAAAAGAGCAAAAATTTATTCGGACTTGCAGTAAGACATTATCATATACGACTGTACAGCTATTTTCCAATGTAAATACAATCATTGACTAATCCATTGAAGGGAAGCTACCGTTTGTAGGCGAGGGTCACGCAAACATTACCTAAGCTAAGGTTTTCATGTACATAAGACCAGCTTGCATTAGGTAAGGTTATCACATTCCATACCACATGTACGTGTTACTTTACTATACATGCAGATATGTGTGAAGTATGTACCCGTTCATACAAAAAATACTAAGAAAGAATAATAAGATATTTTCTTCAATGGAAACCGTTCCATTGAAGAAAATATCTTATTATTCCTTCTTATATTTATAAGTCGGTACTTATAAATATTTATAGTTAATACAGTTATTA
Source organism: Tholera decimalis (assembly GCA_943138885.2). Classification (NCBI taxonomy): domain Eukaryota; kingdom Metazoa; phylum Arthropoda; class Insecta; order Lepidoptera; family Noctuidae; genus Tholera; species Tholera decimalis. Next base: position 9,914,793 of record OW964570.2, read on the forward strand.
AATTATGATAGTACTAACAGCTATCCGCGACTTCGTTCGCGTGTAAGGCTATTCGGAACGGTTCCCGGTGGAAATCCCGATCCCGTGGGGATTCCAGGATAAAAAGTAGCCTATTTTTTATTCCAAGATGTCTATTTACCTAATTTTATTCATACATAAAGAAGTAACGACGTGTAGCCCTAGTTTAACGTATCACTGAATGGGAAAAAAAAAGGAATTAAGAAAGTTAATTATTTGGGACTTCTTCATAAAAATCAGGGTGGATCGAACAAATCTTCGTAAGATTGTCGATCCATAAGAAACCATAATTTTCCGTGACCACAATCTCAACGCTAATGAACCGGTAAATAACTCGTACATAATACCACGTTACCTTATATCTTTGTTTAGTGCACATGGCGATAAGATAACGTAATAAGTAGATAACGGTTATCTTATAATATACCTGTCGGTACACATATTTTTGTCAATAAATGTTTTATTTATTGTTGCAACACTAACAGTGTGGTCACATCCCAAATAGTCCTATCCTATCCTACTTCCTACTAATCCTACTAATATTATAAGTGCGAAAGTTTGTGAGGATGTATGTATCTTTGTTGCTCTTTCACGCAAAAACTACTGAACAGATCTGAATGAAATTTTGTAAGTAGATAGTTGACATCCTAGATTAACACATAGGCTAATTTTTATCCCGGGATTCCCACGGGATCCCCGGGCAGAAGCTAATATGTTATATCAGCATGGCGTGGCGTTAGCAAGTCCGTGTAGATCGGTGCTGACGAGAATACACACCTGCAAGCGAACCTCAGTGGACAAAAGACCGCGAAAACGCAATCCATAACATCATTATAAATAACATTACACCGTATTAGTTTCCGCGTCAAAAGTTTGTTTTGTCTAATCAATTTTAACACCAATTTCACTGAAATCGGTTCAGTTGTTGTAACGGACTGAGAGTTACTTTCGCATTTATAATTATAGTATAACTAGATTCACCAAATACTGTTTTGTATTTACCCATCAAAAATATCTATCTTCTCCATTAATATACAAAAAAAATGTTGCTCGACCCTGATAGAGATTTCTTGCAAGAATTAGTAGCCACCAGTGGCGAAGGCTCCATACAACTCGATTCCTACCGGCTTCCCTTTTGAAATATGGCATAATATATTAGTCTATTATTTTATATATGAATATGTCAATAGTAATCTATTATTTTCAATTAAACAAATAATTATTTACGAAGTTACAAGATTTCGAAGTCAGCCACAGGGCCACAGTTACTGGACTTCACGCATCACACTTGAGCAAGGTAAGCATTTTTTGGTCCGGCTTCCCTTTTATGAAAATTCACCCTTCGCCACTGGTAGCCACTTCCAGATATTACCGCTTCCAAATAATTTTTGTTTAATTTTTTAATATATTTTTAAACAATTTCAAAAGATAGGAATCCCGAAGTCAAAAACAATTAAGAACTATACAATACAATTACCTTATTGATTACTAGTACTCACGCGGGGCTTCGCTCTCGTGGATTCTATCACGGTAAAAACATAACTTTCCTTTTTTACCTTCCTCAAGCTTCAAGCTACTTCCATACCAAATTTCATCCAAATCCATCCAGTACTTTCGAAGATTAGCGCGTCCAAGCAAACAAACAAACAAACTTTTCCGCTTTATAATATTAGTATAGATGTGAATCCATTGACGTGTTAGTATCTCATTCTTGAACACAAAGAAGTTAACTTTAAGAAGCTTAACGTTTAGCTAATTAATTAAATTCGTGTACCTACAATGTTAAAATGTTTGTAACCGTATTACCGAATTTATCCCTTAATTGGATATTAAGGGATAAATTCGGTAATACGGCTCCTTTTACCGTTTTGAGAGCAGTGATGATGTGCCTGCCTAGGTTCGAAACTAAGAGAAACTTGTAAGTCTCATCTGTAACCATTACAGCTTATACCTTATGCTCTTAAGCTTAAAAGTTAATATCGTTGTGAAAATTCATCCGGCGAAAATACGTGTAAACTTCCACCTATGACGTCTCCTACTATGATGTCATGGACCACAGAATCGAGCACTAAAACTTTAACGCAGCCTTTTTTAAGTCATTTAAACGCGTTTACGTAATCCTTGCAATTGTTTATCTTTATTTAAATTTATTTTGCAAGCAAGATATGAATCACGAAATCTCTGGTCCTTAACTACACCTGAATCAATGTTATTATTCTGAATTTCATTAATACATTTTGACTGCAACACTTTCAAATCTTAGCCCCAATGAGTCAGTGGTTTACGAAATGATCGTAGGAGTTAAGAATGCTACAGTCACCGACATTACTTATGTTAAGTATTATTATGTATACGTTTTCTTGAATAACATTATATCACAGAAGAGGCGAACGGTTTGTATGAAAGTGAATGTGGATTTAAGTTTATTTAAGAATAAGTTAATAAATAATTATATACAGCACCTCACCACCATTTTAGTTATTGTAGTACTTACTTAAATATGTATGCAGTCTAAGTGTAAAATACTGTATAGATATAAGTAAGCAAATAAATAAATAAATATACAGTTTCGTGACTGGCCGTTAACAACGCACAGCCCTAATCGTTGAAAAAAAAACACAAGCTTAAAATGTTGCATTTCCTGAGTTTGGCCCCAAAGCTGAACCGGGCAGCAGCCGCCCTCAGGCGACTCCTGCCTAATCTCGGCGGGCCAAACGCCTCCTGCCGAAGGCTGTACGCCGGCGTCGTGCGGTCCATGGCCCTCTACGGGGCCCCCGTGTGGGCCCTGAGCATCCGGACGCGACCACTAAAGTTGGTCGCATGCCAGAGGGTCATGGCTATCCGGATGATCCGGGGATACCACACGATCGCCGGCGAATCGGGCAACCTCCTTGCCGGATTGCTGCCCTGGGATCTGGAGGCGAGTGCCCTCCAGCGCGTCTATGAATGGCGCGTGGAGGCGCAGCGCCGGGGCGTATCCCCGCTGCCTCGAGAAGTCGAGGCGCGGCGGGAAGAGCTCCGGCGCGATCTCAGGGCAGTATGGAGGGGACGATTGTCGCAACCGACGGCCGCGCACGCCGCAATTGCAGCGGTAAGACCCCTTTTTGAGGAGTGGCTAGATCGGCGTCACGGCGTCCTGACCTACTGCATGACGCAGGTCCTCACCGGACACGGAAGTTTCGGGAGGTACCTGTGTCTGATGGGGAAGGAAGAAACGCCTGGGTGTCACCACTGCAAGGATCCCCCTGAGGACACAGTAGAGCATACGGTGCAAAACTGCCCCGCTTGGGCAGAGCACCGACGTGTCCTCACGGCGGCGATAGGCGGAGACCTCTCGCGCCCGGCACTGATCGAGGCCATGCTGCGGGGCGAGACGGAGTGGGAAGCGGTCGCCTCCTTCTGCGAAGCAGTCATGCTATCGAAGGAGGAGGCGGGCCGCGTGATGGAGAGGATGGCGTCCTCCCTCCAGCCCAGCCGCAGTGGTAGACGCCCACGGCGTCGGACGTCGGCCGACGATCTCCGGCCACCGTAGGCGCGGGTATGTGGACAGCGAGTTAAGGGCAACTCGCTGTCCGACCATGGACCATGCCCGAGTCGACGGCGCGTTGTGTTCCACGCGCGCTTCAAAGAGCGTCAGCAATATGACGAGGCCCCTCCTGTAGAGGGCCGAAGCCTGCCGGGGTCGTGGGACTTATCCCATTACCGTGACCCCGGAACGTAAAGGGCTATTGAAGGAACACCGTGGATTTTAGTCAGTACAAGTCTGACAGTCTCTCCGGCCCTGCCCGGGGTGGGAGGACTTATTTGATGATTTTACCACGTAAAAAAAAAAGCTTAAAATGTTGACCACATTTGAGTGTTGCCAAGTTTTAAAGCTGCAATGCAGAACGGACCCGCAAATTCTGATAAATTAGATAAAAAAGCTGGACAAGTTATCTTTTATTTCAGATTTGGTAGCATAAGAATTTTAAGTGAATCGAAACTAGTAAAAATCCTTACAAAATCCGCATAGTCTGAACTAAAAGACTATACACACCTGCAAGAAACACTCGTACAAATTTGATTACACTGCGCGGCACGTATGAGTGATTAATCTTCAGTACATCTGTAGCCCGCAATGTAATGCAACTTGCAGGCAAGTTGGTTGTTAACTCTAGTCTTGTTTAATGTAGGTAGCTCCTGAGTTTATACTCTGCTCAGGCAAAAAGATTTTTTGATGTACAAATTTACAGTAGAAGCCAGAATCCTAGATTAATTACCAGTGAATGGCGATAGGCCATTCACTGGTACACATGGTCACACTTGATCGATATACTGTCTACTAATACACGCTTTTCTGGCTTCTGTGTTCCCTACCACGTATTACCCATCAGGCGTTAAAGCAAGACTGAACAGGACACTTCTTCTGAGCTCATTCGTTACATCGTAAGCATAATCTATTGCTTACGATCACGCGTGATCGAGGTCAAGAGAGCACAGCACATATGACTTACTAGCTTCTGCCCGCGACTTCCTTCGCGTGGGAGGTTTTTCCACGTAAGTCCCGATCCCCGAGTCCCGATTTCGCATTTATAATATTAGTATAGATTACTGTAGACCTCTTTCCTACTTTTCGCAGATTACAAGCATGACTTCATAACATGTTGTTTTCCTGAATGAGACTTAATGAGCGTTCAAATAACAGCATAGCGAATAAGAAAGTATTACTTAAAAGTGAATGTGAATTTTGAGATACGTAATAAGCATTATTTGTAAAGTAAACGTTGTCTGAATATGGGCGCCTTCAGAGATTCAACAGTCGCAACGGAGCGTGATAATATGCTGAAAAATATACAATTTGATGATGTAGTGGTTTACTTATTATCTCAGTAAAATAATAAAACGGATATTATTTTATAATCTCCTTTGTAAAGAGTTATATCCGGTTGTCTATCTAACAGAAAAGGTCACGTTAAAAATGGGACAATGTGTACCTTATAAGATTAAAAAAAAAATTCCAACCCTACGGTTTTCTTAAAATTATAAAAAGATGTACTGGACCATATTGCAACAGGCTGAAATCTGAACCATTGCCACCATCTTGCTTTATGGAGTTGTTTGCTAACAACTCCATATGCAACAACATATGCATACAACAAAATATCTTCATAGCGTTTTAATGTTATTAAAATTGGCGCTATTCTACGTCATAAATATTATCTATATGAAAATCCGTAAATTAAGACACACATCGTTTTATTAGTAAAATTCCACATCAAAATCAGATCAATATTTATGATATCAACTATGACTTACGAGCAGACACACAAACACAAATACGATTAGTAAAAAATTAAAAACGTTATAATTCGAACTTTAAATCTAAAAAGTCGTTAACTCATTTGAATTTACATTAAGAAGGCAATACAACAACAAATAAGAATAATAAAAACTTCAAACTAGTTATTCGAACTTGAATTTGTTTCAAAACTGGCTGGCAATACAATCTTAATAAATGACTAGCTGACTTTGAAATATTAAAGATGTAAACTAAATAAAGGAAAATAAATTAAACTAATAATTCTAGGAGTATGAAAACACTTCATTTCATTCAAACAATTTACCTGCTTAATAAGTCGGAAAGCTCTCTCTTCGAGTCTGAAACTTGTCTGAAGTTCTGAATTTCCGTTCTCTAAAAGACTAGACTGCTAAAATAATAACAATAGCGAACTTAAAACAAACTAATTTGTTTTTAAGTTTTTTTAAGTTCGCTTATTAATCAGCTTGCGTGTTAGCAAGGATGGTAACCCTAAACTACTTAAAGAATGCACGTAGAATGTTAAAACATGGCGGTTGCATCTAACTAAACAAACCAGTGTTTTTAATAACAACCATTCCAAACCAACACTAGTTGTAAATAATTATTTCAAGTCACAAGTTTTTAGAAGGGCAATAATATCTGAACAAGTCTTTTTCATGTGTCTATCCTTCAAAGGTAATCAAGAACCACTTTTGACTGAGAAAGTCATAACAATATTTTAAGTCCTAATACTCGACTCCGCCATGAAAACGGTATAACACCCTCGATTGGTGCCCATATAAATAACAAGCTATATACTCTTATAGGGTAAGGGAGACTGAGTTGAGGATTTGTCTAGTGAAGGAAAAGATTTAGGACATCAAAGTATTCAGGGACGACATCACGAGACGTGGCATTATTAATAAAAAAAATGCCACGTAATGGGTTGTGTAGGTCAGTTAGACAGTCGATCCATGTTAAACACTCGTACGCAGCTGCATCCGGTTAGACCGGAAGCTGACCCCGACATGGTTGGAAAAGGCTAAGCAATTGATGAAATTACTTCAGACGCTCTAGAATATTGACATTATATCTGCGATAGCGAAGCCAAAGCAATCGGATCGACAAACGTTATCAAATTTCACGTGATCCCGTGCTCACATATTCCCAATCGCTGAAAAAATTTAATTAAATCTAAACCCTGAGAAACCTAAGCAACCAGAGACTAAGTTCAGATATTATGATGGACCCCTTCCCATTCGGTTATTTCAGTTCCATATAGTACTACACACAGTGCCACGCGCATTCTCTATATCCCACCACCACGAACCTGACTGCTGTATAAAAAACCCCCAGCATGTTGTACCTTTGAATTTCGTCAAGTTTTCCTCGTAAACTTGATCGTGGGCCTCTGAATGTTCGCCCCTGTGCCGTTTCGATGGATGAGGGCCTTCGTAATAGGCCCCGCCGCCATTGACTCCATCCTGGATCGCTTCTTGTGGGTCGAAACCCAGTCGCTCCTTGTAATACGCTTGTGTTGACATTTTCACGCACACACACTGTTCATTTCACTTGTTTTTTTTTTAAGGTTAGGTTTCACTGTTTCTTTTGTTGTTATTATTTTAGTGAGCACTTTTTTGTGATTAGTGTCCGACCAATATCGCTTCGCGAGTTATTATGAAAGGATTCGCCAAAATCCAGCCACAATAAGCCCGAGTAAGGTAATAGAGGTCGTATTTAAACGATTCACCACTATTTTATCACGAACGATGTCATCCAGTTCGCTTGTTCTACAAAAGGAAAGTTGCAATAACCCCTTGACACACACTCATTGAACTTGACACGATTTTTTCTGTTATTACTCACTTAAATGTCTGCCTTATAGAGTATTAAAAAGCTTGTTAATGTTAATATGGCAACACTAAAATCAAACGTTAGTTTTTTTTTCTTTAATATGGAATGCTTAGTTACGTTTAAATATTAAAATCCATTCGGATACGCTGTCAGTATAAGATGATTCACTTGTATTCGGTTTTTCACACAAAGCTTCTTACACATTTGTGTAAATAAAACTGGAAACGGCCTGTGGAAACAAAAGGAACGGATGATTTACATTCGTTGCACGAGGTCTGTGCTGCCACAGACAAATAATGACTCACACGTTCTTTTGGAGGTGCTTTAATGATACTATGTATTTACCATGAGAACGAGGATTTAGGTAATTTGGACGACCTTGAATAAAAAAGTAATGTGGCTGTGCAACGAAATAAGTATCAAAAACTTTGGTGAACAACCTCATTTGTTGGAATCAAGTGTGTCTATGCTCCGACCGTAAACATTAAAGACTTTTTCGCATGCATTTAATCGTTCGTCCGACCGATCTCTCACATTAAGGACCTAATAACTTAAATTAATGAACTATTAAGAAAATAGCTAGAAACATTTAAATGTTAGATGATTCTAAGACAAAAAATTAATTAACTAATGGCATGAAATACATTAAAAAAGATAAGAGTTTACAGGAACCATTAAGTAATAGTTGTATTACATAAAGGCAGTTAATGATTATTCGAAAAACTTGAATAATAAAACCATGCATATTTTATATGGTGAATATTGCTTTTATAGAATCTATCAGTGTCACAGCCGCAAAATATAAATTAAAATTTATAAAATATTTATGAGATGATAAATTCAATGTCAGTTAAATTAGAACATGTTTCAAAGAACTATTTTTATATACGCATTCTACGCTTCACAATTATACCCAACGGTTCTGAAGATAATCGCATACATACATACAAATCATACTGAGAATCCGTTACTTTAAAGTCGGTTATAAGTAAAATTCCATCTTCTTTAAACCAAGAATTCAGCTTCAATCCAATTAATCTCGAATCAGAATCGACCTTCATGACTCCGAGAAACGTCAATTTGTCATCTCATAACCGCAAAACATCCATATATACATTTATATACAGGTACTGCGCAGTTTTCAACTTTATTCGCGAGAACATTAAAAGTAAAAGCTTGTTTTGCAGGCACTCGTACCACTTAACATGTCCGGTTAATTTCTGTCGATTTATTACCAGGTTTAAACGATGCCACAGCATCAGCAGCAATTACGAATAATTGCAATCGAATCCAATTTTGATCATTGTAGTTGACCTGATTCATCTAAAGGTTTCGTATCTTTTAGGTAAACATCCACATGATTTTTATGCGATGCAATTGGACAGTGTAGTCGCTTAAAATGATGAGGCATACAAAAATACCACTTCAACCAATTTAGGGTATTAAACTTGATTTTTAAAACAACTGCAAGCCAAGCAATAAAGGAAATTATTTAAATATCTCAAATAATGAAAACGTATATCGCGACTACAGACACAGCACAAATCACTTATGACGTCACTCAAAAGTCAAGCCATGGTGGATAAGCGCAATCTAGTATGCAAAACGAGGATTTTCAAAAAAAAAAAAACAACTGCAACTAAAATACTTTACATCAAAAATACTTATCTTTTCAACCTATTGTATTTATTCTACTATTAAAATTATATAAATTATGTCAAATATTAGGTAGGTACGATCAACTACCCTCTTTTGTTTATATCATCTAAGAACGATTGATCTAAGATGAACGACGACTTGAATACATTGTGATTTGGTGCGAGAGGGCTATAGTGACGTCACGGATAGATGGTATTATATACCTATAAGTTATGTTTGTTTTTTATACGTTAAAGTTATGTATTAATGGCATTGTATAAATCCTTGGCTATACTCGTATAATAATTGTGCAAACTCAATAGTTATTATTAATAAATCTACCAAAATCTATTGCATATTGGTCTTAGGCTACATTTTCTTTTCTATGCCGCTACTAATACTGTAAGGTTATCGACCGACAGCCGATCCGACCTTGTAAAACAACTCGATACCTACCTAGAAATACTATTTAATCTGTACACAATTTCACAGTCTACATTTCTATAACTTGAACAAAACAAAACGGCGCATTCAGAAAGGTTTTTTTTTACTCTTTTTGATCTGTACTCACGATTTGTCACCATTTTGGTAAATCTCCCGAGAAATAGACGTAATGTTTAAATCCAAAGAAATCATTGTAATCTTACGGTACCACAAAATAAAAGCTTATTATATTGCATAAGTTATTTGCATAACCGGTTATCACAATATTTCACAATTCGCAGTATAACCTGGTACGTCAGAGCAATTTCACGGACAAACTCGCGCGCAATCTCTAGCGTAAGACAATCGCGACTTTAATCTAGATTTTTTTACAAACCTCGCTCCATTAGCCAGGAGAACTAGTTGCGCAGAATAAAAATGGCTGATTAGAGTGAAATATTTCGATCTGTGTGTTTTCCTCGTGAGTATGGGCTGTCGGCGCTTGCGCACGCGTTAGGAATAGCGAAACGTTTGGTCTAAGAACTGTTAGGTAGGTACTCGGCTAAAGAAAATTATTGATATCTTTCGTTTCAAATAACTACAGGAGTTTCAGTTTCGTCTTCATTTTCGTTTCAGATTTCAGTTCAGTCTTCACTAAGCTTTACTCGGAGTGGACTTGAAGAGAAGTTTGTTTTATCTATAATAGGCTCTCGTTTGACCACCATCTTACCTGATGGTAAAGATGACGTGGTCGAAGATGGAGCACGCTGACCTAGAAGTAACCTATCCTATCAGGAAACACAAGGGAATTCTACGCCTTAGCCTTACGCACAATGAAAGTATGGCCAAAACGTTTTGTTCGTATAAGTTCAATCCAACTAAGTGAAGATCGTTTTGCTTAGCTTTGCGGCAAAATAAAAAAAGCATATACGAAAAAAATATTTTTTTAATTATTGCGCCTAACCTCAAGTCAAAGACCATGATACAGTTGTGTCACGTACTTTAAAACATAAAAACCAAAACGAACTTCCTCGCAATCAAGTTTCACACGCTAGCTAGACGACAAAACAGGTTTTTCAACAATACGAGTAAGTACCCCAAATCGCATAGTGAGCTACATCCCGACTGCAGACAAAACTCCAAGGTCGGCCGACCTTCGTCCACACTGACCAACTCGGTCGTGGGAAATGGCAAACAATCGTATGGTTGGGGTGCCAGTTACAGCGGAGAGAATAGCAAGGTTGTATAGGATAGCGGACAAGTGGTAGCGGATTGGTGATATTGCTAAAGGGATGGGCTACTGATTTTTCAATAATGAGTTTATTGACATTACTAAATCTAATCAAACATGTGAATTATCTTACTGGGGGTGTGGTCAGATAGATGCTATCTGCTGGCAAGATATCGTTTAGAGATTGGTCTGCTTATGTTGTAAACGCATTCATAAACACATTATTTTGCACTAGAATGAACTAATTACCATTTTTTTGGGATTTTGCCAATTATTTGCGATCATCGGTAAGCATACGACCGATTCATTCATCTAGAATGTGGCGGAATCCGGTATAAACTCTAAATAAAGATTATAGTTACATACTACGCAATGTCAACGTTCGTCTACTCTACCTGGCCAATTGCCAAAATTTACGCGTTTTACTATCAAAATAATTACGATTGTAACCTTAATTTATTGTATATCATGGTTGGTTGGTATGGTTACCCAAATTTTTTACCACCTATCAGGTACAACTATCTTACCAAATAACTTTAAAGTTTATCTATGAATCAGATGTAAAATGACCGAGATTTTTATAGACAAACGGAAATATTTGTCATCAACTATTTTTTAAATTACATTTAACTATTTTACATCGATCTTTAAACCCTATTACTTAAGTTATTTCACACAGCATATAAAACAAAAATCTCCGTCAGACCAATAAAAAATGATATAAGTTCGCTGTCAGTAGAACCCCATTCCAAACTAAGGTCGCAGACAATGACATGATAGGGTACGGATTTTCGATGCATTGTTCGTTTTTCAAATCCCAAAACTAAGTGATGCTGTGTTTTATTATGTGCCAAGAGCTAACAAGATAAGTCTATTATATATTTTCGGGTTATAAAATATTGACTTTCATGAAAACATAATAAAAAATGACATAAGTACTAACTTATGGAAACTACTTTAGTTTTCCAAGAAAGTCTGAATTGTTTTAGTTTACACTAGCGACCCGCCCCGGCTTCGCACGGGTGCAATGTTTATATTAAACTAGCTTTTGCCCGCGACTTCGTCCGCGTGGAATAGTTACTTTGGGCTAACGTTAAATTTAACCCCGATTTTGAAGCATTCTTCATTGGCGCTCCGCTCCTATTGGCCTTAGCGTAATGATACAATATAGCTGTGCCCGCGACTCCGTCAGTGTAAGTTAATGTATTGGTAATATTGTTTAGATCACGTTCACATGAGGCTTAAGTACCTAGAAAACGCTTCGACCGCGAGACGCGTCGAGCGCGGCGACCGATTCTCAAAAATAATCCTTATAGCATGATTCAGTATTCACGCGCGATGGCTTATTATTATAAGCGTATTTCATGTATAACTTTGGTGTTTCTATACCGATTTATATGATTCTTTTTACGGTTTCGTAGCCGAATGGCAAAAAACGGAATCTTTATAGTTTCGACATGTCTGTCCGTCTGTCTGTCTGTCTGTCTGTCCGTCCGTCCGTCTGTCACAGCAATTTTATTCCGAAACTATTAGGACTATACATGTGAAACTTGATAGGTAGATGTATTCTGTGAACCGCTTTCCGATTTTGAGAAAAAAATTAAAAAATATTTAAATTAAAGGGGGGCTCCCCTTACATGGAACTAAACCTGAAAATATTTTTTTTCATGAAATCGATGCATGTGTGGTATCTATAGACAGTTCTTTAAAAACGACATCGGGGTTTCTAAAACCACTTTTCCATAAAGTCAATCGTTTAAAAGATATAAGCTTCCAAAGTGGTAAAATGTGTGTGTGGCGGACACAACCTCTAACTTCTATAATAATGGAGTGAAAAATCTAAAAAAAAATATATGTCTGTAGATCTTAATATAAACTTTCAATCAAAATTAGTTTGAACGAAATCAGTTCAGCAGTTTTTGAGATACAGCATATTTTCTAAAACCGCAAATATAACTTTGTAATTCATACAAACACTATGAAAAACAAATTTATTCGGCGCAGTTGTAAAAAAATGTAAATAAGCCAGTTTTAAGAAATTTGTAAGGTTTTTTTTTTCAAAACAAATTTATTTGGCGCAGTTGTAAAAAATGTAAATAAGCTAGTTTTAAGAAATTTGTAAGGTTATTTTTCGTCAAATAAATTTGCATATTATATTATAGTTACTACGGAACCCTTCATGGGCGAGTCTGACTCGCACTTGGCCAATTTTTTTATGGAATAGTTAATAATGTTAACTTTTTCAATTAGGGGTGACTGAGAGTGTTATAAACGTAAGAGTAGATAAATATTATAATCAGAAAGCTTCGAACTGCTAAGCTATCGGGAGTTACACGTGTTATTGTGTGTCAACCATAAAATTTAGACATATGCTGTCGTGGGTTATTTTTTATATAATTTTAAGGAGAACATTTCCGTCATGAAATGATTTGTGTAGCTTTAACCATTAAGGTTGCACACGCGACGGAAGCTTAAAAAATGGAGTAACTTCTCCCGTTTTCCCAACATTTCCCTTCACTGCTCTGCTCCTATTGATTGTAGCGTGATGAAAAGTATACTATAACCCGCTCAGGAGTATGAAAAATAATTGTACCAAGTTTCGTTAAAATCCGTCGAGTAGTTTTTGTTTCTATAACGGTTATACAGACAGACAGACAGACAGACAGACAAAAATTTAACTGATTGCAGTTTTGGCATGAGTATCGATCCTTAATCACCCCCTGATAGTTATTTTGGAAATATATTTCATGTACAGAATTGACCTCTCTACAGATTTATTATAAGTATAGATATAGGCAGCGTTCGCGAGAATCGTTAACGTACGGCAGTTTTTTCGACGCCTTACTCCACAATTTTCACTACCACGAAAAATCCTATCTATTTTCCGGGATAAAATATAGCCTATACGGATTCGGAAGAATCCCTCTGGTAAAAGAAATTTTGAAATCGGTCCAGTAGTTTTTGAGCCTATTCAATACAAAAATACAAAGGTTTCCTCTTTATAATATTAGTATAGAATATAGATAACATAAACATGTCGTTATGTGAAAAGGAAAGATAGGGTAAGCTTTTTAAAATTATTAAAATACTTTCAATTTAAACATAATTATGAATGTTAATTATGTACTTATAACTGAGAAATGCTTCGTTTCGTTTTAAAAATAATGTTTTTTTATTAAGCCGTTTACAGGCAGCATTAATTAATAACACAAATTACGGAATAGCTTTCGTATTGTTCTCAAAAATTCTCACTAAACCGTTCTTATTTGCCGTTTTTGTGGTTTCGTAAACGACCCCATAATTTGTATAAGATTGTGCATTTTGTAATATCTACAATTATTATTGTCGCGGTAAAGAAATATAAAAAAAAATGTTTGTGTGTGATATTTGTGAAGGTTGATTGATTATTATTCCGTAGTTCGCAGGTAGATGCATTTAGTTTTAATGTCATCTTTATAATCGCATCGAAATCAGGACTATCCGTTTTGGTAGTATAATATAGTAGGAAGATTATTTAGTACCTATTAGTTTGGCATGGATTTCTATCAAGTAACGTATGATTTCATTCTATAAGATCATAACGTCAACATGATATTGACGTCAATTCTCGCTCTTGACCTTTATCACGCCTGATGGTTAGGGATGGATGAGATCTCAGATGAAATGAGCGATCGCAGAAGATGCCTGCGGGCCTAGACAAAATCCATTTTCTGTAAGCGTTAACGCCAACGGAAAAATTAAATTGTATGGAGTTGACATTTACTAACACGTGACAATCACGTGACATGTGGTTAGCAAATGTCAACTCCATACAATTTAATTTTTCCGTTGGCGTTAACGCTTACAGAAAATGGATTTTGTCTAGGCCCGCTGTTCACTCTTGTTTTAAGGGCTGATGGGTCGTATATGGTAGGGGACGGAGACGGGGAAGAATACTTTCACCACACTAAATACGGAGGAGAAAGGTCATTAATAACATTTATAAAAGAAGCTATAAAAAAGTATGATTATAAAATATAGCTCAACCCTTTTTACGGATTACCAAATTGATGAAATACAATTGAATTTCAGTTGGTAGCAACATTTTGTTTCTGATTTTTTGTAACAGTTTAAATCAAACCGATTTTCAACCGACGACAAAAAGAGGAGGTTATCAATTCGACGCGTATATATATATATTATTTTCAACCGACGACAAAAAGAGGAGGTTATCAATTCGACGCGTATATATATATATATTTTTTTAATGTATGATCATCGAGTACTCGAAGACGGCTGAACCGATTTGGAAAATTCTTTTTTTGTTCGAATGGATATACTTCGAAATTGGTCCCATTATCACCAAAGTCAGGATCTGATGATGGGATCCTGGAGAAATCGAGGGAACTCTTCAAATATTATAGGCACACCTATGGCGTTTTGGGTATTTCTTATAGTAACTTGTGCAGTTGCTCTCAAAAAGTACCATTTGGGGAAGTGGAACTGATGATGAAGACCACAGATGGCCGCCGAAACTACTCAATAATAAGTATTGAGTGGATTGCGATTCGATTACTTGAACATGGATGTTAAGCACTTTATGCTCGTCACAATGCATATGGTGATGTAGAGCTGATGGTGAAGTACCAGTAGAACTCCTCAACAATTAACGGCCCAGCTTTGGGAAAAGCAATATTTTGTAAAAGGTTATAAGTAGTTGACATTTAGGCTCTTGTAACTAGGTAAATTAAAAATCATCTAACTAAAAAGAGTGAAATAAAAACTTTTTAACAAAAAATTAAACCGACTCCCAAAAAACACTGCAAAGTGAAAAATAACTTTAATTTCGGAAGTCGGTGCCAAAAACGAAAAAAACAAAACTAAAGACACCGACTACCGAAATTAAAGTTATTTTTCACTTTGCAGTGTTTTTTGGGAGTCGGTTTAATTTTTTGTTAAAAAGTTTTTATCACGGCAATTGTTAACAAATGACATTTATTTTATTTTGACAGCACTTTTTCGTTTAATTTTTTAGCACTTACTAAATATAATGAATATTGTCGATTGTCTAAAATTAAGCATGGCTTCTAATCTCAAATGGGATAGGGCGGGTCACGTCACCCTCGCAAGGGAAAGACGTGTGATGATGATAAGTTTGTTTTAATTGCTTATAGCTTCGCGTTTGACCACGATCTCACCTGATGGTAAGCGATGATGTGGTCGAAGATGAAGCACGCTTGCCTAAAAGTAACCTATTCACTCTTGCATTAAAGGGCCCAGGTTATAGCTATCAGGAAACAGATTCTGGCAGGGAATTTCAGTGCTTAGCTGTAGGTACGCACAATGAAAGTATTGTGCGTGTATGGGTGGGACGTCCACCATGTAGGTACTAGACGTTTTGGTCAGTGTTGTGAAACGTACTGGGATTGGTGAGGTCAAACGGCCAGACACATTTAACAACAAAAGCCTGCTTTTAATTACATTAGAGTGTACCTAGCAAAAAAGGAAAGGCTTCGTTACATAACGCTGAGCTGAGCAACGACCTATTCTTACTCAGACGCGACGCAATTGTTATTTAAGTTAATATTTGTTTGTTGTCTATTATAATTAACTTTGTTTTTGTCGAATGTTGTCCTTGACTGTCATTGCCGGAGGTCTTGCCAAAGGACGGAGTCATTTAAATAGTATTTATTTTTCTATTTACTTCTTGTGAAATATAAGCAACGCACGGTAAACACTTAAACAGTATTAGATTTTTTTTTTCTTTATATTATACCCAGGCTTAAGTATTTACCGAATTTATTGCCTTATTAAAATAACTATCTATTGTTATTACCCAATTAAGAGGAAAATTGCCATCTGTGCCACGGGCGATTAGAAGTATCCAATTAAAATTCAGTAATTGTTAATTATTTATTTGCAGTTTCGTTTAAATGTTAATGTCCTTATTGTTGATTTACAGGCTTTATTGGTTAAACCTTCAATTGTTACTAAATAGTTTCATTGGAAAGTTTGAGTTAAAATATTAGGGAATATTAAGAAGTTTTTGTTTGAGTATTTTCGATCACGTTGTGCTATCTGTTGTACACTACCACTCGTAAGCAGCGTTTTGAGATGCACATACTTTCATTACGCGTGCAGCTACGGAGTAGAATTCCCTGCTAGAGTCCTTATTTCCTGCTAATTAACCTGTGGAGTGTGGGTTCTTAAGTAAAGAGTGTAAAGGCTATATCGCTCATTATCAGTCCAGATAGTGGCAAACATGAGCCATACAATTACAAAAAAATTAAGGCAAAATATTTGAAGGACCTAACAAAAATAAGCCATATAAACATTAACAGTAGGTTCAAAAACTACACGGAATCACATTTTCCAATTCGCGGGCTACCCACGCCATTCATGCTCGTTTCAACAGTTTATTCAAGAAAAGTAGCACTATACTCCAACACAACCAACACAGCAGTTTTGACAACATACATTGAAAATAGAACAACGCCAAATCAAACAAAGATGGCGCATGTCAGCTAAAAAATAACGCCTAATAGTTTGTCGAGTCTTGAACAAATAAAGTAATTTTACGACTTCTGGTCAGAGCCGTTAAGTTGCTTTTATGGCTGTGTATTTGGCGACTTTTGGATGTGCTTCTTAATTTTATTGTCTCATGGTCTATGGGACAATTGAAATGTTTTAGGCTAGTAACATGTTAGGTTTATTGAGGCATTATTCTACTGCTACTTCGATAGAATATTTTACAACAAACAAATCTTAAACTCATGAATCATGATTCAGAAAAGTCAATGATATATATAGATAGTAAGTCATGGTGAAAGCATAGGATTTGATAGCTCGCTTAATAAAATGCGAAAAAAAGACAGAAACTGTAAATTGATGGATATTAATTCACTGGTAGGTATATTATGACACCACATCGTAGTTCTAAAGTGTGGCTAGTATTTCCTGTATATATATAGCAAACGCGTATACGCCAACATTCGGACGGCCTTATCTGTACCTACTATATACATATATCTATGGGAAAAGTATCTATAACATATCAGATAGGTCAGCTGAATTCAATAATACCTTCGGAGAACGTTAAAAACTGGCTATCTTTATCAGTTACGAAATAACTCCTGAAGGTATAAATCAGTCAACCCCGCCTACCATGGAAACGACAATTCCTTAAAAGAAACTACACACGCCATTCACTTAAAACACAACAGAATCATTTAAAAATCATTGCCTTAATACCCAGTGGTCAATTAATTAGGTTATACCGACAACTGTCGCCCAAACTTGCGGCCAAGTCGGTGCTAATTGAAAAATTGTGTTCGATTCAGTAAACTGGTCAGCGAAATTAGTCGCCGACATTCTACCGCCCACTGGTGTACTAGTAAACTCGGGAGAATAGAGTGGTTCGTTTCTTTGAAAAACTGCAGATCGTTTTTTCGAAGGTGTAACCAGCGTTATTTGCGGTTGACGGATTAAAGGCTAAGACAAACAAAGGATCGGTGAAGAAGTTGGCGACAGCAATGAAATCTAAGGAATTAAAGAAATACGCTTATAAAAAAATATATTTTATAAATTCAAGATCTAGTAGGCGATATTTAGAAGTGGTGCCGCAATCAAATCGATGAAGAAAACCTTCATCTATACTAATATTATAAAGAGGAAACCTTTGTATTTTTGTATGTTTGTATTGAATAGGCTCATAAACTACTGGACCGATTTCAAAATTTCTTTTACCATTACTTAGAGGGATTCTTCCGAATCCGTATAGGCTATATTTTATCCCGGAAAATAGATAGGATTTTTTGTGGTAGTGAAAATTGTGGAGTAAGGCGTCGAAAAAACTGCCGTACGTTAACGATTCTCGCGAACGCTGCCTATATTTAATATAAACATTGCACCCGTGCGAAGCCGGGGCGGGTCGCTAGTGATTAATATATTAGAACCATTTCAAAGACAATGGTTCTTACTTTCGTTAACGCTACAATTAGATTGCCTGCCATATTTTATTATGTTCTATACGAACTAACACTAAAATAACAACAGGCGGGTCATTCTACAAGGTCAAGCAACGCCTGTCGGGGTCAGCTAGTGGATGGGTAACCACATTAAAAAATAAAATACGTTTAATGCAGGATTCAAAAGTTCCAGACAAATTATATTACATTATATTGATGTACAAATTCCTACGTGCGTTAGAAAACACGTTGATGCCGACTTTCATTTGATAACATACATAGAAACCAATCAATCAGATCCTGCGGGTGTATAGTTACTGAGTTTTGGAGGTATATTCAGCTGCGTCCGACTAGACTAAAAGTCGAACCCAACTTAGTAGGAAAAAACTAAGACAAAGTCGCGGTGATGAGTTGGTCAGTCTGTAATCAACTAACAATGCTACTTAAGTACCATCATATTCTTTGTTACATCAAAACACCTCTTTATCTACCTAATCTTCAAAAGGAAGCACAGATTTAAAACACATCCTGGGATATTATTTCCCTCTCCAAATTAAGGAAACAAGATACAACCTTCGTCTAAAGAGCGTTACATTTTACGTTGAGGTCTAGTGCCTTTTCCTTAGTCTTACATTCACTAACCTCGGTACTATCCGCTTTGAGTTTAGCGATCATTTGGATAGATATCTTGAAATTTATTGCATGCGAATTAAGGATTTTAGGATGCTGTTTACTTGAATTATTGTTTAAATTTATCCGTACTTTCCATTTTCAAAAGAATTTGTGTCTTAGACAATTTTTTGCTAGTGCAAAAACGTTCTGGTTCGATTTGGTAAGCAAATTTCAATGCATCCTTTGGATAACCGTTACCAACTGATTGGAGACAATGTATCAAATATAAAACCTACCGGTGCTCCAGGAATGTTCTAATGAGATACCGCGGTCCCCAAGGAGAGGTAGGATAGGTGAGGATAGGATAGAAATGGTTTAGTTAGTCAGTTGAAGTCTGACACTCCCTTCCACTACCAGAGCTGGAGGAATAACCTGATGATTTACCCCTCGAAAAACAATTATACAGCCTCCTTGCAGGAGTCTTTAATAATCCTAGTAAATACTAACCGGACTCTTCCAAGCAAAACTGCTAGCATTCCATAGTTACCTAGTTCAAAGAATTGTCACTCGCAAATAGTGACAATTATAGTTCAACGAGTGCCTGTTTTAATGACAGTAGCCGTCAGCACTTGAGTGTTATTAAATCTAGATATCTTTACGGCCTGCTACTCTTTTGGAACGAGGAGAGTTCAACGCCAACAGTTTCTAAGGTTACTTGTGGCGACAACTGAATGCTGTCCAAAAGATAAGGTATAGACGTACGCCACTATTTTGGGGGACATTTGAAAATGGTAGGAACCGTTAAGTACCATTAATATAATATGGTCCTTTCCAAAGCCTGACCCAAAAATAAGTGATATTCCCCACACGCTCAAGAGCACTTAGTATACACAAATACATAGATGTACATTTTCTTAAATTTCAAAAGAGAGAAAGTGAACATAGATACCGCTTCTCTTGAAATTGAAATAGCAAGACAGTGAAATTTCAAATTTCAAGACTAAGTGAAATGTCACTTATCGATGACTGAGGATGTATTATTGTAATAATGAGCTATGTTATTTGCTATGGAACCCCAATGCTTTGGCACCTGATTAACGCTTCTACTATAAAGACGGTCGAATGAATAACATTCTGAATTCAAAAACATTTTCTTCATTTGCTGGTAGGTATGTATTACCTCATACTTCCACAAAAAGACTTTTACCATATAAGATATCAGAAATGGCATAATTGTGTAACCAGTAAGGCCAACTTATCTTGATATCCTCGATTAATAAATAAATACTAGTATTTAAAGTATCTTATGTCATATTCATTGATAGCTTGGAATCGTTTCGATAATTGTTGAATGTAATTATTTATATCCAATATGGGCAGCCATGTCTCCGAAATAAGATAGGTGTTATGCGTTCGACCATTCAGCTGTATTGATATTAATTACAATGGATTTACTAACATGGAGTTACAAGAAGTATTCCTTAATCGGAAGAAAACATAAAAAGTAAATACAACAGGTTTAACTCTCGATTTAACGTTATGCAGGACTGCCTTCAGACGCGTATCATTGAGACCTTGGTTATTTTACAGTTTGATAAACAATATGTGAGTTTAAACAGAAATATTTTCATTTAATTTACTTACAGTGCGATCTACATTATATAATCACAAACAAAAGCTTGAACAATTAGCTTTCTCAACAATACTATATAATTAGGCAATAAATTTCAAAGTTCAAAAGCATTTCAAAGTTCTCAAATTAATAGCCAAAAATCACAGACAGTATTCTAAACAAATTGCTCAATAAATTAACATAAACTCATCCACCATATCGCCAAACACAATGCAAGTTCGTTTCAGTAAACGATTTCGGGGTAAGTATATTTGTCAAAGATATTATCTCAATATTTATCAACATAGATGCTACGCAAACACATCAAACGCAAGTCTTTGAGGTAGGTCATAAAAAAGTTGGTAAGTGACGGTGCATACGTTACAGCTGATCGCAAAGTTACACCTAATTTGTCTAAAGTTTTGGTGATCCCAAATCACATAAAATGAAATGGAACTGAAGTGGTTGCACTTGATTTTCAAAAAACCCAGATAAAAAAATTCAAGAATAAAGCCCATTTTCTTACTCTTAAACTGGTCAAGACAATCTTGAACTGAAACAAAACTCTTAACAATACTAATCTTCAGAAGGTTTATAATGCCGAAGATGAAGGAAAGACACTTTGTCAAACCTTTCATAATAAATTATATGAAATTACTGCATATCCATTCCAATTAGCCGTGCTTGTAGTAGCCACATATGACAATGCTTTACATATGAATGACAAATTACAAGTCGCCTACGAGCATTTAAGTGGTTTTCCATGGCTCAATAACATAATTACTATAGGTACAGTATTAAATTCATTTAAAAGGATTAGAACAAATCCACAACCAGTCCGTAAGTCAGATGAAATTGTGAGAAGTGAAAACGAAGATGGTAAGAACACTAAATATATGTTTTAGAATGATAGAGGCAATTTCTGAAAACAGATAGATGAAATATTTAATGATTATACCAATGATAAACCTAGTCGATTTTATGGTGAAAATGATTTTAATATTTATATTAATTTATAGTTTTCAAAACCTTGTCGTTTTTGGTATGTCTGACAGGCTTTTAGCGGACTCTTCCTAATAGACCAAATGTTATTTTTAGCGCGTCGATCATACACACTCTAAACGCGATACCAAAATAATTTATAATGTATATTGTTTCTTATTCAAAATTTTTTTCATGGTTAACCATAGCAACTCTCGTCATCTATTAGTAATTATACTGATCATAATTAATCGTAGCCTGCAATAGTGCAGTGACTCAAAATTGTCCCAGCCAAATTTAAGCCAGCATTCTAGTTTATCGGAAAGGTAATTTGAAGTAAAATTTAACCAAAACAGTGATCGATATTCATACCTAACAAATGACACCAAGACTAACGTCCTCTTAATAATGTAACCAGTTTCTGAGGATCATAATCCCAAAGTCACCGACCAAATGTATCAGATTACTTCCAGAAAATTAAGCTATTATTAACTTTAGCATGAAAGCTATAAGAATCAAATTTGCTTTAGGTCTTCGTTGAAGTGCAACATAACATGGGATCCTTCAGTAATGAGTAACATTAAGTTGATGGAGATCCAGAAAAAGGTAAAGAATCGTCGTATGATGTGATTAAAACAAGTAATGTTTATTTTTAAGTTGTTTTGTTTTTTTTTTTATTATTTTTAGTTTTAAGGCCAAAATATTGAGACAATATAATTTGATACAGTCCGATCAAACTTTATAAACAGCTCAATATGGCTTTGATAAGTCAAGGAAAAAAAATATGGTAAATATTCTAAGCAGGTAGTTTATGAATAAATAGACGTCAGAACATCAACATCAACAACATCATTGATAATTTTCAAAAATATGTTTGACCAGACACAAGTTCACAAAATGTAAAAGTAAAACCGCTTAATCATGCCAAAAACTGTAACAAAAACTAACTAGTCTCGTGCGAACTAATTAAAATTTCTCAAGACGAATCACCTATTGTGCGTGACAGCGCAGCGTTTGCTCCAGCGAGATCCATTCTATGACCATTGACCGCGCAGACCGTTACGTGACATAGCCGTGAAATCACTTATATGCAGAACTAAACTTTTGACGTCAAGTGAGCCGTCTTCTTTGTGTAAATTGAATAATATAAAGTCTCACAATTTCTGAAATTTATTTTTATTATGTTTGGTCTTTAGCTTGCTAATTTAAATAGATTTTCACTCAAGATATAGAACATCTTATCCTTTTATCTCTGCAGCGACGAGATGATCTGGATTATAAAAAGATGCATAGCTACATTCATAATACCTTATTGAGATACTATACAGATTGTAAAGACAAAATTTATTATTTAAAGTATGTCTACTAAGTAAAGTATACTAAGGTCGTTGATCGTTCTGGACCCAATAAATCAAAAGCTTAAACAAAGGAGACAGAGCCCCCTAAATTGCAGTCAGCACATTCAAATTAACTGTTCTTAGTTCGGATCAATTGTCTGCATTCAAATTCGGACATTCTCATTGAGTCAACAGCCTAACCGCAATCCTAATGAGAGTCTATTATATTTCAAAGCGCGAAGTCTTTATCTCCTTTGCAAATGCTGTTTCTAAGACTACTTAAACATGCAACTAGGATTACATCTTCAGATAATCAAGATTCTAAGCACACAACCTGAGAACTTTGGTTACCGGTTTGAAACTGGCTTTTTCTTAAAAGAAATTGCATAAGATGTGAGTAATACAATCGTCATTGTACCGTTGAACATATCTCGTTGGGGTAACAAAATGAATCAGAGGTCAATTTATACAATTTGACCGGCTGTGAAATGGAAAAAGGATCCAAAAATTTAATATTCAAGAGTCATTTCATTCTCGTTAAACTCAGGCGAACTATTCACGCATGTAATTTCTTTGAATATAATTGTCAACTCTGCCAACTCCGACACATATCATAGCACAAATTGCACATGAAAGTACAAAGAGAACAAAGATTTATTGGAGAACTAAAATCAGTCTCGTATTCGTCAAAACAATGTGGGGAACGCACGGCATTCCAAGACCGGTTCACTAACGGGATTGCTAAGAGCCGGGATGCACGAAACGAACGTTTGATACGGTAGTTGTAGATGTTGTGATCACGTATTGCTAAAGGGTGTGTACTTATAAGTTGTAGAGTATGGTCTAGTTTATAGTCTTTACACTCTGAACTGTTTTCCGGTTCATTTGCCATACATTTTCGACGTGAGATTTACTTAAGCGACGCTGATGTTAACCGTCATATTTATCTTTTACGCATATCATCATCGTTATTAACTAGAGCACAATAAAGAGTATAACATTAAATTCAATCGACGAAGTAATTTGGATCAGTCATCCACCATTAAGCTAAGCGTTTCTTACTTCATAATTCCCAGTGCACTGCAATTAGACACTTTTACATGCACCTTTCACCTCTCTATTCGTATTGCTCATTATGCGCACCATTGCGGACTTTATGGCTGCGGGGCATGAAAGTATCAAAACAAAATGCGACCTGGACGCCTTCCATGTTGGTATAATCGTACGCTCACCTCGTTTTTGAATACTCTTTGTTATCTTAGCTAACTGGTAGTAGTTCGCTCAAATGGATTGAATTGTTAGAAGTAGTTTGAGTAAACATTGTTACTATAATTACTCCAAAGGACAACTAATGTGAAATATTAATATTATTTATATTTGGACTGAAAAGTTATAAAGATTACACTTGAAAAAATAAATAATGCAGCGGTAAACAAAATTATTCCAATTGTATAAATTTATATAGATTGAGATTGGTAAATAAAAGTAAAATATTACATAATATAGTATTCAAATGACATTGAAAGAGACACTTCGAGGGAAGCCGGTCTTGCCAGCCCAGGGTCTGTTGGCGGTCGTTCAGATGCGCTCAGAGCGTAAATAAATAAAATAAGTAAAGGGCAGTGTAATATATCTATACAAATTCCATTTAAAGTGACATACAGGCGCTACTTAAATATAAAAGCCACTATAGAGTAGAAAGGCTATTCTGTGTATTAAAAGAATAGTGATCAATGTTACACGTGAAAACCTTTCTAACAAGAGGTTAAGCTTTAACAACAGTAAAAAAATATCGCGTTAAATACGTTAAAGATTACGATCATCAGTTTGTTACTACGCGTTACCTAACTTAGTCTAATAATTTATGCATAACTGCGTTCTATAGCAATAACTGCAACATAAGCAAACCTCAAATTAGTTCAATTTCAAGCTCTATTTCGTCTGTGGCAAGAGAAAATATTAGCATTATTTAACATTGCATCTTAAATATTGCATTCGGAATAAACACTGAATTTGTGATTGGTTCGATAAGGATATCGATCTAGAACACGAATTATATGATGACTTTGTTTCTATAAATGCCACTTCTGTTATTAAATTAATAAGTTAATTAATAAAGTTAATGAATCGACATATTTAATGATACGATCTATATTAGCTGATGACGTCCTTTCAGTAATCAAAAGCAATGTTTTAATCAATGCACCGGCTTGCAATGACTTGATAAAAATGTATTGGATTGTGATAACATGATAAGCTTGTTAATAGAGATAAGAGGCTTTACACCCTAAATGACAAGAAAATACTTTCTATAATTGTTATTTATTATATTTCTTATTTCTTCTTTTTTTTAAAAGATAACTAGCAATGTGGGTATAAGTCGCATTACTAGCATCTTGTTAACACCTCCAACTAAGCTAAATATGCTTGTGTCTGGTGTGTATCATAACTTTATCAACCGTGCTAGAAAACTGGATTTGTGTGATTCCAAATAAATGCATAATCCGCGATGACCCTGTAGGTCCAGCCTAACTTCTGTCAATACAAGACCTCCATCACTAATCTACCTCACAGGTGTTAGTATCAAGAAGCCACCTTAGTTTGAGCTAGAACATAGTACTCTTTATTACCTAACTTTCTTTTTTATACCACGAGTAAGGCACGTGGGAAGTTTTTCCATAGTTCTGCCATACTTTCCTACGTCGAGATGGGAGACTGACATGCGAAAACTAAGTATTGTATCATTATGGTGTGTAAAAGGGTCACACTTCGTTGGTTTTTCTGCATTCATATCTAAACTGATGTAGAAGTTACAACATGATCTTTATGTTTAACAAACTATGACAATTTTAAAGTGAATATCATTCAGCATTTTATTAACATCAATGTCTAGTAAATTAATTAGGTTGTGGTTTTAATTTGTAAGAGGAAACTGTTCATGAGCTTTCTACCAATAAATAATTTACTGGCATCCTGTCATATGCGTATTGAAATATTAAATCTACATAAATAAGAGAAACTAAAACGTTAACAAATACGTTAAACTTAGTGAAATCTAAAGCGTATTGCAGACCTGACATCAAAACTATTGGTCAAAGCTCAAAGCCTTCCAGTAATATATTCAGTAGTGTCCGACCGAAAGTTCGGTTTCGGTTTCGGTTTCGGCCAAGTTTCGGCCAAAAATCAAGTTTCGGCGGCAGTTTCGGTTTCGGCCAAAATTGGCCGAAACTTTTGCCGAAACCGAAACTGATTTCGGAAGTTGTCGTGCACGCTCGCCTAACTTTGTTTCTCGCGGCAACGCTTTGGCGGACGCTGGCGGCCCTGTTCGGGAATTGTCGTGCACCGCTCGGATAGCTCTCTAGCAACACAACTTAGTCAGTGCGCCCGACGCAAACATACTTTAGAGGTTATGTTTTGATGGAACTGTTTACATGTAAGTTTTGTTTCGTTTCTGTACTTGAATGATTTATATAGTTAAATATTGAGTCAGTAACTTTGTTTTGCTGTTATTAACAAATCAAGTCACATGTAAAAAAGAGATTATAAGATTGTAATATGATTTCAAAATACCAATACTTATTATTAAATGAAACAGTAACAAATAGTGATTTGATTATTGATAACTGATAAACATTTTGCTATGAGAACTTAATTTGAAAAAATAATAAAAATATTATTAATATTTTTTTATATTTTATTAAGTAAATAAATGATTACAACAAAATTAATATACTGTGTTTCCATTTCATGTTCTAATTAATGCAGAATAATGGGTAAAATGCACCAAATTTCAGTATTTTAAGGAATTTTATACTTGACCACGTGAGTTTCGGTTTCGGTTTCGGTTTCGGCCGAAACTGAAGCCGCGGCCGAAAGTTCGGTTTCGGTTTCGGTTTCGGCCGGAAAACCAGTTTCGGTCGGACTCTAATATTCAGTGTGAGGATATGGTTGTCCATAAACGAATAAATTAAAAACTAATATACAAAAAAGAACTGATTTAAATATGAGTTGGAAAATCTTATTTAGAAGTTACGATGATAAACGACATCAACTTAATTGAGTTAGATGCGAGTTTAATTTAAATGCATTTTAAATTCAATCAATCAATCAATCAATAACTTTATTAACACACACAGTATAAAACCTTAGAATAAGTGACAAATACAATAATATACAAAAACAGTGCAAATGGTTTTACAGTGACAGTACAGATCGCAACTGGCATCTTAGCTAGATTACCAAGTAACCTGTGTTAAAGATACCAGTCCCTTTCCCCGAAGTGTTACTCAGTACCTAATACCGTGTTAGTATTAACAAAGATTAAATTACTAAAATATTAAAAATAGTGACAGTGATTAAAAACTAAACTTTACATACTCTTAAGTGTTAACCTGCAGGTGGGTGAATGGGAAATTATGAATGTCGTTCACGCTCATGAAGACTGTTTAATAAAAATAACAATATTACAAGATTGATTTATTTACAGAACAATAGTTATATTTATGTTCATAATTTTCTAGTCCACAACATCTTCAGACAGGCAAACGTATCTATCAGTAGCCACCTCAATATTCATTCCATTTCTTTCGGCATAATTTACAGAATCCTTTTCGGTTGGTTGGTTCAAAACCGTGTAGATTTTCGTGTCGACCAGCCCTATTGAGTCACCCGTCGTGTTTGAAATTAACTTCTGCTAACTAATTGTATTTCAATATTTTATACCGATACAAGTCTGTCATGGTCTGTATCCATTTTATTGAAATTTTTTTCCCGTTCGTTTTTAGATTTAATGATCTAAAAACCAATAAGAAGAAATAGTACCTGCTTTACTTTTCCAAAATGTGAAACAAAACTAATGATTGCGTTATGACTATGTTATCTTCCCAAAAATAATTCAAAACTGTTTTCATAAGATTCGCACCATAATAGACTCGATAGTTTCTAAGATAGCGCCACCAATTTGAACAGACAGCCGGAATCAAACTAGAACTCTTTTTAATAATATGCATTGATGAAATACTTGAGAAAACATCAAATACTAAGTTGTCCTTGAGCGACCACAAACTTGACATCATTAAATAAACTTCTTGGTCATGTATGTTATAAAAATATCGTTCGTATCGTCTGAATTACGTCAAATCAGTTCCGCCTCAGTATATAAGAATTATATCTTATCTAATGATAGCATTTTATGTTCTGCATGTTTTGTTATTTCACTGACATCTATGTTTATTTATTTATAGACTCAGTTTTGTACACAATTTCTCTTTTAAGTTCGATTCAAAACAGTTTAGCTTAAACGCTCAAGGCAGTATAAAAAATAACTAGGTTTTCTTCCAGTTTCTTTAAGATCATCTCAGGCCGCACCTTCTTTTTAATTTATTATGTCTTAAATGCTATTGACAATATAAAGCCTACTGTTTCACCTATTTGTTCTATGAAAGAAGTGTTGGCTTTTCTAGTTTTAAGGACATGCGTAGGACGCGAACCAGATTCTATACTTTATCAGTGTGAAAGGCAGCCTGTGAGTTGTAGACAGAAATAATCGTTATTTCAAACAAGTAGAACAGGTAATGCCAAATTGAACTGGATTAGCCAATCGGAAATTATCTCGATAGCAATCTAAGGGAGTGCTCAGATTAGAACACTTTTGAATGAAATGAATATGCTTTAAAAATATCGTAAATATACGTGTGTATAGTGTAATGGTAGTACTACCATGGACTATCCGCGTATTTATTTTCTCCTGCTGTGTCAAATCCATCCAAAGGTTGTCTGTAAATGATCGCTTTTAGCGATAAGACCGCACATTGTAACAGCCTTTGTAGTTTTTAAGTCCTTATTTAATTCTGTCATGGTGTACAATAAAGAGTATATCTATATCTATCTACCTAAATTGATTTATCAACATAGAAGCGAATAGATGTTACGGGGAAGTCCCTCTTGTTAAAATCTTACCTATAGAAGTTTGTAGCGTTTGTTTTATTATTTATTTTTCCGAACTGATATTATTTGATCGCTGTTCCCTTTCGATCGAATCGAAAAAAAACCCAACTTATTTGCGTCATTCAATAAATTTTCCTTGGCATTGTTTCCGTAATAATTCTCTTAATAAATCACTATTACCATCCTATATATGCCTCATGTTACTTGCATAGGCACAAAACTGTTTTTTTTTATTCTGTCTTATACTTAATACTAGCAGTCGCGCGGGGCTTCACTCCCGTCGACTTTATCACGATAAAAACATAACTCTCCCTATTTTGCAGTCGGGTAAAAAGTAGCTAAATAACCTTCCTCTAGCTTCAGCCTTCTTCCATACCAAACTTTATCCAACTCCACCCAGTACTGGCGAAGATTAGCGCGTTTAAACGAACAAACAAACTTTCCGCTTTATAATATTAGTACAGATTACGAGTACTTAATCTTTGTATCAATATTTTTCTATTCACATGACATACCTGTCTCATCTTGTTCACACGCTAAATGATCTATCACTATATCAAAGCGGTATATTAAGTTACAGTAGGTATAGACTTACCATTTTTACGTATAGAAATATTTTACATGTATGAACTGTACTTAGATCACTATTATCTATTACCTAAGGTCTGAAATGCCTTGTATAGATGTATGTATGTAAGTAGTTTGTTTTCTTATGATAATTCTAATGAAGTTATACGTGAGGAAGATATATTAAATAAAAACTTTTTACCAAAAAATTAAACCGACTCCCAAAAAACACTGTCTTTAGTTTTGTATTTTCGTTTTTGGCACCGACTTCCGAAATTAAAGTTATTTTTCACTTTGCAGTGTTTTTTGGGAGTCGGTTTAATTTTTTGGTAAAAAGTTTTTATTTCACTCTTTTTAGTTGGTCTATTTTTAATTTACCTAGTTACAAGAGCCTAAATGTCAACTACTTATAACCTTTTACAAAATATTGCTTTTCCCAATGCTGGGCCGTTAATAATTGTTGAGGGGTTCTCCTGGTACTTCACCATCAGCTCTACATCACCATATGCATTGTGAAGAGCATAAAGTGCTTAACATCCATATTCAAGCAATGATATTACTTTATAATATCATTGTATTCAAGTAATCGAATCGCAATCCACTCAATACTTATTATTGAGTAGTTTCGGCGGCCATCTGTGGTCTTCATCATCAGTTCCAGTTCCTCAAATGATACTTTTTGAGAGCAACTGCACAAGTTACTATAATAAATACTCAAAACGTCATATTTCCTATAATAATTGAAGAGTTCCCTCGATTTCTCCAGGATCCCATCATCAGATCCTGACGTTTATGAAAATGGGACCAATTTCGAAGTATACCCTTTCAATTAGAGAGAGTCTTCGAGTAATCGATGATCAATTGATCAGACATAAAAAAAAAAATATACGCGTCGAATTGATAACCTCCTCTTTTTGTCGTCGGTTGAAAAAGATGTTTATATCCTAACAACTACAAAAAGAGGAAAACAAATGCAGTTTAGGGTTTTTTGGAAACGTGACATCATTTAAATACTTGGCATAACCTTGCGCAAGAGTGATCTTTCGACGAACACGCCTTAATTTTAACGCATTTTCGGAGCAGCTATTTTGTATCTTTTTTTACTACCCACTTTGGGATCTACTTTAACCGTAACAAAATTCAAAATATAACCAAGAAATTGTTTATAATAAATTTCTTGCGCAAATAATTAAAAATTCTGAATGCCTATTCGAAATCTTTTTTTACCGTTCGTTAGCTTGTTACAACATCTGATTCATCAAAGCCGAAAATAATAAGACTCGGCAAAAAGTTCGACGTCGTTCATAGACAAGATTTTTTTGTGAATCATTGTTTTAATTTGCTCTTAAGAATGTGATTGAATACAAAAGTTACGATGAATGGAAATGCAGATATGTAGTTGTATACAAAAATTTAAAATACGTTTTTCAGTTAGAAAGAAACATAAATTGCGATTGTGTGCAAAGTTTGTTTACAAACTTTGTGTTGAAGATATAATATTAAAACACCAAAGATTTTTTTACTGCTTTTAAAATAATGCAGCAATAATTACGATAAAAGGGAATTAGAAGTAGTTAGATACCTACTTCACCAATCAGATTGGTTTTCGAAACCAAAATAACAGAAAGACATACCTACACGGTAACCTACGTGAGAGATTATAGGTATACGAGAAAATATAGGTATGTGTAACGTGACATATTATTAATGTATATATTTTTAATAAATATAAGTCATTTTCCTTCTAATATCGCAAATATTACAACAATGCCAGTGATGTCATTTGCGACATTGTTAATTTTAATATAATACAAACAAATGAATAATATAGGAAATGCATAAACACCATAAGTTACAATAATTGTTCTGTCGTAATACCTAATACAACTTTTTTAATAGCAAAATATTTCTCAGAGTAATTCAGATCTTAATTTAAATGAATCTTTCGAAGATTTCCGAGAATCCATTTAAAAATTGTGATTAGACAGTCAACAACAAAACCGTAACCTACATTTTGGCGGGACGTCATCTACAGTCTACACTGTTTTAAAAATGTCGGAGCATAAACAAACCTGGAGAACTCCACCGCGATCAACACCTTAGTGCTTACAATACTATACATATATCGATTTCCCGATAATTATTTCGCAATTTACATAACACCGGTCCATGCCACGTTAAAAAAAAAACTTTATAGTGAATACTGAAATCCTAATTGTATCCGAAACAGATTCGAAATTCAAAACCTCCACAAGAACGTTAGTATTAGCACACACTTACACAGTTGACACGTTTAGTTTATTTTTATAAAAAAAAATAGCCCGCGTTTCGTAAATTCAAAATGGCGGCGGTGAACGATCGTGCCGCGACGCCGAGCATCGGCCAACTGATGCGGCTGCCGCGAACTGTCAAACTCGCTTTGTTTATCAATGTGTGCGTGTAAGTATTTCCGTGCTTGTGTGCGGAGGCTTGAATGGAAGGCTCAATACAAACTTGGTAGCAGCCGAACGGACGACCATTGCTTTATTGCTACAACAATTTCCAACGAAAATAACTATTTTTAGTTTCCAATTTTAAAGTTTTGTGCATCATTTGGTTTGAATTCCGAAAACGTTGAGTCGTTTGAAGTCGATAAATTATGTTTTACGATATAAATTAGGAGTAACTGGGAAGGAATATAAATGTGAACTAAAATAGATGAAAGCTGTGGAAATAGATTATTTTTTTCTTTTACTAGGGATTTACTTAATCTAACCATAAGTAGTCATTACGCAGTAGCTATATCCCTAATTTAGAAGGATCACAAATATAATCAATAAATTATTTCACAATGATCCAATGTCAATCCGACGCATAATGCGGAATTTAATTCTTCGTTAACATGATAAATAAGAATATTTTATTCGGGTCGATTTCAAATTTGGGGCCAAAAGCATATATTTTCATTTATTTCTCATGGCGTAGAATTTATCGTAACTAATATTATTTTAAATCATGTAGTCTTATAAGACGCCCAAACGCCAGTTACAACGAATCTTTTATGTTTGTAAATTAAAAAGCTAGATCTAAAAATAGTACCTATTTCTCATTAGTGTTAATGCTCCAAAGTCTTATTTTTTTCTTCATGTCTTTATAAAACGAAAACGCGTCGAGGAAAATCAAATTTTATCATGGCATTGTTTTGTATATACTTTAAAGATGAATAATTTGATATTAAAACCAATGCTGGATATTAAAAAAATAGGTTTTTTTAGCTTTCTAAAACTGTTGGTTTTTAAAGTATCATTTGTGTGACCGTATCCAAATGCACCGGTAAACAGAATTTGTCCCTGATATACCCTGCCCTTTACCCCGCGCGCATCCCGTG
This sequence comes from Tholera decimalis, assembly GCA_943138885.2. Lineage (NCBI taxonomy): Eukaryota > Metazoa > Arthropoda > Insecta > Lepidoptera > Noctuidae > Tholera > Tholera decimalis. Next base: position 9,947,603 of record OW964570.2, read on the forward strand.
TGCTCAGTCGTGACCGAACGCGCGTAGTCGTCAGTTGTATGTGTCGTTATTTTAAGAGAAATTCCAAATATCAGGTAAGTTTCTGACTCTTGTAACAAATTTATATCATTAGTGTTTTGTCACATATCGTGCTTAGTTAAATACGCATTTTGTTTTTGATTTGGCTGCCTAACAAACCATTGAGAACATATTTCGTTTCTAATGTACGGTATATTCTAGAAAGTTCCATTTACGAAATAAATTCGAATTACTATCAAAAATCTCATTCGTGTCACTCTCATTTGTGTCGATTCACGTGTCATACGAATTATATTGAAAGTCACACTAATGATATTTTTGTTTTTACCTTTTAGATTAAGTATTTATATAATGGCGAAACCAAAAAAAAACAAAAAATTGAGGAAGAATTAGAGAGACGTAGAATAGCTAGAAGACAAAAATATCAAAATATTAAAAAAAATCCTGAGTTATATGCTGCTGAGCAAGAAAAAAGACAATATTACTTAAAAGCGAAGGAAAAAAAAAAAGTATTAACGAAATGAGTCCACGCGAGCAAAGAATTCAAAGACGAAAATGGAAAGAGAGTGCAAAAAAGTTTTACGGTAAGAAAGTAAGTCAAAGATTAATAGAAAACGTTGAAATAACTGAAGAAAGTTGTGATATTGAGAACGTTAACTTGAATACAGATCCCTATATATGTAAACATAGAAAAACAAAAGATATAAAAACCAAACTAAGTATGCGTGAACTAAAACTAATTAGAAAAATTAAAACAATGAAAATGCAGCACGAAAAAGAGAAACGAAATTATATACAATATTATTATTAGACAGATACAGGTTCAGGGTAAATTATTTAAAAAGAAAAATATCTACACTAATAAGTCAAATAAATAATGAATCAGAAAATACTAAAAATGAAGACAAGAAACAATTATTTGATAGACTTATAAGTGCTGAAATATCACGGAAATTTGCCGCAACTGGAAACAGGAAAGACAAACGCGTTATCACTAACTTAATCGATAAAAAGCAGTTTAAAAAATTTAAGGTTGCTACTGACCTTTGCAAAGTTCATCTCCGAGAACGATTTAAGAAAAATGCACGAAATAACGTCAACGTTCAACAATTAGTAGAAAAGTTTTACGAAGCGACATTAACAGTCGCATTACTCCAGGCAAGAAACAATATAAGAAGAAACATGGAACCGTCAAACAAGTCAGATATCCTTTAGATTCTATGAAAAACTCAAACAAGAAAATTTGGCTGAAAATACTAAGATTAAAATTAGTTACACGACTTTTACAAGACTCAGACCATTTTGGGTCTCTCTTCCAACTGACGACCGTGATACGTGTGCCTGCTTGTTGCACACAAATTTTAACTTATTGATAGCGGCTCTCAACAAGAACAATATTCTTCATGTAAAAGATAGTCAGAATTTGATAAAGGAAATCTTATGTGATAAATATACCCTAGATTGTCTTAATCGCAAATGCGCTACATGTAAACATAAAACAGTACCATATAAAGAATTCCAAAATGATAAAGAAATACAGTGCATGGTATAGGAAAGAGATACAAATAAAATAGATACTAAAGATATAAAAATAATCAAGAAGAAAGCAAGGAGATCTGATCCACGTAGCCTGATAATTGAACTGGAAAATATGTTGCCAAAACTTTTATCACACACCAGTAACATTGTCAACCAGTACGCTACTATTAAATGTTTGAAAGAAGCTCTAACTACCAATGAAGCCTTGATCCATATGGATTTTTCTGAAAATTATTCTTATAAATATGCGGAAGAAGTAGAAAGCATGCACTTTGGTGGCAACCGTGGTCAAGTATCACTTCATACAGCGGTGGTTTATTTAAAAAATGATTCTATTCTACTCTATTTGTACAGCCAGTGAATGCACCCGTCACGATGCAGCAGCAGTGTGGGCTCATCAAAATTATCTAGTTACATTTGTGTTTAACAGATCATCACAAATTAATCGCATTCACATTTTAACAGATAGTCCCTCTAGCTAGTATAGAAATAAATATATATTTTATATTATAACCCGATTAAGGAATGACTTCCCAGAATTAAATCTTGTCACATGGAATTACCAAGAAGCTGGGCATGGCAAGGGTGCTCCTCATGGCATTGGAGCAGTGATTAAAAGGACTGCGGATTATGAATTAAGGTGTCAGGATATCGGAGACTGATGCCTTTGTTAACATCATTCGAAGAAATATAAAAAACGTAGAAATGGGTATTATTAAGGAACACGAAATTAAAGGAATGTTGCCTAAAGATATTGCTACTTTCAAGGGGACTATGACAGTTCATCAGGTATATTTTGTACAAAACAAACAATAAAAAAAATACTGATGTTATCCATACAAAATATAATAATAATAGTTTTTTTTTTCTTTCAGGTCGTTTGGGCTTCCGATTCAGCTTATCTAGAATTTAGAAAACAGAGCTGTTTCAAATGTTCAAATGTCGCTTGTAAACATGGCAAACATATGAGATTTTTTTAAATGTATTGTATAATACTCCCATTGAATCTACAATGGAAAATGTAAAGGTCATCCCGGAAAACAAAATAATTAAGGTACTTAGTGATGTTACCATTCGCTATGCCAATACTGATTCAATAATATATGACAGCGTGCCATCAACTTCAAGTCTCTGCAGTGTTCGACACTCCTGGACCAACAAATCTTTTATAAATAATCATACAAAAGCGACAGGGTATGAAAAAGAATTCCTTGAATTTTTAAAGAAATGTGAAGATGATGATGATGATTCCTTATCAGAGTGATTAATTAAGTAGATATTTATAATATGGATATTGTTATTGTATTCGCAATGATTAGCGTTAACGAATCCTGAAGACTGAAATCAGAAATGTATACCATTGATTAGCTTAGTTGACAAAGTTATTGTTTTGGAATTAAGTTTAACATAATTAATATCTGTAGTACGGTGGCCAGCACGACAACCTACCCCAATCTGTCAAAGTTTCCTAATGAAACTTGACACTGTTGCAGTAAATTGAAAATCTTTCAAAGAAATTTGACAGTAGGTTGAGGGTAGGTTGATGCGCTGGCCACTGCACCTGCTACTAATAGTGTTGTAATTAATAATATTTTATGTTTTGTTGATTATTTAGTAACGGAGAAATAAAAAAATATACTTTCATTAGTGTAACCAGAGATCTCATTAGTAAATCACAAAATATCATTAGAGAAATTATGTGGCTCATTCGTGTCACTCAAAAAGTTGTAATTTGGCTGTTATTGGAAGAAATTAAAGGTTTGTTTGATAAACATGTGTTTTTTTAACTACTGAACGCACCTAGATATTTAAAGATTTAAATTTTAAATATTTTTTAAATATCATGCAATTCACACTTTTTTGGCCCCAAATTTGAAATCGACCCATTCATTGATTTATAAGATCGGAATCCGGAATTCGCTAATTCAAGGAACTGTGTAAATTATCACAAACAGATGAATGTCAAACTAGCAAAGGATACAAACGCTCAGAACTAGTTGCAAAATAAGTATTTTTTGTGCAAACATTTTGGTCACTCTGACAATATGATATTACCATTGATTGTGCTCATTTTTGTTCATTACAAACGGACTGACCATACAACATAATCATTGTTGCGAAATATACCTACTTCGCAAACAACTCATCGCTAAATTTTGAAATCTATATAGAATTTCTAGTACCTACGGTCACATATATTTCTTTCGTATTACCAAATCTATCATAACATCACCCAAACCTGAAAACATCATGTCATCAAAATTAAAATACAACATCCATATTTGCACGTGTTATTTAAAAATCCGCCTATAGCAACCCAGACCCCAATGACTCAGTAACGTAGGCTGATAAAAACTTGTAATTATTCTACACTAGCTGTCGCCCGCGACGTGGTTCGCATGGTATTTCATACAAACTTTAATCTAGCTAGGGGATAGGGGGTTCCAGCAACCGAGGAGCAGATGTATGAAAACAAAAAACTTATTTAAAAAATCTAAAAAACCCGACTGCTCAACTGAAGTGTAAGAAACAAGCACATTTTTATTTTTAAAAGTGACAAGCAGTCGGGACCCAATTGAACATATTTTTTTTAAATGGGATGGGTCTGCCTGCTTGTTACTTTTAAAAATAAAAATGTGCTTGTTTCTTACACTTAAGTTGAGCAGTCGGGTTTTTTAGATTTTTTAAATAAGTTTTCTTTTTTAACTTTTTAGTTAAATATATTAATTAAAAATTTTCTAGTTTTTCCGGTCGTGTCACATTGGCACTCCACCGGATTCAGAAGGTGAGTCCATATTTTAAAACTTTCTCATTGTGTTATTTTGCTAGTATTACACTAATGATAAACATGATATACCTTTTTGAAATCCTTATGTTAAGCCCTTTAATTTGATACCCAGATAGTAGTATTTGAAAAAAAATTTTTTGTTTGCTTCGCACAGCCGCCATGTCTATTTTTTTTAAATTTCACCTATCTAAGAACACTCGGGCTGTTAAGACAAATCTAATGATACCTTAATTGTGTGAATCCGTTCAGCGGTTCTGGAGATATGAGGTAATAAAGAATATTACAAACATACATACATACATACAAGATACGCGCGAAAAACATAACCCTTCCTTTGCAGTCGGGTAAAAATTAAGAAAATCTATGACTAACACACTCACACACCCGTCCACAAACCATCTATAAAGCGGAACAGTATGTTTGTTTGTTTAAACGCGCTATGGAAATAGCTTGAAGAAGGTTATAGGCTTTTTACTAGACTACAAAAAGGACTTTATCACGACAAACGAGAGCGAATCCTCGCGCGACTACTAATCCTACATACTATATACGACTATATTACTAACATTGCTATTGCCTTCGTCTTCATGGTTTTGGTGACAACATTTATTCTCTATTTCTGCACCATAAACATTGATTTAAAAAATAAGCCTATTTTTGACCCCGGTTCTTCAAATATCTCCATACCAAATTTCTTTAAAATCGGGTCAGCTGTTTAGCTGTGGAAGCATAACAGACAGACAGGCTTTCGCATTTATGATATTCGTATGGATAGGTTGTATCACATTGACAGTTCCAACTACTGCAGTAAAGTCAAGGTCGATTCTTTCTCTGTCACGTTTAGCCTCATTCTGGGCAATTCTGCCCACACTGCAGTTACGTTGGCTTCATTTATAATATTATGTAATCTTGTATTGTTACTTGATGATTTTGTGTAACCAAATTAAGGTGGTATTTTAATGGATTAGCTAAATATTGTTTACTGTAGTTGTTATTTATTTTTCCATCCAATCATTTTTGTCACTTTTAGCTTGGAATCCTGTAGGTAACACACTCCTAGGTGCAGGCCCCAGCCTCCACAGTAAAAAAAATATATATGAAAAATATATTTTAAAAATGTAAAAAAAAATAGTACTTAGTCCTCCGGTATCGGGAACAGACTTCAAGCTAATGTCAGTAAGCGCTACAGAGAGAGGAACCTCCTAACAATACGCGCCGTACCCAGGAGTACCGCTTTTTGAAGCAAACCCTTGATCCAGCTGCCTATCGAGAGCCTCCGAAGGTGTTGATCGAGGCTCGCTGAAGGAACAGGGTGGTTTTTTAGTCAATTGAAATCTGACACATTTCAAGAGGAGGAGAAGAAAAGAATAGCATGTTCTCTTTTAGTCTATATCTGCATTATGTGGTAGTGAATATTAAATGCTATTTGCTTATTATTTATTATTGTACACCAATGTTACTGTAGAATGTATCATAAAGAAGCTTGCGAAAATCGGTGTAGGTATCGATGCAATTCTACTCATTACCTTATTGCATAGTTATGCAAGTTATATGGAGCAGTGCCTTCCGTATTCACAGTTGTTACAGCCAAAGGATTGTCAAGACCTGTACTTTGTATGACTTCCCAAAAACTTTACCAATAACGTTATGTAGGCAATGGTCCAATAAAAGAACGAACAACGCGAGCTAGTTACCAAGACGTAGTTTCTGTCTGTCATGATAGATTAGAGAGAATGCCAAAAACTAAGACAAAAGCTTATCCATTGTAAAATTGTACATAGAGAAAACATGCAAAGAAAAATAAACTTAGTTCAAACAGGAATATATACTAATATTATAAAGCTGACAAGTTTGATTGTTTGAACGCGCTAATCTTCGAAATTACTGGGTGGATTTGGATCAAATTTGGTATGGAAGTAGCTTGAGAACTAGGAAGAAGTTACTTTTTACCCAAATGCAAAAAGGAGGGTTTTATCGTGATAAAGTCCACGGGAGCGAAAGCCCCGCGTGACTGCTTGTACATTATAAAATACCATAAAACATTAAAAGGAAGATTTAAAAACCAACTTTCTCTCCATATCGTTAAGAAAGTGCCAGAATGTGTTACAATTAATAACATGGATGATTCAATCCAGAAATATGTCTACACTGACTCACAAAGCCATTATATTTAAAAACATACACAGGTACGTGTTTATAAATATTACCCGCTATCAGGATAAAAGGGTAGAAAATAAAATACATAAAGTATAACTATATCCTTCTTTCCGTGGTGTAACCGTGCCGATAACCAAACGCATCGAGCTTCTTGGGGTTACGTTGACATCCAACCTTAATTTTGGTCCGTTTATCGAGGCTAAGGCTCAATTGGCTGCCAAAAATTGGGAATACTAGCAAAGGTGAGACGGTACTTCTCACCGGAACAGCTGCTCAACCTTTATCAAGCACAATTTCGGTCGTGTATGGAGTACTGCTCTCATCTTTGGGACGGATCTGCCAAATACCAGCTTGATGCACTTCAGACTATCGAGAAACGGGCCAAATGGCTCATTGGCAACGAAAAACTGGTCGAGACAAAGCTCCAGAGCCTTGAACATCGGCGATGTGTTGCAAGCCTATCAGTTTTCTATCGGTTACATTTCGGGGAGTGTACGATGGAATTGCAGTCTAATTCCACCAAGCCCTGTCCATCATCGGACTACAAGACGAACGGCGTTGCACCATTGTTACATGGTGGACATCCCATCCATACGCAAAAAGGTTTTGGGAATAGTTTCCTTGTGCAAACAGCTAAGGAGTGGGATTCTCTGCCGGAGTCTGTGTTTCCTGATAGCTATAACCTGGGAGTCTTTAAGTCAAGAGTGAATAGGTTGCTTCTAGGCAAGCGTGCTCTGTCTTTGACCTCATCATCGCTTAACATCAGGTGAGATGGTGATAAAACGCAAGCCTATCAACAATTAATAAAAACTAGGTACTGCACGCAGCTTCACTCGCGTGAGAGGTTTTTTTAAATATTTATTTATTTATTTGTCTCAGACCATTGATCCATAGTGTTAGTAAGCTTAACCTATTGTTAATACAATTAAAACAAAAAAAAATCGATTTAATTGGCTACATGTACGCCTGTGCGCATCAGACCAGCCCAGTTTCTGACAAATGGCCCATCTATTTTGTCCACCAGTGTAACCAGAATGTCCAAGGTCTAATCTATCTATGTACCGAATTTTATCTAAGTTGGCCAGTTACTTCCTCATGTATAATATTAGATGAAAAACATTGAAAAATTTAGAGAAATAGAGTGAATTAAAAAAATACGATAAGTACCCACTTACATACGAAATTGGCTGTTGGTCAAGCTAAATAATAAACTTTTATAATTATCAAAGATAATTCAGTTGGGTTTTCTAGCAAAATTGTCATTCAAAATTTAGTAAAACCATATATAATGCATGTTCATGGTGATAGTAGCTTCAACTCTTTTGCTTCCCGACACTAAGTTCAAAACGTCATAAAAAAAGAGAAACGAAAACGATTTTCTAGAACATTACGAACGCTATAACATTAATTTCTAACAAGAAAATAATAGAACATTAATTTCTTATGAGAAATATTCTCTAACAAGCTAAAGAACTGAATTTATCGTTTTTTGTTTCCCCATGAATACCAGACATTATAATCCTGAGGACTAACTCGAAAGATCCAATATATATCACAACCAAAGCCATCGAAATAACGATGCACCGAAAAAAGAAACTAAGAACTCGCGTGCCTCGGCTAAAAATATACCAAATGGATTCCAGGTAATCCTTTGATTAACTTTAGAGATAACTAACTTGATGCAATAGTTTGGCCTCAGTCAAATAGACTTTTTTTACTTGGAGGAGCATGTGGCAAAAATAGTAATAGAAGACTATTTATTTATTATTATAACACAATACAAGCTCACAGTAGAACCAAAACGCTTATATATTAACAATTAATTATTATCAGATACACAATTTTAGACAAAGAATAAAAAATATAAGTAACTGAATGACATAGCTACATAACAAATTATACAAATCAATACATGTCTGAAAAAAAAAGTGAACAGTTAAGTTATAAAAGTACAAAACACTAATAAATGTCAAAAATGATACATGTCAAGTTACTTATAAAAGTTCAAAACAAAATAAAAGTCACAATTGGTATACAATGTATATATAGTGTATATATAGTAAATAAATAGTTAATAAAATAAATGGTTTTAAAATGTTATTTAGTAACTAAATATACATACATAATATATATTTAAACACAATGACGTATTAGCAACATACCTTACTAATTACTATAATGAATAATTAAATAATTTAAAAAAGTATCACATTCAACACGCAGTGTTCTTCCTCCTCTCTCCTACATTGGTTTATGCTGTGCCCGACAGGGTCCATAATTGTGACTTATATAACTATGCATAACAACTATGTAACATTATGGTACGCAATAAAGAATTGAGAATTGAATTGAATTGAAATGTCAAAGATTAAACTTGTTCAAAAACATTATTACATATTTCCTTGAGCTGTTAAAATTATCTACAAATATGTTATTATCAAATATCTATACTTATAATAAATCTGTAGAGAGGTCAATTCTGTACATGAAATATATTTCCAAAATAACTATCAGGGGGTGATTAGGGATCGATACTGATGCCAAAAGTGCAATCAGTAAAATTTTTGTCTGTCTGTCTGTCTGTCTGTATAACCGTTATAGAAACAAAAACTACTTGACGGATTTTAACGAAACTTGGTACAATTATTTTTCATACTCCTGAGCTGGTTATAGTATACTTTTCATCACGCTACAATCAATAGGAGCAGAGCAGTGAAGGGAAATGTTGGGAAAACGGGAGAAGTTACTCCATTTTTTAAGCTTCCGTCGCGTGTGCAACCTTAATGGTTAAAGCTACACAGAAATCAGTTCATGTCGGATATTCTCCTTAAAATTATATAAAAAATATCCCACGACAGCATATGTCTATCTTTTATGGTTGACTCACAATAACACGTGTAACTCCCGATAGCTTAGCAGTTCAAAGCTTTCTGATTATAATATTTGTCTACTCTTACGTTTATAACACTCTCAGTCACCCCTAATTGAAAAAGTTAACATTATTAACTATTCCATAAAAAGAATCATATAAATCGGTATAGAAACACCAAAGTTATACATGAAATATGCTAATAATAAGCCATCGCGCGTGAATACTGAATCATGCTATAAGGATTATTTTTGAGAATCGGTCGACGCGTCTCGCAGCCGAAGGTATAAAAAAACTTTTTAGCAAAAAATAAAACCGACTTCCATATAAAAACACTACAAAGGCAAAAATAACTTAAATTTCGGTGGTCGGTGTCATTTGTTTCGTATTTTCTTTTTTTTTCGACACCGCCTTCCGAAATTTAAGTTATTTTTGCCTTTGTAGTGTTTTTATATGGAAGTCGGTTTTATTTTTTGCTAAAAAGTTTTTTTTCACGCTTTTTAGTGGGTCGGTTTGTAATTTATCTAGTTACAAAAGCCAATATGTCAACTACTTATCACCTTTTACAAAATATTGCTTTTCCCAGAGAAGAGCCGTTAATTTTTGAAGAGTTCTCCTGGTACATCACCATCAGCTCTACTTCACCATATGCTTTGTGACAAGCATAAAGGCTTAACATCTACATTGAAGTAATCTAATCGCAATCTACGAAATACTTATTATTGAGTAGTTTCGGTGGTCATCTGTGGTCTTCATCATCAGTTCAACTTCTCCAAATGGTACTTTTCGAAAGCAACTGCTCAAGGTACTATAAGAAATACTCAAAACGCTATAGGTGTGCCTATAATATTTGAAGAGTTCCCTCGATTTCTCCAGGATCCCATGATCAGATCATGATTTCGTAACAATGGGACCAACTAGAACGTATACCCTTTCAAACGCAAAAAGAATTTTTCAAATCGGTCCAGCCGTCTCCGAGTTATGAGGTAACATACATAAAAAAAAAAAAAAAGTTCAAGACGAATTGTAAACCTCCTTTTTTTGAAGTCGGTTAAAAAGGCGGGGCGTCCGAGCGCGAGCTTCTTCAGCTACCCCGTCCGATTACCATATATAAAAACTTTTTAACAAAAAATAGAACCGACTTCCATATAAAAACACTGCAAAGGCAAAAATAACTTTAATTTCGGAAGGCGGTGTCAAAAACGAAAATATATACAAAACTAAAGACACCGCCTTCCGAAATTAAAGTTATTTTTGCCTTTGCAGTGTTTTTATATGGAAGTCGGTTCTATTTTTTGTTAAAAAGTTTTTTTTTCACGCTTTTTAGTGGGTCGGTTTGTAATTTATCTAGTTACAAAAGCCAAAATGTCAACTACTTATCACCTTTTACAAAATATTGCTTTTCCCGGTGCACAGCCGTTAATTTTTGAGGAGTTCTCCTGGTACATCACCATCAGCTCTACTTCACCATATGCATTGTGACGAGCATAAAGTGCTTAACATCAAGTAATCTAATCGCAATCAACGAAATACTTATTATTGAGTAGTTTCGGTGGCCATCTGGGGTCTTCATCATCAGTTCCACTTCCTCAAATGGTGCTTTTCGAGAGCAACTGCACAAGGTTCTATAAGAAATACCCAAAACGCTATAGGTGTGCCTATAATATTTGAAGAGTTCCCACGATTTCTCCAGGATCCCATCATCAGATCCTAATTTCGTAACAATGGGACCAACTAGAAAGTATACCCATTCAAACGCAAAAAGAATTTTTCAAATCGGTCCAGCCGTCTCCGAGTTATGAGGTAACATACATAAAAAAAAAAAAAAAAAAAAAAGTTCAAGACGAATTGTAAACCTCCTTTTTTTGAAGTCGGTTAAAAATACTTTATTTTTAGACCAAAGTCCACATAGAGATACATTTACACATAAACAAAAAATAAACACACAAATCTATATATATATAAAATAAAGTCGTGTTGTTATACTATTTATAACTCAAGAACCGCTGAACCGATTAAGCTGAAAATTGGTAGGGAGGTAGCTTAGAACCAGAAGACGGACATAGGGTATTTTTATCCCGGAATTCCCATGGGATCGGGATTTACGTGGGAAAAGCCTCTCACGCGAACGAAGTTGCGGGCAAAAGCTAGTAATATAATAATATGATAGTAATATGGCCAATCTTTCAAGTTAAGTAACCATTGTCAGTACTAGGATGGGTGAACATCTTAAAATATGAGATTCCTCCACCGACTATCAAAAATGTGCAAACGACAGTCGGGACCAGCGCGCTGGTCCCGGGTAAGCACGTCAAGCCGCTGGTCAAGCATTTCTAGAGAATACGATCTCTCCAATCGAAGTGCATTATTACTAAATGAAACTAACAATGCGAAAACAAGGTTAATTAAGGTAGCTTAATTAACCTTAATTTCACATTATTAATTTAAAAGTGATAAACTGATGGTTAAATAAACATTATTAAAAATAATTAAGTTTGTCATGTATTTTCTTCGCAGTTTTTTATTTTTATTTCGCATGTTCATAATCATTAAATGTAATTTATAACATTAGCTTTACAGTGAAAAGTTTCCAACGATTTCGAGATTTACGAAAACACGCGGGCGTGTTTCGAAATCTTACGAGGCTGTCTTTGTGGAATTTACGTTTACATTTTTTAAGCCAGAAAATTAGACACCATTCTTACCAGGAAATGGTAGGCAAATAAGACGGATAGTGGAATTTCCTATATCTGCGTTTTATTCCTTGACCTAGACAATTGCGCTACTTACCGTACTTTTGACTGTGCGTATTATATCTAACTCATGCCTTTTCTAGTAAGATCCGCGCTTATACCTACGTTACAGTATAATATATCCACGTTCTGATGTAGTTTCTATAACGAGAGCTCTTAAGTCGTAACTGGAACAGTTTGTAATTACCTGAAACAAAGACAAAAATACATAAGCTCGTTTGAAATTGTCATTTCATGAAAATATCACACAAGCTGAAATGAGACTGGTACATGGCCATTTTTGCCTCGAATTCGAAATCCTCATTGATGTCCTCTGCACTGAGGCTGTTGAAGGGGTCCGTCAGAATCTTACTGACTAACCACCCCGTGTTCCTTCGCACTCTTGCGCCGAGAATGCAGCAATAAAATACTCTCAATGCGGCCCGCCTCTGCAGGCCCCGTCAAGTTAGATAAATGATAATTGTGTTGCAAATCGGTCATTAAATAACAGTTTTACACGTATATTTTGTCGGTGTTCCAACAACACTGGGATGAAGCACCGAACCAAACTTAGAGTGCATAATCTCTGTTCATAAGTTCGTATAATCTATATATGCCTGAGGCAACGAATTAGGAATGATAGCCTGAGGTGACCTTTTGAGGAATGGAACACACAGATTTTAGTGGTCGTCAGGTATCGTGTAGTTAGAACATTTAATTTTAATAAGCCTTTTTAGGGTTCCGTAGCCGAATGGCAAAAAACGGAACCCTAATAGTTTCGTCATGTCTGTCTGTCTGTCTGTCTATCCGTCCGTCCGTCCGACCGTATGTCACAGTCATTTTATTCCGAAACTCCTAAGACTATACATGTGAAACTTGGTAAGTATAGTATAATAAAAAATAAATAGAATTAAGGGGGGCTCCCCATACATAGAACTGAAACTATTTTTTTTTGTTTTTCATCATACCTATACCTATACGTGTATGGTGTCTATAGACAGGTCTTTAAAAATTACATTGTGGTTTCTAAAACCACTTTTTCTTATAGTTAATTGTTTAATAGATATACGCTTTCAAAGTGATAAAATGTGGCGGAAAAATTTTACCACTTTGGAAGCGTTCCCCCTCTAACTTCTATAATAATGGAGTGAAAAATAAAAAAAATATAAGCTGTAGATCTTAATAAAAACTTCCAACGAAAATTGGTTTGAACGAGATCGAGTCAGCACATTTTCGAAAACCGAAAGTATAACTTTGTATTTCATACAAACACTATGAAAAACAAAGTTATTTGGCGTAGTTACTACGGAACCCCTCATGGCCGAGACTAACTCGCACTTGGCCAATTTTTTATCAATCAAGTTCAACTAATAAAGCCTTCTAATAAAGCTCCTTACAACGGACTAATTAAGATATTATTATGGAATCAGGAGGCTGTTACCCATAAACAGAGATCAACATCAAGAATGCATAATGATCTAGTAAGACAAATGATAACTGGCAAGCTAATAACACATTTTCCTTGGACGATACTAATTTATGTAGGAGGTTGAATGCGAAGCGTGTGCGCGCATTTCTATAACGTATATAATTGTAAATCAACATAAATGTTGCAATCTAATTATAACTGTAATAGGCCTTTTTTAAAGCCTGCCGTTTCCTACATAGTTCACCTACTTCAGTATTATTGAGAACTCATCGAAAATTATTGTACATATTTTTTGTTGGTAGATATGATAAAATGGATAATATTTACCTTAATGTTTTGGTTACTCATCATCATCGCCTCCTAAAGGTTGCTTTAAACCGGCCGACAATTTTGAAGACCAGTTTTTTCCTTGTTTTTTAGCTTTTATTTAACATTCAATAGCTTATATGACAATAAACGAAATAAATATTTATGTGCTTATTAAAGCTCGGTCTAATAGTTGATGAAAAACTTCTTTTGAGGCGGGCTTGTGAAAGAAAGTAGATTAAAGGGCCTAAATTATGGCCTGAATTATGAACTATTTTCAGATTTCTACATGTGCCCACGTGTGAATGCATCTTTCCTTATCCTCTTCTCCGAAACCTACGTGAGAAGTTGTGCCTATTTTTGCACAACAACAATTACATCGTAACCCCATTAAATCCTTAGAACTTCACACATTTTCCTTTAATAAAATCATCTGCAATATGACCTAAATAAAATCTAGGACACGTTTATTTTCCTTTACAATTATTTCCAATTCAAGTCACCGTCGAAACGTGATTCTTGTATGATGTCACAGTTCTATAGAAGGCCAAACGTCAGTCAGGTCTGAGTCAGACACAAATGAGTTTATTACTGTTACCAATAAGTGAGCTGCTTTGACACCAACACTGACGGCGCCAGATTACTAATGGCTGCATTATTTTATAGATGCTTGTCGAAATCATATACACAGACGAAAAAAAAAGAAGAAGAAATTTAAACATTCATCAACATCGCTATCAATGGGAAAAGTGCCCAGAACACTGGCTGCATAGCCACGTTGAATGGCAATGCTTATTCTCTGTCCGAAGAAAAGGCCAGCCCTCTGGTCACTTGAAGAGTCGACTAATCGTTTACTGATGCTTGTTAAGAAAGATCGAACAAAATTACGCAAGTTGTCTAAAGCCAATATCCATTTAACAGATCCCAAGATTCATATACCGCAGAATAGGTAACAAAAATGAATGCTTTGAATAGTTTACATAGTGCACAAGTGTGTGCGCAGGTACATGTGCACTCTGTTCCTTTACTCTCATAGCCCGATGTGAGGGCAATCCGACACGACCGGAGAGAGATCAGGCGCAGGATCAACGGCTTAGGGCCAATTTCACCGATCAAATAAATCGCGACCAACTGAACATAAACGGCGTTTTAGTTTTAATCTAAGTTTAAAGTTTGGTTTGGCATTTCACCACCAATATTTAAACTAGTTTAGTGCTAAACGCAGTTATTGTACTAAACGCCCAATTTTGACCGTTTAACGATCTAAACGCGATTATGTGCGCCACCATCTGGTATTTTATAACGTAGCGCGCCCTTTTTTTTTACTGAAGATAGGTTCGCGTTCGCTTCGGCTATATTGTGTTGAAGAAGTGATACTGTTGTGATATTACCTGTTTTGAATATTTAATATATATTTATTTATATTAATTGTTAACTATTTTTACTGGTACTGCTGATTAGGGATTTATAAACAAGACAAAAGTGAGGAATAACTTGTATATTCACAAATATAGACAATACAGACAATCTCAACTTTTATAACGCAAAACTAAGCACAACACAACCGTACACGTCGAGAGCTCAACCCAAAGAGCGCCGGTGATCGCGCCATGTCGACCGGTGTAGCCGCTTCGTTTCCCGCCACAGCACCACTCGCACTAGCTTCACTCGGTGTTGCCAACATAATTACGAATATTTTGAGATATATAATGAGAAGAGTTACTCATTGGCCTTTGAAGAAGATGAGGATGAATTTGTACTTCGACGACCAAACTGGATTCGCGAAAGAGAGGAACACCATATTCAATGTAGTCTGTGATCCACGCTAAACGAACACTGTTTTTATAACCTCACTCACTGTAGCAAGTTGTCAATTGACTTGACAACCGAAGGAATACGTTTTGTTTCATGTATTTTAACACAACTATTGCAATAGTTTTGACAACTTTCAGAGCAAGGACCAAACGCAACGCGAGGTTGCCATTCTAACATGCCGTAAACTCTGTTTTCGTAAACGCGATCAACGATCGTGGCGTTTTGCTCTGTGAAATGCAATCGATGTTAAACGAGATAAAATCTTGATAGTAAACGCAATTAGTGTAAACGCAGTTTTACTGATCGCCGTTTTAGAGACGTTCGGAGAAATTGGCCCTTAACGTCCTTTCCGAGGCACGGAGGTTATCACACCAACAACTTCCTAACTCCGGGCTACTACTGAGAAATTTCTAACAAAAAAGCCCAATAGCAATTTTTGCTCGACCCGGGAATCGAACCCGAGAACTCTTGCTCAGTAATCGCGCTTTTGACCACTATGCCACCGAGGCGGTTAAGGTTTACATATATACAGAGTCAGCCTATATCGTTCCCAAGAGAGGGAACTCCGTAAGGGAAAGGGCTGTAATCCACCATGCGGATCCAGTACGGGTAGATGATTGTTGCAGTACTGCATGTCTACGTATATTCTGTGTGAAAGAGTAACAAACATTTATCCATCCTTACAAACTTTCACATTTATAATATTAGTAGGATAGGATAGCCAAATGAATTTACATTGCTGAAGAGAAAACAATACATCGAAAAGAAACTTTTTTGCAAAAAATAAAACCGACTTCCATATCAAAACACTACAAAGCCAAAAATAACTTTAATTTCGGTAGTCGGTGTTATTGGTTTTGTATTTTCTTTTTTTCAAACCGCCTTCCGAAATTGAAGTAATTTTTGGCTTTGTAGTGTTTTGATATGGAAGTCGGTTTTATTTTTTGCAAATGTTTCTTTTCGATGTATTGTTTTTTTTTCACGCTTTTTAGTACCTAGGTCGGTTTGTAATTTATCTAGTTACAAAAGCCAAAATGTCAAAGGTAACATACATAAAAAAAAAGTTTAAGGTGAACTGAGAACCTCCTCCTTTTTTGAAGTCGGTTAAAAAGATTAAAGCAATACAACGTAAATACACGGTCACCTAAAATAGTTTTTCCTATGCAATAGAGTGACGAGTGAGTGAGTTGTATTAATTAACATTTGTATCAGTATCTTAATAACTAGCAACCACATAACGCGTAAAAAAATTATAGACTAACTAGCTATGCCCGCGACTTCGTCCGCGCGGAATAGTGACTTTCGGCAGCATTTTTAACTTTTTAGGCTAATTATTTTGAAAATAAAACACATACATAATTTAAATGCCGTAGGTACTTATTAATATCGAATCAAAAGTCATAAGTTTCAAGCTTCTAGCTTTAAAAAAGACGTAATTTCCATACAAACTTTCATCCCCTATTTCAACCTTTTTTCACATTAAAAAGCAGCCTATGTCCTTTCTCAGGCTCTAGACTATGTCCGTACCAAATTTTATTATAATCGGTTCAGTAGTATAGGCGTGATTGCGTAACACACAGACAAACAGAGTTACTTTCGCATTTATAATATTAGTAAGGATTAAAATAAAAGGTAAAGGTTCAACAACAAATCGCTACTATTTTATTTAAAATTACAAGTATAAGTAACCCGGGAAGTATTCTGGAAGGAATTTCTTTAGTATAGTGTATTTATAATCCTTTACTACATTTTATTTAATTTAAAACAGTTTCAATAAACATCAAACTCAAGGGAATACCAACTATTGACCGACTGAATGAAATTAGCAAGTAACAAGACTATATATCTTACATAACACAACTATAACTCTCCCTAACTCGCTATATGGGTAAAACTATTAAGGCCATGCAGATTTATATCCTCAAGAAGCTAATTATTTCAAAACAAGGCTGGAATGAATACATAACAAGCTGAATGAGCAAGAAAAAAAATATAAATAAGCTACGGATACAAAAATGGAGGCAGTTAATGAAGTGATTAATGATTATTACAGCGTAGTATGTGTGCATGGCTGATTTCTTAGATCTTAGAAAAAAGGATGAATATGTTTTCATATAATATTGCGAAGATGTACGAGCATTTGTATCTTATAAATATTCTCTGTTAGATGACAGAAGGCCTAAAAGGAAGAAAAATCTACATATATACTCGTATATTTTTATTCGCACTGAATTGCCAAATGATGGCCTTAGATGGGAACCAACATAACGGAGACATAAAATATTTTTTAAGAATTATTCCGTTCGGATCCTCCTGATCTGATCCCCTGCTTGTATTATTTTTTGTTTTTTTCCGGTCTGATCCCCTTACTCTTTTTGAATGCTAAGTACAGTCATGATAAAAATAGTTCATGTAGTAAAATATTAGTTTTTATTTGTTCAAAACCATCACTGGTTTTTGTTTAATCCACTTGGTCTTTTAATATTTGACCATCTTAATTCAATAACAAAATTTTAACCTAAAATTACTAAAAAATAGTCACGAATTGTGGCTTTATTATATGTATTACTAAATAGAAAAAATGAAGAAAACTACCTAAAACTATTCCAATTATTAAAAGAATATCTCTCGAAGAAGAATATCTATCACTCCAGACACAAGCATATTTAACTTAGTTGGAGGGGTTAACAAGATTGCTAGTAATGTGAATTCTACCCACACTGTTAGTAAAATATATATATATCCCAGAATGGAAGCCGCTGAAATATATGACGGACTTCGAGCATTTTGTTTGTTGTCATTCGACTACGGAAACCTAAAAAGGGTCCAAACCGGATGCGGTAACTTTTATTTTTATTACTTGGCCAAGAGGAAAATTAAGTGTTTGTTTCTCAATACTACACGTTTCCATTACTAAAAGAATTATATACAAACAGTATTTTAATAACCCTGTACGTATATTTATGCTAACGCTCCAAAATCTCGTTTAGGGTATCCGACCGGAATAAAATATTTAACTTTAATTGTGATACCCTACGTGGTGGATCCAGCTGGAATAAAAAATAATTATAAAATAAAACCGATCCCCCAAGGGATCAGATCAGGGTATCAGATCGGAAGAACTCATTTTTAATACAAATGTAACTGTAAAACAAACGAAAAAAAGGTAGTTGCGGTAAATATAAAACTTTGCTTAGATTAAGACAAATGTCGTGATGAGGGCAAAAGGCAAATTAAAGAATTGGAACTACAAAGCAATAATTTTTTCTCTTAATTAAAAAAAAAAACAGAATGCCGCATCCATATTTCCCGTGCATCCGTTCTTAGGCAGCTTCCCTTATCTATTCAAATGGGCCGAGTATGCAGCCCAGAATGTCCGCGCAATGTTATCAAGTGTTGCTAGCGTAATGCTAACCGTCTGAGATTTGAGGCTGTGGCGTACCAAGGTTTACAAATGACCTATATATATATACATATACAACGTGCAATTTAAAGGGTATATACATACCAAGTGCACGGCTTCTTTGGACGATAATAAACGATATGCCAAGGGTTTTCTAATCCTATGTCTACATGTGTGGAGCATATTAGAAATTTCAATACATTGATACCAGAGACCGAATTTTTCAAATGAATAAGAATGAAGAGAATTATCGTTTTATTGGCAAGTGACGTGGAAAGTGATGACCTTCATAGTGCTGTGACACGTTTGATATTACTGGTATTCAAGAAACATATGAAACCAATAATTTGGGGTCAATTCTGTGAGTCACTTATTTTGAGCTGAAACTTTGCATAGAGACTCCATACCAGATGTTGTCTTCAGTCCTTTTGGATAGATATAGGATTTCCGTTACACGTTATATAGTCCTCCCAACCGATTTCGGTCACGGCTACTAGTCTCATAATTGATTAGCCATCTGCGCAGGAGATATTATAGTGCACAAGTATGCGCGAAGGTACAGATGCACTCTCTGTTCCTTTACTATCAGTGTTCGATAGGACGGCAATCCGACACGAGCGGAGAGTGATCAAGCGCAGGACCAACAACTTAACGTAATTGCAGAGGCACGGAGGTTATCACACCACCACCTTCCAAACTCCGGGTTACTACTGAGAAATTTCTATCAGAAAAACCCCAATAGCACTTTGTGCCCGACCAGGAATCGAACCCGAGACCTTTTGCTTAGCAGTGGCGCTAGCGATCACTAGGCCACCGAGACAGTAATACCTATTACCTTTATACCTAGTAGTGCTTGAAGGATGGAATGTTGTAGATAAAGTGTCTTGGCTAAAACCGCAAATTGTGGTGAACACCGTTAATTTTAAATTGAAAAGAACAAGCCTTTGTTTTTCTTGACTGAAGCAGTTTTGTACTAACTTTTATATCAAATTTACTTAAACTTTAGATCTTTTAGGACGTCCAGCGATTCAAATTTGGAAGACGAGTATTTGTTCTATCAATCTTATTTATTTTTAATTAGTTTTTAATGAATAAACTTCACAATCGAGACTTGTAATCATATTGTACATAGTTTTACTATTGTCTAGATAGACGCTTCCCGTTAATATGGAAAATTATGATTAATTATTAAAAATCAGACACACAATTCACTCTTGACTTAAAAACCCCCAGATTAAAGCTATCAGGAAACACAGCCACCGGCAGGAAATCCCCCTCCCTAGCTGTAGATGCCTAGCTGTAAGTGCCTGTAGGCACAATGAAAGTATTACCCAAACGTTTGGTGCGTATCACCCATCCACCAAATAACGTTGAGACATCAAGTAATAACATAAAAGTTCTAATAAAATAAATTATCTTGTCGTAGGATTAAACCTAAAATACTAAAAAACAACGTACTAGGAAATAAATAATCCTTACAATACTAATTTTCTCATTATCCATAATTATAATTATTGATATTCAACATAATCCTCACCTTGTCCTTGATTTTCCTTGGGTTTTACCGATATCATTACATGGATCATAAACGATGTATTTACATGTAATAGCCGTTTTAACATCCCCTGATATGGGCATTACAAATCGTAACTAAAGGTGCAACAAGTGTCATAAAACCAATATGGCTTGGACTATCGAGGCAGTGCTGATCATAAATCCATCTGCACCGTTCATTTATTAGTCTAAATAAACCAATTAAATGCAAAACATAGCAAAACGAACTTAAATATAAAATATGTAAAGACAAAGTATTTGAGATTTCTGAAGACCTTTATGTCTTGCGAAAAATGATCTTGGATTTGCAGGGTCAAGATCATTTTTCGTAAGACTGTAAGGTGAGTGTAAATTTGTGTCCAAGATTCTCGATTTAAAAGGCCCTGACTTATCAACATCATTTAGGTATTGTCGACAAGTCATTATTGGTACTGTCATTGGTAATAACTTGAATATCTTCACATATAAAACTGTAGTGATTTCAAAATATAACCGTGTTTTCTCAAGTGCTTATAGTTATGTCTTAGTAAGTGCTTCTCCTCTACATTTGTTGTGCGCATTTATTTCCACGACATATGACCCGTCAGCCTTTAAAGCGAGAGTGAATAGGCATCTTCTGGGCTCGCTCGTTCTATCGTAGACCTCATCTAACGCGTATCATCAGGTGTGATCGTAATCAAAAGCGGGCTCATCTATATTAATATTGTAAAGAAGTAAAATTTGTTGTACGTTTGTATGTTTTTTTTTTTTTAATTGATTTGCGTTTGACCACCATCTCACCTGATGTTAAGCGATGTTGTGGTGATGTAGGGGGTAATATCAGGAACGAATGATCCAATTCTAAAAATATATTCTTTGATAGTAAGGTACAGTATTGGTGCGTGCTATAAGGATATAAATTTTGTTGATACTTAGTTAGGGATCAATGTACAAAGATTTGGAAAGAACACTTTGACGAGAGATCTCTATCCAAAGGCATTTGGTACAAGACTATACAGCCATGTCTCACCCGTGCACCTTGGTTTGCAGATTCTGGACTGAGTAGATTAGGTATCGTGACTGCCCTAAGACTTCGTTCCGGACACATACCACTAAATAAATTTTCCCATATGATGTAAAGTCAACACTCCTAACTGCACCGAGTGTGGTGTAGTTGAGGATGTGTACCATGTGTTGGCCGAGTGTGCCCGGAATGAGCCTGAAAGGATGACCTTAATGCTCACCTACAATATTTAGATCTGCGGAAATTAGGCAGGTGTAATATGGTCCTTGCCCAGCCTCTGTCAGAAAACGCAAAGAGAGTCTATAGATTAGTAAATTTAGCAATTAAGCGTAGACCTAGATTAGACTTAGACTAGAATTAAGTGTAGAGAGTAAGTTGTTATTGTGAGGCCTATGAGGGTGGCATGATCATGTCTAATCAAACCCTCTTTAAAATGAATAAAGATTTAAAAAAAAAAAAGTATATAAATTACTT
Organism: Tholera decimalis; assembly: GCA_943138885.2. NCBI lineage: Eukaryota > Metazoa > Arthropoda > Insecta > Lepidoptera > Noctuidae > Tholera > Tholera decimalis. The sequence continues at coordinate 9,969,690 of OW964570.2, forward strand.
CGAAATAATAATAATAATAATAATATTCCACAACTTTCACACAACGCCATCTAGTCCCAAACTAAGCAGAGCTTGTGGTATGAGTACTAGACAACTGATAAACATACATATATATTTCTAAATACATACATATTATAGATAAATTACACCCAGACAAAGAACAAATGATCGTGCTCATCACACAAACATTTGTCCTAGGTGGGAATCGAACCCACGACCTTACGCATAGCAGTCAGGGCCACTGACCACTATACCAACGGGCCTGTCATGAAATCAACGCGGACTGAGTCCCTGACAAAATGCTAGTCAATAATAAAAAAAATGTGTCCGTTTACGATCAGTTGGCACACGCACTAACAGTGTTGTCAGCAAGAACAACAAAACATATAAAAAAAATAGTCTATTTTACAGTTCCGTTTTTCAACATAGTCCAAGTTATACTAGCTACTTTATAAATACTGTAGGTACTTACGCCCTCTGCATTACACAACAGGGCTGACTAGCTAAGCAAAACTTTGAGCAAGCCAAGCAAGTACTTGTTGGAGTAATAATTAGCACATGAGTGGGAGTCATTAGTCAGAATCTGACGCAGCGTAATATTGGTAATAGTTTCCGTTGAGCCTTGGAGACTCAACCTCTTTCTCTTTGGAATGGAATAGGGCTGGTATGACTGAAAGAAAATACAAGACGAAAGATGGTTCTTTTGTTTTTTCAAAAGTGCAAGCATAATTTCGGCGGGCAAAACTAGGATGAGGGATGCACAAAGCCGAGACCATGCATGCAGGCATGCATGTACCAACCTATAACGTTCACACAGCTAGAACAAAGGCTTCCCGTCATAGTATTTGCTTCCCGTCTATGAGAGGGGTGAACGGCAATCTAACAAGTGTCTCTAGATTAAGCCTTTAAGAAAATGTTTTACCTAGTTCTATGATTAGTTTTTTTTGTTTCTCAATCGTAAAACCCTGGGCACTATTTTGTATAATATTGCTTGTCAATATACAAGCATATACCCTACATCTAATTAGACCGCTTAAGATAACGTTCTCAAGTTTAGTTGAAGAATTCCCTTGACTAAGTTCGGGCTCCATCATCAAACCAGGAACATAGTAAATATCTTACCAAATTTTGGCCAGTGTAAGAAGTATAAAATGTCAGGAAATGCTTGAAAAATGGATGATTTAAATCCCACCGGACATACAATCAAAGCGAGTGACAACAAAGCTTTAATAAAAATGAAAAGAACATTTATATAAGAGAAAAACTTGGGCACTTCTACGTATTTTAAATTCAAAGGCAAGAAAAGTCATCTGTACAAACAATTCGTCATAACATAAATGTTTTTCAGTAAAGTTATTAACAGATGAATGAATAATACATATTAATAAGAAGTCCATGGCGATTGTTATTAGTTTCGGTTCAATAAAAACAAGTTCTAAAAATCTTACAAATAAAATATGGTGTCGACTTTGCGGTTGTTTACAAAAATAATAATCAACGGAGAGACAAAATTCTTAGAAAATGTGGCATCATTTTGCTTAAATAAGCTCAATATTGCATTCGATCATTCATTCAGTCACTCATTCAAATTAAGTCTTACGTCATAATTCGAACCGTAAGGGTTTCAAAACAACCATAGACCACGAGATGCTTCGGCGGCCATAGTTACAGAGGAGGTTGCATTGTCAAAATATTAATTGCAAACTAGTTATTTTTCATAGTCAGTCTAAATTTAAAAACGAAACTTTAACAGTTGATCAGCTGGTTCTTCAGCTAGGAATTTCACAATGCTTTAACTCAAATTTTATTTTTAACAGATACTGAATACGATTGCGTCTCTTAGCCTACACATATAGTCTAAAATGTCATTCATCTAAATAATTAATTGTGGACAAATATAAAAAATATATCAATAGATGTAACTCATTGTTATGCTCATTACAAGTGCGAAGCCTTATTTCAAATGTCTCTACCCGCTGTGAGTGGAGCGGAGAGGAGTGTCAGCCTACTTCTAACTAAAAACCCATCCTGTTCCTTCAGTTTCCCTTGCGTTTCGGGGCCGCGGTATCTAGTAAGAACTTTCCCGCAACCCCAGCAGCCCTTTAGTCTATAAGGAGTACGTGGAACACGACGTGTCGTCAACTTGAGAAAATTTCGGGGCCTGAAATGCTATCAATAAGATATTTATTTAGTTTAATTAAGATTAATTTTGTAATTTACCCATTATTGAATAAAGATTATTTATAATAATTATTTATTTATAAGCAATGAAGTCCCTAGTCGCATTCCGTACTCTGTGAAATCGACAAATGAATCACTCCAAACAATTTGACAACCCTATTTAGCACAGTGTAGGCGATTCGAAAAGCTGCCTACCTCGACTAGCGCCGACTAAAGTGACATTATGCGAAATTATCAAGACATTTAACATTTAGTCTAGAATCTTGTCTGCAGCGTGTCTGAAATGTTTCCTCTGTGGCAAGCGGACAGCCTCGACAGTAATACTGGTCTAAAGATATGCAAAATCAAACTAAACAATATCCAAACGTTTTATCTAGTCTGGTAGATAACCTAGTATCTAGCTTGGAACCTTGATATGTGTTAGAGAAAATGTCAAGGATTGTTTTACATTTTGGGTATTAATTAGGTCGAATTCGCATCAAGTCTTTTGTCTAGCAAAATGGACGACTCTGATTAGTTCCTCACCACATGACAAGAAAATTAATCTTCACATCAAATCAAAAATTGCTATAGGCATACATGCCTTTTAATATGACCACGCATATTTAAAACGTATGTGCAACATACATATATGTATGCCTGTAGCAATTTTTGATCTCTCTGTCTGAGAAAAGCAGCAGAGGGAAATAAATAGGCAATTGATTTTCGGTTATTAATATAATTAACTCCATCGGTAACTTAAAAAAATATTACCTACTTATGTACAATTTCATCATAATCAAATTGAAGGATCACATTTTTAAACACAAAAATAATAATTGTAAATACTTTTTCAAAAACGCCACAAAAAAGATTTTACAGTTATAAACAAATCAATATTCTTGCAGTCAGATGCAATTGATAACATTTAACTGCTTCACACACCTTCTGTTTAGAACATTTTTGTCCTTATACGGGTCGAGATTTGTAAAAAACAAGTTATTATTATTAATGATTTGTTAGATTTGTGTCTTTCTTAGGATGCAATAACTATGTGAGATTCGCCTTAAGGCGGATCTCAAAAAATCTAAACTGTTACATGAGTCAGCAATTGATCATCCCTGTGTCTTCGTTCCATCAACTTTTGGCCGTCTGTCGTAAGATAGATGCGCAGGTGCTCTGCGCATTGGCTAAGAATGGTGAAACTTCAGGAGCACGCAGGTGGGTGCAGTTGGCAGACTTTCCCACAGCCACTGATACAGGTGAGCTGAAGAACATAAGATCACAGAAGATAGAATGTGGAAGTTGAGGAACCTGGTTAGCAGATTATTTATTCAGGTTTCCGTTGCATAATCAGTCGGCACTCTAAATGAAGACCTGGTTAATTAACTCGGAGATGAGGAGATATGTAGGCGTTCAATCTAAAAGGATCCATTTCTCGGCATTTAGCTTCCGAGATATAAGAAGTTTTGTAAGTTGAGTGAAATAATAGCATTTCGCGATTTTAATTGATTATTAATAAATGCTCAATTCTCTACAATGTCATATGACTTGACTTTATACGATGTTTCTAAGTATCAGAAACTTTAAGAGAAAAGGTTAGTAAAAGGTATCGGTAAGGTAAGGTAATGTTTATATTTTTAGAATAAAATACATATCAATGTCCCGTACTGATCTCTATTTAAATAATTTAATGAAAATTTGAGATTATAGATATGTAATTTCTTAACAGGTGACACTAGCCACAATAAACATTGTTCTGTTCCTATAATAATTTTAAAAAAAGCTTATAATGTTAGTTACTTCATAGAGTAGGAATATTTCATTTTAGTTTTTTTATTGCTTATAATAAGTTGATTTCATGGAGAGAATCAATGCTTTTTTTAAACTTCAAATGTAAATTTTAATAAATGTGCCAGTTTTGAATATTGTTTCAATCCTTACTATCAATTGACTATTGATACCGAATGTAATCTTAACTCAATACCCCACTACTGGACCCTTTTTGCTTGGACGCCCACATATAGTAGCCATAGCATAACTATGCGACCAGAAATATATACACATTGTAATGTTTCTTCATAAGCTAAGTAATTTCACTTCCTTCTCGATTTCCAAGTTTAAAATTGAGGCAAAGCTACAAAAAGTTTCTAAAAGGAAATCTTAAAGTATCCTTAATTGCGTGACCTGCAAAGCTCATTGAAATGTTTTGACAAATGTAAATTATTCGTTGGAGAATTTTCCTAGTCTTGCAACTTTGTATGAAACTATGAACCTGTATTTCCAGGCAACATTATCATTATTATTAATCAAACACAATTCTAAATACAGTGCAAGTCCAGATCATAAATCTTATATTAGCATAGCGGCACAGGCATCGAACTTGCAACAAACCGGTGCACTTTCGCTAGCCTCGCCTTTCGCAACTGAGCTGCTGGTTATAAGTTAATAAGCTGTTATCTGGGTTTTTATGGTTGTACTTTCCTTGAGAGAATGAAATCTCATACAACAGTGTGGCAGGCAGAACCTAAGGTGTAAAACGAAACATAAACTTTACCATACTACACCATTACACTATTGCTGTGCACCTCTTCAGATACAAGCATATGTAGCTTAATTAGAGGTGTTAACAAGATTGCTCTACCCATATTGCGATCTACCCATAGTGCTAGCTCGCTAAAAATTTTTTTGCAAAAAATAGAACCGACTTTCATATCAAAACACTACCTTCCGAAATTAAAGTTATTTTTGGCTTTGTAGTGTTTTGATATGAAAGCCGGTTCTATTTTTTGCAAAAAAAAAAATTATTAAATAACTAGCTGATCCGCCACGACTTCGTTCGCGTAGTATCCTACCCCTACCCAACCGATACCACTACCCCTACCCTACCAATACCCTACCCCTATCCTATCCCTACCCTACCCCTACCCCTACCCTACCCCTACCCTATAACAACCCTACCCCTACCCCTACACTACCCCTACCCTATACCAACCCTACCCCTACCCTATACCAACCCTACCCCTACCCTACCCTACTCTACATTTTATTTAAAAAACGTTTGTACAGGAAATAGAAAAGGGCTGTTTTGAGGGTCTTCCCGGTTGTTTTTTTAATTTTTCTCAAATTTTAAACCTTCCCTAGAGCTCCACAAATATTTCAAAACCAAGATAAGATAAATTCGTTCAGCCGTTCTCGAGTTTTAGAGAGACTAACGAACAGCAATTCATTTTTATATATATAGATGTTCGTGATGATGATGACACCCGCAGTGACATCAGTTCATCCGTGATCATGGCGTTTGCAACAGTACCGAAATATTGGAAACTCGACACTACACATAGTAAATATCCTGTTTAAAGTTATAACGATACTGTTAGTGACCACGTTAGCCTTAAAAACTTAGATCTGTTTTTATATTTGTCGTTAGCCAGTTTTACCAAACTTTCAATAGTATCGTAACTTCCTAGTCACATTCAAGAATTAAGCATAAATAAATTTAAAGTTGAGAACATTTAAAACGGAAGATATGCGAAAAAGCTCAAACACTATATTGAGACACGGTCAAATGCTATGCATTGAGTTTGGCAGACGCTTAACCAAATCAATCGAATCTCGAAGCCATAAAATTTTACCAAGTAAGTAGGTATAGAGGACTATAATAAACCGACAATAAATGGTTTGAATATAATACAAATGTAGCATCTGACACACTCTAACAGACCAAAAGTGAAATGTTTGTGCTCAAAAACCTAATTCAAAAAGTAATAAGACAGAAGATTATGATCTCAATCAGTTTGAAGACTACAAATGAACGGTAAATGGCTTGGACATAATAGGAAGTTGTTTTTTTGTGAGTAAAACAAAAGGTACAGGTGCTGCAATTTGTAACTTATAAAGAGGAAACATTTATTGAATAGACTCCGGGTATACTACACCCAAAAAAATATTATGAACCTCTGCTATCTCACTGCAGGGCAAAGGCCCACCATACTCCTTCCAAAAAAAATCCATAAATGAAAAATAAATTATTAATTCTTCCATTATTCTTTAAGTTTGACTTGGTGTGCCCTATAACTAATAAGAAAGAAAGAAGAAAGCAAAAGTATTTATTGCCAACAGACAAACGACATGCTAACAATATTAAAAATGTATTTAGTTAGATATTGACAATTTACGAAGAAAAAGGAAACAACAAAAAACAAGGCAAATGCACGTCGTGGCCGTGGCAACAAGACTCCCACTCAGCATAATGATATGCCATGGGCATGCCCACAGCACGGCGCTGGTTTTCAGTGGTTGCCTTAAAAATATAACGTACGGAAATCAAGTCTGGCAAATAATTTTACTTAAATAATTGATACAATAATATTAAAAAAATACAGTAAAATAATAGTACATTATGGTACAAGTGTGTAATGTTGGTGATTACCGCTGAGGCGCCATTGAGACCCGAGCCGTAAGGTGAGGGTCTTAAGAGAGCCGAGGACGGTAATCATCAATACACACGTGTATCATACGACGTTTTTCAACACACTTGCGAGGAAAAAACAAATATGTATTGCATAAATCGTTTAATTATTAAAACAATTGGTGAATGTACAATTTTCAAAACGATATTGGATTGTTTTTTATGGCAATTTCACAGTTTGTGTTACATTGGTACTTGCCACTTCTTTAGTACCTTCATTTACTTCTTGTGTAAATGTCGGCGACAAAGGTAAATCATACAAATTACTGGAAGGAGAGGGCACCAAATAACTCACGCTAGTAGATGTACATGGTTGTGGTTCGGGGCAAAACTTTTTTGCCTTTGGCTCCAAATTAATGGCTTGCGTTATTTTGTCATTGATTTTTGCTTTGTTATGAATTGAGTCTTCTATGTACGATTCAGCGATTGCGTCAGAACGCCATCCACCATGTCGCTTCAAAGTTAGTATATCAGCCCCCGAATCAGCCAACATTGTAGCCGACGTTCTTCTAAAACTGTGTCCAGTGTAAAAATCGGCCTCAGGCAAACCTAAATACTTCGCTATTTCTCTTGGCATATTACCAAATTTGTTAATACCGATTGTTTGTGCAGTACATTTTCCTTTCTGAAAGTTTTGGAAAAAGCGGTCATTCTTTGTTTTTGTTGAACGGAGATCTTGGTATTTTTTCACTATTTCACGAAACGTTCCTTGGATTGTAAAAGATCGTGGAATCTTGGTTTTAGTCTGGGTAATTTTGACAAGAAGCATATCTCCGTGGATTTCTACATCTTTTGTTGTAATATTGTACAGCTCTTGTCGTCTACAAGCACCAGTAACACCGAATATTAAGGCAACCTGCAAAGAAATCAATTAATTAGTTCTAAGAAATTATGCTAAAGTTACATACACACTTGTATATTGTAGATTCGTTTCGATTAAAAATATGAAACGTACCTTTGTTGCTAGATACTGACTATCCGGAGCCTCATTCAAAAACTTTTCAACGTCGGCTGGTGACAAAACTTTAGATTTCCGACCAATATATCCATCCGAGCGTCTCTTCAAAAATGCCATCAGGTTACAGTACGTTTTGATATCAACACCATATTTGAGCTTAACCATGCTTCTTAACATGGAATAGATGCACCACAGGGAGCTAGGTTTGTATGTATTGGCGAGTTCAGAGAAATACGCCAAAAACACATTTTCAGAAAATGACTGGGTTTTTTTGTTGCTCTTCCATTGCAGGAAACTATCGTAAGCAGCTAAATACTTTTCTCTAGATTTTGCAGGTATTAGGCTTTCGTTTGCATTTTGTGCTGCATTTAGTATTTCTGGCGGGGTTAAATCAATCAATTGTTCATCTTCTGTACTAAAACCTGACATTTTTATAATTATTTACCACACAGCAACAAATGCGATACAAACAAAATATGAAAATTAGGGGAAAATTGGGAAATGGCGCGCAATTTTTTTTTTTTGCACGCGCCAAATGTAAGTTGATTGATTACAGCCATACAGCCTACTTCAAAATGATAATTTTTGTGATAAAATGCAAATATTTTATAAGAAATTATTGTGAATTATAAATAATTTGATAATAATAAATGTTTTTTCGTCTTAATTAGGGACACATTTATTTATTTCAAAAATGTAAATAGATTTTCGGTGGCATAAAACCTCTTTGTTGTTACAAAAAAAAAAAAAAAAACTGTATTACCCGGTTAAATTGAAAATGCTCTGTTTACTCGCATATAATTTGCAGTTAGGTACTAACTTAACTTTGTAGGGATCATTCTATTATGCACTAGTGTGTAATATTATTATGCACGTGTATGTTATAGTTCGGTTTATGGCCCTAAGAACGATATAATAAGGCTCACTTTACGAGCAAGTGTGTTGAAAAATAAATAGTGAAACACAAGTCCCATGACGGTCACGTGATGAGTGATATATGTACTTCGTGTTTCGTATAATATGTGTGTGTATGTCTTTATATAATGAGAGGTGTAGACGGGAGCGTAAGTACTGTATCTAAGTAGCCTCGTGTCACTGCGTAGAATGCGATGCCGTCTCGAACCGCGTGTGTATGCTCATTTATAACCGACTTAAAAAAAGGAGGTTTACAATTCGTCTTGAACTTTTTATTTTTTTTTATTTTTTTATTATGTATGTTACCTCATAACTCGGAGATGGCTGGACCGATTTGGAAAATTCTTTTTTTGTTTAAAATGGTATACTTTCTAGTTGGTCCCATTGTCGTCACGTTTGGATCTGATGATGGGATCATGGAGAAATCGAGGGAACTCTTCAAATATTATAGGCACACCTATAGCGTTTTGGGTATTTCTTATAGTACCTTGTGCAGTTGCTCTCGAAAAGCGCCATTTGAGGAAGTGGAACTGATGATGAAGACCCCAGATGGCCACCGAAACTACTCAATAATAAGTATTTCGTTGATTGCGATTAGATTACTTGAATATGGATGTTAAGCACTTTATGCTCGTCACAATGCATATGGTGAAGTAGAGCTGATGGTGATGTACCAGGAGAACTCCTCAAAAATTAACGGCTCTGCACCGGGAAAAGCAACATTTTGTAGCAGGTGTTACAAAAGCCAAAATGTCAACTACTTATTAGTTGACATTTTGGCTTTTGTAACTAGATGAATTACAAACCGACCCACTAAAAAGCGTGAAAAAAAGCTTTTTAGCAAAAAATAGAACCGACTCCCATATAAAAACACTACAAAGGCAAAAATAACTTTAATTTCGGAAGGCGGTGTCTTTAGTTTTGTATATATTTTCGTTTTTGACACCGCCTTCCGAAATTAAAGTTATTTTTGCCTTTGTAGTGTTTTTATATGGGAGTCGGTTCTATTTTTTGCTAAAAAGTTTTTTAATAACCAAATTTGATATTCTGATTTTCAGACTTAGTCCAGTTGATGAATCCTTAGTAACTAAGTTACTCCAAAATATAATTTTGCTATCTGGGGTTAACCCATTTGTCATCCAACGATACTAAACGATAACATAAGCGTCAGCACTACGTGACGAGCTAAGAAGATGAAATGACGCAAAAGCATCGACACCAGTACTAGCGTTCCCCACGATTGGCCTACCCTTCTAACGTCATTATTTTCACGTTAGGATCAGGATTAGTCCTTTCATATATTATTTCCTACAAACATACAGATAGTTTAAAGCCGTTTTCTAAATAGCTTTGGTTTTGATAATATGGCCAATTTCCGTTATAACGGGCTGTCTTTCAATTTCAAACACAAACTCCAGCTCTCGCAAAAGATAAACATTTACAAACACAATGGAAGCCCATCTAAAATATGGCTCATAAAGGTCAATATACACCGTATAGGAAACAGAATTCAATCAACATTAAGGTTCATTCACACTTCTATTTGCGAATGTTAGCACTTTTAGTGTTTTACGATTCCTGTACACTGCACTAGTAGGTAAACCATATATTTGAGCTCAGGTTCAATCAATTTTGAACCGTAACATGTTATTATAAGAACGATAGCCGTGTGATTAATTTTGAGATCGAGTATAGAGGTAAACTAATAATCTCCTAGTAGACTTTAAAAGGTTTTGAACCCTAATCCGGGGTAATAAGAGCAGTTGTATGTATTGATTAATTTTGAGATCGAGTATAGAGGTAAACTAATAATCACCTAGTAGACTTTAAAAGGTTTTGAACCCTAATCCGGGGTAATAAGAGCAGTTGTATGTATTTGTCGCTATGGTCGCAATATTGATTCTAAATAACCTAGGGAGGTTAAGTTAATAAAGGAATCTAATTATATTTCCCGATACGTAGGTATCAACGCGGATTTCAGATAAAATTGGAATAAGAGGATATAAACCATTACATATGAAGCATGATATTAAGTCTTTGTCTGTAGATATAGAATGCCGTGATGTCGATCCTCATTGACCCATTATAGGAAGACTAGCCAGATTTCCTCATCGTTTTTCATCGGACGAGAACTAAACATCTGGCTCGACAGGATTTATTAACATTCGTATATCGTATATGGACGGAGAGACAATACTAAAAATCAAAAGAGCCCTCGTAAATACTGAAACAATAAATCATCCATATATTATCATCTTCCCACAACATAGTAAAAGCCTATTTTTGTCAATTACTTAAAATAAGATCTTGATTTAAGATGTAACTGAAGGTAAAACAGATAATCTTCCTACATTTATCATAAAATTCATGCTTATGATAGATTTATGAATATCGACTAGGTACTAAGAGGATCGTTAAAATAGTTTAAAAAAGAGAAGTTCCTTTGAGTAAGCAATATCTTCAATTTTTGTGTAGTCATGTTCGACATTATTCTTACTAGCAGAAAAATATTTCTATAACGAATTGGCAACAAATAAATAAAATTGGCCAAGTGCGAGTCAGACTCGCCCATGAAGGGTTCCGTAGTAACTACCCATGAAAAACATAAATGTGAAATGAGAGCCAAGTTCAATATTATCATAAATGCGTTGGTTGTTGACTTCAACGACAAAAGAAGTGAAATCTAAATGGGTGCCAAGTTCAATGGTCAGTCCTGAAATTTATTTATAACAACATAAAATATCATTTATTCTTATAACTTAGGAGAATATATTGTAGCCTAAGGTTTGACCTGGCTAGTTCTTATATACGAATTATTATGTTCGATGGTTAGTTTCTACCAGCAAGCCTTCGGAATAATAAAATAAGAACCGACAAGTAACAGGCTTAGAACTTGCAAAGGCTATAATATAATTCGTATATGAAAACTAGCCAAGTCAGACCTTAGGCTAAAATAAATAATAAATAATAATTAGGGAATAAATGATATGTTATGTTGTAATAAATAAATTTCAGGACTGACCATTGAACTTGGCACCCATTTAGATTTCACTTCTTTTGTCGTTGAAGTCAACAACCAACGCATTTATGATAATATTGAACTTGGCTCTCATTTCACATTTATGTTTTTCATGGGATATCATTACTTTTTGTAGTTTTGTACATAAATTAGTAGTAGGTACTTACTTATAACAAAATTAGTACTAAATGGTTTTTTGTTAAACTACTGTATTTTCCTATGTTTACGGGTTATAATTGTCCTTTTTGTGTTATTTTCTATATTTTCTTGTACCTTTGAAATGTTCGAATGAATTGCTCATTCAGTATCCGGAATTCTTGTTACGCGTTTTGCCTCCATGGTGTAGTGACCCTCTAAGATAATAGGTGGCGCTAGTGGTTGTAGAATACGGTTAGTTACGCGTAATAAATACGAACATTTACTATATTCTTATTTATAAGTACAAAAACAGAAATATTTGGATTAAAAAATTAAGGGTGGTATTTAACTCGTTATATATTCACGTAAAGATCTTAAAATCCACATATAGAGATTTACAGGCACTAATTATAAGTTAAGTGAAAATTATAATAAAATGATAAAAAATTACCAGTTTTTGATTTTTTCCTTTGTATTCACCTAATTACCTATCTTCATGCCAAATTTGAACTTTCTAGGTCATCTGGAACTGGGTTATAGTTTTGATCTATAGGTCAGTCATAAAAATGACGATTTTTGGACGTTAATATCTAAATAACCGTTTGAGATATGTTTATAAAATATGGAACACGTATGTATCTCGCCAGTCTCAATATATGAGCCAAATTTGACAAGTTTAAGTGAAATAGTTTTTGAGTTGAGAGGGGCTCAAAAGTGGCTCCAAATGGTTCGTGTAATATTACACACGGTGAGCTGCGCGCCAGTTCTTAGCTTGACACGCTCCCGCGTGTCTAGATAATAAATATAACATACTTAATATATTTAATTGAAAAAAAAATATATTAAAAACCTTACAAATTTCTTAAAACTAGCTTATTTACAATTTTTACAACTACGCCAAATAACTTTGTTTTTCATAGTATTTGTATGAATTACAAAGTTATATTTGCGGTTTTTGAAAATATACTGTATCTCAAAAACTGCTGACTCGATCTCGTTCAAACCAATTTTGTTTGAAAGTTTACATTAAGATCTACAACATATGGTTTTATTAGATTTTTCACTTCATTATTATAGAAGTTAGAGGGCACACATTTTACCACTTTGGAAGCGTATATCTTTTAAACGATTAACTTTATGAAAAAGATATTTTAGAAACCATAATGTCATTTTTAAAGATCTGTCTATAGATACCACACACGTATAGGTTTCATGAAAAAAAAATATTTTCAGTTTCAGTTCCATGTGTGGGGAGCCCCCTTTATTTTAAATATTTTTTATTTTTTTTCTTAAATTCGGAAAGCGGTTTACAGAATACATCTACCTACCAAGTTTTACATGTATAGTCCTAATAGTTTCGGAATAAAATGGCTGTGACATACGGACGGACGGACAGACAGACAGACGGACAGACATGTCGAAACTATAAGGGTTCCGTTTTTTGCCATTCGGCTACGGAACCCTAAAAACGCACTGCCAGTTCAATCATGATTCGGTTGTGTTAAAAGTGATGGCGTTATTTGTTCTGACTCTCTCACATAGTAAACCCATACTAGCTCCGCATCCGCGTGGATTTAGAAATAAGCCCATAGAACTCACAAATAGGGCACCTTACTACCAATGGAAACATTTTAAGAATTGGATCATTTTTTTCGGAGATTACCTCCTACATATAAACAATTTTTTTACCTCTTTATGATATTAATATAGATATGTAGTGTTAGTAACATATTTAATTTTTAACCGACTTCAAAAAAACGGAAGTGGTTGTCAGTTCGTCGGAATATATGTATGTTATCTGATTACTCGAAGACGGCTGGACTGATTTGGAAAATTCTTTTTTTTTGTTTGAAAGGGTATACTTTCTAGTTGGTCCAATTGTCATGAAGTCAGGATCTGATGATGGAATCCTGGAGAAATTGAGGAAACTCTTCAAATATTAAGATAATATAAGACACACCTATAGCGATTTGGGTATTTTTAAAGGAACTGATGACCAGAGATGGCTACCGGAATTATTCAATAATAAGTATTTCATTGGTTGCGATTTGATTACTTGAATATGGTTGTTAAGAACTTTATGCTCGTCACAATGCATATGGTGAAGTACCAGGAGAACTCCTCAACAATCGCCTTTTGCAAAATATTTTTTTCCAGCCCTTAATTGTTAATTTCGGAAGGCGGTGTAAAATAACGAAAATACAAAACCAAAGACACCGACTATCGAAATTAAAGTAATTCTTCACTTTCCAGTGTTTTTTGGGAAGTCGGTTTTAGTTTTTGTATATAAGTTTTTTATTTATTATGCATGAATTAATCGCAATCAAACTTTCAATAATCTGTAGTAAATCTCGTGGGTCTGCTCTCTCTGTATTAATTGATTGTATATTACTGTAGTTTGTAACTGTTATGTTCGTGTAGAAATAAATATGAATAGTAGATCCTACACGCATGTCGCAACGCAACCCACACCCTTAGGTACTTCCCATTTCCTAATGACTTCTCAAGCGATATAAAAACCGACCAAGGTCTGACAGAAATTCTAATGAGCTCCATTAGGCCTATCCGTCACTAAGCAACTCATAGGAATGCTGTTCACAATACATTTAAGGACTGCGTAGGCTAGTCGTAGGCTCGATCGACAATGATCCGCCGACACCGAATATGGTGTAGTTTTCTTTAATGAGATGGTCGGAGTATGGAAGGGAAGATCAGAAGTCCCACTTCAGTGGTTTATGTAAAACATGTCATATTAAACAGCTTGAAAAAGTGTTTTATTTGAAACTTTTTAGTCAAGTTTGATGTCGATTAAAGTGATTAAAATGATAAATCATACTTTTTCAATTGTTTCTATACTGTAAGTATATTCCATATTTTTTACTCCTAGTACTTGCCTCGTACTAGGAGTTTCCATTTTAAAAATGCTTAATAACTTTAAAACTTAACAAACACCCAGATCCGAAAGAACATTTGCTCCGGTGCGAGAATCGAACCCGCGACATGCAGAGCAACAGATAATATAATCGTTCAACCACTGCGCCAACCGTGACATAAATGTTATAGTCAGTATACATACCGGGTGCTTCAAAAAAATGTATACACACTTTGAACGTCCATAGAAAATTTATTTACTGTTCTACAAAGTTAAATTTCATGAAATTAGAAAGCTGAAAGTCCAATGTAAATGAAACATAAATAACAAATGTTAATACTGTTCAAATTGGTGTCCTCCAGCATCAATACAATTCTGAGTACGAGTCACCACTGATTCTGTACATCGTATCAAAATGTCCAATGAGATTTCTCTACACACGGCTTGAATCTCATTCCAAAGAATGTCTAGGTTACGTGGTTTACGTTTGTACACCTCATTTTTTACTGTGCCCCATAAGAAGAAATCCAGTGGTGTAAGGTCTGGAGAGCGTGCTGGAAACTCGATTGGCCCCGTGCGTCCTATCCACTGGCCCGGCAAATTTTGATCCAGGTAAGCACGTTTTCGTAAGTATATATTCGTCAAATAATTATACATATTATATTATATTATATTATTATAGTTACTACGGAACCCTTCATGGGCGAGTCTGACTCGCACTTGGCCAATTTTTTATTTTTGTTTTTAGCACCGACTTCCGAAATTAAAGTTATTTTTCTCTTTGCAGTGTTTTTTGGAAGTCGGTTTAATTTTTTGGTAAGAAGTTTTTATCACTACTTGTGGGAATTCTGATATTTCCTGTATAGTTCTGTTATCATGTGTTGAACATTTTCCACGTGTCCTTACAAGGGTTCAGTGGTTTATTGATAGTTTGCATATGTTTGGCATATATATGAGCTCATTAAAATCAAGATAAAGTCATAAATATCGTGGTTTCTAGATCATTGACTAGAAGCTGAGGCATTTGATTTAGCTCGTTTTCAGAGTTCTTATTTGAAGATTTCTTAAGATTGATGATAGCCAGATTTTGTTGCCAACAATACAGACGAGGTCCAATGGTAGGTGTCGCAAGTGTCCATATGTGTTGTATAGGAGGATTCGATACCAGATGCTTTACTTAATGACTAATGTAAGAATTGATCGCCTCTGCTCTTAAAACGTTAAAGAAAAATATCATAGGGAAATTGGCAGGTTCTAGAACTTAATAGATAGACATTCGAAAACATGATATCCTACTTCAGGCATATTTCTTCGCAGTGGAAAATTATAGGCTGACGGAAATCTGTTGCAGAAACCATTTAGGTACCTAATGGACTCTGCGAAAATTGTAGTAATCGCCCAATCAACGGTCGCAAGGAAAATTCCCAGAATAACCAACGCTTTATATAGGAACTTGATCATCACAATTTGTAGTTATTGGTTGACAAAAGGGACTTGTATTCTTGAAAAAACTCTGGATGCTTACTGTCTTGCTCTACACCAATTGAAGCGATTCTTAAGACAGGGGAGTTTTTATGATGTTGATATTATCATACCAGTACTCAACGTAATAGGATCAAAATATAATTGGGAACTAGCAGTGAGCAGTTTAAAATAATATTAATATCAATTATTAACGGACGACATGATTCAGCATTGTATTATTAACATGGATCTTAAGACTATGTTAGTACTTATCTATAACTAAAGACAGTGTATTTTTCACGCGGTTCCGCACTACCGGGCTTCTATCGTGCTTATCAGCAATTGTTTTTAGGAGCCAGTTACTACTACCACACAATCTGCCAAATAATAACGCCATCTTTTTGCGCCACACCACTGCAAAACTATTTTTTCTAAATAAATATGTAATTGATAAATTCATCATTTAAGTCAACGTACAAGGAATGTGGTCCCACACTCGAGTGTGACTTCATTCAATCTAACCGGAACCATCGCACCATAAATAACACTTTTGGTCAATAGTTTCTAAGTCGCACGTGTACTCTAGTACTCAGTGTCTAATTATTTTTCGAAAACACCCGCGCTCAATGAAATGACAGGGCTACTCCGCAAATATGAGACATGTCGGCTATTTCGGTCATGTGCCAAACGAAGTTATTGATACAGCGGTAGATTTAAAGTCCTATAACTTCATTAGCTGAGATATTTTTCTTAGTAATCTATTTAAAAATACAGCTTCTTCATTAGGGACCAAATGATCTCATTTTTTAATTTCTCATTTGAAAGTGATAATGATTTGATGAGTAGTGGAGGACAAACCAATTGTTTGTCGTGGGTTCGAACCCTGGCAAACACTTAACTTTGTGTAATCTCCATCATCTCCACTTCTACATCAAACATCGCGAATAAACCGACATGTCCTTTTTATCGGTGGGTGAAGCCACCACTCTGGGTGAAGCGGAAGGGAGTGTCCTTCTACTGAATAAAAAACCCACCCTGTTCCTTCAATTGCCCTTGTGGTCCGGGGCTCTCTATCTTGTTAGAACATTCCCGCAAACCCAGCAGGCAATGGCCCTATCGAGCCCCGTCAATGGCGCTGAATGCTTTTTGAGACGCTCGTGGAACGCGGCACGTTGTCGACTCAGGCCAAACCGGCGTGTCCTAGAACCGAAAAATCCGACCACATACGATATCCACCAATCCGCACTCGGCCCTCGTGGTGGATTGCGGCCCATTCCCACTTATAGAGAGGTCTGTGTCAGCAGCGGCAACATTGTAGGCTGGTTTTGTTATTTCAAAGTGAGTCTGGTCACCTATCAATCAATACAACGTGACAAGCGGAAGACATAATGTTAAAAGTAGGCCTTTCCCAGGGTCTATACCGGCTTCACTTTCATACATGTCGGTGCTAATAACAATTTCCTTTCAACCAGTGCGTGGAACTTAGATCTTACTTATTATTTACCGTACAAAGACCTCGCACATGATTTTGGCAAGTAATCGTCTGAGATAGACGTTGATGATTAAAATTATCCGTATAAAGAAACATTAAATGGTTCTTTCTTGTAGGAAAATACATACCGAATATAGTTATCGATTATTGATAGAAAACGCCACTACCACTCAATAACAGATGCTTTTTTTTATTCCCGGTAAATGTACGGTACTTATTTATTTATTATCCTCGTATCCTATCCTTATATATTTGCTGCTAATGGATTTTTATGTCTTAAAGAAATAAAATTCATTTCTTGAAGGGGTAAAGATCCATCTATACTTATAATAAATCTGTAGAGAAGTCAATTCTGTACATGAAATATATTTACAAAATAACTATCAGGGGGTGATTAGGGATCGATACTGATGCCAAAAATGCAATCAGTAAAATTATTGTCTGTCTGTCTGTCGGTCTGTCTGTCTGTCTGTCTGTATAACCGTTATAGAAACAAAAACTACTCGACGGATTTTAACGAAACTTGGTACAATTATTTGTCATACTCCTGAGCTGGTTATAGTATACTTTTCATCACGCTACAATCAATAGGAGCAGAGCAGTGAAGGGAAATGTTGGGAAAACGGGAGAAGTTACTCCATTTTTTAAGCTTCCGTCGCGTGTGCAACCTTAATGGTTAAAGCTACACAGAAATCATTTATGACGGAAATGTTCTCCTTAAAATTATATAAAAAATATCCCATGACAGCATATATCAGGGGTCAGGGGTCTGTTCTCTCAGCAACTTTATTCTTGCTGCACATTAACGATCTTCTAATGCCCGGTACCTTTGGGTATGCAGACGACAGCACAGTTTCTGAGAGATATGTGTCCAGCGCGCGAGCTGGTGGGTCACAGATCCAGTCTCTCCGTGAGGACATGGTCGGGCGCTTGAACTTGACCTTGAAGGCTGTCTCCGAATGGGGCGATGCCACCCTGGTCAAGTTTAATGCAGCTAAGACCCAGGCGTGTCTCTTCTCCGCAAAAAGGAGCCAATTTGAACCGGCTCCTACTTTCCGAGGTGTAACTGTGCCGATAACTGACCATATCGAGCTTCTGGGGGTAACATTAACTTCTACCCTCAATTTTGGCCCGTTTATCGAGGCTAAGGCTCAACTAGCATCAAAAAAGTTGGGAATCCTAGCAAAGGTGAGACGGTACTTCACACCCGAACAGTTGCTCAATCTCTATCAAGCCCAGGTTCGGTCGTGTATGGAAAACTGCTCTCATCTTTGGGATGGATCTGCTAAATACCAACTGGACGCGCTTGAGTCTATCGAGAAGCGGGCCAAAAGACTCATTGGCAACGATGCACTGGTCGAATCAAAGCTCCAGAGCCTTGAACATCGACGACGAGTTGCAAGTCTATCGGTTTTCTATCGGTTACATTTCGGGGAGTGTGCGATGGAATTACACAATTTAATTCCAACAAGCCCGTTCCATCATCGGACTACGAGACAAACGGCGAAGCGCCATCGTTACATGGTGGACATCCCACCCATACGCACCAAACGTTTTGGGAATACCTTCATTGTGCGTACGGCTAAGGAGTGGAATTCCCTGCCGGAGTCTGTGTTTCCCGATAGCTATAACCTAGGAGTCTTTAAGTCAAGAGGGAATAGGTTACTTTTAGGTAAGCGTGCTCCATCTTCGACCACATCATCACTTACCATCAGGTGAGATGGTGGTCAAACGCGAACCCATTCTAAATAAAAAAAAAAAATATATATATATATCTATCTTTTATGGTTGACTCACAATAACACGTGTAACTCCCGATAGCGTTAGCAGTTCGAAGCTTTCTGATTATTATTCTGCTCCGAAATTTAAAACCACCACAACTTTGCAATGGAACTCGGCTAAAAGTAACCCAGTTGCAACAAAATATAATCGAGGCTCAAATTTTAACAGGTTGCGGTGCAGGAGAAACCATCTTTATTCCCAGAATTCCCATAATACCAAATAATTTTCCATTCCAATTTAAAAGAACGCAATTCCCAGTATCGGTGTGTTACGCAATGACAATTAATAAGGCTCAAGGGCAGACTTTTCGTGTTGCTGGAGTAGATCTCGGTGTCAGTTGTTTCTCGCATGGTCAGTTGTACGTCGCTCTTTCCCGGCTTCGCAGTTCTAGAAATCTTTATGTTCACGTGCCGGACGGGTCAACTTTCAACATAGTTTACCCGGAAGCTTTGCGCTATAGTATTTTCGTTCTATAGGTACTTAAGCCTCATGTGATCGTGATCTAAACAATATTACCAATACATTAACTTAATAACACACAAGGAGTTACACGCTGACGGAGTCACGGGCACAGCTATCTATACTTATAATAAATCTGTAGAGAGGTCAATTCTGTACATGAAATATATTTACAAAATAACTATCAGGGGGTGATTAGGGATCGATACTGATGCCAAAAATGCAATCAGTAAAATTTTTATCTGTCTGTCTGTCTGTCTGTCTGTCTGTCTGTCTGTCTGTCTGTCTGTCTGTATAACCGTTATAGAAACTAAAACTACTCGACGGATTTTAACGAAACTTGGTACAATTATTTTTCATACTCCTGAGCAGGTTATAGTATACTTTTCATCACGCTACAATCAATAGGAGCAGAGCAGTGAAGGGAAATGTTGGGAAAACGGGAGAAGTTACTCCATTTTTTAAGCTTCCGTCGCGTGTGCAACCTTAATGGTTAAAGCTACACAGAAATCATATATGACGGAAATGTTCTCCTTAAAATTATATAACAAATATCCCACGACAGCATATATCTATCTTTTATGGTTGACTCACAATAACACGTGTAACTCCCGATAGCTTAGCAGTTCGAAGCTTTCTGATTATTATTCTGCTCCGAAATTTAAAACCACCACAACTTTACACTGGAACTCGGCTAAAAGTAACCCAGTTGCAACAAAATATAATCGAGGCTCAAATTTTAACAGGTTGCGGTGCAGGAGAAACCGTCTTTATTCCCAGAATTCCCATAATACCAAATAATTTTCCATTCCAATTTAAAAGAACGCGATTCCCAGTATCGGTGTGTTATTCAATGACAATTAATAAGGCTCAAGGGTAGACTTTTCGTGTTGCTGGAGTAGATCTCGGTGTCAGTTGTTTCTCGCATGGTCAGTTGTACATCGCTCTTTCCCGGGTTAGCAGTTCTAGAAATCTTTATGTTCACGTGCCGGACGGGTCAACTTTCAACATAGTTTACCCGGAAGCTTTGCGCTGAAGTATTGTCGTTCTATAGGTACTTAAGCCTCATGTGAACGTGATCTAAACAATATTACCAATACATTAACTTAATAACACACAAGGAGTTACACGCTGACGGAGACGCGGGCACAGCTATTAACAATAATATGGTGAGGTTCCGTATTGCGATATTTTTCGACAGTATTATAGATTGACAAAATTGACTAAATTACGAAAGTTAATCTGTGTGTTACATCAAAATCACTGAACCGTGAGGAAGGACATAGGCTACTTTTTTTTACGAAAAACGACGGAAACGCGGACGAAGTCGCGGGCAACAGCTATCTATACTAATAATATTAGGCTGAAGAGTTTGTTTGTTTGTTTGAACGCGATAATCTCAGGAACTACAGGTTCGAATTGAAAAAAAATATTTTTTAATTAATATGCAATTTATAGAGAAAGGCTATAGGCTATAATATCATTACGCTAAGGCCAATAGGAGCGGAGCGCCAATGAAGAATGCTTCAAAATCGGGGTTAAATTTAACGTTAGCCCAAAGTAACTATTCCACGCGGACGAAGTCGCGGGCAAAAGCTAGTTAACAATAATATTGTGCGATTCGGTATTGCGATATTTTTCAACAGTATTATAGATTGACATATTATATTTCCCTACTAAATTACGAAAGGTAGTCTGTCTGTTACATCAAAATCACTGAACCGTGAGCAAGGACATAGGCTACTTTTTTTTTACGAAAAACGACGGAAACGTGGACGAAGTCGCGGGCAACAGCTATCTATACTAATAATATAAGGCTGAAGAGTTTGTTTGTTTGTTTGAACGCGATAATCTCAGGAACTACTGGTTAGAATTGAAAAAATATTTTTTAATTAAATAGTCAATTTATAGAGAAAGGCTATAGGCTATATATCATTACGCTAAGGCCAATAGGAGCGGAGCGCCAATGAAGAATGCTTCAAAATTCGGGGTTAATTTAACGTTAGCCCAAAGTAATTATTCCACGCGGACGAAGTCGCGGGCAAAAGCTAGTTAGTATATAAAATTGCAGTGAAATTTAAGTATCGCCATTAGTGACGGCTCATTAAAAACTAATCAATGCCCATATTTTCTATGTCCTTATTGCCTAGAGTAGCCTATTCAATCTTGACTTAAAGACCCCCAGGTATACCTATCAGGAAACATAGACTCTGGCACAATGAACAGAAAAAGAAAAGAACTTACAATATATTAGCTTTACCGTGCATACTGTAAACCCCTATGATTCATTTTCAGTACCATTAATTCACAAAGACCGAGCTGTCAAATATTAATGCCTATCATCACTCAAAGGTAAGACAAGGAATCATCCTACACAATCACCTAGATTCTACTAACTTGATTGTAACAAAGGGTGTCGTAACTGTGTGCCGTCAACTGTGATTTAATGAGGGGAGTACAGGTGTAGATGTAAGTGTCTAAGTAATGCAAACCAAATTTTCTTGTATTTAGTATTCCTTAGTAAAACGAGAAGAAAACCCTTATAATTTCGCTGATTCATTTCCCGGTTTAGGTCAGAAACTATTGTGAGCTTCACAATATCAATGTAAATATTCATAGATGTTAATCACGCCAAAAAAATTAAATTAGGTGTTTTTTTTGTATCCCACATACTTAAAGGTACGTGAGATGTATTTTTAAGTAATGATATTGGAATTTAAATTATTTTTAGACATAATTTCTAAAAAAGTTGAATTTCCAATTTCATTGGATTGGGGAATACCCTGAGGCAAGATTGATAGCTTCTGACAACTTATCTTCACTTCCAACGACTATCAAAGATATTTAAAAAACAGTTGTGACCCCTGGTTTTATGTACTTTATTACAAGACACGGACGAAACTCTGGATGGACCACATACACAGAGACACACAACCGCATACGGCTTTATAACTTGTCTTGTATTTTAAACATGGCTATAAGAATAACTTTTAAGACCAAAGACTGGATTACAATACCCTTCAAAAGGATAAATATGATAAAAAGTACAAACACGTGTAGTATCCTTCTTTTAAATGCACTTTTCGCTATAACCTGGGAGTCTTTGAGTCAAGAGTGAATAGGTTACTTCTAGGCAAGCGTGCTCCATCTTCGACCACATCGTCACTTACCATCAGGTGAGATGGTGATCAAACGCGAGCCTATTATAAATATAAAAAAAAAACTTAGATAATATTATTATCTCATTCAGCTGTTCGCTGCCGCATGCCACCGGTTACTCGGGGAGCATAAAAAGCAGATGTGTAGACTGCCCTTTGCGTAAAAAAAAATAATATGATCATAATGTCAACTATTAGCTGCAGAGACTTGTGTAGTTCATACGTACCTATAAGAATATTTTCATGACCATGTGACGTGTCCCAGGGAATTGAGTATATGTAGGGGAGTTAGTAGACTTATAAATAATAAAATTTTCACTAAAAAGATAATCATAACAATATAAATAACAAAATACAGGCTTGTAGACAGACAATATTCACACCCTCTGACCCTTAAACTAGGTTTAGGTACCTGTAACTTAGGGGTCAGTGATTCTCCTTAACAATAAGCCATAATTATAAACAGTTAAACGGAACACAGTAAGTACTTAAAGAAAAAAAATGGATTGTGGCATACGTGCATTGTGGCATGTCTGTCATTTAAAATATTGATAATGTTAATTACAAAGCATCCTATAATAATCTATATCAATACTCATCTATATGTATAAAAATGAATTGCTGTTCGTTAGTCTCGCTAAAACTCGAGAACGGCTGAACGGATTTATCTTATCTTGGTTTTGAAATGTTCGTGGAGGTCTAGGGAAGGTTTAAAAGTTGAGAAAAATTAAAAAAAAAACCGGGAAATCCCTCAAAACAGCCCTTTTCTATTTCCTATACAAACATTTTCTAACTAAAATGGAGAGTAGGGTAGGAGTAGGGTTGGTGTAGGGTAGGGGTAGGTTAGGAGTAGGGTAGGGGTAGGGTAGGGGTAGGGTAGGGGTAGGGTAGGGGTAGGGTAGGGGTAGGGTAGGGGTAGGGTAGGGGTAGGGTAGGGGTAGGGTAGGGGTAGGGTAGGGGTAGGGTAGGGGTAGGGTAGTATAGGGTTTGGGTAGGGTAGGGGTAGAGTAGGGTAGGGGTAGAGTAAGGTATGGGTAGGGTATCGGTAGGATAGGGGTAGTGGTATCGGTTGGGTAGGGGTAGGATACCACGCGAACGAAGTCGTGGCGGGACAGCTAGTACATAATATAAATGCGTAAGTTTATATGTATGTATGGAATAGATCAGGATGAAAATTGGCACAGAATTAGTCTGGAATCAGAATTAGCTTCGTTTAATTTCAGGAAAATGTGTAAAATTTTCACACGATAGCTAGTGAAGTTTAAGCTAAAAAATTGGCCAAGTGCGAGTCAGACACGCCCATGAAGGGTTCCGTAGTAACTACGCCAAATAACTTTGTTTTTCATAGTGTTTGTATGAATCACAAAGTTATGTTTTGCGGATTTAGAAAATATGCTATATGTCAAAAACGGCTGACCCGATCTCGTTCAAACTAATTTTCGTTGAAAGTTTATATTAAGATTCTACAGCACGTATTTTTTTAGATTTTTCACTCCATTATTATAGAAGTTAGAGGGTATATTTTTTAAACGATTCATTTTATGAAAAAGTAGTTTTAGAAACCTCAATGTCATTTTTAAAGACCTGTCTACAGATACTACACACGCATAGGTCTTATGAAAAAAAAAATCTGTTTCAATCCCATGTGTGGGTAGCCGCCCTTAATATTAAATATTTTTTTTTTATTTTTTTCTTAAAATCGGTAAGAGCTTCACAGAATACATCTACCTACTAAATTTCATATCTATAGTCCTAATAGTTTCGGAATAAAATGGCTGTGACATACGGACGGACGGACAGATAGACAGACATTACGAAACTTTCGTTTTTTTCCATTCGGCTATGGAACCCTAAAAAACATGTTTAAAAGTACCCACTCACCATCTATCTGCTTTTCCGCTTCTGCTTTTCCCAACTACAAAATTATGTTGTCGGCTTCCAGTTTACCCAGATGCTGCTGAGTACATTCTACATAGAGAGACTGATTACTGATCTTCTCTGACTTCCTCATTCCCTTGATATGTCTGAAGTGAGATAATTGGTACCTGTTATAAAACTCTTTCTAAAAATACCGGTCAATTGCGTGTCGGGCCACGCGCAGTGTAGGGTTCCGTAGTTTTTATAACAGCCAAGTGCGTGTCGTATTCGCTGACTGATCGTTTCGTACCATGCTCTAACTAAAAGCCAAACATGACTACCTAACTAATTTGACTTCCTATACAAATCCTCACCTGATCCGACAATTTTGCACGGAAAGTTTCAATTTTTTTGTAGAGATTTGTATAAAACTTGTCATAGCCGGTGTTTTGAATTTAAATACGGACACAGAGCTACACTACTCAATCGTCACAAGAAGCTAGCACGATACAACTGGCGCTTAGCGCCATCTATCGACATTTCTATAGTTGTTCGAAATTTTCGAGTCAAATACAATTGGTCGACTATTACTCGTAAACTTGTAAATCCCCCTTATGTGTGATAGTTTTCCTTTGAATTTCGTTATATATAGGTACTACTGCCGTGACATTTGAATTTCTAACTATAACCGTTTAGTTGATAGAGGGGGGGGACACTTGACTCTAACGAAAATTGGTACTTTAAAGCTTGATAAGTCACGAACGGTTTACTTAATCAAAAAACGGTCTTACCAAACCCCTAATATTTTTGAAAGACCTATCCAACGATATCCCAGACTATGGGAAAAACGATTAAAAAAAAATTATCATCCCACTTTACATGTATGGGAGGTACCCTAAATAATTGCTTTTTTCAAATTTTTATTTTACCACTTTTTCGGCGTCATTAACGTGTATACTCATGCCAAAGTACAACTTTCTAGTACCAATAGTTTTGGAGCTAAACCGCGGACAGACGGACAGACAGACGGACATGGCGAAACTATAAGGGTTCCTTGTTGACTACGGAACCCTAAAACGGAGAAATTAAAATGAACTGCTATTCCTTCACTAAATTAGATAATAAAAATGCAATCTACAAAAGTACAGATTATTGCATGATCGCAAAACTATTTACTAACTTATAATGGCTTTGTTGAACGGAAGTACCACGAAAAAAAACAATGATAGCTTTGTATGTATAAATACAATAATTCCTATGAAAACGCATTATACCGTCGCGCATGTCTACCTTTAAGAAGCAAAATACGATACATAGGTACATAAAATGCATGCATGCAAAGGTAAAATGGTGCGATGAACGTCTTTAAGCCCTTAATCTATACCAAAACAATTTCAAAGTAATATCTTTGTATCCGAGTGTACGAGTTTAATTATTCAAACTGCATGATGCATAAAGTGTTATTATGCGAATACTTTACGACGCGATCAGAATATCTCGTTTTATTGAAACCAGATTAGTTTATAACTTGTATACAACTTATATTGAACCATAAACTTTATTGGCTATGGATTAGGTTTGGATTAAAACTATAGATACTATACTTGACTGAAAATCTTGTAATAATAAAACCATTTTATTGAAACCTAATCCTTGATTATCACTATTTGAACTGTTATTAATGCACTTTTTTTTTTTAAAGATAGAGAGAGAAGAAGAAAGAGAAGCAACGAGAGTAGAATTCCCATTACTAGCAATCTTGTTAACCCCTCCAACTAAGCTAAATATGTTTGTGTCTGGAGTGGGTTCACGGCAATAGTGTAATGGGTGGGGTTCGAATCTGCGACCTCTCGATCACAAATCCGACACTTTAGCCACTAGGCTATTGACGCTCTGTACTAAGAAGATAATTGTACTGCAGAAGTAAAGGAGACGCTCTTTAGAGCATTCTGTACCACCTTCTACATGTACAGGGAGAAGTATTCGCAGGCATCGTATGGCGCCTTCCGTGTCCAATTCAATAATCCCTTCAGAAAATTGTTGGGGTTGCCATGGCGTTGCCAGAGATGTTTTTACACAATCAAGCGTACATCATCGTTGGTGGCTCGGGTCATGGCTAGTCCCAAGAGGGTTTTGAAAGATGTTGCGGACAGAGTGGACTGTCCACATTATTCCACAGTTGTCAATTACATGTCTCCGTATCGTGTTGTGTACTAACCCCTAGTTCAAAGGTAATTGTTTCCAACCATAATTATATGAGCTACCTATATACATTTATAGCTCGAAATAAAGATATTTTAATTTGAGTAGGCATGTACATGTATGTATGTATATCAGCAGAGGGAACGTTATAAGATGGTTATGATGTAGCTTTCGTATGTTTTTGTATGGCCGAAGGTCTACATGAAATTGATGGCTTGTGATCTGTGAACATTTGCAATATCAGTGCCTAATTAATTATAAGTTAAACCAGTAATCAGTTAACTCAGTAATTATAGTAGTTGAAGTAAACGATGCCAAATTATTTTTTTCGGGTTACAATACCTCGTGGATGTCCACCCTGAGGTCGACTGAGGGGCCTGACCTTTAACAGACTAAAACCACCCCGTTTTCCTCGCACATTTGCGCCGGGAACATCTGGCCTAGTATTTTCCTTGCTCAGATCCTAAAGGCAATTTATTCTTGTGCCATGAAGAAATGCAGATCAAACCACTTTTCAATAGCTTAGCGATTCTGAAAAAACAAATCCCATGAAAAACATAAATGTGAAATGAGAGCCAAGTTCAATATTATCATAAATGCCTTGGTTGTTGACTTCAACGACAAAAGAAGTGAAATCTAAATTGGTGCCAAGTTCAATGGTCAGTCTTGAAATTTATTTATAACAACATAAAACATCATTTATTCTTATAAATTAGGAGAATATATCGTAGCCTAAGGTTTGACCTGGCTAGTTCTTATATACGAATTATTATGTTCGATGGTTAGTTTCTACCAGCAAGCCAAATTTTCGGAATAATTAAATAAGAACCGACAAGTAACAGGTTTAGAACTTGCAAAGGCTATAATATAATTCGTATATGAAAACTAGCCAAGTCAGACCTTAGGCTACAATATATTCTCCTAAGTTATAAGAATAAATGATGTTTTATGTTGTTATAAATAAATTTCAAGACTGACCATTGAACTTGGCACCCATTTAGATTTCACTTCTTTTGTCGTTGAAGTCAACAACCAAGGCATTTATGATAATATTGAACTTGGCTCTCATTTCACATTTATGTTTTTCATGGGATATCATTATTTTTTGTACATAAATTAGTAGTAGGTACTTACATATAACAAAATTAATACTAAATGGTTTTTTGTTAAACTACTGTATTTTCCTACATTTACGGGGTATAATTGTCCTTTTTGTGTTATTTTCTATATTTTCTTGTACCTTTGAAATGTTCGAATGAATTGCCCATTCAGTATGCGGAATTCTTTTTACGCGTTTTGCCTCCATGATGTAGTGACCCTCTAAGATAATAGGTGGCGCTAGTGGTTGTAGAATATGGTTAGTTACGCGTAATAAATACGAAAATTTACTATATTCTTATTTATAAGTACAAAAACGGAAATATTTGGATTAAAAAAATTAAGGGTGGTATTTAACTCGTATATTTCTGTAAAGATCTCATATATTTACGTAAAGATCTTAAAATCCACATATAGAGATTTACAGGCACTAATTATAAGTTCAGTGAAAATTATAATAAAATGATAAAAAAATTACCAGTTTCTGATTTTTTTCCTTTGTATTCACATAATTACCTATCTTCATGCCAAATTTGAACTTTCTAGGTCATCTGGAACTGGGTTATAGTTTTGATCTATAGGTCAGTCATAAAAATGACGATTTTTGGACGTTAATATCTAAATAACCGTTTGAGATATGTTTATAAAATTTAGAACACATATGTATCTTGCCAGTCTCAATATATGAGCCAAATTTGACAAGTTTAGGTGAAATAGTTTTTAAGTTATGAGGTGCTCAAAAGTGGCTCCAAATGGTTCGTGTAATATTACACACGGTGAGCTGCGCGCCAGTTCTTGGCTTGACACGCTCCCGCGTGTCTAGATGATGAAGCTTGAAAGTGACAGTCAATCAAAATATAAGCGACGGGAGATTAAAATAAAAGATTAAAAAACATGTTGCACTACCACTACCGTTATTTAATTAGGAACCTAACTACTTGTGAGTTCTTAATTAGGGTTGTCCGAAAGAATCACAATTACAGAATCATGAAAGTTTACCAAGTTATTATGGGCATAGTAATTGTTCCCGCAACTTCGTACGCGTGGGAAGATATTTTAACCGCGTAAATCTCGATCCTGGTAGAATTCCGGTATAAAATTCTACCATATACGAGTATTGCCCTATAACCTCATCTAATTTTCAGTTAAAGTCTTATAAAAATTTGTAGAGCTGTTGCAGAGATACAAACAGAGCATGGACGAACATAAAATGCAGACAGACAATAAAATTACAGATTTTTTTGTGTTTAACCCTCACCATGTAGGCGTTTGCCATAGGAGAGCCGACTGCAGTCGTTATTAAAACATCTTTACCCCAATTCATTTGACGTCACGCAAATGTATTATTTGTGTATTCTTTCAAGACAGGTCAAACCGCAACTAGCCAGGTGGTAAGGTGCTAGAATCCTTAGCACTACTTTACCCATGTAATGGTCTGGTTGCTTCTGTACATAGCCGTGGTAACTTAAACATTATCCGCAGCTTATTGCGGCTAGTTTGACATATCATACAATCCTAATTCAGTCATCATACTCATCATACATACAATGGTTTATTAACAGAAAATGATATGCGCAAGCGTGCATCGCTGGCGCCACTTCACGCCTTGAGAACTGACCATCGCGGTATAAATATTTATAAGAGGCATTTGATGTTCTCGTTATAAACATAATTTTCCTTGTTCAATGTGAGATAGTAATTTCTTTCTTATAAATAGTTGGAGTACACTGAATAAAACTTGATTGTTACATTGGATGTCTGATTTCGTTTAGATTAAGGGCTACCTTACGTACACATTTGCGGGTTGCGGGAATTTTCTAATGAGATACTGTGGCCCAGGAACACAAGAGCAACTGAAAGAACAGGGTGGTTTTTTAGTCCGTAGAAGTCTGACACTCCTTTCCGTTCAACCCACAGCGGGATGAGTAATTTGATGATTTACCCACCCAGAAAAAAAAAATAACAAAAAATTGGCCAAGTGCGAGTCAGACTCGCCCATGAAGGGTTCCGTAGTAACTATAATAATATAATATAATATGTATATTTAATTGACGAACAAAAAAAAACCTTAAAAATTTCTTAAAACTAGCTTATTTACATTTTTACAACTACGCTAAATAACTTTGTTTTTCATAGTGTTTGTATGAATTACAAAGTTATATTTGCGGTTTAATAAAATATGCTGTATCTCAAAAACTGCTGATCCGATTTCGTTCAAACCAATTTTGGTTGATAGTTTACATTAAGATCTACAGACAAATATTTTTTTTAGATTTTTCACTCCATTATTATAGAAGTTAGAGGGGGGACACATTTTACCACTTTGGAAGCTTATATCTTTTAAACGATTGACTTTATGAAAAAGTGGTTTTAGAAACCCTTATATCATTTTTAAAGACCTGTCTATAGATACCACACACGCATAAGGTTCATGAAAAATATATTTTCAGTTCTATTTCCATATAATATATACCCCCTCCTTTATTTTAAATATTTTTTATTTTTTTTCTTAAAATCGGAAAGCGGTTTACAGAATACATTTACCTACTAAGTTTCACATGTATAGTCTTAATAGTTTCGGAATAAAATGGCTGTGACATACGGACAGACAGACGGACAGACATCGAAACTATAAGGGTCCCGTTTTTTGCCATTCGGCTACGAAACCCTAAAAAAGGTACCTACATATCAGGGGTTTAGGATAAGTTTGCAATACTAATATCGTTTTCGATAACTATCGCTTTGTCTCCTTCACACTCAGTACAAGTTGGTGCATGTGAAAGAAATGAAGCGATAGTTTTCGAAAACGACAAGTATTTCAAACTCATACTAAACCCATAAGTATCAGTCGAGGTTAGGTCAAATGAATAACTTCGATAGGCTACGCAAGTCCGTTTTCACCACATCACCCCGCGCTTGCCAGTGATTGCGGTATCAACTTCGATACTGTGGCAATCCGGGCCTTCAGTGATGTGGCGGGAGTGGACTGACATTACTTTTCCTCCAAAAGAGGTTACTACACTTTACAAGACAGACACGACCTTCAGTAACAAAGAACGCTACTTCTGAAGAGAGATCTCCAATCGTTTTTAACATCATTTTCAACCGACGACAAAAAGAGGAGGTTATCAATTCGACGCGTATATATTTTTTTTTTTTATGTATGATCATCGATTACTCGAAGACGGCTGAACCGATTTGGAAAATTCTTTTTTTGATTGAAAGGGTATACTTCGAAATTGGTCCCATTTTCATAAACGTCAGGATCTGATGATGGGATCCTGCAGAAATCGAGGGATCTCTTCAAATATTATAGGCACACCTATGACGTTTTGGGTATTTATTATAGTAACTTGTGCAGTTGCTCTCAAAAAGTACCATTTGAGGAAGTGGAACTGATGATGAAGACCACGAATGGCCGCCGAAACTACTCAATAATAAGTATTGAGTGGATTGCGATTCGATTACTTGAATATGGATGTTAAGCACTTTATGCTCGTCACAATGCATATGGTGATGTAGAGCTGATGGTGAAGTACCAGGAGAACTCCTCAACAATTAACGGCCCAGCATTGGGAAAAGCAATATTTTGTAAAAGGTTATAAGTAGTTGACATTTAGGCTCTTGTAACTAGGTAAATTAAAAATCGACCAACTAAAAAGAGTGAAATAAAAACTTTTTACCAAAAAATTAAACCGACTCCCAAAAAAACACTGCAAAGTGAAAAATAACTTTAATTTCGGAAGTCGGTGCCAAAAACGAAAATACAAAACTAAAGACACCGACTACCGAAATTAAAGTTATTTTTCACTTAGCAGTGTTTTTTTGGGAGTCGGTTTAATTTTTTGGTAAAAAGTTTTTTCAATTTTCGCCAACCCTAAATACTTTGATAAAAGTGACAGCCTACGTAGACAGTCCACCGATACCTAACTACCCACAAAAACATGACGGGGACCGTCTATATATAATTTTTTCGTCACCAATCGGTCACTTGGCTGACCTTAAAAGGCTGGGAGATTAGCGCAGCAAAAAGTTTACAAACTTGAATGGGAGTAACGGTGTCTGTACTTGCGGTAGGTAACTGCGTATTGAATGGACGCTGTTATAGTTTGTGGAGGCCTACTTTCAGTACTTACAACTGGTTTTGGAGTTAGGAACTAGAAAAGGATCATTGACATAACCGTAAAGAGTAGGCACTCACTTATATTAATGATTATAAAAAATAGTATAACTATATCTAAGGCCACCATATATTTCTATGAAGGCCACCCACAGAGAGTGAACTCAGTAAAGACGGGTCACGTGCTTTACTTGAAAAATGTATTTATTTTGCAAATTGAGCATGTGATTTATAATAGTAATATTTACGACATTTCCTTTCGTTTCCAATCAAACTAGATGAAAACGGAGGTTCCTAGTTGACTACAATGATAAGAAACACTGAATCAAAATCAGACGTCAACGTCTGCTGCCGTGCACAGAAAGACTAGACTAGTCTCCCAAGCAATATGCTAGAGTTGTACTCCTACAAAAGGGGTAACAGGGCGTCTGTGGTCTGTTAGTTCGTGCTCCGTCTATATGCTAATGGTGATCTCCGGGTAGTATGAATGGGGTAAAAAACCTACACTTTTTGGTAATGCCCCCAATAGTACCGGCTATTATGTCCCCCGAAAAAAAAGAACACAAAAAAGGTAGTATATATCGGGGCAGCCACGGTAGAATACGTGACACATCTTGTTACCATGCAATATTGCTGAGTAATCACTATATGTATAGCAGTGACGCGTAAAGGGTATGAGAAATATACCAAGCATTACAGTACAATTAGTTTTGGTTAAGTGATATGTATTAGTTTACGAGTATTTATAGCTATTATAATAGGATGTATTTAATTTTTCATCCATCATCTGACTACAACATAAACGGCGATGCTCCATCGTTACATGGTGGACATCTCACCCATAAGCACAACTTTTTAGGAATACTTTCATTGTGCGTACGACCAAGGGGTTGAATTCCCTGGCCGGAGTCTGTGTTTCCTGATAGCCTGGGGGTCTTTAAGTCAAAAGTGAAGATGATGGTGAAGCGAAAGCTTAATATCGATTTAAAAAAATATTTGTTGAGTATGCTTGACGATGGCTGTTTTGAGCAGACAACGCTATCCTAAAAAGCCGGTAGATTTAAATCCGTCATTCTTCTTTTTTTTTTTTCTTTTACACGTAACAATGTTCCCTTTGAGCATAATGCATAGGTTGATACTAACCAACTTCGACAGGCACTTTATTTGTCCATAATTTGAAAATTAAAAAAATTACGACCGCTCTAGCTAAACGACAATAAATGACACAATTATGAGCTCATTTGAATCGATATCGCCGATGACATCAGTCGGGCATCAAACCTGCATATTTGGACATACGCTCGCCCCCACTGCGCCCACGGTCAGTAAATAACTTCACGGTTAGTCGGTAAGGGCATGAGTAAATGAGAAGAACAGATTTTAGGTAAACATCTTACGTCATGAGTAGTTACATGTTATGAATGAATATAATTAGCGGTCTTGAATGGATCTTAAGAAGGCTGTGGATGGATTTGTACTACCGAAATTGCTTGTGAATTGCGCAAATATGGCGCACATTTACGGCGTTGAAGACATGTTTTTTTTTTTCTAAGTTAAAAACAATAAGTTTTGGAGTACCTATAAGCTACGCCCGCGACTTGTTCTTCCTGCATAAATTCCGATCACGAGGAAATTCCGGGATACAGACTCCATAGTGACTAAATTCCCAAGAGCCAGACTACCGATTTACATATTTCCCGCGTCCCTCCTAATCATTGCGTTCACACAGTAAGATAAACAAGTACAAATTTCTTTTGAGACATTCTGTATAGCCAGACTACCGATTGACATATTTCCCGCGTCCCTCCTAATCATTGCGTTCACACAGTAAGATAAACAAATACAAATTTCTTTTGAGACATCCTGTATAAAGCAAATACGTTGTCTGCCGCTGTCTGCTTCAACGCATATTTCTTCTTAACAGGATATGGCAACGGATTTTGAAACGTTTTTCATAAATAGAATTAACGCTCTTAATTGCGACAGATTTTTTTGTATTTAATTTGCAGTCGGGCGAAGCTTGGGCCGGTCAACAGTAATGTATTTTTTTAAATTGATAATTGACTCGCGTTTAAGCACCATCTCACCTGATGGTAAGCAATGATGAAGCACACTTACCTAGACGTAGGTAACATAGTCGACTCTTGACTTAAAGAACTCCAAAATTTTACTCCTCCCTCTTACCTTATTTCTCATTTTCAATTTCTATGTCCCTCACACGCTAAAAGTCTGCGCTCTTCCAATAATCTTCTCTTACTCTGTCCTTCACATACTTCTGATTTTATTCATTCTTCCTTCTACATACAGTCTATTCTTCTGTGGAAATCACTACCTCTCGATATCAGGATGGTCACCAACAAATATGCATTTAAGAGAAAGTTGCGGGATTATTTTCTTAACAAATAGTGGAAACAGAGTTTTCATAATCCCCTTTCTATAACTTTTTATTAATATATAATTATATAATATATTTTTGGTATGTATTATGATAAATATGTATGTAAGTTGTAAGCTGTGGAATTTTCTGCCGGCTTCTGTGTTCCCTGCCACTTATGACCTTTCAGCCTTTCCGTCATCCCGTTCCATCATCGGACTACGAGACAAACGGCGAAGCGCCATCGTTACATGGTGGACATCCCACACATACGCACAAAACGTTTTGGGAATACCTTCATTGTGCGTACGGCTAAGGAGTGGAATTCCCTGCCGGAGTCTTTGTTTCCCGATAGCTATAACCTAGGAGTCTTTAAGTCAAGAGCGAATAGGTTACTTTTAGGTAAGCGTGCTTCATCTTCGACCACATCATCATTTGCCATCAGGTGAGATGGTGGTCAAACGCGAACCTATTTTAAATAAAAAAGGAACAAAAAAAAAGCACGAGTAAATAGGCATCTTCTGGGCTCGCTCGTCCCATCTTAGACCTCATCTGTCGCTTACCATCAGGCGGGACTGAAGTCAAGAGTGGTCCAATCAGTAAAAAAAAAAAAACTACTTATATGCGTATTGTAATAAAACTCTGCCATGTTATCTCTTCACCACCCATGCTTGACTGGTAGAGAATGAATGCCTATGGCATTAAGTCCGCCTTAAGTACATTTTGTGTTGCATAAAGTTTTAATAAATAAATAAATACTCCAGCAGGAAATACCACTCCTAAGCCGTACGTTACTATGAAAGTACATATTCCCAAACCGTTTTGTGAGTATGGGTGGGATATCCATCATGATACGATGGCGCTTCTTGTCATAAAGTCCAATGATGGAATGGGCTTGGTGGAATTACATAGTGTAAATTATAGGATACATACCTACCTACTCAACAAAATAAAATATACAAATTTAACGAGATATATAATTAATAGCAACAATACCAGTTTCTGATCCTTCAAAAAACAAACATAAATCTAAAGTTCTAATTCTGGATATCCGAACCTAATCAACTAGTTGGTATCATCGAAACTTGTCAGCCCTATAATAAACGCAATTAATTGAAACCGGTCTAGTATATTTCGAACAAGCGATTAAGGTACCGTACTAACATTAAAAACTCTACTTAGAATTGCTATCTGATAGCTTTCTCCTGTCAAAATAATATAAAAGCCAGTCCTATGATGTTCCCCTGCCACATGCCTCCCCCTAAGAAATGCACGAGAGTCGCATCCATCAAGCGCACCCGCAGGTCTGTGAATAGGTTACTTCTAGGTAAGCGTGCTTCATCTACGACCACATCATCGCTTATCATCAGATGAAATGTTGTCAAAATTTGTTGAAATTTCGTTAGCGTTGCTAGCGTGCGTATAATTCACAATAGTGCACAGCAATCTTGTTAACCCCTCCAACTAAGCTAAATATGCTTGTGTCTGGAGTGGGTTAACATCAATAGAGTAATGGGTGGGGCTCGAACCCGCGATCGATCACAAGGCCGGCCGACACGAATTAGGCTATTGCTGCTTTTTAATTATTAATGACTTGTACATCGACTTATAACTTTACACGCCTAATGAGCATATGAAACGTTATTTTAGTACACAAAGCTCAGTTACCTAAAATTAACAATATTTCCTGTGTTTTGCCTGCGGAACCCATAATAAAAGACTCATAAACTTGGCAGCCATTAATAATTTGTATGTAAACTAGTTTGAGAGTAATTTGGCGAATGGCGGGTGATACGAATATGGTATCGTGTGACTGATGGCATTAACCTTGATACAGAAGTTGGTTCAATAACTTAAGTTGATGTTCATTTAGATTTAGGTATTTGGGAGATATATCGAGATAGATCGTCACTGTCCTTAGGACACCGGGAAAAAAGAAGAATAAAAGGGGGTAGCAGTTTTATTAACTAATTGTGATGACGAGAACATATTATTTACAATGTTTTTTTTTTAAATACATGTTTTTCACTTTTAAATGTATTTATGTATTATATCTATTTTATTTATAACACCGAATTAACGAATGTATTCCTCTTCTTTCTTTAACATTCTTCTGAACAGACATGATTAAACATAAATGATGGCAATAACCATAGAATAATGGCAGGCAGTAAAAGTGACCACTTTTTTCTTCCACTAAGTGCACGATGCGCGAACTTACCCCCACTACGACAAAATCTTGCCAACTTACGTGACGAGGACTATACTAGTGTTTTACAAGGAGCGACTGCCTATCTGACCTCCATAACCCTTTAGCTGGGTAACACCACATAATATACTCTTTGACAAGACTGCCTTCTGACTCCCCGTAATGACTGTCAAAGATTAAAAAATTATAGGCGGGACCAGCGGCTTACCTACCGTACTTTTCGAGGCCCGGAGGTTTCTCGATATATTACGATAATCGCCCATCCACGGAGCGACCTCGGCAAGCGTTGCTTATCCTGAAAGATGGACCCGTGCAGCTGTTACTACCACCACGAGCTCTTCCTCGATAATATTTTGTTTGT
Organism: Tholera decimalis; assembly: GCA_943138885.2. Taxonomy (NCBI): domain Eukaryota; kingdom Metazoa; phylum Arthropoda; class Insecta; order Lepidoptera; family Noctuidae; genus Tholera; species Tholera decimalis. Next base: position 10,006,799 of record OW964570.2, read on the forward strand.
AGTGCATAATTCTTAAGGGCTTCTAGGATATCCAATCAATGTTTTAAAGAATGACTTTATTTGGTGTTCCGTTCAACAACCTTAAAAACGGATCCCATAAAGGACTATTCGTTGTCCGTTCATCGTTTCATCTAGAACATTCTTCTCAGTAAAGCATGACTTGAAAAAAAAAATATTCAATACGTTTTCGGACCCTTTGAGCTCTAAAATGAAGCTTCTAGTTCAACTCAACTTAATAAATAAATATGGACATTTATACGATATATTTTGATACTTTGCAAAGAAATCAACATCTTTAGGGTTCTTACAGCTAAACTGGAAACATGATACCTTACGTGTCACAGTGCAAGTTTAGAAAAACATCTCAAAATTTGTATTTTTTTTTTACAAGATCACGAACTACATAGCTTAGACGCTATTATCATCTCCTAGAAATGAAAATGTAAAAACATACGACTGTTTGCCTTTTCAAATGCAATTATAAGACGGTACAGTACTTTTTTTTTTTTTTTAACGTGGTAAAATTATCAAATAAGTCCTCCCACTCCGGGCAGGGTGGGAGGGACTGTCAGACTTTTACTGACTAAAATCCACGGTGTTCCTTCAATAACCCTTTACATACCGGGGCCACGGTAACGGGATGAGTCCCACGACCCCGGCAGGCTTCGGCCCTCTGCAGAGGGGGCCTCGTCATGTTGCTGACGCTCTTTGAGGCACGCGTGGAACACGACGCGCCGTCGACCCGGGCATGGTCCATGGTCGGACAGCGAGTTGCCCTTTACTCGCTGTCCGCATGCCCGCGCCTACGGTGGCCGGAGATCGTCGGCCGACGTCCGACGCCGTGGGCGTCTACCACTGCGGCTGGGCTGGAGGGAGGACGCCATCCTCTCCCTCTCACGGCCCGCCTCCTCCTTCGGAAGCATGACTGCTTCGCAGAAGGAGGCGACCGCTTCCCACTCCCTCTCGCCCCGCAGCATGGCCTCGACCAATGCCGGGCGCGAGAGGTCTCCGCCTATCGCCGCCGTGAGGACACGTCGGTGCTCTGCCCAGGCGGGGCAGTCTTGCACCGTGTGCTCTACGGTGTCCTCAGGGCGACCCTCGCAGTGGTGACACCCAGACGTTTCCTCCTTTCCCATCAGACACAGGTACCTCCCGAAACTTCCGTGTCCGGTGAGGACCTGCGTCATGCGGTAGGTCAGGACGCCGTGACGCCGATCTAGCCACTCCTCAAAGAGGGGTCTTACCGCCGCAATTGCGGCGTGCCCGGTGTCGCGAAGGGTCGCGATTATTAAATAAACCCAACAATATTGTATAGAGCAACACTTGTTACCAACCACAAACAAATTTGGTAAGTGGCAACACTCTTTTTTCCCGGCACGTTTGCATCAGACATACTGTTCTTAAAGTTTCAATCAAAGTGTAAAATTGCAATGTGTGTGATCTTCGCCTGCCAGCCAGCAATAACACGACAGCTAAGTATCTAGATTATAAGCCAATATTATTCCGCATTGAACTCGCGTATTGAGTTATGGATTGAGTAAATTAAAAGCGATAGGAAATGGTGGATGCCGCGAAACTCTTATGAGCTGATGAGCAAACATGATTTCCATCGTATAGACGTAATGTGCCGATAGTTTCGATTGTTTGTATCATAATGTGTGCAATCTAATATAATGCAATCAACAGAGTCCTTGGTTTGGGTAATAAAATACAAGTACCTACCTATATCAATATCAATAGGGTGACCGAAGGGTGCTCCCTATTCTCACGACTCCCAATATCGTAAGCATACAATCCTAAGAGCTCTTTAGGGGCTCACCTGTGTGTGGTGGGTTGGCCAATCTTCTCACAAGGTATCAAGTATGTTTGGGTAGACAGTAAATCATGTTCGGGGAGCATGATAGTTACGTCCATAGGACAAGAGGCGACAGCCTGTCAAGATGGTTCAAGTGAACAAGCTCACTAAGGTTCACATTGTATATCTGTTGAGATAAACATAATAATACACCAAGCAATAAGTATGTGATTGCACTCATAGTGATTTAATAGAGTCCGTATTGATGTACTAAAACTAATGTTAATAATATAATTATGTACCTTCATACCATTCGGTGGTACTTAGTAGTCCAACAGTGTAATCATGGACTTTCTTTCCACAACAGGAGTGACCTATTCGTGGAGGGAGGTGATGAGTTCTGTGTGGCTGAGCAAAGACATCTACATCATTCAGGTGAGACAGTTGACCAGCAGTTGACCAACAGTTGACCAACAGTTGACCAGCAGTTGACCAACAGTTGACCAGTAGTTGACAAACAGATTACATTAGAATAAAACTACAAGGGAACCGTTACTATGCATTTATCTCTTTCATATCAGATACTCTCCCCATAGAATTAAAGCGAAGCAGATTATTCATAATTAGTATAACTATTACATTCTCCAATTTGTGTCAAAGAATCTAGGCAATGCTAGCCTCCTTTTGTAGGGAGTCATACAGATACCATAATCTTACTTGTCGGAAGGTCATGAGTAGAACCGACGCGACAAAGATGGTGGAGGTGCTGGGATATTCATCAAAGTTGGTGGAAATGCCCTGGGATCTTCATCAAAGTTTGGTGAAGATAAGATGAGACCTTTACATATCCATAGTTATACAAAAAAAATTTTTAGTACAAATCAAAAAAGACAAAGTTTAGTGTAGATTGATTAACCTTAACTAACCGACTAAACTGAACTTAATGAACAAAACTTATCTGATATACCTATGGCTAAAGAGAGTGTATTGGGAACCTACTTTAGATTAAAAGATGCAATGTCAACTGTCTTACTGAATGGTAAGGATGTCTTTAAAATTAAATATACAAAAAAAAATGAACACAGTTCACTTTATTTACTTTGTTTGTGTGACCCTGTGACCTTAACTATAAGTTATAACTCTAGTGTGTAAAACATGATTTTAACTAGATCTTGGGCAGTGAACATTAATCCAACAAAGTTACTACTGTTAAGTCAGTGATAACGGATAAAATCAAGACAATTTAAAAATTCCGCGCCAAGACAATTTAAAATTCCGCGCCTAAATGTAATGTGGACGATGCGCGCATGCGCTATAACAGCGACGCGACGCCATAATGTAATGACGCTAGTGTGTTTGAATTTGCAATTTCTTGCATCATTCAGGTGGTCCTGGTTAACAGATACTGCAAAACTCTGTGAATTGGATAAACAGTGGAAATAATTGTAATTCCGTACAAAATTACATTAATAAAAGGTGAAATTAACTCATATCATCAGGTAAGAATGACGATATGTTGTTCAAAACTATCTAACTAATCTTTTCGACAAAGTTATTTGCCGGTAACCTATAATTTACATCTTGACATACCATTGTAAAAACCTAAAACGAACAAAATGTACTTATTGTCGAAATGATACATATAAGCAATACGTGTTTCAATTAGCCAAGCGCTGCAATGCTAACGCTTATTGTTCCATAATTAATCTCCCTATCGTTTAATAGGAACACAAACATTCAATAAAGGAAACACTTGGGTACTTACGACATCTTAAAGAGTACAAATACAAGGAGATACACAACACACCTACCAACTGATAGTTGAGTCCAAAGTTCAGGTATGTAAAAGTGTGATTAAATACCACGTTATTTCAAATACATGAACGACGAGTCACTTAAGAAAACCTAAAATACCAACATTGAGTTGTAATGTACTATACATACTACATTTTAACTCAATGAATACCAATTGGAATCTAGTAGTGAAGATTTGTTATAATTACCATTTAATTTACCAGAGACCCTGTCACTATCACCATATTAAATCAGAATAAATCACAACACATGAGTACATAGTTATAGTATATAATAATATTACCATTCCGAGTCACAAGTTTCATATGGTGACAATATCTAGTGAGTCGAATATTTACATTGCTTGTCAAAATAGGTACATTTAAAACAATGATTATCAAATTATGAGTGTCCTACAATAATAGTTTCTCACTTGTTAACCAGTATTAATTGTGATTATCACAAAAAAATTACAACTTTAATCCACTAATTTTCAAAGGTAAATATATAATGAGAATAATACCTATATCAACTCTGATGGCTTAAAACCTAATAACTTAACGGTGAATAATTGCTTAATGTTGTGATGATATGAAAATAAAATAGATAAACAATTACTAGAAACTCTATCTATCACAAACTTTACATGCATTGTTGTAAAATTCAAATGTTACATACACTGTGATTATGTGATACCTATGCAAAAGAGTGCATGGAGATATACCAATAAGCTAATTAGTGTACATGTTCAGCGTTTGCACACTATGTTATGATGGATAACCTATGGTCCAAAGAGAAAGTTATTTGTGAATAATGTAGAATAAATATGCGGACATACTATAAAGATAATACATTAGCTAGTAATGCTTTACTTAATGAACATTAATTGATTTAACTCAGTGCTATACGCCGTGTGATGATAAAAGTGTGGTCTAGTGAACTTTCTTGTGTTCTCACATAATTGAGTAATAAGATACAATAGTACCATAGCCAAGGCTGGGTGAGTCAAAATGTTTTAAAGGAAACAACAACTGGCTTAACTAGTGCTATGATTATAGACTAAGTTGAGCAGTGTGACATACTTACTCCAGATATTTTTACAAAATCAATTGTGAGATCAAGAAGATCACTAAGAAATTAATAGTTAATATTTAATAAAATTAAATAAACAGTGGAGCTCCGGTAAATGTCAGTCATTATTGCAAGCTAATAAGAGTAATAATGATTAAATGCTAATTCTTAAACAATACACATTAAATGTATAATAAATTCAAAATCTAAATAAATAAAACTGACTATAATTGATGTAAATTTTAATTGTCGTTGTGGGCAACGTTTTATCCATATTATCATAAGGTAATACTTATGATGATTTCAGATTCACCCCAGTCAGTGTACAATAATACCATGGAGGAAATATATTTAAGTAGACTAGCTACGTTTGTGTCGAGTATCAAAAGTTTGACTAAAACCTCACATACTCTTTGTGCGTTGAGGTCGTGGTCTGATGATGATATGGAACAAGCATGCATTGTGTCATCAAAATTACAAGCGGTCATTCATCGATTCAATAATGAGTTGTATCAATATTTTAACACTTCTACAAACCCAAATGCTGATGATATATCAAATATGACAAATGAACAGCTAGAAGGTGATGAAGCCTTAGCCGAGATGAAAGCAAGAATACAAGTCAGGAAGGACAAGGTTGTTTCTTCGAACTCAAGTCAATCAATCAATAGAGGCAAACTACCTGAGTTGAACTTACCTACCTTCTCAGGAGATGTTCTCCAATGGACACAATTTTGGGATCAATTCTCTTCCAATATTGATCAAAGAACACTAAGAGACGTCGACAAGTTACTGTACCTAAAAGCTTCTTTGAAAGGCGAACCTAAGACAATCTTGGATGGTCTTGAGACTACTAACGATAATTATAAAATTGCTGTGACTACTTTGACAGACAGATATGGGAAGAAAACGCAAATAATTGATGCCCATTACTCAGCTCTTCACAAACTTAAAGGAGCAGACAAACAAGATGATTGTAGAAAAGTTTTGGATGAAATCGAAAGACACCTTCGTGTATTGAGTTCTCTGGGAGAGAATACAGAACATAACCACCTAAGATTTTTGATCTTGGAAAAGTTCCCTGAAGACATAGTATACGAACTGAAATTAAAATTAAGTAGCGACACCATCGAAGAAATAAGGAAACAACTCCATCTTGTACTCTCAGCTAGAGAGGATGCTAAGCGTACTTCTGAGAAATTTAAGATAGAAGATGCTAGTTACACAACAGAAACACTTCATGTACTAGAACATAGAACTGAAAAGGGATCTAAGATACATAAACGAAATAATTTAAAGGATACGAATAAAAAATTCAAACCTAATGTAACTGCTTTCAATAAAACCTTTGACACGAAGAGGAAATTTCAGTCAGCTGGAGAAAAGAGTGGACAGGGACCCAAGCAGAAAAGAAGAAAGCTCAATTGTATATTTTGTAAAGGAGATCATTTTAATGATGAGTGCACGGATAGTAAAACTCTACAACAAAGGAAATCAAGGTTAAGGAACCGTTGTTTCAATTGCCTCCGTTTAGGCCATAACATAAATACCTGTAGATCCAAACACATAGCCTGCAAACACTGTGGTAAGAAGGGCCTCCATAATAGGGCACTTTGTCCTAGCAAAGAGTCACCAAGGAACGTGATAACAAAAACCGAGTTACAGAAGAAAGAATCTACTAGTGCGATGCATATCTATGAAAGAGGATCAACAATACTACAAACTGCTGTTGTTAATATCAGAGGACCGGAGAATACCTCAATGAAATGTCGCGTACTGCTAGATTCAGGCAGCATGAGAAGCTACGTTACACAAGATGTCGCGCAGAATCTTGATTTGAAGACTGAAGAAGACAACCATCTCACAGTATTCACTTTTGGTTCGAATAAACCCCAAGAGTTGGATAGCCCATTAGTGAAACTTCACATTCAATCAAGAACTGATATACAAAGGATAGTATATGCGAACGTCGTACCTTCTATTACACATGGTATTTCATCTTGTGGTGAAGAATTATCCAAATGGAAATATGAAAAGGATTACTTACTAGCGGATGATGGATCTTTGTCAGACAAGGTGGATATCCTTATCGGAAATGATTACTATCATTCACTTATGTCTACTGAAAAGGTGAAAATACGTGAAAATTTATACTTGGTAAATTCCGACCTAGGATGGATATTATCAGGCAAAATTCCGAATAAGCACGAGGATGAATTATCAATGCTCACATACTTTCAAGCGTCCTATGAAACCAGATTGAACGAACCCGATCTGCCATTAGATAACACATCAATGAAAGCTTTATGGGACCTAGAATCCCTTGGAATTACTGATTCTCCAAATGCCAACCGGGAAGAAGAAGCTATTAAGCATTTTAATGAAACTACCGTATTCACAGAAGAAAGATATTATGTTAGCTGGCCTTGGAAGGAATACCCACCTGATTTGCCAACTAACTACGGTCTAGCATACGGACGACTAATTGGATTGATGAAACGCCTAGATGCTGAAACTTTGTCAGCATACAACCAGACACTAAGTGACCAAATGCAAAGAGGTATCATCGAACTAGTACCTGAAAAGGAGATAAGTGATCATCCTATTCACTACCTTCCTCATCATGGAATATTGGCGCCGGGTAAAGCCCTAAGAATAGTCTATGATGCTTCGGCAAAGACAAAAAATACAAAATGTCTGAATGAATGCTTATACTGCGGACCAATGATGCTAGAGGATTTGACGGGACTTCTATTGAAATTCCGTAGTCACGCTGTAGGATTGACAGCGGATGTAGAAAAGGCATTTTTACAAATTGGTTTGAAGGAAGGTGACAGAGACGTCACTAGGTTCTTATGGTTGAAAGATACCAACAAACCAGCCACTGAAGACAATCTACTACACTATAGATTTACTCGTGTTCCCTTTGGGATCATATCCAGTCCATTTCTTTTAAACGCTACGGTCAGACACCATCTTCTAAAGTCGAATGGGAATTATGCCAAACAGTTAGCTAATGACATATACGTAGACAATGTAGTTACTGGCGTAGAAACAGTGACAGACGCTTTAAACCTTTATAAGGAAGCACAAATACACTGTTTCACAGACGCATCTACAGTAGCTTACTCCGCAGTGGTTTACCTTGTACAGAAAGACACAGTCAACTTCGTAATAGGTAAATCGCGCCTGGTTCCTACCAAAGATCAACAGAACTTAAAGATTCCACGCTTAGAGTTATTAGGCGTACTCATTGGAAGTAGACTTATAAAATACGTACTCAGATTCTTACCATTGAACATAACCCAATTAACACTATGGACAGATAGTCAAATAGTGATTGATTGGTATCATTCTGATAAGTTACTTGAACCATTTGTATCCAAAAGGCTGGAAGAAATAAAACGCAACAAAAGTTTGATAGTGAGATACGTACCGTCTAGTCTCAATCCTGCAGACGTAGCAACACGTCCTATCACGTCAGAGGAGGAGAGGAACGGGTGGCTGTCTGGACCAGAATTTCTAGGGCAGGACCCTGGAGACTGGCCTAGTGGGCCACCGAGGAACACTTCTCTTCTGATGGGGGAGGGTCTGTTGAACACAGAAAACCAACCAAAGGTAACACCTTCAGAGGATAAAGTAACAGCAAACGAACCTTTGGATTCACAATTACAAAAAATAAAAGAACTACAGAAAGAAACATTCTCAGAAGAGTATGGAGGAAAGAAAACAAACCTAGCTAAGAATTTGGGATTATTCATCGATACCGATGGAATTTTAAGATGTGATGGAAGACTCACATATTCAGATTTATCCTATGATGCAAAACATCCCATACTCCTACCTAAAAACAGTGAACTTACCGAAAAAATTATTAAGGAAACTCATGAGAAAAACCTTCATGTTGGAGTACCTCATACACTAAGCCTCATAAGACAAAAATTTTGGATACCACAAGGAAGAGCGAAAGTTCAAAAAACACTAAGCAAATGTACGAGGTGCGTGAAACATGGAGGAGGTCCATACGAGCTACCTAAAACTCCAGCATTACCAGCCGAAAGAGTAAGATTTAATATGCCGTTCGATTACGTCGGTGTGGACTACTTCGGACCGATGGTCATAAAGACAGAAAATGGTGTAAAAAAGAGATGGATTTCTCTTTTCACATGCCTTGTAATACGAGCAATACACTTAGAGGTAGTTAAAGATCTAACCACAGATGAATGTCTCATGGCATTCAGACGTTTCATCGCTACTAGAGGAACACCATCACTTATAATAACTGACAACGCACCTCAGTTCAGATTGCTGGCCGAGGTAATGTCTGAAGGAACACTGGCAGACAACTTAAGATGGAAATTCATCCCTCAACTAGCACCCTGGCACGGGGGCGCGTATGAAAGACTCGTAGCAGTAGTAAAGCATTGTCTAAAACGAACTCTTCAAAAACACATGCTCGGGGAAAATCAACTCTCGACGATCATCAAAGAAGTCGAAGCCGTAGTCAATACCAGACCACTTACATATGTGGGAACCGAGATGGACCACATCCTAAAACCAACTGATTTCCTAACACCAGGAAAGTGTTTGAACATTCAATTACTCATGAATAGCTTACCACTCTCTGGTTCTATCATTAGACAACAACTCATCGAAGGATGGAAACGTGGAAATATGATAATGAACGAGTACAAAGAAATGTTCATCAACCGATACCTTTTGAGTCTCAGAGAAAGGTATGGGAATTCACCCAAACAAGCAAGAGTGAGAACTCGTGAAGTTCCTCAGGTCGGAGATGTGGTACAAATTAAAGGTGAAAGAAGTAACCGCGAAAGTTGGAAAGTAGGAAAGATAGTAGAGACACTAAAGGGAAAGGACGGTTTATGCCGTGTCGCTAGAGTAAAAGTGGACAACCATGTGTTCACACGATCGATTGCTCATTTATATCCTCTAGAAATAGAAGAGGAAGAGACTCCACTAAATCCCACTGACAAAGTCCTAGATCAAAGGGATGCAGTCGTTGATAATAATGACCCGATACAAACGCCGTCTATGAAGTTTGAAAGTGTCGACACTAATCCCACAGCTGAAATAAGTTATAAACTAGATAATGATGAGAACACGAATGCGAATGTAAGACACAATTCAACGCAGGATACGAAAGAAGAGCTAGAGAACGTCAGCACAATAAACGACATTGAACTTGCACAAGATCATAATGAACGTGATCTAGAAGACGAAGTAAACAATAGCCAGAAATTAATCAACCAAACAAGCGATGAGAAATCGCGTCGAGCAGCTGCAGTCCAAGCACTGGAGAAGATCCACAAATGGACTCGCGACTTGATGACCACCATAGTTTAAAACTCGCGAGGCGGGTGTGTCGCGAAGGGTCGCGATTATTAAATAAACCCAACAATATTGTATAGAGCAACACTTGTTACCAACCACAAACAAATTTGGTAAGTGGCAACACTCTTTTTTCCCGGCACGTTTGCATCAGACATACTGTTCTTAAAGTTTCAATCAAAGTGTAAAATTGCAATGTGTGTGATCTTCGCCTGCCAGCCAGCAATAACACGACAGCTAAGTATCTAGATTATAAGCCAATATTATTCCGCATTGAACTCGCGTATTGAGTTATGGATTGAGTAAATTAAAAGCGATAGGAAATGGTGGATGCCGCGAAACTCTTATGAGCTGATGAGCAAACATGATTTCCATCGTATAGACGTAATGTGCCGATAGTTTCGATTGTTTGTATCATAATGTGTGCAATCTAATATAATGCAATCAACAGAGTCCTTGGTTTGGGTAATAAAATACAAGTACCTACCTATATCAATATCAATAGGGTGACCGAAGGGTGCTCCCTATTCTCACGACTCCCAATATCGTAAGCATACAATCCTAAGAGCTCTTTAGGGGCTCACCTGTGTGTGGTGGGTTGGCCAATCTTCTCACAAGGTATCAAGTATGTTTGGGTAGACAGTAAATCATGTTCGGGGAGCATGATAGTTACGTCCATAGGACAAGAGGCGACAGCCTGTCAAGATGGTTCAAGTGAACAAGCTCACTAAGGTTCACATTGTATATCTGTTGAGATAAACATAATAATACACCAAGCAATAAGTATGTGATTGCACTCATAGTGATTTAATAGAGTCCGTATTGATGTACTAAAACTAATGTTAATAATATAATTATGTACCTTCATACCATTCGGTGGTACTTAGTAGTCCAACAGTGTAATCATGGACTTTCTTTCCACAACAGGAGTGACCTATTCGTGGAGGGAGGTGATGAGTTCTGTGTGGCTGAGCAAAGACATCTACATCATTCAGGTGAGACAGTTGACCAGCAGTTGACCAACAGTTGACCAACAGTTGACCAGCAGTTGACCAACAGTTGACCAGTAGTTGACAAACAGATTACATTAGAATAAAACTACAAGGGAACCGTTACTATGCATTTATCTCTTTCATATCAGATACTCTCCCCATAGAATTAAAGCGAAGCAGATTATTCATAATTAGTATAACTATTACATTCTCCAATTTGTGTCAAAGAATCTAGGCAATGCTAGCCTCCTTTTGTAGGGAGTCATACAGATACCATAATCTTACTTGTCGGAAGGTCATGAGTAGAACCGACGCGACACCCGGTACGGTACAGTACTAGAATAAGAAGATAATTAAACATGATATTCGATAAACCTTGACTTCTTTCATAGCTGCACGCAATATTCAATTTCCCAACAATAGTTATGATAATGCTATTCGTCGTTAAACATATATACAGAACCTTGGCATTGACACAGATCGTTTCAAATCCCACGACTACCCATTACGAGTCATGAACGTGATATAACATGAGAAATTTGCATTTTTGGCAAGGGAGTCCTAAAAAATGTATATCTATATATTACATATAAATAAAATTGAAGTTTCTGTCGGTGATTTCAAAATTACTGTGTTTTCTCAAGTGTTTTTTTTTTTTTATCCGTGATAGGCTCGCGTTCGACGACTATCACACCTGATGGTAAGCGATGATTTGGTCGAGGATGCAGCACGCTTTCCTAGAAGTAACATATTCACTTTTAACTTAAAGACCCCCAGGTTATAGCTATCAGGAAATAGAAACTCTGGCAGGGATTATTATTTACATGATACTAAAATACAAACACCCTTTCTTATTTCAATTTGACAGTCAGTCGGTCTGTCCTTTTGTTTGTTGCTGATCTCTACAACTCGATTTTAATGGGAGTTTCGCTGAGAAGAAATGGAAATACAAAGATGCGACTAATCGGATACTGGTTTCATGAAATACTTAGATCCTTTGAGCCTAATGTTTCAAACCCAAAAGGCTCAAATGAATCCTATTAAGGTGGTTGTATTTGCGCTCTTTGACATTGTCTGCTCCTGCCGCAGCTCGCTTAGCTAAGAAAATAAGATGGCACAAGCGACCTTTGGTGATAACCAAAGGTCTATCCAACTTCATAATCATCAATTCATTTAAATAAACATAGCTTCATTGAAAACTACTTTGGGAATAGGCGCGTCAGAATAGTCGACATCGGCTCCACTTGCCATTAAAATAAAATAAATAAATCAAAAATTGTTTATTTTCAAAAAATAGAATAGGAACAGGCGCGTCATTCTGTTGTATAGTAAGCTAGAATCTCGATTTAAATCCGATTAATCGCTAATCTACATAGTTTTCAATTACGATTATACTTATTAACATCGTTTGAATTCTGGTTTAAATCTCGTCCTGAAATCTCGGTACACGGATGCATGGCAGAGCTTGCCAAGTTCGCATACCAAACAGCATTTTGCCTCATCCGTAGTATGTTTAAACTTCAAAGTGCGCGAAAGTCAATAAAATCAATCAGCTAGCAACATTAACGTCGTCATATTTCGCTGGGACAGCGAATAAAACGCATTCGACGAGTGCGCGAGACATCGGCACTGGCAACACTGATTTATTGAAGAATCTGGACTGCGATTGGAAGGAGTCATACTTTACTCTTTGGGAGTCATTAGTGTTAAGGTTTAATTTGAATCTGTAATTAATTTAGATCGTTTTATTGGTGGGGAGATGTTACGTCTGAAACGTATTACTTGCGTTGTGATTTACCTTTGCTTCAGTGTCTCGCCGACAACATTGCGTGACAAAATCAATTCTTATGACAAAATAAAACCTTCATGTTGAATACTCGAGTGATATTTTTTGCTCTGAAAACATTCTTGTTTAGCACATAGTGTATTACATTCTCTTTGGTGTTTAGAAATGTCTGTAATCTCTGACTTATTTAAAGTTATCTGTGGTCTGTAAGAAATTAAAACATAGTGTATTACATACTCTTTGTAAGAAATAAACGTCAAAGCCTTTTTATAGATTTAATTTTTTTTAACAGTCCTAATTTATTCCAATAACTTGAAAAGATCATTTAAAACGATTTTTTAAAATGGCGACATACGACAGAGCGATAACAGTCTTCTCCCCAGATGGTCAGCTACTCCAAGTGCAGTATGCCCAAGAGGCAGTGAGAAAAGGTTCCCCCGTAGTGGGAGTTCGAGGACCTAACGTCATAGTCCTGGCAGTTGAGAGAAAGACTGTGGAACTACTTCAGGACGAAAGAACAGAAAAGAAGATCGTTTCGTTAGATGACCATGTTGTGCTGGCTTTTGCTGGGTTGAGAGCCGATGCTAGGGTGCTGATTGCGAGGTATTTATCTTCTTGAACTTTCAATGACAGTCCAGATATAAAAAATTGGCCAAGTGCGAGTCAGACTTGCCCATGAAGGGTTCCGCAGTAACTATAATAATATAATATAATATAATATGTAGATTTGTTTGACAAAAAACAGCTTACAAATTTCTTAAAACTAGCTTATTTACATTTTTTACAACTACGCCCAATAACTTTGTTTTTCATATTGTTTGTATGAATTACAAAGTTATATTTGCGGTTTTAGAAAATATGCTGTATCTCAAAAACTGCTGACCCGATCTCGTTCAACACAATTTTGGTTCAAAGTTTACATTAAGATCTACAGATACATATTTTTTTTCGATTTTTCACTCCATTATTATAGAAGTTAGAGGTTGTGTCCGCCACACACACATTTTACCACTTTGGAAGCTTATATCTTTTAAACGATTAACTTTATGAAAAGGTGGTCTTAGAAACCTCAATGTCATTTTTAAATACCTGTCTATAAATACCACACACGCATAGGTATCATGAAAAAAAAAATCATTTTTAGTTCCCTTTATTTTAAATATTTTTTAATTTTTTTCTTAAAATCTGAAAGCGTTTCACAAAATACATCTACCTACCAAGTGTCACATGTATTGTCTTAATAGTTTCGGAATAAAATGGCTGTGACATACGGACGGACGGACGGACAGACAGACAGGCATGACGAAACTATAAGGGTTCCGTTTTTTGCTATTCGGGTACGGAATCCTAAAAAGGTGATAATAAGAGCGCCTACTTCTTTAGGTATGTGGTTTGGAGTTTTGAATATAATTTCCTTCTTTCTATGCTCAACATTCTCACTTGAAATGACTAACTACACTTCACCCTTACTATACCTAATTTGGGATCGTACCTTTAGTAGCTCCTGATAGTTCTCATATATTATTTATCAGGGAATAGAATTGAATTACATTTATTGAATACTTAGTATGCCATCTAATAGTAAGGCATAGTAATAATCATGAATTGTTACTTATTTTTAATATTTTCTAGGGTATGCACTTAAAAACGCCTAACAGAACCGTTACATGATCACTCATATACCTAACTAAGGATATCACAGATCAGCCAAACCTTTAAATGATCTTTATTTTGCAAGTTGGTTATTAAATAACACTCTTACACGTCATTTTTTTTCCATAAATTTAAACTAGCTCAATCCGTTGTTTCCTAACTGACTACCCTGAGAAGAAACACCGAAACAAACTATTAATGTCTTTTGATTTCTAGGGCCCAAATAGAATGCCAATCATATCGCCTCACAGTAGAAGACGCGGTCTCCTTGGAGTACATAACGAGGTACATAGCAGAGATGAAACAGAATTACACCCAGAGCAACGGTAGGAGACCCTTCGGCATATCCTGCCTGATAGGAGGGTTTGACTACGATGGGGACGCACACCTGTTCCAGACTGAACCTTCAGGGATTTATTATGAGTGGAAGGTGAGCTGTAAGAGCATTACACCACCTTAGAGCGCCTTCACACTAGCGTTTGTCCAGCGTAGGCGTTCGATAAACGTATGCGCAGCGCAGACGCCGCGACAACGCGGCGCAGGCGTCGTGTTGTTGCGGCGTTTCCTCTGGAGTCAATTAAACGCTGCGCTAACGCGGCGCAGACGTCACACAATTGCGTTGTCGTTTCGGAAATATAATTAACAAAAAAACTTTTTAACAAAAAATTAAACCGACTCCCAAAAAACACTGCAAAGTGAAAAATAACTTTAATTTCGGTAGTCGGTGTCTTTAGTTTTGTTTTTTCGTTTTTGGCACCGACTTCCGAAATTAAAGTTATTTTTCACTTTGCAGTGTTTTTTGGGAGTCGGTTTAATTTTTTGTTAAAAAGTTTTTTTTTTCACTCTTTTTAGTTGGATGATTTTTAATTTACCTAGTTACAAGAGCCTAAATGTCAACTACTTATAACCTTTTACAAAATATTGCTTTTCCCAATGCTGGGCCGTTAATTGTTGAGGAGTTCTCCTGGTACTTCACCATCAGCTCTACATCACCATATGCATTGTGACGAGCATAAAGTGCTTAACATCCATATTCAAGTAATCGAATCGCAATCCACTTAATACTTATTATTGAGTAGTTTCGGCGGCCATCTGTGGTCTTCATCATCAGTTCCACTTCCCCAAATGGTACTTTTTGAGAGCAACTGCACAAGTTACTATAAGAAATACCCAAAACGCCATAGGTGTGCCTATAATATTTGAAGAGTTCCCTCGATTTCTCCAGGATCCCATCATCAGATCCTGACTTTGGTGATAATGGTACCAATTTCGAAGTATACCCATTCGAACAAAAAAAGAATTTTCCAAATCGGCTCAGCCGTCTTCGAGTACTCGATGATCATACATAAAAAAAAAAAAAAAAAAAAAAATATACGCGTCGAATTGATAACCTCCTCTTTTGGTCGTCGGTTGAAAATGGATTCTCACGAGGAAACTCTATTGTTGGCTTTGACGGTCTCCTTACTGTGTTCTGATTGGATTACAACGTCTACCAGTGGGGCCATGTCCGACACTACAATGACCCCTGAATATATGGATATAACTAAGGCATTAATGAAATAAAACATAGGTACCAGTATATAGATGTTAAATGCACTAGCACTATATAATGCGGCGCTAGCACAGCGTTTGTACTAACGCCGCGACAACGTGACGCCTGTGCCGCGTTGTCGCGGCGCCTGCGCTGCGCATACGTTTATCGAACGCCTACGCTAGACAAACGCTAGTGTGAAGGCGCCCCTAAAATATCGAGATATATGTCTGTCCCAGAAAGCTCGTTAAACCGCTAGGGCCAGAGCTGATATTTAGGATATTCAAAAGCCTCTGACACCAGTTTTGCCGTTGCTGTGGAGGTCAGATACGCCTTTCATGTTAAAAACTCAGCTGAGTCTGATGCAGTTGCATTTAGTTAGATTGGACTCCATCCTCAACATAGTAAGGCAAAAAGCAGATTATGATGGGAGGAAGGTGGGAGTTGGAGTGGCCGTAAATATATGTATAGTTACCGAAAAGGTTTAAAGGACAAAACTCTTACCTCATTCTACAAAAGCTGCATTATACAACCCCATCGCGATTTATAATGCAGCTTTAAAAAAAAAATACAGTAGTTTCTGGGAGGTATCTAAGAAGTAAATTATTTAATGAACTCCTGAAAGTTGCAGCTCACCGTATATGTTATGTTTTTATTCTGGGTTAATAACGCTTAGGTAAAGTCGAGCCTAACGCAGCAAGGGTATCAGTTAAGGTCAGAGTAGTGTTTTCTTGTTTCTTAGTTTTTGTAAGTTTATTTAAGTTAAATATTAAGTGAAATTTTTGTTTTCAATAATTCAATTCAATTCAATACAATATATATTTATTTCAGATGAAAATAACGTGAATGGGGGTGAAATATTCATTTATGAAAAAACCCCCTAAATAAATAAAGAATAAAAAAAAAATCTCCCTTTATCCACCGCCATCATATCTCAATAGATAGATTTACAAAAGAGTCCAGTACCTATCCTATACATAGCATGAATGGTAGAATAATTTACCATGCGGTATTGACAAGGAATTATGCCGTCTACAGCCAAAATTAACAGTTTAAAATGTCATTTAGAGTGAAGACGCAATACCTTGTCTCAACATTACCTTTGAGGTGTTCAGTGTCCCTGCCCGGTTTGGGGGCATGTTCTAACAAGACGACCGCGACCCCAGAGTGAGTGGAATCGTTAGATGATTTTACCCCTGAAAAGTGGTAGATGCAGGATCTGAATAACTTGTTTATTCAGATCCTGCAAGTAATGATCTAGTCTTCTTCATCTCAGGCTACCAGCACAGGTAAATACGACAAAACCGCACGGGAGTTTCTTGAGAAAAACTATGATGAAGCTGTTGTGAAGACGGACGAGGGAGCCACCAAGTTAGCCATCAAGGCTATACTGGAGGTTGTACAATCGGGACAGAGGAACTTGGACGTAAGTAGAACTGTATTCTAGCGTGCCTATTTCTTTCATATTTTCGACAGCAATTTTTTTCCTATTCATAAGAAAGAGGATGCATGATTTTCCGCAAGCACAACGCCAGTCTACTGAGCGAATTCATAGATCATAGTTCATCATAGTTATCATATCACTCTTTGACTTCAATCTATCAGCGAAACTGAAATTAATTTAGCTTTTATACTATTAAAAGGCACAAGATGTTCTCATTGAGATTCATTTTAAGAAGTGGTTTCCGTTTACGGGGAAATAATCTTAAACACAGGTTAAGTGTTTAAAAGTAATGGCAAACGACCAGATCGTTTGCCATTACTTTTAACGGCTTAAAGACTGGTCAGATTATTATTTTTTTAGTATCATTGGAGCTATTCGTCTTCTGAGTATTTGCTTCTTAATTTCAGGTGGCCGTAATAAAGAGAGGTAAGCCAGTTACCATGTTGGATCAATCGGCCCTCTTGGACATAGTGAAAGAGATCGACAGAGAAAAGGAAGAAGCTGATAAGAGACCTTAGGAGAACTCGTCTTGAAAAGAGATTCGAAAAACAAGTTATTAATTTATTTATGAGTGACAAAAAACGCCTTACCGTTAATAATTAAACATATAACCCACACCATTTCCCACGCATTCAACATTAGGCAATAGATAAGCCCTATATTCCAGACATATCTTCCGACTCAATTATCCTTCTAATCATCAACTTGATCATTAAAACTCCTTGATTAACGTATTAAAGTAATCGAGGAGTTTCAATCATAGAAAAAACTTAGGTATGAATTAACATACTTAAGCTTTTTTTTCTCGTTTTCATGGCGACTGTGTCTAGAAGATGTCCCGCAAATTTTCATGGAATATAGGCATAAGAGCTTATGGATTTTGAAATACATATTTATTATCAAGCTATAAATTATTTTATTCGTTTCTTAGAAAAAGTTCTCGATTCTAGGAAGGGGTTGATTCTACTAATATATACTTTACATGCTTATTATTTAAAAAAAATCCAATAGTTTTAATAAAGTACTGGGTAGCTAGTAGATCCTTTAAAAAAATCCTAGTAAGTAGTAGGTATTTAAATTTAGAACCTGGTATGCAATTTGCCACTAAGTAGGTAGAAAAGAGAAAAAGTACAAAATAATAACCATACTCACTTGTCTGTGACCAGAATTAAAATAAGGAATAAATTAATAGTTTAAAAAACTAAAAAC
Source organism: Tholera decimalis (assembly GCA_943138885.2). Classification (NCBI taxonomy): domain Eukaryota; kingdom Metazoa; phylum Arthropoda; class Insecta; order Lepidoptera; family Noctuidae; genus Tholera; species Tholera decimalis. The sequence goes on from OW964570.2 coordinate 10,025,423, forward strand.
ACGCTTTTAAGACTAATATAATGAGCAGAAATTACAAATGTTTACTAGTAGGCAGTCCAAGGTTCCATCAGCCACCTTGGACTGCCATCGTCTGCCATCGTCTGCCATCATCTGCCTGAATTCCATCGTCAGACCAGCTAGATGGTACCATAATATTGTATTGTCGTCTAATCTACACATAATTGCCAAGTTTCATGATGATACAACAATTAGAAGTACGTTTAATTCAGATTCTTAGATTTTATTGCATATTTAGTTCGTTACAGATCGACCTAATAATAAATCTATGGATTACGCAGTAATTCAAAAAGATTAAGAAAACCGATAACAGATTTTCTTTAGGTTTATTATAACCTTGAAACCTGATTGTGTTCAAAGTCCATTAGGTGGCCTTTCTCTCAAGTGCAAACACGACTATGATACGATATTCCATCATGGAATGCCAGTGCCTATCTTCCGGCTTCATTATCAGACCTTGAAACCTAATCGTGGTCAAAGTTCATTACAAGACTTTTCTAAGAAATCCAAAACAGCTATGATACGATTTTCCATCATGAAGTTCCAGTTCATATCTTCCGGCTTCATCATCAGATCACTTTGACATTACCATATTATTGTATTGTCATCAGAACTACATATTTTTATTACGCTACGACCCTTGGAAGATGGTTAAATTAGTTACCTTAGATTCCATTGCATAGTTAGTTACATACAGGTCGACCTAATAAAAGCGTTTTAATAATAACCACATTTTGTCTAAAGTCAAATTTAATGTTCATACACATTCAGTTCAGGTAAACATTATTATTTTAGTACCTACAATTATTTTGCAGATACGTGTAAGAACAGTAAGTTCTACAATAAAACCGTTCAAATGGTCATAATATTATGGCCGAGTGTGCCTATGGCCTACGTGACTTACTGATCGAAAAGATAATGCCTGTAAAATGCTTAATCGATTCAGCTGGTTCACGATATCGATTCAATCCTTTTGCATACATTTATTTCAAGAAATCGTAAACCTTAGATAAGATATTTTAAAACCTTCGCTAGCGATACAAATTAACACAATATTTATCCAATAATACAAAGGATAAACCCGCAGACAAAAATCATTTCCTATTCTTTGTGAATATTTAAAATACCACAAACTTACTTTGAAGTTCTCTGCCATATTTTTCCATATCTTTCAAACAACTGTGTAACGTATTCATACCTGAAAAAGAAAGAAAATAAAGATGTAGTATACCCATTTAAAATTCTACAACAATTATTTGAAAACCGCGCCATCTGTCTTTTACGCGTCGAACTACAGGGGACCTGAATAACGTCATTTGTTTCACTTCACGCTCACTGCGTACGTTGACTTGCTGTTTACTAAGTAGCCGATAGATAGCGATACTAGTCTTGTAATCATTACTGAAAAGGCTTTGTATGATTTTGGCAGTACCTACTTTAGCTTCATGTTTTGTAAATAAACAAGAAAATAATAACGTAGGTATATTTAATTTAAACTAAAATTACATTAAGGTCACTAAAATTACGATGCTGAGTGAGTTTTTAAATCAAGTCGGACGTGGCCTTGACATTTTTACCCGACTGCAAAGGGAGGGTTATGTTTTTCACGCGTATCTTGTATGTATGTATGTATGTTTGTAATATTCTTTATTACATCATATCTCCAGAACCGCTGAACGGATTCACATAACTGAGGTATCGTTAGATTTATCTTAGCAGCCCAAGTGTTCTTAGATAGGTGACATTTGAAAATATTAAACATGGTGGCTGTGCGAAGCCATTATACATGGTGAAAAAAAAACATTATTTTTTTCGAATACTAAAATATGGGTATCAAATTAAAGGGCCTTAACACAAGGATTTCAAAAAGGTATATCATATTTATCATTAGTGTAATACTAGCAAAATAATACAATGAGAACGTTTAAAAATATGGACTTCACTTTCTAAAACCGGTGGAGTGCCAATGTGACACGACCACGACCGGGAGAACTAAAAAAATGTTAATTAATATTTTAACTAAAAAGTTGAAAAAAAAAATGTAAAAATAATATGATGACTTTCAACATGTTAAACTCTATAAAGCAAAAATATTCTTCTTATATTTCTTTTTAAGAAATTTGTTTTCCTTTAAACTTATGATACTATTAGAGTTGCCTTTATGTAGTATTGCAGTCCAGATATCCAAACTCCAAATTTTTCATCAAAAATTTTGTCTGAAAATCAAACCTCGTATCTACCTAACCTATCCACTACATTTATTGTGCGCACAGCCAAGATGTGGAACTCTCTGCCGGCGTCTGTGTTCACCATCACACATGACTGATGATCTTGTGGGCTCGCTCATTATCATTCTAACGCTTACGACGACTACATCAATCGCTTCCCTTCAGGCGTCATCAAACTCAAAAGCGGGCTCATCCGTAATTAAAAAACAGCAGGAGCATAAATAAATCACTCCAAAAACAAAATTACAACAAAAATATGCATCTTGCCGTAAACCCTGACCTACAAACAAAATGGCGCTTAGTATTCCACCTGCGAAGTATGAGCAGCGTGTGAAATGCACGGGTCAGTCAAAACACGCCGAGCAGAACATGAGAACAGCCTGCCGTCATTATGTGGGGCTATAAAACTAGCGGTAATAACCGCTTGGTGAGGTGATGATCAAGGCACTGCGTAATGCAGTAGTAACTCTACAAAGGGCACATTAAGCGAAAAATTATGGCATTGCAGGTAAATCTAGAATTATGACACTAGGTTTACCTTTAAGCAATCGAGCATCGCTATCGCTTTCTGTAAAAGCTGTTTACCTATTAACATATTATAATTACAAGTTTTTTAGCTAACATTGTCATTAACAGAATCATTAGAATTTAAAACAGGATATTTTCCATGTGTATTTATTGTTTTCGGTTTCCGACATTTCAGCACTGTTGCAAGCGCCATGATCACGGATGAACATCCGTCCCGTTTTACATTCTATTATAATAACAAGTATAATTCAAGCAAATGGCGGTCTAGAATACATATTTCCGCCTAATGCGTTAAGTCTAGCTTAGCGAATTCTCAAGTCCATTAATCTTTAGACCATAAGCACAAGATTGGCTATCGTGCTGAAAAGGTTACAATCACAGCGAACTGCTTTTAGTGAGGGCAAAACGAATAGATTCTACAAATAAATTTTTAATTTCAATATAATTGAAAACCGCTAACTTCTCAGCCGTACAAAACAAGCTCACTGTTTATGTAATGCACATATTTGGTTCATTGTTCACGTGCAGAAGTAAAACATTAGTTACTGTTATATGTTCAAGTAATTTTTTCGGTCAATTGATCTGACCTTGTATAATATAATATATATACCAAACTACTGGCGAGAACTCCTCTCACTAGAGCCATACGCGTGGTGAATGAGGTTCATGGGAGGCTTGATGTATTGTGGTGCAACTTGAGTGAATTCGCAAAAGTTACACTATATGTAATAAGTTATTCAGATTAAGATATTTTTAACTAGGTATAAGGTGTAGATTTAGGATTTAGTTAGTAAGGCCACTCTGTCGCATAGATCTGTAATGATAGTGTACTATCATTACAGATCTATCAATCTTACCTACAGGTAAGATTGTTATAAATAAATAAATAATAAGAAGTAAAGAAAAAAAAAGAAGGCCGGGGTTTTCCGCATCTTACTGACTGCAGTATTTTGTCCTCTAGCATGAGCCATTCTGGTAGGTGTACTTACTACTCACTGATTAATGGACCTCAGAAATGATGGCTCTGGCTACATGATTCTATCAATCGGACAAAGTGAAATTTTTTTTCCAGTTGGTTCGATTACTCGAACTTTGTTCTTGGGACTTCTGATAGTTCGAATCGTTATTTTGACACAGATGTTACATCAAGAAGTGCTTTGTAGTGTAAGAAAATGGTGTATATAACATACCTACACCTCTGATGCCACGGTAGGGATCTAATCTAATCAGTAACAGCTTAACCAAGATTGCTCTATCCATACATATTCCATACTAATGTTTGCCTGCTCGCTCTCGCGTCTAACCCAGATTGCTCGGTAGTCGCAGTTTGCAGTACTTTTTTCCCCTTCACGACGTGAAAATCCTTCTGTGTCCTCCACTCTGGGGCAAGCGAAGGATTTTATCAGACTTTAACTAACTAAAACCCCATTGTGTTCCCTCGCACACTGAGCCCAGCCTAAGAGTGCGAGGCTGCGAGAACACTTAAATATTCTTCAACGTGGTCAACTGGTACCAGCGCGCGGCCGTCGCGGTCCCTGTCTCGCCAAGCGGGGATGTCCATTGTGATTGTAGCAGGCCACCAGACGGCATCATCTACTTCGGCCGACAAACGAGGCGGTAACCTAAAAGGTGTGACATCTACATAGCTCGCACTGTGCATGTGAGGGAGTCTACGGCTCACCCATTTACCCAGAGAAGAGATCTTGGTCCTAGCATTGGGCTGACGCTGATGCTGTATTACTCCCCCATGACCTAATAACCCAGTTTACGACCTGAAATCATGAATGAACGTGGTCTGTAGTGAAAACAATAGCTATCGTTTTATTGTGCCATTGTACTTAGTTATTGTTGACTTATTATGCCGACTGTGACAATTTACTTTCATTCTTAGTACTGCTTGCGTGTGTGTCGATGAGATCATTTGTGTGAGATCTCTAAGTTTATGAGAGAGTTGTTCATCGGTCTTATTATTAGCGTTAGCACCCACTTTAAGGTAGGATTGTGAGATGGTGTCGCATTGGTTCTTAGCTACCTAAACATTCAGCAACTTAAGGCCGGCTTGTCCCGAGCACCGTAGGTATTCGACGCTTACCCCAGCCCCCGCAACGAATAGCAAAACGTAACAAATTACGACGCGCGGGAGACGCGCGCGCCAAGCGCACCGCTCATGAGTTCACGAACTCAAGTAGGTACGAAGATGCGTCACAGAATAGAGCAATTCAGTAGATCAACTTGAATTGATTAGTTTATGTTTATTTTGTTTTGTTTTAATAGTAAGTATTTTCAAGTTTATAGATAGAATAGGTACGTATTGTATAAACTTGAACCTAATTGGTAATAATTAAAAATAAGTATATTTATTTATTTTTGTGAATAAGGTGTATAAAAAATCTGACTGACACGTAGATCATGAATACGGGTATGATTCAAAATTACACGCCGCGCGCTATTCGACTTTCCCAAAGGGTGCGAAATCTTCATGGCACAGTATAAAAAATCAAGTATTAGGTAGGCACACTTACATTAGGAGAATTGTATTACAATTCAATTGTTATATTGAAAGAGGGCTTAGACGTATTCTGTGTGAAATATTATGTTTAAAAAATAATAAATATAAATATTTTTCAATTAAATAGTTATACCAATAAAAGCAACACACAAACACTTTTTGGAACGTATTTATTTTACGCGGCTTCTAAACTGGCAGAAATTGTAACGCAAAAGTGTTAATACTTACGACTGTCTTCTGACGAGAGAGACGACGAGGGTCAACCGCACACTTTTTTTTTCTCTAAAAACTACAATCATTTATGCACAACTGGCTAATGCCGTGATTCGACTTCAACTTCAACTCTTGCGGCTTTTGTGGAGGACCCACCACAATTTCATAAGCGCTGGAGGTTATTTGGTAAAGTATTTTGGTTGATGAAAAGTATTAAAATTGAAGTAAAAAAAAAAAACAAAATTATTTTGTACGCAAACATGACATGACAGCTTTTGCAATGTCAAATGTGTTATCACTCAATGTTTTACCAGTTTACCAGTGGCTAGAGAAAATTAGAAATATGGCATAGAAATGTTAAAACGATAATACAGTACGCTACAGCTTTATTTTATTTATCTCAATGAACCTACATAGATCATAAACAAATCGAGTAAATACAAGAGGGATAAGGCATTTAATGGAGATTGGACGGGGAACATTAGGGGGTGCGCGTGATTCGAAATGCAGTAAAAAGCCATAGATGACATCCTGACACGATATGTCACATTTTTGACATTTTACAACATATTATCTGTTTCCCTTTGGTACATGAATACTTTATTGGAAAACTTAAAAAAGTAGACATACACAAAGATGTGAAACTTTTTCTGAAAAATCATTTTCATGAAAAAGAAATGTAAATACTTTTCTCAAGACCATCAATGCTCGTTGTTGGTGTTGTTTACTGATTGCACAACGGTGAACAGGAGACGACTAGGCTCTTCGACCACCTTACGGAGGCAGCTGCAGGAGCTGAAATGGCCCAGCACAAATATCCGATGGCAAAGCTTGTTTTTCTAAGAGATTTTAATGCCCACCATAAAGAATGGTTGTTCCCGTACCAACAAACAGAGCACGCTGGTAGAGGCCCGCAGGTTTTTTTATCGCTAGATCTCGACCAGCTGGTTCACCAAGCAACCTGCATTCCAGAAGTCGACGGCCACACGCCCAATGACTTGGACCTAGTGGTGAAAACGGTATCTACCTTTTCTCCTCCAGATACATGCCCCAGGGTCATATGGCGAGTATGGAAGTATGGGTTTGCAGACTCCGAAACTGCGAAGTGAAACTCGAACTTTTACCGTCCTTCGCTGCCTCCTAGTTATGATAACACTGAATGGAACACTGGCTCACACCGCACAAGAAAAAGCAAATTTAAATGCCTCCGTCTTTGCGGTAAGTTTACGTCTCGACACGGCGTCTAACTTACCACATAAAATACCTCACTTTGGCTCCGTAATGCTGGAAAATGCATTTCATGTTAAGGAAGTCCGCAAAGCCCTTTCCAGTCAAAACCAAACCAAACTTTGCCAGCCAAGCAGAGTCAAGATGCCAACCGAGATCTTTAATTGAAAATGATAGGAAGGAGTGAACTAGTTGCCACTCTAATGATCATACGTGAGCTTCTGATCACAATGGCCTGACACTTTGAGGGGCTTACAGTCACCCCAAATCAATCAGACCAGTTTTATAGCATCTAAATCTCGGTTTACATCTCCTATAGCGTCTGACAAACTTTCCACCCGCGTAGATGCATACAACTGCAGATCATCAGCGTAAAGTTGATACAAACACCGAAGACAGAGAGTTATAAAGTTTACCGAAGTTTACCGAAAATAATAAATGATATTTTCGTAGGAAATGGTCATGTTGTATATTTCTACACTATGGCACGAGTGTGCTGCATGTAATAAATATTGTTGACTTGTGACAACCCTGGCCATTGCGATACTGTCTAGAGCTAGACGTTGTCGGCATTTTTCAAAAGATCAAAGGCGTCGACCTACTGTATGATCTTTATACTGTGGTCATAGCGACGAATGATCGACTGTACCATTTATCCATTATTACATTTACGAAAATAAAACCTAATACAGTCGAATACGGTCAGTTATTTCAACCGTGGTTACTGACGTTCTGTTAGCGCGTTTAGTAAAGAATCGGATTGATAGCCGTCAGTATTCTGGATCAAACCCAGGCTCTAATCACATCTTTTTGTGATTTCTTTTTTATTGAAAGTACTTTTATATTGTATTTAGATATTTTTGGAAATATTTTTTTGAATAAAATAAGAAACATTTTCATTTTTTATAGGAGAAAGAAAGTCAACAATGTTTTTGTTTTACACACATGTTTGCGGTTTGTAAATCTATTCTGCGTAGGTACTTATCTACTTAGTAAAGTAAAATATTAATTTGTATAATTATAGGTACCTATAATAATATTGTCAAAGTTTCCTTTGAGTCTGACATTTGAAAAGAGCATTATAACATTTGCGCACGTGGCGGCTTTATATTTTTTGACATAGGGTTCAAATTCAATTGTTTCACACACTTTTTGCGGTTGGCAAATCTATTCCGCGAGAAAAATAAACTATTACAGCTTTTGCGCGCGTGGCGTGTTTATTTACACATAGTCACATATATTATTTTGTGGTTTCGAAATCTATTCCGCGTAGCTAAGTAGGTACCTCAGAATACAAAAAGAACCTAGTTAGTAAAGAAAAATATTTATGTATATACCTAGGTCTAAATATTTATATATTGTCAAAGCCTTCTTACTTTTTTTGTTTATTCAGCCTTCGTAGAGCCAGCGATGACCACTTCTTTTTGTTAATTTTGTCCATTAGTTTTACTGACCAAAATTATAACTAAAGTACCTAATAAAAACAATTTATATTACAACTATTTAAAACTAAACGATAGGAATTATTATTTTATAATGATTTATTGGCTCGACCGGAACCAAACTTAGCGGGGGTGGCAGGTTCGCTAAAAATTGGCATACGTCCGACCTCCAACACGTTCCGCTCGGGACTAAAGGACGCGGGGCGCGTGGCCGCGCGCATCAAAATAATAGGAAAACACTTATTTTTGAAATTAGTGGTATAAATATTTTCAAATTTCACATTATGATGACAGACATATATGACATTTTTTACGACCTTTATTATGGTATAAGTTTTATTATTCAAAGCTTAATACAACTCAAATAAAATAAGAATAAGACTGTAATTTAGACTTGTCTTTGCGATTTAATTAGTTGCAGTGAAATGCAAGTAATCGTGTATCGGATGACCGAAATAGAAAGATCAAAGTATGAATTATGTAATATGTTTTTTTCAAAATTTAAATCCGTGTTATCTACGAATAAGACACAATTGAAAACGACGTTTTTTCGAATAACCTCGCCTTAAGAATTCTCCCACACTGCTGAATGTAGAACGAATTTTATACCTATCAATGAAGGAAACATCAGCAAGCATAAGAAATACAATAAGGAAGAAGGAAATCAAACTTCAATTATATTGATCACCTACTTAATGTTCCGTAACATGTCTATTCAAAATCAAATCAAAACGGAATAAAAATTAACTTAGCCGTTTGCGAGATAAACACATTTAAACGAGCTGACAGACGTTTTGATTTACAATGTCAGTGAGCACATTAATCATTAAATACATGCCTATTTAATATTAATTTAATTAATCAACGTTTAGCAGTTTTGGTAATCGAAATATAATTAACGAAGATGTTTTTAAAAGAGACAAATGATCTTCACATTTTTTTTATAGATTTCCGGGTGGCTAGCTATAAAGGTTTTCTGGGAATACAGAATGGAATAACAGAACAGAACTCGATAACTACTACTACAGATTTTGTGTCAATTTCAACGAAAACAATTTGTGTTTTGACCTGTAATGCGTTTTTAAACCATGATCAGATTATGATGAAACTTAGGCAGGGTATTGTGAGGACGTACGAAAGGAATTCTAGATCAAACATCTAATCACTATGTGGCGTTTTATGCCGCTGTATGGCGATGTATACCGGGTAGATACCTACATCTAGTGGGCTATAAAAACAGCCAAGTTTACATATAATGCCATGATCATCCGAAAGATTACTGGAACACTGGAGAAGTCGAAGTAAAGTCGAGGCTTTTAAAAAGAAGAAGAAGGTTTTGCAGAATTAATGGCCAATAGGACCAAATTATTTAGTAGGACGACTATGTATGGAAACACGCAAATATAGAATTATAGACCTCACACAAGATGGTGATGGAGATATGAGATAAGACAAGGCTAAGTAGCCGTAAAGGCAGTTGGTATCCTAAAACTGAAATGTTATCCCGGATTAAACATGCGCAAAATGCCTCTTAATAGCCAACAAAAGACCCAAAATATGAATCATTTGCATAGACATTAACATACCAGGAAGCTACGTCCGCAAATAGTTACACTTAACGCTAACTAGTCAACAAACATTTGCACGGGCGTATTGGTTAGCGGTGCACTGTCAAATACTCTTGCGCAATGTTTAGCGGTCATCTATTGGTGTTGATGTTTTGGCTGCCAGGAATTTCTGATGATCACATACGTCCTCGAATGGCTTGGTTTGAAGTAACTAAGTACTTACCTATTTTATTTATTTAAGTTAGGTAGGTACAACTTCGTTTGCAAGTGTGCGAGGGAACACGGTGTGGCTTTAGTCAGAGTCTGATAGACCCCTTCGCCAGCCCCAGCGAAGAGAACATCATTGAATGGGCCCGACGTGTCGGGGCCATTGTCTGCTGCGGTTGCGGGAATTCTCTAAAGAGATACCGCGGTCCCGGAACTTAAAGGCAGTTGAAGGAACAGGGTGGAGTTTTAGTCAGTATAAGTCTAACACTTCCTTCTCCTCTATCTAAAGCGGGCGAATCAATAGATAATTTTGCCGCCATAAAAAAGGACTGTTACATACTTCGTTTCACCAGTTATGTAGGCCACCAAACTCATGCTTTTTTCTTTTTCATAGGCAAGAAAATTCTGACTTCGGGTTACTGGTCACTGGTTTATAGCTATCAAGAAACACAGACTCCAGCAGGGGATTTCACTCCTTAGATGTACGCACAATGAAATTATTCCCAAAACATTTTGTGCGTATGGGTGGGATGTCCACCACGTAACGATGGCGCATCACCGTTTTTCTTTTTCATTATAGGATATTTACTTAATTGGAAGTGAGGACAATACATCTATGTCACTTACTTAACACATCATCAAATAAATCCACGGTCATACCATCTTCCTCAAAGGATGACAGCAATTTTCAGTCAAGAGCCAGGTATAAAGAACGGAATGGCCAAATTACTTCTAACGTTGGTCGGTTACCTACATAGCAACTTGTGTGCTGTACGTATGTTTGTCATAAGTACTGCCTTCCTATGCCGTATGGTATATACATAGCTGGTACAATCGCTCAAGCGTCACTTTGCATGCAGTTGTTTCGAGTTTGAAAGAAGACATTCAAGCAGGTTCAATGATATTAGTTGACCAATGGACGAGCATTGGTCAACCAACCGCTTCCTTAATTGCGTCCTATGAACATAGTGACTGATTGTGATACAACCAGTACATAAAACTCCGTGGACACGACGCAGCGGACAAAGAAACAATTGAGGAATTTATGACCGACGAAAAGAGTTTTTAAATTAAAGCCAGTAGGAAGGGGAATAAAGAAATTAAAGTCAGTTGTCGAGTTTTCGGCGACGGATGCTGTGCACCATGATGATTTCCCACTGTGGGTGTTAAGAGATACTGTTGAATGTTGACCTTCTTTGAGCAGTCACTGTTTGATTTGTCTTTTTTTCTATTCTATACTGCTGTCGTAGTTTTTTTGTATAGTGAATGACTTAGGCAGTTTTTTCAGTGTCAATGTGATCGCCTGACGGCTGCGCTCATGTAATAAGTTGTTTTATTTTACAATATATCTAGTGTACAAGTTCTTCAGGTCTTTTATTGCATCAACGGAAGAACCCTCTGCAAAACGGTAACATGGTTATGGGCCCAGTATGCGCAAAGAAGAGGAATTGTACTAAGATATAATGAGCGACCGAGACCTGGCCACCATGTCTGCAGGAGGCGGAAGCGTGAGTGGGCTTTGTATTGAAAGACTGAAAGGACGAGACAATTACCTCATCTGGAAGTTCAATATGAAAAACCTGCTTATCCATGACGACCTTTGGTGTTCTATCGACGGGTATCCGGAGGGCGATAAGTCCAGTCCGGAGCTAAAACGGCGTAAGGATGAAAGGGCGTTGGCTAAAATCTGCCTGTCAGTGGATGCTTCGTGCGTGTCCCACGTGATGTCTGCGAAGACGAGTAAGGATGCCTGGTTGATCCTGGAGAAGGCGTACGACGATAAGGGCATAGGCAGGAGATTAAAACTGTTGCGGATGCTGTGCTCGGTAAAGTTGGACGACTTCGGTGGTGATATGGACAAATATGTTGGCGAATGTTTGTCGTTGTCTCAACAGTTGGCGGCTGTAAATAAACCAATTGACGATGAGTTCCTGGCGGCGATTATTCTTCAGGGATTACCTCCTAAGTTTGATCCAATGATCATGGCCTTGGAGAGTAGTGTGAGCGACCTAACTAGTGACTTTGTGAAGGCTAAACTGCTGCAGAATACGAAGTGGTCTGATAATTGCAAAGGTGGAGATTGCCTGATTGCTGATAAGTCAGAGAAAAATTCTAGTAAGAGGCGCAAAGAAAAGAAGCCGAGGTGTTGGAACTGCGGAAAGTCTGGTCACGTTAAGAAGGAGTGTACCCAGAAAGGGGGTGCGATGGTCGCGACTCAGTTCTTGGCTGATACGTGGTACGTAGACTCGGGTGCATCGAGTCACATGACGGGACGGCAAGACTGGATACACGATTTTTCTTCAAGCAGTGTAGAAGTGAACGTGGCGAGCGGACAGACTTTGAAATGCGTCGGTATCGGTAAAGTGCGTTTGAAACTCGGAGATTATGATTTGACTCTTAAAGAAGTGATGTACGTTCCGGGAATGAGTGTTAATTTACTTTCTGTAAATAGTTTAGCAGTTAAAGGGCTTAGAGTGGAGTTTATTGAGTCTACTTGTAAGATTTATAGAAATAAATCTTGTATAGCTAGTGTTAGGTCTGTTGGCGGGGTATACAAACTGCATACTAACGCGATAGCTTTAATTAGTGTAAATAAGGTTTCAAAGGAGTCTTGGCACCATAGATTGGGTCATTTGAGTTATGACAGCTTAAAGTCACTGTCACACATTATTGATTTTCAGAATACAGAAATTGCAAATAGTTGCGATGTTTGCATTCTTGGAAAACAAATAAGATTTCCGTTCAAGAAATCGACTTGTGACGTAGCGGCTAAGCGTTTGGATCTGGTGCATACGGACTTGTGTTCGATTCCTGTTACGTCTCACTCAGGTAAACGCTACATTTTAACGTTTCTAGACGATCACTCGCGGAAAGTATTCTTGTACTTCTTGAAAAGTAAGAGCGAAGTAGCTAGCGTCACCAAAGACTTTGTTAGGCTCGTGGAAAACCAATGTGAATCCAAGGTAAAGGCAATACGCAGTGATAACGGTACGGAGTATGTAAATAAAGAGCTGAGCGCATTCCTCAGACAGAAGGGGATTGTGCATCAGGTCACTGTTCCGTTTTCGCCCCAAATGAATGGTGCGGCGGAGAGGTTGAACAGAACACTTTTGGAAAGGGTACGTTGTATGTTGTATCACGCGGGTTTGGATCACAAGTTGTGGGCTGAGGCGGCTAACACCGCAGGGTACCTTATTAATCGGTCTCCGTCTAGTAGATTAGGTGGGAAGACGCCCGAGGAGGTTTGGTCGGGTAATAGGGTAAAGTATGACCACTTGCGGGTTTTCGGTTGCGAGGCCTATGTACATATTGATGACGTAAAGCGGAATAAGTTACAACCTAAGAGTAAGAGGTATATTTTTGTCGGTTATGAAGACAATGGCAGATCTTACAGGTTGTATGACTCTGTGACACATGCTATAAAAAGAAGCCGTGATGTCAAATTCAATGAAAATGTGTTCCCAGCTAAAGACCTAGAACTGGACACGGATCAACTACTACAAAAATATTTCTTTCAGGGGAAGAAGTTGACGATTTCACTGGTGAGTGGAAGTCAAGCGTGCCTGAGAGTGAGGTGGTTGGTGATGCAGCTCGGGCGACTGTCACTGAAGAGCTGGTAACGGGAAATGTTGAGCCGGTTATGACAGCGAGCGGTGATGATGGTGGCGAGGACAATTTGGTTTTTGAAGATAGCGTTGAGGAGGCGGTGGAGCCTCCGGAGCCGAGGTACAATCTTAGATCTAGACAACCTAAGGGTTTGTACGCACATGATGCGATCCCAGTCGAACCGCGCTCTGTTAAGGAAGCTCTGGGTTCGGGGCAGAGCGACTTGTGGAAGCAAGCTATGCAGGTGGAGATTGATTCGTTCAATCAGCATGAGGCTTGGGAGTTGGTGGATCGACCTATGGGTAAAAATGTGGTTCGGAATAAATGGATCTTCAAAATTAAATGTGACGCCGAGGGGAAGATAGCCCGGTATAAGGCTAGGTTAGTAGCCAAGGGTTTCACCCAAAAGTATGGTGAAGATTATTTTGAGACGTTTTCACCGGTGGTACGGTACAGTTCGTTGCGACTGTTGTTGGCGATAGCCGTAGAGATGGATCTAGATATAGACCATCTGGACGTACAGACTGCGTTCCTCAATGGTAACTTAGATGAGGAAATGTTCATGTTTCAACCGGAGGGGTTCATTACACCTGGTGGAGAAAATAAAGTCTACAGATTAAAGAAGGCAGTCTATGGACTGAAACAAGCTTCACGAGCTTGGTATCAGAGGGTGAAGGACGTGCTTCTGTTGACAGGTTTTGTTCAATGCCAACTTGAACAATGTATCTTCTACAGACGAAATGGTAAGTCCGTTGTTTACATTGCGCTGTACGTCGACGATTTTATTGTGTGCTACAATGATACGCGCATGGCTGAAGAGCTGAAAGAGAGTTTGCGTAAACCGTTTAAGATTAAAGACTTGGGTGCGGTGCGGCATGTTCTCGGGGTCACGGTGGAGCGTGACAGGACGAACGAAACTCTTAAGCTTTGTCAGGGACGGTATGTTGAGCGGTTGCTCGACAGTTTCGGTATGTCGGAATGCAAACCAGTCCAGACTCCTTTGGACCCGAACATTAAGTTTACTGATACGAGAGTGTTAGGCGAGGGTAATGTTCCGTATAGGGAATTGATAGGTTCTCTTATGTATCTGAGTGTTTTTACACGGCCGGACATTACGTATGCAGTTTCCTACTTAAGCCAGTTTAATACGTGTCATACTATGGAACACTGGAGGGCTGCGAAACGTGTATTGAGGTATCTTAAGGGGACTCAAAGCGTTAGTCTTGTGTTTAGTAGGTCGGGTCATGCAAAGGTTGAGGGGTTTGTAGACGCGAACTGGGGTGGTGACGTACGCGACCGAAAATCATTTTCGGGATTTGTTTTCAAGTATGGGGGAAACATCATCTCCTGGGAATGCAAAAAACAAATGTGTGTTAGTTTATCAAGTACCGAGGCTGAGTACGTTGCTCTTAGTGAGGCTGCTAAGGAGGCGCGTTGTCTTAGGGACTTGGTTACTGAATTGACTGGTAGTTCTGGGTTAGTAGTCGATCTGTTCAATGACAATCAGTCCGCTCAGAAACTTAGTGTCAATCCAGTGTTTCATAGGAGGACTAAGCATATAGATATCAGGTACCACTATGTTAGGGAGGCTGTTAATAATCAAGTAATCAAGCTGAATTATTTGTCTACTCAGGAAATGGTGGCTGATGTACTAACAAAATCTTTATGTGCCCCTAAACATAAGTTCTGTGTTGTGAACTTGTGCTTAGGTTTTTAAGCCAGTTGAGCCAGCGGTGATGTCTGAGTTCAAACAGCGATTGAGGGGAAGTGTTGAATGTTGACCTTCTTTGAGCAGTCACTGTTTGATTTGTCTTTTTTTCTATTCTATACTGCTGTCGTAGTTTTTTTGAATAGTGAATGACTTAGGCAGTTTTTTCAGTGTCAATGTGATCGCCTGACGGCTGCGCTCATGTATTTTAATAAGTTGTTTTATTTTACAATATATCTAGTGTACAAGTTCTTCAGGTCTTTTATTGCATCAACGGAAGAACCCTCTGCAAAACGGTAACAGATACTAATCCGGGATTTAACGAGGATGAGCGGAGTATAATGGGATATGTGAATTAAAAGAATTGATGATAATTCGGAGTTCCAACAACTGTTCGTACGTCATCATGAGACAGGTCCAGTAGCGGCCAAACTACAATGGCACAACAACTTTCGGCTTAACGATACAAAAATTTTATAGTCAAGGAACTGGTTTTCAATAGACAAAGCTTTTTAACCGACTTCAAAAAAAGGAGGTTTACAATTCGTCTTGAACTTTTTTTTTTATGTATGTTACCTCATAACTCGGAGACGGCTGGACCGATTTGAAAAATTCTTTTTGCGTTTGAATGGGTATAGTTTCTAGTTGGTCCCATTGTTACGAAATCAGGATCTGATGATGGAATCCTGGAGAAATCGAGGGAACTCTTCAAATATTATAGGCACACCTATAGCGTTTTGGGTAATATATATATTGGGGCTCTAGAAAAGCACCATTTTAGGAAGTGGAACTGATGATGAAGACCCCAGATGGCCACCGAAACTACTCAATAATAAGTATTTCGTTGATTGCGATTAGATTACATGAATATGGATGTTAAGCACTTTATGCTCGTCACAATGCATATGGTGAAGTAGAGCTGATGGTGATGTACCAGGAGAACTCCTCAAAAATTAACGGCTCTGCACCGGGAAAAGCAATATTTTGTTAAAGGTGATAATTAGTTGACATTTTGGCTTTTGTAACTAGATAAATTACAAACCGACCCCCTAAAAAGAGTGAAAAAAAACTTTTTAGCAAAAAATAGAACCGACTTCCATATAAAAACACTACAAAGGCAAAAATAACTTTAATTTCGGAAGGCGGTGTCTTTAGTTTTGTATATATTTTCGTTTTTGACACCGCCTTCCGAAATTAAAGTTATTTTTGCCTTTGTAGTGTTTTTATATGGAAGTCGGTTCTATTTTTCGCTAAAAAGTTTTTTTTAGAAACAACATAATCTCGTAAAATACTTAGATGAAAAAGGAAATACTGGCATTATGTATTTGACAAAAATAAAGACTTTTCCAACAGAGTTTTCTTAACACGTCGTCAGACAAAGAGAGTTCGTCAGTTGGTAAATTACGTCTTTAAAAAACTAAGAAAAAATCTCAATTTAAATATTAAAATCATCGTCTGTCCCACATTGTTAAGTTAGACGAGAAAACAGACTTATCTCGCTATTTACACAACTTGATATTTGTAGAACGATAACTGTGATAACAGCTGCCCTTACATTGTTTGCAAGATGGTTTCCTATTCTCTGATTACATAAAATATCTTGTAAGCCAGCCTAGAATAATACGTGAAACCTATTAAATAATACGTCTGTATATTTTATTACACCACTGTAAAAAAAAAACTACATACAATGTAGTGGTGGTGACGTGAACTGTTTTTAAAGAAAAAAAACCTTTTTAACTATAAAGACACTAAAAAAACTAATTTTGTAAATCAGTCTATAATTGACAGAGAAATCGGAGAACAATGAATATACATAAAAAATACATACAACCAAACAGCGCCGTACCTCCTCTTTTTTGAAGTCGGTAAAAATAGTTAGACAACGCCAGCCATTTTTATTTTTTCATCAAAATGGATCCTTACAAATACAACTATAAGTAGGTGCTAGTTGGTAACAGCCTAAATTTTTCCGAAGACTAAACCGACCACCGGCGGGAATTTACGAACGCGCTAAACGTGCACGTTGCATATGTGTGGATTTGCATGTAACATTACTTGTTACAGCTTTAATACTAGTTTGAGTGCTCAGCCGTTCCTTTCAGCTGACATAGCATGCTACACTATTCCGTCACATGCTTAGGGTTTATAAAAAAAGACGTTTGATAAACCAGACAAAACTACACGAAAAAAAAACTAGTACGTATGTCAACATATATAAACTTTTATACAGGCAATATTGTGGGGTAGCATAATAATGTAAAATATGGGACAGACCCATAAAAGGGTCGGCCTTTTTAAGCAAATAAAAGTTATTATTTTAGCTGAAAGCTCTTTTACGGCTCTCTAGCTCTTCACAAGGAATAAAATAAGTGTGTTGAGTGCTATAGCACTTATTTTATGAAAACTCACTGGGTTTATATTGAAGAGGCTTCACTGAATGTCTAGCTAGAAGAAAATCGTTATAGTGTAAAACAAAAGTGCCAATGCCTCTCTTTCTCTCTCTTCTGTTTTCTATTCTTATATCTAGTCTTTAAGTCAAGAGTGAATAGGTTACTTCTAGGCAAGCGTGCTTCATCTTCGATCACATCATCGCTTAACGTCAGGTGACATCTCACCTGACAAACGCAAGCCTATCAACAATAAACAACTATAATATTTATGTATTTTTATTCTTTGTTTGTTTCAGTCCTGTACTAACCCAACAAGTTCAACTGTACCAATTGAAGAAACAGAGACTACCGTTCCTGTACTGATTTTTAAATTTTTCTTTTCTAAATCCATTCTGTCTCTAATCATTAATCATACACACTTGTTTTTCCAATTTACTTTAGACACTGGCAGAATAGTTGACATCGGCTCCACTTGCCATTAACAAAAAATAGAATAGAAAATAAGATAATTTCTTCACTTATTTTTTCACGCTAAGCCACACAACGAATTACTTCTATTCACTAATAATAGAAAGAGCTATAAACGTGGAAGGATTGTATTACAGTTACAAATTGTATCCATGCGGAGCCAAGGAATATCCCTAGAAAACTGTGAAAAAGAAGTACCTATTTAGTGGTGATGCCGTATAGATCACATATACGAGTAGCATAGGAAGCGTTTTTTTTTTTTATTGAAAATATTCGCGTTTGACCACCATCTCACCTGGTGGTAAGTGATGATGTGGTCGAAGATGGAGCACGCTTACCTAAAAGTAACCTATTCACTCTTGAATTATTGACTCCTAGCTTATAGCTATCGCGGCTAGGTTATAGCGTGCCTTTTACGGAACAAAAAAGACGTATTTATAGTGTAGATTTCTATGAATGAAAGAATTTTCACAATCAGGCCAGTAGGTATTTGATGAATATTAACAATTATTTTAGAATATTAACCGAAATATTGAAAACACGAGAAATAAATTTATATGCTAATTATCCCGTTTTATGTTTAAAAAATTATACTAGCACATATTCATCAATCAGATTATTATTGATGTTTACACGTCAGCCGTAAGTATTTTTATTGTTAGATGTCTTAGTAAATGTTTGATGGTAACAAGAAAACTGCGATTAATAATGAATTAATACAATAATGTTAACACCTAATCCATACAATAAACTGTGTTAATACACTCCTCTCTGACTTTGAACTACATACATACATACAGAAAATAAATTATCAGTTTCCTGTTAGTATGATAAGCGTATGGAAGCATCATTTAATATAACAATATCCACATGAGTAGGTTTTTATAAAGAATTTGCTGTTTTTATGCACTTCTGGTTGAAAATATTAAGTAAAAACACAAAATATAAAATACCTTTCCCTTTCCCACTGAAGTATGTATCGAAAACTTTCGTAACTAAGTACACATGTACCAAAGGACATTGTTCCGGCTCCATACATGTCACGCCTAAGAATCGTTTGAATCGAAAATGACTTAGATAGACTCTAAATATTTTATGGAATCATAGTAAATCAATTTTTACTAACAGACACTTGAAGATACAAAAATAATCAATTCATCAAAATCAAGTCCGAAAATAGCCAGGTAGCAAGATTCACAGAATTCTTTATACACAGCCGAGTCTACCAAGTATGCAATCTGATCAGAGTCCGTTATCAAGCCAAAGTTGTTAGAATAAAACTCATAGAAAATCGCAAAGAAAAGAACTTTGCAATAAAAATTGAAACGAAATGAAATATAAGCACACCAGTGTTGCCAATTATGAAAAGCCGAATACCACGCCAGAAATTCCCGATTTCAGATAAAAAAATTATGGAATACATTTTCTTCTCCAGCTAGTCAGTTCAGGTGTTTAAATGAATAACGTGTTAAATAAATATTTTTTAGATATTAATTTATTTATTGTCAATAATAGGATACAGTGCCTATTTGATTTATTGAATTCATATTATTATTTATGTACCTATATGTGATTATCTCAATTTCAGAAATAATCAGTCAATTGAACAAACGAATGTGAGCTTCACTAAGTGAATGAGACAAAGCGTCAGACTGAAGAAGCATGAAGGATTACCCGTCCTCAATTAGTTGACGATTATATAATATTATTTACTAGGGTTAAATTAATAATGTAACCCATTCAATATTTTATTATTATTTTTATTTCTATCTATACGTTGAAAATACCCGAAATAGTCCGGATTTTATCAATTTCTGATTTTTTCAGACAACCGTCCGTATTTCCTGAAATCGGGGAAAAATCCCGTAAATCGACAACACTATCTGGCCAATAAACATTTTTTACGGCACCACGCATTCGTTAATCGTGACCCAACTTTTTATTTTTAATTTATTTATTTCAAGTTTCCGTGGAATACTAAAATATGTTTCAAGCAGTATAAAAAGAAATGAAAATTATCATGAAATTTATATTCACATCGGTTATATAGGCCAAAATCGAACAATGTCTTTTCATTAAATTCGGTTTTTTTTTTAATTAAGACTAGCAACGTGCATTCTCTCCCTATATTTCAGCAAACCTGTCTGTATTATTATATTTTATACCTTGTTACTGGTGAAAACTTGTAAGTGGCCATATTGTATTTATTATCATTACTTTTGTCTCTGGCTAGACAGAGTAAGTTTTCAAACATAATGAAATAATTTAATGTGGGTAGAATTCACATTATTAGTAATCTTGTTAACCCCTACCGTCGCTCTATCACAAGGCCGATACCTAAGCCTTAGGCTATCGTCGGTAAATCCATTTCCGAAAGGATAAAGACATGTTACTTTTTTTTTAAAAACCTAATCCCATCTAATGATTTCTCCCGTATCTTCTAAGAGTGCGATATGCTTTCAAAGACTTAGTTTCGACTCATAAATCAGTCGCAACGAAATCCCACAGAACGTATGTACGTGTTGTATTTCTCCAACTCGTAAACTCGTTCATAATATACAGTGGTGTGTTGATGTCAAGTTCATCAAACCGGGAAGAGCTATTTTAATCCTCATACGCTCAGCGTGGTTTTATTTTAGCAGCTGATGTGGCCACGTGTTGGTTAACAAGTGGGATAAGAGGATTTTTTAATAGAACGATGACGTGGCAATTGCTAGTATTTTTACGCTCATTCAGGGTTAGATTTTAGACAGTTATACAGACATGGACTTGCGTCAGCAATGATACTATGTAAGACAAAATAAAAAACACTTTTTTATGTTAAATTATATACTCGTTTAGCAATTATATGTATACTTCAATGTCTAACAACAAAAGACTTTTATTTATATTTATTTATTATTATAGCTATTGATAACCATTTGATTCCATCCTGAAACGAACGTTAATGGCTATGAAAGGTTCCGAAGAATCTTTTAAACTGGTGTTTAGTATGGTAATCAATAATTTGAAACTATGTGAAAAAAAGAATATAACTTTTTTAGAAACGCTATGCAGTAGAAATATTTCGAAATCTTTCCGTCAGACTTAGTAAGATTGGATTGTTATACCAATCCTTATATCTGGTGGATTCGCAGTTCATTTCACAAAGATATCGTGGTATTGTTTTTTTACAGAACAGGCGACCGTTGTAAGCTTCCTAATTCACTAAAGGAACGAATCGAAAAATGTTCAGGAAAAAAAGCGGCAAGAGCATTAGACCAATTCGTTTTCGAAAAGACCTCTGGATTTCAACAAAATTCGCGGCGAATATAAATCTTTGGAATTG
This sequence comes from Tholera decimalis, assembly GCA_943138885.2. NCBI lineage: Eukaryota > Metazoa > Arthropoda > Insecta > Lepidoptera > Noctuidae > Tholera > Tholera decimalis. The sequence goes on from OW964570.2 coordinate 10,046,866, forward strand.
GCAATTTTATATGTTAGCTCCATCCACATATCCTCAAATAAATCCTCACATTCTGGTGCCCCTACCTCCGTTACCGTGTTTGAAGTTCAGCCAAGTAACGCCAAACGTTTAACACCTCACGCTGCGATAAATTTTATGTGTTCACTCATTATAAGTTACGTTACGTAAAATCGTATTTAAGCCAGTGAATGTTTACCGTAAAATATGGCTGCGGAAAGTAAGTACTTACTGCAGTCGACTGTGTGGTTTTTTGGGGAAAAATGGGCTTTTTTGCCCCACATAATAGTCCTTTTTGCTTCCACAGAGAGTTGTCAATGTCAAATTGGTAACAACGTTTTGCGTTTTACAAAATATAAATTTACCGACTCTTTTTACCTCAGTTCCAACTTGCAAGAGCGCCTGAAAGAGCAATCAGCAGCATTGACGGGGCATGATAGGGCAATTACCTTACGGGGTTGCGGGAATGTTCTAACGAGATACCTTGGCCCCGGAACGCAAGGAACTAAAGGAGCAGAACTCTTTTCTGCTCCAACCACAGCACCAAATGACTCCCCATTTGATTTCTCACCCAGACAAAAAAGTGGACTGTAAAGAAATATGTTGTGAATGAGATGATTTTTTTTATTGTTGATATGCTCACGTTTGACCACCATAAAATGGCTTGTTTGAAAGAGTTTAGGTCTGAAATTAATATTATCCAATCATTAAAATTCTACCACTAATAGAAAGCTTTAAGCTGTGTCGTATGGTGGTTTTGAACCTAAATATATAAATGTCTCTGAGGGATAGACGACTGGAATAAAGTAACGAGAAAAAGCTATATACGATACTTGCCGCCGCCTGTGCAACGTATAATTAATACTTCCCCCATTATAATTACAGCCAACGTTATTATTCTGACAAGCTTTATAACTAAGCAGTATGATTTTAATTACGCCACTTACAATGCGATCTAGCATGCGTATGAAGTATGTTCTCATCTTTGGGATGGATCTGCCAAATACCAACTGAACGCGCTTGAGTCTATCGAGAAACGGACCAAAAGACTCATTGGCAACGATGCACTGGTCGAAACAAAGCTCTAGAGCCTTAAACATCGACGACGAGTTGCAAGTCTATCGGTTTTGTATCGGTTACATTTCGGGGAGTGTGCGATGGAATTACACAATCTAATTCAGCCATGCCCCTTCCAACATTTGACTACAAAACAAACGGCGATGTGTCATCGTTACATGGTGGACAACCTATACGACCAAAACGTTTTGGGAATACTTTCGTTGTACGTACGGCTAAGGAGTGGTCTTCCCTGTCGGAGTCTGTGTTTACCGATAGCTATAACCTGGAGGTCTCTAAGTCAAGAGTGAATAGGTTACTTCTAGGTAAGCGTGCTCCATCTTCGACCACATTATCACCTACCATCAGGTGAGATGATGGTCAAACGCGAGCCTATTCTCAATAATAAAAAAACTTTTTTGCAAAAAAATAAAACCGACTTCCATATCAAAACACTACAAAGCCAAAAATAATTTTAATTTCGGTAGTCGGTGTTATTGGTTTTGTATTTGCTTTTTTTTCACACCGCCTCCCGAAATTAAAATTATTTTGGGCTTTGTAGTGTTTTGATATGGAAGTCGGTTTTATTTTTTTGCAAAAACGTTTTTATTTTCGCGCTTTTTAGTGGGTCAATTTGTAATTAATCTAGTTATAAAAGCCAAAATGTCAACTACAAAAAAACTAAAAACGCGCGAACAAAAAACACAATATAGAGTAACCGAAAATATCATCAATGTAAATATTTTTTTAGACTTTTGTTAATTTTTCAGAAACGGCTGGTTCGATGTCGATAAAATTTTCATGGGACCATTTGGGAAGTATACCCTTTCCAACAAAAAAAGAATTTTTCAAATCGGTTGGCGAGCGACGGAGCTATGCCCGAACAAACATTAAAAAAAAAAAAACAAACAAACAAACATCCGAATTGAGAACCTCCTCCTTTTTCAGAAGTCGGTTAAAAAAAGGATTACTAAAAATAAATTATAATATGAACAGAACCAACACAATTCGATTTCCGAAGGTAATAAAGATACGATTTTTACCCGAATTTATCCCTCAAAAATGATGGTTACTACAGCCTGCAGGAATCAGTGAAGTTGCATCGTTATTCTTTCGAAGCACTTATATTGTAAACGTTTCAACCAATATTTAACACCTTGTTACGATAAGGTTAATAGGTGCAGTCTCCGATACTATATATTATGCCTATATTAAATAAGGGCAGATACTTTGAAGATTGCGGTGTTCGTTGATCTTTTTACTGGTCAACAAGTATGCAAAAAATCTATATTTATTTATCGCAAAATTAAAAAAAAAAACCTTTTTTTCTGTATTTTGTGAAATGCTTGAATTTAAATCTGCGTTTTTAATGACATAAATTACATATTACTAACACTAGGTTTAATTAATTTTAATAAGTTTTAAATGTTTGTATACTTACATGTCGTTTCCTGGGGCAATAAATATTTTTTCTTTCTTTTTCTTTTCTTTCTTTCTTCTAAAGATCATGTCAGCTATAATCACATTGATAAATCTAATGATCATAGCCTACGAAACAGATCCTAAGTGAATATGTATGTTTATTATATTGTGACTGTTTATTATCTTATAATAAATAAATAAAAAATCCCGTGGAAATTCCGGAATAAAAACCAATGTTGCTCTATAACCTCTTTTATTTTATCGTGAAAGACCCATTCAAATCGGTTCAGCCACTTCAGAGATTAACCAGAGATAAGACAATTTTTTTTTATAAATTTTGGATCTGTTTTAGCGTATAAAAATAATTGCTCTGTTCTGTAAGTAATAAATTATTATTTTTAACATAAATCATTAGTAATATTACTGTTTTTATTACTCTGAATGATTATTAAATTACAATGTGTTACAATAAATATGACTGTAGTAACGTTGTAACTGCAATATCTCAGCACGTACCACTTAAAGTAATCTGAAAATAAATCGCATTCAATGGCACTTTGTTGTGATTTTATTACGGACAAATCTTCAGACGTTTGTTTGTGATTGTATATGGGCAGTGGAATAGCATCTGGATGTTGCAAGGCTAACGGTAGATCTTGAAAACTGCAATTTAAGTGTAAGGCTAAATAATAACAGGCCGAGATCGGTCTGTGGCAATAAGTGATCGAGATTCCGCTGTACCTCGGAAAGGACCAACTAGTGTGGTCCCGAGTGTAATTCTTACATCTTTGACAGTCGTTACGCAGTCAGACGCTAGAAACTCTGATACGATTCCTGCGAAGGAGTATAGTACTCCTCCAGCTTTGGTCAGACAAGAGTCACTTTTTTTTTTTTTTTAATTTATAATAGGCTTGCGTTTGACCACCATCTCACATGATGGTAAGTGGCGATGTGGTCGAAGATGGAGCACGCTTGCCTAGAAGTAACCTATTCACTCTTGACTTAAAGACTCCCAGGTTATAGCGATCAGGAAACACAGACTCCGGCAGGGAATTCCACTCCTTAGCCGTACGCACAATGAAAGTATTCCCAAAAAGTTTAATGCGTATGGGTGGGATGTCCACCATGTAACGATGGCGCATCGCCGTCTGTCTTGTAGTCCGATGATGGAACGGGCTTGGCGGAATTAGATTGTGTAATTCCATCGCACACTCCCCGAAATGTAACCGATAGAAAACCGATAGACTTGCAACTCGTCGTCGATGTTCAAGGCTCTGGAGCTTTGATTCGACCAGTGAATCGTTGCCAATGAGTCTCTAGTTAAAGCACTAGTACTGCACCCGTTTGGAATGGAAGACGACCCCAGCGTAGTTGAAAAAAGGCTCAGTAGATGAAGATGCAGTCTACATAGGAAGATGCAAGCTAAACACTTAAATAATCGGTCGAGGATAACTACTTTAAAATTCAATTGCAAGATTTATTTAGATCCATACATACATTGCAAATTTAATATAAGCTTATAAATATAAGAAATACAGACCAAAGAACACAAGAGTGAGACACTGACAACTTAAAAACCATCGAGATTGCCCAGTCCCTCGGAAACCATGTTCAGCAGTTCTTTCCGGCTGTCATTTGTATCTTTAACAGTCGTTACGGATAATCAGGAGCCAGAAAATTTGACACCAGTCTTGCTACCAGTGTTACACCGTTACTGGGCTACAACTCATAAAAGCAGTCGCTCCATGTAAAACCCTTGCACTGAGCTGCACCCGATTAGACTATAAGCCCGACCCCCGCAAAGGCTAAGCAGATATCTGGTGATGATGACTGAACACTTCGTAATAATTCCCTTGCCCAGACGACCTGGATATATTTCCCCACTCAAGCGCCAAAGTGTTAAGAGTCTATAATCTAACACACCAGTGGCGAAGGGTAAATTTTCATAAAAGGGAAGCCGGACCAAAAAATGCTTACCTTGCTCAAGTGTGATGCGTGAATTCCAGTAACTGTGGCCCTGTGGCTGACTTCGAAATCTTGCAACTTCGTAAATAACAAAAAATGCTTTCATTGCTCAAGTGTGATGCGTGAATTCCAGTAACTGTGGCCCTGTGGCTGACTTCGAAATCTTGCAACTTCGTAAATAATTATTTGTTTAATTGAAAATAATAGATTACTGTTTTTATATTCATATATAAAATAATAGACTAATATTTGCCATATTTCAAAAGGGAAGCCGGTAGGAATCGAGTTGTATGGAGCCTTCGCCACTGCTACACACATAGATGTCTATAAATCTACCGTACACAATCATGCAGATCACAAGGACATGATGTCAATCAAAGAACTGATTGAGGTGATGTCATCGGATTGACGCGACGATGTCGGAGGTCAAACCACTGCATCTATTGTCAGTGTCAAGCTTCTGATAAATTTATTCCTTAATTTATTGCTGTTCAACTTAGATTATGAAAATGTCTGGATATGACCGTGATTGTGACATACGTCATAAATATGGCTAAGCGGAGGAGTGTTAGGCGCACGTCTTCAAAACTGCGGATTTCGAAAGAATCTCCAGCGTTGAAGAAAATGCAAGTTTCGTGGTGCATTTAACATGGTACCATTTTGTGGACTGAATGATTGAGTTTTCTTCGAGACACACTTATCCTTTGACGAGTGCGGTTTTAAAAACGGGCGGCACACGCACCGCCAAGGAATGAAGGAACTATACTTATCACGATTACCACAACACCATACTGTATTCTGCAAATTCATACTATTCTAAACATAACATGTCATAGATTTACAACATAAAATGTTACATTTATGACAGATGAGTAACTTGGAGGCTTTGACGGAACCAGGCTGTTAGTTATACTTTCTTAACCTTGAATTTAACCAAGATTCTGCCTTATTTGCTAAATAGTATGTAGAACTAACCTTCGGCAGCATTAGAACCTTAAATATTTACAATATAACTTTAATTTTGGAAGGCGGTGTCAAAAACGAAAATATATACAAGACTAAAGACACCGCCTTCCGAAATTAAAGTTATTTTTGCCTTTGTAGTGTTTTGATATGGAAGTCGGTTCTATTTTTTGCTAATAATTTTTTTTTCACGCTTTTTAGTGGGTCGGTTTGTAATTTATCTAGTTACAAAAGCCATAATGTCAAGAACTTATCACCTTTTACAAAATATTGCTTTTCCCGATGCATAGCCGTTAATTTTTGAGGAGTTCTCCTGGTACTTGACCATCAGCTCTACATCACCATATGTATTGTGACGAGCATAAAGTGTTTAACATCCGTACTCAAGTAATCGAATCGCAATCCACGAAATACTTATTATTGAGGAGTTTCAGTGGCCATCTGTGGTCTTCATCATCAGTTCAACTTCCCCAAATGGTACTTTTCGGAAGCAACTGCTCAAGCTACTACAAGAAATACCCAAAACGCTATAGGTGTGCCTATAATATTTGAAGAGTTCCCTCGATTTCTCCAGGATCCCATCATCAGATCCTGATTTCGTTTCAATGGGACCAACTAGAAACTATACCCATTCAAACGCAAAAAGAATTTTTCAAATCGGTCCGGCCGTCTCCGAGTTACGAGGTAACATACATAAAAAAAAAAAAAAGTTCAAGACGAATTGTAAACCTCCTTTTTTTGAAGTCGGTTAAAAATAGCTTAAAATACATATATATGCTTTCTCGCTAAAATATAGTCCTATTAATTGCTGATATTTGTGTAAAAACTTTTTAACAAACAATAAAACCGACTTCCATCTCAAAACACTCTAAAGCCAAAAAAAATTTTTTGCAAAAAATAGAACCGACTTCCATATCAAAACACTACAAAGCTAAAAATAACTTTAATTTCGGTAGTCGGTGTTATTGGTTTTGGATTTTCTTTTTGTTTTTCACACCGCCTTCCGAAATTAAAGTTATTTTTAGCTTTGTAGTGTTTTGATATGGAAGTCGGTTCTATTTTTTGCAATAAATTTTTTTTTCACGCTTTTTAGTGAGTCTGTTTGTAATTTATCTAGTTACAAAAGCCATAATGTCAACAACTTATCACCTTTTACAAAATATTGCTTTTCCCGATGCATAGCCGTTAATTTTTGAGGAGTTCTCCTGGTACTTGACCATCAACTCTACATCATCATATGTATTGTGACGAGCATAAAGTGTTTAACATCCGTACTCAAGTAATGGAATCGCAATCCACGAAATACTTATTATTGAGGAGTTTCAGTGGCCATCTGTGGTCTTCATCATCAGTTCAACTTCCCCAAATGGTACTTTTCGAAAGCAACTGCTCAAGGTACTATAAGAAATACCCAAAACGCTATAGGTGTGCCTATAATATTTGAAGAGTTCCCTCGATTTCTCCAGGATCCCATCATCAGATCCTGATTTCGTAACAATGGGACCAACTAGAAACTATACCTATTCAAACGCAAAAAGAATTTTTCAAATCGGTCCAGCCGTCTCCGAGTTATGAGGTAACATACATAAAAAAAAAAAAAAAAAAAGTTCAAGACGAATTGTAAACCTCCTTTTTTTGAAGTCGGTTAAAAATAGTGTTCTTATTAGAATGTTCATCGTATTTTCAATATAATCTATCGTGTTCTAGGAACGTCGTAAAGTCTAAACGTAATATTAATAATAAAATATTCTTAGAACTGATGTATCATAGAATATTCTACGAGTTAATATTTTATTATCTTTTGATTACCTGTACACCTATGAATACACAAGCATAGTGCGGTGTCATATAACTTAACGGCACTGATGTGTAACTGTAAGTATTTCGTGCCAATTCTTCCCATCTAAAATTAAAAATATAATATATTGTATATGTTGTGTACAGTGGGGTGTTTGTGTACAAGGTTTCTTTTATTTATTGAGTTTAAGCGATGATCGAAGCGGTGAGCGGTGATCGAAGATGAAGCAAGTTCTTTGGGCACTTGCTCAGAACCTTGCGGTCGATTGGGTATTTTTCAGATCACAATTTTCTTTCACTCATCACAAGATTCTCTCAATGATGAGAGATGAGCTAGTGATGTTAATTTAAGACGTAATATAAACCTTGCCAACATGATTCTAAGTATTGGATTGGCACTAATTGTTGCTACTTGACCGGTCAGAGATCATGGCCGAGATTTAATAATTCATTCGACGGACAGGAATAAGTAGCATGTGGCAACTAATATACGGTAACACCTTAGTCTTATTGTGAACTAATTTTTTCTAATAGTATTTTTATATTTGTTTAGTATATATCAGATACAAGCACTGGAATATGACTAAAGACTGATCGTATCATAGAAGTATCTATCCTAATAAAGCGAAAACATTTGTTTGTTTGTTTAAGCGCGCTAAACTTCGAAAATACTGAGTGGATTTATATGAAATTCAGTATGGAAGTTAAGAAATTTTAGGAAGGTTAGCTAAGGCAAAGGAGGCTTATTTTTTCATCGACAATTCGTTCGACTGCTGGTAATGTTATAGAGATTAAGTTTGTGAACTTGTAAGAAGTAAAGAATTTTCAGAATTGGTTTAGTATATGCATCTCTGCAAATACTAAACCGATTCTAAAAAATCTTTCATGTGACATAGGCTTCTTTTACTGAAAACATTTCACGCGAGCGAAACCGCGAGTACAAGTATGAAATGCTGACAGAGTGCTGTAGGTAAGTTGAGATAGCGTAGGGAAGGTGTTTCGACAATCGACTTCGCTACGCGTCGTATCGTATACGGAAGCCCTCCCAAAATCTTAGCCACATACAGCACTCCAGTATAATCCATAGTTACATTGATGTGTGAAAGCAATGACGTACCTACTAACAGATTTTCGCACATATGAACTTGAATTCGTGACCAGATAACACGGATTTACTATGAAACCCATACTTATTGTTACTGATAATGTCGATAAGTACGAAAGAATGTAGTATTTTATAGATAAGATTAACAGTTTATTCAAATGCACATTCTTGTTCAATGTTAGCGAAATCATTAAGGACATTTTTATACTTATTTATTTATGATCGTTTTCATTGGTAGACGGATTATGTTATGAGCTTATGCCGTCCCAGTGAGGCTAAATGCTATTCTCAAACTGTCACTAAGATACAGTGGGCAAACAATCTTTAGTATTAATTATTTAGAATTACAACTGACTGCAAATGATTGTTCAGAATCAACCGGAAGGGCATAGGCCTCCCTTCCCTCTCTTAATCCTCGTAGGAACTAATATTATTAAAGTGTGGGTATTCGTATATTCGTGTTTCAATCACACAAAAATATTTTAAGGGACTCGAATGAAACTCACACATAAACTGAAATGAGACATGGCTACTTTTATATTTTTTACGCGAATTCGCAGGCAGCAATTAGTTTATTTATAACTTATTTCTTCAGACCATGGTGCGAAGCGAGAGGGAATGGGATGCAGTCGACTCCTTCTGCGAAGCTGTCATGCTAGCGAAGGAGGAGACTGAACGCTTGAGGGAGAGACAGTTATCTTCCTCATGCCCCAGCCGTCGCGAGAGACGCCCCGGGCGTCGGGGATCACGAGCTGATCTCCGGCCACCGTAGACGCGGGTCTGCGGACGGCGAGCAGGGGTAGCTCACCGTCCGGTAAGAATTAGACACGGGTCGGCGGCGCGTCGTGTTCCGCGCGCGCCACAAAGAGCAGTCAGCAGCATTAATGAGGCCCGATAGGACCATTGCCTTACGGGGTTGCGGGAATAGTTCTGACGAGACACCGCGGCCCCGGAATGCAAGGTCAACAGAAGGAGCAGGGTGGGTTTTTAGTCAGTAGAAGTCTGACACTCCCTTCCGCTCCACCCACAGCGGGAGGAGTCATATGATGATTTTCCCACCCAGAAAAAAAAAGCCTACCTATGTACATATTAGGTATATACCTACATATAATAAAAACTTTTTACCAAAAAATTAAACCGACTCCCAAAAAACACTGCAAAGTGAAAAATAACTTTAATTTCGGTAGTCGGTGTCTTTGGTGTGTATTTTCGTTTTTGGCACCGACTTCCGAAATTAAAGTTATTTTTCACTTTGCAGTGTTTTTTGGGAGTCGGTTTAATTTTTTGGTAAAAAGTTTTTATTTCACTCTTTTTAGTTGGTCTATTTTTAATTTACCTAGTTACAAGAGCCTAATTATCAACTACTTATAACCTTTTACAAAATATTGCTTTTCCCAATGCTGGGCCGTTAATTGTTGAGGAGTTCTCCTGGTACTTCACCATCAGCTCTACATCACCATATGCATTGTGACGAGCATAAAGTGCGTAACATCCATATTCAAGTAATCGAATCGCAATCCACTCAATACTTATTATTGAGTAGTTTCGGCGGCCATCTGTGGTCTTCATCATCAGTTCCACTTCCTCAAATGGTACTTTTTGAGAGCAACTGCACAAGTTACTATAATAAATACCCAAAACGACATAGGTGTGCCTATAATATTTGAAGAGTTCCCTCGATTTCTTCAGGATCCCATCATCAGATCCTGACGTTTATGAAAATGGGACCAATATGGAAGTATACCCTTTCAATCAAAAAAAGAATTTTCCAAATCGGTTCAGCCGTCTTCGAGTAATCGATGATCATACTACCTTTTTGTCGTCGGTTGAAAACCAAATACACTTAGGCGTCAATGTACCTACCTACTCGGCCCATCGCTGACATTCAGAAAGGTGCGCAGTAGATTGGCATTGCGACGTGGCATCGCAAACGTAATTATTTTTATTTATTCTCGGACCGTTTTACAAAATATTATAGCCTCAAAGTAGGTTCTTCGGCTTTTGTTAAGCTTTCTATATTTTACTAGAAACTTCAATATTCTATTTTTCTCTGGCCTCTCAGTATATGAACTCATAATAATAACTACATACCAAAACACAAGAATGTTTTCTCAAGATCATTAAAATAATAAAAAACCCATATTCTTTAATATTTATTTTCAGATCAGCGAGTATTTGAATAAACTAAAAGATAACTTCAAACAACTTGTTTATAGAGTGGAAAATTAAGTACTCCTCCCACGAGCTTTTAGTATGACGTCATAAAACATTGATGTAAGAGAATACATTGAAATTCAGTCGTGGAAAATTACTTGTATTGAACCGTAATTTAGTTTTTTATTATTACTGATGAGGTTGTAGTTTTATCTTTACGTCACTTGATGGTCAGCAATTACGTGAAGTAACCGATTTTCTCTCGATCGCTGTAAACCTAAGCCACAGTTTCCAAAAAATATCTGGCTGGTAAAACTACTAGAATACGGCTCGTAATCTTTCATAGAGACTTCTCTTATAATACTTTTTTTGTTTAAAGTGTGTGTATATAAAATATATCTATAACCTAGGAGTCTTTATGTCAAAAGTGAATAGGTTACTTCTAGGCAAGCGTGCTCCATCTTCGACCACATCATCGCTTACCATCAGGTGAGATGGTGGTCAAACGCGAGCCTATTCTGAATTTAAAAAAAAAAAACATATAGAGAGTTGTAGTAGATGGTGGCAATAATCTGTGTGTTCATTTTTAATAGGCTTGAACATAAATGCGGCCGCGGACAGGTGGTAAAAGAGTTCTAAAACAATACAACAGGCGTTATACAGTAGTTAGTATAGGTGTAAAAAGAAATCTCAAAAACAAATGATTCAAGCTCAATGTATCAAGTTCTTGATACCTGACTATAACTTAATATCTTTTTTTTTGCGAATGAAAATACGGGACAGCAAAAAGCAATTAAACCGGAATTAAAAAAAGTTTGCCTGTTAACCACCAGATGGGGCCTTAAGTACCAAGCATATCTAGATCACCATAGCTCAGTGCTCACAAGTAAAAGCCCCCACATCCAGGTCAAGGGTACCTGCTAGGGGAACGAAGCGTGAAATATAAAGGTCATTGGTCAAAAGGCAGGAGGAGCTCGTGTATAGGTAATAACAGCGAATCGTAAGGCAACGCTTCTTTCCTACCGGGGCTGCGGAAATTTTCTAACGAGATACCGCACACCGGAACGTAAGGGCAACTGAAGAAACAGGGCGGGCTTAGTCAGTTCAACCGAAAAAAAAAACCTGCTAAGTGCGTGTGCGTGTGTGTGTGTAGTAATAACCAGTGATCGGAGTAGGTAGATTGATTTTTGGTACTTGTATCATAAATGCACACAGAAAGAAGAACATGGATAAGCCATTTTCCCGGAAAGTAATTCCGGTATTTCCGGATTCAATTAAACATTGTTAATGTTGGTAGTGATATTATTCCTACTCAATTCAAAATTTAAAGGAAGGTATAAAAACTAAATTAATTCATTATTTATCTGTTGAATAATAAAAACAATGTAATTCCGATCGAAGCTTTAATTTTTATTTTTTTATTTTTAGCATTTTATTACAATTCCTACCTTTTTTTTGAGGATGGCAAATCATCAAATGACTCCTTCCACTCTGGCAGAATAAAATTCCTACATAAGTTCCGGTTTTTTTTTTAATAATCCACCAATTCCGGAGGAATGTCCATATTAATATATACGTTTCGGATCAATGACCCCATTTCAATCTACCTACACCGATCACTGGTAATAACCAAAGATTAGTGAAAAATAACATTGATTTTAATAGTGCTTGCATGAATGACAAAGTTACAATTGCGCTTTTTGAAAATAAGAACTCTGCATAGCGAGTATAGAGAAGATATTATTATTCAGCTTTAAATTTTGAGTAATCTGTTGTAAAGTCCCAGAAATTAATAGTTTTAGCATTTTTCATGAGTTTGTACAAAGTAAATAATTCGTCCGTGTGACCCTGCTGGGTGCCAACTGAAAACCAGCGGTGGGTTTCGCCCAGCAAATGCTGAGTTCGTAACCCTTTCCCTTTTAAACCTTTGTGTGCTTTGTGACATGTGCGCAATAAATATTTTTTGTTTCTTTCTTTCAGTGTGGACATGTTCAGCGAAATTTTAGTGTTATTTTTTTATGTTTGTAATTTTCTAATGTATGTTGTTGTGTGTGTTTATCACCGAATAAATGTTTTTCAATTTCAATTACAGACATAATCCTACATAGTTCTCATACATGATTTAGTTAGAAGTCAGTACGGCTTGTATAAACTTTAAAGAGAAGTACAGATGCCTGAGTTCGTTTCGGTGTTTCTTCTCTTGGTAGTCAAAACTTAGACTTCGTCTAGTTTATTTTTATTTAGCCATTGATGTCCCACTGCTGGGCAAAGGCCTCCCACAAATCTTTCCAGGTTCTCTTTTCGAGCGCCACTTCGGACCAACCAACGCAATGTGCATCTACCTAGATGTGCATCTCGCCATCTTTTCTGGACCGGCCTCGGCGGTGCCATCCATTCTCAGGCACCCAGTTAACGAAAAAAAAATATAACCAATTTGCAAATTATTTCAATCATTTTATTATTTGTATACTTATAAACAATTTTCAAAAAATATCTTGTTAAGCATATGTCCTGTTCTTTTAATTGCACTCACTCGATGATTTCCTGTTACCGAAACATGGAAGTTTGAGACAGCTTTTACGATAGAAAATTTTCTGACTACTGAGTTACATGCGGTTAGTTTCTTGCTGCCGACGTCAACACACTTTGGAAAGGCACTTTGGGAAAGGTCGAAGGTCAAAAGGTTTTTATAACTCTTCAAATTGAGGAGGAATTGAAACAGGATTGTCGTTTGATATGAGGGTCACGTTCAAAGCACTTGTTGCTGTTATGAGGGGAGGGGTTCCTTAAGGGATTCCCCAGGGGAGAGAGCCCTTTGTTGTAGAAAGGGCGATTAATTATTTGTATCCCCAAAGGATTCACGGTCACTTAGTTAAGAGATAGACCCTGTCAAGGATTCTTTTGACCTTTGGCATCTATACTAATATATCCAGGCTCAACCCTATTACCCAAGTACCTAGGTTCCCTTTGCCAAGACATATATCAGCAGCTGGGACCAACTTGTGTTATCCGCGGCAAAATCTAGAAGGAATCTCGATATTATAAATGGACGTTTCATTGACATCGTATGTTGAAAGGACATCAAATCTATACAATGGAATTTTATGAATCTTTGGCATATAAATGTCAGATATCGCTGACAAAAACCCTGAGAATCTTTTTATAACCATAAGCCACACCTTAACCAGGTTTTAAAGATCTAAACAAATATTAAACACAATAACTTTGTTACTTTGCATAGATTCATATGCTCATCAATACTACGATCCGTAAGTCGCAGCAACCGTAAGAACAAACATATTATTATAATGGCAATTATGGCTTTAAAAACCATCTTTAATCCTGGCATCATTATTAAACTCAACAACATAATTCTACTCAACAAGCAAACAAACCATAAAATTAATCCAATTACATAATTAAATTAGCGTTCCAATTGCATTAAAAAACAATTGAATTGACAACAATAATTACGACAAATTACAAACTGGATAACTGTTAGCAGTGTAATCTGTCGGGCACCGGTTTTTCCTCGGATGACGTCAGAGTTGCATGCGATGCAATATCGATTGACCGACGAGTGGGTGGTTAAAGTTGCTAGTTAGTTTGAAGGTTTCGAACAACTTTTACACTAGAAGTACCAGGGGTTTATGATGAATGAAGAAATAAGGAAGAAGGTTTTACTGAAAAACGTTTAGTTGTTCCGGTGAATGCAGACCAGCGTCGGATAACAACTTACTTGGTACCAAATTATGATATTTTAAACGTATCCTAACAGTGTATTTACTGCTAGTTAATAAAGGTACAATAAGTCTTATTTAATAAAATAAAAAATAAATTCACAGTTTGGAAGGTAGCTAAGCATACCCCGGGGGTTGTTACATTCGCTTCTAAAAGACCAATGATACAAATATCCCCCTTATCGAATGTACGCTAATCATACTTACTACAGCAAGAAAAGCTCTTTCTAAAGCCGTCATGAAAGCGTGAACCTTGAAATGTAGGAAATATTCCCGCAAAGAATTCAATCCAACCCCTGTGTCCCTGGTAATCTTATGATCACCATCGAGAGCACTAAGTAAAAACCTTACACACAGGACTTGAGTAAGTAGCATCCTAAAAAAATACTTGAGACCTTAGAAGAATAACGCATAGAAGCCTAGTACGATTGCACAAAGTGAGGCATCTAAAACTTAGCCACTTTGGCTAACTTTTCTCGACGAGCCGTCAGTACTCAAGGTCACATTCCACCGAACAGAGCTCACGAGTAAATAATTTAAAACGATCGTTTGTAGCGTAAAGGGATGCCATAGTCCTTCAGGAAAACAAAAAACGTGTAATCTAATTACATTTCACAAGTAAATACTTACATTTTATACATTATTTTTACGTAAATCGATCATCAAACAAAAATTTTAATAACTTAACTTATCACAATTCAATGTTGCTATCCGTGAGGAAAAAAATACCCATATTGATTTCTTTTGTGCTTATTTTTGTTTAAAAATATAGTTTTGGCGGCAATTATGTATACGTCAAACTAAACTACATTTATTTACAGCTACTACATACAGTGTTTTAAAACTTAAAGTTACTGTTAGTTCGAAGAGTGGCATCATAAAGATTACAATTTTATTGATTAAGATTTTTTTCATTTAAGTAATGTTCTCAATAATATTTTTCATTTCATAAATACAACACATACTTTTAATTGATATCAAACGAGATTTTTCTAGCAATTAATACATTTCTATAATATTATTATAACACATTACACATCAAACATTCTAAACGCAATGAACGATATCCCATTTCGTTTACCTTCCGTAAAAATATATCATATAAGTCATATTACATGAAAAAACATCATCTTATCCAGTTTCATAACATAAAATACTTGATTTGATCCAGCAACATAATAGTGCGTTTTCCTATTTTTGTGGGTAATAGTCTGGTAATGGTATCACTGAAAGCTATATTTGTGTGCATTTGAGTAACGTAGACACACATTCGGCTCACGCACACAAAGAAACTAAAGTGGACACACGAAATCGCTCGTGTTTTGTTCTAGACGCCTGTTCTATGCGTTATTCTTCTAAGCTTGAGACACACCGTCATCTTTAACATTCACATCGGAATAAATGTAATTGGAATAAATGGAACCTCGCAAAAACGGAATATAGGAAATATTTCCGTGAAGAATTCCTCCCGTCCTCTGTGTTCCTGGTATTCGCAGCGGGAATGCCGGCCGGCTGACGGCCATTGAGAGTTCCAGTTTAAATCAATACTGCTACATAGTACATTCCCGCCATATTGCAAGAACTAGGTTAAATGTTAGACGAGAGTCTAGGCTCTAGATAAGACTTATTTGAATTATTGGTCTCTAAGCAAACTTTCGTCAGCTTAGCTAATATAAATTATGGTAATAAGAGCACATTCGCAGATAGTACAGTCACTTGTATAGTTTCATTTAAAATAGCATACGACTAGAACACTATGACGTACGTATCTATGCTAACGTTGTTAAAAAGGGATAGTACTATGTGTTTTGTACAGCTCCGTCTTTGACACCGGAATGTTTTTAAGACGTTACAGTGCGGCTCCAGTCTATGGAACTGAACTACCTTATAATTAGCAACTACCGCTACGTAAGTACCTAGCTGAGAATTTACTGCCCGAATCATTTTTAACCGACTTCAAAAAAAGGAGGTTTACAATTCGTCTTGAACTTTTTTTTTTTTATGTATGTTACCTCATAACTCGGAGACGCCTAGACCGATTTGAAAAATTCTTTTTGCGTTTCAATAAGTATAGTTTCTAGTTGGTCCCATTGTTACGAAATCAGGATCTGATGATGGGATCCTGGAGAAATCGAGGGAACTCTTCAAATATTATAGGCACACCTATAGCGTTTTAGGTATTTCTTATAGTACCTGGTACAGTTGCTCTTGAAAAGCACCATTTGAGGAAGTGGAATTGATGATGAAGACCCCAGATGGCCACCGAAACTACTCAATAATAAGTATTTCGTTGATTGCGATTAGATTACTGGAATATGGACGTTAAGCACTTTATGCTCGTCACAATGCATATGGTGAAGTAGAGATGGTGATGTACCAGGAGAACTCCTCAAAAATTAACGGCTCTGCACCGGGAAAAGCAATATTTTGTTAAAGGTGATAAGTAGTTGACATTTTGGCTTTTGTAACTAGATAAATTACAAACCGACCCACTAAAAAGAGTGAAAAAAAACTTTTTAGCAAAAAATAGAACCGACTTCCATATAAAAACACTACAAAGGCAAAAATAACTTTAATTTCGGAAGGCGGTGTCTTTAGTTTTGTATATATTTTCGTTTTTGACATCGCCTTCCGAAATTAAAGTTATTTTTGCCTTTGTAGTGTTTTTATATGGAAGTCGGTTCTATTTTTTGCTAAAAAGTTTTTTTCTGATAACTATAACCTTTAGTAATAAATTATTATAAGTCATAGTCGCCTTTGGTATCTCGTTAGAACATTCGTAGATACCTCGGCGCCGCCGGAACTGAAACAACAGGGTGGTTTTACTCTACCCAGAGCGGGATCCTCCCGCCTTCATATGATGGTTTACTCTCGATAAAAGAAGTTGCTTTTAACTAAAAGTGAGGTAACTTCCTGAAAACGCCTGGCGCCAAGACCTTAGGCGCCGAGTTTATATTAAACCAAATCCCACCTATACTCTGATTGGATGCTATAGTTACCCACACAAAAAGCAGTAAAAAAAACATCAAATTCAATATACTGAGCTCATCCGAATGTAAATAGCTACAGGGATCAATTGACAGCGCCCGATACACGATTGAGAGGTTACAGAATACAGGAATGACTCAAGTTATAAGCGAAAGCGTATAAGGAGCATAAACATTAGGAAAACTGATACAAAAAGGTTAATGATCTTAAACTACAATAGGCGGTGCATAATCGATTGAAAGTTTGGAACTGCGGTCTAAGTTGGAAGCGGTTAGCGTGCAATGCACAAAATCATGTTTTAAAGTACCAACGTCGTCGTTTTGCTGCCGGTGACACGGTTTTTATTTGCTTTCAAATGATGTCTGATTCACTCGCTTCCTATTGTCAGGTACTCGTTGTGAGTATGAGTACCACGACCGCTTTTTGAGTAATGTAAAAAATATATTATTTATAATATTTTAACTTACTGAGTATTAGTCGTTACTAGCTTCCGCTTTCAGCTACGCTCACGTCTAAACTTTAGCATCAGGTGCCTCAGTTTCCAAAATCAATTATAGCCTATATGTTGCCCAGAATTAATAGCTATATATTATAACACACAAGTTTCATTCAAATCCATCGAGTAGTTCCGGAGATTAGCAAGTGCAAACAGACATACACTTTATTTTACATTCTTGCTCTATTACTGTTTTGAAGCCTCCTCATTTTTTTGTAAATATATTTAATGTACAGACGCCAGTACATGAAGGTACCCGAAACTGTCAAATTTTCTCAATCAACCTTGAACCTAATTTCTTTAACGATAAAGTTGAAAATCTATTAAAGAAATTTGACAGATTGTTGTAGCTTGATGTGCTGGCGTCTGTACATACACACGATTTTACTGTTTTATGAAAACAGCTTGATATCAGATTACATAATATCTTTGATGAAACCCAGAATATTTCTGTCCAGCAATTTTAGCTTACTAGGCCAAGACCATTTTTGACATATTATTCTGGTTTATACTTTTATTGTCAAAGGAATCAGACAATCAAGAGATCAGTGAATCAGAAAAAGTGTAGTAATATTATTTTCCTTCAATCACGTCCTCTCATACCTTGTACCTCTCAGATCAGTGCCCTGATAACGTGTCGCTGGCTTCGTCGGTTACAATGTTACAAACAATATGATTTTTTTTTGTCATGTCTACCGTCGTTTTTTGGGCTTACTACTCGTAGTAATAATGGCTGCCGAAACAGATTTACGTGACAATAGCTTCGTATGATTTACCGGACGATGAAGAAATCTAATCTTATAAGAAATGAGATTTTATTCGGTAGGAGCCCGACATTACTAAGTAATACTAAGGATCACTACAGTCAGAGGATAACACTAGGAAGGAAGAACCGCTTATCTGAAATAGTTCTTTGAGTTTACTGATATATATCATATATCGGAACAATTTGTTCTTGAATGTAAGCTAAACAACACAAAAATATAGCATCATCAAATTCTTCCCAGAGGCTGGCGGCATTTTTGTTGTATAGTCATGTTTAGCCTGTGTTTCCACCGCAAACGGGTCAAAAATACAGTAGCCAATAAGATTGCTATGTATATTAAGTCGCTTGACATTTCTACAGCCGCAGTGGCAGCGTTAGCACAACATAACAAACTAGGAACACGGGATTGCGCAAGAGTGGGCGCAGGTTAATTTTATTTTTTTCCAAATGTATTGGAATAAGACAGAAATATGGATTACATTTGAATGTGAATTAACCGGCTAGCTTGTAACAATCCCAGTTTGGTTCGATTGTCATTTAAGTCCAGAAGAGACCCAGTACTTCTACACCGTGTGAATGTGAACACATGAATATTTGCACCTAGTTATTTACCTAAATCCTACATACACATAGCAGTTGACACTGCGATAAAAATAACATTATCATTGCCATCAATCTTATAGCATTTAACTCGTATGACGTCACATGTTTGTGTAGTGCCCTTTGATGGCTCTTATCGCAAGGTCTATGGCTTACAAAATTCTATGAAACCAAGGATTAATAACATTGTCACTCGTCCAAAATGTCGTCTTACCTTGGTAGCACCGGAAGATATTTTAATGACAACTTAAGCATTAGATTTAGAGTAAACATTTTGATGCTTCGTCTTGATTGACTATAAGGAAACTCAGTACCAGGAACTCAGAGAATTAATGCAGCCAAGTCCTAGAGTGGAGTCCGCGTAGCGTTAGACACTTCTCATGAACGTGGACCAAGAAACTTTTACATGAAACTGAGACCGACTGGATCAATGTGATGTGCCCGCAGCTTGGGAGATGCCAGCTCGTAAACTGCTTTGGAAAGTAATAGACAAGCTCTTAATTTTACATAATTACAAACTATATAAGGGTATTTATTAGAAACGGGTGTAAATTTTTTTTAAAGATTATTATAATTATGAATGTGGTTAGATTTCACATTACTAGCAATCTTTTGTTAACCCCTCCAACTAAGCTAAATTTGCTTGTCTGGAGTGGGTTCACGACAATCGTATAACCCCACCCGGGTTCGAACCCACGACCTCACGATTACAAGTCCGACACCTTAACCATTAAGCTATTGACGCATATTTATTTCGCTACTTGACGGATTTATCGATTTTCTTTGGATGGATTTAACACAGAAGGAGAAAAATATCGCGGGTAGTCCGAATGTAATAATAGTACACACTATTTACTTAAGCTTAGGTTATACTTATAACATTTATGGAGAGAGGAAGTGATATTTACCATATTTTTGAAAGAAGGAAGTGTTTGACTGTTATAGGTATGTATGTTGTTGAATAGTCTTCAATAGGGGGGGAATAACATGTGCTGTTATACCAAGCTCCATAACCAAGATGAGGGCTCATACATCCTATAAAATGAAGTCTCTCTTCAGGCGTGTACGCTTGCCGTCCCATTGGACATTGAGAGTAAAGGAACTATAATATCTCTTCAGATGGCTAATTTCCGCTGAGATTGGCCGCAGTGGTGGAAATGGGTGAGGAGAATTATACAAAACTAGCTTTTGCCCGCGACTTCGTTCGCGTAGGAGAGTTTTCCCGCGTAAAATCCCGATCCCGTGGGAATTTCGGGATATAAAGTAGCCTATGTGTTATTCCAGGATGTAAACTATCTACTTGCCAAATTTCATTCAGATCCGTTCAGTAGTTTTTGCGTGAAAGAGTAACAAACATCCATCCATCCTCACAAACTTTCGCATTTATAATATTAGTATTAGTATTAGTAAGAAAGATAAAGACAGTGATGTGTGTGAGGGGTTTTGGTTCGTTTCGTTGAAACGTAGAGGGTAGAATAAAATCTACTTACCATAGAGCACTTTTGCACTGAAGAATATGACAAATTCAGTAGCCCTCAAGAAAAATGTGCTCTCACAGTAATAGCGAAAGTACCAAGGAAGTATAAATAACACAGCATTCGCACTGTCGTATATCATTGTATAGTACTGTGGCCCTTTGTTGTTCAGAATCTAAGCCTTGGCATGTATTGTTTATTGTTTGAAGGTTGTTGAGCCCGATTGTGGTTGTAGACGCCGATTGTGAACAAAAAGTTCTAAAAAGTTTAAGGAAATAGGCCTGTTAAACATACTCAAAACTAAATGTAGGTTTTAACTATAGGCAATTATTTTTCTTAAAGTAATATCTGGGAGAGAAGACAGATTAAAAAATAAATATAGTTACCACACTGTCCCAGAGACGCAAAATGCCTGCAATAAACTGTGTTCGGTCCGACGTGAAACAGAACGCACCCTTTTGACATAAAGAATTTGATTTTGACATTACTTGACTTTGACAGATAGACTTTGCGCTTGAAAAATGCCGTCCGCATTTTGGGACCTGTTGAGCTAATTGTAATTGGTAAAATATCGTTGGATTCGCGTGTTGAAACCGATAATTGGGTCGCGAATTATCAATTGTTGAAGTGAAATCCCCACTTGCCGAAAACCCAGGGATATTGTTGAATCATACGCCGTATTGCGTCACCTCGTGGCACGCGGAATTTGTTGGAAAATGTCCGCCCTTGGGACTTTGATTTGATTGTAATTGGTAAAATATCGTTGGATTCGCGTGTTGAAACCGATAATTGGGTCGCGAATTATCAATTGTTGAAGTTAAATCCCCACTTGCCGAAAACCCCGGGATATTGTTGAACATATCGCCTTATTGCGTCACCTCGTGGCACGCGCTTGGTGGAACGAGTTGGGTGTGATGCTGAGTTGGAACCGCGCCATCTGGAGACTGGCGTCTTGTGAACGTCCACACACTTGACTTACATCACACTTTCACTTACTCATATCATATTTCCCGCGATAAGATTTTGGGTGACTATGACCAGATTATCCACCTGGGGGATGTCATATGTCTACGAGCGCGGGAAATTTTGAAGAGCCGGGTGCCTGATGCGGCCAAGCCGCAGACCCCTGTTGTTGCAGGCCCTGGACTATTGAGTAGGCTGCCCACCCTGGAGCTGCCACATTTTGACGGTCGCTTGGACCACTGGCTGGGCTTCCTAGATCTCTTTGAGAGTCTTGTTGATGCACGCTCGGACCTCGGACCTGCCCAGAAGCTGGCCTATTTATTGTCTGTCCTGGAGGGCGAAGCCAGAGCCTTGGTGCAGCACTTGCCGGTGACGGATACCTCTTACCCGACCGCTCTGGAGCTTCTCTCCCGACGGTATCAGAACAAGCGCTGCCTGGCTGATGTGCACATCGACCAGATTTTGGGGCTACCGGCCATTGTCAGCACGTCGACGTTGCGCACTGACTTGCTGAACCCGTTGGTTTCAGCGACCAACGCTTTGAGACGCTTGGAGTTACCGGTAGAACATTGGTCCTACTTGTTGGTGCACATAGTGCTGCAGTTGCTCCCCGCGGAGTTGAGGTCACGTTTTGAGCAGAAGTATGGTGGGGATAGTGCCACCCATCTTCCCCCCTTTGACGACCTCCTCAAATTTTTGGAAGACGAGTGTCGGTTTGCGGATAACACTCGTGGCGCTACGGGGTCGCCCCCACTACCTTCTCAGCCCAGAGACCAGGGACGGACTAGGGCCCGGGGGCCTGTTGATGTTCCCCCCGCCCCCCGTTTTGCTGGCGCCCGGAGTCCTCGGGCTAGGGGGCCTGTTGATGATCGCCCCGCCCCTCGTTTTGCTGGCGCCCGGAGTCCTCGGGCTAGGGGGCCTGTTGATGATCGCCCCGCCCCTCGTTTTGCTGGCGCCCGGAGTCCTCGGGCTAGGGGGCCTGTTGATGTTCCCCCCGCCCCCCGTTTTGCTGGCGCCCGGAGTCCTCGGGCCAGGGGGCCTGTTGATGTTCGCCCCGCCCCCCGTTTGGCTGGCGCCCGGAGTCCTCGGGCTAGGGGGCCTGTTGATGATCGCCCCGCCCCCCGTTTGGCTGGCGCCCGGAGTCCTCGGGCTAGGGGGCCTGTTGATGATCGCCCCGCCCCCCGTTTTGCTGGTGCCCGGAGTCCTCATCATTGTGACTTTTGTAAGGCAACGGGGCATGTCATGGCGCGTTGCCGGGACGTTTTGAATTTGCACGTAAGTTCCCGCCGCCGCATTGTCAACGCACGCCGTTTGTGCTTCTCGTGCTTGGGGGCCCACTTTCATCGGGACTGCCCCGACCCCCGCCCGTGTAGAATTTGTGAAGGGTCCCACCTTGAGATTTTGTGCGCCAACGCGAACCGCTCCAGCAGACCAGCTTCTGAGGAGGGTTCGCGCAGGGGGGGGTACCCCGGAGGCGAGCACCGGGCTGAGACCCGCGATTCTGTACGCCGCACTCCACCCCCCGCGCAAGTTGAACGGGAGCCCCACGAGCGCCATTTGGTCTCCCCTCGTCAGGGAGAACGCGCATTGGCTGCTAGGCAGCAGTGGCCGGGTCGGCGCCGCTGCCTTTCCCCTCCGTTGGCGGAACGTCCCCGGCTGGAGTCGCGCCCTCCGCCATTCGGGCATCCGGTGGGATATGCCTCTCGAGTGATGGCGAGCGGCTCGGGACACCGCGCGGACGAATATTTTGATTGTTGGCCTCGTCGTGAACGAAGGCAGCCTGGATGCGGCCATCGGTCGCCGCCCAGGCATCGCTAAGAGATTGACGCCTGCCCCGCTAAAGGACCCCCCCGATCAAGACGGTTTTGTTGCCAACGGCCTCGGTCAAGGTCTGGGGACCTTTGGGTGACTCGATTGTGGTCTGTGTCATTTTGGACACGGGAGTCCAGGGTTGCCTTTTGTCGTCTTGGTTAGCGGGACAGGTTGGCCTGAAGGTGAACGACCTTTCAGGCAAGATTTGGGGAATTGGCGAACCGGCTGACACCACTGTTGAGGGAAGGACCTGGTTTGAAATCACCCTTGTGAGTTGTCCTTACCCTAAAATTGGTGCTCCTGCCCTTGTTGTAACTGAACTTGGTACAATTGTTGGTGACTGATCGTCACACTAAGAACTCGCATGCCGGTTGCAATGCGCTGTTGGCCATTCTGCAGCGAGAAATTTGGATTTTGTCGGCTGATCGCGTCAATGAGGCGAGGCCCTTTGCTGGCGTCGTAACGGACTTTGTTGATCCCCTTTTGTTGAAGACGTCCACCCTTCGTAATAGTAAGATTGTTAAGGCTTATTTGTGTGTTTGTCTGCCTGTCAACCAAGGCAGTACATTTGGAGCTGGTAACCTCCCTCTCGACAGAGGCCTTTGAGGCGACTTTGGAAAGATTTGTGTCTCGCCGTGGGTTACCTTCGTTGATTAGGTCTGATTGCGGTACGAATTACAAGGGTACAAGTAACTATTTGAAGGAGGTATACGCCTTCCTTAATGAGAGCCAGGTTGATATTGGTAATAGTTTGGCCCGCCGAGGGGTCACTTGGTTGTTTGACCCGCCAGCCTGCCCCCCATTGGGGGGGTATTTTTGGGGCCGCGGTGAAAGCGGCAAAGGGACGCTGGCGGAGATTGTTGGGAGACACCGTTCTCACCTTTAATGAACTAGCTACGGTATTTGGCCGCATTGAAGCTGTGTTGAATTTGCAACCTTGTCAAGACTTCCAATTGATTAGCGGACGGGTAGGCCCGTCCGGGGGGGGTAGATGTTCGGTCCGACGTGAAACAGAACGCACCCTTTTGACATAAAGAATTTGATTTTGACATTACTTGACTTTGACAGATAGACTTTGCGCTTGAAAAATGCCGTCCGCATTTTGGGACCTGTTGAGCTAATTGTAATTGGTAAAATATCGTTGGATTCGCGTGTTGAAACCGATAATTGGGTCGCGAATTATCAATTGTTGAAGTGAAATCCCCACTTGCCGAAAACCCCGGGATATTGTTGAATCATACGCCGTATTGCGTCACCTCGTGGCACGCGGAATTTGTTGGAAAATGTCCGCCCTTGGGACTTTGATTTGATTGTAATTGGTAAAATATCGTTGGATTCGCGTGTTGAAACCGATAATTGGGTCGCGAATTATCAATTGTTGAAGTTAAATCCCCACTTGCCGAAAACCCCGGGATATTGTTGAACATATCGCCTTATTGCGTCACCTCGTGGCACGCGCTTGGTGGAACGAGTTGGGTGTGATGCTGAGTTGGAACCGCGCCATCTGGAGACTGGCGTCTTGTGAACGTCCACACACTTGACTTACATCACACTTTCACTTACTCATATCATATTTACATACAAACCACATTTAGACGTGATCAAACAGATCCGGATTGCCGTCTACAGCTCAGGTTAGTGGTATCATTATTGTGTAACTTTGTTCATTAAAAGCAACGTTTATAGCTCCGCGTATCGTGGACAAGTTTAGGACACCCCAGTTACCGTTGCGCTGGCCTATTGCAGTCCTGAACAAACTGATTGATTGATAACATGTAGTATGTACATGATACTTACATAGAAGCTAAGCTGCGAGAATGGGCTACAAGAAAAAAACCATCTAAATAGCACCTCAGTATATTCAATCAAGTCAAAATAATGAAAGAAAGAATGTTTACGTAAAAAATTTCAAGCTACGATGTCCGTTTTCAGAATTACTTAATTTATTTTTAATTTGATCAAACCACCCAAGTATTCACTTTTTCCAAAGAAATTAGTCAGACCATTTATAAAAACAAAAACGTATACCTATGTCAGTAATGCCAACCCCACTGGTAAAGCATACAGAAGCATTGCGCAAGAAAGATTCGCTGTCCACCGTTTGAGTGCCGTTTCCCAGAACCGCTTCAATGAGACCGGTATCGACAGTTACATGGATACTGCAAAAACAATAACAGTGGGCCGACCGATGCATTGAGGTATTTCATGTGCTGCTTTTGATACACATTCATAATAATATGTATAATGTCCTCTTGAAAATTCTGGGTGCTTTAAATGAACTGGAGACTATCTTTTATAATTAAGGGCTTTTTAGATATTTTCTTTTATTGATAATAGGCTCGCGTTTAACCACTATCTCACCTGATGGTAAGTAGTGATTTGGTCGAAGATAGACGCTTATCTAAGAGTAAACTATTCAATCTTGACTTAAAGAGGTTATAGCTGTCGGGAAACACAAACTCCAGCAAGGAATTCTACTCCTTAGCCTTTCATCATGTAACGATGGCGTATCGCCGCTTGTCTTGTAGTCCGATGATGTAACGGGGTTGGCAGAATTAGATTGTGTAATTTCATCGCACACTCCCCGAAATGTAACCGATTGAAAACCGAAAGACTTGCAACAGTTGCAACTCGTCGTCGATGTTCAAGGCTCTGGAGCTTTGACTCGACCAGGGCATCGTTGCCAATGAGTCTCTTGGCACGTTTATATGCGGCTTTTATTTTATTACGTTTGCAATGGTAACGACAAATGGATTTGGATGAAATTTGGTGTGAAAGTATCTTAAAGCTTGAGGCAGGTTACTTTTTACTCGACTGCAAAAGGAGGCTATGTTTTAATCGTATAAGAAAGTCCACGGAAGTGAAGCTCGGCGCGACTCTTATTTACCGCATAATAACAAATTATACCCCATATAACTTTGATTATTTTAATGGTATAACATTACGATAAAAATCTGATCTAAAACGATCATCATATCCTGAACACCTGATGTAGATAACTCGTCCATTGTTAAACGCTTTAATTAATGATATACCTTACAAATGATAACAAAAAACGTTTAATCTAATTTGCTACATGAAACATGCCGTAAAAACTGTTGCTCGTTATATCGATTCATGATCATATTATTGATTTAAATAGGGTTTCTCAATCTTTGCATAGTCGTGGTGTAAGTTAACAGTGTCAAGCGTCAAATATTTCAAGGCTATTTTTTTAAGATATCTAGCAATGAGAGTGAAATCTACATTAATAGCAATCTTGTTAACCCTTCCCACTCAGATAAATATGCTTGTGTGTGTAGTGGGTTCACGGCAATACCAAAAACCCACGACCTCTCGATCCTCTCGATTGATATTTTTTTAGGCTATTGAATCGAGGCTCGTTAATTTAGAGTGTAGGTAGAATAATCATGATCAATCTTTCGTTTTTAAAGTTGGTTAAAATAAATGATTCATAACTTGCTTATTATTATAGTTTATTTGTACGTATATTACATTTATTCATGCATTAACAATTAATTCTTTGAAATCCTGGTTTGTGTATGTTCGCGGAGCAGATATAATCCGAATTGCTCAAGATACAGGTTTGGAAGGAAAAATGCGTTTGCTCAGCAGTGCGATACAAAGTAGACTGAGAAAAAAAACCTGAATCATTTTTATATTTTTTATACATACAAGAAATGCACAACAATGTTTATACTTCCCAGGGCAGGTTCTCCAATGGCTTTCTTTATTTTGGCCAGAGGTTACGCGTTACCTTTTAACGTGGCCAATTGGTAATGCCGCCAATATCTTGGGCATATTACATACTAACCAACAATTGACTTGTTGATAATATTTCGTTTGTTGTTTAGTTAAGATAACATAGTTTATATTTTAAGAAGACTTGACTCTTGTGTCGTAATAGACACATATATGTATATACATATATTGATTGAAAATACAGATACAACAATTTAATCGCTACCGCCTATAACCTAGCTCACACTCCAATATTGCATAAAAAGTCGCCAATCCGTCGTACCGTAACCAACACTTTCTCAGACAACTGCTCTCCTAGTAGCAAAATGTAGCTTATTTACTATGTACTATGCTATTTACTATGTAACTGTGTTATTTATGTGTTTATTGCTTAATAACCTGAAACGAGGAACTGTATTGAATTTATGTCAGCAATGTTTTTTTTTTGCTGAATTGAATTTTGAAAGCGTTTCATTAAATACTATCCCATAAAAAACAATACTTGTCAAAAAAACCAAGTCTGGCAACTCAATTCTTCTACCGTAAAAAGTTGTGAGATCCATGTTATATATACCAAGTCGGTTATTAATTTATTCAGTCCCTACTTAAGGGACCTTCTGTCTTAAGTTGTCACGTAATTATCTAACCTAACAACATCTTATAGTGACCATATCAATATTAAAAATCTTTAACGTTTTAAATAAATAGATTGACTTGGCAATCGCACTAAGAGACTTGGTTTTTTTGACAAGTATTGTTTTTTAAGGGATCTAATTTCTTTTTGTAGATAGTTCTGCTTCTAGGCAAGCGTGCTCTATCTTCGACCACATCATCACTTACCATCAGGTGAGATGGCGGTCAAACGCGAGCCTATTATCATTAAAAAAAACGAAATTGAAAAGCATTTTAGTTTTTCCTTGATTCATACACTAAATTCTAAGTGTATTCTAAATTGGATTCTATGTCTGCTTGAAGTGCCTTAGACTTTTGATGATCGGTCAATCAGTCAGTGAGTGACAAAATTAAGAAACTTTGACTCGTTATAATTCCTAAACTACTGGTTCAAATTGAATGAAATTTGAAATATACTATATTTCTACAATGCCTGCTTGGTTACTGAAAATTCAGGCTTCTAGTTTTATCCACAACGAAGTTATAGGGGGTCGAAAATGGCCTGAACTGCTTCGAGAAAAGGATGGTATGGCCGTGCCGCTTTTTTGCTCGACTTGGCGGGGGCACTCCCGTGCCCCCAGATATGAGGCTCGGAAATGAAGAAATAGTAGTCTCAAGCCAGTTGGCTTTTTTCCATCCAAGATGTTATAAAATATAATAATTATAAAATCTAGAAAAAATACTATTATAGCAAAAAACATTTTATCAAAAAAGTTCTTTTTCACGCTTTTTAGTGATTCAGTTTGTAATTTGTATAGTTACAAAAGCCAAAATGTAAATTACTTATCACCTTAACCCAAATTACTTATCACAACATATTGCTTTTCCCGATGCAGAGCCGTTAATTTTTGAGGATTTCTCCTGATACTACACCAACAGCTCTACTTCACCATAAGCATTGTGACGAGCATAAAGTGCTTAACATCCATATGCAAGTAATCGAATCGCAATCCACGAAATACTTATTACTGCGTAGTTTCGGTGGCCATCTGTGGTCTTCATCATCAGTTCTACTTCCACAAATGGTGCTTTTCGAGAGCAACTGCACAAGGTACTATAAGAAATACCCAAAATGCTATAGGTGTGCCTATAATATTTGAAGAGTTCCCACGGTTTCTCCATGATGCCATCATCAGATTCAAACGTGATGACAATGGGACCAATTGGAAGGTATACCCTTTCAAACGAAAAAATAATTTTCCAAATCGGTCCAGCCATCTGCGAGTTATGAGGTAACATACATAAAAAAAAAGTTCAAGACGAATTGAGAATCTCCTTTTTTGAAGTCAGTTAAAAACAAATCTATCCTTCTTTCATCTGTCATTCACTTTCAAACTCGTAAAATATTGTTAAGGGAATTTTGACGAGTTTGATAGTGTTTGATAGTGTTTGAAAAGGGGCCACCACGCGAGCCGAGCGCGGGTTGGTGGACTAATGATTAACATCAAGAAATAAATAGATTTTATCCCACGAGAATTTCGTTAAAAGATAAGAAAAGCGTATTTTATTAGCAGATTTTTATTCCCAATCTAATGAGCTAATAAATATTGTTGGTTGTGTGGTCCTGGTCGATTAAATTAACATTTTACCAGACCGTTAATGAAGCAAAAGGAGAATTTAAACGGGACGAGTTGGCGCAGAGGATGAGCCTCTGGCTGCTGCTTTGCGGGTCGTGAGTTCGTTTACCGAAGGGATAAAATATTTTGAATACCTATACATAAATACATGGTATACAGTTTTGCAAATAGGTTACAGCTGTCACTTTTACAGGTCGATCTTTTCCTTAAGTAAATTAAAACTACATAGTTGAGGTCGATATACAGATAGTTGTTAAGGGTCAAAGCGTATGTGAATTTTTATAATTGCGAACATCGTTTTTGTCAGCAGGTATGGGTATATCAATGCATTTATACATACATATTAAATACTGTATATTTTTCAAAACTAGAAATGATAAGCCTGTTTTATTGAAAAAAAAAAGCTAGAGCTGATGTATTACTATTACAAGAAAGATTAAAAGTAGAAGCGAGGTATTCAACAGGTGCTAATTGGAGTAATTACGATACAAATTACTCACATTTCTGCTGTTGTTGTGGCGATCTAAGCACTAAAAAGCCCATTTTTAGCAGCAGTTATTTTGTTTCTATCTAACTACGTTAATATGTAACCTAGGAATAACTTGAAGAGTTAAAATGGAATTGAAATAAAATGTTTTGTAAAAACCTTAGCTACATTCTATGCGAATAAATGATTTGATTGATTGATTGAATGGTAATTATTTAAATAAATTATAATAAAACTCTTTATTGCCTGCTCCTGAACTAGCTGTGAACTGTATGACGGGAGCCAGTGCAATCAACACTGAATACATGGGGGTTTAAGAAGGTTTACTGTTCACGCTGTTTTATATAAACTAACTAATCCATCATCATGTGCTTAGCAATTTTCTATCTACGCATGCAGCTGAGTATTTTTGTTGTTTTTTTTTTATTATTTATAATAGGCTCGCGTTTGACCACCCTCACCTGATGGTAAGTGATGATGTGGTCGAAGATGGAGCACGCTTGCCTAGAAGTAACCTATTCACTCTTGACTTAAAGACTCCTAGGTTATAGCGATCAGGAAACACAGACTCCGGCAGGGAATTCCACTCCTTAGCAGTACGCACAATGAAAGTATTCCCAAAACGTTTCGTGCGTATGGGTGGGATGTCCACCATGTAACGATGGCGCATCGCCGTCTGTCTTGTAGTCCGATGATGGAACGGGCTTGGCGGAATTAGATTGTGTAATTCCATCGCACACTCCCCGAAATGTAACCGATGAAAAACCGATAGACTTGCAACTCGTCGTCGATGTTCAAGGCTCTGGAGCTTTGATTAAACCGCGCGACTGCGTATCTGACCTCCACAATCCAGCAGTTGGGCAACAGGATACTCCTTGGATAGACTATTGTCAGATTTTCTGGCTTCTGACTACCCGTAACGACTGTCAAAAATGTCCAAATGACAGGACCGGGACCAAAACCACAACGTGCTTTCCGAGGTTAGTAAAAAAAATCGTCTTGTCTTCATTGACTATCGAAGAAGAAAATATGAGTGTTAATCCCTACTTCCCTACTAATATTATAAAAGCGAAATACGAAAGTAACTCTGTCTATATGTCTGGTACGCTTTCATGCCTAAACTACTTTACCAATTTTGAATTAATTTTGGCACAGATCCACAGGGTTATTGGAAATACGTCCCGATCCTGTTAAGGGCGTATAGATGAGGTCATTAACTAACAAATCAACCCTAATTTTCTAGGCCTAAAGTATACTATTATCGAGAAAAAAAATTATTAAAATAAAATACTTACTTAGGACTTTTATCTCTTTTAAAAATAAATAAAAAAAAAAAACTTTTTAACAAAAAATTAAACCGACTCCCAAAAAACACTGCAAAGTGAAAAATAACTTTAATTTCGGTAGTCGGTGTTTTTAGTTTCGTATTTTCATTTTTGGCACCGACTTCCGAAATCAAAGTTATTTTTCACGTTGCAGTGTTTTTTGGGAGTCGGTTTAATTTTTTGTTAAAAAGTTTTTATTTCACTCTTTTTAGTTGGATGATTTTTAATTTACCTAGTTACAAGAGCCTAAATGTCAACTACTTATAACCTTTTACAAAATATTGCTTTTCCCAATGCTGGGCCGTTAATTGTTGAGGAGTTCTCCTGGTACTTCACCATCAGCTCTACATCACCATATGCATTGTGACGAGCATAAAGTGCTTAAGCGTAGTTTCGGCGGCTATCTGTGGTCTTCATCATCAGTTCCACTTCCCCAAATGGTACTTTTTGAGAGCAAATGCACAAGTTACTATAAGAAATATCCAAAACGCCATAGGTGTGCCTATAATAATATTTGAAGAGTTCCCTCGATTTCTCCAGGATCCCATCATCAGATCCTGACTTTGGTGATAATGGTACCAATTTCGAAGTATACCCATTCGAACAAAAAAAGAATTTTCCAAACCGGTTCAGCCGTCTTCGAGTACTCGATGATCATACATAAAAAAATATATATATGTATATATACGCGTCGAATGGATAACCTCCTCTTTTTGTCGTCGGTTGAAAAACGAAAACACGTTTTAGCATTCTTATTTATTAAATAGCTAAAGAATTAAGTTGCGCATAATAAAAAAACATAAAACAATGAATAACCTCCGTACTTTTGAAAAAAGAGATCCAATACTTATTTTATTTCTATGATTTTTGCAACCTTTTCTCCTAAAAATTACTAATCTACTTTGACGGCGGAACATTTTATTTGTTAGTTAATGATCTCATATACACGCCCTTAACAGGATCGGGACATATTTCCAATAACCCTGTATATTCGTTGACAGAGTTGATCTTGGGAAAGGACATTGGCTAACTATTATACATCATATTCTCGCGGGATAACGTTGTGTAGTATACGCAGGCGAAGCCGCGGGCGGAAGGCTAGTTTTATATAGGTAATTACAAGGCAACAAGACCACACCTGTGGCAACTCCCTAAGCTGGCAGTAAGCTGTCAAGATTATAATTACTGCGAACACTATTACCATAATCCCCAATTAACCAACCGTTACCTCAACACATTAGTTCGAGACTGGTCTATTACGAATCTGCTTACCATAATACGCCATTGTATCGCTAGGCGCGTTATCAATGGATCGTAATCGGCTCAACAATGCTCTAAGCGAGTGTATCAATCAAATGTGTTAGTAATACGGACCTACGACATTATAGGTGCGGTTGGTCATAGAGTAGAACGTAGAAGAGACACAGTCGCCGTTTTCTTGCGGTCCTACTAGTTTGTCCTACTAGCTAGTAGGACCACGAGGGAGACCAGTTTTTTGTTTGTTACTAATTACTGTTTTGTTTTTCTTCCTTTTATTACTAGTGTCAAAGGTACTAATTATATACAGGTGGTATAAATAAATTATTACAGATCTAATATGTTATAGTAGGGCGAACAGAAACTGGTATCCCTCGTGGTCATACTAGTAGGACAAAATAGTAGGACCACGAGAAAACGGCGAAGACAGTGACCGCTTGTGTAGAAACCTGTAACTGTTTGACAGTTTGACAGATGTCAGAAATGCTCTTTAATGAGTGCTTGTCTGATATACATCAGAGCTTCCAGATATAATTTGTGGGATAGTGTAGTGTTGGCGTGTATCTACGCACACCAGTACCTCTACCATGAGTTTACGCAATCAAAACTCGCTAGCGTCTCCGTAAATTATTTGTATGAAATATTGTACAGCGCCCCTAGCGGTCACAGAAATAATTAAAGTTCGTACCATGAGCACTATAGATTACGATAGGTTTAAAACCTAACGTAATCTATACGATAGTCACTAATGTTTTTTAGCTGTCACCATACAAAACGGTACCATAAGTCACTAATTCGATAGGCGCTAGCGAACGATACGCTTACGGTAGTAGTTACGTTGCTCACTAGAATTTTGGCGTGTGAAACATGTGTTTACATTAACATTTAATACGTTTTGATTAAAATAAAGTTATAATAATGTCTGCAAGAGCATATTTAGCGTGCAATATGTTAGTGGCCGCTGAATTTAAAGATCAACGACGTGAACAACGTGAATTTCAAGCCAATATGAGAATTTATGTTGGCTACCAATTGAAAAATATTACTGAAAGAAAGTTTATTAAACTTTACAGACTCTCAAAAAACGAGTTTGAAGATATATGCATATTATTAAATAATGTTTCGGATTTGAAGTCAACACAACGATTTTCTTTAGAACTAAAAGTAAGTTGGTACGAATGATAATAATGCAGCTATCTTAAAACAAATTACAATAATTTTCATTTGTATTTATTTTCTTACTTACAGGTTTTAGCTGATAAGCTTACTTCAAAGAGTTGAGGGGCAATTATTTGGGAATTTTGTAACTTTAAGTTTTAAAATTATAGTTATAATATAATTCAAAAGCCACTAAATACCATAAGTAGTGCACTAATTTCTATAACTTTTCAATTTTGTTGATTTATTTTGTGATATCGACTGTCTTAACATTTTTACCATAGCGATAACACTACATTTTGAGCTTAAGAGCTGTTCTCTCTTCTTATTAGCGGGAAAGAAAGAAACAGAACATAAGCAGTGACCCATAGACGAAAGTATTCTACGAGTGGAGTGTAGTTAGCTAGACGACATGATCTATCGAGCTCACGTTAGCGCCTCCGTAAATTTCCTTAAATCTCATGGTGCAAGCATTATCGAAATCTATTCTATCCACGTTTGTACGCAAGCGAGTTCAGCGCTAGCGAGTAAGTTGTCGATGACAACTCATGGTAGAGGTACTGATAGCATGGGTCGGTGACCAATGTACTGGTGTCAGTCAGGTAATAATGTCTCATCAAACATTAGGTACCTACTCACTCTTCTTGAAGTATTTTACATACAGTATTTTAACTATTGGCGATACTTTATTAAATAGAATGTTAACGTATATTTTCTTACTGAGCAAAATACTATATGGTCAACGTACTTGCTAACAATAAACTATTTGTTAATCATAATCAGCTCATGTTACGTCTGGGAGATCCGTGACTTAAGACTACAATGGTGTAAGACCTCTCTGAGTACAATGGTGTTTTGACTTTTTGTAACCAAAAGGTTACGAGAAGTGACTAATCAGAGTTAACTGCGTTTAGTCACCATCTTGCGACATCTAGATGAAGATTTGAACTCAGCCTATGCTTTGCGTAAAATCTAAAACATAAACAATTCGCATCGTCTTTTTGGTATATTTTCAAATGAGCATCGCCAGCTAGATTCTCCTTAGTGAACATTGGTAAGGAAAAAACCATTTAAAGTGTGGTTAGAATAAAAGAAAAAATAACAGTATGGACGGTCTACTTACCTTATCACCACTTTTGGGTCTATAAGCTAAATGAAAAACTTTCTAAGATAACCGCTATTGGTACTGCATTGCCTATACTCTAAATATAACAAAAACAGTCTTTCGTTTTTGTGATTTTCAGTACGAAAGTGTTTTATTCACCTTTGACCTGCCAGTATCTGATATCAAAAGTCAGTGCACTAGTTTCGGAGACGACAGAACTAGGCCGTAACCGAAACAAGCCTTCAGTTCTATATTACCAAACTTTATAGATACAAGTTCTAAATATGAAGTAGAAAGTGGATGTAGAATGTATTGATCGTCTCACCTGATGCATAGCCCAGATTTTTAAATTAAGATTTTGTTGCTGAGAATTTGTCACGTTCTTAACTCGAAATACTAAATTCAACCAGCCCATTGGCTACTTTATCTAGACTAAAGTTTTAGGCTTATAGTGCTCAAAGTGTGCTCTTCCATAGGGAAGAGCACACTTTGAGCACTATAAGCCTAAAACATAAGCTTTAGCACATAGGTGCTAAAGCTTATGTTGCCTCGGTTGCTGTTACTTAGTGTTGTGAAGCTATTTGAAGGTTTCCTCCAAAAATAAATTTAAAATGCTTCGTGAATAAATTTAAAAGTTTCGTGGCCAGATCTGTTAGAATTTGTGGCTTATTTTATTTGTAACAGCATTCTCGCTTCTGTTCATTTGAGCATGGGGTCAGAAACAAAACTTAAAAACATAGGTGTGTGTGTTATATTTAAGTTAGGTACTTGAAATACGCGTAATCATAGGATCTGTCATTGACAGAGCGAGATCCAAGAATATTCATCAGATAGGCAGAAAATGTGATTTGTCAAAGGACTATCCTATCTGTCATAAATTAATCACATTGAGATAGGTCAGGCACACCTTAGCATATGTGGGCGTAGAACATAACTTTTTGCTTTATTACTATACAGTTAACCATTTTGACTTAACGAACGAGTTATTATTTATATTATGAACGGTCAATGACCTGTCTGTTCCTTATCTATTGAAAGTTAATCATTGACTTGTTATGATGAATTTACCAATGCAATTGTGCACTGTGTAAACAGTGAGATTAATTAATGAAAAATGTGGATTTTAATTTATCTCGGGTGGTATTTTCTTGTAAACAAGGTCACATCAAATCGTAATCGTAGTAGTAAGGTCATATGGCTTTTTCTGAAGCTGGTTTACGCAAAATGAACCTTAATAAATTCCAATTTGTTTCATTTTTTATTAAAATGTTACGAAACGGGATAAGATTGCCTGCAACGCAAAAAGCAATGGAATGGAATTACATATTATAGTTATATAGTTTTGAAGTATCAGTCAAAACCTTGTTATCAAAGCACTTCGCCTTCTTATTTGTGCAACTCTCCCACAAAACCTTTTGGGTAACCTAAGATACAGGCTGCGCCTAGTTTGGGATCCGTTGCGCGTTGGCTGATAAAGTAATTGTAAATTATAACTAATATCTAGATAAATATCTCCATGCATAAAAAAATGTGTTAGTCTATACTAATATTACAAAGAGGCCTCTCCAGAGCTAAATAAATACCAGTAAATAAAAAACCCTTTACACTATTTTACATAATATACTGTTGTATATAATGTTCCATAAAAAGAAACAATCACTTGAAATTCATGGGATTCCATTCCACATTAGAATACATTTCAAACTCACTTATCTTGCGATACTAAACCGCACATACTTATGCACTCAGATAAAAACTGTATAAATTAGTCTCCCCACGCTTGACCACATGGGGAGCACCAGTCGGGGGACACGTTGAGGGGTATTAAAGTGCTACCACAGCCCCCGGCGCAATTGGGCAAAGGAAGACGGGGTCGATTTAGTCAGTTAAATTTTAACAGAGCCATTACATCCATGAGGACTTCCACCTCAAGAAAAAATAGATTCAGGAGGGTTTTTTAATTGATTATGGCTCACGTTTGACCACCATCTCAACTGATGGAGAGCGATGATGTGGTCGAAAATAAAGCACGCGTACCTTGAAGTAACCTATTCACTCTTGACTTAAAGACGCCCAGGTTATAGCTATCAGGAAACACAGACTCCGGCAGGGAATTCCACACCCTGGCTGAACTAATACTCCTTAGCTGGTTTAACTGTGAGAAAGTGTTGTTTTCTTAAAGCTATGTGATGAAATGAACCACAGTGGATAGATTAATGGACCATTCTTTACAAATATTAACTGTCCCCAACTACTCCCGAACGGTTACGGAAAAGGCCGATTAGCAGACCGCTTTCCCGTTTCCACCGGCATACATTCTTGGAAGAGCCGAACCAGTACAGCATCTTACCTGTGAACAAAAAGAGGTTTACGTCATACGAGTTTGTTTTCAAATAAAAATGCAAGCCACGTGCGGCACCCGTTAGCCGCTAAACCACGAGGTGACGCTGAGAATAGTAATCGTATCGGTTTAGTTCAGTACTGAGGTCCGTTTTGTTTTAGTATGCATTTATGGAATTGTTTCTCACGTTTTTCGATCACGCAGACTGATCATACATCACGGAAAAACTGTTAGCTTTTTTTTTGTGTTAAGAATCGCGAAATGGAGTATCTAAGGTATAAGGAGGAAAATCTAACCGGATACAGCTAAGTATTAGTGTTTTCCATGAAGCGACTGCCTATCTGACCTCCAAAAGCCAAAAACTGGGTAACACGATACCCCTTGGCTAGACCAGTGTCTGATTTACTGACTTCTGACTGCCCGTCACGTCTGTCAAAGATGTTCAAATGACAGCCGGGGCTAAAGTTTAACGTGCCTTTCTAGGCAGTCAACGAAGTCAGCAGTCGCGCTTGCGACTAGTAGACCAACGAACAAACAGTCAGACAGTATTATTTGTCCGGCATTAATGCTGAAATGGACATTTTTGGCGCAGCCGTGACGCACGCACGGCCTTTTTTGTTTTTCCCGTTTATTTGCTTGTATTTTTAAATGTGTGTATGCCTGACTGATGCGAAATAAATGTTTAATTTCTTTTCTTTCTTTCAGGGGAGAAATTACATTCGATGGAATTTACAAATTGGGATAAGATTAACGTAATCAAGCAAGTAAGTATGTACGTTATCCAATTACCGTTGGAGCTTAATCAACTAAGCTTGTGGTATCCTCCAGACACGCATAATTAGATATTAGTGATATTAAGTCGTGATGACTTCTGGGTAAAAAAATAATCTAAGATATTATATCCAAATATTAAATCAGTTATAACCCCTTCTAAAGCCTGGACAAACGGAATGACAGCCTGACAAAAATATTCAAACAGTTTGTTTATTTTTAGTATAGTGTATACCTATAAACACTACAGAAAACTCAATTACTTGGAAATCACAGATAGACACTTACATCTCTTTAAGTATAGTTTGAAATATTGCGGCAGACATACCTACCTTTCTGAATGTATCTCTCTCAGACATAATA
Source organism: Tholera decimalis (assembly GCA_943138885.2). NCBI lineage: Eukaryota > Metazoa > Arthropoda > Insecta > Lepidoptera > Noctuidae > Tholera > Tholera decimalis. The sequence goes on from OW964570.2 coordinate 10,084,962, forward strand.
ACTACTGAACGCATGATAAACTAAACTACACTCGATTGTACAACCTACTACAAAAATATCTCAGCAAGGTGTAAACATGTAACTGTGACAATGGTACTGCTTTGCGGCTCATCACTAACAAAACCGTGACGTCACTAGCCAAGAACAAGTCAACTGTTTCTTCCCAGTCATGCATGGTAAATGTGACTCTACAGGTGGCCATAGAGTAATATAATTATACTGCCCAGAAGCGAATCTCTTAATACGTCATCATCTGCTTAGCCTTTGCATAACTATGTTGGGGTCGGCTTCCGGTCTAACTGAATGCAGCTGAGTATAAGTGTTTTACATGTAGCGACTGCCTATCTGACCTCCACAACCCAGTAACTGGGTAACACGATACCCCTTGGCTAGAGTAGTGTCAAAACTGGCTTCGGACTACCCGTAACGACTGTCAAAGATGTACAAATTATAGCCGGGACCAACGGCTTAACATGGCTTCCGAGGCACGGACCCGAATCGAACTCGAGACCTCGTACTCGGTAGTCTCTTGCGACCACACGACCAAAGAGAATACAAAAAATTGGCCAAGTGCGAGTCGGACTCGCCCATGAAGGGTTCCGTAGTAACTATAATAAATATATCATACTTAATATATTTATTTGAAAAAAAAAAAAAAAAAGCCTTACAAATTTCTTAAAACCAGCTTATTTACAATTTTTACAACTACGCCAAATAACTTTGTTTTTCATAGTATTTGTATGAATTACAAAGTTATATTTGTGGTTTTTGAAAATATACTGTATCTCAAAAACTGCTGACTCGATCTCGTTCAAACCAATTTTGGTTGAAAGTTTACATTAAGATCTACAACATATGGTTTTTTTTTTACATTTTTCACTTCATTATTATAGAAGTTTGAGGGGGGGGACACACATTTTACCACTTTGGAAGCGTATATCTTTTAAACGATTAAGTTTATGAAAAAGTCATTTTAGAAACCATAATGTCAGTTTTAAAGACCTGTCTATAGATACCACACACGTATAGGTTTCATGAAAAAAATTATTTTCAGTTTCAGTTCCATGTATGGGGAGCCCCCTTTATTTTAAATATTTTTTAAATTTTCTCTTAAAATCGGAAAGCGGTTTACAGAATACATCTACCTACCAAGTTTTACATGTATAGTCGTAATAGTTTCGGAATAAAATGGCCGTGACATACGGACGGACGGACAGACAGACAGACGGACAGACATGTCGAAACTATAAGGGTTCCGTTTTTTGCCATTCGGCTATGGAACCCTAAAAATCACGGTATGAGCAGAAATTATTAAGACGTTGAACCCGTATTTATTTATTTATGAAAAGGAGAACCATATAATCCACATTGATTGCAGTGGTTAAAGTAACATAAAGCCAATTACAGGTTATCACGGGTATAAACAAAAGACTAGCAAAAGTTCCGTGACCTGATATACACTAACAAGCACTACAAAATAGAAAAACAATATACATAATTGATAAAATGTACATATATTTATATAATATGTATATTTTATTAGTGTTTCTTTTTTCTTTTATAATAGTCCTCCTTACCGATTTTGGTCACGGCGGCCAATGTCAGCTGAGATTAGTGCATAAGTAAGTATATGCTCCGGTACAGATACACACTCTCTGTTCCTTTACTCATAGTCCGATGGGACGGCAATCCCACCGAGGAGAGATCGCAGAACGAACGGCTTAGCGTTATTTTCGAGGCTCAGCGGTATGACACCGCCAGCTACCAAACTCCAACTACTAAGAAATTTCTAATAGAAAAACCCAATAGCACTTTTAGTCGGGAACCCGAGACCCATTTACTGCTCAGCAGACGCGCTTACAACCACTAGATCAACGTTACAGCTTCGTGATAGATCTGGGTTTACACGAGACGGTATCATTTCACTAAAACAAAGTAGTTTCGCTTCTCTATGTATTTCTTAATCTATGACCCTGTGCACACGATTCTTCTAATCAAGTGTCGTTGATCTGATTGTGAATGAAGTTTTTCTTCATTTTGTATTTATTGTATTATCTATTGTTTTTCTCTCTCGCGTGGTCGTTGGATTGATTAGCTGTGTAAATTAATTATTAGTTGCAAAACGTGATTGGCGTATTGACTCTAATTCGGTGTTGTGGCGTTAGCGGACCGAAACGATTAATAATTAGCCTTGAATATGATGTTTTCTTTAATAAGACCTTGAAAATATCAGTCTATCAATGACAATGACTGAAAAATATCCAAAATATTTGTGATTGCCATGTGTTACTGAAATGTCACGTGATGAAATATTCACTTTTTAATTACTGTTATCACTTATAGAATGTCACGACATTTCCAATATTTTGCTTGTCGATGGAGTGGATTTACGCACATAATCAGTTGAAGACAAATTTAGCTATATGTACTAAGTTTACATTCTACTAAACTCACTCGTAGTACCTAACTCACATGGAGAAAAAAAAACACAGTTTTAAAGGCCTCCAGAGAAGGATCGTTGACGCATTGTCAACAACGCAATAGGCTCTATACAGTCTGCGGGAGCCTTAAAACAGTTTGTTACTGAACCCTTACGGTCCAGTAAGTTAAGTTAGTACCAGTTTGTCCCCAATCATTGGACCAAAAAGACAGAAAGTTGATACATTCCACTCACTAACAAACAAGTCTATGTCGTGTATCTTATTACAGAAACTATACAGAATTGATAATAAAATGACACAGACGTAAGAATTTAAATTGGACGAAACGATGGTTTGATGAACTGACCAATTCGATTTAAGCAGGCCTAAGTGTGATGTCATCTTATTAAGGCTACGATCAAATGAAAAAGCGACAATAACTCGAACCTCACCCATTACATTATTGCCGTGAACCCACTCCAGACACAAGCATACTTAGCTTCGTTGGAGGGGTTAACAAGATGGCTAGTAATGTGAATTCTACCCATATTGCTTGTTTTCTTCCTAAAAAGGTGAAGTATAGTGTATAGCGTGATGGCACGGGACGGGCGCACGCATCCATGCTATAGTGACTGGAATCTTGCAGGATATGACAGAGTGAGCTGCTGCGAGATCGTCTATTGTTTTACCCTAAAGAAACCCGTCTATTTCACTAGCAGGCTATCGCGGTCGCGACCGCCTAAGTCCAGTTTTATGTGTGGGTAATCAGTACCCGAGATGGCGGTACGATCGATGATGTCCAACGCTTCGCCTTTCTAAGATGTAATAGGGAGTTATGGCGGACTCACGCCTACTGTTTTGTCCAGGGCATCAGAAATCCTTGCCAATGAGGTATCACCGCCGGGGTGGTATTAGTCAGTACCAATCTGGCAAGACTTCTTCGCCGTCCCCACGCCGGAGGACATCCATGAAGATTTCCATACCGAAATTAAAACAGCCCTACGTGCGGTAAGTAGGGATAGGGATGACCACTTGTTGCATGGGCTCTGTCGTCTGTTAATTTTATGAAGAACGCTTTTCTTTGACGGTTAAATGAGCGGTTTGGTGGATAAGATTTTTCCAGCCATAATTTCTTATACATTTACTTTGAGATACCCGTGCTTATTTAAGAGCGAAAATACGTATAAATATTTATGTGCATTATTGTCATGAAAAATGCAATGCCAAAACGCTAACAGGTTTATTTTTACAAACAAAGGATCGGATTGACATTCAAATTCGGAGTCATAAGGATAAAACAGGAAAAAAATAAGATTCAAGACCTGCATTAGTACCTACCTACATTCATAATTTATGAAGACGTTCCAATTGATTACAAAGGACAAAATTAGAAATTTGCTCATGTAGTAAAGAATGACGTCGTTTATAACAGCGTTACGGGCTGATCTTCTTGCCGAGGTCATTCCGCGGAAGGGTGACTATCTTTTATCTTCTCCGTGCTTAGAAAAGCACGTTAAGCCTTTGGTCCTGACTATCTATCATGTGTAGAATTTTACAGTTTCTAAGGATAATAGATAGTCAAACAATCTGATACCAGTCTTCCCAAGAATTATCGTGCTACTCAGCGAATGGGTTTTTCGAGGTCTGAGGTAATCAACTCATAAAAAGTAATCCCGCATTCAGAGGAGCAGTTACCATGTTTGAGTTGAATATGTCTAGATCTTCGGTCTAGAACATCCTTCTACCCTATTAATGTTATAAACGTGAATGTCTACCTGGATGTTTATCGATTAATCACAAACCAACGGATTCAGATGACACTTGGCAAACAGATGAACAGATGACCTAGATTAGAATGTAGAATGCCGAATGCGGTATGATCCCGACTCCCAGTGGACCATTGTCAACTCCCAGTTTCTCGAAACCGCTGATGGTTTTGCTAGCTATAAAACTGCCGTTTTTTATCCGACTTAAGTTCGGTTGGACTTGGAATTTTCAATAATACAACTTACTATGTGTTATATTTAAAGTACACTTATAATTTACACTCGGAGACAATAAATAGGAGTACAAATAAACTATTCCTTTATAACTGACTTCAAAAAAAAGGAGGAGGTTCTCAATTCGTCTTGAACTTTTTGTTTTTTTTTTTTAATTTTTTTTATGTATATTCTCATATCTCGGAGATGGCTGGACCGATTTGGAAAATTCGTTTTTTGTTTGAAAGGGTATACTTTCTAGTTGGTCCCATTGTCATCATGTTTGAATCTGATCATGAATCATGGATAAATCGAGGGAACTCTTCAAATATTATAGGCACACCTATAGCGTTTTGGATATTTCTTATAGTAACTTGTGCAGTTGCTCTCGATAAGCACCATTTGAGGAAGTGGAACTGATGATGAAGACCTAAGATGGCCACCGAAACTACTCAATAATAAGTGTTTCGTGGATTGCGATTAGATTACTTGAATATGAAGTTAAGCACTTTATGCTCGTCACAATGCATATGGTGAAGTAGGACTGATGGTGATGTACCAGGAGAACTCCTCAAAAACTAACGGCTCTGCACTGGGAAAAGCAATATTTTGTAAAAGGTGATAAGTAGTTGACATTTTGGCTTTGGTAACTAGATAAATTACAAACCGACCCACTAAAAAGCGTGAAAAAAAACTTTTTAGCAAAAAATAGAACCGACTTCCATATAAAAACACTACAAAGACAAAAATAACTTTAATTTCGGAAGGCGGTGTCAAAAAAATAAGAAAATACAAAACAAATGACACCGACTCGTTTTTATATGGAAGTCGGTTCTATTTTTTGCTAAAAAGTTTTTTTTTCACGCTTTTTAGTGGGTCGGTTTGTAATTTATCTCGTTACAAAAGCCAAAATGTCAACTACTTATCACCTTTTACAAAATATTACTTTTCCCGGTGCTGAGCCGTTAATTTTTGAGGAGTTCTCCTGGTACATCACCATCAGCTCTACTTCACCATATGCATTGTGACGAGCATAAAGTGCTTAATATCCATATTCAAGTAATCTAATCGCAATCAACGAAATACTTATTATTGAGTTGTTTCGGTGGCCATCTGGGGTCTTCATCATCAGTTCCACTTCCTCAAATGGTGCTTTTCGAGAGCAACTGCACAAGGTACTATAAGAAATACCCAAAACGCTATAGGTGTGCCTATAATATTTGAAGAGTTCCCTCAATTTCTCCATGATCCCATCATCAGATCCAAACGTGACGACAATGGGACCAACTAGTAAGTATACCCTTTCAAACAAAAAAAGAATTTTCCAAATCGGTCCAGCCATCTCCGAGTTATGAGGTAACATACATAAAAAAAAAAAAAAGTTCAAGACGAATTGTAAACCTCCTTGTTTTGAAGTTGGTTAATAATGCACGTTATACTTTTTCAAATTAAATGACTAATTGGGTTGTTTTTTTTTTTGGAAATTTAAACATGTAGGTACCGCAAGTTACGCAGTGAAATCGTTTTCAAGAATGTTATCGTCACATCGAACATTCAACGATTTAAAACAGTAATCCCGGCTAGAACAAAGCCCAACATTATTTCAAAAATACCCAAATATGCCTTAACCTATGATTCCTACGAAGGATATTTGACACCACGCCAATTAAGTTAGTTCCTAGAGAGACCACGCAGCTGGCCGTTAGACGTGTTTCTATTATAAACATGGGTGTTCAAATTCAAATATAGAACATAGATATTATGGCTAAGGACAGTCATTCAGCCAGTAGCCAATGTTTATTCAATATTCTTATTTTAAATGTAATATTGATGGTGCAGTACCGTAGTAGTTTTAGGCGTTCCACAGACGTAGCAACTATAATAATGACCATGTTTCAGCAACAGGCAATTTGTAACTTGCAACAACATGTTTTAGTTGCGAGTTTGTCTCTAGTATTCCGTGTTAAAATGAATTCCAAATAGCCCAATCTACCAACTGACAGAATTCAACTGGTGACATCAGTTCGATAAGCTTTCGACAACACTTCTTTTCCGCAGCGCTCCGGGATCTGATTCAGCATAAGTCGCGGCCGCGGCGATCGTGAACTGATCATGTTCGTTGCTGGTATGCAACTGGCAAACATCGACAAAAACATTATACAAACATATAAAATACAACATTGGTGGCTGCGTCAACTACTGTTGCTCTGTGTGCAAAGCGCCTTAGTTTTTGATTGATTATTTGAAGTAATGAATCAAGAACGTATTGGAATTAAGCGAGTTTATGTATTTCCTGACGGAGAAAACTATTTAGAAAACGGATATTGAATAAATTTAATTATCCTTACATAAATGTGGTCTACACTAACATGATGTACGTTGTACATGGTAGTTATGACACCCAGACTTAGTATTTGAGTACGATTTAACTACTAAACCGAGAAAACCGGCCAAGTGCGAGTTGGACTCGAGCACCGCGGGTTAGTACTAAGTACATATATTTAATGTTTCCGCCGTAAGATTAGCTTCTTGCCAAATTTCATGATTCTAGGTCAACGGGAAATACCTTAAACGGTCATATCTTTTGCTCGCGTTGACTTACAAATTTGATTTTATTACAGGTGAAATAGACTGTTCAGTTCGATACCTCTACCCGTTTCTGAGAAAGGGACAACAAAGTGATCCTATAAGGGTTCCGTATTTTTAGGGATACAAAGATAAACAAATATTCCAATTAATTACATAATCAATGCATCACGAAAGATTTTAGTTATTCTAAGAAACAATGTAAACTTGCTAAAATAGAAATGAGTTTTCTCCGAAATCCATGTGTTGGGTTTTCAAAGCTTGTATTTATGATTTTCTGGAATTAGGATCGGCGTTCACTGGTTGTGAAATTATTTTATGTGGTCTGCAATGTATGAACTATGCAGTTTTATGTGCCAAGTGCTACCTACCAAGAATATTTGTCAGTCGAATGAATAAGGATGAAAGAATATTGGAATGTATAAGGAGGAATGAATATTGGGTAAGTACCAAAGAATATTTATCCTATATCGCTAGGGATTTTATTTTTATTTCTCAAAAGTATGCTCCTACGGTTTCTTACAATCAATGGTTGTATTATAGGTTAAGAAATGTGGAAATAGCGAAAGAGGTTTGTTATGATCGTAGCTAAAGGAAAGTTTTGTTTTCATTCTCTGCCTACAAAAAAAAATTTTTAGCAAAAAATAGAACCGACTTCCATATCAAAACACTACAAAGGCATAAATAACTTTAATTTCGGAAGGCGGTGTCAAAAACGAAAATATATACAAAACTAAAGACACCGCCTTCCGAAATTAAAGTTATTTATGCCTTTGTAGTGTTTTGATATGGAAGTCGGTTCTACTTTTTGCTAAAAATTTTTTTTCACGCTTTTTAGTGGGTCGGTTTGTAATTTATCTAGTCACAAAAGCCATAACGTCAACAAATTATCACCTTTTACAAAATATTGCTTTTCCCGATGCACAGCCGTTAATTTTTGAGGAGTTCTCCTGGTACTTGACCATCAGCTCTACATCACCATACTCGTATGTATTGCGACGACCATAAAGTGTTTAACATCCGTACCTACTCAAGTAATCGAATCGCAATCCACGAAATACTTATTATTGAGTAGTTTCATCTGTGGTCTTCATCATCAGTTCAACTTCCCCAAATAGTACTTTTCGGAAGCAACTGCTCAAGATACTATAAGAAATACCCAAAACGCTATAGGTTTGCCTATAATATTTGAAGAGTTCCCTCGATTTCCCCAGGATCCCATCATCAGATCCTGATTTCGTATCAATGGGACCAACTAGAAAATATACCCATTCAAACGCAAAAAGAATTTTTCAAATCGGTCCAGCCGTCTCTGAGTTATGAGGTAACATAAATAAAATAAAAAAAATAAAAAATAAAAAAGTTCAAGTCGAATTGTAAACCTCCTTTTTTTGAAGTCGGTTAAAAAACGGAAATAGCGTGACTTGCTAAATATGTATGAAGTATTCATCTTATTTTGAATTACTGGTAAATTATATAAGAACTATGTAACTATACGTAAGTTAATATTTTGAGTTAAGTCATCGAAAAGAAAAATTTAATACGACTTAATAAAATTCAAAGCTTATACAAAAACCTGAATATTCACCATTTTGTACCAGGCGCGCATAAATCGTAGGAGATAAACGGAACGCCATAACAAGCCCTTGCAATTACGCGCCATGCTTGTTAGTACTTTATTGGGTAACTAGTCTTTATAGCCAGTTCTCTTTCATGATTCCGAAAGAAGGTTTTATGAACTAATTGATCAGAGTAAAGTGGATAGTTGATGTAACTATGAATATTATTTCATGCCCGATAGATTGACAGTGAGAAATTATATAACTCGAAGCGACACTCACTTGGAATCAATCAAGAAAATTGATATTGCAGGTTGGATAAATCAGGCATCATTTATGTGTGTTAGCCGAAGCCTTAACTAGATAAACCACTTGTATTAATATCGCAAGCTTTATAGAAAAAACCGGCCAAGTACGAGCCGCACAACTCGCACGAACAGTTAACATTTACGTTTGTTGTATAAGAGCTCCCCCTAAAATATTTTTTTTTTCTTTTTAACCGACTTCTAAAAAAGGAGGAGGTTCTCAATTCGGATGTTTGTATTTTTTTTTTTTTTTTTTTTTATGTTTGTCCACGCATAACTCCGTCGCTTGCCAACCGATTTGAAAAATTCTTTTTTTGTTGGAAAGGGTATACTTCCCAAATGGTCCCATGAAAATTTTATCGAAATCGGACGAGCCGTTTCTGAAAAATCAAAAAAAGTCGAAAAAAATAATTTACCTTGATGATCTTTTCGTTTACTCTGCATTGCGTTTTTTGTTCGCGCATAACTCCGTCATTTACGAATCGATTTGGAAAATTCACTAACCCACTAAAAAGCGCGAAAATAAAAACTTTTTTGCAAAAAATAAAACCGACTTCCATATCAAAACACTACAAAGCCAAAAATAATTTTAATTTCGGAAGGCGGTGTGAAAAAAAAAGAAAATACAAAACCAATAACACCGACTACCGAAATTAAAATTATTTTTGGCTTTGTAGTGTTTTGATATGGAAGTCGGTTTTATTTTTTGCAAAAAAGTTTTTTTAGTATTTATAGTTACAGCGGCAACAGAAATACATCAACTGTGAAAATTTTAACTGTCTAGCTATCACGGTTCATGAGATACAGCCTGGCGACAGACAGAAAGCAGAGCCTTAGTAATAGGGTCCAGTTTTTACCCTTTCGGTACAGAACCCTAAATAAACGAATAAATATACTTACTAAAATAAAATAGTCTTCTTAAGATAATCCTTTTCTAATACAGATTATAAGAATGTTCCTAATTAGCTCCAATCGAACAACATCGAATTAGTGAACAAAATCGTCTGTCATTATCATTATACCGCATTGTACAATTAATCTGTAAGCGACAGCAATGTCCTAAAAATATTTGCTATCAAGGAAATAATCATCTAATTTCATTACTAAGAAATATTAGAAACAAGTTATTATGTGGTAACTGAATTAGAATCAGAAATTCATTCAGTATTTTTCTAAATAATCTATACCTAATTTTACATATTAATGCGTGGTTCAACATGTCCGTGGAGTGAAAGCTTTTGAAATCCTATCCGATTACTAGAAAGAAGAATACTGAAAAGTCGGTTCCTCATAGTTACAAATAACGTTTATATAAATAGAGTTGAGAATAACGATAAAGCAGGGGGACTGACCCCAGCGGCTAGTCACTTGTTACATATTGAGTGACTGAACGGTTAGAGCCTACACTGTCTGAAAGGGTCCAGTCATTTGAACAGCGGCTTGTAGTTATCTTTTTCAATATCACCTACTCTTGTAGTGCAAAGAAAGGTTATGTGTAACCTAGCCATTCATATAGAACTTATTAACTAACGCGGCAAGTGATTTTATTATTTGTTTGTGTTTGACCACAATTTCGGATGATAGAAAGAGATGAATCGAGATTGCCTAGAAGTAACCTGTTCACTCTTGACTTGAAGGAGCTCAAGTTGAACCCATCAGGAAATACAGACCCCGGCAGGGAATTCTACTCCTTGGCTGTACACAATGCAACTCCTTCTTGGCTGTACATGTACACGTGCTCACAATGAAAGTATTCCCTAAACGTTTGTGCGTTTGGGTGGGATATCCACCATGTACCAGTGACGCATCGCCGTTAGGAAGATAAATAAAAGTTTGACTTTCTGAACCATTCTGAGGAGAGGTTTTCTGAATCTTAGTGTATTGTAAGACCCATCAATCAAAGGTAGAAATGAATAGATTACTCGATGTCGAGCAACACTTACGACTATACGAAAGGATCCATTGGCTCTCTTTCAATTGTTGTTTAAAATAAAAAAAGTATTTGTAGTAAATATGTCTCTATGACATTTAATTTCATTCAAATCTCTCCCAGTGGAAAAAACAATTTAATATTCGCACACAAAGGAGTGTCCACACAATTCCTGTTTCCATAACATGATGTAAATACTTACCCAGCGTGAACCAGGCAACATTAGTAAGCTCATTTGTATATTTACCATCAATTACCCGAATTAGACTGTTGTTAGATACTCACGGGCAACTTTTAGTTGCTTCATTAAATTAAGTTATGTAAACTAAGTTTACGACGTCTTAAATTGGTAGGAATGAGAAGTGTCCTATTTAAGGATGCTTAATTTGTCTTTATGACTTTAGCTGGAACGAACAAAAGAAACAAGGAAACATAAATAAATTAAAAAAGACACCAAGGGGCCGACCAAAAAAGCTGTCTTCCAGATTTGGAAACATTCTTGAGAGATAGGCAGGAGAAGCAAAATTTAAAAGACCTGAATAAAATTATTTATTTATTTTATTTATTTAGGAGAGACAATTGCGTAGCAGTATAACATTACATAGTTAGCTTACAATGTTCCCACAGCTGGAACGTAAGCCTCCTCTCTATGAGAGGGAATCGGCCGTAATCCACCACGCGGGCCCAGAGCGGGATGGTGGGCGTCATGACTTCGAATGTTTGGGTTTAGTACATAATAATAATAATAATAACCATTCGATCCTGTACTGTGCCGCTGTTGCAGCATGTCGGGTAGCTCATGTCAAGTTTCCAAAGACTGACAGAGCTATTCGACCAGCTGTACCAGCTTGGCAGTGCAGGATCGAACGTCGTATCGCCGGGGCTAGAGCACTCATTGGCAAACTTATCTGCTTCAGACAGGGCAACACTCGCCCTAGAGTGATGCGCTTTGTGAGACGGGCGTTCGCGGGGACTGATATTAGTCCTCGGGATTATCTCACCTGCGTCACAGAGCGCATCGACTTCCTGAAGCAGAAAGTCTATGCGTGGGCAAATAGAATTCGCAGATATAAGCGGAAGGTGGAGCGATACACTCAGAATCGCACATTCCAAAGCAATGAAAGGTGGGTTTATAGGGCCTGGGAGCGACCTGACCAAGGTGTGACTGATACGTGCTTACTGGATGATGACGCCATGTGTTCGTTCTGGCGCAGCATCTGGTCGGCTCCTGTCAGTCACACTGAGGGTGACTGGATGCGGGAGATCAGGCGCACGTGCGATCTTTTACCAGAAATGGGGGCAATCACGATCAGCCCCCAAGATGTAACCCATGCAGTCCGTCCGTTATCTAACTGGAAATCCCCAGGGCCGGACGGGCTGCACAATTTTTAGCTTAAATGGTTCCAAAGATAGCACGCTCGCTTGGCATTTCAGTTCCAGTCTGCCCTAGAGTCAGGATCGCTACCTCAATTCCTAACTACAGGAATAACCCACCTGCTCCATAAATCAGGTAGTACTACGGAATCTAAAAATTATAGACCGATCACGTGCCTCCCTACGGTCTATAAAGTTCTTACGTCCATCCTGAGAACTAAAATTAATAATCATATTGATGTAAATTCAATCATGTCTGTTTCTCAGAATGGATGTAGGAACGGTTCCCGTGGTACCAAGGAGCTGCTCCTCATTGATATTGCCATAAACCAACAGGTTCGTCGTTTCCGAAGAGATTTGTCGACATGCTGGATAGATTATAAGAAGGCCTATGACTCTGTTCCACATACATGGCTCAAGAAGGTGTTGGAGTTGTATAAAATAGATCCAATGCTACGCAATTTTCTTGAGTCATGTATGGGGCAATGGAAGACGGTCCTCTGCTACCCAGGATGTCGACAGATCCAGGAAAACAGCGAACCGATTAGGATTGAGCGTGGCATATTTCAAGGCGACAGTCTGAGCCCTCTGTGGTTTTGCCTGGCTCTCAACCCTCTCAGTACATTGCTGGAGGGTTCAGGGCTAGGCTACCAGTTGAGAAGAGGTGGTCAGGTCATATCACACTTGCTTTACATGGATGATTTGAAAATCTTTGCCACCAGCAAATTGCAACTGATGGAGCTACTGAAGGTAACAGAAACTTTCAGTAGCGCCATCGGAATGGAATTTGGGGTGGACAAATGTGCGGTCATGCATGTAAAGCGAGGAGAGATTATGGAATCCGTGGGAACTCAACTCTCGGATTCCATACACCTGAGATCCCTCGGATCAACTGAAACTTACAAGTATTTGGGTATGTCAGAAGCACTAGGCATCAATACTGCTTATGTTAAACAGTCATTGAAGGAACGCTTCTTTGGCCGTCTGAATAAAGAACTGAATAGTCTTCTATCAGGCGGAAACAAGGTGCGTGCCTTCAATGGTTGGGTTATGCCAGTATTGATGTATTCTTTTGGCATACTCAAATGGACTCAGACTGAACTTGACGCCTTGGACAGGCGGGTCCGCAAAACGCTGACTGCAAATCGGATGCATCACCCACGTTCATCGGTGATGAGGCTGTATATCCCCCGGAAATGCGGTGGTCGTGGTTTTTTAAATACAAAGACCCTGCATAACCGTGAGGTATGCAGCCTTAGGGAATATTTCCTAAAAGCTGACGTGGGTATGCATCGGGATGTGGTAGCGGTGGACAAAGGCCTCACTCCGCTCTCCTTAGGTAACGAGAATTGGCGCAAACCTGTAATATTAGAGACTAATGACCGCAGAGAAGTATGGCAGAGCAAGGAGCTTCACGGACGCTATTACCGAGCCCTTCATGGGTCTGAAGTAGATTTATTAGCGTCCGTAGCCTGGCTACGTTTTGGTGACCTCTTCGGGGAAACCGAAGGTTTTGTCTGTGCGATTATGGACGAAGTTATGATGACGAATAACTATCGGAAATATATTGTGAAGGATGGTACCGTAGACATATGTCGGGCATGTCACAAACCGGGAGAATCCATTCGTCACATTATCTCCGGTTGTTCTCGTCTGGCTAACGGAGAATATTTGCATAGACACAACCTCGTAGCCAGGATTATTCACCAGCAACTTGCGCTTAAATACAATCTTGTGGAATCAGAAGTACCATACTATAGGTATGTGCCCGACCCAGTTCTCGATAATGGCAATATCACACTATACTGGGATCGGTCTATCATTACTGACCGGACTATTGTTGCCAATAAGCCTGACATAGTGGTGATAGACCGATTAGAGCGTCGCACAATGATTGTTGATATAGCAGTCCCCCATGACGAGAACCTCGTGAAAGCTGAGATAGATAAAAAAAATAAGTATCTTGACCTGGCACGCGAGGTTGTCGACATGTGGGATGTGGAGACAGCAATCATTGTGCCGATAGTCGTCACAGCCAATGGCATAATAGCCAAGAGCCTCGACCAACATCTAAGGAGGCTCTCGTTGGGCAGCTGGATCAAGGGCTTGATCCAGAGAGCAGTACTTCTGGAAACGGCGCGTATTGTGAGCAGGTTCCTCTCTATGGAGCCCTGACCACCGGTAGCTTGGACCCTGTTCCCGATACCGGTGGGCTACTATTTTTTATATTTTTAAATGTTTATATTTTTTTTATTAATATTTAAAAATGTAATTGTTATGTATATAGATTGAATAAATCTATACTAATATTATAAAGCGGAAAAGTTTGTTAGTTTGTTTGTTTGTTTGTTTGCTTGAACGCGCTAATCTTCGAAAGTACTAGGTGGATTTGGATGAAATTTGGTATGGAAGTAGCTTGAAGCTTGAGGAAGGTTATAGGCTACTTTTTACCCGACTGCAAAAAAGGAGAGTTATGTTTTTACCGTGATAGAATCCACGGGAGCGAAGCCCCGCGAGAGTACTAGTGAAATAATAATAATAAATCCACAACTTTTCACACAACGCCATCTAGTCCCAAACTAAGCAGAGCTTGTGGTATGGGTACTAGACAACTGATAAACATACATATATATTTCTAAATACATACATATCTATACTAATATTATAAAGCGGAAAAGTTTGTTAGTTTGTTTGTTTGTTTGCTTGAACGCGCTAATCTTCGAAAGTACTGGGTGGATTTGGATGAAATTTGGTATGGAAGTAGCTTGAAGCTTGAGGAAGGTTATAGGCTACTTTTTACCTGACTGCAAAAAAGGAGAGTTATGTTTTTACCGTGATAGAATCCACGGGAGCGAAGCCCCGCGAGAGTACTAGTTATAGATAAATTACACCCAGACAAAGAACAAATGACCGTGCTCACCACACAAACATTTGTCCTAGGTGGGAATCGAACCCACGACCTCGCACACAGCAGTCAGGGCCACTGACCACTGTACCAACGGACCTGTCATGCAGTGGAGCAGTATATATAAAATAAAAAACAAGAAATGATCACTCCACACAAAAATATAGATCAGAATCGCAGTGATTATAAACAAATTGTGTTATTAACAGATGTCCAATAACGTCAAATGTAAATCACTGTTACTCAAAGTTAGAAATAACATTATAACAATTTACCGACTATTACAAAACACGTACTCCAAAGTGCATTAACAAAAGACACAAATCTCGTGTCAGGTGATGTTTTACCAAGCGCCGCCCATAAACGCCTGTAGGGCTGTCTAATCAAGAATCAAATGAGATAAACATGAATTACTTAATTATATGTATATATCTTATCTTCGAGGATGCATGTATAAATGTATGGATGTTTGTTACTCTTTCACGCAAAAACTACTGAACGGAACTGAATGAAATTTGGTAAGTAGATAGCTGACATCCAGGAATAATACATAGGCTACGTTTTATCCTAGAATTCCCACGAGATCGGGATAAACCCCTCCCACGACAAAGTAGTCGTGGGCAGAAGTTAATTGATCATAATTAAAGCTTTAAGAGTGTTTATTCCTCGAGGTCATTAACTACTTTTCTAACCCGATTTTTGTTTTAATTACGCAAACGCAAAATCAAAAGGTTAGAGGATATTTATTTTTTATCAGAGGAATCTTTAAGTTTTCTATAGAAAGTGAAGTGTATGCTCTAAACGCTTTCATTATTAAACAACAATATATTATGTATACACTTTATTGGACACCAAATGTGTCTGTGTTTAGTCTCACGAGTCATTACCAAAACATAATTCTATAGGTACAATGGCGGCCTTATCGCTGATAGAAAAAACCAGAACCGCATGGTGGTTTTTATAGTGCTTTAATTATTTATTTGTTGCACGTACAAACTAATACAGTTCCCAACAAAACTGGTTTTCGGTGTGACTGTGAACAATGCGTCGCACGAAAATTTACCACATAGGTACCTACATAGTTAATATCTTACTAATATTATAAATACGAAAGTTTGCGAGGATGGATGTAAAGATGTTTGGATGTTTATTACTCTTTCACGTAAAAACTACTTAACGGATTTTTGGAATACGTTAAGTAGTTTTAAATAACGTTGACATCTTGGAATAACTCATCCAAAACTAACACAATTGTGGAAGTTGGCGGAGAAATTGGTGAAAATACTAAAAAAAATACTTACAGCCGAACATAGTAACCTGCCATCCCTAACGCAAACGACTTTGACTAATATGATTGGACGCGCTCATCATACATTGTGCACGGTGATCAACTCATCTGGAAGTTTGTTCACCAAATGATAGCAGACGGAACACCGTCCCAGCTTACAGTTAAGGCTGCGCCGAGTAAAATAACTCAAAACGGTCTTCACTACTAAAGGAATATAACCTATAATAGTACTTTAATTACCATACAAAAATATGTAATGAACACTAGAATAAATGTGTTAGCAAACATAGTTGGCAAAATTTAAAAATATTTTATAGTTTATTAAACAAAAATACATAAAATTGGACAAAAATCCTTACAAAACATGCTCGTGCGTCGCTGAATTTTGATAGTAAACTGTTGATTTTTTTCATAAACTTCAATTCATATTATTCTCTAGTTATCATACTATCATTTACAGCTTTAACATTTCAAAAATGTCGCTTGGTTGTTTTAATTTTAATTTTTTCTTCTAATTTGCGCGCTATTTTGAACCATACGCAACGTACACCGGTCGAAAATTCAGTCGTCCACGGGAGCTCAGAGAGGGGTCACGTCTCATCGTGGAGCGTTTCGCCGGTAACGATAATTCGCGATCTATTGTGTACGTATGTATTGCAGCAATCCGTTGAATAACATAAGTCAAATTTTTTGTTTTTTGAGTACGATTTATTATGCATACCCAACAATTACTTTTTATTGTTCAATATATATTTCTTTAACATTTTTTTTTCAATATTTGTTTTATTATGGGAAAATGTAAAAAAAATATTATTAGAAGAAAGTTGGCGCAAATTTTCGAAAAAAACGCCATTCTCATAAAAAGTACGTATTTCTATTTTGTGATGTTATTATTGCTTTTTAACCGACTTCAAAAAAAAAGGAGGAGGTTCTCAGTTCGTCTTAAACTTTTTTTTATGTATGTAACCTCAAACTCGAAGACGGCTGGACCGATTTGGAATTTTTTTTTCGTTTGAAAGGGTATACTTTCTAGTTGGTTCCATTGTTATGAAATCAGGATCTGATGATGGGATCCTGGAGAAAGCGAGGGAACTCTTTAAATATTATAGGCACACCTATAGCGTTTTGGGTATTTCTAATAGTACCTTGTGCAGTTGCTCCCGAAAAGTACCATTTGAGGAAGTGAAAGTGATGATGAAGACTTTTTTCAAACATTCGATATGGGTATCGTGTAATGGGTTTTTGGGGGTGGTAATTGCAAATCTGGCATTCATTTTAAAATCCAAGATGGCGGATGCAACTTTTTCTCAAACATTCGATATAGGTATCGTGTAATGGGTTTTTGGGGGTGGTGATTGCAAATCTGGCATTCATTTTAAAATCCAAGATGGCGGATGCAACTTTTTCTCAAACATTCGATATGGGTACCGTGTAATGGGTTTTTGGGGGTGGTGATTGCAAATCTGGCATTCATTTTAAAATCCAAGATGGCGGATGCAACTTTTTCTCAAACATTCGATATGGGTATCGTATAATGGGTTTTTGGGGGTGGTAATTGCAAAACTGGCATTCATTTTAAAATCCAAGATGGCGGATGCAACTTTTTCTCAAACATTCGATATAGGTATCGTGTAATGGGTTTTTGGGGGTGGTTATTGCAAATCTGGCATTCATTTTAAAATCCAAGATGGCGGATGCAACTTTTTCTCAAACATTCGATATAGGTATCGTGTAATGGGTTTTTGGGGGTGGTGATTGCAAATCTGGCATTCATTTTAAAATCCAAGATGGCGGATGCAACTTTTTCTCAAACATTTGATATGGGTACCGTGTAATGGGTTTTTGGGGGTGGTGATTGCAAATCTGGCATTCATTTTAAAATCCAAGATGGCGGATGCAACTTTTTCTCAAACATTCGATATAGGTATCGTGTAATGGGTTTTTGGGGGTGGTGATTGCAAATCTGGCATTCATTTTAAAATCCAAGATGGCGGACGCAACTTTTTCTCAAACATTCGATATAGGTATCGTGTAATGGGTTTTTGGGGGTGGAGATTGCAAATCTGGCATTCATTTTAAAATCCAAGATGGCGGATGCAACTTTTTCTCAAACATTCGAAATGGGTATCGTGTAATGGGTTTTTGGGGGTGGTGATTGCAAATCTGGCATTCATTTTAAAATCCAAGATGGCGGATGCAACTTTTTCTCAAACATTTGATATGGGTACCTTGTAATGGGTTTTTGGGGGTGGTGATTGCAAATCTGGCATTCATTTTAAAATCCAAGATGGCGGATGCAACTTTTTCTCAAACATTCGATATAGGTATCGTGTAATGGGTTTTTGGGGGTGGTGATTGCAAATCTGGCATTCATTTTAAAATCCAAGATGGCGGATGCAACTTTTTCTCAAACATTCGATATGGGTATCGTGTAATGGGGATTTTTGGGGGTGGTGATTGCAAATCTGACATTCATTTTAAAATCCAAGATGGCGGATGCAACTTTTTCTCAAACATTTGATATGGGTACCGTGTAATGGGTTTTTGGGGGTGGTAATTGCAAATCTGGCATTCATTTTAAAATCCAAGATGGCGGATGCAACTTTTTCTCAAACATTCGATATAGGTATCGTGTAATGGGTTTTTGGGGGTGGTGATTGCAAATCTGGCATTCATTTTAAAATCCAAGATGGCGGATGCAACTTTTTCTCACACATTCGATATGGGTATCGTGTAATGGGTTTTTGGGGGTGGTGATTGCAAATCTGGCTTTCATTTTGAAATCCAATTTAAAACACATACGATATCCATATTGAATGTTGGAGAAAAAGTTGCATCCTTGGTGGATGCAACTTTTTCTCCAACATTCAATATGGATATCGTGTGTGTCTACTAAGTTAAATACACTGATAACCTTCAAGGGTTTATTGCTAAGTATAATTAACAAAGTAACGTAAGGGCTAAAATTATCGCTAAATGATGAAAATGAGTGCACCCGGTTGCTGTTCGAAATACACTAAGCTCGCGGCGAACTTAGTGCGACCGCATTATATCGCTTGCTCAGCAAACGTGGTCGATTGCAAAATATTGCGTCAAACATCGTGTAATAGGTTTTTGGGCATACCGATTGCAATCCTTACATTCATTTTAGAATTTACGACGAAAGTTCATTGGCTACTTTGTTAGCTTACAATTTACACTGGGTTATTGACAATTTAACTGATCCTAGGTTAAGTGACTATTCAGTATTATCTAGGGTATCTAATAATACTGAAATTAATTGTTTAAACCCTTAGATGTGACAAAGGAGAGTTATAATAACAAAATTTTACTATATCATCAGAATATAAATCGTTTCTCCGGCAAAATATTAGATGAGGAAATGTTAATAGATAAATATGATATAGATATCTTATGTTTTTGTGAAACCTGGCTAAAACCAGATAGAAAATTGTTTAAAATTAATATTTTTCTGTTACTAGTGCATACAACAGGTCCTCAGTAGGAGGTGGTACTTTAATATTACGTAATAATTCTCTTAGATATAAGGAATAAAAATATATCACCGCTTGCTCTGTTGATTGCTTGTGTGAGGTAGCATGTACAGAAGTTGAAGGCCAAACTTTCTTAAGTGTTTATAGACCACCAGCATCAAACTTGTCATCATTCTTAATGATAATGGGAGAAATTTTAAGTACCTAAGCTTATAAGAGATAATAAATTAGTTTTCATTTGTGGTCGCCTAAATATTGATTTGTTAGTAAATTCACCTGAACACTGCAAGCTTACTTCATTGTTTGGTTCATTTAACTTAAAATGCACATACAAGGAAGCAACAAGAATAACAGCAACATCAGCTCAATGCATAGATAATATTTATACTAATTGTGCCATAAAATACTCGTCTCAAATTAGTGGAGTTAGGTCTGACCATACAGGTCAACTAGTATCCTTTGAGTTGGTTAAAAAGCGGCAATTAAATAAGACTATTAAGCTTAGGCCACTGACTAAAAAGAAATTAATGTTTTTAATGATAACATGTAAAGTAATCTTTCAATGGCCAATTTTGACTCCCATGACCCCAATGAAAATTACAGGATATTTTTTCTTCACCATGCCACGAATTTAGTAAGGCATGTCCAGTTAAAAAATTTCAAATGAGTAATAAATCTAAATTTAATGAATGGGCCACTGCTGGAATAAGAATAAGCTGAGACAATTTATACAACTTATACCATGAAAAATCATTGACTTCCGATGAAGCCTTCCATAATTATGTAAGAAACTACTCAAAGATATTTAAAAGAGTATGCGCCCTAAGCTAAATCTAAATCAGAAAGTAATAAAATTAGCATTTCTAACAATAAAATAAAAACTGTGTTGAAGGTGATAAACAAAGAAACTGGAAACACAAACCAACAGGGTTAGAATGATTTGACTTTGAACATCGATGATCAGGTCATCTCAGATAAGTCAAAAGTGGCTGAGAAGTTGGAAAATTACTTAACCAATATTCCAGTAGAGGTTACTAAATCTCTACATTCTTCGCCATTATCAGCAGAATCTTTTTTAAAGGAAAACTTCAAGAAGGATATACCAACATTTTCATTTAAGCCCATTTCTGTTGATGTAAT
The DNA here is from genome assembly GCA_943138885.2 of Tholera decimalis. Taxonomy (NCBI): domain Eukaryota; kingdom Metazoa; phylum Arthropoda; class Insecta; order Lepidoptera; family Noctuidae; genus Tholera; species Tholera decimalis. The sequence goes on from OW964570.2 coordinate 10,105,942, forward strand.
TAAAAAGCATTCCAAAGTCTTAACATAACAAACACTGATGACTTATGGAGTGCATCTGTTAGGGTTCTTGGTAATATTATTGATTCAATTGCTGCTATCCTAACAGGCACATTTAATTAATGTATAGACAGCGGTAATTTTCCCGATTTAATGAAACAGTAAAGTAGTACTAATTTTTAAGTCGGGTTGTAAGAGTGATCCCTCTAACTATATACCGATATATGTGCTTCCAGCATTAAGCAAAATATACGAAAAAATCATGCTGGACCAGATGCTATCATATTTTAACTCAAATGGAATTCTGCATAGTCGGCAGTTTGGTTTCACGAAAGGTAGGTCAACAACAGACGCAGGAGTAGCGCTCATCTGTCACATTCTGGAATCTTGGGAGAAATCTCAGGATGCAATTGGCATATTTTGTGACCTCTCCAAAGCTTTTGATTGCGTTGACCACAAAACACTGATCTGTAAATTACACCATTACGGAGTTCGTGGATTCTTGTTCTGCTGACCTTGTTCTTTCATATTTATCAAACAGGCAACAAAAAGTTATTGTTAATGGAGCGACATCTGCAGGATCCCTAGCCAAGATGAGTTCTCCGCAAGGTTCAATTCTTGGCCCTTTCCTTTTTATAGTGTATATCAATGACATACATGATGACCAACTTATCGGATATTTTTTATTTGTAATTCCATTGTGCTGTATTAATTGGTCTATACGACAGTATAGACCAAAGTTTTAAATATAATTAAGCATATCTTAGAACTGGAAACATATCTTACAACTATATAATAATATAGGTTATCCATCAGAATTCAGACAGGCTTTAATTTATAATCATATTGTGGGAAGTACTAATTTCACACGGGTTCCCGTTAGTATATGCTTAAACTAGACTTATGGTCTCATGGTGCGTGGTGCGCTGGTTGCACGCTACTGGCATGATTGCTCTATGTTATCTCTTAAAAAGACTATTTTTAAGAGATAACATAGAGCAATCATGCCAATTTAAAAATTAATTTCAAATTGAAATTTAATTATTTAATTGAATTAATTTGAAATGAATTAATTTTTTTCTTAAAATTCAAACGCGAGCCAAAAATAAAAAAAAAATCACAAGAAACAGTAGTAGGTATCTCTACTTAGTAGTAGAGATACCTACTACTGTTTCTTGTGATTTTTTCAAACTCAAAATGTTTTATTTCACATAGGCCTACATGGGCACTTATAAAACGTCAGCAGTTTGGCGCAGGGCACGGTTCGAAATTGGTCGTTTTCTATGGAGAAGATCCGGCAAGAAACTCCACAGTTACTCTTTTAAAATATCATTCTTACAATGTATCTATAATACAGGTTAATTACCTAATTAACCTGTATTATACATATGAGAGGACATTAAAGCCTGTCTGAATTCTGATGGATAACCTATATTATTGTATAGTTGTAAGATATGTTTCCAGTTTTAAGATATGCTTAATTATATTTAAAACTTTGGTCATTACAAGATATTTTCTAAATTTAAACCCACGACCTACGTCATTTAAATTTAAGTCAATTATCTGAAATTAAGTATTTCAAATGACGGGAGACTTTGTTAAACATAAAAAACACAGTGATACGACGTCAATGTGGAGCTATTTTTTAGTTGCGAAGGATAGGAATAGTGCCAAATGTAACCGATGCTCAGCCATTCTCAAGACTTTGGATGGATCGACTAAGGGATTACATACACATTTGTCATCAAAACATAACATCAAGCTTATATCAGCTTCAACAAGTCTAGATTCTGATAATCTGAACACAGCACCGCCGCCAGCCAAGCGAAAGTTAAATGATTATTTTACTAAAAGTGCCGAAGATAGCCTCGATGATGTTTTGGCAAGAATGATTGCATTAGATGGATTTCCATTCAGTATATTCACAACTTCAGATGATTCGAGAAAATTTGTCTTTGCAAAATACACGGATTTACCAAAGTCAGCCGTCACCATTCAAAAACGTGTCATGAATTACAGTGAAAAAATCAGAAAGCAAGTAACTGCAGAATTGAAACATTTGAAAAGTGCAGGTGAAAGATTTAGTCTTTCTTTCGACAAGTGGACTTCAACATCCAATAAACCATATAGTGTTTCCCAAACGAGAGTCTCGCAAGAGTCTTGCAATTAGCGATTATCCTATTGCTATTTATTAAACGGTAGTTGACATCTCAGAACAATGTAACAGAGTCTGTTACATTATTGTTAAAAAGTATATTGTTAAAAAACTTAAAAGTCGAGATGACACGGAAGAAGAAGAAGGAAGATCAGGATCATAAACAGATGATGAGTTAATGCCACAAACCTCCCAATCCCAACCCCAATTGACACTAAAGGAAAAGTTATAGCTGGAAATTGATAAGAGTATGAAATCCCCAGATCGTGAAGTACAAATACAAAATTAATCGGGGTTGTCAAAATAGACGTGAAATAAGCCTGTTTGAAAATGGAGGAATTAGTGGATATCACTTAGAAACAGCATATAAGTATCTATTGTCTATTCCTCCAACCAGTGTAAAACCTAAATGAGCGTTTTCAGCTGCTGCTTATGTTGGTAATAAACGAAGCAGGCTTGGAAGTAAAACCTTGGATGCATTGATATTTCTACGATTGTATTTTCAAAATTCGAAATAAGTTTTATTGTCTTTTTATTTCTTACAAAGTATAGTATCTTTTTGTCATTTTTTCTTTTCTTACTATACTGTGATGTGTGTAGTGTACCAAAATTAAAAATACATATTTAAAGAAATTACTCGTTTTTTAGAGTTCAGTTGCCGAATGGCAAAAAACGGAATAGTTTCGTCATGTCTGTCCATCTGTCTGTCTGTCTGTCTGTCCGTCCGTCCGTATGTCACAGCTATTTTATTCCAAAACTATTAAGACTATACATGTAAAACTTGGTAAGTAGATGTATTCTATGAAACGCTTTCCGATATTGAGAAAAAAATTAAAAATCATTTAAAATAAAGGAACATACTACTACCCCATACATGGAACTAAAACTGAAAATATTTTTTTTTCATGAAACTTATGCGTGTGTGGTATTTATAGACAGGTCTTTAAAAATGACATGGGGGTTTCTGAAACCACTTTTTCATAAAGTCAATCGTTTAAAAGATATAAGCTTCCAAAGTGGTCAAATGTGTATCCCTCCCTCTAACTTCTATAATAGTGGAGTGAAAAATATAAATATATATATACAACGTGTAACGGAAACCCCATATCTAACCAAAAGGGCTGAAGACAACATTTGGTATGGAGTCTCTATGCACAGTTTCAGCACAAAATAACTGACTTAAAAAGAATTGATACCAAATTATTGGTTTCACATATTTTTTGAATACCAATCATAACAAACGTGTCACAGCACTACGAGGGTCAATAACTTTCCACGTCACTTGCCAATAACACGATAATTCTTTTCGTTCTTCTTAATTTGAAAAATTCGGTCTCTGGTATCAGTGTACTGGAATTTGTAATAAGTTCTACACATGTAGACTTAGGATTACAAAACCCTTGCCATATCGTTTGTTATCATCCAAAGAAGCCATGCACTTGGTATGTATATACCCTTTAAATTACACGTTGTATATATATATATATCTATAGATCTTAATGTAAACTTTCAATCAAAATTGGTTTTAAAGAGATCGAGTCAGCAGTTTTTGAGATACAGCATATTTTATAAAACCGTAAATATAACTTTGTAATTCATACAAATACTATTAAAAACAAAGTTATTTGGCGTAGTTGCAAAAAATGTAAATAAGCTAGTTTTAAGAAATTTGTAAGTTTTAGTTTTTTGTCAAGTAAATATACATATTATATTATATTATTATAGTTACTACGGAACCCTTCATGGGCGAGTCTGACTCGCACTTGGCCAATTTTTGTAAAATGTTATAATAAGCAATATAACATTAGATTTATAGATTTCTTTTATTTATTTTTTCTTTTAAATTAAGTTACACTTGATACATATATTGTTATGAAATAAATTACGCTTATATTTTCTGCGAAGTAAGTTCGCTAGACAGCATTAATGAAAAAATGTTTTTTTGGTATGGCCCCACGTATATATAATACAGTACCGAATGTTATTAAAAATATGACAGTACATCAGAATTTAAACGAGCACTAAATGAAATTTTAATAAACAAAACTTATTTCAGTCTGGTTTTATTATGACACTAGCTTTCGCCAGCGACTTCGTCCGCGTGGAAAAAAAATCCCCCGATTTTGAAACATTCTTCATTAGTGCTCCGCTCCTATTGGTCTTAGCGTGATGATATATAGCCTATAGCCTTCCTCGATAAATGGGCTATCTAACACTGAAAGAATTTTTGAAATCAGACCCGTAGTTCCTGAGATTAGCGCGTTCAAGCAAACAAACAAACAAACAAACAAACAAACAAACAAACAAACTCTTCAGCTTTATAATATTAGTATAGATTACATAATATTTTTTTTTATTTCATACTGGTTTTATTATTCAAATAAGTACTGCATACCCATCTACCCTAACTTGCTACTTACCCAGTTTCGAAGCGTCAATAGCCTAATGGATAAGGTGTCGGACTTGTGATCGAGAGGTCGCAGGTTCGAACCCCACCCATTACACTATTGACGTGAACCCACTCCAGACACAAGCATATTTAGCTTAGTTGGAGGGGTTAACAAGATTGCTAGTTATGTGAAATGTACCCACATTGCTAGTATTCTTTATATTCTTCTTTATTTTTATTCTGTATTTAGTTTTATTGCAATAGGATGAATAGTGAGGGAACGGATAATGTATTACTACAGTAAAAACAAACGTTAATTTTTATATAATAGGTATAATTTATTAAATTTATTTTTGTGATTTATTTACGTACCTACTTGCTTCATTTAGATCCATCCAGCCGTTTGAGCGTGAAGAAGTAACAAACATGCAAACAGACACATTCATTCACAAACTTTCGCGTTTATAATATTAGTGTGATAAATAAAACCATCTAAATAATTAATATTCGTTTTTCAAGTTTATTCAACATAACGACAAAAAATTAAAAAATGCAAAGTTAGCAAACTTCGTCGTGCAACGGCAAGCGGGCCTCGAGCGAACTTGTCATTGTGTGTGTGACAACGCACACGACTAGCCCGCTGCAGTAAATACCTATTTTCCGCGCGTCTCGTAGGCTCGACACCCTCTTAAGTGTGGGAATCTGGTACATACAATTTTCTTTGTTTCAGTTGACTGCTTAATAATATCGGTGTTTGATACTATCATAACGGCTCATGTTTCTGAAGACATACTTAATCCTATGATGTAAGGTGGTGTCAATCATAAGTACTGAAAGTAAGTATCCTGCATGCGGACACACCATTAATGCCTAGACGCTTATTAAGATTGCTTTTTACGCTGCAGTTAATATTAAATGGCCTTTATAGTTACTTTAAAGTTGTTTAATATAATATAATAAGTGGTTGGTATAATATATTGTAAATATCAAGGTTAGAAAACCAAAAGAATAAATTTTAAGTTTTTCAAACGTAACAGATGTTAACAGTTACTATAGATATATTATATTTCATTAGTAAACTGTAGTACAGTGAATTACTAACTTAATATGAAATGCTAGGATTTTCATGATATGAAAGTTATGTGACAAATTCTCAAAAACTTTACGTTAATGTCGTTGTTATGTATGGGATCATGGCGCTTCAACAGTGTCGAAATATCGGAAACTTGAAACAATAAATACACGTAATAAATATCACGTTTTAAGTTCTAAAAATACAGAACATAAGTCGTTCAATTCATAAATAAATAAAACAAATACGCGTTGCTTTTGAGTTGTTACATTTAACAGCTAAATGCAAGTGGTGATGGGCGGGTTTATGGGAGACTGAATTCACGTGATTTTTTAACATTTAAAGTTTTCGGATTTGCAGCCCAATTTGAATAAAATGAGTTTTGATTATACTACATGGAATCCGCTTGAATACACACCCTTTATTTATGTCATGCCATGACAAAACCAAATACGCGATAACGTTTCAGGACGGGAAAATTATTTTCATTTTCAACTGAACCGGATGCGCTTTTTTAAAAAACTGCAAAAAAAGCAATGGCACAATATACTTATTGAGGAGAATAAATAATTGGCGAGCACTCTATCGCAAGCCATTAATAGATTACGTTTATCTCTAATACACCCTTCGCATAAATATCGCCAACAGCGACCACATTGCCAATAAGCATCATTTACCACTCTTGAACTCAACTTTAATTAAAACATGCTTTGAATGCTGAAAAAATCAATTAATTATGAGATTAGCATACGCTGTAGGTATTTTATGTAGACGAAACTTAAAGATTTCAGAAATTCTTTGCCACTGTCTGGAGTGCAAAGTATATCCTAAAATATACTTTGCACTCCAGACAAAGTGTCACAATACCGTTGCAGCAACAGTTGTAATAATACCGGTAATAAAAGTTGCCAAAAAGTGTCCTGTCTACAACAAACCTCACCTGTTTAATATATTATGACAGGTGGCGCACAAGAGGGCCGCGCCCGGTGACATCATTATAGGCACTGGAGCTCATAGATCCGTTGCCTATTGTGAGGGATCGTCTCGAATAGACGGGCCAAGGCCGGGCAACTAATACACTGGGAGACACAGCTAGTGTAATGGTTACAGGTGGACATTGACTGTCTTGGTATGGGCTCATCCGATTTGAGGAACTTCAAAAACTCTCCTGGAAGAAGAAGAAATCTGTATGTTTTGTATAACAATCGCGAATAAATGGTTTATTAAGATTTGGACGAAACTAGACACAGAAACTTATATTAGAAGCGTCAATAGCCTAATAGATAGGGTATCGGACTTGTGATCGAGAGGTCGCGAGTTCGAACCCCACCCATTACACTCTTGCCGAGAACCCACTCCAGACACAAGCATATTTAGCTTAGTTGGAGGGGTTAACAGGATTGCAAGTGATGTGAATTCTACTCACATTGCTAGTAACCTTTAAATATATATATATATATATATAGTTTACAACTTGTAATTGCACATAGGCTACATGTTATGGAACCTGGGAAAATTTGCGAGATTTCCACAAGAACGAAGTTGAACGAATCAAGATAATGTATGGAATACAGGCAGACTATAACCCTGATTAGGACACAGCCTGAAACATTTATCCCCGAAGCATAAGTAAGTTTGTGTATAAAATTAAAACAAATGGCTTTACATACCAGCTAACTAATAGATGTGTAGCTGGAAAGTTTTTTGCGCCACTTGTTCCCTGCTAAAACACTAGGAAATTATGACAACGTTTAGAGTTCCTCAAAACCCCCATCTTCGTTTAAAGTTCTAACGTTCCATGTATTTTTTCCAGCCTAGTTTGAAATGTAGACTTTTGTAAATTAGCTTAGATTAAGTATGTTCATAAAAAGGTTGCATGAAACAAATTACAGCGGTCTAACCGCCACCCAGGTAAGCTGATTATATGACTGGCTTCAGCTGCTTGTCGGCAACGTAAAGTACCAGCTAAGGGATATTTAATGGCGACCATAAAGGATTGGTTTAGCACTTGCAGAATAGTATTTTAATAAATTCTATATATACTTTCATGGAATAATTATTTAAACATCTTGAACACGCTCGAAAAGGCGCGGGTATAAGCCCAATTTATGCAAACTTCTAACTAAACTCGAAAAAATAAATACACATGGTATATATCCCGTTTCAAGTTCTAATGATACTTCTGTTTGTTATCTATTTACAAAAATTATCCTCAAAACAGATCTCACAGGTGTCAAAGTATCGTTGCAAACTTCGTAATAAATGATAGGTATATAGTTACACTGGCTTGGCTTATAACGGAAATCACGCGAGTGTTTTTATTTTAAACTAGCTTCTGCCCGCGACTTCGTACGCGTGAAAAGGTTTTCCCGCGCAAATCCCGATCCCGTGGGAATTTCGGGATAAAAAGTAGCCTATGTGTTATTCCAGAATGTCAACTATCTACTTACCAAATTTCATTGAGATCCCTTCAGTAGTTTTTGCGTGAAAGAGTAACAAACATCCATCCATCCTCACAAACTTTCGCATTTATAATATTAGTATAGTATTAGTATTAGTATATATATTAGTAGGATTAGTAGGATATCTAACTGGCACACCTAATAGACTTAGATTATCATAAATATCCATATAGATATTGTTTTACTCGAGGACTTTAAATTTCTTCGAACCGTTGTTAGTTCCTTTGGTAAACGATGTTTTAAAAACATAGGCGATAAGCCCCGTCGCAGAATATTTTTATGACGCTTGTCAGAATGTGTGTTATCTCTAGATTTTTATAAGAAAAAAAAAAACAACAAAATATAAAGTGTATATTTTTTATAATCTTCAATGTATTTGCTCCTGAAATTTAAGCAATTTAATCAAGCGAAAACATGCAGTGAAGTTAATGAGAAGTGAGTTTATACTTCTCATTCTCATTAACTTCACTGCATGTTTTCGCAGTAAACTCTCGAATGCATCTTTTAATTGACCATGTCACATTAGTATCTTGTGCTCATAATACAGTCCAATCATGTGTTTAGAATATAAACATTCATGATCGGATACTTAAAAATAAAACTTATGACGATATCAAATCAAAGGATTATCCGTTTTCTTAGTACCACTGTATTTCCTTGAAGAGCGGCTAAGCCGTTGGTGTAACACGATTACAAAACGATTATTTAAAGTTTTATTTTTATACTTACATCATTATTTACTTTTGACATACCACCGAGCTTGCCCGACTGCATTTTAATGTAATGTCAAGGCAAAATTGTAAGTTATGTATCAAAATCATTTGATATTAACATTTAGAGCAATAATTTAACATAATCTTGGTTTTATGTTAATTTTGTCTGCCGAGGCTACTGTGGCGCATAGTATGGGAAACCAGAAGGTCTAATGGCTGCTGATGATACATACGTAAGCCTTGTGTAAAATCAGTCATTGTGTGTAGATCAATAAATTGAGGCTTGTAAAGTAATCTTGATCCAGTTATTAAAACTATTTTAACGTCAATATACATGCGAACATCACACGCTACTTAGTGTTATTTTCAAATTAGAAAAACAATAACAAACCTGCGATTGTAAGCAGGTTGCACGCATTTGCTCAGTACATATCGACGCTGGAAAGAAAAAATTATCCAAGCGAAATTTTTGGCCATTTGAGTTACATACATTGTTGTAATCGCCTGATTTTTCTGCGTCGTTTGGTCTTACACGTCCTTCTACGACGACTTTTGTTGTCGCTTCGAGATTTTGAAGATCGCGAGAGTTCACTTTTTTTTCCTTACTAAACGACAAAATTTTTGAGCATTTTTGAAAATTTGGTGGTTGTCGTAATTGTGAAATGCTAAATTTGCCTTTGGTCAAGTTTGACATTTCTGTTCGTACGGTAATTACTCCACTTAGTTAATTTTTCCAGTATTTGGCAATATAGTGTTAGGCGCTTAGGTAATTTTGAGTTATTTGGTTTTTTCCTACATGCATTGAGGTATCTAATATAAAAAAAAAAACATTTCGCCTCCTTCTGCGAAGCAGTCATGCTTCCGAAGGAGGAGGCGGGCCGCGTGAGGGAGAGGATGGCGTCCTCCCTCCAGCCCAGCCGCAGTGGTAGACGCCCACGGCGCACAGTGTGATATTATGAAAATCTAGCGGGACAAAATTATTTTGTCCCATATTTACGTGTTGTTAGGTGGTAAAATATAAAGGAATAAATAAAAAAAATATTTGATAGTTTTAGAGGTATAATTTTACAATAGAACATTATTTTCACAACTATACATCAAAAAGTAAATACAATAAACAAGCTATACAAAGTTTAGTACACTTAATTTTGAGATTCTTCAGAATCTTCGTCAGATTCGTCAATACTTTCATCCGAGTCTTCAGATTCTGATTCTGATTCACCAGAATCTATATCTGTTTCGTCTACTGGTATTTCACGTTCAATACTTGGAGTTCTTGTTTCTAATAGCTCTATTACCTTGGGTTTAATTTTACCACGCTTAGTTTTTGGAGCTGCACGCAAACTAGCAATATACGGATCCGATGAAATTAACAATCTATTCAGTAAATCTCGATTAGTGTTAATTCTCGAAGATTTTCTTGTAAAAAGTTCCTTGAATTTCCTATTATGTTTATTTCGTGCTTCTTGAGCTTCTTCAGACATTTGACCTATTGGTAAAACACATGCAGAAATTATATCTTTCCCGTGAAATAAAATTTTATGTACGCTTACTGGCATTGGGTACCACGAATACTCCTTAAAATACAATTCTCTTGTTGCCTTGGCGAATTCATGGAATTTGTCAACATTAGTAGTAGTGATTTGCCGGTTCTGGCGCACCAATCCCGTGGCTCACCGGTTCTGGCGCACCACCTCTTCTGGCGCAATCGCGGTCCAGGGCGTTTCAAACCTAAAAAAAAAAAAAAAAAAAAAAAAAAAAAAAAAAAAAAAAAAAAGTTTTGGGGTCCGCTGATCACGTTTTTGCAATCCGTTTTCGCGTAAGATGCATGGTTCCGGAGATACAGAAATCAATTAACAACAATCTGTTTCATTTCCGGTGACCCGAAACCCTCATTATCGACTTTCATTGTTCGCCTTTTCTTATCTATTGTCCGTGCGTCCGGCCGCTCACCCTCATTAGGATTGCATTGACGTATGCATGTATTACTCATTGTTACTGCTACTGCTATTGTATACTTTTATTGTTCATAAACCATTGCTTACTTTGCTATTCGGGGTCATCAAAACGGAATCAATAAAACACATGCGTCATTAACAAATTTTATTTTTATCTACAAAATATGAGCGGAACATCTCATCCACTAAAATATCGTTGTACAGTGTGTTCCCTGTAAATATGTTTGTAAAACTATGCATTGAACATCCCTGAAACTTATATAGCAAATACATTAAGCAATATTCACCACAAACTGAAGTCCAATCATTCTGAATCCTATCAATACTCCAGCCCCATCTTTTACAATTCCTTTTCAAAAACTCGAGATGATATCGCGCAGGTGTTCGCCCATAAGAATCAAAATATTGACCGATGCCATTCGTATCGATATGTACAGCTACCCAGTGTGAACCTGGCTTATCATCCGCATCCAAATTGCATATTATATACGTTGGTGCATGGGTATACATAGGGAGTCTATTAGCAGCATAAACATTATTTTCTAGACTGGGATGAATCTTTTTCAGATGTTTTTGTACTTCTAGTGTATCCATGATATAGCATATTATTACACTACCAATCTATTCAATGGTTGTCATAGGAATGTTCAATTATAGTGATTTGTAAATATTAAATCGCATTATTTTGTAGCACTCACAAAACAGGTTGATGCCAGCAATGTGAGATAAGTTTGTTGACTCATAGAGTTACTATCAGTTTCCGGAGGAACGTGAGATAATTTTGGTGATTCATAGAGTTACAATCAGTTTCGTTGTATTTAGGAATTTGTTTTAGATAAGAATGGTGCTATATAAGATCCTACCATTGCAGTCATGCAGTCAGTCTATGGTCGTTTGACCGCAGTGGATTGTATACGTCTACCAATACTACGTTTGTGTTACTTCAACGCATCAATGGCCATGGAGGTAAGTGTTTATTCTATTGACAAACTTACTTGTATTCTTGTTGTTGTTTCCTAACGTGTGTGATTAAGTGTAAACAAATTGATATTAACATGATAACTGTCTTGTTGCAGAAATCATTCAACTTCGATGAAAATACCTATAAACAGTATTACTACTCACCGCTCTCCCCTCAACATGAAGAAGAGAACGATGACATCGTTATTAATAACACATGTGATGGTGGAAAAAGGAAATCACAACCGATTGATCATTTTTTTGAAGTGGCACCAAAAATAAAAAAGAAGAAACTGTTATCGTCAACCGTGGCACGAGCCGCTAGAGATGGTGTATCATACATTTCTAGTAATTCTGACGACGGAGACCAAGCGACGCATCTCATTAAAATTGAAATGTACGATATGAAGAAGCTATGTAAGATTCCAACTACTGATCATTGGAAACACGCTACCACGAGGATTAAATATTATGTAAAGAATAATAAGGATAGCATCTACGACAGCACAAACGGGCTCGTATACAACATTACAAAGACAATAGCAGAAAGTGAAAAAGTTAAAAAATACTTTTTTAACAATGACACCCATTAGTTGATTAGTGAATGTGATTCTGTTTACTTAAATTACTTCTGTGTACTCATTAGATTCTACCTGACTCGTCATTAATAACACATGCGATGGTGGAAAAAGGAAATCACAACCGATTGATAATTTTTTTTTTGAAGTGGCACCAAAAAATAAATAAGAAGAAACTGTTATCGTCAACCTTGGCACAAGCCGCTAGAGATGGTGTATCATACATTTCTACTAATTCTGACTACGGAGACCAAGCGTCGCATCTCATAAAAATTGAAATGTACGATATGAAGAAGCTATGTAAGATTCCAACTACTGATCATTGGAAACACGCTACCACGAGGATTAAATATTATGTAAAGAATAATAAGGATAGCATCTATGACAGCACAAACAGCCTCGTATACAATATTACAAAGACAATAGCAAAAAGTGAATAAGTTAAAAAATACTTTTTGAACAATGACACTCATTAATCGATTAGTGAATGTGATTCTGTTTACTTAAATTACTTCTGTGTATTCATTAGATCCAAGGAGGTGTCGTCTTGTGGTGCTGAGAGAAAAACAAGATTAGAAGGAAGAGATGAGTGTGGCATACGTGAACAGATCACTTCATTGAAAAGCAAAACTACAAAACTGATTGGAGAAGAAAAAGTGAAGAATATGCAGTACCCAAGAGCTGAATATCCATTTTTCAGTTCAAAATCTAGACGGTTGTTCAGTTTCGGAGACTGGCCACTCGTTATGAAACAGAAGCCTGAAGATCTTGCAGAAGCCGGTTTCTTTTATACTGGTCATGAAGACAGGACCAAGTGTTTCCATTGTGGTGGCGGTTTAAAAGATTGGGAAGATGATGATGATCCTTGGCAGCAGCATGTTCAGTGGTTTAGTCAGTGTGCTTATGTAAAGTTTAAACTCGATCAGTGTTCTGTATAAGATTGAATAGGGTGTTTATAATGAAATAAAAAAATAGTATATTGCATATAATTTGTTTTATTTAATTTTATAATGTTTCCTTTAGTTACATACACATAACCTTAACTACTATAGTCTACAGTAACATTTCTATTTTTATCTATTTCAATAATATTATCAAACTCAGCATAAACAATACAGTTAATTGTTTGTATTAGTGAGGATTCAAATCGTACTTCTAATCTTACACTACCATGCTTTATGAGATTCCAATGAGCTGATGAGTTAGCTGATAAATCAGGAGTTAAATCAAATGCTAAAAGACAGTAACCTTTAGCATACTGTTCACGAGAGATTGCATTTCCTTCATTTAGAAAGTGAATACCAGTCCCCGAGAATAGAGTATGATATGCTGATGTAAATATATTATTATTAAAAGATGGTTGCAAAGCTTTTGAAGGTATTTGTTGACCATCAATATATAAGCTGAAAGAGTTAATACCATAGTTTTCAAAGTTAAATGGATTTTTAGTAAGCGAACCATTAAATGCAGAATTGTTTACAAATCCAATAATACATCTTTTGGGTACCTGTCCTAAGAATATATTATCAAGAGTTTTTCCTTGAACACCTGATGGAATTGTTAAAACTTTAACTTCAGCACGAGTAATAGGATATTTAGCAGTGGTAGAAGCTAAAACTTTCTGATGTGCGAGTAATACACTTGGATTAATTCGTGCTCTTCGAACAATAAGAGTTGCGTCTGTAATGCAAACTTTAAACTTTACATCATTTGACCCAGCAATTAAATTAAAACTCTCTCTTGATCGAACTAATTTTACACTCATTTCAACGCCATTCATTAAAAATTTATCTTGATTGAAAATGTCACCATGAAGATGACCAATCATTTCTATTTCCCTACTTTCATTAACTAATTCCTGTCTTTTAACAAATCCTATGTTTTTACCATCTGTGGAATCCATTTTTCCTGCTGTATCCTCATACCAAAGGCTACAAGTAAGATGAGATTGTTTAGCAGCAGGAGCATAGTTTAAAAGAGTTTCCATGTATGCTCGATAGGCATAGGTATTATTAGGTGGTGATACAAGTTTTTGGTTTAAATAAACATCAAGTTGACTAAAAAGTGAATGCAGCCAATTATTTACAGGTGCTACTGCGGTAGCTGATATCAAGTTTGATGAATCTTGATTTAATACTTTTGCCTTTATCTGGAGTAATGTATGAGACAAATCTATGTAGTCATCGCCTGTTCCAGGAACTTGAAACTCGATAGGTCCATCATCAGCAAGAGACGAAATTGGTTTATAGTGAATCCACAATCCATTTTCAATGCTTGTTTGTGTAGACGGTAATGCAAATAAATCTAATTCTGACTTAACGCACTCACAAGAATGATTATGAAGGAAAGACATATTTAATTTGAAAATATATCTTCGATGTTTTTTGGTTTTAGACCAAGTTTTTTCGTAGCTTTCACTTTAGCAGTTAGTGGTGGAATGAACGATGCCAATCGTTTTCTTTTAGTTATATATCCAGATCCTGTCATGTTAAATCGATCAATTTTGTTATCAGCCTTTCGTTTTAAGTTCGTACTAACTTGTTTAAGACGATCTTTTATTGAGGCTTCCATAGGACGCGCTTGAACCATATCCGATAAAAGTCCTACTCCAGCGTTTAATGCCTCCTTACCAACCACTCGAACACCACTTGAAAGTAAAGGTAAAACTGATCTAAATAACCCTCCTAAGAAGCTCCCAATACCATGACCGCGTTGGTATGGTGAACCCTTATAAATTACACCAACTCCTGATCCAGCTTGATGTGAATAATAATTTTCATATGGACATTTATGATGATCATGAGGAGAATACATTATTATAATTTGTGGAAATGTAGTTTAATACACACGGTTCCAAACTGGAATGGTATTTTTTGTCCTGTGCTCGATCTTATATCTATTTCCAGCGTATCGAACTCTCTTCGCATTACAGGTAAGTAGTGAGGTGGAGAGAAAACGTGCATTTTATTCGCACCATAAATGTATTTTGAAGGATCTAATGAAATGACTCTTAATAGCGGAGTCATAACATCACCCACAATCTGAGGATCGATAATGTCACAATATAGAAATAGTTGAGATGGTAACCCTAAGTGTAAATTAGCAGGACACTTCCCAAAATTTCTGTCTAGAAGATTTGTATTTGGTTCATAACCCAGTTGTAAACTTAATTTGGGTGATAATGTTACGGATGTTATATTTTTATCCAAAACAGAAATAGACACAAATTTTGTTATTTCATCATAACGAAATTTCAAGTTCTCTCTGATACCATTTAACGCTCTTAAAATATGTTCAACGTTATCATAGTTGGTAGCCGGAATATGTTTTTTGTAGTACACTGTTGATGGTTTATCTTCATTAGGCATTAACATGGTTTTTGTAATGTACACAACATTTTCATGATCTTGAACAGTAAACATGGTGCATGGATATTGAAACTCGACAACTCCAACCGACCATTCACCTTCTAATTTCATAGCTTTTGGTAATTTTGTTGAAAAATTTGTGGTCTTGTTATCAGGAAAGTATTCCATTGAACTATTGCTGAGCAAAGTTAAATAAAAACTTTCTTTATTCATATTTCTTTTAAACTAGAAGCTAAAATCCAACTGTTAAATTTATCTGGATAACCTTTCCACTTCACTAATACTTCTTTTCTGTTACCCGAATAACGAGTACCAATTATTTTATCTATTTTATATTGTGAGGTGGGGTTGTAAGTGACCTTCTGTAATTCTCTTTCATAAAAAGTACCAACTATTGCTTCATCTTGTAAATCTGTTATTGTATAAACAACCCATGGAGATCTATCAATTATTGAAGATATAATAAATATTTCATCACTCCAATTTGATTCATATCCTTTTTGGAAAACATGTTTATATTTAGTTATTCGAACATAATCACCCACATTGAAATTTGGTTTTGGATTTTCTAAAGAAAGTTTGTTTGATCCTCTATTATAAAGATTAGTCCAAACTGTCATAATATTGGCGGAACTTACATCACATGGGCACATCTTAATACTAGAGTGAATGCTGTGATTATAAGAGTATATTAAATCCTGTAAAACATCTATGTATCTATAAGTATTGTTATGAGTGAAATAACGCCACATTTTCATTTTTAGAGTTCTTTGAAATCGTTCAACAATACTAGCCTTAATATCAGGATTGTTAGTGGTATAGTAATTTATCTTTTTGGATTTAAAGTATTTTTGTACATCTTTTGAAACAAATTCTGTACCTTTATCAGATTGTATGTGAGTAGGTGTGGAATTACTTTCAGTAAATATACTTTCAAAACATTCTTTAGTAGTTTCTGAGTTTTTCTTTTTCATTGGTCTTGCAAAAGCATATTTACTAAATACATCAATAACACAAAGTATATAGTTGAAACAATCATTATATTGAGAATAAGTTCGCATATCACTTAAATCAGCTTGCCACAGTTCATTAATATTTGATAGAATGTACCTATTACGTGGAAATTTTTTCCGACTGGGTTTATGTAATGTATATGTTTCTTGTGATTGTAACCATTCCTTTACTTGCTTTTTATCCATTTTACCCTTCATGGCTTTTGATAGTTTATCAATACTACCAAAACCAGCGGGGTTAGATGGATCATAATAAATCCTGTTAATTTCTTCTAGTACGGGGTCCATTTTTCCCAATCGAGCTTTTTACGTATTTTAGTTATAGATCTTTTATCTCCACTGCTCGGTGTAGAAAACTCTTGAACTTCAATCTCAGAGGTTTTGTTCAGATCTTTTGCTTGAAGTTGGTTAATAAACTCACATCTCTTTGGATTTCCAATATAAGTAAGTGGTACTTTAATATCTTTTAATGCTTTAGCAAATCTATCCCACCCTATCGGATCACTTCTTTTTAAGGGTCTTAGTGAATCATTTATTAAATCAACAATATTACTTCCAGGAATTTTTTCATTATCAATTATGACTGTGCCTTCATTATCCCAATGTATTTTACTTTTACTTGTTCCAATTAAGTTTAATAATGACTCACCTTTTTTATTATATGTTTTTGGTATTAAACTGAGTATTTGAGTTGGTGTGTAAAGTGGATTTGTGTCATTTTCTTTACTTTTAATGGATCCTTTCTCATCCAACAAAGATTCAGCATCAACTGAACTTTTTAGATCTCTATCTTTATTTTTAAAACCAATTTTAGATTCATTTGAATCTTCATTAGATGTATCAGAATAAATTGGTAATCTGAGTGGTTGACGATCCTCTTCGGTAAAGTGAAGGTATCTTTGTAGTGTTTGTAAATATAACATCCACTTCTTGCGGTCTTCCGTCTTACTATTCATAATATTTTGCATTTCAATATCTAATCGAGACAAATTACTATTAACCTTATTTTCTTGTTTTAATTTTTCAATCAATCCAGGTTCAATAAGTATCATTTTCTTTGCATTTTCCATGTTAACTGGCTAGTCCACTTACTAATCCACTCAATATTGCACCTAATATTATTGGTAAGAAAGCCCCTCCTTTTTGTATGATTATATTTTTTCTTAGTTTATGTTTACACTTATGCACCAGTTTACGGAGTATATTTTTGTGTTTATTCAATTTTTGTTTATCTTGATCTTTAAGAGGTACCTTTCCTTGTAAAACGTTATGAATACATTCACAAATACAGTTTATTTCTTCTTCATCACATGTTTTAAGTAACGCTCTTTGATATTTTGGTTTAAGCGTATGCAAAGCGCTTAGCAAATGTTTATGCGTTGTGAGTCGACGATGCATCATTTAGAAATGATTTGAATTGTTTGATTCTTGGTGTATTTAAACTCTTTTGTGGGGACGTAGACTGTACAGTGTCCATTAAATGGGAAGACATTTGTCTTGATACGACAAAAATCATTGGTATTCTGTTTTAAATCAACCATTAAATATCCATGCGCTTCTAAAGTTGCATCCCTATAGGCATCTTCAATGAATTTTGGGTTGTCTGGTGACACTTGTCGTGCTAAATATCTTATTTGAGTTTTATCTCGAGGGTTTTTAAAATATATTATATAACTTGAGTTTAAAGAAATGTCTCTTTGACCTTTACCCTGATGAAATAAATTTTGTGTTAAATAAAATACACTCAGATTCCTGTGATGACTACCTTTTGTAAATATATCCACAATTCTTCCATCAGACTCTCTCATTAGATCATCAATAATAACAAGATGTGGGTTTTCACCATCAAACATATTAAGATTTGGAATTCCTTGATGATAGTTAACATTTGGTAAATTATATAAAGGTTGCATTTCATCAAAGCACCATGTGATCTGATTAAAATCACAATTACATATTTCTTTAACTGATTTTATGAAATTTGTTACAAAATTTGACTTCCCACATCCACTTGGTCCTGCCACAATAGCAGTAAACGGATGGATAAAGTGAAACATTTCACACGTCTAGAGTTCAAAGGGAGGAAATAAAAAATGAAAATTATGTTGTAAAAATTAAATATATATATATTGCTAAAATTATTACTTATCAGAACTTTACAATCTTCTCAAATGTATGTTCACCGTTTTATTATTACTTAGATATCATTATTTACAATCGAATAATTAAAACTAACACAATTAGTACATCAGAATTTTACAATCTCAAATTTAAACCTACAAATAAAAACCACAATTTTCTTACATTATTTACAATCAAACAATACATTTTAAATATGTAATAAACTATTATATAACATTATAGTAATATCATAATTTTACAATCAATATAAATTTCGTATAGGTACAGAAGTAAAAGTAAAAAGTATCAACACTTAACGTAATTTATAATGTCCCCAAGCCAATGTATCAATGTTGTTGTCCATAATACATCGTTTGCTATCATTATATGATAAAGATGCTTTATTTATTTTTTGTGTAAAAATGGTGTGTTTGATTGACTTAAACCGAAGCATACTACAATATTGCACATTTTTATTAAACAAACACGATTTGTAATTTTCCATATTCATTTTTTTGGTAACACTTTTGTTAACCCCTTTTGCCTTTGCTATAAATTTATCTTCTACTTCCAAGGCATACATTTTTGATCGCAACCCTACAAATTCCTTCAACACTTTACCATTATTCTCGTCTTTAAAAAAACCTAACTTCTTTTTATTTAATTTTGGATAATCATAAATATTATTTTCTGGATAGTCTGATGTATCAAAATAGTGAAGTAGGTCAGGTTTTATATCCTCATACAAATTATCTGTAAAAATTTGATATATCAAACTATCGGTATCGGTGTACAATAACTTAATTTTGTTATTAAACTTTTTAACCATGTAGTTATAATGAAATTCGTACATAAGGGTCTTAGATATATCTAAAATACAAAATCCTAAATAAATTGGCTTATCATAAATCAATTTTGTTTTTCGTAATTGTATTGCGACTAAATGTTCTGAAAATATTGATAAACTATGGAATTCTGGTTTTGCAATCAATTCCTGAGCACCTAAAACTTTACCACGATTATCCCAGTGAGTTAGTAGTTTAACGTTTACTCTTTTTTCAATATTTTCCATTGTCTTACCGAAGACAGAATTGTTCATTAATTTAAAAAAGTCTTTTTCAAAGTTTGATTTAGCTAACGTTCTCAAACTAGTATTTAAGTCTAT
Organism: Tholera decimalis; assembly: GCA_943138885.2. NCBI lineage: Eukaryota > Metazoa > Arthropoda > Insecta > Lepidoptera > Noctuidae > Tholera > Tholera decimalis. Next base: position 10,125,893 of record OW964570.2, read on the forward strand.
GTATTTCTTTAGCCAAGAACTCTGTTTAAATTTTAAAATTCTATGTACTTTAATTAATTTAATTCCCATTTCAATGCATTGTTTTAAATTCCTGTAGTGAATGATGTATTTATTTTTATTATTTAAATTAGGAACTAATTTAGTTTCTTTAGTATTACCCACACATATGTTTTCAGGACATAATGGAAAGTCAGAATGCAAATTATGAAGTTCATCAGGATATTCCAAATCAACTTCTAAAACATAACCAAAATCAGACGTATCCAACACATTATAATCTGTATTACAATTTATCCATTCGAAACCACCAACAGGAAGGGATTGGGACATTGCCCAACCATATAAATTATTCGCATCAAAATATGTTAGATATGAATTAGGTTTTTCACCATCATAATCCTCCATGAATTTATTATTTGCTCTAGCAAAACGATTGCTACACTGAGATACACCCCCTCTAATACCAGCTTTAAAAAAAGCAATTTTGTCATAGTCCGTTAACAATTCTAATTCTATTTTCGTAAATTTTAACATTGCATCCCAACTTAAACCTGGAGCAGTATAGTAATGGGCAGGATCTAATCCATAAGTTTTAATACAAAGCTTTCTGAAGTTTTCGAATATATCGGTCAAAAGTAAAACATCAGTTTTTAAATACAAATCGGAATAATCAGACATACTACTACACTTAAAATGTTGCCAAATATCTTTTGCATGATTATAATCATCGTTTGAAATATTTGAATCTGTGAGTGAACTATAAAACTGGTGTTGATCAGGAAGTGACGGATGTTTCAAGCAATCACTATTACGCATAAATTCATAAGGATAAATACCTTTCCGTCTTAAACGTAAAAAATCTTCATTAATAGGATAGTTTCTTTTTAGTTCTTTAAACTGATCGTCATTAAGATTTTTAGCTAGCTGATCTAAACTACATGATAAAAATTTCAATGAATCTACGAATCTTAAACTTACAGGTTGATTATTTATTGTTAACTGTTTTGAAAATGATATGTATCGTTCTTTATTTTGTGGAATAACTTCAACTTTGCCATCATCGAGGTTTAATGCATGGACAATAAAATGAGCATCGTAGTGACCGAGGTTATGTAAAAATATTGGAACATAACGAGGGGTTCTGTACTTAGAACTACACACTTGATGCGCAACACCCCTAAAACTGCCAGTGTACCAATCAAAATCGTAAAAAGGATCTTCATTTAACTGAGTTTCACAAATATGACAAATGTTTGAATTTGAAATTTTAATTTTATCTTCATCTGATAATGGAACGGGACATTTTTGGAAACAATTTTTTTTAACTATTGTTTTCACATCTTCACAAAGGCGATTCATAAACACTTGTGCACAGTTTGGCCCACTATACGTCTCATATTTTGATAATCTGTCATCATATGAACATTTAATGTAATATCCGAAACTATACACTTCATGTTTTTGAATATTAATTGTACTAGGCTTGGATGGATCGTTACTACATGATTCTATTGGGTTCAAAAATGCTTCAAAGTCTGCATAAACCACAAAAGGCATTTCCAACTTTTTCACGAATTTATCAAATTTTATTTTATTATTTGATGTTGCTTTACCGAACCAATCCTTTTTGGAATCCTTACCGTTTGGTAATTCCGTACAAATGTGAGCGCAATCATATTGTTGATGGTTATTAAGTCTTTCCTCTGATGGGAAATGAAGTAAACATGAATCGCATATATAAACTGCGTGATGATTACTTGAGATTTGTGAGCTAACTAACCGCGATAACTTTTTAATATAACAGTAATGATTGTTAGTACCATTCGATAAATATAGTAGGTTGATATGATTAGGTGTACGACATTTTGTTAAATATAAAGGACCTACAACTGAATTACACTTTTTTTCTTTATTATACTCTAAACCAAAAACATTTATACTAATATTGTTTAATTTCTCTACTTTTGATATATCTACAATTTTAACCGGAAAAGAAATACCAGTAAATTTTAGTTTATTTTCATGAATTGCGTATGATGTTACGCGATCTACACTTTTACATACAGGATATAAACCGGAGAGTAATGCCCATTTGAAACACATATTATCATTATTTTTAACATTGATTACAGCTTTTTTTAATTTAATATCCTGAGGAAGATCGATATATGAACTACCACGTAAGGGGTTGAATTTGTTAACATTCATATCTATGTATTTAATTTGATTAAGACTCCAACCACTATCTTTTTTTTCAAATTGACAAATTTTACCAACAACAGTGTCTATTAATGATGAAAAAAATATATTTAAGTCATCACCCTGACAAATTATATAATTAAACGTTTGAAAATCAAATGTATTTTTAATATCTTTAGTTTGTTGTATGAAATCAGCATGCAATATGAAGTTTATTTTAAAAATTGTATGTTGTTGAATACATTCATTGATTAAAAATAAGATATCAATTTTTAATGAATTTAAAAACGATTCCGGTGTTTCAAAATATTGCCCCGATTGAATTGTTTTACTATTAATTCTATATGTTAAAATTCGGTTGCCAAAAGCGGTTTCAACAACTGTAACATTTGCTAGTGAATTATGTGATTTTAAAAGATTATTTTTGTGAACATTGCTTTTTAAATGGTTATTTAGATACCTTTTATTAATAAAAACATGACATGTGTCACATTCCACCTTATTGTTGTCCACGTTATTTGTTTCAGTCGATGATGTAGAAGCTCCTTCATCAAATTTTGCTTTCTTGGGAACCTTATTTTCGTCAGTAGTGATACCTCGTTTGATACCTCTTCCAACTTGTGGTTGACTGTAACAAAACAGCAAGAAAATTATTAGACAAATCTTAAAATAAAACAATACAACAATAATCTTTCTTATTGAGTTTGTACTTCTAATACTTACATCAACGCTGTTTCAACCATCGCACAGTGATTATACAACTCATCATCATACGATGAATCAAACAGTTCACACTTCTCCATTTCATCACAAACTTTAGGCAGCTCCTGATCGAATTCGTTGATGAATAGTTCCATATTCTCTTCCATGGGTGCGGAAAAGAAAGCACTGGTACACACTTCACTGAAGTTTTCCATCTTTATAGCAAAGAAGAAATTAGGTAGCACAGTAAGTAACAGTTAAGTGTTGGTAGACAAACCGATACCCAATTTCAAATAATGTTCATTACATAGAGTCTAGCAAAGGATTAGAAAGTCAGGTAGAATCTAATGAGTACACAGAAGTAATTTAAGTAAACAGAATCACATTCACTAATCAACTAATGGGTGTCATTGTTAAAAAAGTATTTTTTAACTTTTTCACTTTCTGCTATTGTCTTTGTAATGTTGTATACGAGCCCGTTTGTGCTGTCGTAGATGCTATCCTTATTATTCTTTACATAATATTTAATCCTCGTGGTAGCGTGTTTCCAATGATCAGTAGTTGGAATCTTACATAGCTTCTTCATATCGTACATTTCAATTTTAATGAGATGCGTCGCTTGGTCTCCGTCGTCAGAATTACTAGAAATGTATGATACACCATCTCTAGCGGCTCGTGCCACGGTTGACGATAACAGTTTCTTCTTTTTTATTTTTGGTGCCACTTCAAAAAAATGATCAATCGGTTGTGATTTCCTTTTTCCACCATCACATGTGTTATTAATAACGATGTCATCGTTCTCTTCTTCATGTTGAGGGGAGAGCGGTGAGTAGTAATACTGTTTATAGGTATTTTCATCGAAGTTGAATGATTTCTGCAACAAGACAGTTATCATGTTAATATCAATTTGTTTACACTTAATCACACACGTTAGGAAACAACAACAAGAATACAAGTAAGTTTGTCAATAGAATAAACACTTACCTCCATGGCCATTGATGCGTTGAAGTAACACAAACGTAGTATTGGTAGACGTATACAATCCACTGCGGTCAAACGACCATAGACTGACTGCATGACTGCAATGGTAGGATCTTATATAGCACCATTCTTATCTAAAACAAATTCCTAAATACAACGAAACTGATTGTAACTCTATGAATCACCAAAATTATCTCACGTTCCTCCGGAAACTGATAGTAACTCTATGAGTCAACAAACTTATCTCACATTGCTGGCATCAACCTGTTTTGTGAGTGCTACAAAATAATGCGATTTAATATTTACAAATCACTATAATTGAACATTCCTATGACAACCATTGAATAGATTGGTAGTGTAATAATATGCTATATCATGGATACACTAGAAGTACAAAAACATCTGAAAAAGATTCATCCCAGTCTAGAAAATAATGTTTATGCTGCTAATAGACTCCCTATGTATACCCATGCACCAACGTATATAATATGCAATTTGGATGCGGATGATAAGCCAGGTTCACACTGGGTAGCTGTACATATCGATACGAATGGCATCGGTCAATATTTTGATTCTTATGGGCGAACACCTGCGCGATATCATCTCGAGTTTTTGAAAAGGAATTGTAAAAGATGGGGCTGGAGTATTGATAGGATTCAGAATGATTGGACTTCAGTTTGTGGTGAATATTGCTTAATGTATTTGCTATATAAGTTTCAGGGATGTTCAATGCATAGTTTTACAAACATATTTACAGGGAACACACTGTACAACGATATTTTAGTGGATGAGATGTTCCGCTCATATTTTGTAGATAAAAATAAAATTTGTTAATGACGCATGTGTTTTATTGATTCCGTTTTGATGACCCCGAATAGCAAAGTAAGCAATGGTTTATGAACAATAAAAGTATACAATAGCAGTAGCAGTAACAATGAGTAATACATGCATACGTCAATGCAATCCTAATGAGGGTGAGCGGCCGGACGCACGGACAATAGATAAGAAAAGGCGAACAATGAAAGTCGATAATGAGGGTTTCGGGTCACCGGAAATGAAACAGATTGTTGTTAATTGATTTCTGTATCTCCGGAACCATGCATCTTACGCGAAAACGGATTGCAAAAACGTGATCAGCGGACCCCAAAACTTTTTTTTTTTTTTTTTTTTTTTTTTTTTTTTTTTTTTTTTTTTTTTTTTAGGTTTGAAACGCCCTGGACCGCGATTGCGCCAGAAGAGGTGGTGCGCCAGAACCGGTGAGCCACGGGATTGGTGCGCCAGAACCGGCAAATCACTACTACTAACATTTATGAAATATCCGCTATTTATGGTCTCTAATATGACATGGAAGCGTTTGATGAGGTCAACATTTATGCCAGTTATTTCTGCCGACTTTTCAGCATTTCGGAAAAACTTACGAGCTGCATTCCCATCATTAGTATTTCCGGTTTGTTGTTTTGGCATATCTACTAAAAGACCCAATTCGCTTCTAAACTTTTCTTGCAAGTACTTCTTTGTTTCAGCCACTTTGGTTTTATTTTCGGTTCCCCTAGCCTGCCATGTTTTTATATCCAGACGGTAAGATATGTGCAAGATGCATTCAAATAATCTTATCCAAGAATGCAGAGGTGATATACCCAGAGATAGAAATTCACTTTTTACCGTCTTTTCTAAAATGAGTTCTTCGTCATTCATTTCACTGGGTTTGGCACCACATATGTAGCATGTTTGTGTGGATGTACATGAAGATACTGCATTACATATTTTGCCGTCTATCATACAGAATATCAGTGTTGACTTTACTAACACTTCCACGTCATTTACAATAATTTTAGTAGGTACCAGTGATCTAGATTGTTCCTTGATTGTGTCAACTTCGGTCACAATAATATTTGGAGTTTCTTTGGCAAACACAAACTTTATGGGTCGACAATATCTAGTTGATGATGTCGAAGGGTTTTGCCAAACAATTTGTTTACCACCTTGGCCATTCATTGCATACATTTGTATTGGCACCATTGAAATGCTGAACAAACTTTCATCACTAGAGTGTGATTCAGAAAATTTTTCTTTGTAGCGATTTTGTTCTGCTCCATCACAACCCCATTTAACAATGATATCTAGATTTTTTAAGTCTTTTATCGTTTTCAGGACCTCTTCTTGCACTTTACATAATCTTAATATCGTGTGATTCATTAAAGATTGAAGTTTAACTTCGGCATGTGTTTTTGAAACATTAATGTCACTTGGATAACAAAAATGTTTTGCCGTTTTCACTCTGTAGTATGGTGGATACAGATTTTTTTTAATCAATTTTGATTGCTCGCGTATGATGCCATATTGGTGTGTCGACAAATTTGCATCAACCATTAATGCCAGGGCTTGGTCATTCGAAAGCCCACCTTGCTTTGGATTGATTAAACACCTCCGTGCTTTTTTTATTTCCGTACCTGTTCTAGGTGAAAACAGGCAAAGCTCCTTAACAATAGCTGCTGAATCCCTTTTGCCTGACTGGCGAAGCTGTATTTCGTTTGCCATCGATATCTCTTCTGGACACGTAGTTTCAAGAAGATGACGAATTCGCCGTCTCTTTGTTTTTTCACTGGATAATTCAAAGTCTTTCGGTGGTCTTCCGGCCCGGTTACTTGTTCCAGGTAGTGAAACATCGACGATAGTTTCACTGACAATACCAGTAAATTATATGTTCGCTTCCAACCATGAAGCATTCGTTTTCAGAAAGCGTTCTCGATGTCTTCCTGATTTCGACCATTTTTCGTCAATTTTTTGACTAACTCTACTGATTGTTGCTTTTAAACTCTTGAGAATATCATCCGTAATGGACTGGACACCAAGTTCTTGTAAAGTATAATGCAACAAAGCATCTTGTCTTGATTCTTTGGCGTTAGCAAACCAAACGTCAAAAAACGAACGACGAGAAATATGCGAAGTCATTCTGAAAATAAGAAAATATTGTATGAGTGTCGCAAACTTTCGCAAGCAAATTAACAATTTTCTTGTAGTATATAAATATACCTTTCAGAAAAATATACTCAATGCACAGGGAATTGCAGGGAAACTAACTAAAACCCTAGATGAAACTAGGGAAGTACTGTTTATGATCAAATAAAAACCTTACACTGTTAATTTAATATTTATGATTAAACTAATATACATACTAACAAAAAAATATATGAAAATTTACCTTGAAAGTCCCACAAAAACGATAACAGCACAAAATCACCACTAGCACACAGAAACACAGCGTATTCATCGAGCGAACTCAGACGAATGAAACGGTAGCAGCAAGCGGTCGGTCGGTGTGGCTCAGGTAGCCGGCCGTCCCGACCTGTTTATACCTACTATTGTTTCGCGTAGATTCCCAGAAAATGTACTAGATTGTAGTATAACTTATTAGCTTCGAATTTATTCCGTTAAAAGGATCATTTAAGACATGTTCCTAAATTGACTTTTGTCCGTCTAGTTTCTCAAAATATTATACTGTGCGGCGTCGGACGTCGGCCGACGATCTCCGGCCACCGTAGGCGCGGGCATGCGGACAGCGAGTAAAGGGCAACTCGCTGTCCGACCATGGACCATGCCCGGGTCGACGGCGCGTCGTGTTCCACGCGCGCCTCAAAGAGCGTCAGCAACCTGACGAGGCCCCCTCTGCAGAGGGCCGAAGCCTGCCGGGGTCGTGGGACTCATCCCGTTACCGTGGCCCCGGTACGTAAAGGGCTATTGAAGGAACACCGTGGATTTTAGTCAGTAAAAGTCTGACAGTCCCTCCCACCCTGCCCGGAGTGGGAGGACTTATTTGATAATTTTACCACGTCAAAAAAAAAAAAAAATTATATTAAATTAATATCTAGGTTGTTTTGCCTCAACTTCCACATGTTTTTTTTTATTTTGGTAAGGCAACTTTTACTTTGATATAAATTCTAAAAAGATATATATTACATTTTTACCGTACCTTCCTTGATCAAAGCTTGTTGGTTAGTCAATTTTTCCCGTTTCTACTTTTAGGGAAAATTTTACTAAGCGACACTAACTTTAAAACGAAGCATTATTTTTAATAGTTACGTGTATGTAGATAAAAAAAAAATATCCAAATAAATTTCTAAGAATTAGGCTTTTTGGATCATTACAAGAATTTACACGATTTTTTTTTTCTGAAAATTCAAACTTTAAACTGCTCTACTGTAAAGTTAGTCTGATGTCGCTTGGATAATTTTTCCTTTACAGCGTCGATATGTATTTAGTACGGAGAAATAGCCCATGCCTGTAGTCCGGGTGGGCTGCCCGGTAAACTGAGCTTTTTTGACGATTCGGTAATTCTGTATATGAGTGCTTAGAGATTTTGCTATCAACTAAAGATGGTAGTTATCGCAAGAAAAGAGTAGAAATATCATTGTACACCATAACACAGGCTTACGAAATAATAGCGAGTAACAATTCCCTGTATGATCGCTAGACGCGCTGGTTTGCTGAAAAACTTTGGATAGATTTGATAGAAGAGAAAAAAAGAGGTATTCTATAGCAAACGCCACACCATGCTGAACAAAACTTTTAATGGTTACGTGTAAGACACTGTGGGTGAATTTTTTTCTTTCCAATGGGAACACCGAACAGGGCCTGATTTAAGGGCTATTAAACGCCAATTATGTTGTGTTGTTCCGTGATAAATATTACGTGTTTAAATTTTCTGACTCGATATTAACGTGAGCTAATATAAAAAAAAAACAATTTACTTCAAATCAAATAGAATACTTATTCTATTTCATGACGGCATTCAATGAAGGTTATATTATTATGTCCCAATGGCATGAGCTACAAATACAGCACAAAGAATACGTACATAGATCATATCGAAGTAAATGTGGGTAACTAGTTGTTATGGATCTACTGTAACGATTCTGTAGCAACACCTGCGTAACTACGGTAATGTGATTATGACGTCATAATAGTGTTAGATGACGTAGATAAATAGTTCGCGGTAGCTACAATAATAAAGGGTTTATCAAGATTATCGCGTTTTCTCAACTTAAAATGACAAAAATATAACTCAAGGGTTATGACTATGGAGTTTTTATGAACGCTGTTTGTTGTTATTATAAGAGACCTTGTAAGACAAGAGATTCGAGCTTCTTATAGTCCAGGTTTGTATTCATTAGATATTTTGTTGCTAGAAGTCCAAAACTTGAACACAAGTCAGCCGTCCAATTCAAACAAAACCAAACAAAAAGTTAGCAGATTTTTAATCGACTTCTAAAAAAAAACTTATTTAAAAAATCTAAAAACCCGACTGCTCAACCGAAGTGTAAGAAACAAGCACATTTTTATTTTTAAAAGTGACAAGCAGGCGGGACCCAATTGCACATATTTTTTTAAAAAAATTTTTAGCAAAAAATGGAACCGACTTCCATATCAAAACACTACAAAGGCAAAAATAACTTTAATTTCGGAAGGCGGTGTCAAAAACGAAAATATATACAAAACTAAAGACACCGCCTTCCGAAATTAAAGTTATTTTTGCCTTTGTAGTGTTTTGATATGGAAGTCGGTTCCATTTTTTGCTAAAAATTTTTTTTTCACGCTTTTTAGTGGGTCGGTTTGTAATTTATCTAGTTACAAAAGCCATAATGTCGACAACTTATCAGCTTTTACAAAATTTTGCTTTTCCCGATGCATAGCCGTTAATTTTTGAGGAGTACTCCTGGTACTTGACCATCAGCTCTACATCACCATATGTATTGTGACGAGCATAAAGTGTTTAACATCCGTACTCAAGTAATCGAATCGCAATCCACGAAATACTTATTATTGAGGAGTTTCAGTAGCCATCTGTGGTCTTCATCATCAATTCCACTTCCCCAAATGGTACTTTTCGGAAGCAACTGCTCAAGGTACTATAAGAAATACCCAAAACGCTATAGGTGTGCCTATAATATTTGAAGAGTTCCCTCGATTTCTCCAAGATTCCATCATCAGATCCTGATTTCGTAACAATGGGACCAACTAGAAACTATACCCATTCGAACGCAAAAAAAATTTTTGAAATCGGTCCAGCCGTCTCCGAGTTACGAGGTAACATACATTAAAAAAAAAAAAAAAAAAAAAAAAAAAGTTCAAGACGAATTGTAAACCTCCTTTTTTTTGAAGTCGGTTAAAAATGGGATGGGTCCGCCTGCTTGTCACTTTTAAAAATAAAAATGTGCTTGTTTCTTACACTTCAGTTGAGCAGTCGGGTTTTTTAGATTTTTTAAATAAGTTCTTTTTTCAACTTTTTAGTTAAAATATTAATTAACAATTTTTTAGTTTTCCCGGTCGTGTCACATTGGCACTCCACCGGATTCAGTGAGTCCATATTTTTAAACTTTCTCATTGTGTTATTTTGCTAATATTACACTAATGATAAACATGATATACCTTTTTGAAATCCTTATGTTAAGCCCTTTAATTTGATACCCATATTGTAGTATTTGAAAAAAAAAATTTTTTCTTCACCATTTATCATGGCTTCGCACAGCCGCCATGTTAAATTTTTTTAAATGTCACCTATCTAAGAACACTCGGGCTGTTAAGACAAATTTAACGATACCTCAATTGTGCGAATCCGTTCAGCGGTTCTGGAGATTTGAGGTAATAAAGAATATTACAAACATACATACATACATACATACATACATACAAGATACGCGCGAAAAACATAACCCTTCCTTTGCAGTCGGGTAAAAAGGAGGAGGTTCTCAATTCGGATGTTTGTATTTTTTATTTATGTTTGTCCAGGCATAACTCCGTCGCTTGCCAACCAATTAGAAAAATGTTTTTTTGGAAAGTTTATACTTCCCAAATTGTCCCTTGAAAATTTTATCGAAATCGGACAAACCGTTTCTGAAAAAATCAACAAATGTCTAAAAAAAATCTACATTTTCTTTTCGTTTACTCTGCATTGCGTTTTTTGTTCGCGCATAACTCCGTCAAATTTACGAACCGATTTGGAAGTCTTTTTAAACCGACTTCAAAAAAAGGAGGAGGTTCTCAGTTCGTCTTAAAACCTTTTTTCTGTTTTTTTTATGTATGTTACCTCATATCTCAAAGACGGCTGGACCGATTTGGAAAATTCTTTTTTAGTTTGAAAGGGTATACTTTCTAGTTGGTCCCATTGTCATCACGTTAGGATTTGATGATGGAATCATGGAGAAATCGAGGGAACTCTTTAAATATTATAAGCACACCTATAGCGTTTTGGGTATTTCTTATAGTAACTTGTGCAGTTGCTCTCGAAAAGCACCATTTGGGGAAGTGGAACTGATGATGAAAACCACAGATAGCCACCGAAACTACTCAATAATAAGTATTTTGTGGATTGCGATTCGATTATTTGAATATGGATGTGAAGCACTTTATGCACGTCACAATGCATATGGTGAAGTAGAGCTGATGGTGAAATACCAGAACTCCTCAAATATTAACGACTCTGCATTGGGAAAAGCAATATTTTGTAAAAGATGATAAGTAGTTGACATTTTGGCTTCTGAAACTAGATTAATTACAAACTGACCCACTAAAGAGCGCGAAAATAAAAACTTTTTTGCAAAAACTTAAAATTATTTTTGGCTTTGTAGTGTTTTGATATGGAAGTCGGTTTTATTTTTTGCAAAAAGGTTTTATAGTAAAAGAAATAAAACGGATTGGTTTTAGTAGTTCCTTAGTATTTCGGAACTATGAATCTTATACCTACGCACTGACAGGGATGTGATAGGCATCATTTTTTTTATCGAGTTTAGGCTCGCGTTTGATCACGGTCTCACCTGATGGTAAGTGATGATGTGGTCAAAGATGGAGCACGCTTACCTAAAAGTAACCTATTCACTCTTGACTTAAAGACCCCTAGGTTATAGCTATCAGGAAACAGACAAGAGAACAACAGACTCCGGCAGAGAATTCCACTCCCTAGCCGTACGCACAATGAAAGTATTCAACATTATTAGTCATCGTTAGTTCTACTCAACTTCAACTAATGAGTACCTATCTTAGAGAAGCATAGTGACCAGTAAGCATTTAGATAGCGAAATTTTGATAGTTTTTTATGACAAGGCAGTTCACTACATGTATGTAGATTTAAGTATTGTGTTTAGTTTTTCGTCATATTTCTCTGTGACTTCTTCAATCCTTGAATTAATTCCTCAGATTTGTATTTAATTACCGTAAACGTGATTTCGTTTCTGACATTGAAAAACCTTCCGTATTAGGGTTTATGGCGTCATTTTATTTGATTGCCATGCTTATTTGTGTAGAAGTTCTTAATTACTTAACTTTTATGGGTCTTTGTTGAAATCAACATGTGATTTCAAGTCCAGCCGGAGGTTTCGGGAATTTTCTTAAGGCGGGGAGGGTCATTTGTTGAATAATCCCCGAAATTATTTACCCACAAAAAAAGACATGAGGACTGACACATTCGTCATGGATTAACCCAATAAATAACACTTTGCCTCACCTTTTACAAAGAGTTCTTGTGCCACTTAATATTGGGGCTATTCCCACATCACACTTGTTACATGATGTTAATAATGTTCCTTGTGTTCCTGAGGGGCTGGGTAAGCCGGTCGTTGCGAAAGGTTTGGTAACTAAATAGCCCCAAGAGGCAAGGGCTATATTGCTGTTTGTTAGGGGCTGTTCCCCATATTGTAACGGAGAGAGCGTTTCGCAATACCACGATCAAAACGGCCTTCTTTACAGTCGAACTTATATTAAACTAGCTTCTGCCTGCGACTTCGTTCGCGTGGGAGGGCTATTCGCATGCCAAATTTCATCTAAATCGATTCAGCGGTTTAGGCGTGAAAAGGTAACACACAGACAAAAAGAGTTACTTTCACATTTATAATATTAGTATGGATGTATGTGTCATTCGATATCGGTTTTTCCACACATTACAAAATCATAATGTTCCTTGTCCATGCCCTACCAACTAGATATACCTACATTATGTAGACTTCGTTTTTGTAGACTTCGTTTTCAATCAAGCCAAGCGAAAGTAGTCGATACCCCTACTACTGTTTTTCTATTCCACAATCACTTACAAAAAATAATCTTTTGTCCGAAAGTACCAGGACATTATAAAAAACAGAAGGTTAATCATAATGTACAAAAACCATACACACTAGTAGGTTATTGAAGCAGATAAATAACCAGCAAAAAAAAAAGAAACAAACGAAAAGTACCAGGCGAACATAGAAAGCAGAAGCTAACCTTCATTACAACATAGTTCTGAACAGTTCAAAGTCGTAACGCAGCTACTAGCTAGTGGCTGCTAACAATAAACACAATGAAAAGAAAGCATCCACGGTCATTAACTCCAATTACCAAAGAACGTGTCCACACTTGAGCTTTGGACAATTAATTAGGCCTGTTAGAGGTATGTGTCTAATTTGTCACATGATTACAACAGATGGCTTTTGTTACAATCAATTTCAAATACAGCTTGCATAGAAATTTTTTGATCCGCGAAATTTTTCTTACTCGCATTTTTGGAAATAAGCGACAAAGGAGCAGGTTCACAAATATCAGAAGATTGATATATTGTAACGGATTTGTATTCTTTTGCGAGCCGAAATAAAGAGATTATTTATACACTGGAGCATGACTCCCGAAGAAGGTAATTACAGTGGCTACTGAATGCATCTGTTGTGCTACTACAGAGTGTTCGACGGTCCATTTGGTGTCAAAATCCTTAAGAAGACAAGCCATAATAATTCTAAATTATAATTTAATATACACACAGTAGAACAGTCCATATCGACGGTTAAAGGAAATAGGGTATAAGCGACAAAAAAGAAATGTTTAGGAGAGCCATTCAAAGTTTAGAATTTTAGAAAATTGATGTAGTTTTTTATTAAAACATCAGACAGTTGAATAAGTGTTATAGTAAAAGATGGATAAGGTACTTTTCACAGTGGTTGTATAAAAGATAATAGAACACAAGTAACAGTCGGCTTTTAAAACAATACCAGTCCAAAAAACTTTTTACCAAAAAATTAAACCGACTCCCAATAAAAACTTTTTACCAAAAAATTAAACCGACTCCCAAAAACACTGCAAAGTGAAAAATAACTTTAATTTCGGTAGTCGGTGTCTTTAGTTTTGTATTTTCGTTTTTGGCACCGACTTCCGAAATTAAAGTTATTTTTCACTTTGCAGTGTTTTTGGGAGTCGGTTTAATTTTTTGGTAAAAAGTTTTTATTTCACTCTTTTTAGTTGGTCGATTTTTAATTTACCTAGTTAAAAGAGCCTAAATGTCAACTACTTATAACCTTTTACAAAATATTGCTTTTCCCAATGCTGGGCCGTTAATTTTTGAGGAGTTCTCCTGGTACTTCACCATCAGCTCTACATCACCATATGCATTGTAACGAATATAAAGTGCTTAACATCCATATTCAAGTATTCGAATCGCAATCCACTAAATACTTATTATTGAGTAGGTTCGGCGGCCATCTGTGGTCTTCATCATCAGTTCCACTTCCCCAAATGGTATTTTTTGAGAACAACTGCACAAGTTACTATAAGAAATACCCAAAACGCCATAGGTGTGCCTATAATATTTGAAGAGTTCCCTCGATTTCTCCAGGATCCCATCATCAGATCCTGACCTGGTGACAATTGGACCAATTTCGAAGTATACCCTTTCAAACAAAAAAAGAATTTCCCAAATCGGTTCAGCCGTCTTCGAGTAATCGGTGATCATACATAAAAAAAAAAAGAGAAAAAAATAAATATACGCGTCGAATTGATAACCTCCTCTTTTGGTCGTCGGTTGAAAAACACTGCAAAGTGAAAAATAACTTTAATTTCGGTAGTCGGTGTCTTTAGTTTTGTATTTTCGTTTTTGGCACCGACTTCCGAAATTAAAGTTATTTTTCACTTTGCAGTGTTTTTTGGGAGTCGGTTTAATTTTTTGGTAAAAAGTTTTTATTTCACTCTTTTTAGTTGGTTTATTTTTAATTTACCTAGTTACAAGAGCCTAAATGTCAACTACTTATAACCTTTTACAAAATATTTCTTTTCCCAATGCTGGGCCGTTAATTGTTGAGGAGTTCTCCTGGTACTTCACCATCAGCTCTACATCACCATATGCATTGTGACGAGCATAAAGTGCTTAACATCCATATTCAAGTAATCGAATCGCAATCCACTCAATACTTATTATTGAGTAGTTTCGGCGTCCATCTGTGGTCTTCATCATCAGTTCCACTTCCTCAAATGGTACTTTTTGAGAGCAACTGCACAAGTTACTATAATAAATACCCAAAACGTCATAGGTGTGTCTATAATATTTGAAGAGTTCCCTCAATTTCTCCAGGATCCCATCATCAGATCCTGACGTTTATGAAAATGGGACCAATTTCGAAGTATACCCTTTCAATCAAAAAAAGAATTTTCCAAATCGGTTCAGCCGTCTTCGAGTAACCGATGATCATACATAAAAAAAAAAAAAATACACTCGTCGAATTGATAACCTCCTCTTTTTGTCGTCGGTTGAAAATGTCGCTTATACCCTATTTCCTTTTAACCGTCGATATCATTACAACAGCTCCCAAGTCCCAAGGCCGTCTGAGGTCAAATCACAGCATGCGGTAGACTGGTTTAAAATACGCACATTTAAACGTTATAACCACCTTTAATGTCTTATTTATAACAAGTTTGCAAGTTCTAGTTTCTTCTTTTTTATTTAAAGCTACTACCTACGTATTGATATTATTGTATCAGCCACGCTATCTCTTCATCACCCGTAGATAGGGTTGCCATCACCAAATTTGCCGGCCCCAGACAAAGACTTATAAAACCCCGGACATTTGGGTAAAATCTCAGTTTTTCCCCGGACACCGTAGAAAAATATATTTTTGAACTTGAAACTAAAAACAACGATGTTTAATTATGGTTTTTATTTACTGATAAAGTGATAACATTGTAGAGCTTTAGAATTTTTTTAATAACAGTCTCTTCCTTTTCATTTAATCGTAACATAAACAATAAGATGAAATACCATAGGAAAACAATAATAGAGATAGTGCTTTTTGGTACCCGTAAGACCAATTTGTGTCCGGGACCATTTACCAGGACGCTTATTGGGAAAATCCCCCCGGACGCCCCTGGACGCTCTCCAAACTAGGACAAATCCGGGAAAACCCGGACGGATGGCAACCCTACCCGTAGATAATGCCTAAGGTAAAAAAGTAGGGTATTTTCATAAAATTGCGGCTCCCGCTATGGATGGAACGTAAGGGAGTGTCCGCCAACCCATCCTATTCCTTCAATAGCCCTTACTTTACGGGGCCGAATTATCTCGATAGAACATTCCCGCAGCCTACGTTTCTACAAATTTTAATTTTAATAAATAAACATTTACTTAGTTTAAATACTGATTAAATGTTGCTTTAATCTAATAAATACTTTATTTCGCATATATGGTTCTAAAGATTTTATGATTACATGTATTTATAAAGAATGTCGCTATAACAAAGCGCTAAAGTTCAAAGCTTTATTTCTCAGAAACTATACCAGTTTCACAGAAAAAGTTTCAATTAAGTTATGTTATAAACTTAGACTGGATTGTAAAAAGCTAGTTTGCAAAGAGATTTGGTGACATTCTTATCTTTTATGCGACTTCGTAGATACGAACACCGGTATTCTTTTAGGGTTCTTGATACCGCTAAAACATCATCATTTTAATGATCTTGAAAACTTGTGTAGTTGTGAAACCCAAGAGAGGGTTTTAACCAAAGCTTCAATTAACAATACCGCCTTCGCATGTATACTATTATCTATACTAATATTAGTTATAATGAAAAAAACTTTTGTTTGTTTTTTTAAACGCGCTAATTTCCAAAAGTACTATGTGGATTTGGATGAGATTTGGTATGAAAGTAGGTTGAAGCTTGAGGAGTACTAGGAGGGTTTCATATCCCGTGGACTTTATCAGGATATAAAACCCTCCTAGTAGTCCTCAAGCTTCAACCTACTTTCATACCAAATCTCATTTAAATCCACATAAGTAGTACTTTTGAAAATTAGATAAAGTATACGGATGAACAAAAACCCCAAAATAAAAAATATAAAGATATAAAAAGAAAAGTCCACGGGAGCGAAGCCCCAAGCAAATTTTCCGAGTTTTATATAGGGACTAGCAAGTCCCTACATAAAACTCGGAAAATTTGCTTTAATTAAAACGTTTATTTGAGAGTTGAGACTTTAATCTGAAGTACCAAATTCAAAGACAAATAATACAAACCGTTCAAACTATCCGTCTTTCGGTTTCTCCCATCGTAACAGTTAACACATAGTATTGCGCGACAAAATAGGAAAAGGCACACGTTATATCCTAGACAGTTCCTTTAGTTTCTCTCTTCTTTTTTATTAAACATAACGAGCAATGTGGGTAGAACTCACATCACTAGCAATCTTGTTAACCCTTCCAACTAAGCTAAATACACTTATGTCTGGAATGGGTTCAAGCAATAATGTAATGGGTTCAGTTTGAACCTGTGACCTCTCCATTACAAATATGTACATATCTTTTTCCGAAGGCGAAGCCGCGGCCAAAAAGTTGGTGTAAACTTAAATATCTTGGTTTCAGTTTCCAGAAGACGAAGGACATGATAACAAAGTGACAAACGATGTTAAAGAAACAAAAAACAAGCGCGAGATGAGAAGCCGCTGATACATATAAAGTAATTTCTGCTTTTTAATTCACCATAAAACCAGTACTCAATGATAGATAGCCTACTTTATCGAAACCTATTTATCATTTAACGAAGGAAAGGTGGATAAAATTATATTAATGGCAAATAGCTTGCAAAAGTAGTATTTAAGTTGTTACGAACATATACTTCATCTATTAAACAGAACATTGGCATTTGTTCTGTTTCTGTCTTCATATTTCCTTCATTTATTATGTACCTACATAAAGAGACAAAATAATTCTGCATTGACGATGTAATTCATCATTTTTGTGGGCCGTTCTCTCAATGTATGACTTGGCTTTCCGCCAGTACACTTTCCTTCAGAAATACTTAGTTTACCGCTTTTTTACGCAACCGAGATCGTAAAATCGATACAAGAAATTGAGACATTTTTTAAGACAAGATCTCAAGCCAAGATACGACGCGGACGTTAAAATGAATAAAAACCATTGACATAAACGAAAATATAAAATAGTCACCAAATATGGAGAAAACTTGAGCTGAAATCGGATGACAAACAATGGCGCCATATTATAATAAAAGTAATAGACAAGTTCCGTTGATGAGTTTATTTCAAAATTCGAACCACGCTTTCGCGCGCTATTCGGCCCATGCGCGTAGAGTAATCCACCAATCTCGCCCTGCGATCGCAGGTCGACGGCCGTTCGGTACAACTGACCGATGTCCGGTATAACTCCGGTCACGGTCCCGTCTTGACATTGCATGTTCCTTTTATGAAATGTTAATGAGCCGGCGTTTTAATCGATATAATCTGAATCGATTGAATATTATGAGTTAGTCATTTATTCTTTCTGATTATTTTTTTTTTTGGATAAGAAAGAATTTTTCGTGCGTTACGTAAAATAATGCCAAAATTAATCTACCTACTATTCTTATAGACACGCCACAGGTGACGCAGTACTTGAATGATTGATTACTGCGCTGAATGTCGCGTGTTCAATTTCAGTTCGCAGGAGAATTTCTTGTTGTCTGCCAGGATTATATTCTAACGAGATACCGTGGCTCTAGAACGCAAGGGCAACTGGAGTAGGTTGGGTTTTTAGTGAGTAGAAGTCTGAAACTCTCTTCCGCTCCACGCACAGCGAGAGGAGTCATTTGACGATTTTCCCACCCAGAAAAAAAGGAGAATTTCTTATGTATATGGAGCATAGTTAAAAAGCAATCACTGAACCAATTTTGGTTAAAGACATTATATTCTGTACTTAAAATAAAGAAACCATCTTTACTATAAAGGAATCAAATCAGTTTGTCCTAAATCAAATAATATCCCAATCAGTAGCCTATGAAGAAGTTATACCTAACTAAAAACAGAAGAAGTCATACCTAACTAAATACGTGACCATTACACTAATCAGCACCCATTACAAATATTTATAAATAACACACACGCAATGCTAGTGTATTGCATGTGTGTTTACTTCACGTATGAATTGATTTATTATCATTGCATTATCAATGTGACTTAATCAGCGTGCGTTCTATTAAAATACACTTTATCATATTTCCACTGACCTAATTTATCATAAGAAATCATTTCTTTCGCCAGAACATTGCAGATTATATTGATAATTATATAAGATGTCTGAAATCTTAAAAAAGGAGTTAAATTGTATGTTATCTTCTCTTGAATCAGTAAATGTGTAAAGCAAAAATTATAAAGGAAATTACGCGAGCGGATGAGTATGAGATTTGTCTCAGGTAAAGTTTATATGGAGATGGAAAGCAGAAAGAATATCCTATCCTATCCTACTAATCCTACTATCCTACTAATCCCACTTCCTACTAATATTATAAATGCGAAAGTTTGTGAGGATGGATGGATGTTTGTTACTCTTTCACGCAAAAACTACTGAACGGATCTGAATGATATTTGGTAAGTAGATAGTTGGCAGCCTGGAATAACACATAGGCTACTTTTTATCCCGAAATTTCCACGGGATCGGGATTTACGCGGGAAAACCTTCCTACGCGTACGAAATCGCGGGTAGAAGCTAGTATTCTATATAATAAAAAACTTTTTAACAAAAAATAGTACCGACTTCCATATAAAAACACTACAAAGGCAAAAATAACTTTAATTTCGGAAGGCGGTGTCAAAAACGAAAATATATACAAAACTAAAGACACCGCCTTCCGAAATTTAAGTTATTTTTGCCTTTGTAGTGTTTTTATATGGAAGTCGGTTCTATTTTTTGTTAAAAAGTTTTTTTTCACGCTTTTTAGTGGGTCGGTTTATAATTTATCTAGTTACAAAAGCCATAATGTCAACAACTTATCACCTTTTACAAAATATTGCTTTTCCCGATGCATAGCCGTTAATTTTTGAGGAGTTCTCCTGGTACTTGACCATCAGCTCTATATCACCATATGTATTGTGACGAGCATAAAGTGTTTAACATCCGTACTCAAGTAATCGAATCGCAATCCACGAAATACTTATTATTGAGGAGTTTCAGTAGCCATCTGCAGTGGCGGTACCTTCATATAAGCCCAAAAGCCCATGCATGCCCAAGCATGCCTTACTAAAAAATGCTCGATAGAGAATCAATGTCAAACCCGAACTATTTAAAAGTTCGCGCGCTTAATTCTTATCAAAATAACACAATGAATCTACTAAACTACTACGCATCGCGATTGTTCGCGCGCAGAGTTTCGCATTTGTAGCATCTAATGATCTACATATTGCTATCTCGCTTACACGCACCGGCTTTTACCGGGCTTTCAAATACTATATCTGTCACTTTCGCACTTATAGCGATGTGCCGTATAACGAGTTAGGCCTTAGGCATAGAACAAATCAATCACTATGGCAGATATAAGCAGGGCATTCGTATGAAGTTGCATGCGTATGCGTGACCTTGTCAGCTTGCCAACTCTGCAGTGTTGCCGTTTTAGCCACACGTTGAAAGATCTTGGAGATTTTTAACGTGTTTGGAAACTTTTTTAACATTTATCAACAATAAAAACTAGCGACTTTTAAAATAACGAAATTAAATACAGTCAAAACCGTTTACAACAACATCATTTAGAACAACATACCGGTTATATAGACCAAAATCATAGGTACAAAATACTTTGTACCTTGAAAACATCACCGGTTATTACGACTATCGGTTTTTACAACCAAATATGAGTGGTCCCTTGGATGTTGTTATAACAGATTTTGACTGTATTCAAGCAATATCTTAAAAATAAAAAAAAATTAGGTAGATTTTTCATATACCTGGCGACTTTTTTTGCCTAAATGACAACACTTGAGTACTTCCCGACATCTTAGAGTGCAACTAACTTCACTTCAGTTTCATTTGCTTGAGTTAAAGAAAAAAGCTGTTAAAGTTTTCTGTGTTTTCTAAGATTTTCTCAGTGATACAATTGTTTTGGTGATTTACCTACAACAATGGAGGTAATTGTACCTTGTGAGGATTTAAAATGCGTTCAAGTTTTGATTGGCGAAGATAAGGTAAAATCTTTAAACTTTGCTCAGAAAAAACAGTTAATTTCTTCATTAAAACCGACGCCTAATCTGTGTATTTCTCAGACTAGTAAATCGCATAAACGAAAATTTAATAGATCAGTGTATAAAACTAGTTGTAACACGTTGTAAAATAACTCGGCTCCTCGTTTGAGACGCAACGTACGCTGTGCAAAAACGGAATACAGACGACTTTTTGTAGAAGTAATTGATAACATTAATACCGAAATTACTGACCGATATTCTGAAATTTATAAATTAAAGATCTTCCAACTGCTCAACAACAAAAAATTTGACAATTATCACTCACATTTTCCTACAGAGGAATTAGATTCATTATTTGACATTTATGCAAACTATTTCGACAAACAAATATTAAAAAGCCAATTGATTTGCTTGTATTCTAGTCCTGATCTGAAAGATCGTAATGTTTTCGAATTAATTGATTTCATTCATGAGAATAAATAACCACGAAGATGCCTTTCCCGAGCTGTTAAAGTTAGCGTATCTTGTTGTAACTATTCCGGCTACAAGTTCTTCCGCGGAACGTGCTTTTTCGTCTCTTAAACGTATCCATACCTATCTGAGAAATACACAAGGTCAAGAGCGTCTTTCCGAATTATCAATGATAGCTATTGAAAAACAGTTGGTGGTAGAATTAAAACGATCACCAACATTTTACTCTGATGTAATTAAATCATTTCTTAAGAAAGATAGACGATTCCAATTAGAATATAAATAATTTATTTAAATTCCTTATTACATTCTATCTGGCTATTTTTTAACTTTCGTTTTGTAACTTTTTGTTTTGTTTTTTTTTTTTTTTTGTCTGTAACCTGGGTTCTGTTACGAAGGAAGCAACTACTTACCATAACTTTGTTCCCTCAAGCAATGAAGCAAACCAAACCAAACGGCTTTTTTCAAAGCCACCGGAGGTATGCAATTGCTGATATGTTTATTATATTCAATCTAGCACTAGCATGCCTTCAGTGTGCTTTGGTTACCTCATTCACCGCGCACGACAAGCAAGAGTGAAATTGAAGAAAGAAGAGGAAAGAAGAAGATGGATGAATTCACTTTTAATTTATTGTACCTAACCAGTAGTTTATGAGAAAATTGCGATGATACATACGTAGGTACCTACATACTCAGTCGAAAACTGAACTTTCTTTTTTTGAAATCGGTTAAAATTTTATTGGGCTTGCGTTATTTTGAAACCCTAGGCACGCCACTGGCCATCTGTGGTCTTCATCATCAGTTCAACTTCCCCAAATGGTACTTTTCGGAAGCAACTGCTCAAGGTACTATAAGAAATACCCAAAACGCTATAGGTGTGCCTATAATATTTGAAGAGTTCCCTCGATTTCTCCAGGATCCCATCATCAGATCCTGATTTCGTAATAATGGGACCAACTAGAAAGTATACTCATTCAAACGCAAAAAGAATTTTTCAAATCGGTCCAGCCGTCTCCGAGTTATGAGGTAACATAAATTAAAAAAAAAAAAAAAAAGTTCAAGACGAATTGTAAACCTCCTTTTTTTGAAGTCGGTTAAAAATGAATCGCTAAATGTGTTGCTAAGCGCAAAACACGAAAACGGCTGGACCGATTTGGCCGATTCTTTTTTTGTTGTGTTTGGTTTTGTCAGGAAAGGGTTATTACAAAAAAAAAGTAGGAAAGGTCTCAAGGGTAGGGGTAGGGTTGGGTAGAGGTAGGGTAGGGGTAGGGTACGGTACGGTTGGGTAGGGTAGGGGTAGGGTACGGTACGGTTGGGTAGGGTAGGGGTAGGGTAGGGGTAGGGTAGGGGTAGGGTAGGGGTAGGGTAGGGGTAGGGTAGGGGTAGGGTAGGGGTAGGGTAGGGGTAGGGTAGGGGTAGGGTAGGGGTAGGGTATTGGTAGGGTAGGGTTAGTGTAGGGTTTGGGTAGGGTAGGGGTAGAGTAAGGTATGGGTAGGGTATCGGTGGGATAAGGGTAGTGGTATCGGTTGGGTAGGGGTAGGATACCACGCGAACGAAGTCGTGGCGAGTCAGCTAGTTCTTTATATTTTAATGGAATACGGCTGCATTTCGACCCCTCGCGTTTGTATATTTTTATGTTTTCTTCGCTGACTGATCGACGCAGTCGATCCACGACATTCAGATAGAAAGTAGCTGAAACCCTATACCACCTAGTCCTTGCTAATTAAAATATATGTACTCATTTTTAATCTGTTGTGAATGTAAATGTCCAATGGTATTTTGACGTAGATCTGTTCGTTATCCAGCTTGATGGAGGTGTGTCTCGTTTGGACGGAAACGCAAAGAGCAATCAACACTAGGGGCCTGAGAGAGCCATTGCCTGCCGGGATTGCGGAAATATTTTAACGAGATACCGCGACCGCAGAACGCAATGGAAACTGAAGGAAGAGGGTGGGTGGGTCACTACCTTCCGCTACACACAGATCGGGAGGTATCATTTGACGATTAAACCGATAAAAATAATTGTGTTGCTTGCTATGAGCGTACCTTGCTGTGAATGTAAACGGAAACGTCTCTCATTCAGCACACCAACGTTCCATAGGCCTCTCTCACTACTTGCACCCACCGCGTTCTAGAAAATGTCGTCTGTTTACCCCAATCCCGACTATGTTGTGGTCAGCTTCTAGTCTAACACTAAAAAACTATCCCGATTATTAGTGTAGCGGAGCGTATATATCTGACCTCCACAACCCAGGAGTTGGGTAAAACGATAACGGTTGGCTACATTGATGTCCGATTTTCTAGTCTCTGACTACCCATACCGACCCGTAAAGATATACAAAGACAGCCGGGACCAATGGCTTAACGAGCTTCCCGAAGAATAGACGAATCTCGATATATTAAGACGCTCACCCATCCATGAACCGAATATGTATTGCTTAACTTTGAAGATCAACCCGTGCGCTTGTTAGTTTTAAGCCTGCAATACATGTTGGCCGAGCGTACGCCAACGCGAGCGTTGCCAAATAGGTACAGGGCAAGAAATAATGTCCACACGTTCGTCAAGTTTGTCGAACGCCAATGCAGATGACCAACGTAGAAGAGGGTCTGTAGAGCTGCCCACACGTTGGCCGAGCGCCTTTGATTTGTGACCAAAAACCTACACCGATCCGAAGTGAGGCAAGTGATCACGAGCAATGGCGAGCGAAGACAAGTTGCACCAAATGAGCTCTATACACGTTGGCGCTGGCCTCCACTCGGCCAACTAGGCAAGTGACACCGAGCGATAGCAAGACAAGGCAAATATACCGTCTACATGTTGGTATTGGCCTTTACTCGACAACGCTCGGCTGTTGGCCGAGCGTTGTCGAGTAAAGTGTATGGCTTTAGAAGAGATAGCGCAGTAAATTCTTAACTCCTCTTACGAAATTCAAGAGTGCAGTAATTTATTCTCACAGCACAAGATCCCAATATCTAATTATCTCCAACGTACACGATACGTTACACGCGCTGACTCCAAGTTAGAAAGTGTTACGCTTCAAAAACTCTTATATTCGTGATATGAGGCCATTATGAACGGCATGTAAATAGTGTTTATGTATTGACATGCCGATTATTGATTAAGTATTAGTTTTCGCGCGTCGGCCACACGTTATTGAAAGCGAAAATGGTTTGATGACATCGATTTGTATGGAGATTATTTAAATTGAGTACTTGTGAGCATTATTTAGTATCAGTATTCAACTTAACAAACAACAGAAAGAAAGAGTTTTCATTTTAGGTAGGTACCAGCTGATTTATTTTAGTAATAGCTAAACTTTAATTGATTACAATTAAAAACATTCCATTTAGTCTTTTGTTTTAAAGCTCAATATCAGGGGTAAAAGTTTTAAAACTGACACGGTGATTATAAGTATCATTAGAACTTATAACGGGATGTTTAGTAACTAGTTATACTTACATGGTGAAATCCCGTTTAAGTTACAATATCAGATGTTCATGTAATGTCTTGTGTATTATGTCAGTTCTTCTTAATACTACTTGGAAATACTGTTGAGAAATATTTATTTAATAAGATTAATACGAATGAAAATCAATCTATACTATCATATCCAATATTATGAATGTAAAATTTATGATGTTTTTTTTTTATTGATAATGGGCTCGCGTTCATTTCACCTGATAATAAGAAATTATGTTGCCGAAGATGAAGCAGGCTTACCTAGAAAGTAACCTATTCACTCCCTTCACTTATTCACTTCTTCCCTTATTTATATATTAAATGTGTTTAAAAGCCATAATATTATAATCACGGTATGCGTAATAAAACGGAAGCTTGTCTGGCAGTCGTAAATTAAAACGCTTATTCACTGCAAACATAAAAGGTTGACCGGTAGTGCGAAAGACCAGACCATTATATTCATTAAGCCATTTTATCATTCATTTATTGGCCTAGCTAAGTGCCTCTTTCCGTAATAAATCGTCAAAGATTGATGGATGCCAGAGGTTACTTTTCAACCGACGACCAAAAGAGGAGGTTATCAATTCGACGCGTATATATATATATATTTTTTTTAATGTATGGTCACCGAGTACTCGAAGACGGCTGAACCGATTTGGAAAATTCTTTTTTTGTTTGATAGGGTATACTTTGAAGTTGGTACCATTTGTCACCAAGTCAGGATCTGATGATGGGATCTTGGAGAAATCGAGGGAACTCTTCAAATATTATAGGCACACCTATGGCGTTTTGGGTATTTCTTATAGTAAATTGTGCAGTTGCTCTCAAAAAGTACCATTTGGGGAAGTGGAACTGATGATGAAGACCACAGATGGCCGCCGAAACTACTCAATAATAAGTATTTCGTGGATTGCGATTCGATTACTTGAATATGGATATTAAGCACTTGGTGCTCGTCACAATGCATATGGTGATGTATAGCTGATGGTGAAGTACCAGGAGAACTCCTCAAAAATTAACGGCCCAGTATTGGGAAAAGCAATATTTTGTAAAATGTTATAAGTAGTTGACATTTAGGCTCTTGTAACTAGGTAAATTAAAAATCAACCAACTAAAAAGAGTGAAATAAAAACTTTTTACCAAAAAATTAAACCGACTCCCAAAAAACACTGCAAAGTGAAAAATAACTTTAATTTCGGAAGTCGGTGCCAAAAACGAAAATACAAAACTAAAGACACCGACTACCGAAATTAAAGTTATTTTTCACTTTGCAGTGTTTTTTGGGAGTCGGTTTAATTTTTTGGTAAAAAGTTTTTTCATTCGCACTATGCTATGTGAAACGATTCACAATTCGGGTCGATCTTCAAAGTAGCAACGCTTGCCGATATGGTCCGTGGATGAATAACCATAATGATCGCAACATATCGCAAATCTTGTGATAGGGGTCGAACCCGACTCATTACACTCTTGCCGTGAACCCACTCCAGACAAACACATTTTAGCTTATTTGGAAGGGTTAACAAGATTTGCTAGTAATGTGAATTCTACCCGAAATAAAGATTTCTCCGTGCATCGGAGAACACGTTAAGCTATTGGTCCTGGGTTAGGGTTGCAAGATCAAAATATCGAAAATCCGGATTAAATGAAAATTCCTGACATTCTTTAATTTGAAATAAAACCATTTCTTTTATCTTTCACTCTTTCATTCAATTGTAGAAATTCCGGACGGTTTAGGATTCCCTCCGCATTCCGAACAAAGACCTATATTACCGGACATGCCCGGAAAATTCCGGTCGTATGGCAACCCTATCCTGCGTCCTTTTTGACGTCTTTGACAATCGTTACGGGTAGTCCGAAGTCAGATAATCTGAGATTATTCTTGCCAAGGGGTACTTCTGTGTTCTGGAGGTCAAATAGGCAGTCGCCCCATGTATGTAAATCACTAGTGCTCCGGTTAGAATGGAAGTCGGTTAAGCAGATTGATATATTAATATTGGATGAAGTGTGATATTAATCAGGGATGGGCCGAAATTCGGTTCACATTCGGTTCAACCGAATTTCGGCAGCTTGAACCGAACTTCGGCATTCGGCCGAAATTCAGTTCAGATGCCGAACATTCGGCACAAGAAAAATAATACTTACTTGCACTATTTTGACTAAAATTTTATAGAATTAGAATAGCATTACTGTTATAAAATTATGTCTTTTACTCACTCATGGTCATTTATTTTAGTTACGAACACGGTAAATGTAAATCTTAAATTGCCTAATTAATTTGACATAATAATTAGACATACTATTACAAAAATTAAATAAACTTATTATTCTTTTAACAAACATCTGGATTACAGTTCGTAAATTGAATAAAAAAATCACGTTTTTGATTCACAAACTAAACATTCATTAACTAAAGGGTACTTATTTTTCAAATTAACAAACTTTTCTCATCTATCTACTCACCCGTATTTAAAATTTACTAGAGGCAGGCTATGGTGCAAAAACACCAAAAACTCTGCCTTATCTGGCAGAAGTTTGTTACGTTTTTTTTTTTTCGTATACGTTTCCTGCCTCCGATAAAAGTTGCTCAGAACATACAGACTACAGAGCTTCCAGGAGACGATAAATATATTCGAGATTGAAGTAAATGCGTAAACAAGTCACGATGTGTCGCTCTCGAGAAAGCGCGCGAAATTGAACCGAAATTCGGCCGAAATTTTCATTTTAACCGAATGTTCGGCCGAAGTTCGGATTCGGTTCAAACTACATTCGGCCCATCTCTAATATTAATATAACTTAAGACTTAAAACAAACAACAATATCCTATATGTATGATATGAAACAATACACGTATTTCGTTTATATAGTGAGTCATCCAAATGTGTTAATTTATTTAGTATGTATTCAGTTCTTCATGGAAGATTACAGTATAAGTTTATACAGTCTTTCAGTCAATGACCTCTTTATGTGGGTTCTCTGACGCCATAGTTTTACGTCATCTTCTAGTCGTCTAGAATACTAGTCGCAGTAACGTTAGATATTGACGTTAAACAGCACCTATCGATGGCAAAATGCTTCAAACGTGACCTTATTGACGACCACGAGGATATTTAATAGCTGATGAGAAAGTAAGACTGAGATATTCGGTCTAATAAATAATGATTTTGTTTCAATTCTCATCGTTATTATGGTAATCGACTTTAGTAGAAATTCGATCTGTAAGTTAACTTTGAATCATTTATCATAGTGTTACTTTTCCCTACTGTGGAAATCGAGTCCAGCCGTATTATAGAACAATCAGCAATAAATATCGTTCTCAAGTAGATTTGTGACATGATTTGTACCACACTGCATCTAAACAACCAACTAACTTCCAATATTATTTTTCATAACAATTTATATTTGTATAACTTCTGCCGGCGGCTTCGTTCGTGTAAACAAGTTTTAAAAATGTATATTTGCCTATGTCACTCTTTGATAACGTAGCATTAAACCGGTGAAAGTATTAAAAAAATGAGATGGGTAGTTGTGACGATAAAGTCCTATATACAACGTGTAACAGAATAAACGCAATTCCTGAAAGTAGTTGGTTCAGAATCGGCTTCTGAATCGATTTCCGTCATAAAAAATAGGTGTTAAATGATGGAAAAATCTTTCATTTATCTTAAAATGGAAACACAGTATGATGACAAATTAATACAATCCTTAATTCAAGGAAATGCGCTCGTGTGCGTGTCGGCCGCTCATATTGTATGATGCACATACGGTTTGCGAATAGTAAGGATAACTATATTATAAAAAATAAAAAATGTCTAGGTTTGTCTTAAATTTATTTAGTTACAAATGTTGTTTTAGACTGATAATTTAATACTCTAATTGGGGTGTCTGAGGTATTGCGCTTTATCTGTTACACCTTGTATATGTTACCGGCCAAACCCGATTTCAGGACAAACTAGTTTTGCCTAGGCTAAACTAGTTCTTCCTAAACGCAATAGGATTAACTAGTATAGCCTAGTCCAAACTAATTTGTCCTAAGCCCTATAGGATAAACTAGTTTAGCCTAGGCCAAACTAGTTGATCCTGATATAAATACGCACACTCTAGGATAAACTATTATGGCCTAGTCTAAACATTATAGTATATCTAGAAAGTAAATATAAATAGATAAACTGAATAGAATACACGGAGTATTTTATTTAGTTTATCTATATATATAATTTTTTTGAAAAAGTAATAATTTTTATTAAAACGATAATGTTTCGCCGTTAAAAGTTATGGATAATTGGTAATACAAACAATCATACTATAACAAATAATAAGTGTTTTTTTTAATAGAAGCAATAATAATATCTCAATGATTAAAATTGTTATTTATTTTTACATGGTGTGCTTTGGTGGCACTTAGAATTGCAGAGTATCGTTGCCTTCTTGCACTGGCATCTGTTTGTGGATCAGTTTTTATTGCAGCTGCATCTCATAAAACCTTGGCCTGATCCAACTAAATGTTTAACTGATATCAAATGGTAAGCCACCTCTGTCGCTCTCTTAGATTGTAAAGCGCGTAGCAGAACAATTTTGTTAGATGGTCTTGGTAAACCATAATAAATTTAAAATTTCCATCTGGTTGTGTCTGAAAATCGATCAGATCTACTTGGCACCTACTATTCATTTCCAAATGAAGAATGGGCTTAGAGACTAATCCTCTTTTCTTCTTTGTTTTCTTTCGATGACAGACACTACACATAGATACATACAATCTTATCATTTCTTTTGTAATATTGGCATTGTCACGACCACCGTGGCCGACAGCTACATGAGCTGCGCCAATCACATCACAAAGTTCATCGGATGGAAGATAGTTTTTTATATTACCTTCACTTCGTGCAATCAGTTTTTTCACGTCCCCGATTTTTAACACAGCAAATCGTTTAAATCTCCTTTGTTGTAATGGTGTCTTTTTTCAGATTTTTCTGCATCTTCAACTTGTTCAATTATTTCCAAATATTGCTCTGATGATAACGCATTATAATAAGAAGACTTTTTACTTTCGACTCAACAAAATTGGTTTAGACTAGGCCGTACTAGTTTATCCTAGAGTGGGCGTATTTATATCAGGCTCAACGAGTTTGGCCTAGGCTAAACTGGTTTATCCTATCGGGCTTAGGACAAATTAGTTTGAACTAGGCTATACTAGTTAATCCTATCGCGTATAGGAAGAACTAGTTTAGCCTAGGCAAAACTAGTTTGTCCTGAAATCGGGTTTGGCCGGTAACATATACAAACTCACTCACAAAATTTATGAGTATAGAGTATTATAGACAAATCATCATGAGCATATGCTATTCCGTGCAAGTAATTTGTTTGGGGCGTGTCATTGATAAATAATATACTTAAGGGCTACTACCTCAAATGGCTTAGCATGTTCCTCCGTTATTTCGAAAATACTGCAGCAATAATTTTGAAATAAATGTATGGTAAAGTTGAGGATTAATGTTAGGTACTATGTTTGACGAAGGCACGAAAATTTCCATAAAATTTTCTTGATAGCAAAATATTCCAAAGTTACCTCCAAACCGAACAATAAACCGCTGGTATTCAAAAATAACTTCAAATTAGATAATGAAACTTTGCATATTAATTGAACTAACTATAAAGCAGGTCTTATGTTATTTACTTTTTGTAAATTACCATTATTTTCATCGTAAAAAGAAATAAACTAAATTATCGGTGTCTTGGAGTCTTTTCCCTGCCACCCTGTCTCGCTTGCTCACGTGACCGCGGCCAGTAGTGTGCGAACGAGATAGAGTGAGAAGCGCTGAGATAGTATAGGCCCAATTCAGCCTATTACGTTCTGACTGCTGAGACTCAGGCCTTCTCTCTATGAGAGGGAATGTGCCGTAATCTACCACACGAACCCAGTACGGGTTGGTGAATATCCCAAGTCTTCAAAGTTTTGGTCCTAGGACGGTTTGCTCACGATATATTCCTTAGTCCTTACTTGACTTGGAGCAGTGGTGATGGTATAAATTACACTAAGTGATGTGCCTGACCGAGTTCGAATCCACGACCTGAAACTCTCAAGTCAGGCCCGTACTGCTCTCTGAAATAAATCTAATATAATTATATATAAAATATTATGTCGTAGTGTATATGGCACTCCTACGAAACGATTTGATCGATTTTAATGAATTTTATATTTGGTAGGTCTGAGAATAGATCGTAAGCTATCTTTTTTTTACAAAAAATAATATATGGAAAAACCACGTTTGCCGGGCCAGCTATTATAATATAACATCGCGTACACTTATCTTGTTAATTTTGAAACCAAGTTGTGCGCTGCAAATGTATGCATAAGTATCTATTTCTTTACATGAATCTGGAATGATATTCATAAGCAAATGTATGCAATGTTTTTCTCTATCGAGGTAAATAAAAAGAAAGTGCGCTGCGGTGTACGTTGTGGTCACGCTTCAACGTTTCCACGTGATAACACGTCATGTGCTGTTTTCTATGCGTCTTCTCTATTATTGTAAGATGGCTGACATGATTTTATTATTGCGCTGTCTTTGCAAGGCGGTTTTAGTTCAACCTTGGAGTAGTGACGAGGGTGCTCCACAGTCGGAGTGTTAACAAAGAACGTAATTTCGTGGCTTTAAAAAAATATCAATTTTGCATGTATCTTTTTTCTAAATGTCTAGGGTAAAACATAGTAATAGCTCAACATAATTCATATAAAAGCAGCCAGTGTGGAGCATACAAGGTCATGTCCATGGTGCACTGCCATCTGCACCTTCCAGGCTCTGAACGAGGCCAATGAAAGAGCTGTGCAGGTAGCTGCATATTGGCCAAAGATATCTGAGCATCGACTCGATAAAAAGATGTAAAAACAATAATTAATATTATAAAACGTCTATAAGTCGTCACATAATGACCTAACCTAATGACGTAAATGTTAAAAAAATAATTAAAACGCGTAACTGTATGTACAAATGTACATAGAGTACGGCTTCTCCTTTTCAACTGAAGTTCTGTCTTCGTTTGTGATTACTTTCTCAAGAAAAATAACTCCTTTTTCGCTCTTAAATCATAACATGTGTAGCTACGAAGCCTGTCTGTCTGAGGTTCAAAGAGGAAATGGAAACTTGATCCTGAGCACACGCTTTATACGATAAGGATCTTTGCTTTAGATGTTTAGTTATTTTCGTAATTGGTAGGACGTAACTACAAGCAACTTTGACCTCTATGTCAATGGGAGGTAAGACTGTTATGTTCCTAAAATTTGGACACTGGGACTATTTTTAACACCGTCTTAACTCGGAAATTTGGTGTCTGATTAAGCGACACAAACACTTTTATAGTGCGTAAAGCTAGAAAGTGGAATTCCCTGCCGGTCTCCAGTCTGCGCTCTGGACTCGATGGTTGAGCTAAAGTTGAGGTCTGATGTCAACTCCATGCCCAAAAGCTCCAGGCATCGAATACGGGAAGTTTTATCTTGAACATGATTTCACCGCCGGAAACTGTGTTTCCCGATAGCTATAACCTGGGAGTCTTTAAATCAAGAATGAATAGGCTACTTCTATGTCTTCGACCACACCATCGCTTACCATCAGGTGAAATGGTGGTCTAAGCCAAACAATAAATAATACGTTGGTTTTTTTTTTAACGTGGTAAAATTATCAAATAAGTCCTCCCACTCCGGGCAGGGTGGGAGGGACTGTCAGACTTTTACTGACTAAAATCCACGGTGTTCCTTCAATAACCCTTTACATACCGGGGCCACGGTAACGGGATGAGTCCCGCGACCCCGGCGGGCTTCGGCCATCTGCAGAGGGGGCCTCGTCATGTTGCTGACGCTCTTTGAGGCGCGCGTGGAACACGACGCGCCGTCGACCCGGGCATGGTCCATGGTCGGACAGCGAGTTGCCCTTTACTCGCTGTCCGCATGCCCGCGCCTACGGTGGCCGGAGATCGTCGGCCGACGTCCGACGCCGTGGGCGTCTACCACTGCGGCTGGGCTGGAGGGAGGACGCCATCCTCTCCCTCACGCGGCCCGCCTCCTCCTTCGGAAGCATGACTGCTTCGCAGAAGGAGGCGACCGCTTCCCACTCCCTCTCGCCCCGCAGCATGGCCTCGACCAATGCCGGGCGCGAGAGGTCTCCGCCTATCGCCACCGTGAGGACACGTCGGTGCTCTGCCCAAACGGGGCAGTCTTGCACCATGTGCTCTACGGTGTCCTCAGGGCGACCCTCGCAGTGGTGACACCCAGGCGTTTCCTCCTTTCCCATCAGACACAGGTACCTCCCGAAACTTCCGTGTCCGGTGAGGACCTGCGTCAATAAATACTTAATACGTTGGTTTAGTATATCTTTTAAAGATGTGTATGTAGTACCTACCTAGGTAATCTTATCCTGGGACCTCAGAATGGTAACCGGTTTTTCAGCATGTCTGTCATGGGCCAATCAAACCACTTTTTACATCCATCAGAGTATCCGGTTAAACACACAAACTCGTCTACATTAAACACAGTAAAAGTGAACGTGTTAAAAATAATACAAAAACGTACAGCGTGTTACTCGACCGTATCTAACCGGCGTATAATAAAAAGTGGAATTACTTATTTCATCATATTATTGTAGTCTATTTTCTCATTTCGGTGACACTGAACTATTTATTGAGGATATACGTTGTGCAAACAATTTGCAAGAACATACAAACTTTTTTCGGGGAGAAAACCATCAAATTACTCCTCGCGCTCTGGGTGAAGCGTAAGCTAGTGTTCTGTGCTTCTGACACCAAACAGGGTGATCTTTAGTCAGTAAGAGTCTGCTCTTTCTGACTAAAAGATCACCCTCTTTCTTCGGATGCCCTTGCATTTTGGGGCCTTCCCGAAACCCTAGCAGGCATTAGGACCATTAAAGCTTAACCTGTCTTTCAAGAGAACTCGTTCTTCATTAGAAGAATGCTATCTTGTTCAAAGACAGGAAAGAGGATGAACGCAAGAAGCCTAATGCACAGATCAGGACGCAACCTTCGTAACATTTATTGCACGATTGGATCTCTTAGAATTACAACCACAGAAACATTAAGCTTTGCAATGGATACTCAACCACAGTTCTTTAGACTATAATATAAATGTGTTAATTGCAAAGAAAGAATGAAACCTCTATTCTAGAAATTCTTATGTCGGCTCCGTTGATTGCTTTAAGGCAGCGTTGACAATTTTAAATTAAAAAGAAATGGCTATAGCTATACAGTATGTTAACTAACAGAGGGCGTTCCCGTTAACCCGCAATAGTATAGCATCCATACATGCTAAAAAAAATATTACCATTTGAAAACAAAATGTTTTTATTTTTTATATTAAAATATTCACTAAAAATGTTAAATTAATACGTAAAAGAAACACTCTGTACACGCGTACGCATTCATAAATAAATTGCGACGTTGCCGTCCTTCAAGTACACGTGTACAGAGTGAAGAAATAATAACAGCTGTACGGAACGATCTTTAAAGCTAAGCAAATCTCGCCAAGATCGTTCCGTGGATGGGTCCTCGGACCATCTTATCAAATAAAAACTCCTCCGTGCCTCGAAAAGCACGTTCCCGGCTGTCATTTGTTCATCAGTTTTTGAAACGTCAAGAGCCATGAGGCTCTTGACGTTTCAAAAACCTTAGCCATGAGGCTAAGGTTACAATATTACCGTGAAGCCACTTCAGTCACAAGCACATTCAGCTTAGTTGGACGGGTTTTATTTATTTATTTCCAAGACACACCAACAACTTATTTACAAATTTATATGCAGATAAACCATACATTAATAGACCTGTGTAAAGAAGTTACTTAAAGGCATGCACAACACTCACAGAGGACTGATTAATTGGTTATAAACATGTGATACATAATGTTTATATAATAGTTTTAAAGTTTAACAATAATTAAAATGACTGCAAAAACCAATAAAAAAATTACTAATCAATTCCATTAAAAAAACATATAAATTCAAATAAAATTCAATTAATTCAACTATAAATTCAATTAAGGATTTCAATTAAGAACAAATACTAAAAATTATGAATTATGAACAAAAAAATCTTTGACAATAATAATAATATTGTAACAAGAGTCAATGCGACTAGTAATCAATTGTGCTTTTTATAATTTTCGAGCGGAATTGAACTAAGGAATCCGAAAAAATGTCATGTGAGGGGTTAACAAGATTACCTACTAGTAATGTGAATTCAATCCACATTGCTAAGTCTCTTTAAAAAAATTGGCCAAGTGCGAGTCAGACTCGCCCATGAAGGATTCCGTAGTAACAAATTATGTATATCTATATGACGAATAAAAAAAAACCTTAAAAATTTCTTAAAACTAGCTTATTTACATTTTTACAACTACGCTAAATAACTTTGTTTTTCATAGTGTTTTTATGAATTACAAAGTTATATTTGCGGTGTTAGAAAATATGCGGTATCTCAAAAACTGCTGACCCGATTTCGTTCAAACTAATTTTGGTTGAAAGTTTATATTAAGATCTACAGACATATATTTTTTTTAGATTTTTAACTCCATTATTATAGAAGTTAGAGGGGGGGGGGACACATTTTACCACTTTGGAAGCTTATATCTTTTAAACGAATGACTTTATGAAAAAGTGGTTTCAGAAACCCTTACATCATTCTTAAATACCTGTCTATAGATACCACACACGCATAGGTTTCATGAAGAAAATTATTTTCAGTTTTAGTTCCATGTATGGGAAGCCCCCTTTATTTTAAATATTTTTTTAAATTTTCTCTTAAAATCGGAAAGCGGTTCACAGAATACATCTACCTACCAAGTTTTACATGTATAGTCCTAATAGTTTCGGAATAAAATGGCTGTGACATACGGACGGACGGACAGACAGACAGACAGACGGACAGACATATCGAAACTATAAGGGTTCCATTTTTTGCCATTCGGCTACGCAGACGACAGACGGACAGACAAATCGAAACTATAAGGGTTCTGTATTTTGCCATTCGGCTACGGAACCCTAAAAAGGCTAAGCAGATGATGACGATGCTTCCTAGTGTTACAGCTGAGTATCAAGGAGGCGCAACTAACGTACTATGCTCCCAGTTCAAGAAGGTTCCATGTTTCAAACTCTTTGCCTTGGAGCGTACACCTTATGTATTACGCCATGTAGCCTGTTTTAATCAGCCTCGCTCTATTTATCGTTCAGGCTCTCTTTGCCGGTTCACCGGCCTCGTACCATTCACGTACTTTCTCCATTAATGATTTTAATAAGGTATTGTGTTTATACTTTCCGATGCCGCGCGTTCTGGTTAATTCGGTTCGGGTTGATTGCGAGTGAGCTTTTTTATTTTACATACATGTTAAGGATCTAAAGCTCCAGACAATTTTACGTTCATTAAGCGGTAGCGCTGCGCGGGCGATTTTCAAATACGTATAGGATTGACAAGCATGTATTTTGGCATGTTGTCATCCGCATTCGCTAGAAGAGTGGAACTTAATCGTAGTTTGAATATATTAATTATTTCACTACGAACCCAATAAAGTGTCTAAGTTAACGATACATTTCAAAACAACCAGTAACATAAAGCTTTTTCAAGCCAGCTTTAACTGAAAAGCAATACCTAGTTATTAAATCCGCATTGCATAAGCACTAAGCAATCGAAGGCTTGGTACGGGGCCAGGAGAGATAAAATGCTGGCTAGTTCGCTAGATAGTGAACATGCAGTCTGTCCTACATCGTCTGGAGACGACTAGTCTCGACAAATGGCGCCCATGACGTCACGCTACATGGATGGTATAAATACTGAAGGCTTTGCTAAGGACAAACTTGAAATCGACTGCGAATAATTGATAGCGTCTACGTTATCGTGTGAGGCTCTCGTCTAGAGATTATTTATTTAATTATCTCTCTATTTTATTCATTAAATAAATCTTAGGAAGCATCTAACAGTGGGTGGCAGGCACATCAGTGCCTATATCTGTTTTATGATACCATAAGTTCTGCGAAAAACTAATATCTCCCCGTCAGCTCGTGCAAGCCTAGCAGCTGATTAAATAATTGGATAAGATTAAGACATTTTCTTAGTAATAGATTAGAGTTGGACAAAACGTTTAACTTTATGAGTTGGTAGTTAATCGGTACGATTTCTAGATATTAACATATTCCTAGAACGATTCTCAACAAACTTACAACAGCTATTCGCTTCGAAATTGAAATTGTGACTTCATCTGAGATCATAATTATGACAACTACGTTTGTACTTTCTAAAAGTATCTGAATCAAAATAAATAGTCAGTGGCAAGATATCTCGCATCAGGTAGCACAAGGTACAGGAAATCAGAAGGTAATTACAATCTTGATCCTCAACCCCAATAAATTTCTCAAGATATTATCTCCAACATTGACATGAAACATCCTCATCACTCGAAGGGATATTTAAAAAGCAATTTATTGAAATAAAACGCTTTAAGTTTTGAATGCGAAACATTGCCAATTACACCGGCCGTCAGACGGTATCGTAAACGGATCGTGCTCGTAAAGAAATAACGAAGGAAACCACATTATGGTTCACTTTGATGCAGTTCTTTGATACCGGAATCGCAAAAAGAGCAAGGATATTGGTTCTTCAAATGTTGATGAATACATCTGAGATTATCCTATGTCTCTCATGAAGTAGGTTTCCATGTACTAATATTATAAATGCGAAAAGGTGTTTATTTGACCCTCTGTCACGTAAGAACGAATCACGATAATTTTTGGTGTGGTGATATTTGAACGGCTGCAGAGAGGCATAGGCTATGCGGTTTAGCTCGCGTAAGTAAAGTTCTTCTTTCGTTAAAATAAAACACTTCACGCGAGCGGAGCTGTCGAAGGAGTTAGTTTGTGAAATAACTCGCTCATTAGAATTTTTTTTTTTTTTTTTTTTTATTATGATCTCACCTGATGGTAAGCGATAGATGAAGTCTACGATGTGACGAGCGAGCCCAGATGATGCCTATTTACTCTTGCTTTAAAAGACGAAAGGTCATAAGTGGCAGGGAACACAGAAGCCGGCAGAGAATTCCACAACTTGGTCGTGCGCACAATTAATGTGGAGGAGAAGCGCTTGGTACGACAAGACGGTATATCAACTAAGTGTGGATGGTACCCAGCCGTGCATCTGGTAGACCGGTAGTGAAAGGGAGATGGAGGAATCAGGTCATGGAGCTCCTGCGCACACTCCCCGAAGTACAATCTATAGAAAACCAACGGTTCAACAGTTCGCCGATGAACCAGACTATGAAGCTTGTCCACTAGCGCCTCGTCACCTATAAGTCTTTTAGCTCTGCGCTCGATCGAGTCCAATGCAGCAAGTTGGTATTTTGCAGAGCCATCCCACAAATGGCTGCAATACTCCACGCAGGAACGGACCTGTGCTTTATATAGATTCAGAAGCCGTCCAGGCGTGAAGTACCACCTCACCTTGTGTAGGATTCAGTCTGAGCTCTAGACTCGATGGTTGAGCCGTAACGAACAAACTATGGAGGATACATGTTAAAAACACGTTCAGGAGATCATTATGTAAATAGGTTAACTGGGTATTGTCAGTTGAACTATTGTGGAATACTTTTTTACCTACGGTAGGTACTATAATTACAACCATGGTAAAAAATTTTATCTATATTTTACACGTGGACTTTATAGAATCTGAGTTTAAAGGTATTTAAAAAAATCAAATACTGCGTCTACAGTTAAAGTAAGGTCGTTACTTTTCAATTAATATTTATACAATCTTTTGAGAGAAGGAAAACTTATAAAGACTAACTTAATTATTTACTTCGAACAGTTTTTGTGCCAAGTTTCAGAGTTATTAACTCAAGTAATAAAGTCTTTCTACACAAAATTAACGTTACGTAAAACGTATTTAAGCCGGAGTTATGATACGGTGTAAGACTGCCCCGCTTGGGCAGAGCACCGACGTGTCCTCACGGCGGCGATAGGCGGAGACCTCTCGCGCCCGGCATTGGTCGAGGCCATGCTGCGGGGCGAGAGGGAGTGGGAAGCGGTCGCCTCCTTCTGCGAAGCAGTCATGCTACCGAAGGAGGAGGCGGGCCGTGTGAGGGAGAGGATGGCGTCCTCCCTCCAACCCAGCCGCAGTGGTAGACGCCCACGTCGTCGGACATCGGCCGACGATCTCCGGCCACCGTAGGCGCGGGCATGCGGACAGCGAGTAAAGGGCAACGCTGTCCGACCATGGACCATGCCCGGGTCGACGGCGCGTTGTGTTCCACGCGCGCCTCAAAGAGCGTCAGCAATATGACGAGGCCCCCCCTGTAGAGGGCCGAAGCCTGCCGGGGTCGTGGGACTTATCCCATTACCGTGACCTCGGAACGTAAAGGGTTACTGAAGGAACACCGTGGATTTTAGTCAGTAAAAGTCTGACAGTCCCTCCGGCCCTGCCCGGGGTTTTAGGACTTATTTGATAATTTTACCACGATAAAAAAAAAGAAAAGCCGGAGTTATGAAAATTTACATTGAATTCAAAACGTGCTAAGCTTCACTTACGTTTGATAAGGAAGGTTAGGAGCCAACCCACTAGGTTTAAAAGGTTTTATAATAACAATTTTATAAATAACAAAATACAGATTTATAGACATAGACAATATTCACACCCTCTGACCCTTAAACTAGGTTTAGGTACAGACTAAGTAGGTTTAAATTTCGCATGAGAGTTTCTTATTGAAAGTTATGTTCCACGTGCGCCTCAAAGAGCAGACATAAATGGGCCAATAAATGAATGATAAAAACATTTGAAGATAGAATATTCCGACTTCCAAATAAAAAACTGCAAAAGGAAAAATAACTCTAATTTCGGTAGTCGGTGTCTTTGGTATTTTCATTTTTGGCACCAACTTACGAAATTAGAGTTATTAACCGACTTCAAAAAAAGGAGGTTTACAATTCGTCTTGAACTTTTTTTTTATGTATGTTACCTCATAACTCGGAGATGGCTGTTTCAAAGGGTATACTTTCTAGTTGGTCCCATTGTCGTCACGTTTGGATCTGATGATGGGATCATGGAGAAATCGAGGGAACTCTTCAAATATTATAGGCACACCTATAGCGTTTTGGGTATTTCTTATAGTACCTTGTGCAGTTGCTTTCGAAAAGCACCATTTGAGATGGTGGAACTGATGATGAAGACCCCAGATGGCCACCAAAACTACTCAATAATAAGTGTTTCGTTGATTGCGATTACATTACTTGAATATGGATGTTAAGCACTTTATGCTCGTCACAATGCATATGGTGAAGTAGAGCTGACGGTGATGTACCAGGAGAACTCCTCAAAAATTAACGGCTCTGCACCGGGAAAAGCAATATTTTGTAAAAGGTGATAAGTAGTTGACATTTTGGCTTTTGTAATTGGATAAATTACAAACCGACCTACTAAAAAGCGTGAAAAAAAAAACTTTTTAGCAAAAAATAGAACCGACTTCCATATAAAAACACTACAAAGGCAAAAATAACTTTAATTTCGGAAGGCGGTGTCTTTAGTTTTGTACCTATATATTTTCGTTTTTGACACCGCCTTCCGAAATTAAAGTTATTTTTGCCTTTGTAGTGTTTTATATGGAAGTCGGTTCTATTTTTTGCTAAAAAGTTTTTTTTTCACTTTGCAGTGTTTATGGGCTATGTGTATCTATAATATTTGAAGAGTTTGCTCGATTTCTCCAGGATCCCATCATCAGATTCTGACTTGATGACAATGGGACCAAACTGGAAGTAAAGAATTTTCCAAATCGGTACAGGCGTCTATGAGTTATGACTGTTATGATTATGAGGTAACAAACATTTAAAAAAAATACAGTCGAATCGAGAATCTCCTCCTTTTTTTGAAGTCGGTTAAAAATGGCTAATGAATAGACTGGGTTACATCTTCTTACTAATAATATAAATGGATTGATGTTTATACTCTTTCACGTAAAAGCTGCTGAAAGAATCTGAATGAAATTTGGTATGTAGATAGTTGACATCCTGGAATAACACAGACTACTTTTTATCCCGGAATTCCCATGGGATCGGTATTTAAGCGCTTTTTAATTTACGACTGTCAGACTAGATTCAATTTTTGCGCATTCCTTAATAACAATATGACGGCTTTTACCAACAT
Source organism: Tholera decimalis (assembly GCA_943138885.2). Taxonomy (NCBI): domain Eukaryota; kingdom Metazoa; phylum Arthropoda; class Insecta; order Lepidoptera; family Noctuidae; genus Tholera; species Tholera decimalis. Next base: position 10,167,096 of record OW964570.2, read on the forward strand.
TTGCATTTTAAATTCAAGCGGTTGGGATATAAAATGTAGCCTAAGTTTCCCGGGGTTGTGAGAACGTTCTAACGAGATACCGCGGCCTCGGAACGTCAAGACAACCGAACAGCGTTGGTTTTTGGACAATAGGAGTCTGATGCTCCCTGTACCCAAAGCGGGGGGAGTCATTTGATGATGTTACCCTCGAAAAAAGGTATAGCCTGTAATTTAGTGAACTGTACGTCCACTCACAATTTGTTTTCCAATATACAGCCAACCTACCTCCTATCGGGCAATGTTCCAACTCTCGGCTGTAACTATAGTCTTTTGAACAGGAAACGGCAAAGTTTTCCGCATTACAAATATTATATTTAGGTATGTACTTATTATGTAGTGCCAACAAAGATCATAAAATATAACAAAGGTAGAGTTTATGATTCATCCATGATGAGTAAGTTATGAGTACATACCTACCTACCAACGATATATTTTTATATAAAAACTAGATTTTGTCCGCGGCTCCGCTGGCGTTAACATGTTACTCTGATGCGAATATTAAAATTATTTGGCCATATACCTATATTCCACATAGGAACGAGCATTCGATGGAGAGACTGGTGGTGCAGGGGCATGTGGAGGGTAAAAGATGTAGAGGCCGATCACCCACTAGATAAACGGACCTAATAAAATCAGCCACGCAAAGTACCGTGGCAGAATGGAGAGACACAAAGCTGTTGAAGCCGAACTGCCCACTGATGCTTGAACATGTACCTACTCGTACCACTAATCTTGCACGTCATCGGAACAACCACGACCACTTTGTCAAGAGTGTACGATTGAGAAGATGTTGCTCTCCAGCCCTTTAACTATCTTCACAGCAAAAAACACATCGAAGCGTTGCTCCGTTTTGACGTGAAAGAAGGACACCCACACACAAACATTATGTCGCATGTATAATATTACATGTTTTCATTAAAACAAATTGCTGATTTGCGGGGTTTTTATCGCGTAAATCCTTATCCCAATCTCATGTATCTTCCAGTGAAAGTTCTATTAAATTTGTTTTTAATTAACCCGGAAAAAAAGACAGAAAAAAGTTTGTTTGTGTTTTAATATCGTGTACTTAAATAGAACATAGTATAAACAATTGAAAAATCTACTCAAAATCACAGACAGTCACTTAAATTTTATTTAAACACAGTATAAATTAAACAACCCGCAAGAATGGTGCATTGCAGGAGTAATCAGGAGCGAGTCCGCAAGAAAGCAAATACAATAAAATATCGCGCACAGGCCTTGAACCTACGACCGCTAGACTGTTTACCTCACTGACTCATAAGAGCCTCCCACACGAACGCTAAGATTTTAAAACATACATGCATCTATAATCAGATTCTTGACAGGCTAGTAGAACAGTCAATGAATTTTTAGATTAGAACTAGATTCCGTTTAAAATCCAGTAGAAAATATCAGCCAAGTACGAATCGGGCTCGTATATGAATGGTTCCGTATCAGAAATGGTAGTTTAACAAGATACTGCATACTGCTTAGTGACGGACAGGACTGCTTAGTAACAAAATTACAAGTAAACGTTTTTAAATTTGTAATACATTAACAAAAAAAACTTATTTAAGTTAAGCAAATGTACTTTCAAAACATTTGCCAACACAATTCACTTCTGTTAACAAACTAATAATATAACGGCAAAGTTCCTCTAACCTCTAACTTACATGAAATAAATTAAGAAACAAACACTGCAGCCATAAAAACAACCATTTAAACTGGACTGCGTAAATCTCTTTTTCTTTCTCTGAGATAAAACCCAGATTTGTTTCAAGAGTTTTTCTTCCAAATGTTTTTACACTCTTGGGAAATCTACTAAGCTGGAATTTTCCAAGTTATGTCCAGCCCACAACGTTTGGAGAGAGAATGGGCCATAATCTACCAAGTGGACCCAGTTGGTGGATATTGCATGTCTTCGGTCCTAAGACCACCCACGGGAAAATAAAACGCGGCCTGGAACATAAGAACTGAAGAAACAGGTTGGGTTTCATTTAGTAGAAGTCAGACACTCCACTCAGAAAGCGGATAAGTCAGTCATTAGATCATTAGATAATTTCCTTAGCACAATAAAACACCCTTATTTCTCCATTTTTAAGTTTCGAAAGTTCAACAAAGAGCACATTTCGTAACTAAAACCTAATAGCATTAATATAAGGTTACACAATTTTAGAAGCTCAAAACGAAACCACAAAAGTTATTCTAATCCGTCGCTATCGATTTTAACATCAGCTAGTCTGGTTTGTGACTGGGCCAACAAAGCTTGCTCTTTATTGATTAGGACCAAAAATACTGCCCTAGCACTGAACCGTCTGGGATTATGTAAAGGCTGACATTCTAGACTTGCGAACATTGTGTTTTGTGTGCAATAGTCTAAAAAGAATTTTGGTTCTTTATTCTCATTTGTATATCGTAAGTTTTTAGAACCTTAACAATAGTTAAGGTTCTTAATAAAGAACGGGATTAGCTCATCTCCCAAGTATTCTTAAGATAACTGGTTAAAGACAAGTTTATCCGGTACATTTTCTAAACATACTGGTCGAAAACAGAACCTCCTTTTTTTGAAGCCGGTTAAAAATAAAAATATGTTTTCAGCAACACTGGTTCACTTTAGCTAATTCATGTTTAACTGTCGCTGTTGTCAGTTGCAAAGCGTTTCACTCTCCAGTCTCCCCGATTTTAAGCTTCACAGAAAAATATTTCCCGTAGGAAACTTTCTAATATAAATTAGCATCATGCTGAACGATGGCCGTTTTGCGTAGAGGTGACGCATTTCTTTCAAGCACAGTTCTTTCCCTTCCAACACTGGCAGTTGTCTCACCGCCCGATGATGAACGAGTAGCGAGTAGAGCTAGCATCTGAAAACGAGTTGGCGAGCAGCGAGTAGCGAGTTTGTTGTTCCGATAGTTTAGTCGCTAAGCTATCATCTGGTTGGTCTTTCAGCGTGAGTTCTGACCGCCAAGTGACCGCTGAGCGAGTATTATCTTTGACAGCTCTTGTCGCTCAGCGACGGAACTAGTAAAGCGAGTACTCGCCCGCGGCAGTGTGACTGTGAACAGTCAGCGATCAACTATTGATATATTATGCATCTCTCTTGTTTACACGGAAAGTAGGTATACCTATTATACGTTTCTTGAGCGAGAAATAAGCCGACAGTTAATCATTTCCTCGCTGGCGGTGTGACAACTGCCTAAAGACAAACCTAACCTACTCAAAGGTTTTTAGTCACTTTGCAGGTATGTATGACGCGTCTAATTATAAGCTGCCTTAAGTATAGACTCCTTTTCTTTCTAGAACAGAGCAATGAGCCCAGAGGTACGCCAATTTCCCCAACACTTCTGACGTATAGAGATATATAACTTCCCAACAAGTATTGTCAAAACATTCTCATATTTATTGTGAAACAAATGGTTTCAATCGTTATGTAAACATCCAGACATGTAGAGCTGTACGTATTTGAATTTCAAACGGTGGCTGTCCATACATTCATGTGGCTATTGAATTGCGTATTGAGTATTCTTCGCGACAGCTCATGTGGATATAAACTTCGCTTTATGGTTGGAATTTTTTTCTAGACTACAGTTTTTCCTAGTTGCCATTACGCAGATTTATACAGAAATCTCAATAGATTTAAGCTTCTGTACAGGTAGGAAACATTTTAAATGATAAATTGATAGAGTAAAAATAATGTTTTATTGAAAGTACAACACCTTAAAAAACAGGTATTTATTGATAACAATTGACAGTTGACACAACACGTAGCGAAAGAGTAAATATTTGCCCGATATGTGTTCATCACGATACTTTACTATAGCAACTAACACGATGAGTTGAATTACTTAATTAGTTATTTATGCTTCAACATGCAATTTCGCTGCGCGTCAATGTCAGCATAAACTAAAAACTACTGACATGTAAGGCTTTGCTCGTACAGCCTCCTTATAACTATGAAAACGGAATATTTCATTAAGGACACTGCTCTAATATACTCTTTTCATGTCAGTATAAGCACCAATACTTTCTCCATAAAACACGACTGTTTCAAAGCTGTCAATGTCAGCGACGATCGATCTCCACCAACGCGACACTGCAGGTTTAATGTAACTTTAAATACTGTACTCGACCTCTACTCAAAGGGTAAGTTCACGTCTGGGTCCCCCGTTCCTGTTTCCAACTCAAATAACAAGTATTGAGCTTTTCGAGGCTCCAGACGCTTTTGTTTGCAGAGCAGGGTTGCCTTATTTCAAAGTTATGGTCTGACTTGTTTTGGCAAATGGCCTTCGCAAAAGGGTATAATTCAGCACTGGCAAGTATCTATTTCGTAAGATTTAATTGAGTAAGGGTGAATGATACAAAACTTGTTATAATAATAACTCAGCTTTAGGGGCGATAGGCGGCAACCTCTCGCTTCCGGCCCTTGTTCAATCCATGGTCCGGAGCGAGGAGGCATGGGATGCAGTCACCTCTTTCGTGGCGGGACGCGCGAGCCGCCTTAGCCGCCGTAGGACACGCTCCGGGCGTCGGGAATCACAGGGTGACTCCCAGCCACCGTAGGCGTGGACCTGCGGGCTGCGAGCAATGGGTAGCTCGCTGCCCGACTGAAATCAGGCCCGTGTAGACGGCGCGTCGGGTTGCGGAATTGTTCAAAAGAGTAACCGCGGCCGGAACACGAAGGGCATATGATGGAACACGGATGGGTTTTAGTCAGTAAAAGTCTGACACACCCTCCGGCTTCACCCAGAACGGGAGGCAGTCGTTGGATGATTTCCCATCCTTAAAAAAGCCTAATTCTTTCCACTGCAGGGACACAGGCCTCCTCTCTAGGAGAGGGTTTGGGCCATAATCCATCACGCGGGCCCAGCGCGGATTGGTGGATGTCGCATGTCTTCGAACTGTTTGTCCTAAGACATACGTACCGGTTTCCTCACGATGTTTTCCTTCACCGATTTGAGAGCAATGGTGATGAAATAAATTACACAAAGTAATGTACTTGACGGGACTCGAAACTACGACCTGCAATTCACAAGTCGGGCCTGTAACCACTGGGCCATCACTGCTCTGTACTGTATATAACTCTGTACCAAACTTGTTATTTGTAAAATTTCCACAATATTTTATGGATAATCAGAATATTTGACACGTGTAAGATCTGGAGTGGTTGAAAACCTTCATGGTTAGCCAAGAAACGCTAGAAGCTAAAGGTTTTTAATACCGTAAAAGTCAAGTATTCTTCTAGACGAATAAAGATAATTATGGTAACAACCGTCAATACTGAGATGGACTTATAGTACAGATGGCTGAAACCCTACTCAACAGAACTCATAAGGTCCAAGGTGTCAAAAACTACCAAAATCTCTAACCGAGTCACGATAATATGACTGGGAAGGAAGCAGTTACTAAGATAACGGCTCATAAAGATGAATAGAAGTAAATACCACATAATAGAAAACAGTAGAACAATATATCTTTTATTACACATGTTTAAGCTAAACAGGATTCAATTAGGAAGATAATACGTAGACCCAAATAAGTAACTGTTTGAGAAGAACGACTACATTTACTCAAATTAAATCTATGCTACAGGGTAGCCCTGCGTCCACCTTTCAGGTTCAAAGCCAAAACGTCTTTTGAAATACGTTTGCAGGAAATTCTCAGCGTATGAGTCAGTTCTCTAAGTGCGAAACACCTGAACAATGGCAGCAGAGTTTACATATTTACTTAAGAACAACCAAGGATGAATAAGGTTTATTTTGTAAAGAAATGATAGAGCGTGTAGGAATAAGTTTGCTTTCATGTTGGATCTTTGAGATCGCATGCAGATGGGAACAAAGGAGGTTGTTAATTGATACTAATGATGTAGAATCGAAGCCCTATCACAGCATTTGTGTGGAAAGAGTAGGCAAATAAGGTGGGTTTGAAGATCATTGTTAGACTAAATACGGAGTGTAACAAGGGGTGTGAATCGAAGGTGAGCCAAAGGTGGGAGAGTCCAATACCTTCCAATTTAACCCCCGTGTATATTCAGCAATTTTCATTGGTTCTGCAGGAGTAGATTATGAAAGATAATAATTAGTGAAATATTAGTATACTTTTTTATTTTTTATTATTCTGCCCCGGGGGCACAGGAATCCGCCCCACCAGCCTATACCAATTACCAAGCAACGCATAGGGCATTAGACCCAAAAATACATTTCATAAGTTACAGCAATAAAAAACGAAGGTATATTGTTATCGTTCTATCCGATATATTATTGGAGAGGCCATCAAAGATAAGGTTAATAACGATCTTATATCTTTACAAGACCAATTAGCAATTTGGTAGAACGCGATAAAACTACTAATCACTGAATAGAACTTTCTAGTGCTAACTAATTAAGGGCTAGAGATGACTTGTTCATATTTTCTCATAAAATCTAACAGAAACACAGCATCGACTCCATTACTTATAGGTTATAGAGTGTTTTTGCGTCATTACTAACTATGATTAACAAACAATTTTCTCTATCACATTCACTAGATAAACGTGCAGTCTACGATATTAATAATATATTGTACTATCCTACCTTCTTTTTTCGGAGTGGGAAAATCATCGAATGACTGCTTCCGTACTGGGTGAAGCGGGAGTGTCAGACTTCTACTGACTAAAAACCCACCGTTCCTTCAGCTGCCACGTGTCGCTCGCGGTATCTCGTAAGAACATTCCCACAATGTACTACCCTACCTACAGTTGCCGCTTAGTTACAATTCGGAGGAGCTCGTGGCTAAATAGTTACTTCCGCATGGGTTGACCTTCAAGGTTAGGTCACGCTTGCCGAGGTCAGCCCGTGGATGGGAGAGCATCTAACATACTATCTAGACTATAATCTATCTATGGGCCAAATTTAATGCAAATCCGTTAAGCCATTTTATCTTGATTGAGTATCAACCATGCATACATCTATTTGCTATTGCCTGGCTAACCTTTTAACGATTGGACCACTCTTTTATATATAGACCAGTACTCACGCGGGGCTTCGCTCCCATGGATTCTATCACGGCAAAAACATAACTCTCCTTTTTTGCAGTCGCGTAAAAGTAGCCTATAACCTTCCGCAAGCTTCAAGCTACTTCCATACCAAATTGCATCCAAATCCACCCAGTACTTTCGAAGATTAGCGCGTTAAAACAAACAAACAAACAAACTTTTCCGCTTTATAATATTAGTATAGATCTTACCATCACGATAGTAGTACTCAGTAAGAGCTACCGTATTGTAGTAATTTAACCATTGAGACAAGAAACCCGTTACAGTACAATAAATACACGCCCTACATAAATACAATGCCAAAAACTGTTAAAGAAAAGTACAAATCCATGTTCACGCAAATTGGACAGGCCTTAAGGCCGGCTTGTCCCGAGCACCGTAGGTATTCGACGCTTACCCCAGCCCCCGCAACGAATAGCAAAACGTAACAAATTACGACGCGCGGGAGACGCGCGCGCCAAGCGCACCGCTCATGAGTTCACGAACTCAAGTAGGTACGGAGATGCGTCACAGAATAGAGCAATTCAGTAGATCAACTTGAATTGATTAGTTTATGTTTATTTTGTTTTGTTTTAATAGTAAGTATTTTCAAGTTTATAGATAGAATAGGTACGTATTGTATAAACTTGAACCTAATTGGTAATAATTAAAAATAAGTATATTTATTTATTTTTGTGAATAAGGTGTATAAAAAATCTGACTGACAGGTAGATCATGAATACGGGTATGATTCAAAATTACACGCCGCGCGCTATTCGACTTTCCCAAAGGGTGCGAAATCTTCATGGCACAGTATAAAAAATCAAGTATTAGGTAGGCACACTTACATTAGGAGAATTGTATTACAATTCAATTGTTATATTGAAAGAGGGCTTAGGGCGTATTCTGTGTGAAATATTATGTTTAAAAAATAATAAATATAAATATTTTTCAATTAAATAGTTATACCAATAAAAGCAACACACAAACACTTTTTGGAACGTATTTATTTTACGCGGCTTCTAAACTGGCAGAAATTGTAACGCAAAAGTGTTAATACTTACGACTGTCTTCTGACGAGAGAGACGACGAGGGTCAACCGCACACTTTTTTTTCTCTAAAAACTACAATCATTTATGCACAACTGGCTAATGCCGTGATTCGACTTCAACTTCAACTCTTGCGGCTTTTGTGGAGGACTCACCACAATTTCATAAACGCTGAAGGTTGTTTGGTAAAGTATTTTGGATGATGAAAAGTATTAAAATTGAAGTAAAAAAAAAAAAAAAATATTTTGTACGCAAACATGACATGACAGCTTTTGCAATGTCAAATGTGTTATCACTCAATGTTTTACCAGTTTACCAGTGGCAAGAGAAAATTAGAAATATGGCATAGAAATGTTAAAACGATAATACAGTACGCTACAGCTTTATTTTATTTACCTCAATGAACCTACATAGATCATAAACAAATCGAGTAAATACAAGAGGGATAAGGCATTTAATGGAGATTGGACGGGGAACATTAGGGGGTGCGCGTGATTCAAAATGCAGTAAAAAGCCATAGATGACATCCTGACACGATATGTCACATTTTTGACATTTTACAACATATTATCTGTTTCCCTTTGATACATGAATACTTTATTGGAAAACTTAAAAAAGTAAACATACACAAAGATGTGAAACTTTTTCTGATTAATCATTTTCATGAAAAAGAAATGTAAGCACTTTTCTCAAGACCATCTATGCTCGTTGTTGGTGTTGTTTACTGATTGCACAACGGTGAACAGGAGACGACTAGGCTCTTCGACCACCTTACGGAGGCAGCTGCAGGAGCTGAAATGGCCCAGCACAAATATCCGATGGCAAAGCTTGTTTTTCTAAGAGATTTTAATGCCCACCATAAAGAATGGTTGTTCCCGTACCAACAAACAGAGCACGCTGGTAGAGGCCCGCAGGTTTTTTTATCGCTAGATCTCGACCAGCTGGTTCACCAAGCAACCTGCATTCCAGAAGTCGACGGCCACACGCCCAATGACTTGGACCTAGTGGTGAAAACGGTATCTACCTTTTCTCCTCCAGATACATGCCCCAGGGTCATATGGTGAGTATGGAAGTATGGGTTTGCAGACTCCGAAACTGCGAAGTGAAACTCGAACTTTTACCGTCCTTCGCTGCCTCCTAGTTATGATAAAACTGAATGGAACACTGGCTCACACCGCACAAGAAAAAGCAAATTTAAATGCCTCCGTCTTTGCGGTAAGTTTACGTCTCGACACGGCGTCTAACTTACCACATAAAATACCTCACTTTGGCTCCGTAATGTTGGAAAATGCATTTCATGTTAAGGAAGTCCGCAAAGCCCTTTCCAATCAAAACCAAACCAAACTTTGCCAGCCAAGCAGAGTCAAGATGCAAACCGAGATCTTTAATTGAAAATGATAGGAAGGAGTGAACTAGTTGCCACTCTAATGATCATACGTGAGCTTCTGATCACAATGGCCTGACACTTTGAGGGGCTTACAGTCACCCCAAATCAATCAGACCAGTTTTATAGCATCTAAATCTCGGTTTACATCTCCTATAGCGTCTGACAAACTTTCCACCCGCGTAGATGCATACAACTGCAGATCATCAGCGTAAAGTTGATACGAACACCGAAGACAGAGAGTTATAAAGTTTACCGAAGTTTACCGAAAATAATAAATGATATTTTCGTAGGAAATGGTCATGTTGTATATTTCTACACTATGGCACGAGTGTGCTGCGTGTAATAAATATTGTTGACTTGTGACAACCCTGGCCGTTGCGATACTGTCTAGAGCTAGACGTTGTCGGCATTTTCCACAAGATCAAAGGCGTCGACCTACTGTATGATCTTTATACTGTGGTCATAGAGACGAATGATCGACTGTACCATTTATCCATTATTACATTTACGAAAATAAAACCTAATACAGTCGAATACGGTCAGTTATTTCAACTGTGGTTACTAAAATTCTGTTAGCGCGTTAAGTAAAGAATCGGATTGATAACCGTCAGTATTCTGGATCAAACCCAGGCTCTAATCACATCTTTTTGTGATTTCTTTTTTATTGAAAGTACTTTTATATTATATTTAGATATTTTTGGAAATACTTTTTTGAATAAAATAAGAAACATTTTCATTTTTTTATAGGAGAAAGAAAGTCAACAATGTTTTTGTTTTACACACATGTTTGCGGTTTGTAAATCTATTCTGCGTAGGTACTTATCTACTTAGTAAAGTAAAATATTAATTTGTATAATTATAGGTACCTATAATAATATTGTCAAAGTTTCCTTTGAGTCTGACATTTGAAAAGAGCATTATAACATTTGCGCATGTGGCGGCTTTATATGCTTTGACATAGGGTTCAAATTCAATTGTTTCACACACTTTTTGCGGTTGGCAAATCTATTCCGCGAGAAAAATAAACTATTACAGCTTTTGCGCGCACACACATATATTATTTTGTGGTTTCGAAATCTATTCCGCGTAGCTAAGTAGGTACCTCAGAATACAAAAAGAACCTAGTTAGTAAAGAAAAATATTTATGTATATACCTAGGTCTAAATATTTATATATTGTCAAAGCCTTCTTACTTTTTTTGTTTATTCAGCCTTCGTAGAGCCAGCGATGACCACTTCTTTTTGTTAATTTTGTACATTAGTTTTACTGACCAAAATTATAACTAAAGTACCTAATAAAAACAATTTATATTACAACTATTTAAAACTAAACGATAGGAATTATTATTTTATAATGATTTATTGGCTCGACCGGAACCAAACTTAGCGGGGGTGGCAGGTTCGCTAAAAATTGGCATACGTCCGACCTCCAACACGTTCCGCTCGGGACTAAAGGACGCGGGGCGCGTGGCCGCGCGCATCAAAATAATAGGAAAACACTTATTTTTGAAATTAGTGGTATAAATATTTTCAAATTTCACATTATGACGACAGACATATATGACATTTTTTACGACCTTTATTATGGTATAAGTTTTATTATTCAAGGCTTAATACAACTCAAATAAAATAAGAATAAGACCGTAATTTAGACTTGTCTTTGCGATTTAATTAGTTGCAGTGAAATGCAAGTAATCGTGTATCGGATGACCGAAATAGAAAGATCAAAGTATGAATTATGTAATATGTTTTTTTCAAAATTTAAATCCGTGTTATCTACGAATAAGACACAATTGAAAACGACGTTTTTTCGAATAACCTCGCCTTAAGTAAGTGTATTCCATCTGCATAGGCCGGTTGGAATGTTCGCAGTTCGTTGTCCTCCGAAATTAGGACCATTAGGCTCTTCCTCTTTATTCTTGGTTCATTCGTTTGTAAAACCTGAGTATTCGAGAAGACATGTCACCTTTGTTTTACGGACTGTATCATTTTATTTATTGGTTGGTCTTTCGAGGCTGAGATAGTGGGTGGAGTGAACTCTGTCAAAAGTGTGCGAGAGAAGACAAAAAGTATTTTTCATTCGAGTTCTATGCAAATGCTCGTTATGAAAGATGTGTTTACACAGCTTGTGAACTGTGCACTGTAGACTTTGCTGCTTTAAAAACAAAGACGTCTTGAAAATATCTGAATAACTAAATCGTATTGTGTTTTACTTAACTTGCCTAGACAGTGCCAATATCCAAGGCTTTATTTCAAATTGAGTATTTGAGGCTATATAGTATATATACTTACATACATATTTAATATTTAAGTATGCAAATTCCGTTTTTCTTTTGTTGAGGTTTGCGATTCAATCTCCTGGCTCATTCCCTATTCGGAATCGGGCCTCGTGATACTTTGTAGCGATTTCGAAATATCAAAGGAATTTACTGTCAAACTTAGCATATCTCATCACAATTTGCCAAGTCTTTTACAGACCATTAAAATGGACAAGAGGTCATATTTACGACTTACTTGAAAACATTATCAGTTTATAGACTCATATATATATATACTTAATACAACCACTTAATGCAATCCAATCATCAAAGAAAATAGTGATAACACGCGTTTCACATCAAAAGAGGGTACAATCTATTAATTATAACCTATTTAATTATTTACGTTTGACCTGAGATAGACTGCTTGGATAGCGTTATGATTAATCGACGATATCTACCCACTTAATTGATTAACATAATGATTCGGTCATGCTTATATAAGTATGGAGAAATTTTATATTTTTACAGGATAGCTAGAATGATTCCGTAACAAAAATCGCTTGTCCACACTATGCCGACGCAGAATCCTTCACATTACAGGCCGCCAAGATAGAAACTTGGAAAGATTGATAATCTGTGCCAACGTGGACGGCAAGAGATCTAGAGGGAGATCCCCACTGAGATGGTCGGACCAACAGAAGCAGAGGAGCACCAATAGGTTTGAGAAAGTGATCCGATTGGCTACTGACCGCAAAATTGAAAAGCTTGACAGACTGATGATTGAAGAATGGTAATAGCGAGCTTCTACCTTTCTTTGAATGCGAACCTTCGAAAGTAAGTTGAGGGTGGGTTTGGTTGACATTTGGTATGGAAGTAACTTGAAGTTTGAGGAGAGGGAGTTGGAGGTTATAAATTATTTTTTACCCGACTGCAAAATAAGGAGGTTATGTTTTTATCGTGATAAAGTCCACGGGAGCGAAGCGAAGCGAATTTAAGCGTCAATAGCCTAATGAATAAGGTGTCGGACTTGTGATCGAGAGGTCACGAGTTCGAACCCCACCCATTACACTATTGCCGTGAACCCACTCCAGACATAAGCATATTTAGCTTAGTTGGAGGGGTTAACAAGATTGTTAGTAATGTTAATTCTACCCACATTGCTAGTTATCTTTTAAAAAGAAGAAAATAACAAGAACTTTGAACGAGAAACTTTTGTGACTGACCACTAACCAGACGATGATTTAAAATTAACATGAATTTTACCTTTAAAGTGCTTCCAATTGCTTTAAAGCGCTGAATAGTTTGAGACGATGATAGTAAGAGCTGGTACTGTAGCGATTGGCAGTTGATTGCTTGAATGGCTCCTTAGTTCTGTTATTGCTGATATTTGAAGTGCAGATCGGTCGATAACTTTTATCGATATCGATCAAATCGATGCAGCGACATACCGAGCCATTATCGGTATGTTTGAGGAGATTTAAAATTCTAATTGACAGACGGTATCTGTAACGTCTGTGATGTCTGTTAGAAATCACAGACGTTTTATAGAAGTAGTTTTATGAGGATATGATACTCACTTTTAAGAGCGTGTAAGTTTGTTAAAAGTTCTGATGACTAATGACTAATGACTTTTCCCGCTCTGGATGGAGCGGAAGGGAGTGTCAGACTTCTACTGACTTAAAACCCACCGTGTTCCTTCAGCTGCCTTCGCGTTCCAGGGCCGCCGTATCTCCTTAGAACATTTCTGCAACCCCGTGGTATGAAACCGCTATGAATGCAACTTGAAACGCATACGCAATATAGGTACCGACGAAGATTTCTATAGAGTAAAATAAAAATTCGTCTCTCTTTCCCAATAAAATAATTTTCCAAAGTTTTTATTTAGAATTTTGCGTATGTAGGTATATGAAGTTTCATTAAAATCAGTGCAATCTTTAACAAGAAGTAATAGTTAGGTATGTATTTACTAGGTTTTATGAAGCAACGCAAGGGGAATACTTTCTGGGTCATAACATTTGCATGCCCATTACTATATCAAGTATTAAAGTAAATATGTAGGTAGGTACATAACTATATTTGATGATTACCGGACTGATGAGATGTACAACCAGTCGTGTTTAATTTCCTTATGCGTGAATGGTAAATAAAGGAAATAGACGATATTTTTTTCTTACTTACTGCGGTTTGGCAAGAGTTGTCTGAGGCCTTAGCGTAGTTTTTATAAGAAATAAAACTCGTTAGGTAACGTAAACGTCGATTTGCATTGAAAGCGTGCTCCATCTTCAACCACATCATCACTGACCATCAAGTGCGATGGTGGTCACACGCGAGTCTATTATGAATTTAAAAAAAGTAGATAATTCATCGTTTGGTGACAGTACTAAGTAAACAAGTATGTACGCAACGGACAATAATACTTTTCCTGACCCGAGAATCTTTCCCAACAATTCTTCCTTAGCAACTCATCAACCCTTTCATGGTTTTCATGGTTCATCACTTAGGGCCGATTTCACCAACGTCATAGTTATCTGAGAATAACTAAACCAGGAGTAAATGAACGCTTCATTTACTCTTAGATTACCTAATTCTACATTTCACGATGTTAAACAGTGGATAAACTAACCTCAGATTAGTTATTCTTTAGAATAATGGTTTTGGTTATCTGTGGCAGTGGGTATTTGACGTATTTGAGTGAACGAATGCATGAGAATATTATACAAACAAAATAAATGTATTAATGCCTTCAAACAACACGAAGCATGAACGAACTTTTTACTTTAGACAAATTATACGTCAGTTTGATGGCGTTTCAACATAACCTAGATGTTTGCATATTGCATTGTTTTGATCGATTCGTGTTGTGTGCTGTGGTGATTTGTTTGTAGTAATATTTAAGTTGAGTTTTAAATACAATGTCGGATAGAAAACGCAGTCCGAACTGGCAAATGCCAGAAAAGATTTTGCTAGTGGACCTGGTAAATGATCATTTTAACATAATCGAAAATAAACGCACCGATGCCGTGACAATGAAACAAAAAAATGCAGAGTGGGTAAAAATATCGGACGAATTTAATTCGCAAACCAGTTTTGGCCATCGAACAGCTGAAAATTTGAAAGCTCAGTGGGAGAGCTTGAAAAAATCCACCAAAAAGGAAGCGTCTGCTGCACGGCAGAGCATGATACAAACAGGTAACAACTTTATTTAATGTGCTTATTTACTTACAAATTTAAAAACAACAATGTTTAGGTGTATACTTATACCTTTACTAGAATAAATCTTACAAATTGTGCTAGTCCCGCGGTAAGTTGTAATAGTAAATATTTTTGATAATAATTAATTTGGTTTAATATTTTAGGGGGTGGACCTGCAAAACCTAAATGTAGCGACCCATTGTATAACAGAATTATGGCCATGATATCAACAGTGGTAGTTGGACTTGTCAATGAATATGACACGGACATCAATGTCATCAACGATAATATTGTTATAGAAGAGATGTCGAACAATACATTTGTTTCTGTGAAAAGTAAGTTAAATTGTATTTGTTTTTTTTTTAGTCTATGTTGAGAGTGTACAATTATTTGTTTATATAATATCTGCAATTTTTTTCAGTTCCGGATGAAACAGAAGAAGTGGTTTTGTCCAACTCTGTGGAACCTCTCTCCATGTCTGCCGCTCTTGTTATACAAGAACCAAACGATGGTCAACAAGGTGACACTGCTGTAAGTAACATGCAAATTATTTATCTATATAGATCTATAAGTATAAACAAAATTACCCTTGTGTGATGATGATGACTGATAATTGATTGGCAAGTAACTGCAATATAGGTATATGGACACTAAATCATTCTGTATTTCATTGGTGTGTCAGATGTTGTCTGCATACCCAATAATTCATGTGTTTTTTTTTAGGATTGGGGAGACTACACACCAAGAATGCTGCAGGCTCCAAAATCTGCTCCTCTGCGGTCAACTCAAGCTGTATCTGATGAGGATGTTTTGTGTCATAACCCCCATACCCCTCAAAACAAAAATAAAACTTGGAGCTCTAAACGCAGACCTGCTCCACCAGCCTCTATACAGACACAAGATTTGAATAGAAAAAAAATTAAAGCAATTGAAATGCAAATGAGTTTTGCTGCTGAGGAAAGAGAAGAAGCAAGAAAAATGTTTGACATAAATTTAAAAATTAAGGAAGAGATGTTGAAACCAAGGATCTTCTACCTACTAACTACAAGTTCCTTGGTTGAAACAGGAAAGAATAAAAACAAAATTAGTAAAACAAATGCGACAAGCTAAATTAACCCTTAATTCACCAGGTGAAAGAAACTAACGTAAACTCCCACTATGAGTCCCAGGAACTCACATGTATTATTTTAATTTTTCTATAAATAAAATAACTATTATTTCAAATGCTTTTTTTATTAACTTCTTTACCATTTATTTAGTACTAAAATGAACACAATAAACTTAGCAAAACTCTTGAAATCATCTTAGAAATTATAGGAATTAAATTTAACAGCCTAAAAGAAAATAGTTTTTTTTTAAGTCTCTTAAAACTGTCAAAGACTTCTGAAAAACGGTAGTAACTATCTTTTATATTTTCATAATAGACTACAAAATAAAATAAAAATAACAAAAACATATGCTTCTATATAAAAATAAAAATTGTGCAACGGGTTTCGGCCAATACCTAAGAGCAGAGTTCTGGTGATCAGTTGATAGCAAAATAATATCCTGAAGGTTCTGTTGATGACTGCTACTTAGTTGACTATCATCTTCTTCGTTGTCACTCCCAATTTCGTCCCAATCGTCGAGTTGTTGTTGAAACCAAGAATCCAAAACTGAATTAGCATTTTCCGCATTTACATACACTGACGAAGTTTTTTTTGTTTGTGTGCCATTTTGTGATTCTACAACAATAAAAAACATTACGAGATTAATAAATTATCAATAATAAATAAAATTCAGTAATAATGGCAAGAAATAGAGGCAGTGAAAACATAAATTAAACATAAAAATTATAACATGAAATACCACCATGAGTCCCAGGGACTCACTTGGCGTAATAACTCACCATATAAGAGCCGTACGCGCACGTCCACTCCACCCCGCGTCACCCGCGACACTGCAGGAAGGTACTGTGGCGGGGAGCAATGAAGTCGCGAAAATGAACGAAATATGTAGTTTTGAAATTTGAATGTGAGTCCCTGGGACTCAGGTGGTGAATTAAGGGTTAAGAAGAAAATAAAAACATCATCTATTATGTATTTACTGTTTTATTTATATACAATATGAACTATATAAGATTTCTAAAATGACTATTTATTAAAACTTCTCTAGTTCTGTTCTGCCGAGGTGTCCTTGATTGGGTATGTTCCATTTGCCCATCTTGTAACAGTGTCTCCCAAGGTGCTGGAAGCTCCAACTCTGGTTCGTCTGGAGGAACTGCTTCTCCTCTTTGTCGCAACATGTTATGCAGCACTGCGGTGGCTACAATTACTACTAAGGCTTTATCTAGCTTGATTCTTAACCCTAAAGCTAGCACTGGAAATCTTCTTTTCCAAACCCCATATGACCTCTCAATAGGATTTCTCGTCCTTATTTGTGACTCATTGTAAAGTTGCTCTACTGGTGATCTAGGGTTCTCCAGTGGAGATATGGTGTATGATGTACAAGCATATCCACCATCAACAAGTATGAGTCCATCACCATAATCTCCAGCATCAAACTTCGCTTTACGGTAGCAATTATTGAATATTGTGCTGTCATGAGATGACCCAGGCCATCTTGCAACAATGTCAATAATTTCTAAATTAGTATTACATATAGTTTGGACATTAATCGAAAAATAGCCTTTTCGGTTTCTGAATAGCTCTGCCTGATCACCTCCTGGTGAAGAGATTCGAACATGTGTACAGTCCATCGCTCCTATCACTCTAGGAAATCGTGCTATGCGATAAAACTCATTTTGATTAATTCTTATCTCCTGTTGTGTATTAGGAAATCTTATATATTCCTTGTTGAGTGATGCAATGGCTGCACTAACTCTGTGTATGATCCTGTGTGCTGTGGGTAAGCTAAGCCCACTGTAATCTCCAATTGCCAATTGTGTATTATTTGTAGCGTAGAATCTTAATGTGGCTAAAAGCTGATTTATTGGAGAAATAGATTGATTTCTGTAAGAAAACAAATCGTAATTAATTTAAAATTTACTGGTAAGCACAATTATGTAGTACAAGTAACTACATACTTGAATGACCAGTATGACCACAAAGTATTAGTTATATAAAAACTCACCTCTCAGATATATATTCCAAACGATTTTCAATTTTGACCAGCAGGCTATAGGCTGCTGCTTTAGATAACCGGAATCTTATCCTGAAATCCTCGTCATCGTAGTCATTGAAATAATCACTCCTTTCTTTTATCCACCTTGGACGTTTTATTACAATGTATTCGTCTTCGCTATCATCAGTTTCACTGTCGTAAATCATTCTTCTCAAACGCTGCATTATTAGATGTTACAATAAATGCTTCAATAAAATATAGTTTAGTAAATATTATGTTATTTTAGAAATAGAAACCATCCACGACCACGAACAGAAAACGCAACGCAGTTATGAAAATGACACGATTGACAGCTGATAGCCTAGCCGCCATTTTTAACCAAGGAATAGCGCCTTATTCCTTTAAAATCGGCAGTATAAATCTTAACTCTCGTATATTGTCTTATTCTTAGGATAAGTAGTTGGTGAAATGTAAATTTGGCTATCCGAGAGTAACTGACAACTTTATTCTTAGAATAAAACTTATCCGACTTTGGTGAAATTGGCCCTTAGTATAATATGGTGCCTTGGAAAACGTAAATTAAACATTACATACATTTTCCAATTACCATTTCAGCCAGCCATACTGAAACATGTATGGCTGGCTGATAGCATATTTGTTTTCTCACGGTCGCAAGGCTCAGGGGAAATTGATAGCGTTCTCGGGTTGGTTAATTTGCACTGCACTGTACTGCATTGCTAACTGAAGTGTATCGTCCTACCGCAATGTTCCACGTTACAGTGTAATGGAAATAATTTGACCCAATTTTGGTTTCGTGTCTCTTCGCACTTAGTATTTTGAGGCCGACGTAGTTTAGAACTTGTTTTTGGGGAGTGTGTAAAATATTGCCTGTACCGAGTATTACGAGGGTTGAAAAAATAATAATAAACATTTACATCTCTCATATTCGGTAAGTAGGTCCTTATTACCCCCAAATGGGGCTTGTAGGTAACCAATTAGCGCTCTAGGGTAATAATGTAGCTAGAAAAGCCCTAGGGCGGTAAATAATTTAAAAAAAATCTCTTCACTCTTTCAAAAAGTTCGCGTACATCTAACCATCATACTAGCAATAGACATCATGCATTCAGTCCAATGACAAAAGAGGCCGCTTCGCTATTCAGCCTTGTCTTCGTATGAGTATAATATAGTCATCAATTTTAAATATCGAACGGCGAAGCTCAATTTCGTTCTTGAAAAAAAAATAATTAAAAAACAAAGATGAAAAAAGGCGGGAATAGAAAACTTTTACTTTAAATATTGTTTGTTTTTGGGATTTTTTTATAATTAAGTACGTGCTAATTTTTTTTTTTTTTTTAACATGGTAAAATAATCAAATAAGTCCTCCCACCCCGGGCAGGGCCGGAGGGACTGTCAGACTTGTACTGACTAAAATCCACGGTGTTCCTTCAATAGCCCTTTACGTTCCGGGGTCACGGTAATGGGATAAGTCCCACGACCCTGGCAGGCTTCGGCCCTCTACAGGGGGGGCCTCGTCATATTGCTGACGCTCTTTGAGTCGCGCGTGGAACACAACGCGCCGTCGACCCTGGCATGGTCCATGGTCGGACAGCGAGTTGCCCTTTACTCGCTGTCCGCATGCCCGCGCCTACGGTGGCCGGAGATCGTCGGCCGACGTCCGACGCCGTGGGCGTCTACCACTGCGGCTGGGCTGGAGGGAGGACGCCATCCTCTCCCTCACACGGCTCGCCTCCTCCTTCGGTAGCATGACTGCTTCGCAGAAGGAGGCGACCGCTTCCCACTCCCTCTCGCCCCGCAGCATGGCCTCGACCAATAACGGGCGCGAGAGGTCTCCGCCTATCGCCGCCGTGAGGACACGTCGGTGCTCTGCCCAAGCGAACAATATTTTGCCTGAAAGTTCTAAAGAGAGATATTTGAAAACTTACGACGAGTTCATGAAGTGGCGAAAAGAAAAACGAGTAAAGTCTTTATCTGAGACTGTATTCTTAACATACTTTAGTGAGCTATCAAAAAAGCTGCAGCCATCTAGTTTGTGGTGCATTTATTCAATGTTAAAAGCAACTATGAGTACTAAACACGACATCAATATCAAGAACTTTTCAAAATTATCGTCTTTTCTAAAAAGACAATCAGCTGGGCACAAAAGCAAAAAGTCAAAGGTTTTTACAGCGCAAGACGTGAAAACATTCATAAATGAAGCCTCTGATGACATATAACAAATCACATAATGGTAATAACTACTTCATCATTTATCTTTTAAGTTCTTACAATCCTAAAAAACATACCTTTTTATTTTTCGCTTGTTTTAGGTGGTTCTATATCTTCGGTATAATTGGCGCATGCCGAGGTATAGAATTGACAAATATAACAATAGAGAACATAGAACAACAGGGTCAGTTGTTAGTAATTAAACTACCGAACACAAAAACTAAAATTGACCGAACATTTGTAGTTCCTCAAGAATTCTCTGAATTCGTACAAAAATACAAAAATCTTCGTCCTAAAAATGTAAATACCAACTCATTTTTTTTTGAAGTACCACCAAGGTAAATGCTACAAACAAGTTATTGGAAAAAATACCATCAGAAGTATGCCGAAGCAAATCGCATGTTATTTAAAGTTAGCAAACCCGGAATTGTACACAGGTCATTGCTTCCGGAGAACATCGGCTACACTTTTAGCCGATGCTGGGGCTTACTTAACCACTATAAAAAGGCACGCTGGGTGGAAATCCAGCAAGGTGGCTGAAGGTTACATTGAAGATTCCATACAAAATAAAAGTAAAATTACCAACCAAATAACGAAAACTATTCAGCTTTCAAAATATGAAACATCTTACTCAAGAGATGATCCGCAACCACTTCTGCTGAAAAAAGCTTCATCCCGTCAAATTTTATCCATGACCAACAAATATCACAATCTCAAACTATTAACATTCCCCAAAAACACCTGTCCCTAAAATTTGAAAATTGTTCTCATTTCACTATAAATTTTAACTAATAAAATGTTTTATTCTTGTAATGCCGGTTTTTTTCTACTTACCTCACAATTGAGATGTAAAGCAGAGTAGTTAGCTCGGGTGTAAGCATCAATTGCACCCTCGAACTATAGGCGCCCTCGCTGCGCTCGTGCGCCTAAATATCTCGGGCTGCAATTGATGCCTTACAGCCCTTGGCTACTAATCTACTATTTATTCATAATAGCGATCCGCCCCGGCTTCGCACGGGTGCAATGTACTAATAATACGTATATATTATATATATTAAACCTCACTCTATCTATTGAAAAAAAACTGCATTAAAATTCGTTGCGTAGATTAAAAGATCTAAGCATAGATAAAATAAATAAGATCTAAGCGTACCGACAGCGGGAGCGACTTTGTTTTATACTATGTAAAGATTATTTTAAGCAATAAGAATTATAAATAAAGATCGCAAAAAATAAGCTTACGTATATTATAAACGTAAGTAAATACCTGAAAATTCCTTGTTTATTAAACTTGGTTAAAAAAATAGGTAACAAATCACACTTTTTTTCGGACAGTCATTGATAATTTTCTCTGGGTGGAGCCGGAGGGAGTGTCAGACTTCAACTGACTAAAACCCACCCGATTTCCACAAATCGAGTTCTGTTGCCCGTGTTCCGGAGTCGCGGTATTTCATTAGAAATATCATAGTTAGTATATAGAATACTTTTTATTCCGAGGAACGTAGGTACGCCCCGCGGCATAATTTCCAACTTTCATTAATCACGAAAAAGTATGTTCCCTTCTTATTCTTAGGAAAAAAAATAAGACTTTATTAGAAACTCGAGGAGATCAAGGACCAGACAAATAAACGTCTAGTATTTTAAATACCTACATATAAACTAAGCAAATTAATTTCCAGTTTGATCAAAAGCGATCTCAATCAACGTATACGCTCCAAAAACCTTTGCTAATTGCTAGGCCAGTTTGAATACACACAAGTTGACATCGGCACATAATTGATAGATAAATATTGACATCACGTAATGTTATAAAATTAACCAGTACTCAATCTTGGATGAAAGGTTTTTTTACCTTGATTTAAGATGGTGCAAAGTTGATCGGTACAAAAAATGTATCATCAATAAAAACTTTTTTGCAAAAAAATAAAACCGACTTCCATATCAAAACACTACAAAGCCAAAAATAATTTTAATTTCGGTAGTCGGTGTTATTGGTTTTGTATTTTCTTTTTTTTTCACACCGCCTTCCGAAATTAAAATTATTTTTGGCTTTGTAGTGTTTTGATATGGAAGTCGGTTTTATTTTTTTGCAAAAAAGTTTTTATTTTCGCGCTTTTTAGTGGGTCAATTTGTAATTAATCTAGTTATAAAAGCCAAAATGTCAACTACAAAAAACTAAAAACGCGCGAACAAAAAACACAATATACAGTAACCGAAAAGGTCATCAATGTAAATATTTTTTTAGACTTTTGTTGATTTTTCAGAAACGGCTTGTTCGATGTCGATAAAATTTTCATGGGACCATTTGGGAAGTATACCCTTTCCAACAAAAAAAGAATTTTTCAAATCGGTTGGCGAGCGACGGAGCTATGCCCGAACAAACATAAAAAAAAAAAAAAAAAAAAAAACAAACAAACATCCGAATTGAGAACCTTCTCCTTTTTCAGAAGTCGGTTAAAAAAGAAGTAGTAATCAGTTTATTTTAGTTCTACTTACATATACGTACTTGAAATAAACCTTCTACTTTAAATATCTGTCTGTCTGTGTTTCCCGATAGCTAAAACCTGGGGGTCTTTAAGTCAAGAGTGAATAGGTTACTTTTAGGTAAGAGTGCTCCATCTTTGACCACATCATCACTTACCATCAGGTGAGATGGTGGTCAAACGCGTGACTATAATCAATTAAAAAAAAACAACCTACTTTCTTTGTTATGTTACATGCCATGTTATCTCTTCACCACCCTTGGTAGACTGGTAGTGAACGCCTAAGGCATTAAGTCCGCCATTTATCCTCTTGTGTTGCTTAAAGTTTTAATAAATAAATAAATATACTACCTATTTATTTATTAATGATCAAATAAGAATCCTCAACGGGTCCTTAAGAATAAATTTAAACTCACACAGACAGTATATTAACTAAAAACTGCATGATTTGTTAAGGTGCCAGTGGTTTCAGTCCCGACTTACGAGTTGTAAGGCAGGTAGGTACGGTCGCAACCTGGAATTTGAGGGGGGGGGGGGGGTGTCACTAACAATAACATAATATGTCGAGTAAAAGAGTTTTCTTTATTGCACAATACAAATTTTATTGCACACATTATAAATCAAATGGAAGTCTTCTATTTTTTTATTGGCAAATCGGGTGATAATATTTGGAACGTCTTATTTTGCAAACTTTTAGATTTTCTTTTGGGGTGTACGCTAGGGTGTCCCGATTATCTTAGTTCCCGGTAATCTTAGTTTTAGATTACCGTAAAAATAATAAAAAAAACATAAAAAAATATCTTGAGAGTTCTACCGGCATTTTTTTTTTATTTTATTATCACTTAAATAACCCTCCAGTCAATGTCGTCTATTCTATTTTATGTACAATATTCCCATTTTATTTTTTATTTCATTGATAGTGAAACCCTAAGTTATGATTTGCAGGCAACGACAGGATTTTTCTGTTAGGAATTGGTTTGGAACAAACTCGCAAAATTCATGTTTTGACTTGTTTTTCTTAAATTCTCTACTTCTACTGTGAGGCAGTTCGTCTCATTTCTATTGCGGTTTTATTGCTGTAAGGTGTCGCTCTGCACTTCCTTGTGATAAAATACGTGTTTTTGTTATATATAATAATGGGTTCAAGACGAAGTGAGACTACTTGTGCTATTTTGGGATCATATAAAGAACTTGACGATCGCCAGTTACCAGTGATAAGTGACGTTATCAAATTCATTTTGTTTACTAAAAATGAACTAAAACTACAGAAGAATGGGAAAGATCCTTCTAACACAGAAGTTTTTTCAATCGTTTCTGGAAAACTTGATACGACTTAGACTAAAGCTTCGATTCCTATCGTTTCCAACGTACGAGTTACCCAATTGCTGAAATCATATTTCGACAAATACCTGTCATTGATAAGATATCCCAAAAATAAAAGAAATGATAGTTACGAAAGCAAAGTGAAGTGCTTTTTGGAATCGTCGAACAAGCTCTTCGATATTGCTGCTTGTAAGTGCACTTCGTTTGACATTTGTTCCTGCATATAACCTAAGAAAGTTCCTATTTCTGAAAGAGACTTTTTACTGGATCAAAGAAGTGATAGAAAAATGGCAATAAGCGGTATAGACACAAAAGGAACAGCAAGACTTTTAAAGAAACATCAGAGACAAGAAAATTTGAATCGGAAAGAGTCAGAGCTCGCATGTTTTCCCAGTGCATCACTAAAAACCAATCCTGTTCCGGTGCGCGAGTTGCCGCCTCGACCGCAGTCGCCTGTAACAGAGCTTTCTGCGAATAGTGACGTGCCTGTAAATGAGACTCCATCTACTTCGTTGAATCGGAACACTCTGGCGCTGCCAACAGTAGCTAAGGTATGTGATCGGTATGGACTATCAACGCGATCTGCGGCTGCGGTCGCTTCGGCGGTCTTAGCTGACGTAGGATTGGTATCTTTCGAAGGTCTAAGTCTTGTTATTGATAAGAATAAAATTCATAGAGCTGTTTCAAAAACCTTCCTACTACCTTAAAACGTAAACCTTCTACCTATAAATTCTAGTTTATTAAATTTAGTTCAAAATAATGATCTCTCAGTTGGGACGATCGACAAAAAACAAGATTTTCATTTTCTCTTAAGTAAGATTTCAATCACGATTTTTGTTTCACAAATTTTGCCATAAGCATAATTTGCAATAAACATGATAATTATTCATACTTTTTCAGTATTAGGTCGTGTTTTACAAGATCACTCAATTGAAAATTGTCCACTCTGAGAGATCCATAATTATAAACCGTTATAAATCTTAAACGTGGCTTTGAAACGAATC
The DNA here is from genome assembly GCA_943138885.2 of Tholera decimalis. Classification (NCBI taxonomy): domain Eukaryota; kingdom Metazoa; phylum Arthropoda; class Insecta; order Lepidoptera; family Noctuidae; genus Tholera; species Tholera decimalis. The sequence goes on from OW964570.2 coordinate 10,192,167, forward strand.
GAAATTTTGTTTAGCAGCTTTCACAAATCCTTCACAATTAATTGAAATGCAAATTATAAACACATAGGCAGTATATTCTTGGATACGCGTTATGGCTTTTTCTTCAGTTGTCCAGATTGAGAGATCCAGTTAATGAGTTATAACTTTCTTTGTTTAGGTTTCACAAATTTTATACTTTACCATGAAGTTTTCACAATTATTTCCTAAATCCTCTTATAATTTGGTTGGGATTGGAAGAGTTTTTCGAAATGATCTCTCAATCCACACGCACATACTTTTAACAATTAAGCGTCAATAGCCCAATGGCTAAAGTGTCGGACTTGTGATCGAGAGGTCACGAGTTCGAACCTCACCCATTACACTATTGCCGTGGCCCACTCCAGACACAAGCATATTTAGCTTAGTTGGAGGGGTTAACAAGATTGCTAGTAATGTGAATTCTACCCACATTGCTAGTCTCATTAAAAAAAACCACAATATTATTCCTCTGACCTTATTCAGTCTACCCTTTTTTTTTTAGCGTTGTAAAATTATCAAATAAGTCCTCCCACCCCTACTGTCAGACTTTTACTGACTAAAATCGACGGTGTTCCTTCAATAACCCTTTACGTATCGGGGTCACGGTAACGGGATGAGTCCCACGACCCCGGCAGGCTTCGGCCCTCTACGGGGGGGCCTCGTCATATTGCTGACGCTCTTTGAGGCGCGCGTGGAACACGACGCGCCATCGACCCGGGCATGGTCCATGGTCGGACAGCGAGTTGCCCTTTACTCGCTGTCCGCATGCCCGCGCCTACGGTGGCCGGAGATCGTCGGCCGACGTCCGACGCCGTGGGCGTCTACCACTGCGGCTGGGCTGGAGGGAGGACGCCATCCTCTCCCTCACGCGGCCCGCCTCCTCCTTCGGAAGCATGACTGCTTCGCAGAAGGAGGCGACCGCTTCCCACTCCCTCTCGCCCCGCAGCATGGCCTCGATCAATGCCGGGCGCGAGAGGTCTCCGCCTATTGCCGCCGTGAGGACACGTCGGTGCTCTGCCCAAGCGAGGCAGTCCTGCACCGTGTGCTCGACTGTGTCCTCAGGGCGACCCTCGCAGTGGTGACACCCAGGCGTTTCCTCCTTTCCCATCAGACACAGGTACCTCCCGAAACTTCCGTGTCCGGTGAGGACCTGCGTCATGCGGTAGGTCAGGACGCCGTGACGCCGATCTAGCCACTCCTCAAAGAGGGGTCTTACCGCCGCAATTGCGGCGTGCCCGATTCAGTCTACCCTAGCGTATGATTTCCACACATTTCCATCAGCCCATTTTCCAGTGCAAATCCAGAGATACATTTTTATTTCAGCCGTAGAACCGAAGTGGGTTTATTATGGAGCCCAGTTACATTCAGTTCCATATTTAAATTGTCACGCTCTATCCGTATAAAAAATTGGCTTGAATTGAATTTCAGTACTAGTTTTCAATTTTATGGACCTATTCATGAAACTGTTTGTAATACCTATCTAACTATTAGCAGTGATTATATCTATACTAATATTATAAAGCGAAAACATTTGTTTGTTCGTTTAAACGGGCCTATCATCAAAAGTACTGGGTGGATTTCGTATGGAAGTAGCTTATAGCTTGAGGAAGATTACAGGCAAAGCCTCAGCAGTCGAGTAAAAATACCCGACTGCAGAAGGAGAGTTACGACTTTATCCAACCAACCTGATGATAGCCCAGCGAGAAAACCGGTGGGACAACTGTCTTACACAGCAAGAACCGAGCATTTTTTTGGCGATAATGTAGCTTTTCTTCAGTGAAAAAAAAAACATATTTCGGAAGATTACACTTAACAAATTTAAACCTCTGTATATCAGTAATTATTATAGATCACGGTAGGGATTCCTCACCGTGCCTGCGCCCTTATAAGGGGGAGATAAGTAAAACACTTAACACTAATAAGCCATTTATCTTATTGACCCCGTAATCTGTAAATCATTGACACTAAAATCGATTACCTTCAATGGCAATCAATATCTAATAGTTACTCTGAGATAATTCTAATGGACCCGATTAAGTACTACAAACATTATAATGCGAAACAACAGTTATGTCGCTGTGAATTTATTAAATGAAATGTAATAACGATTTGATAAATTAGAATCTAGTCTGCGTATCTAATCGAGTCACGATAAAGGCAATTTTAAGATGAAACTTGACTTACAAAGCCAATTAAATTATGTGATTCTCAACAGTAGCATAGAAAACGAAAGTGTTTCGGCGGGAACCGTATCAAAAATAGTAGCGGCTACTGTGCAGTGTTGCAAGCAGAAAAAAAAACGATTGAGTTTCATAAAAACATGAGTAATGTTCGTAATAAAAGTTTCTGTAATCCGCTTAAGTAATATCGGATGAAAGTCTCATTTTGTAGTTCCGAAAGTAATGTTTTTAAAGCGGCTTGTTGTCGGAGCTGACCTCTCTCTTTCAATAAATTAAAAATTGCTTTACAGCTCAATTTGTCAAGACGGATAATTTGTTGTTCTGCTTTGATAGATAGATAGATAGAATATAGGTACTTTATTGTAGTACACCAATAATTTAAACACACCAGTTTGACAACATTGCTTATGCTTAACCTATGGTTTAATGGCGGTCTTATCGCTGATAGCGATATCTTCCTGACATTTGGATGGACTTCACACACATAAAATAAAGGTGATGGGAAAGTCAGTGTACTTCAAATATGTAACATACATAAACTCAAATTAAAATATTAAACTTGGCTAAATATTGAAACCGGCTAGAACAAAGCTCTGTGAAAGAAATGATTTTGGTGGACCTACGATTTTGACTGTAAAATCAACTTTATTCAGATAATCGTAAAAGAAAATATGATTACTCCTAATAGAACTTCTTTCCAAAATACTATAGTTAGTAATATAAGTATGTTCGGAACAATAAAAAAAGTTTTTGAAGAAAAGCTATATTTATAATTAAGTTAAGAAAAGAAAAATACTTCTTAGAAACTAAAAATATACAGATGCAAATTAGATCTTCGGTATCAGATGAACAAAAACGGCCATTCTTAATAAACCTTGATTGAATCGATTGTCACCTTTCGAATGAAACATCGACTACAATGGTGAAAGCCGGATACGGATTTCTTAATAGCAAAAAAAAGATTCAAATTGTTCAAACACCAAAAAAGTTCCAAATTCGATTGTTTTGTACTCCAATGACTTTATGCTAGTAATCAATTCTTAATTCAAATTTGTAAGCCGGTACTAGTTTCAGCCATTGGTTTCAGCGCCATTTTCTTTTGATTTTAATATTGGAACTACAAAGAAAAGGAGTTAGTTACGTTATCTGACGACTCATGTCTCACGCTAAAGATAGCATTGTTTTAAAAGAAGCCGCTAAGTGGTTACCTTATCAGTTAAGGTGTTAAGCGTGATTTACTTTAATTAGGTACTACGGCTTTCTAAAGGGTGGTTTGTCAGTAGTGTAGTATACTTTTATCTGGAACTAGTACTTACGCGGGCTTCGCTCCCGTGGATTCTATTACGGTAAAAACATAACTCTCCTTTTTTGCAGTCGCGTAAAAAGTAGCCTATAACCTTCCTCAAGCTTCAAGCTACTTCCATACCAAATTTCATCTAAATCCACCCAGTACTTTCGAAGATTAGCGCGTTCAAGCAAACAAACAAACAAACAAACTTTGCCGCTTTATAATATTAAGTATAGATAACTTATAAGTGGAAAATCTGAACGCAACATTTGGCTTAAGATTTTATTTTCTTAGAAGTTCTCTTCCATAGAGTCTAATTACTCTAAGTTCTCTTCATTCATTATGCTATGAATGAATGGTTAGAACATAAGGAGACTCACAAAGTTGCAATTATGGCACTCTTGAAAAAAAAAACGTTCCACCTGCCTGACAACAGTAGTAGATAATGTCAACTGTCACACAAATGACAACAAAAACTTCTTTGTCTATTGACCTTTACAGTAAGTTTTTGAGTATTTAAATTTAGAACACTCCGCGCAATGCGCTCGGTAACAATAGTCAGGCGATCGCGAGAAAGGGAGAGAAAGGCATAATTTCATTTAGCGAAATGAAACAGCACTATCAGGTATGCGGAAAAGGGAACTTAAGGGTTCAGTTATTATTCTTCTATGGTGAACAAACACCTGCCAGTACATGCAATGCTATTAAGTAACGGTTAAGTAGGTTCGCCGTTCATTTGATAACGTGTATGTAATAAATTTAGTACTGGTATTAAACTAGGAACGAGCTGACAGGTACACGCCGGATGCCTACGTTTAATTAAGCCGTGTATGATGGTCTACGTGTTCCGCGGGCAAATACTGGGCTCCTTAATAGCTTGCGTTTATAGGTCGGTAATAAGTATTAGTAGCTGTCTCGCTGTGAGGATTTAAGGCGCAATTAGATACCTTGGAGGTCAAAACCACTGTAGAGTTCGTAATAAATTGGTTTATATCGATATGAGGCAGGTGATCTGTCGCTGCCGACATGTTTCGTCAATTGTCGACAGTCCTTAACTTAAGAATTTATTGATCGATTTACTTACTTATTGTATATGTATAACACCAACAACATATTTACAGAATATTTCGCATTCAATAATACCCACAACAATCGCTCTGTATAAATAAGTCATTAAGTAGTTATAGGTGTGCGATAATCTCATTCTGTGAGCACATCAAAGAACACGAGTCGTCAGCCACACCGTCACCAGCGCCATCCGTCAGCCCCAGCAAGCACTTTTTTTTAAACTTAAATGTTTTATATCCTGGTAAGAAGATAAGCAGGACAACAAGCGTAGCGGCCGGGCCTGATCTGAACTTACCTTGCGCTGGATGTTATAGGTACCTAGATTTTAACTTCGGTCGCTCGTAAATCATATAACTTATTCTGAACGCGTGATTATTTAGAATAAAATTTTAAAAAAGAATAACTAGCAGGGATTAGTTACTGTCACTGCGTTTGTTACTGCGTCAACGAGTAGGAGAATTAGAAGCGTACTTAAATAAGGTTTTAATTCTATCAGTCAAGTGCTTCTAAAAATATCGTTGACTATGCTTTTATTATAGTTTATAGCCACAAACAACAAATAAACAGATCAGTAAGTCTCGTGAAGAGGGTCCTTTAGTGCCTACTTCTGTATAGGAATAGGTATCACCAGATAAGCCTTGAAGTTTCGTTGGGCTGGTTTTTTTGTTGATGACAGGCTCGCATTTGACCATCGTCTCACCTGATGGTAAGCAATGGTGTGGTTGAAGATGAAGCACGCTTACCTAGAAGAAATCTATTAACTTTCGACCTGAAGACCCCCAGGTTTTAGTTAGACCTCTGCTGCGGGGATTGTGAAGAATGCTAACGCATCTCCGCACTATATACACGCAGCTCGAATTGACGAAGAGAAACACCGTGTGATTTTATTCAGGTGCCTATGAGACCTAAAAAAGGAACAAAATGGACTATTACGTTTTTTGATGTGGTCCGTAACCGTGATGCAGCCAATTCGTCTTGAGAAGGCATCAATAATATGCATTTTAGTCACCAAGAGCGCCTTTAAGATGTAGGTAGGTACTTATTCCAAAATTAAATTATCGTTCTAGTGTGAATGTGGACTAGGTTTAAGAACCAACATAGGTAGATAGATGTACATCCCGCGCTTATCCGTACCTATCGGTTAGTGTCCCGTTTATACTTCCGGGTATCTATATGACAAAACAGATATATATGACTTAGATACGAAAATAAATGAAAGTCGAAGATAGTCACAATCGAAAAGAAGGTAGGTATGCTAGCATAACCGGAGTACCCACAACGACAAATGACAAAAGAAAAACAAAATATGAGAACTCATGGGAATCTCTGCAGTTGGCACCGCCTCGCCGCGCCGTCGGCAATAAAAATAATACCATAACTTTATAACTCTACCATGGGAAAGTCACACGAACGGGGATTCTCCGTGGTAGATAGGTATACATTTATTGTTAAGTAAAAACCGGCATGCGATATCGTTGTTTGTATAATGAAAAATATAAAACAAACACGAAAAACAAACTACAATCGGACGAAAGTGAAAACCTAGGTATGCGAGGCCGTACGGAGACGTGATCACGCGAAAAAAAAACTAAGTTGAGCTTGACGCTCTGAAATGATGACGCGAAAGTAAACAGATAGTGTAATAAGAGGTAACACACATTTTATCGAGTTCGTACTGCAAACATTAATCTTAGCTGTCGTCATTATCGCTGTGGACGATAACGTGACCCGATTATATGAAAAAACAATTATTGTAAAGTATTTAATTAACACAAGTATCAGCCCGGTTAGCTCGGAAAACTGGGGGAGGACACCTACCTGCTATCCTCAGAACTGCACGGTCGGCCGGGTCCAACTGCAGAATGGACAAAGGTTTGTCCTTCGCCCATTCTTTCAAGCTGAAATCGTTCTCAAATTCCATTTTTCTGTCATCCAAAACACAAAGTCTCGCGCGAACTTTCGCACATACTTGAATCGATCACAATTCACAACACTATGGTCGAATTATGCACATAACGAACATGATATACACAATATTACAAGCAAATAACAAGTAAACAAAACGTTACGTTCATTGTAAAATGAAAATCGATAAACGCTAGCAAGGATACGACAGCAAGTGCGTATCCGACGGCCGAAAGATACACTTGTATAATTCACTATTATGCAACACTTAAACAATAATAACTAAGCAGTTACTAAAACAAATGCAAAATCGATTATTAACGAACTCCGGTTTACAGGACGGAGTAACAACAAACTGTTTGGAGGTTATCAAAGCCGCTAAAGCATCATACACCGAACCGGCGGGCAGACATGATGCGACTGCCTAGTTCTTTCAACCACCGCCTCAGGGCGCTGCTATCGCTCAGCTGTTTTCACGCATGCACACTACAGATATTATCCGACTAATTTAAAACTACACTTTCCAAGCACAAGCTTTTGATAAGCGTAGCACTCTTTTATATTATACTGTAACTATTGTTCCTGATGATATTACTGCCATCTATCTAGTAGAATCAGAAAAGTTGGTTGTAAATTGGAGTATTATTCAATAGATGGCAGAGAACGGATAACCATGTTTAACCTCTCTCAACTATGCTTTGTTTATTTGATATAAACGAATGTTACCAGCTTGATTAAAATGATTTCTACATAAATGTTTTCAACTATGAAAAAATTATATAACAGAATTACAGAACATCCAATCCAATAAATCTTAGAGGGCTACCAAAGAGTACAATATATATAGGGACATAGAGAGCTAACTTCACGATAAAGTTTAAATCGCGCGACCGCAGCGCCGCCCTGGTAGTTGTTCATCGAACTATACGCATATTTATGTGCATGTGTGTGTACTGTGTACATGTGTGTATATGTGTGCGTGTGTGTATTTGTGTGCAGTTTTTTATTGTATTGTATTTTCTACTTGAAATTAATGTGATTGTAAAAATCCACTACTTAAATTGAAGTCGTCGTGACCTTCAATTTAGCGGTTTTTTTTTTACAATACACATTAAATTATTATGATTGTGTGAGCAGCGTAGGAAAACAAAGAATGGGTTTTATTCCATAAGCAAAAGAGGTTTATTTTGTAATTCATTTATTAATTGATAACGAACAGTATTCTGTACTATTACAGTTTACATTGTAATCAGTGAGTTTTATTGAGGATATACAATCAAATGTACTCCGCCAGAAGTTAACCGATAGTTATTAGTAATTACTGTACCTATTGATTTTGAAACAGAGAATATCTAAAAAAAGCGATGTTTCTTTTAGATATTCGTTGTTCCAAATACAGTTCTATTACACAGACATTTATTTACAGAATTAACTATGCGCTGACGGCATAAGAATAAACATATTCAATAAAGATACAGATATTATTATTAAACACTCAACTCAAACTCAAAATGTTTTAATTCTCTTAGGCCTACATGGACACTTATAAAACGTCAGCAGTTAGGGCACCAGCAGAAGAACCGGCAAGAAACTCCACAATAACTCTTTTCAAATTAAAATGTCATTTTTACAATGTATCCATAATACATAGTACAAAGAAAATAATACAAAGAAAAAGAAAAACTACACAATGAAAATGAAAACTTAAAAAAGAAATAAAGGAGATATCAGTGCAAATACCCCAAACCCCAAGCATTCCTGAAATAAACCATAAAAAACTTATGCTTTATGGACTTGCGGATTATTATAGAGCCTGAAAGCAATCTTCACAACCGCCTTATAGAATTGTTTCGCGATATTGTGAACATTGAGCTGTCCGGCTACATCGAAAACAAGTACGAGTAGGAAGGAAGGGCGAAAAGAACCGGCCTTTAGTCATCGAATTGTATCGAAGTAAAAGGATGACTGCGTACTTAGTTAATAACAGCATGTATTTTCAGGAACTGGACTATTTATATCCGAATTTTTAGATGTAAAAGCACGAAAGGAGAGAGCACAAATGCGAAATGAACTTATTCAGGCCAGAAGAAACGACCTCCATGCTATCATTAGAAACAATAAACTAGACAGACGGCAAACAAACCAACGTGAAAAATAACAACCATAACTATCAACAAAACAATAATTCTAATTACCAGAAAAAGGATATAATTTCTACAAGCTATGCTGATCAATATTCACATTCGCAAATAAACATACCGGATGAAACTAATAATACTACAACAAACTGGATGACACAACATAATCTTTAAAAAATTAATTTCAATAAAACAAAAATAATGACTTTTCACCCCCGCCAAAAATACATATAAATGTTAATTACAGCTTCAAAAACTCGAAATTGGAAGTAGTTGATAAATTTACCCTCCTAGGCCTAGACATTGACATGAATATAAATTGGAAGTCTCATATTAATAAATTAAGATCTAAATTATCTACATTCTCCTACGCACTCTGTGAGATAAAAAAACAGATCTCAAAAATGCACTAGTCACGTACTACGCCTATGGCTATGCATGGCTTAAATACGGAGTCATACTATGGGGAAATAGTACAGACGTACATACGTTACTTACCATACAGAAAAAACTTATTAGGATATTAGTCAACATCGAAGAGACTGATAGTTTGTAAACGAACTAACTTCACCTATATATTTTTGAAATGTGTAAATTTGTATGTAACCACCCGGAATTATATATAATTATATTCTAAACGAGAAGTAAATACAAACAAATATTACACTAAGATACAAAAATAGATTGAACATACCTACATCACGACTGAAAATACATTCCTCTAGTTGTTATGTTATGTCAATCAAACTATAAATAATAAGCTACTCGAAGAAATTAAGAACATAACTATAACACTATTACAAATAAACTAAAACTATTTCTACTGAACAAAGTATACCATAGCATAAACGAATATTTAACCGATGAACTATAAATAAATAAAATACAACAAATAACTACTACCGACATAATCTACAAATTAAATTATTATAATTTTCTGCATACCTTATAATAATTATAATATAATTGTACATACTTGTTTGTAACTGATCTCAATAATTATAAGAAAATATTGTTTTTTTCTTTTTAAGTATTTTTTTCCTAAATCTTTTATTAAAACAATAAATTTTAAATAATGTTTTAGTTTTAAGTTCTAGTTTTCTATTTTATATCATTGCTGTGCCCTGGCAGGGTCCATAATTGTTCCTTTTATCTTTAAGACTAAACATCTACTGTATATACATTGTGGAAAGCAAATAAATTAATATGAATATGTTAATTAGGTATGAGAGGACAGTATAGACCAATTAATACAGCACAATGGAATTACAAATAAAAATTTGTAAAACAAATTAAGATTCTAGTGTTCTCCCATTCACAAAAAAGCTTTATATTATATTAAAATAAACTTGAGAGGCGACAACATTAGACTTCAATAATGAAAGATAAATTAATAATAAAAATTATACAAAATATGTCAAATCTGTCCGAGCTTAATCTACTAGAAAGAGTCCTAATATGATCGCCCCACTGTAACTTTGAATCTATAGTTATACCCAAAAATCCAGTTTCCGTAATAACATCGAGTATTTTGCCATCAAGGATTAAATTGTCACTAGCTTGTCGTCATCATTAAGAATGATGACAAGTTTGATGCTGGTGGTCTATAAACACATAAGTTGGGCCTTCAACTTCTGCACATGCTATCTCACACAAGCGATCAATAGAGCAAGCGGTGATATCTTTTCGTTCCTTATATCTAAGAGAATTACTAAATAATATTAAAGTACCACCTCCTACCTGAGGACCTGTTGTATGCACTGACAACTGAAAAATTATTAATGTTAAACAACATTCTAACTAGTTTTAGCCAGGTTTCACAAAAACATAAGATATCCATATCATATTTATCTATTAACATTTCCACATCTAATATTTTGCCAGAGTAGCGATTTATATTCTGATGATATAGTAAGATTGTGTTATTATGCCTCTCCTTTGTCACATCTAAGAATTTAAACAATTAATTTCAGTATTATTAGATACCTAGATAATACTGAATAGTCACTTAACCTAGGATCAGTTAAATTATCAATAACTGAGTGTAAATTGTAAGCTAACAAAGTAGCCAATGTCGACTTTTTTGGGAAGGTACATATATTTCCGAATCAAAACAAATTTTTTAGTATCAAAATACAATAAACGGTCACTATGACGGCATACTAGCATACGCATCAAATTATTGAGGCTAAAAATGTATTAATTTTCTTTGAATGTCAAATTATTGGAATAAGGCAATGCACATAAAATTAGTTTGCCTAATTTTAATTTAAGGAGGGTGTCAATACCATTAACGAAGTCCTTTTTAGTTACATTAAGACTGCTTCCAAATAAAAGAATGACTGTGGTATGCTCATTCAATTTTGATTGCTTAGTTTTATGAATAAGCTCAGTAAAATGCAGGTTATGGTAACAATGACTTACTATGGTATGATTACAATAATTATTTAATAGTGAACTAAAACCAGGAGAAACCTTACACTGTGAGCTGCACACCTGTTAATCTTTGCCTTTTTTTTATTTTGTGTTTATTAAAATGATTTTGTGCAGCTGTTTTTACTGGATCAGTTTCATCACAGTTGGTGGATTTGCCAGATAATATTCTGTTCACCTCCTTGCACCAATTTTTCATACAAAAATCAATATTTTTTTGTATAAGATAATCAATAAGTTTATTTCTGTGTTCATTGCATGTTAAGAATCCGAAATTAACCACAACTGATACAATTAGTTTTACATATTCTATTATATTTTCCTTATGGCTCATTGTTTTCATTATTTTTATTACAATTAGTTCCATGTGGACAAAAATGTCGAAAGCATTTTTGCTGGGATAAAGGAGCCAATTTTTACCATCGTACTCGGATATTTTTATATAATTGTGAAAAGACAATGGCGGGCTAGTATGGAAGTTTTGTACCGCTTTTAATTTTCGCGAATGGTATTGTTTTTATATTTAGTCGATAGATAATATCGTCAATAAATAGAATATAAATTATCAGATTTCTAGAAGTTTGGGTTCAAAAGTTATTTTACTTTATTTTATGTATGAGAGGTTACATTTTGAGGTAGGTGAGATGACAGTTGACAGTTGACTGTCAATGTGGTTGTTTACAAACTAAAACGTTACCTACTTAATTATTACATATTAATTGATCCTGTCGACGTTACGAACAGCCAAGATGTTCACCGAGTTTTATAGACTATTCCTAACAATCCCTCATATTTTCCGTAAATAAGGATGTCACTTTAAAGATGCATTTCCATACTACAACTACCAAACAGATACCGATACAAACAATGTAAATGTTTCTAGAATTTAGAACTTTTTGTGTGAGCTGCAATGTGTGATCATCTAAGGCTTCGCTCTTTAAGAAAGGTAACTGGTTCCTTAGACAAAATTGTGTCAAGTTAGTGAAAAGAAATGTTGAACACAGGTACTAATACTTCTATGCAATAATGTAATTAAAGGTGTATACTATCTAAACCTTTTTTAATATAATTATGTTGTATAGTTTTCAGTAAAATAAAATAATAGTTTTGTTTAAAAAAGTTTTTATTTTAATGCATTCAAAATGTTCGCAAAATCACTTCATCTAAGAAGGGAGCAGGTCGCGTCATACCCTCATGGCGAGCATAACTCAGTACTAAATAATGCTCATTACATGCGAGCAGCATCCCACAGTTCTCAAGCCAACAATACAAGAACTTAAGATTGCTTCCCGACCATTCATATTATTTTCTGCTACTATAAAAACAAAATAAGTTTTGCTTGATGAATGTCGGGATTTTATTTTAGCTCGAAGCAGCATAGGATCTATTCCTTCTAAACCATTTATCCTTTCATTTCTTCACAAGTTAGCTAAAAACAAAGAATATTGCAAGGAAAACATATGACTTTACAATTAATAAATAATACAGTATATGGTATGGTAAAAATATTTGTATTTTCTCATGCTTTATTACCTCTCGTGGCTGGATCCAACTAGATATTATATGAGCCAGTCTTTGCTCCTGCTGTTTAGCCCCTTCAATTAAAAGCCTGCATCGACTTATCCTCTATATGAAACGCTCACATACAACACTAAAATGACGATGATGACCAATTTGTCTTCTGTGCATACCTTCTTCTGATGCATCGCTAATTTCCAGCAAGCATGACAAATATGGTCTGTAGGGGTGATCTAGAAATAATAAAGATATTTATTGTAAATTGATAGCACTATAATTCTTTTTTCTTCTATTTAAGCAAGTGCAGGTGACAGTTTTATTACAACTAACTATTTGTAGGTAAATCTATCATTAAGCCCAATAATATTCTCAGTAACTGAGCATGAATAAGGTCTTGGGTTCGACTCCCAAGTCACACAGTGTTTTTTTGAACTTGTTCGTAGCAGCTCGGACTGTGCCCAGTCAATGGCAATGGGCTCACCCAGTTATATGGGACTCATTATAATACTGGTGAAATGTTGGTGTCAAAAACTTCTACCTAATTCTTTGAGGAAATACAGGCATGATGTTATGTAACGTTTACTATGTATAAACTACTTATCTCTAGGATATACTCTTGAGGTCTTTCGGTCAGTGGGTCGTCTTAGGGGCGGTTTCAGTCTGTTGTGAGTCTATTTCTTGAGCTTGTTCCCAGCATACACCACACACTTCATTCATGGCTAACATCTGTAAATATTTATTCAGTGAGATAAGTGTAAATGGACTAAACAAAACAGACTAACAAAACTGTTACAGAACTATTCCACCCTTTTGCCTTTTCCAAATAAAGCCTATAAAACTTCTCCAATAAACTGGTTATCTTATACTCATTACACATACATATGTATATAATAATGTGCATACAGCTTACATAAAATCTTTGAATGTCACATACCCGTTGGGGCTCTAACAGCCGAGCAATATTTGATGGCCTTGGCTGTTCAACAGAAGATACAGGTAAGTTAGGAGGAGGATGATCATCTGGTTGTGGTGTTAAACTTCCGACTCTTCTACAAGGTCTAAGCCAGCATGGAACACAAGCTTCATCTTCAGAAGTCAGCTAAAAACAATATTGTTAGGAAAACATATGACTTTACAATTAATAAATAATACAGTATATGGTATGGTAAAAATATTTGTATTTTCACATGCTTTATTACCTCTCGTGGCTGGATCCAAGTAGATATTATATGAGCCAGTCTTTACTCCTGCTCATTAGCCCCTTCAATTAAAAACTTGCGTCGACTTATCCTCGATATGGAACGCCCACATACAACACAGACATGCCGATTACCAATTTGTCTTCTGTGCATACCTTCAGATATATTCTGATTCATCGCTAATTTCCAGCAAGCATGACAAAAATATGGTCTGTAAGTGTTGAGGAACGGAACATACATAGTATGATAGTTGTCATATATTTTAAAAAGGAATAAAAAAGAGTGACGTTCTCCTTCATAAAATGTCTCAAAAGGAAATAATATGTTTCATTGAAAATCTCTATAATAATGAACCAGAATAATTTATAATAAAAACGTCCTGAGATTCGGCGACGGACCAACATCCGTGAGCTTGCTGGACATATTTGGCGACCGTCACAGGACAGTACAGTACTAAACATAGTGTATTACATACTCTTTGTACAGTACTACAGTATAGATGATGATGATGATACGGTGATCTAGAAATAATAAAGATATTTATTGTAAATTGATAGTACTATAATCCTTTTTTCTTCTATTTAAGCAAGTGCAGGGTGACAGTTTCATTACACAGATAACTTTAAATAGTTTCATCATATATCATATTATATTCTCTTTGTTCATTACAACAAACTATTTATAGGTAAATCTATCAGGCCCAATAATATTCTATCAGGTGACAAATGACTAAAGATGGGCGAAAAATAACGTCACGACAAAAATAACGTTGTTATCTTGCTCCTCAAATGATCACTGTGACTGATCATGAAGGAACAACGTTCCAAAATAAGAGTGGTGAAATAACACAGACGCGTCGTTGCGCTTGCAAAAGGCGCTATGTGGTAAAAATCATTTTCGTTCTTTTATGCAGTTTCAATCGTTATTTTAATACACACATGCTGTAAAACAGCTATCTAATAAACGAAATATTTAAAGAGTTACCTTTCAATATTGCGTTTATCAGATAGCTGTTGATTGTTGTTGATGTGTTTACGAGTGAATTGTAAACATTCAAGTGTACATAATATTTCATAACCTAATTATATTAAAATACAGTGGATTTCGGTTATAACGACGATGAAGGGACCACTGTAATTTCACCGTTATATCAGGAAGTCTTTACAAGCAAAGGTAAACAGGTACAGACAAGTTTATGGTTTATAATATCAAATTGTAACTGAAACTCCGAAACGTTACACCTACCTAACTAATAACTATAAATAAAAAGTCAGTGGCCCTGACTGCTATGCGCAAGGTCGTGGGTTCGATTCCCACCCAGGACAAATGTTTGTGTGATGAGCACGATCATTTGTTCTTTGTCTGAGTGTAATTTATCTATAATATGTATGTATTTAGAAATATATATGTATGTTTATCAGTTGTCTAGTACTCATACCACAAGCTCTGCTTAGTTTGGGACTAGATGGCGTTGTGTGAAAGTTGTGGAATATTATTATTATTATAAAGGTCATCATAGTTGCTGACCATCTGCAAACAATAATAATCTGTAAACAAAAGATAAGAAAACTCTTTGTATCTCCGGCGGCCGACGACGCCGCGCGCCGGTCGCAATATCTGCATGGGGTTTAAATTATTCATTGAAAACAGTCGCTACACCTGAACTCGTCGGTATATCCAAAGTCGCTATAGCGATATATTTTGTAATAAAATATGCTTTAAATTCATGGGACTTAGATTTAACGTCGTTATAAACAAATAGTCGCTACAACCAAGGTCCTAATAAATGAAATCCACTGTATAATAATTTAAAACCCATCGCAATTTCTGCACCGCGAAAATACACCAGAGTTTTTGCTCGCATTTCGATGAAGACAGTAAATATAAAAAGCTAAATGCCATTTAAGCCACGAAAAATTAACCTAAATATCATAATTTCGTCTGATAGAACGTATTATTCAGTAAACCGTATCATACATTTGTAACTTGAAACCGTTTGTGCTTTGTACGTTGCAAGAAACTGCAACTACTTCGCGCGACGATAGTTTCGTCTATCAAGCCCTTTTCAAATCAGTTTCAACGACGACCGTTTTCTGCAATCATTTTCGTCTTTGATTTGTACGTTGCGAGGAACTGCAACTGCTTCGCGCGACAATAGTTTCGTCTATCAAGTCGTCTTCAAACCAGTTGCACGGAAGACCGTTTTCTGCAACCATTTTCATCGTTGGCAAAACGGTTGCGTTTCGTCCGCTAAAAATTCGACAACGACCCACCACTAATGGGGTTGGCCGGTGAAAACTTTAGATATATGGCGCATAGCTTTCACCTTAGTGATGTGCCAACTCGGAATAAATACAACTCGAGTTGAAATTCACGTAACTCGAGTTAAGTAACTCAAGTTAACTGGGTAAATGAAACTGAGTAAATGATTTGTTTTCGTAACAATATTTAGAAAAAATTAACAGATTCATCATATGTATGGGGACCATTATAATTAAAGTAGGTAGAATTTAAATAAAAAAAGAAATGTATTTATTTATGTTTTATGTATTTAGGATTAATCATAACATAAATAAAGTAAGTATTTCTATTAATAAACAACAAAACTATATTTGTATGAATTTGAACACTGTTTGCACTGAGCATGTCCATTCACTGGCGCTTCAAATACATCCCAAACAACAGATTTCCTTTTAGGTCCCGGCATTTTTTCTATACAGTACCTAATAATTCGAAAAACTAACAACAATAACAAGTTGTTATTAACAACCGGCACTCTAAAATAACCTCAAATCTGCAACAATGCAATGTTGTGTTATTGTGTGTGTATTGACTTGAGTTAAGCCCAATTCGAGTTAACTCGAGTTGATACATCACTATTTCATCTGTCAAATGTTTGTTGTGTTTTGGCTTGCCTTGTTGACTGACTGCGTTTTTTTTTATTACCTATTGAAAGGAACTGTTGTTGAAAAACATGTATTCGACATGGCGATTGTGTGAAGCTGAATTGAAGAAACGAGGTGCATCTTTACGAGGAAGGAAAGCAGACATTGTCGACAGGTATAACCTTAAAAATAAAAGTATTACATTTTCTCTTTTAGTTATATGATTTTGATAGAGTGATTGTTAGCTTGGTTCTCGTTTTCCTAATGTACTTTGATACAAAACGTTTTATCGAAAGTAAAAGCCTCCAAATTACTGCCATTAAGTTTTTTCTATCAAGACTGAACTTACTCGTTTTGTTTACAGATTAGTGCTGTACGACTGTAATTTTAACTTTGGAAACATAGGAACTCAAAGCCACGATGATCCCTTAATGAATGTTCCTCACTCCAGCACGTATCCAGACGTTAATAGCATTACCACCACTAACAAAGATGCATATAAGGCAATATTTTTGCTTGTAAGTACCTAGGTATCCTTATTTTAAATCATTACTACCTCAGTAAAAAAACTGATATAACTGTAACTAAGTCAGTCATTATATAGGTACCAAAAAAATTGGTATAAATTCCATGAAAGGTGCATTGGAGCCTATTGCTCCAAGGCTACATCATGGGTCAAATTATGTCCAATGTGTGGCCCCAGCAACATGCATGAGCTTAGGTATATGTAAGTTAACAGATTTATGGTTAAATATTTTGCTACAGTATTAATAAGAAATTGGATGAAGCCAAAGCCCTATATGAGTCCCGATACCTTATCTTGGCAAGGGCAACAACTGTAGGCGACTCAACTTATATAAAAGGTTTCTGCAAAAAAACGATGAAAGCTCTGCAGTATGAGGTAGATATAAAAATCCAAAAAAATGGTACTCCACAGGAATCACACTGAATGTCCTGCTGCAAGTGACAATGAGGCCAAATGTTGCTGTACTCCTATGGGGAGTTGAACACATGGTGCATGACAAAATAATGTTACTTCACCAGGTGTGTACACAAAGGTTGCAGACTTTTCTTATGCCCAAAGGTCAATTTACAGCATCACCCATAGCTGCACACAAATTGCCAAGAAAAAAAAACCTGATGGAAGGTTTATTCCTTATCCCACACAAAATATTAACAAAGAATATAACAATAAAATTAGAAACCTAATATTAAATTACCCAAATTCAACAATGCCATTAAAGCAGTTAATTGATCCTTCAAATCCTTATGCTATTGGAGCAGATCATGCCTATACAGCTAACAATCCTGAAAATGAAACTCTGGAGAAACTAAATCTAACAAAAATCAGTGAAGAAAGCATCAATAATATTGAGCAGCTCACACAAGGACAGAAAAACTGTTCAGTATGGTATGTTGAGCGGAGACACCGTATTACTGCTAGCACCTTCCACACAGTTTGCCATTTAAGAGATTCATCGAAGCCAAGTTTCAGCAGGTAACTCTTAAATAAAAGACTATTTACATCAAGGGCAACAACCCATGGAATAATGAATGAAGACGCTGCTATAAAAGAGTATGAGACTAAATATGGGTTAACAATTGAGAATTGTGGAATATACATAAGCAAGCACAGACCATATTTAGGTGCCTCACCAGACGGCCTACTGGGACATGACACAATCATCGAAGTGAAATGTCTGTATTCCACCAGGGATGCAATGAACACCAGTGACTGTCCCCTATCTGGTTAATGATATAAAAAATAATAATGTTAAAAAAAACTAGCCCATATTATTATCAGATACAGGGCTAGCTATATTGTACTAATAGATCATTCTGCAATTGAATTGTATAATTAAATTGCAGAATGAAATGAAGAGATAAAATTAATTCTATAAACATATAAGGACCTAGAAGTAATATGTTTCAAGAGATGAGGAATTTATTTCAGAGATGTTAGAAAAACTTGATAACTTCTATAACAATTATTTTAAACATGCAATTTTGAACACATATTTATACAAAAATTATGATTTAATTAAAAAACAAATAAATAAGCTGTACCTGTATTATGATTTATTTTTGTTATTTCCTTTAGTAAAGTAAATTATTAGTTATTAAGGTGTGAAAATAAAACTTATGAGCATAATTATTTGAATTTATTTTTATTATCTACAATCCTTTCCCTAAAATTACACAACATTAAACAAATGAAAAATATCTCGGAGGAAAAAGGCACATAAAACGAGACTAAAGGAGTCTGCAAAAGTTCAAGTTTTTGTTAAGCCTATTAATCTTTCTATGTGTACTCTTTAACTTGCAAGTCTCTGATCATGCTTTAATACAAAACCTAGCAACTATGATCTGCCTTTCAAGAAAGTGGGTATATTGACACATTTTTCACTGCAAACAAGTCCTGGACATTAAACCCTCTATCAGCCATGACACTATCACCTTCATCACACAAATAAATCAATGAGCTGCGTTCAATCGCTGTTGCTCCTCCATAACCTTGTGAACAATAAGACAGGAGTCCACCTGGTGTTGACCCCACCAAAAACATAATGGTGTTTCAAATCTTCTGAACTGGTATAACTGCTCTTCTCGAGCTTGAGCTTCTAGTGAAAGAGTTTTAGTAGTCGAAGGAAACACTGTTGGGACTGCTGTTTTTTTCAGGTAACGGTGCTTGTTTTCAACACCTAGAAACAACCAAAAAGGGGTCAGTGGGTCGTCTTAGGGGCTATACAGGTACGTCATTAATCGTGTTTTAAAAATATTCAGCATCATAATGAAAATGTGTTCAGGTTAAAGAACACATTTTCATTATGATGCTGAATATTTTTAAAACACGATTAATGACGTACCTGTATAAATACTAGTTCCATGGTAATCAGTTTCCAAAAAATGTTTACGACATAACCTCGAATTCTTTTCCGGCTTGAAGTTTTGTCTCCTTATGGCTTTTAGCCACTTTTTTGCCATTGGTAAATCTTTAGGAAACATGAGCACCGATTTCCTTACAAAAAGGTACTTCATAGGTCTTTGGCATTATGAAAATAATTAAAATATCAAATGTTCCATAGAAAGTTCGTCGAGTTTGGTTATTGCGCCACTTTGACAGTTTCCAACCCCATTGACAAGTGAAAGTGACAGATGATTTTCTTGAAATATGAATAGAACATTGCCATAGTCATGCTGGATGTTGATATCGATTATTCTTATCAATTATTTACGTACATTTACGTGATAATTCATGTAAAAATCACAAAATGTAATAAATATTTTATTCATTACATTTTGTGATCAAGTTAAATGGTTTAGTTTACTCATGGCAAGTTTTGAAAATGTGCATTGCGTTTTGTTGTCAATAAATTAACGTTTAGTTATTTATTGTTATAATTTTTTAAATCCTTTTATTTAAACGTTTTCAAACTTCTAAGAATATAATAAATACGTAAAAAAAACTACTTTAAGGTCCTTTATAAGTGCTCAAAGTCTTATAACGAAACACCAACTAAAGTTGGCGGTACAAGATCTGCCGTTCTTCTTTTGAATTTCTTTACTCTCCAGCTGACTATTACAAGTGATGCAGTTCCTATATATTTTTTTTTTCGCGTTTCTGATTAGCCAACCAGTGCAGTATCCAACAGCCGCACACTTTTCTATGTCTTTGGGCGAATTGCTTTTCAACAGAAGATCAACATCAATGGAAATATTAAGGTGATCTTCTTCAATGATCATTGGTGTATTTTGTTGTTCTGCAGAACCTTCAATTTCAAAGAAGTATTGAAGGTTCTGCAGGCAGGTGTTTTTGTCTTTTTCGCAATTCGCCCCTACCGAATGTGCAGAGGTAAAATTATTTATCAAAAGTGTTTTGTAAGTGGCTTGAAAGCCTGCAGCAGTTGGCATTATATTACTGTGCCCATGAGCACGTATTGCTCCAAATAAATTTTCGAGAGGGTCCTGATTAAAATGCCTCAGTAATAACGAATTTTCGCCTAATTTGTACATATGTGCACACAACATTTTGAACCCTTCTATAGTTTTAATCCAGCTGGAGATTGTTGGCACCACAGATGCTTTACCATTTTTGTCCACATACAACATTGTTTTAAGCACGGGGATGCTTTCTCGCCATAATTTGTGGTGAGGTGATGTGGGAGTTACAGCTGCTCTATAAATCTTGCCGCCCCTCTGTCTGCTAAAACTGCCATTCACGGAGTCAAAGAGGCGATCAAAAAAGAAAAGGATATCAGCAGTATCTTTTGCCGCTTCTGGTAGCATGCCTGCATCTGAAAAAGAAAAGTCATCATTTAAATAATTAAATTAGTTGAACACCACAGACAAACAAAACCAACATAATAAACTATGTGGTGTATTGGATTTTTGTGTATAGTTAATAACCCACCTGTCACAAAACCAAGGGCTGTAGCAACAGTGCTGCTGAAAACTTGAGTGCAGTGTTTTACCCTCATCTTGGGTATTAGGTGTGGCAGTACATGGTGTTGCGTCAATTTAGGTACTAGACGCACTCCTCCGTACCCTGGGCTTTTTTCATGTAGCTTTAGTATGTGATTCCATTTGGCTACACATTTCTTGTTTTTTATAACATATGTTAAATCTTTAGTAAGCATATTATTTCTAATACCTTTCATAAGGTGAGGGGGGTCATAGAGCGCAAATATTTTTTGGCTCCCAACTATAAAGTGGCTCCCTGTGTATTCTTCACCTTTTCTTAAATAGTTGGCTTTTGTTTCATTTAGTAATGAATTAATTGCAGCTACATTTGTTGCACCTTGATCGCAAACTGTCGCAACCACCTTCAGTCCACAGTCTTGCAGATTTTTTATAACAACTACAATCATTTTTTTTAAATTGGCTGTTGTTGTACTTCCAGTGCAGAAGGTGTACTGGACTGGCTGTTTGTATTTTTTTATGACACCCCTCACCATAAATACCAGTACATGGTCAGCTATATGAGGTTTTCTTAATTCACCATCATCTACAAAGCCAACTATTTTATGATCTGTCATCTCAACATGTGCTGCAATAGCCATTTCGTCAAAAACGAGTGAGCAAAACTTATGAGATTGGGGCATTTTATCCACTCTTTTCTTTAAATTCTCAAACATAAATTTATTTATGCCAGGTTTAATGAAAACTTTTTTTAAAAGACAGTGGAGAGTACTGCGTTTTGGTAGAATGCAGATTTCACTGAGCACTCTGTAAGCCTTTGGGCTACTCTTGTACAACGACAATGCCAAAATTTTTTGTCGAAGAGTAAATCTTCTTCCTCTTTTACACTTTCCAGCTTGAGAGATTTGCATTTGCACAAAAGTTTTGGCTGGTTTTGACAGCTTTGTTGTCAATACATCCACAGAGGCTTTCTTTGCCAACAACAATCTCTCCACATATTTCTTTCTTAATTTATTATTTCCATGAATTTTTTTTCTTAACTTTGTAACAGTTTGCTTCATCTGCAGTTCTGCCTTTGTCATCTTAATTTCTGAAAGATTTTACCAATTATGAGTGAATAATATAATATACTAGTACTCACGCGGGGCTTCGCTCCCGTGGATTCTATCACAGTAAAAACATAACTCTCTTTTTTTGCAGTAGCGTAAAAAGTAGCCTATAACCTTCCTCAAGCTTCAACCTACTTCCATACCAAATTGCATCCAAATCCACCCAGTACTTTCGAAGATTAGCGCGTTCAAGCAAACAAACAAACAAACAAACTTTTCCGCTTTATAATATACTAGCTTCCGCCCGCGACTTCGTCCGCGTGGAAAAAAAAATCCCCCGATTTTGAAACATTCTTCATTAGTGCTCCGCTCCTATTGGTCTTAGCGTGATGATATATAGCCTATAGCCTTCCTCGATAAATGGGCTATCTAACACTGAAAGAATTTTTCAAATCAGAACCGTAGTTCCTGAGATTAGCGCGTTCAAGCAAACAAACAAACAAACAAACAAACTCTTCAGCTTTATAATATTAGTATAGAAGTATAGATTATATTATTATATTATATTATATTATCTATACTAATATATAGATAATATAATATAATATATATTATTCCACAACTTTCACACAACGCCATCTAGTCCCAAACTAAGCAGAGCTTGTGCTATGAGAACTAGACAACTGATAAACATGCATATATATTTCTAAATACATACATATTATAGATAAATTACACCTAGACAAAGAACAAATGATTGTGCTCATCACACAACCACTTGTCCTGGGTGGGAATCGAACCCACAACCTTGCGCATAGCAGTCAGGGCCACTGACCACTAGTTTAATTTTAAGTTACAATTAACTTTTAAATAGGAATAAAAAATTTGAATAAATTTAATCTTGCATGCACATGACTCTATATTGAAACTTGGTGTCTAAGAATATATTATACATACTTTTTCGCATAGTTTGAGTCTGCATAGATCGAGTTTTTGGACCCTCGTCACTTATAGGCACTGGAATCTCGTGCTGCATAGAGGTAGATGGTAGATCAACTGACATGACATCTTGTATACTAGGCATGGTTGCAGCTCCTAAAACCAATGTTAGAATGTTTTTAAATTCATACAATGTAACATAAATCACAATGCCCTAAATTTTATAAAAATTGGCCAAGTGCGAGTCAGACTCGCCCATGAAGGGTTCCATAGTACCTAACTATAATAATATAATATGTATATTTATTTGACGAATAAAACAAAACCTTAAAAATTTCTTAAAACTAACTTATTTACATTTTTACAACTACGCTAAATAACTTTGTTTTTCATAGTGTTTGTATGAATTACAAAGTTATATTTGCGGTTTTAGAAAATATGCTGTACCTCAAAAACTGCTGACCCGATTTCGTTCAAACCAATTTTGGTTGAAAGTTTACATTATGATCTATAGACATATATTTTTTTTAGATTTCTCACTTTATTATTATAGAAGTTAGAGGGGGGGACACACATTTTATCTCTTTGGAAGCTTATATCTTTTAAACGATTGACAAAAAAAAAAAACTTTATGAAAAACTGGTTATAGAACCCTTATATAATTTTTAAATACCTGTCTATAGATACCACACATGCATAGGTTTCATGAAAAAAAAATATTTTCAGTTCTAGTTCCATGTATGGGGACCCCCTTTATTTTAAATATGTTTATATTTTTTTTCTTAAAATCGGAAAGCGGTTCACAGAGTACATCTATCTACTAAGTTTCACATGTATAGTCTTAATAGTTTCGGAATAAAATGGCTGTGACATACGGACGGACGGACGGACGGACAGACAGACAGACAGACAGACAGACAGACAGACAGACAGACGGACAGAAATATCGAAACTATAAGGGTTCCGTTTTTTGCCATTCGGCTACAGAACCCTAAAAATGAAGGGTTTTATAGTACTAGGTATTATAGATATTAAAAATTTTCTTGATCCAGATTACCTATACAAGTAAACCATCAGATGTCATTAAAATGAATTAATTTTTCAAGTAACAAAAATTTCACACAGGAAACATTGACATGCAAGATCTTTCCCCATTAAGCAATAAGTTAAGTTTAGGATTGAAGAGTACGGTAGCTAGTGACATTATGAGGTGATGAGACCTAAATTATAACATTTTGTATCTGAGGGTGACAGTTGCAGTGAAGTGGCCCGCAAAGCTTTGAAATACAAATAGCTTCTGCAGGAGTTATAGGCAAGCATGGTGCTTACCATCAGGCAAGTGGTCTCAAGTCACTTCTTATTAATATTTAAAAAAAAGTTTTACTCACCCATAAGATGCAACATGGGAATAGCAATAGGACATAACCGATTTTTGGTGTAATGCCAGTTTTCAGGAAAATATTTATGGCAAACTCTCCTATTCTTAAATACAAAATTTTCATCCAGTCCAGCAATGTCACCACCTATGTTCATGACCCATGAACGGAAACGTTGAGGATCTTTATCTGGATTTGGGAATCGATGTAATGGAGGACCTGAAATTTTTTTGTTATTCGTTAGTAAATATAGACTTACAGGGATCCACTATATCCTACTCAACAATAATTATGTTAAGGAAGTCTCTATTGCACAGCTCTTAGAAAATCCTTAACATAATAATTCTGTATATATAATTTTAATAACATGATCAATCATTTCAGTTCTCATAGATTGCAATTGCTAATTTAATTTGTAACTTGTATTTCAATAGCAATATTATAGTTATGATACAAAATATGTAAACAAATTAAAGGCTACATTATGTATGAGTAATGAGTACATTTAAATGTAAAATAAACTTACAGATTCTGTAATTTTATCATGCCGATTAAATAAAAATGACCAAAATATCAAAAATATGAACAACAAAACTAAGTAACATTTTTTAAATTTTACTGAGAAGTCTAGTAAAATTATTCGTAATGAAATCTTTATATTTACCATCTGGAAATCTGCTAAAACAGCCAGGTACACAACAAGCTAGAAAAGACATTGTTTTTGTTCACTTTCTAACTATTTAACGAGTCCTATCTCAAATTTTTCACTAGCCACAAATCTGAAAATGCGAAGTCTTCACGCTAAGACGGAGGATCCGCGAACGGTACTCAACTCGAAGATACTAGGGAAATAACTTTCACACACTCAGTTGTATTTTAAGGAGATTAATCACTTAAAATATGAACGAAAAAATTATGTGTACGCGCATCAGAGACTTGCCGACATTTTTTCTCTGGGTGGTCAGCACAAAAGAGCTGTTATAATAAAATTTTCATTCTAATGAGAAATGTGTCTTAAAAATAGTTTTTATATATTAAGTATTTTTAATAATTACATATATGCTTTACTTTTAAAATAAAATTATTATTATGTGATAAAGAATATAACTCATAGATTATTATTTTTAACGATTGCAACCTTTTGGTTTTGTTGTACCACTATCACAGCTAGATGGCACTACTTTCCATACTTTAACCCCCGTCACGAATCTATGTACTAAGTCGACACAGCATGAGGGCTACGTCTTACAGCCGCGAGGACTGCTCCTAGACGTGATGTTAATCAAAGATACGTCATTGATGTTAATATGTTTCCATATGTATGCAAGCGGTATCATTTGTTTTGTTGAACTACGTCATAAACGACTCGCTTAAAGATGACGCCAAATAACTTGGCAAGGTTTTGGCGTAGTGGGGGTAAGTTCGCGCATCGTGCACTTAGTGGAAGAAAAAAGTGGTCACTTTTACTGCTTGCCATTATTCTATGGTTATGCCATCATTTATTTTTAATCATATCTGTTCAGAAGAATGTTAAAGAAAGAAGAGGAATTCATTCGTTAATTCGGTATTATAAATAAAATAGATATAATACATAAATACATTTAAAAGTGAAAAAAAAATATATTTAAAACAAACATTAAAAATAATATGTTCTCGTCGTCACAATTAGTTAATAAAACTGCTACCCCTTTTATTCTTCTTTTTTCCCGGTGTCCTAAAGACAGTGACGAATTCGGAATTTCAACCTTCCTAAACTATAGTGTCTAACTGTTCATTCTGACGTTTTAATAATCTGCGTAAAACGGTATTTGGTCCTAGCATTGTAATCAAGGTAACAAAAAATAAATTTAAAACAACAACTCGTAACAAAAACAAAGGGTACAACTTTCGTGTACGCAAGTGTATTCGGGAGCAAATCGAACGAGAACTACTGATGCACCAATCGTGTGCTCGGAGCGGTGCTACGTCATACCCCGCGTCCCGCTGACACCTAAAATTCGACTTCTGCGCATTGAACGACTCTTGCCAAGTTAGGTCTGGCTGGGTCTGGCTAACGAAAGCGTGACCTGAGAAAGCGCGGCAAATTCAAAAAATCTTTATGTGGTATTACTGACTATAGTAGGAGAAAAATGTTTTGATACTTGGAAATTTTATGTATTTACGACAATCAATTTATATAATAGTTGTTTACGAACTAATTTAAAGACTTTAAAGAATTTAAAGACTTAACTAGTTTTTAAAGACTCCGTTTGGTGTCTCGGAGCCTTGACTGTCATGGATTGATTAAAAAAACGAATGTGTAGATTTATTTATTAGTATATACGTAATATTAACCTACTTAACATGTAAGTAGTTTATTAAATTTCTTCAACAATTTTTTAAATCAACTAGAGGCGTTTTTAGTATGATAATTATTTAATCATCGTACTCAAAATCCGAGTCCAAAAATTCAACCTCTAAGGATTCTTCTGTATCAGTGGAGTCGTCATCACCTACACTTATTATGATTTTTTCCAATACTTTTTCTGTTATGTGATCTCTTTGTTTGTATTATTTTATTTTCCACATTTATTACATGATTTGTCATTTTTCTTTCAATCTTCTGCAGCTATTCAGCCAAATGAGGTTTTTATCAGTGTTTTATTTTGTTTTAGGGGCACCACTCGTTTTGTTAGATCTTGCCATAACATTTTAGGCTTATAATTTTTGTGTACCTATGTTTCATCTAAATAGATGATTCGTTTTCTTTCCATTCGTTTAGCAGCAATTTCTTGGTAAAGATGCCTCCAAGCAGCAATATCAAAACGTTTGACAAGAACCGTTCGTTCATTTTTATTTTTCTTGAACTCATACCCATTAGCAATTAATATTTCATGCAGAGTTTCTCTACATCCACTAACGCCAATGCTAGAATGTAATTTTTCTAGCAATGTTCGCAATGTTGGGACCTCCTTTCTCATAATATAAAATTCATTGATTTTATTTCTTGTTGAATCAATATCAAAACTGTCTAAATCCAATACTGAGCTTTCGTGTGGGCGTTTTTTTTTTCCTGGAGTGCTCCATATCCATTCATTCACAGATCCTTCCATTTTTGTGACACCAACTTCTGCAAAACGAAGTATAAAAAGCATATTTAAAAATTTAGGTTCCCAAACAATTTGATAATGTCAAATAACACAACTCATCAACAAAACATGCTTATCCGTAACATACGTACCAGTTAATGAAGATATTTCTTCTAAGAACTTAGTCTGGGTTTCTATTAAAGATATTTCTCCAGATTTTTTAACGTTTCAACAAGTCGCAGATTCTTTGAATATCTCTAATATTATCTATAAAGATAAGAAAAAGTATCATAATATCGTAAATAGGTATATCTAATAATCAGCCACCAAGGATCAACATTAAAAGTCGTACTAACCTAAAAAATCCCAGATCGCATGTAAATATTGTTGTTTTTCTTGAAAAACAATTTCTTTCTCTTCTTGTTTTTGTTTAAACTTACTGATCATAGTATGTAGCAGCTTTCGCACGTTACTTTTTATTGTTTTACCCATATTAAAGCGATTATTGTTGAATACTAATTGTGTTTACAAATTACTGACAATTGTAATCACAGATTTTGACAGCTTAATAATGTTGCTATATTAAAATTTAAGAAAACTCCAGGTCACGCTTTCGTTAGCTAGACTCTATTTGGCGTTACCTCTAAATTATCTTAATACTCCACTAATGACAAATCAGCCAAATTTACCTTTTGGTCGGCTTCTTGGAATAGGATCGCGCTAAAAAATTAATTGATAAACTCTGCACATTTAGTAGAATGCGTATAATTTGAATTTAGATCGGTTTATATATATTTATTATTTTTCGATTTCAGTTTTCATTGTTCTATTATTAAAAGTTTACTTCAAATGAGTAATGTTTATTGATAGATCAATTTCTTTGTTTTTTTAAAGTGCCATAGGCTTCCTTCTACTCCGTTCACATAATATATATCCTATTCTTTACAAGATGGTGAAAAATGTCATCCGTTATATGAGTAGTCCACTTGCAAACACCGCTAAGTTAAAAAAAAAAAATCAGATATTGCGGCCATTGTATTTGTTGTTTAAAATGCTTTCATAATCAACTACCAATCTCGATCAAAACTCCGTATGTTACGCATAAATTTAGGTTAAATATTCAGTACTCCTGCAAAACTTGCTACTTATATTGATTGATAATTAACTTTCAAACAACTCTAAGTTACAGTTAACTTTCAAAACTCGCCATATTACGCAGTGACTCGTGCAAACGCCGCTATCTTGACTGTCATTATTGTCAGTTCGCATGGTCCTATGGAAGTGCAAGCACGTGCAACGCGATAAAATTATTGTTATTCTGTTAAAATTCTGGTTGTGTAAAATGGAAATTCAAGAAAAGGAGGTTAATGAAGCACCGTGTCGTAGGAAGTAGAGGACGGAAAAAAATTACTGATAAATCGACATGGAAGCGAGAAGTTGCAAAGGCAAACAGGTAGAGTTACGAATGTGTTTGGTACCTACTTAATGCTCAGGTTAGTTTACGATGTTTGTTTGTTTTCGCTGCTTACTACTTGCATAATACTAATGACTAAAAAAAAAATAAGATCTCTATTTATACTGCCCACTAAATTGCACGACGCAGTTGTTTATTATTTTATCTTCTTGTTATGCTTTTGGTTTTGGGACTTTATGTTGCGTGTTTTCCTGTTTTGCTTCAGGCACAAGCCTAAAGGGCCGCCAAAAATACTAGAGTTTTTCCATGGAAATCCAAAACAGGGCTACAAGTGCAGCGAATTAACACGACAGGACTATACTAAATTTCATCGGCATTTTTATTCATCGTCAAACAAAGTAAATCAGGATATGTTTTTATTGAAATACTGTACAGCAGAAACACCGAAAAGGAAAAGAAAAGCAAAATCTCAAAGGTCGATAGTCTAAAATATTATAGATTTCTTGAAGAAAACCAAACTGAAGCTGCTTTAGACGAAGACACCGATACTGGAGAAACTTTAATGGATGAAGAAACAGAAATAAGAGTATAATATTAATGTAAGATGATTATTTAGGTTTAGGATTTAATTTTAATACTGTTTCAAAACTCTTCATGTTAATTTCATACTATTTCAAAACTGTTTATGTTAAAAATACTTTTGCAAAAGTGGTTATGTTTAATTTTTAAATACTAATAAAAACATAACTATGGTATGGGGTTTTATTTACTATAAGAAATTAATTCTCTGTGACAATAATTTTCAGTAATGTGTTGTAATATGAATTTTCATAACTCCATTTTAACACTAGAGGTTTTAATCGATTTCCAAAATTATTATTCTTTCAACATAGCGGACTTTGCAAGTGGACTACTCATATCTTTTACAACAAAATACTAGTTTTATAAGTTATTCCTTTAAACAAGCAAAGAAATAGAAATCTTTAAAAGTAAACTTTGATCGTACCAACAACATAACATTATGTTTGTTGCTTTTCTTTGATGTAAGAATATAACTTTAAAAGGGCCAAAATTCTATGTGTAGATTGAGAGATCTTTTCGAAAAACTCTTCCAATCTCAACCAAATTATAAGAGGATTTAGGAAATAATTGTGGAAACTTCATGGTAAGGTATAAAATTTGTGAAACCTAAACAAAGTAAGTTAGAACTCATTAACTGGATCTCTCAATCTGGACAACTGAAGAAAAAGCCATAAAGCGTATCCAAGAATATACTGCCTATGAGTTTATAATTTGCATTTTAATTAATTATGAAGGATTTGTGAAAGCTGCTAAACAAAATTTCGATTCGTTTCAAAGCCACGTTTAAGATTTATAACGGTTTATATGGATCACTCAGAGTGTACAATTTTCAATTGAGTGATCTTGTAAAACACTACCTAATACTGAAAAAGTATGAATAATTATCATGTTTATTGCAAATTATGCTTCTGGGAAAATGTGTGATGACCAAAATAAAAGTAAGAAATTAATACATTCGAATTAAATCAAATTTGCGACCATAAATGAATCAACTTTAGGCAGATTCAAACTGTCAGCTTTTATATAGCCTGACTCCAGGCGCGTGCATAGGATTATGACAGGGCATGCGGCGGAGTAAAAACACACAAAAACTTCTTCTTTTATAGATTTTTAGCATAGCCACAGCCACGCATCGCCACCATGCTACGATGCGTGGCTGTGGCTATGCTAAAAATCTATAAAAGAAGAAGTTTTTGTGTGTTTTTACTCCGCCGCATGCCCTGTCATAATCCTATGCACGCCCCTGCCTGACTCCATTTTACGAAACGTTTCAACAGCACAAATCAAATTTTTCTTATTAATTGTCTCAGTAAATTGCACATGATATGGATAGTACACAGTACTCGAGGATTTATTTATTGAAATGTTCGACGCTCAATCATGGCCGCCCGTGTTTCGGTTCTCGTATCCACACTCACAGATAAAAAAAACTCAAATCTATTTTTCAAAAATAAAAATATTTACAATTTATTTTCATGCAAAAAACGTATTGTATAATTATTTTTAGCCTATAAGCAACCATGTTTAACATTTTCAATATTTTACCGTGACAACAGTCAAATAGCCAATTGCAACGGAAGCATCTATACTTATAATAAATCTGTAGAGAGGTTAATTCTGTACATGAAATATATTTACAAAATAACTATCAGGGGGTGATTAGGGATCGATACTGATGCCAAAAATGCAATCAGTAAAAATTTTGTCTGTCTGTCTGTCTGTATAACCGTTATAGAAACAAAAACTACTCGACGGATTTTAACGAAACTTGGTACAATTATTTTTCATACTCCTGAACTGGTTATAGTATACTTTTCATAACGCTACAATCAATAGGAGCAGAGCAGTGAAGGGAAATGTTGGGAAAACGGGAGAAGTTACTCCATTTTTAAAGCTTCCGTCGCGTGTACAACCTTAATGGTTAAAGCTACACAGAAATCATTTATGACGGAAATGTTCTCCTTAAAATTATGTAAAAAATATCCCACGACAGCATATATCTATCTTTTATGGTTGACTCACAATAACACGTGTAACTCCCGATAGCTTAGCAGTTCGAAGCTTTCTGATTATTATTCTGCTCCGAAATTTAAAACCACCACAACTTTGCAATGGAACTCGGCTAAAAGTAACCCAGTTGCAACAAAATATAATCGAGGCTCAAATTTTAACAGGTTGCGGTTCAGAAGAAACCGTCTTTAATTATTCCTAGAATTCCCATAATACCAAATAATTTTCCATTCCAATTTAAAAGAACGCTATTCCCAGTATTGGTGTGTTATGCAATGACAATGAATAAGGCTCAAGGGCAGACTTTTCGTATTGCTGGAGTAGATCTCGGTGTCAGTTGTTTCTCGAATGGTCAGTATGTCGCTCTTTCCCGGGTTAGCAGTTCTAGAAATCTTTATGTTCACGTGCCGGACGGGTCAACTTTCAACATAGTTTACCTGGAAGCTTTGCGCTGAAGTATTGTCGTTCTATAGGTACTTAAGCCTCATGTGAACGTGATCTAAACAATATTACCAATACATTAACTTAATAACACACAAGGAGTTACACGCTGATGGAGTCGCGGGCACAGCTATTAACAATAATATTGTGCGGTTCGGTATTGCGATATTTTTCAACAGTATTATAGATTGAAATATTATATTTCCCTACTAAATTACGAAAGTTAATCCGTGTGTTACATCAAAATCACTGAACCGTGAGGAAGGACATAGGCTACTTTTTTTTACGAAAAACGACGGAAACGTGGACGAAGTCGCGGGCAACAGCTATCTATGCTAATAATATAAGGCTGAAGAGTTTGTTTGTTTGTTTGAACGCGATAATCTCAGGAACTACTGGTTCGAATTGAAAAAATATTTTTAATTAAATAGTCAATTTATAGAGAAAGGCTATAGGCCATATATCATTACGCTAAGGCCAATAGGAGCGGAGCACCAATGAAGAATGCTTCAAAATCGGGGTTAAATTTAACGTTAGCCCAAAGTAACTATTCCACGCGGACGAAGTCGCGGGCAAAAGCTAGTAATATAATAAATAGTTACCTAATTTCAAAAATCTAAAAAGTACGACTCCTCAACTGTATTTTAAATAAAATGTGTTTAACAACAAACACATTTTATTTAAAATATTTTTATTTTTGGGCATTTCTCTGTAAGCTCGTACAGGTCCCATACAAATGCTGTCGTGGCAATTATTTTTAATATTTTCCAAAAAACCGTGTTCTATTTCGAAGAACTATTCCACGCGGACGAAGTCGCGGCCAACAGCTAGTTAGTCAATAAAATACCAATTCTCATCACTAAATATTAGCATGGCGACACTTCGGTCACCATGACAACAAATCTGTCAAACTGCCGCGATGTTTACATTTTTAAATCGAAGTTATCATTTTAGCAAAAAGATATATTAGCAATAATAACTGTATAGATAGTCGAATAATGTGTAAATATGTGTGCAGAAAGTTATTTTCAGTGATTAATTATGCATTGTTAGACGATGAAAAGTTTTAAAGT
This sequence comes from Tholera decimalis, assembly GCA_943138885.2. NCBI lineage: Eukaryota > Metazoa > Arthropoda > Insecta > Lepidoptera > Noctuidae > Tholera > Tholera decimalis. Next base: position 10,225,170 of record OW964570.2, read on the forward strand.
ATGAAAATGTTTGCCAAATCTAAGTTAAGGAAGTTTTATCAATAAGTTGGAGAAAATTGCTTTATTTTGTTCAGAATTTTATTGAACCGCTCCAGTGACCTACTTTAGTGCATTGTCTTTGTGTCATATTAATCTTCTTTTACACGGAGGTTTTTCGTTAGCTGAATAACATTTTCTATGTCTTTTTAAATTTACGTGATAAAAGTAAATAAAATGGCTAAGATTGAGGGTTGCATTCTGCAAAGTTGACGATGGATGAGCATATGTCGAAGGTACTGTAATATTTGGTAGTTTTTAGTCAATGTAAGTCACCTTGTTTCTAAATGATTGCAAGATTAACAATAGTTATGAAAAACTGCATTTATTATCATCAGCATCTGCCAGTTGGCTGTCTGTCATCTGGATGCACATGAATAAACATTGATTTCCTATTAGACCTCCACAACCATACTCCTGGTTAGGGACTGGTAACATCCCAACAACCCCTTGGCCCTTGGCAAGACTGGTGTGAAATGTGTCTGGCTTCTGATTACCCATAACATCAAGTAACATAGTCATCTGGGCTCCCTAAATATAGGCTCATGATGGAGCGAGTACAAATTAAGTTTGTATACTTACACTTGTATGGAGTATATCCATTTACCCATTAATGTTAATGGACGATGTAATTATCGAATAAAAATGTAACATATTATATGTTAGATTATTGCCTACGCTTGTTTCTCAAATTGTCACATCTTAATTTTTAGTCTAGAACAAATGGCGTCCACGAAATATTTTATATTAAAAAATGAATATCTAGATATTCTTTGCACATCGCCGTATTAGTTGAATTATTAGTGCAATATCGTAAAAGACACGACGGCATATTAAATGCATTTGAACATTGTTTTCGTATAAAACAAACAATGAATTATTCGCTCAAGACTAGTAAGCATCTGAGTGAAGTGCGGCCAATTGACTTGACCGCTCCTGAACGGAATGCAGTAGTGATGTGTGATGGATGACTTCTCTAGTATGTAGTAACTCACTGATTAATGTAAGTACGTTACTTTATTTATTTTGGGTATGGTAGGATATAACGAGCTGAGCATCAGGAGGGATCTTGCACTCATCTCGTACATATTCCAAAATATTAAGAGGGAAGGTGCATAATGCAGACATATTAGGGCAAATTAGTTTGCGTGTTCACACCACTAACAGCCACTGCTGCTGGTGGAGCCGCGCGGGCGTACCAATCTGTCGAGGGAGGCACCACTGACGCGTGCGCTCCGCACTCTCAACCTCATTGCGACCGATTTGGACTTATTCTGTTGTTTACTGGGTGAATTCACTAGGAGTGCTGTATTTGTAATTTGTTGCAAAAAAAATTAAATAGTTGTTAAGTAATACTATAATAGGTACACTAGTTATTGTATTAGGTTATCTTCTTTTTTATTGATAATAGGTTCGCGTTTGACCACCATCTCACTTGATGGTAAGTGATGATGTGGTCGAAGATGAAGCACCCCTAGGTTATAGCTATCGGGAAGCACAGACTCCGGCAGGGAATTCCACTCCTTAGCCGTACGCACAATGAAAGTATTCCCAAAACGTTTATTGCGTATGGGTGGAATGTCCACCATGTAACGATGGCGCATCGCCGTTTGTCTTGTAGTCCGATGATGCAACGGACTTGGCGGAATTAGATTGTGCACACTCCCCGAAATGTAACCGATAGAAAACCGATAGACTTGTAACTCGTCGTCGATGTTCAAGGCTCTGGAGCTTTGACTCGACCAGTGCATCGTTGCCAATGAGCCTCTTGGTCCGTTTTTCAATAGACTCAAGCGCTTCCAGTTGGTATTTGGCAGATCCATCCCAAAGATGAGACTACTCAACAGTACTCCATACACGACCGAACCTGGGCTTGGTACAGATTGAGCAGTTGTTCGGGTGTGAAGTACCGTCTCACCTTTGCTGAAATTCCCAACTTTTTTGATGCTAATTAGCCTCGATAAATGGACCAAAATTGAGGGTGGAAGTTAGTGTTACCCCAAGGAGCTCAATACGATCGGTTATCGGCACAGTTACACCACTGAAAGTAGGAGCCGGTTCGAATTGGCTCCTTTTTGCACAGAAAAGACACGCCTGGGTCTTAGCTGCATTAAACTTGGCCAAGTTGGCATCACCCCATTCGGAGACAGCCTTCAAGGACAAATTCAAGCGCCCAACCATGTCCTCACGGAGAGACTGGATCTGTGACCCACCAGAACACGCGTTGGACACATATCTCTCAGCAACTGTGCTGTCGTCTGCATACCCAAAGGTACCGGGCATAATCAGATCATTAATGAGCAGCAAGAATAAAGTTGCTGAGAGAACCGACCCCTGAGGGACCCCGGCATTAATAGCCAATTGGCCACATGAGCAGCCATCAATAACCACTCGAAGGGACCGATCTCTCAGGAAGTCTTCAATCCAAACGCAAAGTTGAGTGGGTAAACCGAAAAAAGGAAGCTTAGCAATATGGCTATCGTGCGGCGTGCCAGTCCCTGTCAAAAGCCTTGGAGATGTCAAGGGAAACCGCAAGTGCTTCCCCGTGCTTTTTAATGGCCTCACTCCAGATGTGAGTGGCATACGCTAGAAGATCCCCAGTTGACCGGTTTTTGCGGAAGCCGTATTGTCGGTCTGAGGATGTCGTTGTCTTCTAGGTGTGCCAGGAGCTTAATATTAAGTACACGCTCGACGACGTGACTGAAATAGGCCTGTAGTTGGCCGGGTCAGCTCGTCTGCCTTTTTTGGGCACAGGCTGCACGTTAACCAGCTTCCATGCTTCAAGCGAAAGGCGAAAAAGGCGTGTCAAGATTGGTGACAGTTCAGGCGCGCAAGTTCTAAGGACAATTGCTGTTATCCCGTCGGGGCCACTAGCTTTGTTCACGTCGAGATTACGCAGCACTCTACGGACGTCCTTCTGATGGATGCGAATGTCCGACATACACGTCTCGCATCCAATAGGAGCATCAGGAGGGTGAGCGCCACTACTATCCAGACGTGAAGACTCCGCAAAAAGTGCGGCAAACAAGTTTGCTTTTCCTCAGCGGAGTAGGCCAGAGACCCGTCAGGTTTGAGCAGTGGTGGTAGTGAGGGGCGACAGAAGTTCGATTCGATCGACTTCGCCAGGGACCAAAACGCTTTGCTACCAGGAGGGTATGTAGCCAGTTTGTTCCTAATTCGGCTAACGTGGTCAAACCGAGCCCTCCGAAAAACCTTCTTGCAGGACTTATTGAAGGCTCTCTTCTTCTGATCCACGTCATTTGCTTTGCAGTTTCGAGCATTGACCCATGTTAGGTCTGCTACGTGTTTAAGCGCTCTAGCTCGATCACACTATCCTGTTATCCGGTTATCCTGTAAGGATGGATGTGAAGTGGAAAATAAATAAGAAATTAAAAAATCTATCAAGTATAAGCAAAGTACAGTTGGGACCAACAATAATTTATCATGCTCACCACATGACTGGCAGTATAGAAGTCAGTAAGCTCAGTTGCGAAAGAAGAGAAAAAAAATATGCTAAAAGTATGTGTATGTATGTATGTCGGGCAGGTATAAGTAGTTCCACAGCCAAGCATGAATTATACATACGGGTAAAATTAATTGATAATTTAATCCATGCCAACTTCTCCAGGAAGCGAGCAATTCCCTAGTTTTGCTTACCATTTAGTGGAGGGTACCTAGGTTGCTGAAGTGAAACCTGCACTAATCAAACCTAACGAATTTCCAGCAAAGAAACTACGGAAGAGTATCAAAGAAATGCCCATCTCCAGAGAAGCTTACATTCACTGGCCAGTTTACACAGAAACACAAAGTGTTTGATATATCGGCACCACTGCGGAGAGCAAGTATGCGTCAGGATATATTGGATACTGTTGAGAGGAAGACAGAGTCTAGGATCGAGGGGAACAGAGTATTTGTTGATGATAACCCAATGTATGAGGATCCTAGAGATGTTATTGGTGAGTATGTTTTTATTTTGTGACTTTTTGTATTGCACGAAGCATTGGTGGTTCAGTGGTTATAGGCGCAACTTACTAATTGTTCTCATTGTGGGTTCATACCCAGGCAGGCATATTAATTTTATTGACTATTCATTTTCATAGATAGGTAGATAATTATATTCTTTATTGTACACCATAACGTTAGCAAATAAGGACTTAACAACTATAAAGGGTCCCAACTAGCACAAATGGGCTGCATTAGAGCTTTGGAGCGTATCCGATTATTACTTATGGTAATAGACGTAAGCGCTAGAGCGTCTACTACAGACTTAAAGCAGCCGCTTTAGCGCTATTTGGGCGCCATTTTATGCAACCTAAAGTTCCATTTAACCTGCACAACGGTTGCATAAAGGTTCCTTAATAGCTATAACGATTTATTAACGCTATACTAAAGCTCTCGTAGCGCTACTTTTGAATGATTTTGAACTACTTTGAACGAATTAATTGATTATAGTTCTTTATTGTATATCTTCAGTTGACATTGTTTGTAATATTTTGGTAAAGTGTTTTCGTCGCCATCATGAAAATAAAACAAAACGAAGTAAATGTTTGTATTCTGTATTAGCAAGATATATAAAGATACTTAAAACGCTGTCCAGTTAACTGTAGATATATAAGATAATTTTCGAGTAATTTTAACGCGCTTTTATGATATTTAAAAAATTAACAAAAGATATGTGATATTTTTTATTTGTTATACAGAATAAATTTTATTTCCGTATTTTTACGTGTCGATAACTTACTATTTGCAAGTGGCCGATTGTTTACCGGTACATTTAATGCACATTTAACTGAAAAACCAATGTATATCAACTCAATTTTGCAAGTGAATTATAAGTTTTCTTAAAAATCATGGCGTCATTGTACTGTAGTCATAACCTGCAGTTTGAGCTCTAATAACTCCCTTTTGAGAATCATAGCGCTAATTTTCACCCTTCTAACGCTTCCAGTGATTTTTGTTCCCCTAGTGCAACTCACAGCCACAAAAAGCTCCTATTTTCCTGTTTTTGAGGTTATAAGATTAATTATTTGTATCCTTAAGTGTATTGTAAGGTGTACAATAAAGTATATAATAAATAAATAAGATCTAGTTACGTACTTATTCGTTTAGCATCCATTTTATTAAATGTTTTGTAATAGTTACAAAAGCGGCTGTAAAATAGCGAATGGATTGAGCCTGCAAGGAATGACTATTGCTACTAAAGGTCTTAGTTACACTGATGATTTTTTTGTAACTATAGTATGCATAAGAGTTTCTATTATTTCTATAATGAAACTTATAGTAGTATAATAGTGGTTACTATAACTATAACCTATACAAGTTACAATGGAAACTACTATGCAGCTGTGAGTGGCAGAATGACCTTCGTAACTCTCATATAAAGGTGTAAGTGGTAAATGAGTTCTACCGTGGACTACTGTGAAGGCTAGGGTAGTATTTGATTCAGCTTATAGCACCTTAAGTAACTTTTGTAACTATAGACGTTTACGGATGCAGATATGCAACTCTGAACTGCTTTTTGAACCCTTAAAGCGCTTTTTTACAGCCCAAAGTAACAAAATAGGCAGCTATTTCCACTAATGTGCTCGTTGGGGTGATACAATGGGCGGTCTTATCGCAAAAGCGATCTTCATCATCACTTCTTCTGGGTCTCGGACTGAAAATCTGAAGACATGAGCCATTCACCAACACACACTGGTCCCGTGTGGTTAATTTCCTCTCATAGATAGAAGTCCTGTGTCCCAGGAGTATGATTGTCTGATTATGTTATATTACGTTATTCCCCATAGAGCAAGTAATACAACTTAGATGGATAGATAGATATACTCTTTATTGTACACCATAACAGAATTAAATGAGGGCTTAAAACCTACTTAATCTGATTCCGAGAATATGATGGTAATATACTGGCTGACCAGACAAACTTGCTGTGTCTCCCAAATTCCTGAGAATTTTCGTATTTCCAGATATTCTGATATCCTAAAAATTGTTCCCAGTTTTACTTGCCTTACAGAAACTCCTACTGAGCTAAGCTGAGTTGGACCAGCCATTCTCTATTGATTTAACATTTATTTGAAGCGCTAAATAAATAAATTTTACACAGTTGATATTTGATAGGAAGATGCAGCAGTTTTTGAGATATACTTATAGCACATTTTAAAAACCGCAAGTATATCTTTGTTAATCACGGAACAGAAAAAACAGTGAAAGTGCAAAGTAAGCGTGTCACAATACGCGCTGTAACGCTCAATTGGCCTCAGTCGTGTTCTAACATCGCGTTGAGTTGCTAGGCTCGCGAGAAATTATTTTTCCGTAGCTATGCCGTATGGTTCCATTTTGGAGTGCAAAAAAGATAGTGGGAGAAAAAATATTAAAAATGGAGGTGGTTCATACCATCGCTAAGTATGATTTTATTTGTTTTCTAATAAAATCTTGGATAATTTCAATATACTAATAATTTAATAGAAAGTCTTATCAAAATCAAACTTTTGTCATCGAGATAAAGTTTATTTTGGATTGATTGTATTCACTATTTCGTTCTAGAAACATCTTCGCTACTCAATTAGTGACGTAGCCGGGTCGGATATTAGTTTTATCGATAGATAGATAGATAAAAAATAAATAAGATTTCCTAACATTCATACACAAAAAATATTTTAAGAGGTGTATTAGGTTGCATAATATGCTTTAACCCTTTTGCAGTTAGAGGGAATATTTTTCCCACCAATAAAAACCAATAAAAAAAATAAAATTACTTTTTGCAATTTTAGTTTTCGACCTGACAACACTAACGTAATATTATAACGTTTTTTTTCTGTTTTTTTTTTTTTGACATTGACAGATTAATTTTTTCTCAAAGTTCTTGAGGTGAAAGTTCAAAACTGGCGTTTTTTTGTACTTCGAGAAAAATCGGTACATATCTTTGCAATACATTGGTGAAAAAAGGTAAGGTCTTCTAGAACTTGTGCTTTTGAATGTTATTTCATAGATGTGAGACGTATATTTTATGTATCTGCCACGAATTTTCATTTATGTCGATTTTTGTTGGTGGGAAGAATATTCCCTCTAACCGTGAAGTATCCGCTTCCTACTAATAAAGTTAGAGAAATTATTCCTTTATTGTGGTTATAGTAACTGTTTTTATTGCTTTGCGACTAAGAAATAAAGGTTATTTATGGTGGTCTTATTATTGCTTTTCCTCGGGGCTTGGTGTGGTTTTTGCATGGCTTTTGTTTTTTATTTGCAAATTGATTGATTTTATTTTTGATGCCTGCATCACAATTTCATTTTAACTTAACATTTTAACTCCAGGGAATGAATGCGAATGCAACCAAATTGTCCAACCTGGAGTATCGTATAGCTCTAGCCAGAGGACTCATTGGTTGTTTTTCTTCCCGAAAACGTCGTGCTGATGGCGTCAACTACGTCGTAACAAAAAAAAGTTGCTGTATCTGAAAATTAACAAAGGCATTTCACATTGTTGCACCGGAAATTCGCTTTTCCAATGTTGGTGATCACATGCCAGATGATATACTGTCGTATCAAAGATGCCGATATTGCAGCACTAAGGCAAAGGATAAGCGATCTAAGATCTAGTGTAGCAAATGTGAAGTGCCTTTATGCATAACACCATGCTTTTCGAATTTTCATAAACAAATGTATTTTTCTTTTATTTATGTTTCTATTTTCTTATTGGTATTCAATTATGTGATTTTAATAAAGTTATTACCTATGTAAGATTTATGTTGTTTTTTTAGTTTCTTGAAACAATATACCGCTATTTCATTACTCTCAAACAGGTAGAGGGAATATTCTTACCACCAATTAAAAATAAAGTTAAAAAATATATATATATCAATTTTTGTTTTAGGCATCTTATGTAACACAAATCAGAAAACCAAATCTTTCTATCTCATCTAGATCCTTATAACCGTTAAAGGGTTAAAGCAAAAATGTAAGCAAAATTATTTATTAACATTAACTTATTATTTTTAATTATTGTAATGCTTGTGATATTGCATAACATTGACGAACCGGTCATTTCAGTTTGTAAGATCCTTCATAAAAGCTCGTGCACCGCCAGGTTTGTTCCCGCCTCAATGACATTAATACATATTACGTTGAAACTTGCGTAATGGGTGTTAAAAATAATACAAAATAAACATAAACATTTATAGTAAAATAATTTCAAATTAATTTTATTCATAAAGATGAGTATAATTTGAGCATTTTTCTTTTGTGTGGCATCTTTGTCACCTATTAAAATATTTGTATATTGTATAAAGACAAATATTACCATAGAAATTTAGCTATGTTGCATTGCATTAATAATTAATATTAAAATTATTGTCTGCCAAGCAATGTCAGGATATCCCTAAATGGACATCAGTATTAGGTTCCTAATCATTATTTAAAATAATTATAGGTTTCCCAAAGACGGTAGCGTCAAAGACTGAATAGATGCAATGGGTAGAGTTAATTGAATGCCATCCATATCAAGCACGATATGCTCGAAACGTCAGTTCTTTCGTTTCAGACTTTCGAAACACCAGTTTCTTAACAAATACCTTTTATTTCAAGGGCACTAAATGAAAAGTAAAATTACTGTATACCTATATTATTTTAACCCGATTTTACGATAATTTTCACAATTTAGTTAATATTGCGCATTTAATTGTTATCACCCGAAAATTGAGGTTATTTTGAAAATATTTAGCAGGTATAAGTATTTTTTTATTTTTATTTAAAATAGGTTCGCGTTTTACCACCATCTCACCTGATGGTAAGTGATGATGTGGTCGAAGATGGAGCACGCTTACCTAAAAGTAACCTATTCACTCTTGACTTAAAGACTCTCTTGGCCCGCTTCTCGATAAACTCAACCGCGTCCAGTTGGTATTTAGCAGATCCATCCCAAAGATGAGAGCAGTACTCCATACACGACCGAACCTGGGCTTGATAGAGATTGAGCAACTGTTCGGGTGTGAAGAACCGTCTCACCTTTGCTAGGATTCCCAACTTTTTTGATGCTAGTTGAGTTAGGCTCTAGAGTTCCTATTTTAAGTACTAAGACCTAATAACCTTATTTTACTTTTACGTGTATATCTTCTGAACGGTATGTTTTTTCAAATTCTGTTTTCACAAACATTACACACAAATTCAAAGCAACGTGCGTAAAAATTACAAGTACTAAACCGTTTTAATACGATTTTCATCAAATAGCCAAACGTCAGCGCAGCGCAAACTTGAATATCTTCGAAGTTTGATGACACACAAATTGTATTTAAGCATACACATTTACCTCTCGTTACACACTAATTAGTGAATGGGTTTTTTTTTCTTGTACGTCCATAGGGATAAAAAAGTGCCGCTGGGATGACGTAGTTCCAGCGGAAACAGTTTTTATTGAATAGCTCCCCAATGGTTCGATACATAAATTTGTAATTACCATCATTGATATACTAAAAACCCAAGATGCACAGTCTCGAAGAAAAATGACGCTCGAAACTGTCGCCAAACAGTCACCACCTACGTAGTAATAGTAATGCACTAATGCTATAAGTATAAAATATGCTTTTGCAAATTCCATCTTATGAAAATTGTTTAAAGTTGTTTTTAAAAAGCAGTGTGCGAAAGACAATCAAATCCCATAAAAAACAATACTTGTCAAAAAACCAAGTCTCGCAACTTAGTTGTTATACCGTAAAAAGTTGTGATATCCATGTAATACCAAGTCGGTTATTAATTTATTCAGTCCCTACTTAAGGGACCTTCTGTCTTAAGTTGTTACGTAATTATCTAACCTAACGACATCTTATAGTGACCATATCAATATTAATTTTTTTTTACCGTTTTAAATAAATAGATTGACTCGGCCATCGCATGAAAACACAATATATCTCACAAGTAATACATATAAATATTGTATATTGCGATTGCCAAGTCAATCTATTTATTTAAAACGGTAAAGATTTTTAATATTGATATGGTCACTATAAGATGTCGTTAGGTTAGATAATTACGTAACAACTTAAGACAGAAGGTCCCTTAAGTAGAGACTGAATAAATTAATAACCGACTTGGTATTACATGGAATTTCTTATTTTTGTAGGTAGCCTTCCTTTTTTTATTTTCCGGTACTACTTCTTGAACTTCAGCTAAAGTTTTTTTCAAAGCCCACTCCCTGTCTCTATGGGTTTTTTTCGGAGGCTTTGATACGCACATATGAATACGCACGTACGTCTTTTGCATTAGTTAGTAATAATTAATGCCGCACTCGTCAAACGTCTCGGTTAAAGTTAATCCATAAGTAAGTAATTATGCAATTTCGGGCAATTTACTCTACTTAATACTCCTCAATACTCTTAATACTTCTTGCTTTTTTATTCCGTTGACCATTTAACAAGTTACCTTTGAGCATAATTATTATATCTAGACACGGTGGAGCATATGGTCGAGGTGTGCCCTGCATGGGTGGAGTACCGTCGTATCCTCATAGAGGCGATCGGCGGCGGCGACTTCTCGCGCCCTTTAGACCGGTTTCGGTTTAGACCATGGTGCGAAGCGAGAGGGAATGGGATGCAGTCACCTCCTGCTGCGAAGCAGTCATGCTAGCGAAGGAGGAGGCCTAACGTGCGAGGGAGAGGCCACTCTCTTCCTCGCGCCCCAGCCGCCGGGGGAGACGCCCCGGGCGTCGTGGATCGCGAGTCGATTTCGGGCCACCGTAGGCGCGGGCCTGCGGATGGCGAGCAGGGGTCGCTCACCGTCCGGTAAGGACCAGGCCCGGGTCGGCGGCGCGTTGTGTTCCACGCGCGCCTCAAAAAGCTGTTAATACCAGTGACGGGGCCTCATAGGGCCATTGCCTGTCGGGGTTTATGGGAAAGTTCCATCGAGATACCGCGGCCCCGCAACTTTAGGGCTTCCGAAGGAACAGGGTGGGTTTTTAGTCAGTAGAATTCTGATACACCCGAGCAGAAGAAGTCATTCGATGATATTTATCACCAAGAAAAAAAAAGTACCCATCTACATCTATTATTTCATTATATTATACAGGTACACTGATTAATTAACTGCAAATGTAACTTTGTAATCCTATATATTTATATGGGATTACAAAGTTATTTATGCAGTTGATGTATCTAGAAAACTGGACCGAAATTGAAAAATTTTATAGATTTTCCTTGATTAATATACTAAACACTAATTGTATTCTAAATTTGAAGCTTCTATGTCTGCTAGAAGTGCCTTAGACTTTTGATGATCGGTCAGTCAGTGAGTGACAAAATTAACAAAATTAAGGAACTTTGACTCGTTATAATTCTTAACTACTGGTTCAAATTGAATGAAATTTGAAATATACCGTGTTTATACAATGCCTGTTTGGTTACTGAAAATTCAGGCTTCTAGTTTTATCCACAACGAAGTTATAGGGGGTCGAAAATGGCCTGAATAGCATCGAGAAAAGAATGGTACGGCCGTGCCGCTTTTTTGCTCGACTTGGCGGGGGCACTGCCGTGCCCCCAGATTTTACGACTGACGTTTCTCGATAGGACAAGGCCTTGAGTGGAGACTTACACCATATACTAAATTTTTTTATAAGACATTTTTGTTAGTATTATAAGTTTATTAAATTATGTTCTAAAGACGTAATTATAGCGTAAATGTTTTTGGGTAGAACATGTGTGTATCAATGAAACAAATATTTACTGTTAAATCGTTTATATATTTTTTTAAATTCAATAAAGCTTATACCTTTTGACGTGATATACATAAAATCTTCGTCAAAAAAAATCCGCCATAACAAAAAATCTCTCGCCTTTGTTGGCTGACGATTGATGTCCGTTCTCCGCATCGTATTTGGTCACGAGAAAAACTAAAGTATAAAAATAAGATGTTTTTAATGAGATTGGTGTTGCGCCAAAGCAACACTTACACACACTTTTATCATTAGTATACCGCATGTCGTTAACCCATAAGTTATCCCATAATGAATCGATATACTTAAAATATATTTTTATTCTATTATTAAATCATTTCAATTATTCCAGTATGGGGAGGGACGTTTAAAATTGTAATACTAAGAGCGGAACGCAATACTTAAAGTGATGTCGTTCAAAAAACGTATTTATCCCACTGGACTGCTATACTCGGAAGCTCAAGTACTTACAGTTCCCAATATATATCCTCCGTACCATATTACGTAGACACAGATTGTTACCAGTAAGCCCAGATTTAATAAGCAAACGCACTGGGTTTCCCGTTTGTAAAGTTCCCAAATGTCACACTAAACTTACGTCTAGATACTTTTAGGCATTAAGTTCTAGGATCTACAATAGAGCAAATAAAACTATCCCAATTTAGAAGCTTATGTGACATAAGGTCAAACAAATTTTAAAACCATGGCTTCAGTCTTTGAGCTATGACGATATTTAAAAAATCATTTCGTCAGTACAGTAAATTAAGCTATTCAGAACACACACTCATGTTAACGCACACGCGTCCAGAGTTCCAAACACACACACACCCACACACACACACCCACACACACACGCAATTACGCACATACACTCAAACTTACACACACATACACGTTTCGCTTCTATTTCTTTTGTTCTCAATACCTTCTAATGTTACTTTTGTTTGTAATTTATTACATAAAAATTTAAATGTGTTTTAATGTATAGCGTAGGACACTGATTCCTGTAACACAGGCTCGCTTAGCATAGGAGTCAGGGGCTTCACTTGAAAGATGTAATATTTTTATGTTCAATAAATTATTTATTTATTTTATTTATGAACATTAAAAAAACCGTAAAATTGACGACCTCTTCTCCTTCAGTATATCATATAACGTATACATATTTGCCAAAAACTAAATTAGTATTAATTATTGTAAAATAGATGTGTTTAACTTTTGGTGTACAATGAGCTTTTGCCCGCGTCTTCGTTCGCGTAGAGGTTTTTCCCGCGTAAATTCTGATCGCGTGGGAATTTCGGGATAAAAATTATCCCATGTCCTTCCCACGGTCCTAAATTATTCCCATGCCAAATTTCATCTAAATCGGTTCAGCGGCTTAGGCGTGAAAAGATAACACACAGACAGACAGAGTTACTTTCGCATTTATAATATTAGTATAGACAATATGGATATATAAATATGGATAATATATTAATAAAAATAAATAAATACAAGAACAAAAATCGACTCCATTATTTGTTCAACAGGGTAATTTTTATTATGCGACTAAACTAAAAAAGATGCCATAATACATTGTTGTGACACTGAAAACGCGGCCATTGAAATTTGCCGTTACTATTTGAAATGAGCGCATAATTTAGAATTAAGCACTCTATTTATGCGGACGGTTTTGAGACGTTGAGTGTGCATCTTGGGTTTTTTGTATATCAATGATTACCATACACAATTACACGACTTCATACACTAAATATTTGGTAGACTGAAATTAAGAAATTCGACACTTTTACGCTAGGACTACGGACACGATTTTTTTACGGTTACAAAAATCTGGTTGTATATGTCTTTCTTTTTATTAAAGAGAACAATGTGGGTAGAATTCACATTACTAGCAATCTTGTTAACCCCTCCAATTAAGCTGGAGTGGGTTCACGGTAATACTTTAACTGCAGGTGGGGTTCGAACCCGGGACCTCTCGATCACTAGGCCGACACCTTAGCCATTAGTCTATTGTCGCTTACATATGGCCAATAAACACAAAAGAAGAAGACTTAGTAGATTTATACTTAAAATATTTGTTCTGCATAATTTCAGGGGAGAAACCGGCAAAGCCACCTAGAAAGCGAACTATTCAAGCCATAGCGGTTTCGTCACCCAGGTCTACGAAGGAAAGCAAGTCTCTACTGAAGGAACAGAAGAGAAAACTTACTAAGAAGTACGAACAGCTCATCACTTCATTGATGGAGAGGTGTGAGGAAAATGTTTTACAGGTATCCACAAATGTTTTAATAAACAAATAGATAGAATATTCTTTTTTTGTACACCAATAATTACTTAATTCTTTCATAACAAGAAACACTTGTTTAATTTTTTTTTGGGTTCTACACCACCGAATGAAAAATGGTACCTTATAAAATCAATTTATGTCTGTCTGTTCATCTATCACAGTGAATTTGTACCGTATGTAGCGTGATGATAGCTAGGTGCAATATCGATGCGTATGGTAAATTAATCCTTCGAATATGAGGTCAATTTTAAGGCACAAATCGGAACATGTAGATCTGGTTTTTCAGACTGTATCGTATATGGCATCTCATGTGGCTAGGGCTTATTGATGTATTTGTTTTCGTATATTATGAATATAGGTGAAATGACCATATATAAACATCCACATTTTATCTCAGAGATGATGATGAGATTAGTTTCAAAGTTTAATTCGTTGATACGATCAGGTATATTTTTTATGTGTTTGTTACTACAGCCGATTCTGATTTTTTTTCACGCTTTCATAGATTAGACCTTGGAAAAGGACATAGAAAACTTGATCAGTTATCAGATCAGTGTTTGTGGTTGATTCGCCATTGACCGGATTAATAAAATTAAGGCGGTAGTTTAATAACCACAGTAGTTCTATAAAGGGATACGGGGTTGGCCGATGTCCAGCCACCATAGGTGCGGACTTGCGAACGGCGAGCAGGGGTAGCTCACCGTCCGGTAAAGACTAGGCCCTGGTCGACGGCCTCAAAGAGCAGTCAGCGGCATTGATGGGGTCAAATAGAGGTATTTACCCGCCGGGGTTGCGGGTATATTTGAACGAGATACCGCGTCCCAAAAACGTAAGGGCAAATGAAGGAACAGGCTGGGTGTTCGGGGCACTCTAACATTACCTTTCACTCCACTTGAAGCGGAAGGATTCAATAGATGATTCACCCCTGAAAAAAAAATGGGCAATAGAGAAGTATTTGTTTGGCTTTATTTGGTACGTGCATAAGAATACCACTGAGATTATTAACCGCTATGCCTTTCTAACTCAATATCACAAGTTTACATAGGGTTCAAAAAAAATTATAACGGTTACCATGGCTCACGTACAATAGTACCACTCACAGATAGATAGAACTTATAGAAGGCACAAAAAACCTTTTATGATAACAGGCAGATATGATTAAAAAAGCTTTTTGTGTATTTTTAATTTTCTATAGTGTGATTTTTTTTTTAACATAGCGTTAGGTT
This sequence comes from Tholera decimalis, assembly GCA_943138885.2. Taxonomy (NCBI): domain Eukaryota; kingdom Metazoa; phylum Arthropoda; class Insecta; order Lepidoptera; family Noctuidae; genus Tholera; species Tholera decimalis. Next base: position 10,240,414 of record OW964570.2, read on the forward strand.
TTTGCGCAGAATCTGTAAAATAACGGTTGGACTAAAAGTTACAGTTAGGAGGTGTTGTTGATTTAAGAATTCAGGCTCATGGAATTCCCGGGATTGCGGGAATTTTCTAACGAGATACCGCGGCCCGGAATGTAAGAGCAGTGAAGGAATAGGGTGGGTTTTTAGTCAGTGGAAGTCTCCCTCCCGCTACACACAGCGGGAGGAGTGATTAAGTGATTTTCCCACCGATAAAAACGGAGGTCTTGGTGATACGGTAACTACCCGCTCTTTGCTATAGTCGTCATTCCGTCAAAGGTTTTCTCAGCTAGTTTATAATATCTATTTCTATGTTATAATTTTCCTTTTTAGCAATAAGACCGCCCATTGCATCACCCGTTTTAGTTGTTAAGTCCTTATTTGTTTAAATTATGGTGTACAATAAAGAGTATATATCTATCTATTTTATGTGTATTTTCCTAATTCGCAGCTATCAGAAAAAGACTCTCAAATTGCCAAATTAAAAGAGAAGCTGAAATCTGTGCTAGAATATAACAAGCTCTTCGCAGAAGAGAACGACCAGCTTAGAAGTCAGCACGAGACCCTCGTGAAATATGCAGAAGAGTGTAAGAAGGTCATCAAAGAAGAGAGGGAGAGGACTAGGGTGCTGCAGGAGAAGATTAAGCAGTTTGAGTTGCCTGATAGAGGTGAGGACTTATGAGTTTGATTCGACTTTTTTTATCCAAGGAATATTGCCAAGGTTGAGCTCGTAACAACTTTGAAGATCAGCCTTACGGTTATATTACAGGACTAGTTGACCTCGCGGGTTGATTTTTGAAAAAAAATAGTCTATGTTTGTTTGAAAAAGTTGAAGACCCCGGTCTTCAACTTTTTTCATTCCAAATCGGTGCCGTGGTTTAGCCCTGAAAGCGTAACAGACAGACTTTTGCCTTTATAATATTAGTATAGATTCTTAAAACGGATAAATAATGTAATGTATATCCATTGGTCTGGTAATAAGGACTCGCACTGGATTTGCTTTATAATACACATTTAGCTACTACCACAATTTTTGGCGGAATTATCACTAAATACAACCCTAAAATATTGATATGTCAAGGATTTCAGAAAATTAACGCATCGAAGTTTACGGAGTCACTCAAAAATCCCCCAATCCCCAAAAATCCAATCAATCCAATCCCCTCGCCTACATGGGCTATTTTTGTGTGATTTAAGTCAGTAGAAAACAATGTATATATAACAAGGTTCCGCGCCTTTGCTCGCGTGAAAACGTGTTTTTTTTTTTCACCAAAATAAAGTAGCATTTATGTTACTGGCTGATAATGTAGCTTTACTTTGATGCGAGAACTTTTGAAACAAACGATAAATCGAAACACTCCTCCTTATAAAATTTGTGTAAATTCCACAATATAATATTCATGCTCTCAGCGATAAGACTGCCATTGTAACTATAGCTTAAGCAATATTGTTAAATAGGTGTGTTTAAATTTTGGTGTACAATAATAGTACATTGTTCACCGAAAGGAGAAAGTGACCGATTACCGTCGAGGGTGTCGTTTGAAGCCCGAGCTTACTTACTTTGCGAGACGTACTTTCTACCGTAAATTTGATAAAGTATCAAGGTACTTTCCAAGCAGGTGTAGTATAAAGTATATTCTATCAGTCTATCTATTCAACATACTGTCGACAGATCATGAACCGTCAACAGCTATACCGCTAGTGGAAGTGTGTATGAGTTGTAGCAGTCGGCAGATCATATTGAACCAGGCGCGGGAACACAACTCCAGGCTTCAGAAGGACATGCAGGCGCTCAAAGATGTTCTCTACAGGTAAGCAATTCATCATCTTAGCCTTTTAATTATAATAATAATCATTTTATTATCAGGCAAATAAAAAGAATACAAAATATAATCATATACTATAGTCAACATATTAAAAACCCTTATAAAATTATACTGTCCTACATACAATAGTGACTGCGTCATTTTTCGCTGCAAGGTGTCTTATAACCGTCCTCGGAAACGTCGATATACGACACCTTGCCAAAAGTCCTCATTCAGGCAGGTCTGAAGATGGTGGGTTGGAACTCGTACCACGAATGACGTTTATCGAGGCTAAGGCTCAGTTAGCATCAAAAAATTTGGGAATCCTAGCCAAGGTGAGACGGTACTTCACACCGGAACAGCTGCTCAATTTGTATCAAGCCCAGGTTCGGTCGTGTATGGAATACTGCTCTCATCTTTGGGATGGATCTACGAAATACCAACTGGACGCGCTTGAGTCTATCGAGAAGCGGGCCAAGAGACTCATTGGCGACGATGCACTGGTCGAGTCAAATTTCCAGAGCCTTGAACACCGACGACGAGTTGCAAATCTATCGGTTTTCTATCAGATACATTTCGGGGAGTGTGCGATGGAATTACACAGTCTAATACCGCCAAGCCCGTTCCATCATCGGACTACGAGACAAACGGCGAAGCGCCATCGTTACATGGTGGACATCCCACCCATACGCACAAAACGTTTTGGGAATACCTTCATTGTGCGTACGGCTAAAGAGTGGAATTCCCTGCCGGAGTCTGTGTTTCCCGAAAGCTATAACCTAGGAGTCAAGAGTGAATAGGTTACTCTTAGGTAAGCGTGCTCCATCATCGACCACATCATCACTTACCATGAGATGAGATAGTGGTCAAACGCGAAACTATTCTCAATTTAAAAAGGACTTAAAGTTGATGTAGTGTTCTTTTCTTTCCCAACTATTTCGGGGTCGGCTCTTAGTCTAACTGGATGCAGCTAAGAATTAGTATTTTACATGGAGTAACTGCGTATCTGACCTTCACAACTCATTAACTGGGTAACACTAAACCCCTAGGCCAGACCAATATTAGATTTACTGGTTTCTGGCTACACGTAACGACTTTCAAAGATGTCCAAATGTCAGCGAGGAACAACGGCATATCTAGCTTTCTGAGGCACGCGGTATCACACTGCCAACTTCCAAACTCCGGGCTGCTACTGAGAAATTTATAATGGAAACACCCAATACCACTTTTTGCCGCTCAGCAGTCGATCTTGCGACCACTAGACCAGCAAAGCAGTCAGGCAGTGTAGGTAAGCAATTGTGGCACGGAATTTACAAATGGCTATGTGCCAGAACACAATAAATGGGATGCGGTTATTGCATTAAGCCTTGTTGCATTAAGTCCGCTCATATAGATACCACTATTGTACATAAAGTTTAAATAAATCAATAAAATAGGGCCGGGCTTTCCCTACCAATCAACTTATAGGTTCCTAATTCAAAGTTTGGATTCAAAGAAAAGAACTATGTCGGGTTTCGGCCCACACTACTTTTAAAACTAAATGCACAGGGACTCAAAGTTCTTACCTACAATAATTTAAAAATGGATTTAAAACTTATTAAAAAATATTTAGTTATTTTAGCGAACTTATCGAAAAGAAAATCATTTGTAAAAAGTATAGCAACGTTCTTGTTTGTTGTACAACTACAAAGTCGCAAAAAGGACTCTCGAGGAAATAGAACCATATGTACAGAGTAAGACAAATTAATCTATAACTTAGCTTAAAGGATTCGTATGAAAATCGTAACATCCATCCATCTAGAAAACCTACGTCATTACACAACGCCATCTATTGTTCTTTAGAGGTACAAATGAATGGTGTCTTGTCGTTTACTTTTGTTTTGTTGTTGATAACTATTAGTAAACTTAAAAAAATAATTAAAAAAGTGAAAATAACAGAAAAGTTTTTGACATTAAACTATACATAGAAACGTAAATGTCATTACTGTCCATGACAATTTAATCTTAAGCCAAAGTTACTATGGACATGTGACAATTTTTCTTTGAATTCAGAATCAGCTAAACAGTGTATTCACTACTCATTCTTTTAAATAAGGCTGTTTCCTTTCTAGAGTGAGTGTAGTCCTTTTTAACCCCCGACGCAAAAAGAGGGATGTTATAAGTTAGACCGCTATGTGTGTTTCCAGCGGTAGTTCTTATAGATGTTTTGTCAAAATAGGTTCAGCCATTTACTAGATATGGGGGGGGGGGGGGGGTGAAAGTGGGATGAATAATCGAATGTTGTCAAATATACCCAGGTAGGGTATCAAATGAAAGGGCAAGACGTGTATATTAAAATCAAAAATGTTTTTGGTCTATTAATAACCAATACTGTGCCGTGTGGCATATTAAATGAAACAACATATTGTACGTGTTTCAATGTTTTAAATCACATTTAAGTAGAATTGAACTGCAATTAATTTAAGTCGGTATAGAATTGTACTGAAACAAACTCAATAGGAGTTAGGTAGACAGACTGGGCACACAAATATGTGTACGTGGAAGACTTTTCTAAATTAATCATTATATTGAATTGCAGATTGAACGTCCAACTGTCCCGCTATCAAGAACGACTCCGCAACAACACACAAACTATGGCTAGAGATAAACCGGAGTCGGTGTTCAAACCGGGAGACGCACTAGACTCGCTGCTCACTGCCAGCTTGGGTTATAAAGGTATGTATGGACACTAAATGTAAAGATTCAATCAATATACAATTTAGAGGGATATATTAGAACCAGCGTCTAAACCGGGAGACAGGTAGATAGATATACTCTTTATTGTACACCATAACAATAAACAAATAAGAATGGTAAAGATTAACCGATGCAAAGTAACCGCAAATTCTCAAACGCTTAATCGCATCGATAATTCATATTTTTTATGTTCATATCACATACACCGCATAAAAACAAACATTGAAACATGTTGAAACGAGCTTTGTATATTTTCAGAAACATTGAACACTGAAGATGGCCAGTCTAAAGGAGGCACTGAAGAAACTCCGTACACCGGCAGGACCGTGGACCTTTCTGGACTACTCAGTGCACAAGCGCTAGGTACTCAATTGAATTTTATCTAAGTTTATAAAATACTTCTGCCCGTTTAGCGAAAGATTTTATTATTATCAAAACTTCTTGAACTATTACAAGATTCAAGCTTATAGCTTCGGGTTTGTCCTCCTACAGCCTCTTAGCGTTGTAGCGAATGGTATTTCCAATGCGCATTCTGACCCATAGTGGAATAGGACAGTTTTGTTTCAGCTTTTTGGCAAGCTTGCGCTTGATAATAAATTAATGTCTTGTGTGCCGACATTTTGCCGATCATAGTCAAAAAAAACTTTTTTGCAAAAAAATAAAACCGACTTCCATATCAAAACACTACAAAGCCAAAAATAATTTTAATTTCGGTAGTCGGTGTTATTGGTTTTGTATTTTCTTTTTTTTCACACCGCCTTCCGAAATTAAAATTATTTTTGGCTTTGTAGTGTTTTGATATGGAAGTCGGTTTTATTTTTTTGCAAAAAAGTTTTTATTTTCGCGCTTTTTAGTGGGTCAATTTGTAATTAATCTAGTTATAAAAGCCAAAATGTCAACTACAAAAAACTAAAAACGCGCGAACAAAAAACACAATATAGAGTAACCGAAAAGGTCATCAATGTAAATATTTTTTTTAGACTTTTGTTGATTTTTCAGAAACGGCTTGTTCGATGTCGATAAAATTTTCATGGGACCATTTGGAAAGTATACCCTTTCCAACAAAAAAAGAATTTTTCAAATCGGTTGGCGAGCGACGGAGCTATGCCCGAACAAACATAAAAAAAAAAAAAAAAAAAAAAACAAACAAACATCCGAATTGAGAACCTCCTCCTTTTTCAGAAGTCGGTTAACAAAATGAAAGAATTTCGATTTTTACTGGCACAGGTAACATTGTAAGTTGGAGTCAGAAATTATGTCATTCAGGAGTACTGTAGCTTTCTATTGGTGAAATATCAAATAATTATTTAAAATCGATTCAGTAGATCGAGCGACTACTTCACCTTCACACCTGAAAAAAAAATGTCATAATTCCCTATGCATAGCGTGTATAAAGTTCTAATAGTTTGTGATATCTGTTACTCTGTCATGCAATAACTACGGCACGAAAAGAATGAAGTGAGTAATTCGATTGGAGGTATGTTAGATGTGGTATTGATCCGAGAGGATGTTGACGCAGTTGATACTTCTGTCGCTGCCACTGAGGGTTTAGTTAAACCTGACAACTATCATCCACCATTAGATATTAATATTAAAAAAACTTTTTAACAAAAAATTAAACCGATTCCCAAAAAACACTGCAAAGTGAAAAATAACTTTAATTTCGGTAGTCGGTGTCTTTAGTTTTGTTTTTTCGTTTTTGGCACCGACTTCCGAAATTAGTTATTTTTCACTTTGCAGTGTTTTTTGGGAGTCGGTTTAATTTTTTGTTAAAAAGTTTTTTTTTCACTCTTTTTAGTTGGATGATTTTTAATTTACCTAGTTACAAGAGCCTAAATGTCAACTACTTATAACCTTTTACAAAATATTGCTTTTCCCAATGCTGGGCCGTTAATTGTTGAGGAGTTCTCCTGGTACTTCACCATCATCTCTACATCACCATATGCATTGTGACGAGCATAAAGTGCTTAACATCCATATTCAAGTAATCGAATCGCAATCCACTTAATACTTATTATTGAGTAGTTTCGGCGGCCATCTGTGGTCTTCATCATCAGTTCCACTTCCCCAAATGGTACTTTTTGAGAGCAACTGCACAAGTTACTATAAGAAATACCCAAAACGCCATAGGTGTGCCTAGAATATTTGAAGAATTCCCTCGATTTCTCCAGGATCCCATCATCAGATCCTGACTTTGGTGATAGTGGTACCAATTTCGAAGTATACCCATTCGAACAAAAAAAGAATTTTCCAAATCGGTTCAGCCGTCTTCGAGTACTCGATGATCATACATAAAAAAAAAAAAATATACGCGGCGAATTGATAACCTCCTCTTTTTGTCGTCGGTTGAAAATTAAATCTTCACATATGTCTGATGTCATTGAACCGAGTAACATTGAATCTTGTAAAGACTGGAATTTCAAAAAATGTGACCGAGATAAGCTTTCTGAACTTCTCTCAAATACTTCATGGGAAAAGGTTATCCAGACCAACGACGTATATTTAGCCACCAAGTATTTTTATGAGACCATCTACACCATATTCGATACTTGCATACCTAAAAACGGAGGTGTAGAAATTCAACTAGGCGTTATCCGGTCTGGTTCACTAAAGATATAATTCAAGATACTAAACTGAAGCTTAAGTGGCACTCAGTTTGGAAGCGCAAAAAATGCACTATAGCTTATAAAACCTTTTCAGATTTAAGAGCTAGCCTCAAAACACGAGTAGGATTGGCTCATCACATATAAATATAATTGAAAACAATTTAAGAACCAACCCACGTAATTTCTGGCAACATATTTCTAGTTTGCGCTCAAAAGGTGGTTTTGAACCGAATGTCACCTACAAAGGTCGTAAATTTACAGGTGTTCACGCAGCCGAAGCCTTTGCAGATTTTTTTGTTAGCGTCTATCTCCCTGAAGTTACACTTCTTGATGCTGAAAAAACTTTAGCTAGTGATAATAATGTTAACAGCAATTACATAAACATATTTAAATTTTCTCCTCAAGACATCATTTTAGGAATAAACAATCTTAAGTAGCTCAGTTGGTCCTGATAATATTCCCCCTGAAATATTGAAAAGTTTAAAAAAATATTTCTGTTTACCATTACATCATATTTTTAATCTATCACTAAAAAATGGAGTCTATCCTCGACAGTGGAAGATGTCACGAGTCACGCCCATTCCCAAAAGTCACAAGAAAACATTAGTTGAAGAATTCCGTCCTATTGCCATTCTGTCATATATTACATAATTACATTTACTCCCAAGTTGAAAAATATCTGTGCGACGAGCAACATGGTTTCAGAGCAAAACGGTCGCTGAATACGAACCTTCTTACCCAAGTAGACTATATTTCCAAACGTTTAGACCAGGGAGGCCAAGTAGATGTGTTGTACTTTGACTTCCGGAAAGCGTTTGATAGGGTCAATAACGATATTCTGCTGGCGAAACTTTGCGCTATCGGTTTTCCACCACGTCTCCTGCGGCTCCTCGCTGACTACCTCCGCGATCGTCAACAGTTTGTCAGATTGGGGCTTTATGAGTCCAAGCCCTATCATACGCGCTCCGGAGTCAGTCAAGGATCAATTCTGGGACCACTCCTGTTTTTAATAATGGTCAACGACCTTCCATCTGTCATTCTTCATGCCAAAAGTCTGCTATATGCAGATGATTTAAAGCTTTTTCTGAAATCCACTCTGAAACCGATTGCTTGGAGCTGCAACGTGACCTAAATTTTATATTAGAATGGAGCATAAAGAACAAAATGGAATTTAACCCTGCCAAATGTTTTGTAATGACTTTTACTCGTGCACGTCATCCCGTCAACTTTGCGTACAAAATTAACGACAGCACCATTACCAGGACAAGTACAATGAAGGATCTAGGTGTACATTTTGACAGAAAACTCACTTTCCATGATTACATATTATTAGTAGCAAAAAATTCATTTCAACGTTTAGGTTTCGTACTACGCAATGCTAAGGACTTTAAGAACATAAGTGTTATAAGATCTATATTTAACGCACTAGTTCGCAGTAAGCTTGAGTCTAGCGCATGCGTCTGGAATCCTTTTGAAAAGAAATACACATTAGTTTTAGAGAGGGTTCAGAAGGCTTATCTTAGGTACCTTTATAAGCGTACTTTTGGTTTCTATCCCTTCTTGTATCCTTCTAACTTTCTCCTAGGCAGTTTAGGGTATAATTCTCTAGAAGTTAGACGGAAAAATGATCAAATCATTAATATGTTTAAGATATTTCGCGAAAAAACAGATGCTCCTGATCTCCATGACGAACTAAACCATCTATTTGCTCCGATCAACTTTAACCGGAATAGGAGACACAGATTGTTCGCTGTGTCCAGGAGTCGTACCGTCGCTCGAGCCCAGTCCCCTATTCCTCGCACACTCTCCGCGTTCAACGTTCTCTTGGATGCCAAACCTGATTGTGATGTGTTTGCGGATGAATGGAAGATCTTGTCTGTATGCCTGGAGTACTGTGAGATGAGTGTATGACTGTTAGATGTTTTTTATAATGTCTTCAAATAATGTAATCGGCCTTCGGCCGTGTTATTTTGAAGTAAATATATAAATAAATAAGGAGCAAGATATAAGGCGGGCCATTGTCTATGAGGTCACGCCACAAATACATTTGAGATCTGAGCCGTCTGTAAATCCCCATCTATAGAGACTAATTTTGCTACGGCAGACTTGGGTTCGCAGTCTGTTAAGGCATTTCCAAGCAGGCCACGGCCACATATGCCCAAGTGAAAGGCTCTCAGACGATTCGATGAAAATAAGCAAAACCCTAAGACTACCTATTGTTGTAACCTCTATAACTTACCTCAAAAAGAATAGGTGTAACTTTCCGTATATGGATGTAATTGTATGTGAAACGAAGAATTAATTATTTCTAAAATAAATATTTTTTCAATTCCAGCTCCCCTCTTCGACGCTTACCAAGAGAATCTCCAAGAAAAAGACTCTCTAATACTGGACTACGAGAAACAATTCGAAGCCATTAACAAAAAGTCCAAACAAATTGTCAGCGAAAACAAAACGCTAACGGAAAAAGTGAAGAGTATAGAAGAAGAGTTAGTGGGAGTGAGACAGGGCTATAAGAAGCTAATGGTCGAGAAAGAGACGGCAGATATTGAGAAAGCTACGCTTGTGGAGAGAGCGGAGAGGGCGGAGTCTAAGTTGAAGGAGGTTTACGAGTTGTATGAGGATAAAAGTAAGTGATATTTTAGATGTATGAATCAAAAGCAAAAACCGGCCAAGTGCGAGTCGGGCCACACACAGTTTAGGGTTCTGTAGTTTACTATAACGCCAAGTGCGAGTCGGATTAGCTGACCGAGAGTTCCGTACCATGTTCTAATAAAAACAAACTACACTGTTTGACACAAATAAGAACTTGATCCAAATATTTGATAGTATTAATATTTATAATAAAATATTTTTTATGGAATTTGTCCGAAAGCGAGTAGAATACGGTTGGGTCGACTATTACTCGTTTTGTGAAGTTAACTTAGGACTGATAGTTTTACTCTTAACTTCATTAGGTGTAGGTATGTACTACTGCCGTAACGTTTGAAATCCTACCTATATCGACTTAGTTGGTTAGGGAGAAAAACAATAATATAAAAAGAAATTTATCCCCTTTTTACATGTAGCGGGAGTAACCTACAAATTATGTTTTTTATGATTTTATTTTACAATTTTGTCGGCGTGATTAATATGTATATCCATGCCAAATCTCATTCTAGTATCAATCGTTTCTGAGCTAAACTGTTTTTTCTTTTTCTTTTACTAAATTGATTTATATAAATTTTGATATAGGTAATATTTTATCCAAACATAATTAAATCTACGTAACTTATAGTCTAAACTAAAACTATGGCTGTACAGAAAGAAAAAGAACAAAATGGATCGTCAATCAAAGTAATAACTTTTTCAAATGCAGTTTTATAGAAATTCTGTTATTTAATACAAGTAAAAAAAGATTTCAAGGAAGTTAGTCTTTTAAAAAACCGTTTATGCAAGTAAAACTAAAAATTCATTGTATTAATTATTGTTATGACATAAATTTCTCAATGAGGTGTTTGAGCCTCGCAGCATCAACATCAGCTTATCGACAAGAAATTCCTGTCTTTATTATTTTTGGTGATTAATAAGATTGGATGATTTAAAAGGTCCTAATGATTAAAAACGTGATTTAAAAGTTAAATAAAAGCTTGTAAAATCAATCAATTATTAAAACCTCAAAACTCACTCATTCTAGTATCTTCAATGATGCGAGACTACGAAACGGTTCACCGCGAATACTTCGCAGTTAAGAACAATTTAGAAATGGCAGAGAACAAGTTAGCGCAACTAGATGCCATGCGCGCGCGCACTGTACCGGCTGACATGCACGAACGACGGTTGGAACATTGTAAGAGGTGAGTAGCATTATGCTAGAAAAAGCAGAGAATAAGATAGCGCGACTAGACCGATACTAGATCTAAAGTCCCTGTGTCAAATCTACTTTAAAATATTATCGAAAATAGTATCGAGCTTCTGGGGGTAACACTAACTTCTACCCTCAATTTTGGCCCGTATATCGAGGCTAAGGCTCAATTAGCATCAAAAAAGTTGGGAATCTTAGCAAAAGTGAGGCGGTACTTAACACCCAAACAGCTGCTCAATCTCTATCAAGCCCAGGTTCGGTCGTGTATGGAGTACTGCTCTCATCTTTGGAATGGATCTGCCAAGTACCAGCTGGATGCGCTTGAGTCTATTGAGAAACGGGCCAAAAGACTCAACGATATGGCAACGATACACTGGTCGAATCAAAGCTCCAGAGCCTTGAACATCGACGACGAGTTGCTAGTCTATCGGCTTTCTATCGCTTACATTTCGGAGAGTGTGCGATGGAATTACACAATCTATGGCGGCATAATTTCATTGGCGGCGCCAAGCCCGTTCCATCATCGGACTACAAGACAAACGGCGTTGGGCCATCGTTACATGGTGAACATCCATAGCTATAACCTAGGGGTCTTTAAGTCAAGAGTGAATAGGTTACTTTTAGGTAAGCGTGCTCCATCTTCGACCACATCATCACTTACCATCAGGTGAGATCGTGGTCAAACGCGAGTCTATTATCAATAATTTTCTTTTTTTTTTTGGCACAGTCAATATTATTATTATACCAACTAGAAACAATGCGCGTACGCAACGTACCCGCTAACATGCATGAACGACGGCTGGAACATTGTGAGAGCTGAGTAGCGTTATATTTGTTATTGCATTATTATTATTTTTGACAGTTATACATGCATATATACGAGTAAATAGTCTTTCGACGTTATTTCATGGGGTTACATGCAAGTTTTGCTGCGTTTTCGTTAGTAAATCTAGTCAAATTGAAATCCTTCGCCAATCATTCGGAACCCATTAATATTTTCTCAGGTTACTTGAAGAACTAAAACACCAGTACGGCATGGAAACGGATCGCAAAAGCGAACAGATCACCAAGATTACGGAACAACTGAAGGTAGTCGAAGAGAAGTGTGCTAAGGTGATGCAGGAGAATCAGGCCTTGAAGGAGGAACTGGAGAAGGCATTGAAGAATGTCAGGTATTGTGGTACTTTGTCTACAGGTGATTCAGAAATGTGTGGTCATATTAAAGGGGGATGTTAAATAAGATTGTCGTGTCTGTCTGTGGTTTTTAAATAGCTGTAAATGCTTATAGGTATTTATATGTTACTAAAACACAAACTTTTTTAATTGGTATCCGTCTTTGTTTGTTCTGGCTAATCTCTGAATCGGTCTAACCGATTTTAATGGGTCTTTGGAACTAATCAGACACTGAAAGATAGAGGAAGTTGTAGGGCAACATGTAGGCTGTATCCCCTGATTTACTCGGGGAAAAATCACGGAAGTAATCTACGTTTCACGCGAACGAAGTCGCGGTTACAGCTAGTTGTAAAATAGAATTAAAAAAAGCTCTACCGCAAATAACGATTGTTTATGACTACCAACTGCATCACGCAATTGGTTTTTTGGAGAACATTTTTATTTTCTTTTGACATTTTTATTCTAATATAATATACATACACACGAAACTGCTTAGTTTGATAAAAACAAATGATCCGCTTTTTGTTTTGATTCTAGTATTATAATGTTTTACTAACAGAGCGCGGGGCTTCGCTCCCGTGAACTTTATGACGATAAAAACATAACCCTTGTAGTTGGTAGGCAGGTTTGCTAACCACTACACTATACGGGAATCTAACTCGTATAGCAAAGCTATTAAGGACTATAATAGCGGTATAAAATAGCGGGAAGAATTAAGTAGTGCGATATACGATAGGCGAGAATGAAGAGCATTATTATTATGGATGAAAATTAATTCTATTAGAATTTTACATTAACAGCAATTTAAAATACACAAGCAATTTAGCGCGACAAGATATACGTTTAGGCTCGCTTGCACGCCGTCGCCCGGCCGGTCAAGGTAGGCGATTGTAGGGTGGCGGTCTAAGTGAAACATCGCCACACCCTCCTTTAGTTGCAATGGGGTAATTAGTAGCCTATAACCTTCCTCAATCAAAAATTTCATCCAAGTACACCCAGTACTTTCGAAGGGTTAGAAGCGTTGTGCCTGTCTCTCGACAAGACTAAACAATGGATGTGACTAGTTCGCTATAGGCTTAAATATCGATATGACTAAATCTTGTTTGGACTAAATCGTGTTTCGACTAGATCACAATAAGGCCAGACGCCGTAATGACAAAATTTTCATTTGTTTTTTGAAGTACCGTTACAGTAAGAAATAATTTAAACTGTAAGTTCTTTTCCTCGGTAACAATATTAAAGTACTAAAATTGAAATTGTTCTATTGTAACATAATTATTTATTTACTTATATTTATTTCCTTCTTCTTTTTAATAAAATGTAATTATTCATTAGGTACTCTGCGTTTTAAATAACAATAAAATAATAATAAATAATTTTTAATAGCGGAACATCATAGTGTATTCACACTTCAGTACCTAAAGCTAAGTACCCAAAAGAATATCTTTACCACTTTGCCACTTTTAGATACGATTGTACGTCATATCGATAATAAGTAATTTCGATAACAGGACGTATGTATATATAATTATATAGTCAAACAGCTAATTAGTTTTAAAGCTATCTAGTCATATCGAGATTTAGTCCTATGGCAAACTAGTCATATCTGGTATTTTAGTCTTATCAAGAGGTAGTCATAACCCCTTTCTAAGATTAGCGCGTTCAAACACACAACATTATTCGCTTTATGATATTAGTACGAATTTAGTTTGGAATTCAGAGTCTACTCGTTACAATGTCAAATCTACGCCACAATCGGCCTAGTAAATAACTTTGAATTCATTGTTAGTATTTCTATTAGTTTTACTGTAATAAGTGAAATTTCTAACACCATCATATTTCTCGACTAGGTTGTACCGTAAAGCAGCTGTAATATTCCGGCAGCGCTTGAAATCAGCGATGGCTAGAATGACGCGCGTACGCACAAGCGCTCGACGAGCTAAGAACAACAGTGAACCGCTGAGACAAGCGATGACAGCGCTGGATAAGATCAAACACGAAATTAAGGTAATCTATACTAATATTATAAAGCGGAAAAGTTTGTTAGTTTGTTTGTTTGTTTGTTTGCTTGAACGCGCTAATCTTCGAAAGTACTGGGTGGATTTGGATGAAATTTGGTATGGAAGTAGCTTGAAGCTTGAGGAAGGTTATAGGCTACTTTTTACCCGACTGCAAAAAAGGAGAGTTATGTTTTTACCGTGATAGAATCCACGGGAGCGAAGCCCCGCGAGAGTACTAGTAATAATATAAAATAATCAGCCTATAATATTCCTAGTGCTGGGATACAGGCCTACTCTTTATGAAGAGGAACGGGCAGTAATTCACGACATGGGCCCAGTACAGGTTGGTTGACGTCGTATGTTTTCGGATTTTACGGTCCTAGAACCATCCGGTTTCGTCATGATGTTTTCGTTATGCCTGAGTTCGAAACCACGATCTACAACTCGTTAGACGTGTCTGTAACCACTGCTCCATCACTGGTCCTCATCTCTCCAGTAGCTAGGTTTTGCGTATGAAATTATATTTTGTATTTAATAGAAAAATACCAACATTGATAGATAAAACATTTTAAACTCGCACTTCTGAAACCCCCTGTGTATATAAGTACAGGTTGGTTTGAAATGAAATGAAATATTTATTTTGTAAATTGGTTACAAATAACGCTTTACATATGATTTTTTTGCCGTTTTAAGTTAAGCCGGTATTTCCTAACTGACTACCCTGAGAAGAAACACCGTAACAAACTCAGAGTTGCTACATATAACCTAAAATGTATTTATTTATACACATTATAATCTTTGAAATGTGTTTTTTTTTAACCCAAAGGTTGACTGGTAGAGAATGCCTTGCTGCATTAAGTCCGCCCATGTAACACCATTTAAAGTTTAAATAAATAAATAAATATATTAATATTTCATTTCAAATACATAGGTACTCGTTATGATTTACATTATTATTCTAATGTAACCTAAACTACCGTAGTATTAAGGCTTACAAAAACAACCTGCCGCGCTTCAGTTTTTGATAGACTAACACTCCATAGTGACATTACTAATATGATAATCATATTTCTAATTATTTTATCTTTATTTTAATGTAATTCAAATTTAAATAATTTAAAACAATATTTTGTAATACCTAAGTATTTGCATACCCAAGTGAGGGTAAAATATGGAGGTCTGTATTATAACAAAAACTATTAATTTATTTGTACCCATATTTGCAAATAAATAAAATGATTATGATTATAGGTATCATAGACACATATTTTTAACAGAGGTTTTACGATACGAAAATATATTTACTATACTATACAAAGAAAAAAAGTTGTTATCATTAGAACTTAAACCGCGATATTTTCCATGTGTTTTCCATTGTTTCGAGTTTACGATGTTTGTGAAAGTTTATGTATGTGTGTCAGGAACAGCATCCGTGATCATGGCTCTTGCAACAAAATATCGAAAACTCGAAACTACTCATGGCATATACCCCAGTTTAAGTTCTAATGCTAACGCTTTTTTTCTTTGTTAGTATAGTAAAATCCCGTTTTAAGTTCTAATTATACTGTTAGTTACTATGTTAGCTTAAAAACTTATAATAAAGGTTATCACTAATATTACATCTCGCTCCAGGCAGTGAAGTCCCGCGCCTACACTTCCCTGGAGGAGCTAGAACGTCGCATCGTAGAACAAGAGCGTAGGGCTGCGCTTGCGCACGCCGAGTATCGACGTGAGCTTGAGAGAGCTTCACTAGCTCTGGAGCATAAGGAGGCTATCATCCGCAGCCTTATCGATAAGGTGGCTGATGTTGAGGAGGTCAGGTGGGTACATTATTTCATCATCTACTTAATCTTTTATAATTATGTTGCCTTGTCTTGTTGTTGTTGATGATGGTACCTTCTAGTCTAACTGGATGTAGCCGAGTTCCAGTATTTTACAGAGAGCGACTGCCTAGCCCTGTTGTTGGGTAGCAAGATATCCCTCGGTAAGACTGGTGTGGGTTTCTTTACCTTCGTCTTTGAATCGATAGTAGGATCCCACTTAATTGTTATTGTTAGTCACTTAGAAAACTTAGAGAAGACTTTAGACTTCTAGAACGTCCGAGACTCTAACGCCACCTGGCGGCCAGTAGCAGTACTGGTTATATCGAGAAACTTCGACCGACTTCTCGAACATTTGAGACACTAACGCCACCTGGCGGCGAGTAGCAGTACTGAGTATATCGAGAAACTTCGACTGACTTCTCGAACGTTCGAAATCAACGCCACCTGGCGGAGAGAAGCAGTACTGAGTATCTCGAGAAACTTCGACCGATTTCTCGAACATTCGAGACCACCGCCATCTGGCGGAGAGTAACAGTACTGAGTATATCGAGAAACTTCGACCGACTTCTCGAACGTTCGAGACACTAACGGCACCCGGCGGCGAGTAGCAGTACTGAGTATGTCGAGTAGCTTCTGGAACATTCTTGGCAGTATTGGCAGTGAGTCGATTGTACAGTCAGCGTCAGAGAAAAGGAACCCCCCAAAGACTTAAAGAATATCGCCCGAGCGACGGCGGGCGCGTCACGTGACTCTGGCCCCGAACACAGCTCCCTCCCCTGTCGCTGCACCCATCTGTGCCTGAACATCCACCGATCCCACTCAAATATTATTTATTTTAGTGAGTTTTTAATGATTATGGTATTTTTTCGACTTCTGGTCGAACCGTATATCAAGAATAACTTAACTTAAGAAAAATACACTTTACGTGCGGTAGAGGATACGAACCCGCATTACCAGGCGCCAGCCGGTCATCTAGACCGTGCCTTATACCACTAGGCTATTGGCTCAGTTAACAATCAAAAATTCTTCAGTGCATCGGTCCCGAATCGTGCAAGACTGGCCGAAGGCCCAAGAAGACATAACGGTGTTTGAGTAGCCGGCTAAAAGCCCTCACCTAAATCCTATTGAAATGTTAGATGTTAATGTTGTTGTTAGATGGTTTTGAACTGGGACTCCAGTGAAATAAAGTAAAAAAAAAACAATTTGATTAGAGAGGTAACCAAAACTTGGGAACTATTGCGAAATAGGCTGCATGCTTTAATATGGTTTCGGGCATGAAAAGTTGACTTCAAGAAGTGATAGACAGTGACGGCCATCCTCTTCGTTATAAATAGGCTATTTACTCGGCCGATTAATAATTGTGTAACTTATCCGATAAAATTGCACTGGAGCATATGAGCAAGTGTTAATAATTTCCAATATTTATGGGATCATTATCTCGTTGTTAATTATAAAAACTTTTTACCAAAAAATTAAACCGACTCCCAGTTTTTATTTCACTCTTTTTAGTTGGTCAATTTTTAATTTACCTAGTTACAAGAGCCTAAATGTCAACTACTTATAACCTTTTACAAAATATTGCTTTTCCCAATGCTGGGCCGTTAATTGTTGAGGAGTTCTCCTGGTACTTCATCATCAGCTCTACATCACCATATGCATTGTGACGAGTATAAAGTGCTTAACATCCATATTCAAGTAATCAAATCGCAATCCACTCAATACTTATTATTGAGTAGTTTAGGCGGCCATCTGTGGTCTTCATCATCAGTTCTACTTCCTCAAATGGTACTTTTTGAGAGCAACTGCATAAGTTACTATAAGAAATACCCAAAACGCCATAGGTGTGCCTATAATATTTGAAGAGTTCCCTCGATTTCTCCAGGATCCCATCATCAGATCCTGACTTGATGACAATGGGACCAATTTCGAAGTATACCCTTTCAAACAAAAAAGAATTTTCCAAATCGGGACCAGCCGTCTTCGAGTAATCGGTGATCACACATAAAAAAAAATACGCGTCGAATTGATAACCTCCTCTTTTTGTCGTCGGTTGAAAAATAAGCAACCTTTATTATTATCAATCCAGTTACTCTGGTTTACAAGTAGTCTTATAAAGTCGTATTAATAAAAATCATCTATTCCAAATATAATCTAATGTTACATTTGGACTAGTTAATCGCAGTGTAACAGAGTATTAACTATGCAATAGACTGATATTAATAAACATGGAGTAACCTTGGACTAATAATATAGATGACCAGGCGCGTGCATAGGATTATGACAGGGCATGCGGCGGAGTAAAAACACACAGAAACTTCTTCTTTTATAGATTTTTAGTATAGCCACAGCCACGCATCGCCACCATGCTACGATGCGTGGCTGTGGCTATGCTAAAAATCTATAAAAGAAGAAGTTTTGTGTGTTTTTACTCCGCCGCATGCCCTGTCATAATCCTATGCACGCCCCTGTAGATGACGCCAAATAACTTGGCAAGGTTTTGGCATGGTAATATTATGTATACAGTATTTTGACTCGGCCGTATCTTAGAAATAAATGCCTACAACCGCGCGGTACGTAAACATGCGATAAGGCTGCCCGCCTCCAGCATTTTAATTACATTTGCCTACTTTGCGTTTCCATTTAGTTTTGTGATTGTCAATATACTTTTTTATATAAACAAATAAAATAGTTTGTGAATTGAATAGGAAGTGTTCAATAAAAATTCGTGTTGTTTTTTGTAGATTTAATTATTGAAAAACATATTTATATTTTTTCTAGTATTATTCATACACACAGTACAACTATTATCTATACTTATAATAAATCTGTAGAGAGGTCAATTCTGTACATGAAATATATTTACAAAATAACTATCAGGGGGTGATTAGGGATCGATACTGATGTCAAAAATGCAATCAGTAAAATTATTGTCTGTCTGTCTGTCTGTCTGTCTGTCTGTCTGTATAACCGTTATAGAAACAAAAACTACTCAACGGATTTTAACGAAACTTGGTACAATTAATATTCATACTCCTGAGCAGGTTATAGTATACTTTTCATCACGCTACAATCAATAAGAGCAGAGCAGTGAAGGGAAATGTTGGGAAAACGGGAGAAGTTACTCCATTTTTTAAGCTTCCGTCGCGTGTGCAACCTTAATGGTTAAAGCTACACAGAAATCATTTATGAAGGAAATGTTCTCCTTAAAATTATATAAAAAATATCCCACAACAGCATATATCTATCTTTTATGGTTGACTCACAATAACACGTGTAACTCCCGATAGCTTAGCAGTTCGAAGCTTTCTGATTATTATTCTGCTCCGAAATTTAAAACCACCACAACTTTGCAATGGAACTCGGCTAAAAGTAACCCAGTTGCAACAAAATATAATCGAGGCTCAAATTTTAACAGGTTGCAGTGCAGGAGAAACCGTCTTTATTCCCAGAATTCCCATAATACCAAATAATTTTCCATTCCAATTTAAAAGAACGCGATTCACAGTATGGGTGTGTTATGCAATGACAATTAATAAGGCTCAAGGGCAGACTTTTCGTGTTGCTGGAGTAGATCTCGGTGTCAGTTGTTTCTCGCATGGTCAGTTGTACGTCGCTCTTTCCCGGGTTAGCAGTTCTAGAAATCTTTATGTTCACGTGCCGGACGGGTCAACTTTCAACATAGTTTACCCGGAAGCTTTGCGCTGAAGTATTGTCGTTCTATAGGTACTTAAGCCTCATGTGAACGTGATCTAAACAATATTACCAATACATTAACTTAATAACACACAAGGAGTTACACGCTGACGGAGTCGCGGGCACAGCTATTAACAATAATATTGTGAGGTTCCGTATTGCGATCTTTTTCAACAGTAGGTATTATAGATTGACATATTATATTTCCCTACTAAATTACGAAAGTTAATAAGTTTGTTTGTTTGAACGCGATAATCTCAGGAACTACTGGTTCGAATTGAAAAAATATTATTTTTAATTAAATAGTAAATTTATAGAGAAAGGCTATAGGCTATATATCATTACGCTAAGGCCAATAGGAGCGGAGCACCAATGAAGAATGCTTCAAAATCGGGGTTAAATTTAACGTTAGCCCAAAGTAACTATTCCACGCGGACGAAGTCGCGGGCAAAAGCTAGTTAATAATAAAATACCACGTCTTTACTTTGAATTATACAAACTAACAAAACAAAACACACATGCCCCGAGGTTTTAACACAAGCGTACCTACCGTATCATGATTCATGAACCGCCTATAACTACCTATTTCACTCGTGTCAATCACTTTCCTTTACTCTATTCACTTTATTTATTAATCCAGACATCTTTTTTTTCGGGAGATAAAAGGAAATACTTATCCATTAAAAAGAAAGACATTATGTACATACCTACTAGTAAGTAAAATTATTTTAGTCTTAGGTACAGTCGGCCAAGAAAGTGGTGTACCACCCTAAGGTTGAATATCGCTTGCAGATTCATAGGTGATAAAGATTAGTTTCGCTTGCAGATCGATCTGACAACTTCTATTGCTGTCTTTATCTGATTATTGATAACGACTATTACTGTTTGTAACGTGACAGCTGTTCTTAGTTTGAACTTGATGGAACCAATGACGTCGTAAAATCAACGGCGGGGGGCTGTAGATTTTGATGACAAAATTGTATCTACAAATTCAGAATTGTAATCAACAAGTTACATAAAATTGTAAAGGCACAAGGCGAGTCCACAAACCTACAATTTCTGTAAACTTGTAATTACAATATCAATAAAAAACAAGCT
Organism: Tholera decimalis; assembly: GCA_943138885.2. NCBI lineage: Eukaryota > Metazoa > Arthropoda > Insecta > Lepidoptera > Noctuidae > Tholera > Tholera decimalis. Next base: position 10,261,207 of record OW964570.2, read on the forward strand.
AAAAATAGATTTATCCTTTTATTAAATTTCTACAATCAATTTTAAAATACTTATAACAAACAAAAACATAGCATATATAGTAATATTTAGAAGATATTGAAAATTTTTAAAAATTAGAAACGGGTGTAACCGCCGTTGGCCTCTATAACCTCTAAAAGACGAGACCTCATTGAACCAACAAGCCGTGAGCAAATATCGGTTCCCCGCATTTCCTCCCAGATATAATTACAGTGACTAATAAGAGCTTGTTTGGTTCTTTCATTTTGATGCGACCATCGTTGGACCATAAGGCCCCAAAGATTTTCTATCGGGTTGAGGTCCGGCGATCTTGAGGGCCACTGAATTACCCTTACGTCAGTGTGTGAACGAAACCAGGCTCTTACGATCCTCGCATTATGAATTGAACAATTATCTTGAACAAAATCAAATTGTGGCACTTCGTTCTCCGGGTAAAAATTACGGACTGTCGGTAGCATTGCATTCTGAAGCACGTCGATATAATTTACAGCCGTCGCTCGAGGAGGTAGAGAACACAATTCTCCTACACCATCCGTACTCATCCAGCCCCAAATATTTACGGAAATTCGACCTGATTCTCTATTTGGGATTACATGATCATCTTTATACCGTGTTGAATTATATCGCCAAAGGTGAAGACGTCCATGCTGACTGGATTTAAACGTTTTTTCATCACAAAACACTGTATTAGACCAATCAAACTCTAAGTGCTCTCTGGCGAAGTTCAGACGAGCAAGTCTGTGAGCATCCGTCAAATATATTTTCTTGGCGTAATGCCTGTGGTGCAACCCCATGTAATGTAGATGATTCCTTATTGTTTGGGCACTCACATCGAACATCTCCGCAAAATGTTTTGTGGGCTTAAAACCATTGATTTCATATTCCCGTCTCATGAATTCTCTATCGTTATTGGAGAGTGCAGGCCGGCGACCACTTCTTCTGTGATCCAACAAACTTCCCTCCTCTCCTTCACGACGAATCCAAAAGCGGACAGAACGCCTCGATATATTCAAATTCCGGGATATCGCACTGATACTGCTTCCCTCATTAAATTGGGCAATTATTTGTGCTCTTTCGGCAATGGTCAAGTTGGCAGGCATTGAGATGATTTTATATGCAGTTGATTGAAAAATAACACGGAAAATATATCGATTTTTTGCATATATTTGACAAAATGTCAATTGTCAGTTTTCTTTTTCAAATGGAATTCGGTTGTCTAAATAGTTTTTATTACTTTTGTTTGGAAACATTTCAATTGCTTTGTAGAAACTAATGTCCTTTTCATTTATACTAAAGGTTAAAATGTCATGTACTTATATGTGACATATGACGTATGAATACTAAATACATAGGTTCACGTCATGATAATGTTGTCTCTTTCAGTAATATCTTTTTATAACGAACCTTGTTGTAATTTTCGATGACCGGGAAACTAAATCAAAACTGGTACACCACTTTCTTGGCCGACCGTACCTTTCAAAGTTTCCAAGTAATCTAAAAAAAATTATCTCTGGATGCGTTATTGACGAATTACCGTTATTACCGTGGTTTTGGCGTAGTGGGGGTAAGTTCGCGCATCGTACACTTAGTGGAAGAAAAAAGTGGTCGTCAGTTTTACTGCTTGCCATTATTAAATTTTTTTATTTATTAAAATTCGGAATTTCAACCTTCCTTAACTATAGTGTCTAACTGTTCTTTCTGACGTTTTAATAGTCTGCGTAAAACGGTATTTGGTCCTGGCATTGTAATCAAGGTAACAAAAAATAAATTTTAAACAACAACTCGTAACAAAAACAAAGGGTACAACTTTCGTGTACGCAAGTGTATTCGGGAGTAAATTGAACGAGAACTACTGACGCACCAATCGCGCGCTCGGAGCGAAGCGAAGCGCTACGTCATACCCCACGTCCCGCTGACAACCGCTGACACTTAAAAATCGACTTCTGCGCATTGAACGACTCTTGCCAAGTTATTTGGCGTTACCTATACATTCTTTACGCTGAGATTAGTGTGAATGCTATGGCAACCCAGTCAATATAAAAGTAAAAAGAGTGAGTTAGTGAATGAACAAGGAATGATACTTAAAGTAAAGGTCTCGTGAACAGTGGTGTGAACTTAGGTATTTTATAGTTAGATCTAGCTATTTTTGCAACCCTGTCAGCTACAATTTCTAAAAAATAGTAGCTAAACGATTTAGCTACTTTTTTTTAGCAAATTATCAACATAGCGACTTTATCTACACACTATTATTGATGCTTGTGTGTGTGATTTTCAGTTTTAGTTTTTTGTCTGTGGAAGCAATTTTTAGACTCGTAAATTCGTCAGCATTTTTAGTCATATTGTAAAAGCAAGACAATAATTAAAAAGCACAAAGGGTGCGCGATACGGAACATGTGCGGAACATGCCCAAGGGGATTCCCCTGATAGTTTCGCTTGCTGGAACATTGTGATTAAAGATGTGATAAACGACTTAAAACTTTTAACGAAATAGTTAAATTTTGGGTGGAGGTCAGACACTTTAAAAATGCATGTGGTGATAATACATATAGGGATATAAGTGAACTGGCTATATTTTGCCTTTCACTTCCACACTCAAATGTAGAGGTTGACAGGTTATTCTCTCAAATGAATCTAGTTAAAAATAAGCAGAGAAACCGAATGAGTCTGATAACTCTAAATTCTATTTTATGTATAAGAGACTCGCTCAGGAAAAAAGGCAAATGTTGCTTCAACTGTACCTTACCTTTAAGAGTTCTCCAACAAATGGAAACCGTGGAGAAATACACAAAATCCCTGGACTCTCAGGATGTACAACCATCTTCCCTAGATTAAGTTATATTAATAATGTTTTACTATAAGTATGTACCTGTAAATATATTACGAAAGTAAAGATATTCATTACATACATTAGTTTTAATGTAGAAAAACGATTTTATCGATTAGTTTAGTTTTTTTTTTAACTTTAGCAACTTCTAGCTACTTTTTGGGGTAAGATAATGTGGGAGTCTGGCAACTTTTTGCAAAAGATCTAGCTACAGAGGTGATAGTATAGTTGGCAACACTGCTCGTGAAGTTATCTGTCAAATTGACATAATCGCTGACTTTTCGTCTGTGCCGTTTTATAAATGGGTCTTTTAAAATTTAAAAAAAGTTAATTTTGTGTGTCCGAATCCGAAGATAATTAAATAAATCCGAAAACTTGATACAGTGAAAAAAATGAGCCAAAAGCGCAATCGTTCCATTAACTGGGATGAAGAAGAAAAGGTAATTCTCATGTTGATTGTGAAAAGACATGTTGCGTGGTATTTTATTTGTTTATTTGCGGTTTTCTGATTGTTTTTAATCTTTTTTTCTCATTTGCAGGTGCCCAAACAGAAACTAATTTTGAACAACATTGTGGGTTCAAAACCCAGAAAGGTAATATTAATACTTATGCTGCTATGTCACTACTTACCAACAATATATTAAACGTTTTTTTATTGTATACAGGACCAAGAAGAATATGTGAGCCGCATGTTAAGCCATAGCAAACTTTTAAAAGATGAAGAACATATGAGGCGTTTGGAAATGGCTGATGAAGAACACAAAATTAAAATGGAGATAAATAAAGAAAAATTAAATGCGGCAATACTAGAAAGAGAAATAAATCAAGAGAAATTAAAAGCAGCAGTACTGGAAAGAGAAATTTTAGAATTAAGGAAAGCATGTGAGGCTTCATAGATAAATATTTTTTTTTAAAGTTCTATAAATAAAACTTATTGTTAAACTTAAATGTTTTTATTTATGTACAGAAATAGGGTATAAACTTAAAATTCTCATTGATAAATGCTGCACGGGCAGCATTGTCTCTGCGGGAACTGCTTGTTGCCCATCTCACTGGAATTTCATCATCACCGTCTTCTTCTTCTTCATAAAAATCTTGTCTATGCATTGCAATATTATGCAAAACTGCCAACGCAACAATGTAGAGCTTTGTATTGTCCAAATTTGTTGTAAATCCCCGCAATAGGCACCAAAACCTTTGCTTCCACACCCCGAAACACCTCTCTACAGTGTTACGGGTTCTTATGTGTGCTTGGTCATACATTTCCTCCTTTTGTGTACTTGAATTTAGGACTGGAGTAAATAAATAAGGACTACAAGCATAACCTGCATCACCTAAAAGTCTTCTTTTAAATTCCAATTGTTCAAATCTTTGCTTCAATCTACATTTGTTAAATATTCTGGAGTCATGTGTACTGCCACTATGTCCATTGTGCAATGTGCCACTATGTCCGTTATTTCTAAGTTTGTATTTGATACTGCCTGGAACAATATATCAAAAATATATGAGATTGATGACAATAATTGAATTGTATCAAAGAAAGGCTACCTACTATTATTACTATACCAAATAACTAGCTTGCACATGAATGGAACTATATCCCTTCCTGTTTATGTAATACTAGCTCCTGCCCGCGACTTCGTACGCTTGGGAAGGTTTTCCCGCGCAAATCCCGATCCCGTGGGAATTTCGGGATAAAAAGTAGCCTATGTGTTAATCCAGAATGTCAACTATCTAATTACCAAATTTAATTCAGATCCGTTTAGTAGTTTTTACGTGAAAGAGTAACAAACATCCATCCATCCTCACAAACTTTCGCATTTATAATATTAGTACGAAGTACGATTGTGCTACATCTCCACCAACCTTTGGTATTCTTACATGAGTGCAATCAATGGCTCCTATTACTTGCCGAAATCCACACAGTGCATAAAATCCAGCAATAACTTCATTTTGATCCACTTCACTTTGAGGCATTTTAATCCAATGGGCCACTATTGCTAAAGCTACTTGTTTGCAAATTAGTGAGATTGTTGGCTGGCTCATGCCACCAAGATCTACATCGTCTTGAATCTGTCAACATAAAATATAACTGATTTAAAAAATAAAATAAGAATTTATAATATCACTAGCAAAGACTAGAGATTGGATTACTTACAATGATTAGAAAATTATACTTATATAAAATATAAAGAATCAGTTTTACCTCTCCACGGGCCCATGTTCTACTTCAGTAATATTATATTCATAGATAATATTACTGAAGTAGAACATGGGTCATCCTCAATAAAATAATCAATATCCATCTTTCGCTAACTAAACAAACAACACTTTCAACAATAAATCAGTTTTTCAACCGACGACTAAAAAGGAGGAGGTTATCATCAATTCGACGCGTATATATATATATATATATTTTTACTATATATGATCACCGATTACTCGAAGACGGCTGAACTGATTTGGAAAATTCTTTTTTTGTTTGAAGGGGTATACTCCAAAATTGGTCCCATTGACACCAAGTCAGGATCTGATGATGGGATCCTGGAGAAATCGAGGGAACTCTTCAAATATTATAGGCACACCTCTATAGGTTGTCTTTAAAAAATACTCAAATCACTATTGATTTGAGTATTTTTTAAAGTAACTTGTGTAGTTGCATTCGAAAAGCACCATTTGTGAAGTGGACCTGATGATGAAGACCACAGATAGCCACTGGAACTACTCAATAGTCAATATATAAGTAGGAATAATAAGTATTTCATGGGTTCCGCTTCGATTACTTGAATATGGTTATTAAGCACAATATGCTTGTCACAATGCTGTGCACATATGGTGAAGTGAAGCTGATGGTGAAGTACCAGGAGAACTCCTCAACAATTAACGGCTCAGCATTGGGAAAAGCAATATTTTGTAAAAGGTTATAAGTAGTTGAGATTTAGACTTTTGTAACTAGGTAAATTATAAATCGACCAACTGAAAAGAGTGAAATAAAAACTTTTTACCAAAAAATTAAACCGACTTCCAAAAAACACTGCAAAGTGAAAAATAACTTTAATTTCGGAAGTCGGTGCCAAAAACTAAAATACCAAACTAAAGACACCGACTACCGTTATTAAAGTTATTTTTCACTTTGCAGTGTTTTTTGGAAGTCGGTTTAATTTTTTGGTAAAAAGTTTTTTGTAGGTTTTGAATGCCGTCAAATATCAAAATACACTTTTGTTCTACGCTTAGTCACTCCTTAAGGCCGTGCGCGCACTGCGGTGGAATAAACGCGTGCGGTAGAGTCACCGGTCGCCCCGGTCATTCTACCGGTGCGGTAGAACTACCGCAATTGCGGCCACCGCAAGGCAGTGCGCACTGTGTTTATTAAAGCTGTAGCAAACCGTATGTATTCGGTACAGAGATACGGGTGCGCCATCAAGTACCGAGTAACGAAACGTTACTCACGAATGCAATTCGTTACTCGCATGTTTCGTTACAAATGTTTCTGATCGCGCAAGTACCGTTAATACGAGTGTTGAATGCAGTTTCCTTTTCGTGTTTTACGCATGCGCGAGCATTCTGTGTATTTAAAAACATACGTTACAAATACCGATGCTTATTTTCTTGAAAATACTTATCCAATTTTTTCACTGTGTTTTTACTGCAATGATTGCGATATATTAGTGTGATATATTCTCAAATAATATTAAAAAAACACCCAATTTTTTTTTAAATACAGTGTAAACTCCATGTAACGTCACTCTATTTAACGACAAACTCCCTTAAGCGTCGAAATCAATTGGCTTTGGTTGGTTTAGCTTGTCTTTCATACAATGTTTCACTCTACATAGCATTACACCCACTCTCAATAACGACAAAAATTGAGTAATAAAAAGTACCTTTTAAGTTGCTAAAATTAGTAAAAACTGCGCAGCTGTGTACGATCTATTGTCGCTTTATTATCCTAGCCCGCAATAAACTCGACTGTCGGCATCATGCATACCGAACTTTCTAAGAAATTCGTTCTTTTGTTTACAAATTGGGATTGCTTGTACGTGTAGACTGTTGTTGACCATGACTCATAAGTAGGAGTCATGGATTATCTATACCTTACCATATTCTTAGTTGCTCACAAACTTTCAAACTGTAAACATGGCTAATAAAAGAAAATCACTGTGTATTGACGAAAAAGTTTTACTGATACGCGCAATAGAAACGGGAGAGAAGATATTCTAATTCTGATGTTTCTTCTCTCCATTTAACGACAACTCTCTATAACGCCATAAAATGCACAGTCCCTTCAGTGTCGCTATAGAGTTTACACTAGGGTGTCCAATCCCGCAGCCTGAATTCAATCTCGGTATTTGCGGGACTACGAATTTTCAATCCCGCGGGATCTCGGTATTTGCGGGATCCCGCATATTGAAAATATTCACATTTGTATAAGGCAAATAAAACAATGAATTAATCAACTAACTCCACTTTTATTTACGTACTAGCTGTTGCCCGCGACTTCGTTCGCGTGGGAGGCTTTTCCCGTGTAAATTCCGATCCCGTGGGAAATTCCAAAAATCCTTTCTTAGTGCTCTACACACCCCAAGGAACATACATGCCAAATTTCAGCTTCTTGCGCCCCGTAGTTTCCTGGGCGTTGTCTGTGAGTCAGTCAGTAACGGAAGCGTTTTATATAATTGCATTATTTTCTGTAGATTTACATTTTTTAAATCGTTATATCTTTTGAATGGAATGTCCGATTTGAATAATTTAAAAGTATTTTACAGGTATTGAAACGGTCTTTAATAAAATATCATTTAATGAGATAAGGATTAATACAGAGGTATGAATAATATGGTTTGATTATTGTCGGCACTTTTAACAACTTTTAAAATGTAAAAACGTAGTTATAGTGGCATAACTACAGTAGTTGGACATATGGTATCGCGCACTTTTTTGTAGATATTGATACGTTCTATAATACTGTAGAACATTTGTTTGTTCTATCATCAATAGTTTCCGCAGCGCACGCGATGACAGATTTTTTATGACTAATTTTTTCACACCTTGGGTTACATTATTTCTTTTTTATTGTGGGTCCCTATTGTTTTAAAATGTAATATAGCCTATGTCACTCAGTGAACATGCAGCTTTCTAATGGCGAAAGAATTTTTGAAATCGGTCCAGTAGTTTTTGTGTGAAAACGTTACAAACATACAAAAACATAAATGTTTCCTCTTTAAAATATTAGTTTAGATTACTATTAGTATGAGATCAATCAAATTACACCATTTTTTCTTCACAAAAATCAGTAACAAATACTGAATAAAAAACTTTACTAATATTTTAGGCTACATACTTCGGCTACCAATGACTGAAATTCGGCTAAGTTAGGCTACATAAACTGTGAAAAATGGGCGATATCGGCCCCCGCGTTGTTTGCAACACTGCCGGCCGCCAGTCACCGAGTCAAAGAGTACAATATATAGATAGGGACACCGAGCGTTCGCGCTCGCGAGAGGTCGTATGCATGCTTTTTTTCAGTCCCGCAAATCCCGCGGATCCCGCGCCCGTAATCCTGCATCACGCGGGATTGGAAAATGACGCGGGATCCCGCAATACCGAGATCTCGGTATTCCGGGATTGGATGCCCTAGTTTACACTGTATATGATATCCATTGTAAATTCAGTTGATTTCGTCGCAGTTTACTTGTAATTCCAACCTTTATCTATTAAAATCAAACTAAATTTAGATTTAAAATGTAACGTATAGATATGTTTTCTACAAATTACGAATGATGCGACGCCGTGATGTCATACCATAGATAAAATAAATAAGTAGATTTGGTCAACAGACGAAATTATATCGGAACCGTGTGTCTCCAGTTAGGCGCTGGGCAGGGCAACAACTACACATGCAGTTTAATAAAATCAATAGATACGCACTCGCACACACACCCGCATTTCTTAAATCAGAACGTACTATACAATCAATAATAAACCTTATTCCGCCAAACACAGCACACATTTTATACACACAAAAACATCGGTCGCTATCGTTGTGCTGTGCAAAAGCAATTTATTTTACATATACGCTAGTGATTGACTAAATCGGAAAGTTATCGATTCTTCCATTTATTATTGTACAATTTTTTTTGGGCACCTGAAAATGAACCAAATAAAAAATGGCATGTCCAGAAAATATTACAATAACAATAAACATATTATTAAGAACATAACATTACATAATTATTATTAAGTACTACCTACTAAGTATTAAGGGCTACCCTGGCGCTTTCGACTTAAATCTTAATATTTAATTATCATAGTGATAGGTCAAATAGAAGTCGATGTTAACTTACATTACGCTCTTGATTGGAACATACCAGCCGTATAGGTTGTATAAAATCCTGAAAAGTTGAATGACTGATTTTATGAATACCCTAAATCATGAGAATAGCTTTCAGTAATAAAATAAAATTTAACACACTTCTGCAAAAATCAGTTGTACTCTTAATTTTGGAATTGTCCATTCAAAAAGCCTGCGACTTTTCTTTAGAGACTAGAACATTTCTGCGTTGAAGTGAACCGAGCATATGGTGCTATTTTTTGTAGGGTACCAGTTAGGTGGCATGCCTGTGGCATCAATCCATTCCTTTTTTATGTTACCATCTTTTGGAAGCTGAAAAGTACGAAAAGCACTTATTTATCATTTACATACATCCTAAGCTACTTCTAAACGTCACCATATAATAAGCATCGCAATAATTACGTAACACACTATAAATCAAGATCTGAATGATTTTGACGTATATTGCTAATCCATTGCTTCATATGTTCGAAATATTGGTCTGCTCAACAACGTAAATACCGCAGTGAGTGTTGTTGATTTAGCATAATGAAACCGATTCCTACTGTAAGTGTGTTACGCAACTATTACCTACCAGCCTACCCAGTAACCGCAGGTAATAGTTTAGTAGGTTATAATAGGTTTTTGTTATAAGAAAAATCCTAGTTAGTAGAGAAATAGTTAAATATATGAAAACAAACACACATCCATGCATAACAAATAAATAGCATGAATATATTGACTTATTTTAAGCTCAATTCACAAATATATTATCTGAACCATGCCGATTATTATAACGCATTCGAAGCTTCAATTGAAGCAAAATACAAAAACCATAAAAAATAAAGAAACAGCATGAGGATAAGGCATAACATACGATAATTCTAAACCGAAAAACACCACCGATTATTAACCTAAAATTAAAGTAACTTACTTTACGAATATTGGTTACGCATTTCTCTACTACTCTGTAAAAAAATCAAAATAAGTAAAAAAACATAATTTACATCGATCTTCCAACCGGGCTAAAACGGTTGACAGATTGAAAAATAAACTATTGTAGCGACGGCGACGTCGGAACTCCTTACGCATGCTGCGGGCGTAAAATAAATTGTTTATTTTTTTTTACTTTTTTGTACACTTGACTTTTCAACGTATTTTTATTTCTGTCATCTCATGTAAAATAAAAGTTAAACATATTTTCTTAGAGGTTTCCGTATGTTATAAAAAACTTTTTACCAAAAAATTAAACAGACTCCCAAAAAACACTGCAAAGTGAAAAGTAACTTTAATTTCGGTAGTCGGTGTCTTTAGTTTTGTATTTTCGTTTTTGGCACCGCCTTCCGAAATTAAAGTTATTTTTCACTTTGCAGTGTTTTTTGGGAGTCGGTTTAATTTTTTGGTAAAAAGTTTTTATTTCACTCTTTTTAGTTGGTCGATTTTTAATTTACCTAGTTACAAGAGCCCCAATGTCAACTACTTATATTCATTTACAAAATATTGCTTTTTCCAATGTTGGGCTGTTATTTGTTGAGGAGTTCTCCTGGTAGTTCACCATCAGCTTCACTTCACCATATGCATTGTGACGAGCATATTGTGCTTAATAACCACATTCAAGTAATCGAAGCGGAACACATGAACTACTTATTATTCCTACTTATATATTGAGTAGTTCCAGTGGCCATCGGTAGTCTTCATCATCAGGTCTACTTCAAAATGGTGCTTTTCGAATGCAACTACACAAGTTACTATAAAAAATACTCAAATCACTATAGGTGTGCCTATAATATTTGAAGAGTTCCCTCGATTTCTCCAGGATCCCATCATCAGATCCTGACTTGGTGACAATGGAACCAATTTCAAAGTATACCCTTTCAAACAAAAAAAGCATTTTTCAAATCGGTTCAGCCGTCTCCGAGTAATCGGTGATCAACTGATCATACATAAAAAATAAAAAAATATACGCGTCGAATTGATAACCTCCTCTTTTTTATGTCGTCGGTTGAAAAACCCCTAAACTATAATAGCAATATTTCATTCGTCAATCGACATTGCTGTCGATAGCCTACGTTAGTGGATCTGCACAAGCACATCACTAATTCATCGCAAGAAGTGGCGGCCTCACTACGCGATGAATCCGCGTAATACAGTTTCGTATGTTATGTTTACATTGCTTGTCCAGTTACTTAGTGACGAACTCAGGTAGTGGTTAAGGAGCAATGTATTTATAGCAAAAGGAGTACAGTCGCTCTGATATTTGAAAACAAAAATAACATAGTAAAACCAAGAAATATTTTACGATTTATTGTTTTTCATGATTTTAAAGACAAATATTGTAAAATACTTGTACTTACATATGGTAAGTGATTCCATGATTCACATAGATTTGATTTTGGCTGCGGTTTTTACAAGATACCACAGAACAACTCGGCATTCATATATGTTATCACGATCGCCGTCGAAAGCGCACTAGTTCGCGGAGACGGCCACTTGCCTGTGACATGAGCCCTGTGGCCATGTCGCGCGGACACCGATAATACGCCCCCTTACCACTTCTCCTGTATTTTTGATTTCTGTGTGTCATACCGTACGAATACGCAATTCGACTCGATGTGTTGGTCTATAATTATTATAGACCAACACATCGAGTCGAATTGTGTATATTGCTATATTATATGACGTATCAAAGTATTGCGTTACTTTGATACGTCATATAATATAGAAGAATTATTCTTCTATATTATATGACGTATCAAAGTAACGAGTAACGATACGATAGAAACGAGTACTAATGGCTATAGTAACGAATACATACGGGTACGCTTTTTTTCGTTACTTTTACACTTCTAGTGTTTATTAATACGACTGAAAATGTGTTAACGATGCACCATCTGACCTCACATATTTTTCTAATGTTGTGTTAAAACGGTTATCCGAAAATGTGATAAAAGAGAAAGATGTATATTGCTTTACTGTTATAGTTTAGCATGTTGGTTCTTCCTCTGTAATTCACAGGCATAAATGAAAACATTTCATTTTTTAACCAGGCTTATTTTTCGATTAGATCAAAAAAAAAATTATGGTTTCACAACTTTAAATAAATAAATATTATAGTTATGTTTCTAGAAATATGTATAAACGAACCGGTATCTAATGTTAAACTTCACTCAGGGTATCTATTTTGTGTTTAGTTATAAGTAAATATAGAAAACTGTATACTCAACCAGGAAGGGGATTCCATGAAGTCCTGGAAATATAATTAGAGAAATAAATTAATATTGTTTATGCAACATGCCTAGCTTTTCTTACAAACCTCATACCTACTTTAACATTTGATTTATTAAATAATAATTAACGAAAATCACCTAATCACCTATTATAGAAACTAAAAAAAGAAAAAATAATATTTTCTTATCCTTGTATTAAAACTCGCGACCATCGCATTTCTAAGCCGCAGTCTTAACCACTAGACCAACACGCCATTTACGTTGCATTACAAAAATCTTAAACGGTTTGATGTCATTACCAAAATGGGTTCCTTTTCTTTGAAGCTCACACACATTACGGTATAATCGAAGCTTTACAAGTGAGTTATAGTGCGATTTAACAGTTAAGTCAGAAGTATTATAGTGTAAATAATACTGTGTAATAACACTTTGGACACTAGCAGATGGGGCATGGTTTGGTCAGGAGCACCGCAATCACACTGGGTTTCATTGTGTTCTATGATGCCCCACTTCTCTAAATTGGCCTGCAGCCGCCTACTTGGATTAGCAGTCGATTGATTGCTTTCCAAACTTGCCACTGCAGGTTACGTCCGCGTGACGACTGACAAAGATGTACAAAATGAAAACAGGGACCAAGAATCTTAATATGTTAAGATGGCATCGACGACCGTTGCTTGATCGTGAAGATAGATGGATGGATGGATGGATGGATCTCTGCGGTTTTTATGGCTAAGCCACGAGCTAAGGGTATACATATTAACATCTTGACATGCATACGATACCATTGTATTAGATGGTCTGTTCAGCCAGACCCTCGCTATGGATGCCGGTGATTTGAAAAACGGACTTTAGGTAATAGAGCCGAGGAAGGATTAGATTCGCGATTACAATGCGTGAAGCGATTAACTAAATATTAGAAACTAGGTACTGGGTTTTAGGTACCGCGAAATAGGCGTTAATTAAAAAAATATTGCTACATGATGTCTTCAAAAATCAAAAATTAACTGGCATATTCTGGGCTCGCTCGTTCCATTGTAGACCTCATCTGTCGCTTACTTACCATCAGGCGTAATCGAGGTCAAGGCCGGACTCACCCCGAATAAAAAATAATGCTACTATTTTTTTTCCACAGACTCAGTCAAACCAACACACACCGTCTTCAGGGCATCATAACAGACTCTTCACCAGAAAGGTCTCCCAGTCCTAAACCTGAGCCTTGCACTCAGAGAAAGGACACCAAACCTTCCGTCAAGTTGGTGCCGGGACATGGGGGGTACTTCCAGGAGAAAGATGGCAAGAGGAAAGGGAAATAATGGAAATAAAATCGGTCTGTCTGTCGCAAGTCTACGGGCTGTTCGAGCTCTTTAAAGTTCTAAGTTGAGTTACACGATAACTCCCAAATGTTTGCACTGTTTGGACGAGCCTGTCAAATCTGTGTGTTTCTGATCTCAAAAGAGCACCAGACCATCAGACCTACATAGTACGTCATCCATCCAGCAAATGATTATGGGATTATGGGATGGTTCTATCAAATAAATCTTTTGAGATAGAGTAATCAAACCATGTCGAGATATTATGGATTATCCTAATAAAGACATAGCTTCGGTATTAAGTGATGGAACTTAAGGTTTCAATAAAGTATTTCTAATGCCAAAGAAAAATATTTCTATCAATCCTTTATTCTAGTCATAACACTAGTCTGAAATGTAATTTGTCAGAAGAATTCTGCGCTTAGAGCACGTTATAGTGTTAACTGTAGGGAAGTCGAAGATTTAAATCATTGAATTGGCTCAAAGATCGGGTCCCATTTTGTTAGAAAAAATATCCACGTTGTCTTTTCAGTCTCACGTTAAAAACTTTAAAATATTACAGTGTCTATGTACCAGAATGTCTTATTTCACAAATTGAATCATCCTCACAATACCTGGACACTGGGACACGAACATTATTGAATTTATTCACGGGACCATAGGTTAAATGGAAATAATAATTAAACGCGAACCTATTTTAAATAATAAAAAAAAAATTGGTTGGATTTGCTGCGTCATTAGACGACTAAGAAATTATTGTTAAAACTTTAAATCTCATACAAGTGAACTGTTTAATGTTCTTTGTGAGAATAAAGATTCTTTAAACGTATTTAATACAATTTTATTTATTGAACAATTAATGTTCAACATACAGATACGAACTAGGAAAAGAAAATTTGTACCTAGACAAAGGTGATGCTTATTCCAAAAGATAATATATCTTTTCGCATTCATACGAAGGGAGGGGTGTTCAAAATTGTCAGTACATATATCGTAACAAAATGAAAAGTTTTGCGTAGCTGAAAATCTTTGAAAATGGACCAAAATCCAGACATTTTAGCAATTTTGCCCGGTCAATTGAAAAATCTGACAATTTAAATCTTTGAGGGATAGTAGGGAAATTAATTTTGTAATCTTATAGACCACTGTTGTATACTGCCGTTGTAGAATATATTACGTATAGTATAACGTAGGCTAGATAGCCTTTTGTAAGTAGATGTTTCGTTACTGTCTTAAAAGAACAAATACGTGTTAGGCCCAGTTGCGCCAAAATCTTAACTAATTAAATTAGAAATATTTAATACACATTGGGTTGGCCGCTTTTGTAACTAAATTGGAGTTAAAATATAACTGGTTTGTGCATGCGGATTTTACAGCCATTGTTTCATATATGTGACAAAACGCCTTTGTGTTTATGTTCGTCTAATATTTTAAATATATTTAGTGTACAGTACAGAATATGGTTTTTGTACTTGAAAATAGTCTAGAATATACTTTAATAAGAAACGATGGCAAGTTTCACAATATTAGACTCTTTGTTGCTTTATAAAATGATTATACTCGATTTCTTTATTTGCATTATATGATGTTTATCCCATCACTTTGTACGATAGTGTTACTATATCTCTACGAATGACAACAACCGTTTATTTTGTAAAATCTAATACATGTACGGTAAAGTCATAGATAATATAAGCAGTATAAATATTTCATTTAGAACGCAAAAATAATCTTTTAGGTGCTCTGAAATAGTCACGTCTTCAAACGGCTATAAAAAAACACATTGTTTTGTGCACTATTGATAAATACCTATATAACTTATTGTAACAGTCGAGCGAAATCTACCTTAATGTTTTGTCCTCGTGTGATTGATAGTCCGAATCAATTCTTAAGGCGAAATAATTCCGCACCAACATTCGACTGCCCTATTTCAAAACCTAGTAAGGACGAGCGAATGAACGTAAAATGGTAATGAAAATATGGGAATGCAGTTGCCTCCTGAAAAGCAGTCACGCTAGTGAAGGAGGAGGCCGACCGTGCGAGGGAGAAGGTAGCTCACCGTCCGGTAAGGACCAGGCTCGTGACGGCGGCGCGCCGTCTTCCATACGCGCCTCTAAGACCTCAGCATCATTGACGGGGCTCAATAGTGCTATTGCCTGCTGTGGTTGCGGAAATCTAACAAGTTACCCCCGGACCTCAAGGCCAACTGAAGTAACAGGGTGGGTTTTTAGTCAGTAGAAGAATGAAGGTCTCTTCCGCTCCACCCAAAACGGAAGGAGATTTTCCTACCGAATAAAAAAGTATTGGATATATATTATAAGATGAATTTGAATTGGTTAAAGTCACTTTAGTTATTTTCTAAAGTGGTCACGAGGCGAGGGAGTGAATGGTGAACTTACTAGGCATCGATTCTTAAATATATCTGCTTTTAAGTTTAAAGCGCTGGTGTTCTTGTATTTGGTAGGTACTTATTATTCTCTCTGACTAGGTTTTGAAATCAGACAGCCGTGTTATGAAGGCGCATTTTTATTTGAATGGGATCGAGTACGCCTATTTTTGGACCGCTTTCAGCCAGCCAACTAAATAGACATTCTAAGAGATATGACCTTATGACTACCTGGTTTACTGGCCATTTGTATGTGTTCATTCTATAAAAGAATAAGGGTTATCTCACACTAAGACACAACGTAACGGGATGATGCTAGAAGTGTGTAGGACTTATGCAAAATGAAAAGTTGCCTGTCATTTTCGGCGGAGCTTCATATGACTTTTTAACTTATATGTAAAATAGCTTAGCTTATTGACGCTAAGATAATGTTATATGGTGTGTTAAAACGACGTACGCGCTCAACGGGCAATGCGTCTGTGAGACGAGGGAGGAACTGCGACACATTAGGAGTGGCATCGCAGTATATATAGTATATGTATAGTATATGTTTATTTAACTGAATTATTCTTCTGTTTCGTTTCGCTCTTGGAAGAGTGCACATGCTCACGTAGAGGCGCCTGCGTCGGTGGTAGAGGTAGACACAGCACTCCACCATCTCCTTCTATTGGCAAATTGTCTGGTACAGTCAGATACGCGGCCTCCTACTCCTAATTTGGTCGATCCAGCGCATATCTGATACCATCCACCCATCCTTGCACGACCCGCCACTCTATGGAGTCGTTCCTCCGCCTCGAACTGCTTTATAATTCTATTCATTATGTCCTTGCTATGGCAGAGAGCGCAGATGGTGGGTCGTTGAAAAGCGCGTATTTCTTCATGTGTCACCCTATCCGTGGAATCATAGAGTGGCGACTACACTGGACGTGTGCCGTTGCTCTTAGGAAGCGATGTGTGTGACACACGGGATGTGTTTCGTTAAAGCAGGCAAAAGTGACTACTGTAAATTCACTTTTTATTAGAGTCTGGCTAACGAAAGCGTGACCTGAGAAAGCGCGGCAAATTCAAAAAATCTTTATGTGGTATTACTGACTATAGTAGGAGAAAAATGTTTTGATACTTGGAAATTTTATGTATTTACGACAATCTATTTATATAATAGTTGTTTACGAACTAATTTATAATTTAGGGATAATACCACATAATGTTATTAAAGACTCCGTTTGGTGTCTCGGAGCCTTGACTGTCATGGATTGATTAAAAAACGAATGTGTAGATTTATTTATTAGTATATACGTAATATTAACCTACTTAACATGTAAGTAGTTTATTAAATTTTTTCAACAATTTTTTAAATCAACTAGAGGCGTTTTTAGTATGATAATTATTTAATCATCGTACTCAAAATCCGAGTCCAAAAATTCAACCTCTAATGCCCGCCTTCCACTGCGAGCGGAGCGGGCTCCGTACGGACTCCGTTTAACTCGCAACGACTTTTTTCATAGAAGTGCTTCCACTGTGAATGAGCGGACTGAGCGGATCAAAAGAGTACAAAGAGTTATAAAAGTGGTCGCAGAGTTGAGCGGATTTCCAACGGACTCCGTATGGACTCAGTTCAACTCGCAATGCAAAATTTCATACAAATGCTTCCACTGCGAGCGAGTAAGCGGAACGGATTGAGCGAGTTAAAATGGGTCCGCTGCGTCATGGCGTCGCACGCGAGTTTTGAACGGACTCAGCTCACCTCCCCCCAAGTAGCAAGCATTTATTTATAGTATTTACGTAATCCTCTTCACTGGAATCGTCATACATCGTTATCGCAAAATTTACCGCGCAACTTGCTTCCTCTGTGGATCGCCTGGCACTGAGATATTTCTGCGCCTCCTCGCTCATCGCCCCGCGCCGCTGGCAATGGAAGGCAAACAACTCGCTCATCCGACCCCGCTAATTTCCCGCCTCACTCGCTCCGCAAAGCCCTCTGGCAGTGGAAGCCTAAATCTGAAACTCTTTCTTAGTGGAAGTGTACAACTATTTTTACTCCGGTCCGCTCAGATCATCAGCTCAGTTTCCGCTCATTACCCTTTTTTAGTGGAAGGCGGGCATAAGGATTCTTCTGTATCAGTGGAGTCGTCATCACCTACACTTATTATGATTTTTTCCAATACTTTTTCTGTTATGTGATCTCTTTGTTTGTATTATTTTATTTTCCATATTTATTACATGATTTGTCATTTTTCTTTCAATCTTCTGCAGCTATTCAGCCAAATGAGGTTTTTATCAGTGTTTTATTTTGTTTTAGGGGCACCACTCGTTTTGTTAGATCTTGCCATGACATTTTAGGCTTATAATTTTTGTGTACCTATGTTTCATCTAAATAGATGATTCGTTTTCCTTCCATTCATTTAGTAGCAATTTCTTGGTAAAGATGTCTCCAAGCAGCAATATCAAAACGTTTGACAAGAACCGTTCGTTCATTTTTATTTTTCTTGAACTCATACCCATTAGCAATTAATATTTCACGCAGAGTTTCTCTACATCCACTAAAGCCAATGTTAGAATGTAATTTTTCTAGCAATGTTCGCAATGTTGGGACCTCCTTTCTCACAATATAAAATTCATTGATTTTATTTCTTGTTGAATCAATATCAAAACTGTCTAAATCCAACACTGAGCTTTTGTGTGGGCGTTTTTTTTCCTGGAGTGCTCCACATCCATTCATTCACAGATCCTTCCTTTTTTTAGTGTTGTGACACCAACTTCTGCAAAACGAAGTATAAAATGCATATTAAAAAATTAAGGTACCCAAACAATTTGATAATGTCAAATAACACAACTCATCAACAAAACATGCTTATCCGTAACATATGTACCAGTTAATGAAGATATTTCTTCTAAGAACTTAGTCTGAGTTTCTATTAAAGATTTTTCTACAAATTTTTTAACGTTTCAACAAGTCGCAGATTCTTTGAATATCTCCAATATTATCTATAAAGATAAGAAAAAGTAACATAATATCGTAAATAGGTATAGGGTCATTCCATGTAACGGTCGTAACGGGTCGTACACTTTCAACTGGCAATTGAATCATGTTCTATAAGGCAAGCATATTAATTTTATAGCTTTAATCATGGCCTTTTAGCCTATAATAAGTAAATAATCATTTATGTTTTCTGTAAGTTACATAGTTTTTGTTATAATTGGCCGCAAGTACTGTAACGGTCGTAACTTTATTCTGGCTCTCATTTCCGAGTGACGCGACGTTTTTTCGAAACTCTGCGAATTATCTTGGTTTTATGAATAAAAATTAACCTTAAGCTGTAGCCAAATGAATAACCTAGTGCCTACACCATTTATTACAGAATATCGTGCTATAACTTAATATTCACGGATATTTCTTTTTGTAACGGTCGTAACAGGCTGTTGTAACGGTCGTAACGAGTACGAATCAAAAACATAATTATATGAAAAATCTTTAATTTCTTAAACATAACAAATCACTTTCACGTTCACTTCTCAAAAATATCAATACTGATATCAAAATTGTAGTAAGTGCGTATGCCCCTATTTTGTAGTGTTGGATCTGGTAAAATTGTAATAATATTTTCAAAAGGGACATCAGAAATGTCTTTTTCGTTACTAATAATGAATGATTTTGCATTCTTGTCCATCATTTTCAAAAACATTACGCGGACCTCGCCTTCATCGTCACTGACGGTACTCTGGCAGATCGCAACATACTTATATTCCGTTTTCTTTTTGCCCTCAGCAACAATTTTGACTAGGACAAACACTCCGGGTTTAATATTTTTTACAGACACTTCATTGGGTTCTTGTGACTCAACTTCTTCAGAATCGCTATACACTTCGCTGAAACGCAATTTTCTTTTGATGGTCGCTGCAGCTGACGTTGTTGGTTGATACTTCAACAGTTCAGTTTCTTCTTCCTTATTCGCAGCAAAGGCAAAAAGAGGAAGTTCGTCTTCATCACTCCACAACTGTTCAGTTTCTTCTTCCTTATCCGCAGCAAAGGCAGAAAGAGAAAGTATGCCTTCTTCGTCATCACTCCTGTCACTATTTTCATTTAAATGGTTGTTAACCTTAACAACTGTTTTTTCTGAATTAGATGTTTGTGCCACTGCAATTTCACTCTCATTTACAGCTATGAAATGGTGATACCTCTGAATTTTCTGAATTGGAAGGGTGTGTAACCAGACGCTGTCAAGAAAAGCTTTTTCATCATCAATGTCAGTTTTAGACACGTATGTTACATGCAAGCCTTTAATTTCTTTCTCCACATACAAAAAGAAGTCTTCGGCAGAATTGAGAATAACTTTTCTTGATTTCACCCCTGTCCACGCAACTCGTTTGACTGTGCCGCCTAATCCATCTACCGCACCCTTTCCATGCGAAGCAGCGAAAAAGATCCATTGCAGGTCATCCAGATCAGCATACATTTTCATTTCCCAGAGAAACGACATTATGTACCGATTTTTAAATTGCGCCGCGCAGTTGTCGCTGTATATTTTTACCCTCTTCACAGAATCTTTAACTTCTCGTAAGTAATCGAATATATTTTTCATGAAAGTCCAAACGGCCTCTTTGGTATGTGAAGTGTCGTCGCTGACTAGGACAAGTGGTTTTTTTTGTCCGTTGGATAACCAAATACAGAAAGTAAATATAGAAACCTGGTCGTGGCTCCAGTGAGCGCTTTGCGTCTCATCTTGACTTATTAGTTTGTAGTTTTCGGCAAAATCTACCTGCACCACTGCCTCATTATCTTTTAAGCTGGTTATTGATTTCTGAAAGAAGTTTGATTGCACTTTTTTTAAGAAGTAATGTAGTTTGAATTTCTGCATTTTACTTTTCAGTTCTTTGATGGCATCTTTGCATGACATAGTTCTGACAACTACTTTTGGACGTTTATTTAAAAGGGTCCATTCCTTCCAAGAAATAGTTTTATTCAAATCCTGATGTTCTGCAAAGTTTTCCCAATAACTGTATGGGCAGTCTGTGCAAGAGCTAGTCATGCATGTTTCGCTGTCGGGGCTACAAGTTGTAGCGTTTATCAATTCTGAGTGCGATTTAGGGAACTCTGGCAGACACTTTCCTATACTTTCAACTGCATTAATAAAGTTTGAATGTAGTGCGCAAACGCAAACAACATGTTCCGTAAATGCCACTGGAATCACCTCAGTTGGGCGCAAGCTGTAAAAAACAGATTTTCCTATGTTCATGTCTGGGTATTCATCCTTAAACAAATTAAAGGCTTCTCGTACAGTCATTATCATTGTTTTCTTTTGCTTCTTCGTCTTTTTTCCAGTAACAGAGTCTCTTACAGATTTATAATCCTTAATTCCAGGTGCTTGGCGACTTATATCGTCCCTGTAATAAAAATCAATCACAGCCTTTTTGACCTTTTCATCTAGTCTCTTCCCGTCACGATGTGGTGTTGAAATTTGAACGGTTTTTCCCAGCACCTCAACAGCAATTTTAGTGACCACAGCAGTTCGCTTCATGGGAGAGTCTGGCAAAATTTTCTTTATTTTGCGCACTGCTTTTCCAAAAGTTTGCAAGCATTTGTAACTGCCAATAGGAGATGAAACTGCAAGTGTGCTCAAGTTATTTGCTGCCTTCAATCTTGCTCTGTAAGCTCGCATTCTATCCCTTGATTGTGCGTTTGATATTACCTTAGCATTAGCATTCAACTTCATAGCCTCTCGTCTCTTCCTACTTCTCTCCTTCTCTTTTTGTAGATGTTCGGCTTGCTTCTCTAGGTCATTTTTCAGTCTTTCTCGATACTTCTTCATTCTTTCTTTTGCTGAAGGCATCGTTACGCGTACCTTAAATACAAAGAATTAAGCATAAGCACACAACATGCAAAAAAAATTAAAATAAAAGCGAATAAAGAATATTTTTGGCAAAAATCAATTTGTTAGATACGAAATATTGCCAAAACCGGGTTCACTAACATTATGTCTTTAAAGAAACGCAATTTGGTTACAATATCACTTAAAAGCTAACTTTACTGCACCCGCAAAATTTCTCATAAATACTGTTACGACCGTTACGTAACGGTCGTAACGCAATTTGAATCAAGCGTTATTATTATTGTACAACGTTTAGCATGAAATCTAAGAAACTGACCATTTGTTTGCAAACATAACCTTACTTTCCCAAAGCCGTGAAATTGTTACTGCATTAAGTAAGCGTCAAATTAAACTTTTCCCTTATTTTCGTAACGGTCGTAACATGTGATTTCCATTATTGAAAAGTGCTATAAACACAGGAAAACTTACCAATTTACAGAAAATAGCACGTGTACCTTGTCGTTCATGTATCACTACACAAAATGGCGTGAAGTTAGCTTTGACAACTAACGCCATATTAGCTGTACAGTGTTGCCATTTAGGGTCTAAAATTTCTACCACCAAGTGATCATTTTTCTCATACTTCAACACACGTAAAAATAGGTAAATATATATTTTTTGTTAAAATTTTCGGTCAATTTATATGAATCAATGTAATTGAGATAATTAAGCAGCTACAAAGTAAAAAAAAATACAACTTCAAAAAATTTGGCGTGGTAGCGTTTGACATGGAATGACCCTATATCTAATAATCAGCCACCAAGGATCAACATTAAAAGTCGTACTAACCTAAAAAATCCGAGATCGCATGTAAACATTGTTGTTTTTCTTGAAAAGCAATTTCTTTCTCTTCTTGTTTTTGTTTAAACTTACTGATCATAGTATGTAGCAGCTTTCGCACGTTACTTTTTATTGTTTTACCCACATTAAAGAGATTATTGTTGAATATTAATTGTGTTTACAAATTACTGACAATTGTAATCACAGATTTTGACAGCTTAATAATGTTGCCATATTAAACTTTTAAGAAAACTCCAGGTCACGCTTTCGTTAGCCAGACTACGCATTACATTTGCGTTCCGACTCAGTGTGTAGGTACTGACCCTAAAGAATCATAAATATATGATTTTATAAAATTGATATTATCTATTATTATATCCACTAAATGTAATTTCATGTAAGTAATGTAGAAATTATCGTCCTTATCGAATGTTAATTACTGATAATTGAGTAATAAAGGTGTTTAATACAATATTTTTGTGTTTTCTTCAATTAATCTGATACTTTGAAATATTATCTCTGATATTATCTATTTGTTCATTTTTATGATACGGTGCACTCTCGGTGAGACAAAGGTTTTCATATAAAAAAAAAACATATAGCGCATATTAATGCTCAGAGTGTTCCTGGTCACTACTCCGATCCTCTGGCATCCTTTAGCAGTACTCATCTAGATGCACTTCTTATTTCTGAAACTTTTCTTAAGCCTTCTCTTCTTTCTACGCACTATTCACTTCCTGGATTTGTTCTGGTCCAAAATGACAGAACCGGCAAAGGTGGTGGTGGTGTTGTCATTTACATACGTGCTGATATACCACACAAAATTGTTAGCTCGTCTCCATCCCAGTACTCTGGGTCGGCTGAATTTTTATTCCTTGAGATTACTTTAAATCATACCAAAGTTCTACTCACCTAATTTACATAATTATTAATTAATTTGACTCCTTAGAATCATCTCTTAATGAACTTTGCCCTGCGTACGAGCACGTTATTTTAATGGGTGACTTTAATACATGCTTACTTAACGACGACACTCGTTCTCGCAAACTTCGTACTCTCTTATCCTCTTTTAATCTTGAAATTTTACCTCTATCTGCGACTCATAATTTTCCCAACTGCACGCCTTCTCTATTGGACCTAATGATTGTTTCTTCACCTAGCAAAGTTGCTGAGTCTGGGCAGCTTACTGCAACCTTTTCTTATCACGACCTCATCTTTCTTTCCTATCGTATCTGATCTCCCAAACGTAAACCTCGCTTCTGCTATTTACGTAATTACAATGGCCTAGATCTTGCTGAGTTAGCAAGTGATGCAGGAGATATCGACTGGACCTCCGTAGTCGAAAGCTCCAGTATTGACGAGAAAGTCAGCTGTTTCAATTCCGAGCTATTGGGTCTCTATGACAAACATGCACCGCGTCGGCGAATTGAAGTAAAACATAATCCTGCTCCTTGGATTACTGCTGAAATCAAAGATGCTATTGCTCGTAAGGATAAAGCGAAGAGTAGGTATAGACGTAGATCCACGGAGCAGAATTTTGATCACTTTAAAGTTATGCGTAATCGCTGCAATCGTATGGGTCGAGATGCTAAAAGACGCTATTTCCACGAATCTCTTACTAATCGAAAGTCCTCTGATGTCTGGAAATTTCTAAAGTCAGTTGGCATCGGCAAATCACCCTCTAATACTTGTGCAGATGTTGACATATGTGCTCTTAATAGACACTTTTCTCTTCCTCCTGTTTCTCTTGAACCTAGTGTCAAAATATCAACTTTGCAAGAGCTCACTGATTTGCCTTTACCAAATTGCCCAACTTTTAATTTGACTTCTGTTTCTGAAGACGATGTTAAAAAATCTCTACTTTCTATTTCCTCTTCGGCTGTTGGTCATGACAATGTGTGTTCGAGGATGATAATACCTATTCTACCTCAATTGCTCCCCATTCTAACTCACATTGCTAACTATATTCCTTATTCTCTGGCTCATTTCCTAGTGCCTGGAAACAAAATTCCCAAAATAAACAATCCATCGTCCTTATCTCACTTCAGACCTATCTCCATTTTACCTTTCCTTTCTAAAGTTCTCGAACATATTGTTCATGGCCAAGTTTCTAATTTTCACAACCTAATTTCTCCTTTCCAATCTGGATTTCGTACTACGATACGATAGAGTAGAGAGGCAGACCCAAAGATTTCCATAAAAAAAAAAAAAAAATCCGGGTTGCACTCCGGGAGTGCCGGCAGAAGTGAAAACTTGAATATTAACGTTGTGCATTTTTGATATTTTGGAATGGTTAGGGAATAATTTTGCACGAATTGCTTTAATTATCAGTATAAAAGTATTATCATTTATGTGGTAGAATACAATATTTATTTATTGCACTATCGTACACAAACATGACAATTTATATTACATTAAAAAGTTTATCTCTCGAAACAGCAGGCGCAGGCATACATTTTCGCCGCGCCGTAGAAAGAGGGGGGATACTTCCTCTACTACGCCGCGCCGACTGTCTACTCTCCGTCCGTCATACGAATTTTCGATCAGGTCACGTGTCCTGACGCGAGTTTAACATTTTTTACCCATTACAAAAAAAGTGCAGAACGCCGCTAAAGAAGTTTTCTCTTCAAAAAATCCTTCAAAAATTTACGAAAAAAAAAAATCCCCCCAACTCGCCCCCCAACTCGCCCCCAACTCACCTCTTAACTCGCACCCCAACTCGCCCCCCAACTCGCCCCCCGACTCGTCCCCCGAATCGGCCCCCGACTCGACCACAACTCGCCCCCCAACTCGCCCCCCAACTCGCCCCTCAACTCGTCCCCAACTCGCCCCCCAACTCGCCCCCCAACTCGCCTCTCAACTCGCCCCTCATCTCGCCCCACAACTCGCCCCTCAACTCGCCACTCAACTTGGCACTCAACTCCCATCAAACTCCCCTCTCAACTCCCCACTCAACTCCCATCAACTACCCCCTCAACTCGCCCCCCAACTCGTCCCCCAACTCGCCCCTCATCTCGCCCCTTAACTCGCCCCTCAACTCGCCCCTCAACTCGCCCCTCAACTCGCCCCTCAACTCGCCCCTCAACTGCCCCCTCAACTCCCCCCTCAACTCCCCACTAGACCCACCTCCCCCCACCCCGCTCCCACACGGGACCCCCCTAACCCCTCACCTCCCTGAACTCCCCACGCTTTTTTATTTCATTAACTTTCAAATCACAACGATGCTAAAGAAGTTTTCACTTAAAAAAACTTTTTACCAAAAAATTAAACCGACTCCCAAAAACACTGCAAAGTGAAAAATAACTTTAATTTCGGTAGTCGGTGTCTTTAGTTTTGTATTTTTGTTTTTGGCACCGACTTCCGAAATTAAAGTTATTTTTCACTTTGCAGTGTTTTTGGGAGTCGGTTTAATTTTTTGGTAAAAAGTTTTTATTTCACTCTTTTTAGTTGGTCGGTTTTTAATTTACCTAGTTAAAAGAGCCTAAATGTCAACTACTTATAACCTTTTACAAAATATTGCTTTTCCCAATGCTGGGCCGTTAATTTTTGAGGAGTTCTCCTGGTACTTCACCATCAGCTCTACATCACCATATGCATTGTGACGAACATAAAGTGCTTAACATCCATATTCAAGTATTCGAATCGCAATCCACGAAATACTTATTATTGAGTAGATTCGGCGGCCATCTGTGGTCTTCATCATCAGTTCCACTTCCCCAAATGGTATTTTTTGAGAGCAACTGCACAAGTTACTATAAGAAATACCCAAAACGCCATAGGTGTGCCTATAATATTTGAAGAGTTCCCTCGATTTCTCCAGGATCCCATCATCAGATCCTGACTTGGTGATAAATGGTACCAATTTCGAAGTATACCCTTTCAAACAAAAAAAGAATTTTCCAAATCGGTTCAGCCGTCTTCGAGTAATCGGTGATCATACATAAATAAAAAAAAAAGAGAAAAAAAAAATACGCGTCGAATTGATAACCTCCTCTTTTGGTCGTCGGTTGAAAAAAGTCTTAAGCCTCGTCCCCACTAGGAACATTTGTCGAGCGACATGTGTCCGCGGAGACATCGGGCGATGTCGCCCTACATCGCCCCACGTCGCCCGATGTCTTGTCTCCGTCCACATCAGTTCAGTCGAACCTATCATGTCTCCGGAAGAGGTAGTGTTGTACAGTGCGGTTTATATAATGATGAATGCATCAAGAACAAAAAAGAAGAGAAGATGGTGGATTAAACAGTACTTGCGAAACAAAACAAGTCTATTTAATGATCTCGGTGTCCTAGACGGCTCATTTCATAATTTTACTCGAATGTCATCAACAGACTTTGAAATACTCTTATGTAAAATATTACCATCAATATCTAAACAGAAAACTAGATTCCGTGATCCCGTGGATGCTAAAGTTAGACTTGCTGTTACGTTAAGGTACCTAGCAAGTGGAGATTCTTACACGTCCATATCATACACTTTTAAAGTATCAAAGCAATTAATTAGCCGAATAGTTCTGGAAGTATGCACAGCTCTGATTGAATCTTTAAATGATCAAATAAAAGTAAGTACAATATTATAATAGTTGAATAAGTCGCAGCACTACGTCGTTCGACCACATTGTCGCAGGTTGCACGCACGTCCACATTGTATCACTGCTCTTCATCGACTGTGCGACAAGGAACAGTTTCAACAATGTCGCGGCGATGTCGTCCGACGTCGCCCGACATCGCCCGATGTCACCGGGGACACATGTTGCTCGACAAATGTTCCTAGTGGGGACGAGGCTTAACGCTTTTCGATCGGTCACGTGACCCTGACGCGAGTTTAACAGTTTTTACCCATACAAAAAGTGCTCAGCGCCGCTAAAGAAGTTTTCACTTCAAAAAGCTATTTATAAAATAGCATTCCTGTGGACATCAAGAGCATCTGCCACTTAAACGTGATCTGCAGTGGCCTACAACGTCAACGTGGTATTGAGTGGCCTTATGAAATTTGGAAAGCACACAATCGGTTGCACCTTCAGGACCGCTGCAAGAAAAAGGGGAAAAGTGTTTTATATTTATGTTAAGTATAAGTAATTTTTTTTTTATAAATTATAAGTATGAGAATGACCGTTTATAATACTTCCATACAATATTTAGGGTTTCAATAGCGCGTTGAGTAAACGAAACCCTTATAGGATAATTTTTATCTGTCTGTCTCCAAAGAGAATGTAATACACTATGACACATTGTGTCTGTTTCTACCAAGGATCTTCTACCTACTAACTGGATTGCTTACGAATGATTCAAAGAATACAGAAAGTCTTTCTTAGCTGTTAAACAATAGAGTATAAACTTGCACGCATAAAACTGAAGGAATTATTCGTTCCGAGCGAGACAGTGCGTGTGTGGATTGTGTCCCTTTCTTCTGTGTGTCAGATTAAAAATATTTATTTCAATGGTAATTTTTTCGACCTGTCTGTTGTAGTAATAACACCTAGTTTTAAACTTCTCTGGAATTCTATCTTTAAAATGAATTACCATTATTACTGTATGCATATTAATGAAAATTAAAGATATTTTACCATTCAAACACAAGATGTTTAAAACAAAAAAAAAATGGAATTTGTAACAATTAGTAGTGATATATTATACTATACCTGGCAATTACTACGTTGCCGTCTGACGTTTATTTGACATCTGTATGTTTGTAAATTTGCATTATATTTAATTTTGTGAGTTTTCGTAATATTAAAGTGCAAGATACTGTAACCATGGTAAGAACGTGTTTTGTGGTTAATTGCAAGAGTGAAGGGTACCCCGGGTCTGGAATTTCCTTTTTTAAGTAAGTTTTGGGACTTTGTTTACAAATTGCATTTAGGGTGACTATGTTTTCAATGTAAAAGTGGATGTTCTTCTCTTTATTCTTCTTATTTATTATTTTTCTTTCTACTCATTATTTATTATTTTAAGCTTTCCTAAAAATGATGATCTTCGAGACCGGTGGCTCAGTGTTCTACACAGAAAAAGGTCAGAAACGGTTCCAAAATTTGTAGCCGCCATTTCAAGCCCGAAGAAATATTTCATTTCGAAACAAGATCAAATGATGCAATTCCATCCATTTTCCCTAAAGTAAGTTATCAATCTTTACAAATGACATGACATCACCGTTTCGAAATAGAATATGAGCATAACAAGATGAATTTTCATTTTGAATCTATCTTAACCATAAATACTAAAATTTTGTTCTCATCAATCTATTATTATTTTAGATTCCTGTTAAAGCGAAAGAAATAAATGTTTTAAGTACTATAATATTGAAACCCACTAAAGAAAAGAATATACAACCTGTACTGGGCACATTCAAAGATCTGGTAAGTGAAAGTTATGAAAGGAGTCAAATTAATAAGCATAAAAGTCGACATTTTAGTTGATTTTGCCCAAAAACTCTGCTACGCAAATTTGCTTACAAGTGTAGTTTATTATATTAATAATTACTTATAACTTAGTTACTTAACTTTTATTCACTGCAGTTAGTTAATGTCGACAAATAATAATAATAATTCATAATTTAAAGATTATTTCCATCCAACTAATAATAGTGTAATACATTTTTTAGGGTTGTGTGTCAAGCCAATCTTGTAACAAACCTGCAGCTGCAACATATGAGGAACTAGAAAATATAGAACCAACCTAATAATAATAACCTTATAATTGTCATTCGATCTGCCTCCTTTATGTTTAGAGTTATGTATGTTAATAATATTGATTTCTAACCTTAAATAGCACATGTGGTGTTAGCCTGTAATTAATTGTTACACTTATAAATGTAATATGACTGTTTCATACAAATGTATTGTGTAAACAATTGTAGGTTAACCTAAATAAATATATACACAAATAAATTATATCTCTTCTGTTATTCTTTCTATTTATAATCATCGTTTTTCATGAAAGGTTTTAGTAGTTTTAATTATATATAAACATTGCATCATTTTATTTTTAGTCAACCGTACAAGTGTCGAATAAACTAGATTACCAATTAATGCACGTTTGTTTGGGCGTCTATACCACTGCCTATCAAGGCCAAGCCTTCGAACAATTGCCAGCTGGTGATTCTGTATCTGCAATAATTGTATTTGTATTACGGGTCTTAACCACTTTGAAAGTTTATAATTCAACGCAATAAAGTCTGCTTAACAAAACCAATTTTGCATTTAGCCCGCATAAGGAAGGGTTTATTATAGAAATTAGCGCGCTCAATATAAGTTCCTCAGATATATATTGAGAACTATCTTTTCGCCCGCGTGGAATTCTGTTATATCGCGCTACCGAGCAACTGTTCAAAAATCTGAGATAGAAAGAACCCTATATAGTTCCCAGGGTTTGAAACTATCTCCATGCCAATTTTTTTTCGAAAACGGCTCTGTGATTTAACCGTGAAAGCGTAACAGACCGATACAGACCTTTGTATTTATAATTTCTTTCTTTCTATTTAATACGTTGTTAAGAAAAAAACCGGCCAAGTA
This sequence comes from Tholera decimalis, assembly GCA_943138885.2. Classification (NCBI taxonomy): domain Eukaryota; kingdom Metazoa; phylum Arthropoda; class Insecta; order Lepidoptera; family Noctuidae; genus Tholera; species Tholera decimalis. Next base: position 10,291,455 of record OW964570.2, read on the forward strand.
CGAGTCGAACTCGCGCATGAAGGGTATTTTTATAGGTAGGTAATGAATGGTACGGAACCATTACCTATAAAAAGCGCCAAAAAACACAACAATCACAACTGTTGTATGGGAGTCTCCCTTAAATATTTATTTTAATTAATTTTTAGTATTTTTTGTTATAGCTGTAAGAGAAATACATCATTTGTAAGGTTAACAATAAGTGTCTTATAAAAACCTGCAAATATTGTTTCAAATAAAATTGTCCTTACATTTATCGCGAATTGATATCCACACTACTAGAAAGAGATAGCTAGGTCCTTCGAGGGTATACTCTTCGGAACGGATTTGAGCTTCGCGTCCGCATTCCAGTTTAGGTACAAGTTCCTTGGTTTCTACTAAATAAACTAAATAACCCATTAATTACGAGACTTATTTATATAGTTCAATTCCAATTCCAAATCCAAATTTTTCGGTACCTAATTGCAATTCTGTATTTAAAAAATCAGCATTTATCCTTCATTCCGAAGAGTTTACGTTGCTATCCTCCACCGTTAATCGCAATTCTGTTATTAGGTTTGTTCCTTATTCAAAAGTGGCAAAGTTGTAAATGTGGCCATGAGAGGCAGAGTGGCCCAACTAACATCTTTTCAATACTGATTATATTTCAAAAACAGTTCAACATTTGTTTAAGTAACATAAATAAAATAACAATTATTTATTTATTGAACACATATGTACAAATTATTAAGGAAAAAAGACATCAAAGTGAAGATAATTAGGCCATTCATATCATGACCTCAATTCAGATGCGCTATATTTACTTTTGACATAACTATGTCGAAACTAGGGCGCATATTATAATGTACTCTGGCGGTTCTTCTAAATTGGTCCAGGGGCGGCGGATGCCGGGGTATATTCCCTATAATACGAGTCCCGAGGTGGCTGCGTGTACTCTCAGACGTCGTGAGAGGCGGGGGCTATGAATCAAGATCGTCAATTTAGACATACATTTTGGTTTTTGTCCCATTAGCCAAGCATTTATCCAGACTATGGGTCCCCGCCCACATAGCCACATAAGACTCACGCTCTATATCGGGGGGAATCGTGATTATACTTTTGTAGCGCCGCAACCGCCGGGGACTGCAGCCGTTTTATTATGTGTATGTATTTTGTAGGGCTTGAGAGATGACGACCGGTATAGCCAATGGCCGTGTCGTCGGCGAACAGAGACAACTCGGCTTTTTTACTATTGGGAATGAAATGAATCATATGAAAACAAGAAGTTATAGCAAGAAGTCCTGTTGGACTCCATAACTAATGAGTAACGCTCAGTAACGGCCTTGCGACATTGCTCTAAGAAATGGTTCAGCAAGTGGCATTCTGGTAGTCTTTGCCTAAGCTTACCCTCGTGGAAGTTAGATTATTGTTCGATATCTAGGTATCTATATAATCCTAGGAATAGAAAAAGCAGCATAGTACCTTGCTGTTGTTTCGGGTAGAATAATGAAAAAAAAAATGTCCCCTGTTAATCAAATGACTCCACATTTATTATTTTTAAATAATAGTTGTGCACAGTTTTTACATTTTTTTAATGTAAAAACTACTGAAAGAGCGGGACGTCCTGTCCTGACATATAAGCATTTGTTTTGCTCTAAGAAAAAAATCTAAGTTACTGAATTAAACTACTGTTACCCCCTGCTCCAGGTGGAGTGGAAGGTATTGTAAAACTCGTATCGACTAAAAAACCTACCCTGTTCCTTTAGTTCTCCTTGCATTCTGGGGCCGCGGTTTTTGAACAAGCCCGCTACCCCGGCATTGTACCAAATTACCAGAAAATGTCATCAACTTATTATTCTACCTCAACATTGTACAAGGTCCCATAAATTTGGGTCAAGAGGACCCGAATCTTGGAAAATACACCACAGCGCATACATTCATTTGTTTGTAGTGTTATCTGCAAGGTTTCTGATAATGTACTACTGAATAATTAATATGAAGCGAGATGAGTATTGCTACTAAGTATTATGTTGTTACTGGCTTTTTGTGAATAGCATTTTATTTATTTATTTAAACTTTATGTACAATTGTGTTACATGGGCGAACTTAATGCAGCAAGGCATTCTCTACCAGTCAACCTTTGGGTTAAAAAAAAACACACTGTGGTAGGTGTACGACAAAATGGAATGAAATAATATATTTAACCTTTTAACCGCCCGACTTCATATCGTTTGTCGGGCCCCCAGCGCCCGGCACAGTGAATCGAAAAATAAATACCTACAACAAAAACAGCAGTGCAATATAATTAGGACTTCTGATTAAGAGACTAAAGTTTATTAAACTGTTAAATGATTACTTAATTAACTATTTACCTAATATAAACATCGTTTTGATAAAATACAGCGTAATTAAACAAAAAAGTACATGAAACGAGCTGTGATATTTTTGTCGTATATATACGACTCAGGCGAAATGGGCCCGAAAATATTTGTCGTAAAAATCCGACGTAGGCGGTTAAAAGGTTAATACTAATAAATATAATACTAATATACGGTGCTTTATAATATTCTTTCTGAATAAGAGAGCTCATAATAATTATGACAAATACCAAACTAAGGATAACAGCCCCTTAAGTAGAGGTTTTTAATTTTACGCTTAAAAGAAAATTTTGACTCAGCCTTCTTGATGTCAAGGGGTAGCAAATTCCAGAGTTTAATAGTAGAAATAGCGTAAGAATTAGATAGAAACCCGGTGCGGTGAGAAGGAATGTGAAGAAGTAAGTTTTTGGATGCGCGAAGGATAAGATCATGAGCACTGCCCAACAATTTAAAATTTTGTTTTAAGTAAACAGGAGCACAAGGATCGTTCATAATAGTGAAGAGCATACAGAGGGATCTGAGGGATCTCCTTTGATGGATAGGCAACCATTTAAGCTGAGAACGGAAGGAAGAAATGTGATCATATTATCGAAGGCCAAAAATGAAACGAATACAGTTGTTGAGAAGTCGATCCAGTTTGTTAAGAAGTTCTTGGGAAACATCAGCATAATCAATGATAGGAAGCACAAGTGATTGGACCAATGTGGTTTTAGTGCTACAAGGAAGGAAATGCTTGAATCTATAGAGAGATCGCAGTGTGAATGTTACCCTCTGGCTAACCTGTGCAATCTGCTTATTCGGACTTAACCTGTCGTCAATATATAGGCCTAAGTCTTTTACGTGCGGCGAGAGAGGGATGACAGTTTTGTTGAAGTTAAGCGGGAGAAGTTGGCTGGTATCCAAGTTTTGCAGAAAATATGAGCTACCGATCAGGATAGCCTGACACTTACTGACATTGACAGTAACACCAAACCTGCTTGACCAATCACTGATAGCTAGAAGGTCAGCATTCAGCAATGAGATGCAGTTGTCCAGGTTGTCAACGTCAGCTTGCGCGTAGAGCGGTCATCAGCGTACAAATGGTAAGAGCATTTGAGGATAGGGGTAATAGAGTTTATGAAAAGAGAAAATAAAAGTGGAGACAGCTCCCAGTGAAACCGAATGCAGCCGAGTCTATCAGATTTATTTAACATTACGATTACATATCTGCATTGGCGTATCTAGAGATATTTTCCAGGGGGGGCCTGGCCCCCTGTGGTAGAATATCGAAGTTGCCTTAAAGTTTAATGAACGAAATGAAAATTTTCACATTAATTAATTTAACTTGTATCGCAACGGCTTTTCAGATTCTTCTTGTTGACACTAGTCAACAAGAAGAATCTGAAAAGCCAATTGTAATTGTAAGTATTTAAAAAAAGCAGCTAAGTGCGAGTTGGACTAGCCCATGAAGAGTTCCGTAGTAGCAAACATAGATTACCTTAAAATAACTTAATTTCTTATAGCGTTTGTATAAATGGCAAAGTTATACTAGGGGAATTGCGGCGGTAAGACCCCTCTTTGAGGAGTGGCTAGATCGGCGTCACGGCGTCCTGACCTACCGCATGACGCAGGTCCTCACCGGACACGGAAGTTTCGGGAGGTACCTGTGTCTGATGGGAAAGGAGGAAACGCCTGGGTGTCACCACTGCGAGGGTCGCCCTGAGGACACCGTAGAGCACACGGTGCAAGACTGCCCCGCCTGGGCAGAGCACCGACGTGTCCTCACGGCGGCGATAGGCGGAGACCTCTCGCGCCCGGCCTTGGTCGAGGCCATGCTGCGGGGCGAGAGGGAGTGGGAAGCGGTCGCCTCCTTCTGCGAAGCAGTCATGCTTTCGAAGGAGGAGGCGGGCCGCGTGAGGGAGAGGATGGCGTCCTCCCTCCAGCCCAGCCGCAGTGGTAGACGCCCACGGCGTCGGACGTCGGCCGACGATCTCCGGCCACCGTAGGCGCGGGCATGCGGACAGCGAGTAAAGGGCAACTCGCTGTTCGACCATGGACCATGCCCGGGTCGACGGCGCGTCGTGTTCCACGCGCGCCTCAAAGAGCGTCAGCAACATGACGAGGCCCCCTCTGCAGAGGGCCGAAGCCCGCCGGGGTCGTGGGACTCATCCCGTTACCGTGGCCCCGGTATGTAAAGGGTTATTGAAGGAACACCGTGGATTTTAGTCAGTAAAAGTCTGACAGTCCCTCCCACCCTGCCCGGAGTGGGAGGACTTATTTGATAATTTTACAACGTTAAAAAAAAAAAAAAAAAAAGGGGACAGGGGTTAAAGTATGAAATTGCTGATTTGAAACGAAAACTATGAAAAATCCTTTTTTTTATAAAATGTAACATACTTATTTAATCAACATATCTACCCTCATTATCTATACATTGTTGCCACCTAATTGGAAAGTTATTTATGCCTTAACAATAGACCTGTCGGAATCTAAATTCTACAATATGTTTGAAAGCATTTCGTACTGCCTCTTGGACAGAATTTTTTTAAATCGTTGAATATTTACCAAATCACAAAAAAAAATTACGTCCGTTGGAGTAGTAGAAAGTAGTTGTAGAAAGAAACGCGTGTTGAAACTTGCGTTGCCTTGTTGAATCGGTATAGAAATGAAGGAATATTGGATCGAATTATGACATGTGACGAAAAGTGGATTCTTTACGAAAACTAAAAGCAAAAATGCAATGGCTGACCCCAGGTACAACGCCGCAATAGTGCCTTAAGACCAGGCAGTGCAAAATAATTTTCACGCAAGCTCCGCCCGCATTCACCCCGGTTAGGCAGTTGTATAATAAACGCTAACGCAGCAGTAATAAAATTGAATACCGTGTGCGCTCTTTCACCATGTTCGGTTTCGAAACTGCCGTTGTGTACTAAACGCTAACACAGCAGTAATAAAGTTGAATATTGCATGCGCTCTTTTACCATATTCGGGTTCGAAACGAAATGTCGTAAGTCTCAATTCTTATTTCGTTTATAACCAAAGTAATAATTGACCTAGAGAAAAAATGTCCTATATTTGAATAATAAACTATATTTTCTTACTGTCAATACTAATTTTAGACATAAAAGCCGAGTAATCTTGATTAAATTTTGAATAATCTTTAAAAAAAGATGATTTTCGATTAAAAAATGAATCGAGCGAAAATGTTCCAATTACAAAACTGGTCTAGACATGGAAAGAAAAAGATCCAATAAATCATATACTAAAGTTATATTTTGATTGTATGCGTGATTGTTTCAGAATATTAATACAGAATTACATACAATTTAGGGAGCCTCCTCTTAAGGGAAAGCTTAACAATAATAAGATACTGGTAACTGTTTGTAGTGTTATTTACTAAAGCTTGCAGGTGGCAGATGTTTAGTGGGCCAAACTTCGAATAATGATGGTGAAACTAGTAGTGAAACAACCCCGACTCGTGAATCGATCTTCACCATAATAACGCAAGGGGCATCACATTTCACGAGAAACCGTTGTTACTCTGCACAGAAGCTGCAGTTACAGATACCTTAATTTTAAGGATTTTTAACCGTTATATATGTCAGTCACATCGTAATCGTATTGGTTGGACACTCTCTTAATGACTAAAACCACCACGTGTTACCTAGCAAACTTGCACCTGGGACTGTAGAAACACTTCAATACTCTTCAACGCAGCCTTCGATTGATGACTGATGCAGCTGCTTTGAGAAGACCTTTGCTCTACATAGCCAGTAAAATATAAAGCTAGGCTGAAATAGGACGGGCACGCCGCAATTGCGGCGGTAAGACCCCTCTTTGAGGAGTGGCTAGATCGGCGTCACGGCATCCTGACCTACCGCATGACGCAGGTCCTCACCGGACACGGAAGTTTCGGGAGGTACCTGTGTCTGATGGGAAAGGAGGAAACGCCTGGGTGTCACCACTGCGAGGGTCGCCCTGAGGACACCGTAGAGCACACGGTGCAAGACTGCCCCGCCTGGGCAGAGCACCGACGTGTCCTCACGGCGCGATAGGCGGAGACCTCTCGCGCCCGGCATTGGTCGAGGGAGAGGGAGTGGGAAGCGGTCGCCTTCTTCTGCGAAGCAGTCATGCTTCCGAAGGAGGAGGCGGGCCGCGTGAGGGAGAGGATGGCGTCCTCCCTCCAGCCCAGACGCAGTGGTAGACGCCCACGGCGTCGGACGTCGGCCGACGATCTCCGGCCACCCTAGGCGCGGGCATGCGGACAGCGAGTAAAGGGCAACTCGTTCTCCGACCATGGACCATGCCCGGGTCGACGGCGCGTTGTGTTCCACGCGCGCCTCAAAGAGCGTCAGCAACATGACGAGGCCCCCTCTGCAGAGGGCCGAAGCCTGCCGGGGTCGTGGGACTTATCCCATTACCGTGACCCCGGTACGTAAAGGGTTATTGAAGGAACACCGTGGATTTTAGTCAGTAAAAGTCTGACAGTCCCTCCCACCCTAGACATTCATCTGTCTATAACGATCTCATTGCTGGGTCACAGGCCTTATATTTATTTATTTATTCTTCTCTTTATGAGAGGAAATGGGCCACCACACGGCACCAGTGCGGGTATGATTAGGCTTGGGCTTAAACTAATATGTATACTGTACTGTATAGTTTTTAGGCACAGTATTTTGCTCTTATCATTTTGTCAAAGTCACGGAAACGAGGCTGCTCATGACAGTTCTCTCAATACATTTCAGACGAATTCGAGCTATAATAAATGTACGTTTTCCTTAATTAAATAAAAACCGCCCACACGTTAATGGGTACTGAATATCACATTTCTGTGTTGACCTGCATTATTTAAATAGCTGAATAAAATACTGTTATCAGTAGTGAAGCCTTCGGGCGAGGTGTTAGCTTGTGCGATCGTGTCTCCTTATCACTGAGTTTTATTTAATTGTGTCATAAACACGAGACTTGTACAGATTTATTTTTGTTACTCAGTCATTGTAAATTAGTCGAAGAGGATATTTTGCTTTAACTGAAAAATAGAGCAGTCATTTTGAATACAGTATATAATTTTTGATATAATATAGTTTAGTCACGGTATTTTGAGTGGAAAATAATATTTATTTAGTATTAGCGGAGTATATTTGACCTGAAAGACTATTATTATAATTCAAAGTTTACTTCAACAGAAATCAATATGAATGCAACAGGTATGTACTATCGTATACATTTTCAATATTCCCGCCTTTTTACAAGGGTCACCTCAAACTCTATCAAAAAGCAACTGCGAGTCGGACTCGTTCCTGAAGAGTACCGTAGGAGCAAGTATAGATTGGCGAAAAATAATTTTTGTTTTCCATAGTGTTTGTATAAACGACTAAGTTATATTTGCGGTTTTAAAAAATTTGCTATATCTCAAAAACTGCTGACTGTATCTCGATCAAAATAATTTTCATTGAATAAATTTACCAAAATCTACAGCATATATTTTTTGTAGGTATAGATTATTTACTCTCTTCTATAAAACTAGCTGGGCCTGCAGAACTTAAAAATATGTTTTCTAATGCGAAGCACTGTCTGAGTACCTATACCGCCAATTCAGTAGATTTTTAAGCAACTTCAAAAAAAACTTTGTATCTTACCAAAACATGTTTTCTTCCTTTCTTTGACAGAGTCGTTAATTTTCTATGGCTTATTCGGATATCATCTTGGTTTTCCACCAATAATTGGTTGTATTAGTAATAGTAATAGTATTTATTTCATAATGGGATTGCAATGTTCACAACTGTTGGAATTCTGTAATTTTAGATTCTATTATATATTATACAATGCAATACAAAACAGGTGAGATACTGTTCTCCTAGCTAGGCCGAAAGTCGGCCTGTGTTAAGGAGAGACAGTGCCGATCCCCTGATTGGTCGATTTATATGTACTAATATAATGCAATGGTTTAATACAATATTTTAATAAATTAGTGCTTGACGTTTAGTACCGCAGGTTATTGGGCATTCGGCAAAAATGAAAGGCTCCTGTTATAATTTAGTTGCCTTCAAGGTCAGATCTGTTTGCGGGAATGCAATGTTGTGTAACATATATTTTACTATGGTATTATTTTTTAACATTTGCCTACACTAGAAGTTACTGCTGTATGCTGACGCACACAGACTCGGAACGTTATGTATGTGAACATTTGACCCAGTGCGGGAATTGAATCTGCGCCACGCAGTGCATCAGCCAATCGCTCAACCACTACCCCAAACCTGGCATAATGCACTCTAGCACACGTAGGAAAATTGTATTGGTATTTTAAATAAAGTAAAATACCCATAACGGTTAAGTCTTAATTTCATATGGCTTCCATTTCTGGTGTGGACCAAAAATAGACTACAAAGAACAAGTAGAAGACTTACTCACAAAGCTATCACAGTTTTTCCAACATCCAAACGAGTAGATCTAGATAAAGGACATGTTTTCTGCTCATAACTTCTTACTTTTAAATATGTTGATATGTGATCCTGCGTAGTTACTTTTATTACTATTAACCTTTATCATTCCACAGCTGGGCAAAGGCCCCATGATTTCCAGATGTTTTTTTTTTATTTTTATTATGTCCGTCTCCTCCCGCCATCTTCTTCAAGTTCTAACGCGACGTCTTCTGACTGTGTCAGGGCTTCAGATAGTGGTGATTTTGGCACACAACTTCTCTTCAACTTAGCGACCTCGTGAGTGTAGTTGTTTACTGAAATAAATGTAAATGTACGTTAAGTTTAACAATCCGGGCCATTTCAGAAGGAGAAGAATATACGTTAAGCAGTTGGTCCTGTACCTGATCTGTCTCCGGTCCTGTCGGATTGCCGTCTTTTCAGATAATGAGAGCAAATTAACAGCGACAGACAGTGCACTTGCTATCGGCGCACAGACTTGTGCACTTTAATCGGTCAGGAGGACTATTATACCGTAAAAAATCAATTGCGAAAAAATTAAATAATTTATGTATATTTTTTTTTGAAACAAGCTTTTGCGACATCAATTTTTTTTTTGTAATCGTCTCTGAAACCCTTTTATTGGATACCCATGTCATATAAAGTAGTTGGTCTGCCATCTTGGGAGCGTCAGCTATGTTGGATCCAGGAAAAACATCACTAAACTAACCATGCATTGTCATTACAAACCAAACGTGAGTGCAATATTTCGATCGATGATTGGTTCGGGTTAATTGGCTCAAAATACATTCCAAGATTTGATCCGGAGATATTAACGAACTAACAAGGAAATTTAAATAATAAAAGCTTGTAAAATACGTTTTTATCTGTTTAATGTTTCTGTCATGCTTACTCTCTACCGTCCGAGTTTTGTATGAGAATGCTAAAGACATAAAATCCGCCTTTATGCGTGACTAAAGTATGAAGTGTTATTAAATACTAGCTTTTACCTGCGGCTTCGCTCGTGTGTAAAATTCGGCATGGTTCTGAAATCAATTATAGCTTATATGGTTCCCAGACTTTTAGCTATATGAAAAAAGTTTAATTCAAATCCTAGAATGTCTAGTAGTTCCGGAGATTTGCCTGTAGGTGCTAAAAGATAATTAGAACGACTTTTTTTATTCTCGCTTTATTACTGTTTCTTAACCTCCCTCAATTTTGTTAATATATTCAATGTACAGACACGCTTTTTTCTGTTTTGTTATATGTATGAAAATAATATAATAGGTACTGTATGGTTTTGAAAAAGCGTGCTACGTAGATAAACCCTTTCACGTTTCGTAGACCTCTGCTACGGAAAATCAGCTACGATAGGCTACGATTGCTACGAATCTCTATTCGGGATGTGCAATCTTTTTGCACCCAATAAATTTAATATTTTATATCGCTTATAGCGAACATCGCAGGTCACACCGTAAGTTTTATCATATAAAACAATAATAATTTATAAAGTCTATATATATCTATTCATTATTTAAATAAAAACATCTTTACAAAAATCACAAACACCTTCACACCGGTAGGTATGTGAAAACCACAAGGAACGCTGACTTCCGAATTAGTCAAAAAATACAAACCTTAATATAATTCTTCTTCTTCTCTCCTGGCCTTATTCCTTCAACGGGTCGGCCCCCCCAATATATGCTCGCCATTTCTGGCGATTTTGTGTCATTCCGGGCTGAGGCCCAACGCCTTCACTTCAACATTAGGTTCGGTTGAAAACCAGCGTCAGGCACTAGTTATCTGGAATTTTGCTGAACTGAGCCTTTTTGGCACAGCCGCGAGACACGTATTTTGTCTATTTTTAACCTACTCCAAAAAAAGGAGGTTCTCAATTCGTCTTCAAAAACTTTTTTTTTATGTATGTTACCTCATAACTCGGAGACGGCTGGACCGATTTGAAAAATTCTTTTTGCGTTTGAATGGGTATACTTTCTAATTAGTCCCATTGACACGAAATCAGGATCTGATGATGGAATCCTGGAGAAATCGAGGGAACTCTTCAAATATTATAGGCACACCTATAGCGTTTTGGGTATTTCTTATAGTACCTTGAGCAGTTGCTTCCGAAAAGTAACATTTGGGGAAGTTGAACTGATGATGAAGACCACAGATGGCCACTGAAACTCCTCAATAATAAGTAATTCGTGGATTGCGATACGATTACTTGAGTACGGATGTTAAACACTAACTTTAAACTTAAAACTACTACTTACTTAACTCGTACTTTAAACTTTATGCTCATCACAATACATATGGTACCAGTACAAGTACCAGGAGAACTCCTCAAAAATTAACGGCTATGCATCGGGAAAAGCAATATTTTGTAAAAGGTGCTATGTTGTTGACATTATGACTTTTGTAACTAGATAAATTACATACCGAGGCACTAAAAAGCGTGAAAAAAATTTTTTTTTTGCAAAAAATAGAACCGACTTCCATATCAAAACACTACAAAGCCAAAAATAACTTTAATTTCGGAAGGCAGTGTGAAAAAAAAAGAAAATCCAAAACCAATAACACCGACTACCGAAATTAAAGTTATTTTTGCCTTTGTAGTGTTTTTATATAGAAGCCGGTTCTATTTTTTTTGCAAAAATTTTTTTTCTTTCTTTTCTTCTTTCAAATCTGCAGAGACAGTTTGAGTCCAGTTGGTGGGTGGGCGGCCTCTATAATAATAATAATATATCCTTTATTTCAGGCAACTAGGCTCATGCAAAACAATAAACAAATACAAAATCTTATAAATAAAAAAAAAACATAAAAAAAATGTAAACACTTAAAAACAAAAACTAGTTTATACGAATAGACGGCGACGTATTGCGCTGCGAGGCGTCGCGTAATCTTCCGCGAGATCGTCGATACACGACACCCTTCGGCCAAAATTCCTGCTTAAGGAATGTTTTTAATAGATGAGTTGGAACCCGCATTACAAACGATTTAAAATTCGTTTCATGACGCGACTTCAGTTGAAGAGGAGTTCCTCGACCCTCAAAGTCCAGTTGGTCTTAGCTCGCACGTACTCCATGATCTCCTCGACCTTCGTAGCGTAGTGCAGCCTGGACACGCTCTACCTCTTTACCTTCTTTAATGGTCATGATGACTGTTCGGGTCATATGTCCTTCGTTGCGACACATCACATGCCCTACGAACCTAATACAATCCCTACTAATATTATAATTGCGGAAGTTTATAAGTATAGATATATTTGTCACTTAAGCACGCGAAGCTAGCTGAATGGATTTGGATGAAATTATTTTCGCACAGAGTTCGATTATGGTCTATGCCATGGGTAACTATCGTCTCACGAAGAAAGTCATGGGTAACAGGAATTTTTATTATTTTAAATTAAATAGTAAACAACTTCTTTAATAAAGTGGGGAGAAGCACGGGTAGTATGTGCTTCAAGGGCCGTCTTCTTTTAAGAATTTCATTCCCTTGGAAGTTCTCCTTCAATTCTTCTCCATCCAGAATCAACTGTTTCAAACAAAAATAATCAGTTTACATTTAGCGAATATTACGCAGAAAAACATGCAAAAAACCATACGCTCTTTTCTGGCGCAGTCGGGTAAAAACTACAGAACTGAGAGAATAACAAATACATACTAGGTATTTATTATAAATGTTAAACATCTTCAACTATGGCTGAAATTGAACAGCTGTTTAAATTTATATTTGTTCAATGTTTGTACATACCTAATATGGAATAACATCGGTAAAATATCACTTTCCATACATATTTTGTATACTAATTTATACTTTAATAAAAACTAAAATAAAACACATTAACACGTCCTCAACGCTGTCGTCTGGTAATGTACCCAAGAGACTGGCAGCATTGCCTCGTTGTATGGCAATGCTTAATTTTTGGCTAAAGTAATAGCCAGCTCAAGATACCTATTTATTTAAATACTAGCTTTTGCCCGCGACTACGTTCATGTGGGAAGAAAATGAATAGGCCATTAGTATAGGGCTTAATTTCTGTCGATTATCCTTCGAGTTACCGTTGCAGTTAAGATTAATCTATACTAATATTATAAAGCGGAAAAGTTTGTTTGTTTGCTTGAACGCGCTAATCTTCGAAAGTACTGGGTGGATTTGGATGCAATTTGGTATGGAAGTAGCTTGAAGCTTGAGGAAGGTTATATGCTACTTTTTACGGGACTGCAAGAAAGGAGAGTTATGTTTTTACCGTGATAGAATCCACGGGAGCGAAGCCCCGCGTGAGTACTAGTTAGAAAATATGTGGCGCATATTCGTCAATACAAATTGGCAATTAGAAAACGCACAAAACGTATATATTAATTAGTTTTGGGCACAGGAAAACTACCATTTTTTTTTTTAGATTGAAAATTAAGATTTTCCTACGATAATAGAGATAAAGATCATTGATTAAAATTTTATATCCGATCTATTGTTATGAGTCATATTTATATTTAAATACAGGCTGACACAAAACAGACTGATTTAGAAAAAATCCGAACATGAGCGAATCTCATTCTCGCACCAAGGGTTCTGCATAAACTGGAATGCTTGAATATAGTTCTACAGTCTCAATATTTTGAAAAGGCTTCGAAAGCATCTAAAGCCGGCTCTACACGTTGGCCAACACAGTGGCGAATGTAGTGGCCAGTGCCTATTCGCCAACGTGTAGAGGGGGTGTTTGTGCATCTTGGGTTGTATTGGAATGATGGCCGACGAGTTGGCGCGAGATCCGTGTGGTGTCGGTTTTTTGCAAAAGATCAAAGGGTTGTTGGCCGAGTATTGGCTACCGCGTCCACACGTTGGCCGCGCGTTTAGTATGCTACGAGCTCCCAGAACGATCGCACGCACCTGATTAAACATTTTAACCGACTTCAAAAAAAAAGAAGGACGTTCTCAGTTCGTCTTGAACTTTTGTTTTTAAGTATGTTACCTCATAACACGAAGTCAGCTCGACCGATTTAGAAAATTCTCTTTTCATTTGAAATGGTATACTTTCTAGTTGTTCCCATTGTTATGAAATCAGGATCTGATGATGGGATCCTGGAGTAATCGAGGGAACTCTTCAAATATTATAGGCACATCTATAGCGTTTTGGTTATATCTTATAGTATCTTGTGCAGTTGCTCTCGAAAAGCACCATTTGGGGAAGTGGAACTGATGATGAAGACCACAGATGACCACCGAAACTACTCTATAATAAGTATTTCATGGATTGCGATTCGATTACTTGAATATGGATGTTAAGCACTTTATATTCGTCACAATGCATATGGTGATGTAGAGCTGATGGTGTAGTACCAAGAGAACTCCTCAAAAATTAACGGCTCTGCATCGGGAAAAGCAATATTTTGTAAAAGGTGATAAGTAGTTAACATTTTGGCTTTTGTAACTAGATAAATTACAAACTGACCCACTAAAAAGCGTGAAAAAAACTTTTTAACAAAAAATAAAACCAACTTCCATATCAAAACACTACAATGCCAAAAATAACTATAATTTCGGTAGTCGGTGTTATTCGTTTTGTATTTTCTTTTTTTGACACCACCTTCCGAAATTATAGTTATTTTTTCCTTTGTAGAATTTTAATATGGAAGTCGGTTTTATTATTTATATTTATTAGAGTAGTTTAGTGTAAAATGTAAAATGTCATTAATGACTAATAACGAAGAAACTTTTCGGTTTATAGAGCTCTACCATTCCTACCAGAGCTCTACTATTTATATATAAATGACTTACCAAAAGTAACCACTCATCCTATGACTTTGTTTGCGGATGACAGTACCGTTGCTATAAAATGTAAAAATAAAAATGAATACGAAGCTGACATAAATAATACATTATTGAATATTATAAACTGGCTAGATAATAATAATTTGAAGATAAATATAAATAAAACGAAACTAATGCAATTTACCCAAAGAATGCCAAAATTTAAAGATTTGAGAATTGACCATAATGATACTGAAATTAGCGAGGATACAAAAACAAAATTTTTAGGACTAACTATTGACGACAATATGAATTGGAAAGCACATACAGAGGAACTATGTAAAAAAATCAGTAGTACAGCGTATGCGCTATTTAAACTTGCACCAGTACTTAATATTGATGCCTTACTCACAGCATATCATGGAGCAACTGCTTCATACCTCAGATATGGTATAATATTTTGGGGCAATTCGACAAATAAAGAACTAGTATTCAAAGCCCAGAAAAGGTGTATACGAGCGATGTTTAATCTTAAAATTGAAGATAGCTGTGAACCATATTTTAGAAAATATAAAATCATGACGTTACCTTGTCTGTACATTTTTGAAATCGCGACTTTTATAAAAGCAAATCCTGAACTTTTTGAGACTCTAACAGATACAGTCACTCGTAGCAGGAGGAAAAACACACAAAATATATTGCGATTACATAAAGCAAATACGGCGCTACTACGTAAGAGTATATACGGCATGGCACCAAAAATTTATAATAGGTTAATTAATAGGGTAATTAAGAAGCTTAGATGGTAATTCTTTCAAAAAACGTTTACATGATTTTCTAGTCAGTAAAACCTATTATAAAATTAGTGATTTTCTTGAAGGTAAATAATGTGACTAGAAAATACAAATTCAATAAAACTGACATTCTTTTATTTTATTATTTTACACATTATTGATATTTTGACCTTTTTTTTTCTTTGTATTGTAATGGCCATGATGAAATGGATTTAATTTAACATTTTTTTAATAGCTTACACAATGATTTATATCGTGACATTTTAATTTTTCGTATTGACATGGCCCTGATCAAATGAATTTAATTTTGAAATTTTTTAATAGTTTACACAATGACTTATAGTGATATTTTTATTTTCTGTATTGACAATTCAACAAAACGGACATTCTTTTATTTTATTATTTTACACATTATTGATATTTTGACATTTTTTTGTATTGTAATGGCCCTGATAAAATGAATTTAATAATTTTACTTATATTCTAAAATGCTTAATTGTTTTGTTTGTATTATAAAATTGTTGCTATTCTTTGTTAATTAAATTATCATAGGAGCTAACTACTCTAATAATTTTATGTTAATAATTTTATGTTGATGCATGTACCTACCTATTTAAATTTTAAATAAAACATATTATTATGTAAAATTTGCATGCCAGTAAGGTAGATCAAGGAGAACGAAATCCAATGTAATGTTAACACCACTGTGTATACCCTTGACCAGCAAATAAATGATTTATGATTATGATTATGATACCAAGCCGTAAATTGTTTGTGGAACCCAAGAAGCAGCAGTTAGCACCTCAATATCCATTTTAATAAATACGTCCGCACATTGGCCTGTACCGTAGCAAACTGAACGACCTTCCAACGTGTGGACGCTATCACGAACTCTTGGCCAATATGCTGGCCAACACAGTGGCGAATGTAGTGGCCAATGCGTATTGGCCAACGTGTAGACGGCGTGTTTGGGCATGTTGGGTGCACAAAACACCACCTCTACACGTTGGCGAATAGTCATTGGCCACTACATTCGCCACTGTGTTGGCCAACGTGTAGAGCCGGCTTTATCCTCGACCACACAACATCATCATCTGCTTAAGCCGGCTCTACACGTTGGCCAACACAGTGGCGAATGTAGTGGCCAGTGCCTATTCGCCAACGTGTAGAGGGGGTGTTTGTGCATCTTGGGTTGTATTGGAATGATGGCCGACGAGTTGGCGCGAGATCCGTGTGGTGTCGGTTTTTTGCAAAAGATCAAAGGGTTGTTGGCCGAGTATTGGCTACCGCGTCCACACGTTGGCCGCGCGTTTAGTATGCTACGAGCTCCCAGAACGATCGCACGCACGTGATTAAATATTTTAACCGACTTCAAAAAAAAGAAGGAGGTTCTCAGTTCGTCTTGAACTTTTTTTTAATGTATGTTACCTCATAACTCGAAGTCAGCTCGACCGATTTAGAAAATTCTCTTTTCATTTGAAATGGTATACTTTCTAGTTAGTCCCATTGTTATGAAATCAGGATCTGATGATGGGATCCTGGAGTAATCGAGGGAACTCTTCAAATATTATAGGCACATCTATAGCGTTTTGGTTATATCTTATAGTATCTTGTGCAGTTGCTCTCGAAAAGCACCATTTGGGGAAGTGGAACTGATGATGAAGACCACAGATGACCACCGAAACTACTCAATAATAAGTATTTCATGGATTGCGATTCGATTACTTGAATATGGATGTTAAGCACTTTATGTTCGTCACAATGCATATGGCGATGTAGAGCTGATGGTGAAGTACCAGGAGAACTCCTCAGAAATTAACGGCTCTGCATCAGGAAAAGCAATATTTTGTAAAAGGTGATAAGTAGTTGACATTTTGGCTTTTGTAACTAGATAAATTACAAACCGACCCACTAAAAAGCGTGAATTTTTTTTTTTAATTTTTTTTTGGCGTTGTAGTGTTTTGATATGGAAGTTGGTTTTATTTTTTGTTAAAAAGTTTTTATAGTCACGCGTCGGTAACAACTAGTGTAAACAAAATGTCAGTAATGACTAATAACGAAGAAACTTTTCGGTTTATAGAGCTCTACCAAGCCATAAATTGTTTGTGGAACCCAAGAAGCAGCAGTTAGCGCCTTAATATCCATTTTAATAAATACGTCCGCACATTGGCCTGAACCGTAGCAAACTGAACGACCTTCCAACGTGTGGACGCTATCACGAACTCTTGGCCAATATGCTGGCCACTACATTCGCCACTGTGTTGGCCAACGTGTAGAGCCGGCTTTAGCCTTTTCCCAACTATGTTAAGCCTGCAATACATGTTGGCCGAGCGTTGCGGTATATTTGCCTTGTCCTGCTATCGCTCGGTGTCACTTGCCTAGTTAGCCGAGTGTAGGCCAGCGCCAACGTGTATAGAGCTCATTTGGTGCAACTTGTCTTCGCTCGCCGTTGCTCGTGATCACTTGCCTCACTTCGGATCGGTGTCGGTTTTTGGTCACAAATCAAAGGCGCTCGCCTGCGCTCGGCTAACGTGTGGGCAGTTCTACAGACCCTCTTCTACATTGGTCGTCTGCATTGGCGTTCGATGAACTTGTCGAACGTGTGGACATTATTTCTTGCCTTGTACCTATTTACCAACGCTCGCGTTGTCCTACGCTCGGCCAACATGTATTGCAGGCTTTAGGGTCGGCCAGTCTAACCGGATGCAGCTGAGTATTAATTAGTATTTTACATGGAGCCTGCCTGATCTGCCCAACCCAGTAGCTGGGTAACACGATACCTTTTGGCTAAACCAGTGTTAAATTTACTGGCTTCTGACTACCTGTCAGGACTGTCAAAGATGTCTAAATGATAGCCAGGACCAACGGCTTATCTTGCTTTCCGAGAAGCGGGGGTCTCACACTGCCAACTTTCAAACTCCGGGCTACTACTGAGAAATTCTTTACAGAAAAATCTAACAACTCTTTTGCAGGACCCGGGGATTGAACACTTAATCTATAAACACAGATAAGTTAGCATTCCTATAAACTTACATAATATCTATTATTCTTCAATTCAACATTTTTATTCTTACTTTTGCTTTTGTTTTTATCTCCGCACTCACTTCTTTCTAATTTTCAAGAAAATCACTTCCCGTCTATAGAAGCCTTTTCAATGTATGTATACTAATATTATAAACCGATTTTTTTGTATGTTTACTATCAATGTAGGAGGTAATCTCCGGAACTAATGATCCAATCCTAAATATGTTTTCATTGGTAGTAAGGTGCATTATTTGTGAGTGCTATAAGCAATAAATTATTTTGGAATTAACGCGAGCGAAGTCGCGAGTGAAGTGCTAAGTAATTCAGTAAGTAGGTAGCATTATTTAACTTTACAGCTATCTTCATGCGTCAGTTGGATGTTTTCGCAGATGGCCGTAAGTCATCGAAAACAAATGAATTCAATTCGATCTACCTTACGACTCTTTTTCAGAGTCAAGATATAAAACTAAACAAACAAAAAAATATTACAATTTAAAATCATTCGTTATATTGACACTAAAATCACGCTTTAGACGTTATAAATACATATACATGAAAACAGTCCCGACAGAATTAGCTTCTGCCTGCGGCTTCGCTGGAGTGAAAAGTTATTTTTCATTGAAAAAAGTAGCCTTGTTGTAAACAGACAAACACATTTCAGACATACATACATACTGCATACAATTCAGAATATTAGTATGGATGCTGAAACTTATGCAGAATCTCTTGATTACCCCTTAATTTACTGTTAATTTCATACGTCAATCTTAATTTTCGAGACCCTGTGCCTTTTCAGTTTATCTTTATCTTATTTATACACCGATAAGCTAATCAGCTTATCAGTATATAAATAAGATAATTACTCATTAAAAATTATCTTTTTATCGAAATGGAAGTGTTGTGTTGAATTTAATAAGCAGTTTAGTCAACCGGTAGTCCTTTCTTGGGATCTACCGCTTTTCAGTTGTGAACAGTAAAACGCAATTCACGGAGCTAGTAGGTAATTGTATCAATACATACATAAACCTAGCAGTAGTTTTTCACTATGTACTAAGTAGGAATAATAAACTGAAAGATTTTTTATGATTTATTTATTTATTATATACTTTATTGTACACCTAATAATATTATATATCTTTAATATATAATTTGATCGGTTAAATAGCGGCGCGGAGGTGCCTACGGCTCTACCGTCACAGCCGGCTAGGGTCCGCTTGATAGGTTTTTCATATTTAAAATAAAGGGTATTTAAAAGAGAACTTTGTTGTCATTCAAAATAAAACAATAAAAATTTAGATGACAATGATTAAAAAAAATATTGTATTAAAAAAGTGAAGTTTGGCAACTATGAAAGATAAATGATAACTAATGTGTCCAAAAGTGCTCTGCAGCATATTTCTAGATGTGTTTGTAGTGGATTTAAGACTTATGTCCACTACAAACACTATTTAAAATTGTTACAATATTAACAAATAGGTTATGACATTGCTATCTACATATATCTAATGTAAATTGCAGTAAAGATTGTATGGACTTTAAAAGAGACCCCTGAGTTTGCTTCGGTGTTTCTTCTCAGTAAGTTAGGAAACACCGGCCTCATCTAGTTTACATTTACGAAAAAAATTACGTGTAAAAGTGTTATTTAATAACGAATTTCCAAAATAAAGATCATTTATCAATGGGTTCAGTCCCACGTAATTGGTCTTTTAGGCAATGAGGAGGCTGATAGATTAGCCAAAGAGGCCACCCTTTTAGGTACACAAACATGGGATGTGTTACCCAGTTATTCGGAAGTTTTAATTAAATTTAGAAAAGTTAATTATCTATCCTGGAAAGAGTACTTTAATGAGAGGTCAAAATCAAAAATACCTTGGTTCTCTGGGTCCAAATTGAGTTGTTCTCAAATTGTTGCTGCGCATCGGTTGCGGTCGGGACATATTCCACTAAACAACTTTGCTTTTCTTATGCGGAAAGCAGACTCCCCGAACTGTGGGGTTTGTTGGAAGAAAGAGGACGTACAGCATGTGTTGGTTGAATGTGTACGGCATAATAATAAAAGAAAGGCACTAGTGGGCTTGTTGAAATTATCAACCATGGATGTACGAATTTTTCATGGCATTTTAGGTAAGCCTACTTGTAAGGCAGCCAAAATATTATATTCATTTATATTAGCTAAGTAATAAATTATACTAAGTTCATTTTGTTTTTTTTTTTTTTGTAATGTATTGTAAATAGCACGATGGGATTGACATTGTCACACATGCGCACAAAAAATCCTTAAATAAAAAAAATCTAAGTGTCCATCACGGTTATAGATGTCGATTCTTTCATTAAAGATATTTATCACTTTTTGACAAAATGGTGGGCCTATTTCATTAATCTCTTCACGAATTTTTAGTTTTAAGGCTGCAATCGATTCTATTGGTTCCGTATAGACTTTGTCTTTAACATAACTCTATAAAAAAACTTTTTAGCAAAAAATAGAACCAACTTCCATATAAAAACACTACAAAAGAAATTTTAATTTCGGAAGGCGGTGTCAAAAACGAAAATATATACAAAACTAAAGACACCGCCTTCCGAAATTAAAATTTCTTTTGTAGTATTTTTATATAGTAGTAGTCCGGAGTTTGAAAGTTGGCAGTGTGAGACACCCGCTTCTCGGAATGCAAGATAAGCCGTTGGTCCTGGCTATCATTTAGACATCTTTGACAGTCCTGACAGGTAGTCAGAAGCCAGTAAATTTAACACTGGTTTAGCCAAAAGGTATCGTGTTACCCAGCTACTGGGTTGGGCAGATCAGGCAGGCTCCATGTAAAATACTAATTAATACTCAGCTGCATCCGGTTAGACTGGCCGACCCTAAAGCCTGCAATACATGTTGGCCGAGCGTAGGACAACGCGAGCGTTGGTAAATAGGTACAAGGCAAGAAATAATGTCCACACGTTCGACAAGTTCATCGAACGCCAATGCAGACGACCAATGTAGAAGAGGGTCTGTAGAACTGCCCACACGTTAGCCGAGCGCAGGCGAGCGCCTTTGATTTGTGACCAAAAACCGACACCGATCCGAAGTGAGGCAAGTGATCACGAGCAACGGCGAGCGAAGACAAGTTGCACAAAATGAGCTCTATACACGTTGGCGCTGGCCTACACTCGGCTAACTAGGCAAGTGACACCGAGCGATAGCAGGACAAGGCAAATATACCGCAACGCTCGGCCAACATGTATTGCAGGCTTAACATAGTTGGGAAAAGGCTAAAGCCGGCTCTACACGTTGGCCAACACAGTGGCGAATGTAGTGGCCAGCATATTGGCCAAGAGTTCGTGATAGCGTCCACACGTTGGAAGGTCGTTCAGTTTGCTACGGTTCAGGCCAATGTGCGGACGTATTTATTAAAATGGATATTAAGGCGCTAACTGCTGCTTCTTGGGTTCCACAAACAATTTATGGCTTGGTAGAGCTCTATAAACCGAAAAGTTTCTTCGTTATTAGTCATTACTGACATTTTGTTTACACTAGTTGTTACCGACGCGTGACTATAAAAACTTTTTAACAAAAAATAAAACCAACTTCCATATCAAAACACTACAACGCCAAAAAAAAATTAAAAAAAAAATTCACGCTTTTTAGTGGGTCGGTTTGTAATTTATCTAGTTACAAAAGCCAAAATGTCAACTACTTATCACCTTTTACAAAATATTGCTTTTCCCGATGCAGAGCCGTTAATTTCTGAGGAGTTCTCCTGGTACTTCACCATCAGCTCTACATCACCATATGCATTGTGACGAATATAAAGTGCTTAACATCCATATTCAAGTAATCGAATCGCAATCCATGAAATACTTATTATAGAGTAGTTTCGGTGGTCATCTGTGGTCTTCATCATCAGTTCCACTTCCCCAAATGGTGCTTTTCGAGAGCAACTGCACAAGATACTATAAGATATAACCAAAACGCTATAGATGTGCCTATAATATTTGAAGAGTTCCCTCGATTACTCCAGGATCCCATCATCAGATCCTGATTTCATAACTGATGATTTCTTAACTGCAACGGTAACTCGAAGGATAATCGACAGAAATTAAGCCCTATACTAATGGCCTATCCATTTTCTTCCCACATGAACGTAGTCGCGGGCAAAAGCTAGTATTTAAATAAATAGGTATCTTGAGCTGGCTATTACTTTAGCCAAAAACTAAGCATTGCCATACAACGAGGCAATGCTGCCAGTCTCTTGGGTACATTACCAGACGACAGCGTTGAGGACGTGCTAATGTGTTTTATTTTAGTTTTTATTAAAGTATAAATTAGTATACAAAATATGTATGGAAAGTGATATTTTACCGATGTTATTCCATATTAGGTATGTACAAACATTGAACAAATATAAATTTAAACAGCTGTTCAATTTCAGCCATAGTTGAAGATGTTAAACATTTATAATAAATACCTAGTATGTATTTGTTATTCTCTCAGTTCTGTAGTTTTTACCCGACTGCGCCAGAAAAGAGCGTATGATTTTTTGCATGTTTTTCTGCGTAATATTCGCTAAATGTAAACTGATTATTTTTGTTTGAAACAGTTGATTCTGGATAGAAGAATTGAAGGAGAACTTCCAAGGGAATGAAATTCTTAAAAGAAGACGGCCCTTGAAGCACATACTACCCGTGCTTCTCCCCACTTTATTAAAGAAGTTGTTTACTATTTAATTTAAAATAAAAAACATTTCTGTGACCCGTGACTTTGTTATCACACCGCAAACTTCCAAACTCCGGGCTACTACTGAGATGTACATCATAGCTCGGAGTTTCAGCAGCATACTATTCAACCATTTCAGAGACTAAATGTGCACACAAAACACACGCGCCAATATCAGCGAGTCATTTGAGTAAGCATAACTAATCGCCATAGCTTTTCATATCAGACAAGTAAGTTAATCAAAAAACATTTAATGTTTGTTTCCAATAATTATAAATATAGAAATTATTAAAGGGTGAGGATATACAGGATGTTTCGACAAGAACTGATGTTCAATATGATTACAAAGGAAGTACATGACAGTTTTGACATTTCTTTTTTACATTCTGTAGTAGAAGCTGGTCAATGTTAAGTAGGTACAATGAATTCAATTTCTCTCTCAAATCTCAAAGTTTACTATGGTAAAAGGTGGATCTGTAAAAGTTACACTTCGTAAATTCAGGATATTTTCGGCAAACAACAACATAATCGTCCTTGTGAGACCGTTGTTAAGAATTTGGTCAGTAAGTAAAGTAAAGTAAAGTATTTATTTATTGAAGCCATATACATAAGGAACAAAGCAATTTTACAATATTTATATTCGGCTAGGTCGATACACATAACTTGAAACTTCCGACACCCAAACTAGGACACGTCCTGTATCTCAGGTGTCGGGGTTCCTTCCAAGCTGGTCACAAAAATATAGCCCAAAAGAATATTCATTACAAGACAAAACTAAAAATTATAAATAAAAAAATAAAATTAATATGGAACTAAAATTAATCTAAAACAAAACAAAAAGCAAAAAGTTTGTCAGAAAATACTAAGTAAATAAACTGCTCGTTGATGTGTGTACAAGTGTGTATGTTGAAGTGTAACTGTGAGTGTATGTGAGATTTAATATTCTAGGGGAATACAGATTATAATATAATGTGTGTTGTGTGTTTTATAACTTAATAAAATTACTTAGGCAGGTACTATAAGAAATACCCAAAACGCTATAGGTGTGCCTATAATATTTGAAGAGTTCCCTCGATTTCTCCAGGATCCCATCATCAGATCCTGATTTCGTAACAATGGGACCAACTAGAAACTATACCCATTCAAACGCAAAAAGAATTTTTCAAATCGGTCCTGCCGTCTCCGAGTTATGAGGTAACATACATAAAAAAAAAAAAGTTCAAGACGAATTGTAAACCTCCTTTTTTTGAAGTCGGTTAAAAATAGTCCAGCCGTGTTAAATCAAGTTGGCCGCTTAACGACTGAATTTCGTGAAACTATGCGATCGAGAAATTTGTTTTGCTAAAATTCATTGTTCCAGTGGCTCTGTGATTTGAGGCACCGTCTTATTGGAATCACTTATTAGTGATATCATCAATAATTGGCCAAAAATTTAGATGTTAGTAACCTACATTCGTCGATAGGGTAATCAATTGACTATATAACCGCATTTCGGATCTTCTTCAACACTGGGCTCATGGCTGCGATGTTTTCACTTCAACGACCCGGTTGAACATGCGTTGGTATTGGCACATCGTGTACCAAGCCTGTCGCTTAAAACTTACTGACCAAATTTTTAACAACGGTCTCACAAGGACGATTATGTTGTTGTTTGCCGAAAATATCCTGAATTTACGAAGTGTAACTTTTACAGATCCACCTTTTACCATAGTGAACTTTGAGATTTGAGAGAGAAATTGAATTCATTGTACTTAACATTGATCAGCTTCTACTACAAAATATAAAAAATAAATGTCAAAACTGTCATGTACTTCCTTTGTAATCATATTGAACATCAGTTCTTGTCGAAACATCCTGTATATACTCACCCTTTAATAATTTCTATACTTATAATTATTGGAAACAAACATTAAATGTTTTTTGATAAACTTTACTTGTCTGATATGAAAAGCTATGGCGATTAGTCATGCTTACTCAAATGACTCGCTGATATTGACGTGTGTGTTTTGTGTGGACATTTGTTTCTTAAACGGTTGAATAGTATGCTGCTGAAACTCCGGGCTATGATGTACATCTCAGTAGTACCCCAGAGTTTTAATTATTTTAATGCGATTTGAGAGAGAAATTTAATTAATTGTACTTAACATTGACCAGCTTCTACTACAGAATGTAAAAAATAAATGTCAAAACTGTCATGTACTTCCTTTGTAATCATATTGAACATCAGTTCTTGTCGAAACATCCTGTATATCCTCACCCTTTAATAATTTCTATACTTATAATTATTGGAAACAAACATTAAATGTTTTTTGATAAACTTTACTTGTCTGATATGAAAAGCTATGGCGATTAGTCATGCTTACTCAAATGACTCGCTGATATTGGCGCGTGTGTTTTGTGTGCACATTTAGTTTCTGAAATGGTTGAATAGTATGCTGCTGAAACTCCGGGCTATGATGTATAAGTAGTAGTGATTTGCCGGTTGTGGCGCACCAATCCCGTGGCTCACCG
Source organism: Tholera decimalis (assembly GCA_943138885.2). Classification (NCBI taxonomy): domain Eukaryota; kingdom Metazoa; phylum Arthropoda; class Insecta; order Lepidoptera; family Noctuidae; genus Tholera; species Tholera decimalis. The sequence continues at coordinate 10,316,992 of OW964570.2, forward strand.
GTTCTGGCGCACCACCGCTTCTGGCGCAATCGCGGTCCAGGGCGTTTCAAACCTAAAAAAAAAAAAAAAAAAAAAAAAAAAAAAAAAAAAAAAAAAAATAAGGTATTGGGGTCCGCTGATCACGTTTCTGCAATCCGTTTTCGCGTAAGATGCATGGTTCCGGAGATACAGAAATCAATTAACAACAATCTGTTTCATTTCCGGTGACCCGAAACCCTCATTATCGACTTTCATTGTTCGCCTTTTCTTATCTATTGTCCGTGCGTCCGGCCGCTCACCCTCATTAGGATTGCATTGACGTATGCATGTATTACTCATTGTTACTGCTACTGCTATTGTATACTTTTATTGTTCATAAACCATTGCTTACTTTGCTATTCGGGGTCATCAAAACGGAATCAATAAAACACATGCGTCATTAACAAATTTTATTTTTATCTACAAAATATGAGCGGAACATCTCATCCACTAAAATATCGTTGTACAGTGTGTTCCCTGTAAATATGTTTGTAAAACTATGCATTGAACATCCCTGAAACTTATATAGCAAATACATTAAGCAATATTCACCACAAACTGAAGTCCAATCATTCTGAATCCTATCAATACTCCAGCCCCATCTTTTACAATTCCTTTTCAAAAACTCGAGATGATATCGCGCAGGTGTTCGCCCATAAGAATCAAAATATTGACCGATGCCATTCGTATCGATATGTACAGCTACCCAGTGTGAACCTGGCTTATCATCCGCATCCAAATTGCATATTATATACGTTGGTGCATGGGTATACATAGGGAGTCTATTAGCAGCATAAACATTATTTTCTAGACTGGGATGAATCTTTTTCAGATGTTTTTGTACTTCTAGTGTATCCATGATATAGCATATTATTACACTACCAATCTATTCAATGGTTGTCATAGGAATGTTCAATTATAGTGATTTGTAAATATTAAATCGCATTATTTTGTAGCACTCACAAAACAGGTTGATGCCAGCAATGTGAGATAAGTTTGTTGACTCATAGAGTTACTATCAGTTTCCGGAGGAACGTGACATAATTTTGGTGATTCATAGAGTTACAATCAGTTTCGTTGTATTTAGGAATTTGTTTTAGATAAGAATGGTGCTATATAAGATCCTACCATTGCAGTCATGCAGTCAGTCTATGGTCGTTTGACCGCAGTGGATTGTATACGTCTACCAATACTACGTTTGTGTTACTTCAACGCATCAATGGCCATGGAGGTAAGTGTTTATTCTATTGACAAACTTACTTGTATTCTTGTTGTTGTTTCCTAACGTGTGTGATTAAGTGTAAACAAATTGATATTAACATGATAACTGTCTTGTTGCAGAAATCATTCAACTTCGATGAAAATACCTATAAACAGTATTACTACTCACCGCTCTCCCCTCAACATGAAGAAGAGAACGATGACATCGTTATTAATAACACATGTGATGGAGGAAAAAGGAAATCACAACCGATTGATCATTTTTTTGAAGTGGCACCAAAAATAAAAAAGAAGAAACTGTTATCGTCAACCGTGGCACGAGCCGCTAGAGATGGTGTATCATACATTTCTAGTAATTCTGACGACGGAGACCAAGCGACGCATCTCATTAAAATTGAAATGTACGATATGAAGAAGCTATGTAAGATTCCAACTACTGATCATTGGAAACACGCTACCACGAGGATTAAATATTATGTAAACAATAATAAGGATAGCATCTACGACAGCACAAACGGGCTCGTATACAACATTACAAAGACAATAGCAGAAAGTGAAAAAGTTAAAAAATACTTTTTTAACAATGACACCCATTAGTTGATTAGTGAATGTGATTCTGTTTACTTAAATTACTTCTGTGTACTCATTAGATTCTACCTGACTTTCTAATCCTTTGCTAGACTCTATGTAATGAACATTATTTGAAATTGGGTATCGGTTTGTCTACCAACACTTAACTGTTACTTACTGTGCTACCTAATTTCTTCTTTGCTATAAAGATGGAAAACTTCAGTGAAGTGTGTACCAGTGCTTTCTTTTCCGCACCCATGGAAGAGAATATGGAACTATTCATCAACGAATTCGATCAGGAGCTGCCTAAAGTTTGTGATGAAATGGAGAAGTGTGAACTGTTTGATTCATCGTATGATGATGAGTTGTATAATCACTGTGCGATGGTTGAAACAGCGTTGATGTAAGTATTAGAAGTACAAACTCAATAAGAAAGATTATTGTTGTATTGTTTTATTTTAAGATTTGTCTAATAATTTTCTTGCTGTTTTGTTACAGTCAACCACAAGTTGGAAGAGGTATCAAACGAGGTATCACTACTGACGAAAATAAGGTTCCCAAGAAAGCAAAATTTGATGAAGGAGCTTCTACATCATCGACTGAAACAAATAACGTGGACAACAATAAGGTGGAATGTGACACATGTCATGTTTTTATTAATAAAAGGTATCTAAATAACCATTTAAAAAGCAATGTTCACAAAAATAATCTTTTAAAATCACATAATTCACTAGCAAATGTTACAGTTGTTGAAACCGCTTTTGGCAACCGAATTTTAACATATAGAATTAATAGTAAAACAATTCAATCGGGGCAATATTTTGAAACACCGGAATCGTTTTTAAATTCATTAAAAATTGATATCTTATTTTTAATCAATGAATGTATTCAACAACATACAATTTTTAAAATAAACTTCATATTGCATGCTGATTTCATACAACAAACTAAAGATATTAAAAATACATTTGATTTTCAAACGTTTAATTATATAATTTGTCAGGGTGATGACTTAAATATATTTTTTTCATCATTAATAGACACTGTTGTTGGTAAAATTTGTCAATTTGAAAAAAAAGATAGTGGTTGGAGTCTTAATCAAATTAAATACATAGATATGAATGTTAACAAATTCAACCCCTTACGTGGTAGTTCATATATCGATCTTCCTCAGGATATTAAATTAAAAAAAGCTGTAATCAATGTTAAAAATAATGATAATATGTGTTTCAAATGGGCATTACTCTCCGGTTTATATCCTGTATGTAAAAGTGTAGATCGCGTAACATCATACGCAATTCATGAAAATAAACTAAAATTTACTGGTATTTCTTTTCCGGTTAAAATTGTAGATATATCAAAAGTAGAGAAATTAAACAATATTAGTATAAATGTTTTTGGTTTAGAGTATAATAAAGAAAAAAAGTGTAATTCAGTTGTAGGTCCTTTATATTTAACAAAATGTCGTACACCTAATCATATCAACCTACTATATTTATCGAATGGTACTAACAATCATTACTGTTATATTAAAAAGTTATCGCGGTTAGTTAGCTCACAAATCTCAAGTAATCATCACGCAGTTTATATATGCGATTCATGTTTACTTCATTTCCCATCAGAGGAAAGACTTAATAACCATCAACAATATGATTGCGCTCACATTTGTACGGAATTACCAAACGGTAAGGATTCCAAAAAGGATTGGTTCGGTAAAGCAACATCAAATAATAAAATAAAATTTGATAAATTCGTGAAAAAGTTGGAAATGCCTTTTGTGGTTTATGCAGACTTTGAAGCATTTTTGAACCCAATAGAATCATGTAGTAACGATCCATCCAAGCCTAGTACAATTAATATTCAAAAACATGAAGTGTATAGTTTCGGATATTACATTAAATGTTCATATGATGACAGATTATCAAAATATGAGACGTATAGTGGGCCAAACTGTGCACAAGTGTTTATGAATCGCCTTTGTGAAGATGTGAAAACAATAGTTAAAAAAAATTGTTTCCAAAAATGTCCCGTTCCATTATCAGATGAAGATAAAATTAAAATTTCAAATTCAAACATTTGTCATATTTGTGAAACTCAGTTAAATGAAGATCCTTTTTACGATTTTGATTGGTACACTGGCAGTTTTAGGGGTGTTGCGCATCAAGTGTGTAGTTCTAAGTACAGAACCCCTCGTTATGTTCCAATATTTTTACATAACCTCGGTCACTACGATGCTCATTTTATTGTCCATGCATTAAACCTCGATGATGGCAAAGTTGAAGTTATTCCACAAAATAAAGAACGATACATATCATTTTCAAAACAGTTAACAATAAATAATCAACCTGTAAGTTTAAGATTCGTAGATTCATTGAAATTTTTATCATGTAGTTTAGATCAGCTAGCTAAAAATCTTAATGACGATCAGTTTAAAGAACTAAAAAGAAACTATCCTATTAATGAAGATTTTTTACGTTTAAGACGGAAAGGTATTTATCCTTATGAATTTATGCGTAATAGTGATTGCTTGAAACATCCGTCACTTCCTGATCAACACCAGTTTTATAGTTCACTCACAGATTCAAATATTTCAAACGATGATTATAATCATGCAAAAGATATTTGGCAACATTTTAAGTGTAGTAGTATGTCTGATTATTCCGATTTGTATTTAAAAACTGATGTTTTACTTTTGACCGATATATTCGAAAACTTCAGAAAGCTTTGTATTAAAACTTATGGATTAGATCCTGCCCATTACTATACTGCTCCAGGTTTAAGTTGGGATGCAATGTTAAAATTTACGAAAATAGAATTAGAATTGTTAACGGACTATGACAAAATTGCTTTTTTTAAAGCTGGTATTAGAGGGGGTGTATCTCAGTGTAGCAATCGTTTTGCTAGAGCAAATAATAAATTCATGGAGGATTATGATGGTGAAAAACCTAATTCATATCTAACATATTTTGATGCGAATAATTTATATGGTTGGGCAATGTCCCAATCCCTTCCTGTTGGTGGTTTCAAATGGATAAATTGTAATACAGATTATAATGTGTTGGATACGTCTGATTTTGGTTATGTTTTAGAAGTTGATTTGGAATATCCTGATGAACTTCATAATTTGCATTCTGACTTTCCATTATGTCCTGAAAACATATGTGTGGGTAATACTAAAGAAACTAAATTAGTTCCTAATTTAAATAATAAAAATAAATACATCATTCACTACAGGAATTTAAAACAATGCATTGAAATGGGAATTAAATTAATTAAAGTACATAGAATTTTAAAATTTAAACAGAGTTCTTGGCTAAAGAAATACATAGACTTAAATACTAGTTTGAGAACGTTAGCTAAATCAAACTTTGAAAAAGACTTTTTTAAATTAATGAACAATTCTGTCTTCGGTAAGACAATGGAAAATATTGAAAAAAGAGTAAACGTTAAACTACTAACTCACTGGGATAATCGTGGTAAAGTTTTAGGTGCTCAGGAATTGATTGCAAAACCAGAATTCCATAGTTTATCAATATTTTCAGAACATTTAGTCGCAATACAATTACGAAAAACAAAATTGATTTATGATAAGCCAATTTATTTAGGATTTTGTATTTTAGATATATCTAAGACCCTTATGTACGAATTTCATTATAACTACATGGTTAAAAAGTTTAATAACAAAATTAAGTTATTGTACACCGATACCGATAGTTTGATATATCAAATTTTTACAGATAATTTGTATGAGGATATAAAACCTGACCTACTTCACTATTTTGATACATCAGACTATCCAGAAAATAATATTTATGATTATCCAAAATTAAATAAAAAGAAGTTAGGTTTTTTTAAAGACGAGAATAATGGTAAAGTGTTGAAGGAATTTGTAGGGTTGCGATCAAAAATGTATGCCTTGGAAGTAGAAGATAAATTTATAGCAAAGGCAAAAGGGGTTAACAAAAGTGTTACCAAAAAAATGAATATGGAAAATTACAAATCGTGTTTGTTTAATAAAAATGTGCAATATTGTAGTATGCTTCGGTTTAAGTCAATCAAACACACCATTTTTACACAAAAAATAAATAAAGCATCTTTATCATATAATGATAGCAAACGATGTATTATGGACAACAACATTGATACATTGGCTTGGGGACATTATAAATTACGTAAGTGTTGATACTTTTTACTTTTACTTCTGTACCTATACGAAATTTATATTGATTGTAAAATTATGATATTACTATAATGTTATATAATAGTTTATTACATATTTAAAATGTATTGTTTGATTGTAAATAATGTAAGAAAATTGTGGTTTTTATTTGTAGGTTTAAATTTGAGATTGTAAAATTCTGATGTACTAATTGTGTTAGTTTTAATTATTCGATTGTAAATAATGATATCTAAGTAATAATAAAACGGTGAACATACATTTGAGAAGATTGTAAAGTTCTGATAAGTAATAATTTTAGCAATATATATATATTTAATTTTTACAACATAATTTTCATTTTTTATTTCCTCCCTTTGAACTCTAGACGTGTGAAATGTTTCACTTTATCCATCCGTTTACTGCTATTGTGGCAGGACCAAGTGGATGTGGGAAGTCAAATTTTGTAACAAATTTCATAAAATCAGTTAAAGAAATATGTAATTGTGATTTTAATCAGATCACATGGTGCTTTGATGAAATGCAACCTTTATATAATTTACCAAATGTTAACTATCATCAAGGAATTCCAAATCTTAATATGTTTGATGGTGAAAACCCACATCTTGTTATTATTGATGATCTAATGAGAGAGTCTGATGGAAGAATTGTGGATATATTTACAAAAGGTAGTCATCACAGGAATCTGAGTGTATTTTATTTAACACAAAATTTATTTCATCAGGGTAAAGGTCAAAGAGACATTTCTTTAAACTCAAGTCATATAATATATTTTAAAAACCCTCGAGATAAAACTCAAATAAGATATTTAGCACGACAAGTGTCACCAGACAACCCAAAATTCATTGAAGATGCCTATAGGGATGCAACTTTAGAAGCGCATGGATATTTAATGGTTGATTTAAAACAGAATACCAATGATTTTTGTCGTATCAAGACAAATGTCTTCCCATTTAATGGACACTGTACAGTCTACGTCCCCACAAAAGAGTTTAAATACACCAAGAATCAAACAATTCAAATCATTTCTAAATGATGCATCGTCGACTCACAACGCATAAACATTTGCTAAGCGCTTTGCATACGCTTAAACCAAAATATCAAAGAGCGTTACTTAAAACATGTGATGAAGAAGAAATAAACTGTATTTGTGAATGTATTCATAACGTTTTACAAGGAAAGGTACCTCTTAAAGATCAAGATAAACAAAAATTGAATAAACACAAAAATATACTCCGTAAACTGGTGCATAAGTGTAAACATAAACTAAGAAAAAATATAATCATACAAAAAGGAGGGGCTTTCTTACCAATAATATTAGGTGCAATATTGAGTGGATTAGTAAGTGGACTAGCCAGTTAACATGGAAAATGCAAAGAAAATGATACTTATTGAACCTGGATTGATTGAAAAATTAAAACAAGAAAATAAGGTTAATAGTAATTTGTCTCGATTAGATATTGAAATGCAAAATATTATGAATAGTAAGACGGAAGACCGCAAGAAGTGGATGTTATATTTACAAACACTACAAAGATACCTTCACTTTACCGAAGAGGATCGTCAACCACTCAGATTACCAATTTATTCTGATACATCTAATGAAGATTCAAATGAATCTAAAATTGGTTTTAAAAATAAAGATAGAGATCTAAAAAGTTCAGTTGATGCTGAATCTTTGTTGGATGAGAAAGGATCCATTAAAAGTAAAGAAAATGACACAAATCCACTTTACACACCAACTCAAATACTCAGTTTAATACCAAAAACATATAATAAAAAAGGTGAGTCATTATTAAACTTAATTGGAACAAGTAAAAGTAAAATACATTGGGATAATGAAGGCACAGTCATAATTGATAATGAAAAAATTCCTGGAAGTAATATTGTTGATTTAATAAATGATTCACTAAGACCCTTAAAAAGAAGTGATCCGATAGGGTGGGATAGATTTGCTAAAGCATTAAAAGATATTAAAGTACCACTTACTTATATTGGAAATCCAAAGAGATGTGAGTTTATTAACCAACTTCAAGCAAAAGATCTGAACAAAACCTCTGAGATTGAAGTTCAAGAGTTTTCTACACCGAGCAGTGGAGATAAAAGATCTATAACTAAAATACGTAAAAAGCTCGATTGGGAAAAATGGACCCCGTACTAGAAGAAATTAACAGGATTTATTATGATCCATCTAACCCCGCTGGTTTTGGTAGTATTGATAAACTATCAAAAGCCATGAAGGGTAAAATGGATAAAAAGCAAGTAAAGGAATGGTTACAATCACAAGAAACATATACATTACATAAACCCAGTCGGAAAAAAATTCCACGTAATAGGTACATTCTATCAAATATTAATGAACTGTGGCAAGCTGATTTAAGTGATATGCGAACTTATTCTCAATATAATGATGGTTTCAACTATATACTTTGTGTTATTGATGTATTTAGTAAATATGCTTTTGCAAGACCAATGAAAAAGAAAAACTCAGAAACTACTAAAGAATGTTTTGAAAGTATATTTACTGAAAGTAATTCCACACCTACTCACATACAATCTGATAAAGGTACAGAATTTGTTTCAAAAGATGTACAAAAATACTTTAAATCCAAAAAGATAAATTACCATACCACTAACAATCCTGATATTAAGGCTAGTATTGTTGAACGATTTCAAAGAACTCTAAAAATGAAAATGTGGCGTTATTTCACTCATAACAATACTTATAGATACATAGATGTTTTACAGGATTTAATATACTCTTATAATCACAGCATTCACTCTAGTATTAAGATGTGCCCATGTGATGTAAGTTCCGCCAATATTATGACAGTTTGGACTAATCTTTATAATAGAGGATCAAACAAACTTTCTTTAGAAAATCCAAAACCAAATTTCAATGTGGGTGATTATGTTCGAATAACTAAATATAAACATGTTTTCCAAAAAGGATATGAATCAAATTGGAGTGATGAAATATTTATTATATCTTCAATAATTGATAGATCTCCATGGGTTGTTTATACAATAACAGATTTACAAGATGAAGCAATAGTTGGTACTTTTTATGAAAGAGAATTACAGAAGGTCACTTACAACCCCACCTCACAATATAAAATAGATAAAATAATTGGTACTCGTTATTCGGGTAACAGAAAAGAAGTATTAGTGAAGTGGAAAGGTTATCCAGATAAATTTAACAGTTGGATTTTAGCTTCTAGTTTAAAAGAAATATGAATAAAGAAAGTTTTTATTTAACTTTGCTCAGCAATAGTTCAATGGAATACTTTCCTGATAACAAGACCACAAATTTTTCAACAAAATTACCAAAAGCTATGAAATTAGAAGGTGAATGGTCGGTTGGAGTTGTCGAGTTTCAATATCCATGCACCATGTTTACTGTTCAAGATCATGAAAATGTTGTGTACATTACAAAAACCATGTTAATGCCTAATGAAGATAAACCATCAACAGTGTACTACAAAAAACATATTCCGGCTACCAACTATGATAACGTTGAACATATTTTAAGAGCGTTAAATGGTATCAGAGAGAACTTGAAATTTCGTTATGATGAAATAACAAAATTTGTGTCTATTTCTGTTTTGGATAAAAATATAACATCCGTAACATTATCACCCAAATTAAGTTTACAACTGGGTTATGAACCAAATACAAATCTTCTAGACAGAAATTTTGGGAAGTGTCCTGCTAATTTACACTTAGGGTTACCATCTCAACTATTTCTATATTGTGACATTATCGATCCTCAGATTGTGGGTGATGTTATGACTCCGCTATTAAGAGTCATTTCATTAGATCCTTCAAAATACATTTATGGTGCGAATAAAATGCACGTTTTCTCTCCACCTCACTACTTACCTGTAATGCGAAGAGAGTTCGATACGCTGGAAATAGATATAAGATCGAGCACAGGACAAAAAATACCATTCCAGTTTGGAACCGTGTGTATTAAACTACATTTCCACAAATTATAATAATGTATTCTCCTCATGATCATCATAAATGTCCATATGAAAATTATTATTCACATCAAGCTGGATCAGGAGTTGGTGTAATTTATAAGGGTTCACCATACCAACGCGGTCATGGTATTGGGAGCTTCTTAGGAGGGTTATTTAGATCAGTTTTACCTTTACTTTCAAGTGGTGTTCGAGTGGTTGGTAAGGAGGCATTAAACGCTGGAGTAGGACTTTTATCGGATATGGTTCAAGCGCGTCCTATGGAAGCCTCAATAAAAGATCGTCTTAAACAAGTTAGTACGAACTTAAAACGAAAGGCTGATAACAAAATTGATCGATTTAACATGACAGGATCTGGATATATAACTAAAAGAAAACGATTGGCATCGTTCATTCCACCACTAACTGCTAAAGTGAAAGCTACGAAAAAACTTGGTCTAAAACCAAAAAACATCGAAGATATATTTTCAAATTAAATATGTCTTTCCTTCATAATCATTCTTGTGAGTGCGTTAAGTCAGAATTAGATTTATTTGCATTACCGTCTACACAAACAAGCATTGAAAATGGATTGTGGATTCACTATAAACCAATTTCGTCTCTTGCTGATGATGGACCTATCGAGTTTCAAGTTCCTGGAACAGGCGATGACTACATAGATTTGTCTCATACATTACTCCAGATAAAGGCAAAAGTATTAAATCAAGATTCATCAAACTTGATATCAGCTACCGCAGTAGCACCTGTAAATAATTGGCTGCATTCACTTTTTAGTCAACTTGATGTTTATTTAAACCAAAAACTTGTATCACCACCTAATAATACCTATGCCTATCGAGCATACATGGAAACTCTTTTAAACTATGCTCCTGCTGCTAAACAATCTCATCTTACTTGTAGCCTTTGGTATGAGGATACAGCAGGAAAAATGGATTCCACAGATGGTAAAAACATAGGATTTGTTAAAAGACAGGAATTAGTTAATGAAAGTAGGGAAATAGAAATGATTGGTCATCTTCATGGTGACATTTTCAATCAAGATAAATTTTTAATGAATGGCGTTGAAATGAGTGTAAAATTAGTTCGATCAAGAGAGAGTTTTAATTTAATTGCTGGGTCAAATGATGTAAAGTTTAAAGTTTGCATTACAGACGCAACTCTTATTGTTCGAAGAGCACGAATTAATCCAAGTGTATTACTCGCACATCAGAAAGTTTTAGCTTCTACCACTGCTAAATATCCTATTACTCGTGCTGAAGTTAAAGTTTTAACAATTCCATCAGGTGTTCAAGGAAAAACTCTTGATAATATATTCTTAGGACAGGTACCCAAAAGATGTATTATTGGATTTGTAAACAATTCTGCATTTAATGGTTCGCTTACTAAAAATCCATTTAACTTTGAAAACTATGGTATTAACTCTTTCAGCTTATATATTGATGGTCAACAAATACCTTCAAAAGCTTTGCAACCATCTTTTAATAATAATATATTTACATCAGCATATCATACTCTATTCTCGGGGACTGGTATTCACTTTCTAAATGAAGGAAATGCAATCTCTCGTGAACAGTATGCTAAAGGTTACTGTCTTTTAGCATTTGATTTAACTCCTGATTTATCAGCTAACTCATCAGCTCATTGGAATCTCATAAAGCATGGTAGTGTAAGATTAGAAGTACGATTTGAATCCTCACTAATACAAACAATTAACTGTATTGTTTATGCTGAGTTTGATAATATTATTGAAATAGATAAAAATAGAAATGTTACTGTAGACTATAGTAGTTAAGGTTATGTGTATGTAACTAAAGGAAACATTATAAAATTAAATAAAACAAATTATATGCAATATACTATTTTTTTATGTCATTATAAACACCCTATTCAATCTTATACAGAACACTGATCGAGTTTAAACTTTACATAAGCACACTGACTAAACCACTGAACATGCTGCTGCCAAGGATCATCATCATCTTCCCAATCTTTTAAACCGCCACCACAATGGAAACACTTGGTCCTGTCTTCATGACCAGTATAAAAGAAACCGGCTTCTGCAAGATCTTCAGGCTTCTGTTTCATAACGAGTGGCCAGTCTCCGAAACTGAACAACCGTCTAGATTTTGAACTGAAAAATGGATATTCAGCTCTTGGGTACTGCATATTCTTCACTTTTTCTTCTCCAATCAGTTTTGTAGTTTTGCTTTTCAATGAAGTGATCTGTTCACGTATGCCACACTCATCTCTTCCTTCTAATCTTGTTTTTCTCTCAGCACCACAAGACGACACCTCCTTGGATCTAATGAATACACAGAAGTAATTTAAGTAAACAGAATCACATTCACTAATCGATTAATGAGTGTTATTGTTAAAAAAGTATTTTTTAACTTATTCACTTTTTGCTATTGTCTTTGTAATATTGTATACGAGGCTGTTTGTGCTGTCATAGATGCTATCCTTATTATTCTTTACATAATATTTAATCCTCGTGGTAGCGTGTTTCCAATGATCAGTAGTTGGAATCTTACATAGCTTCTTCATATCGTACATTTCAATTTTTATGAGATGCGACGCTTGGTCTCCGTAGTCAGAATTAGTAGAAATGTATGATACACCATCTCTAGCGGCTTGTGCCAAGGTTGACGATAACAGTTTCTTCTTATTTATTTTTTGGTGCCACTTCAAAAAAAAAATTATCAATCGGTTGTGATTTCCTTTTTCCACCATCGCATGTGTTATTAATGACGAGTCAGGAGAATCTAATGAGTACACAGAAGTAATTTAAGTAAACAGAATCACATTCACTAATCAACTAATGGGTGTCATTGTTAAAAAAGTATTTTTTAACTTTTTCACTTTCTGCTATTGTCTTTGTAATGTTGTATACGAGCCCGTTTGTGCTGTCGTAGATGCTATCCTTATTATTCTTTACATAATATTTAATCCTCGTGGTAGCGTGTTTCCAATGATCAGTAGTTGGAATCTTACATAGCTTCTTCATATCGTACATTTCAATTTTAATGAGATGCGTCGCTTGGTCTCCGTCGTCAGAATTACTAGAAATGTATGATACACCATCTCTAGCGGCTCGTGCCACGGTTGACGATAACAGTTTCTTCTTTTTTATTTTTGGTGCCACTTCAAAAAAATGATCAATCGGTTGTGATTTCCTTTTTCCTCCATCACATGTGTTATTAATAACGATGTCATCGTTCTCTTCTTCATGTTGAGGGGAGAGCGGTGAGTAGTAATACTGTTTATAGGTATTTTCATCGAAGTTGAATGATTTCTGCAACAAGACAGTTATCATGTTAATATCAATTTGTTTACACTTAATCACACACGTTAGGAAACAACAACAAGAATACAAGTAAGTTTGTCAATAGAATAAACACTTACCTCCATGGCCATTGATGCGTTGAAGTAACACAAACGTAGTATTGGTAGACGTATACAATCCACTGCGGTCAAACGACCATAGACTGACTGCATGACTGCAATGGTAGGATCTTATATAGCACCATTCTTATCTAAAACAAATTCCTAAATACAACGAAACTGATTGTAACTCTATGAATCACCAAAATTATGTCACGTTCCTCCGGAAACTGATAGTAACTCTATGAGTCAACAAACTTATCTCACATTGCTGGCATCAACCTGTTTTGTGAGTGCTACAAAATAATGCGATTTAATATTTACAAATCACTATAATTGAACATTCCTATGACAACCATTGAATAGATTGGTAGTGTAATAATATGCTATATCATGGATACACTAGAAGTACAAAAACATCTGAAAAAGATTCATCCCAGTCTAGAAAATAATGTTTATGCTGCTAATAGACTCCCTATGTATACCCATGCACCAACGTATATAATATGCAATTTGGATGCGGATGATAAGCCAGGTTCACACTGGGTAGCTGTACATATCGATACGAATGGCATCGGTCAATATTTTGATTCTTATGGGCGAACACCTGCGCGATATCATCTCGAGTTTTTGAAAAGGAATTGTAAAAGATGGGGCTGGAGTATTGATAGGATTCAGAATGATTGGACTTCAGTTTGTGGTGAATATTGCTTAATGTATTTGCTATATAAGTTTCAGGGATGTTCAATGCATAGTTTTACAAACATATTTACAGGGAACACACTGTACAACGATATTTTAGTGGATGAGATGTTCCGCTCATATTTTGTAGATAAAAATAAAATTTGTTAATGACGCATGTGTTTTATTGATTCCGTTTTGATGACCCCGAATAGCAAAGTAAGCAATGGTTTATGAACAATAAAAGTATACAATAGCAGTAGCAGTAACAATGAGTAATACATGCATACGTCAATGCAATCCTAATGAGGGTGAGCGGCCGGACGCACGGACAATAGATAAGAAAAGGCGAACAATGAAAGTCGATAATGAGGGTTTCGGGTCACCGGAAATGAAACAGATTGTTGTTAATTGATTTCTGTATCTCCGGAACCATGCATCTTACGCGAAAACGGATTGCAGAAACGTGATCAGCGGACCCCAAAACCTTTTTTTTTTTTTTTTTTTTTTTTTTTTTTTTAGGTTTGAAACGCCCTGGACCGCGATTGCGCCAGAAGCGGTGGTGCGCCAGAACCGGTGAGCCACGGGATTGGTGCGCCACAACCGGCAAATCACTACTACTTATACATCATAGCCCGGAGTTTCAGCAGCATACTATTCAACCATTTCAGAAACTAAATGTGCACACAAAACACACGCGCCAATATCAGCGAGTCATTTGAGTAAGCATGACTAATCGCCATAGCTTTTCATATCAGACAAGTAAAGTTTATCAAAAAACATTTAATGTTTGTTTCCAATAATTATAAGTATAGAAATTATTAAAGGGTGAGGATATACAGGATGTTTCGACAAGAACTGATGTTCAATATGATTACAAAGGAAGTACATGACAGTTTTGACATTTCTTTTTTACATTCTGTAGTAGAAGCTGGTCAATGTTAAGTAGGTACAATGAATTCAATTTCTCTCTCAAATCTCAAAGTTTACTATGGTAAAAGGTGGCGCTCGTTCGTGAACATTGAGAATTGAGAATGCCGCCGACGACGCCGAGAATTGAGAATGATCACCTCTTATCTGCCTATGGCTCATTTTAATCTTTTTATTTTGAATTGTTTACTACTTACGTTGCACGATTACATTGCGTCGCGTAGGACAGAGAGGTTTGGAAGGAAATAGAGGAAGCCTTTGTTCATCAGTGGCATAAATTAGAAAGAAATGGTTCTACTTTATTCTACACATATTTTAGAGATAAACGTGTTCGATTTTACGCTATTGTTTCACTTCCCTGTTCATAAGCGGTTATTAATTTCCCATGAGGAAAATGTCACACCAACGTAAACAAATAGTACAAGAATATCATATATTGATATTATATTATTATAAGATTTGTTCAGGTGCTGAATAAGACGATTATTATGGTAATTTTTGAGACAAACACGTCGGATTTTATACAATTTGCACGCGGTACATGTCATCTGGTCGTCAGCAGTCGTTGAGCAGAGGTTGGTATAGGCAGTACTATAGAGGTATGTTTAAGTTTGTTATATGTTTTTGTCAATGTAAAGTAAATGGCTACAAAAGAAAAATACAAAAGTATACATCGATGCTCAACTATGTTGCAAAGTGTGTCTACAGATAAAGTGAGCCCTGCCGCGTTTTTATATTTCGAAGGGTAAAATCATCAAATGACTCGTTCCGCTCTGGATAGAGCGGAAGGGATTGTCAGATTCCTACTTCCTAAAACCCACCCTGTTCGTCAATCTCCGAGACGCGCGTGGAGCACGACGACGCGCCGTCGACTCTGAAACGTTGACAGCATTTTAATTTTTTTTAAGGATAGAAAATCAAACCCGTCCATGTTCCGTCATTTGCTCTTCGTGTTCTGAAACCGCGGTTACTCTTTCGAATAATTCCGCAACCCCGGCAGGACGTTGACAGCCTTAGGATGCTTTACCGCCAGTAGAAGCGCTGTTAAAAAAGTGTGACTATTCCTACAAAGCGAAACGGTATCTTGCAGTGTAGATAAAGATATAAATGTAAACACGCGTAGTGCACTAGTGGACTCTGCTAGTATTTTTCGATCGCGATCCATGCTTATCCCTGTTTGATTTGTACACATGCGTAGTTCTTCTATCAAGAGTCGCGGAAAGCCAGGCAAGCTGATTGAAACAGAGAGTATTAGTGTTTTACATGCAGTGACTACCTATCTGTCCTCCATAACCCAGTAGCTGGGTTGTTACCCAGCTACTGGGTAAATACGATACCCCCTCGATACCAGTGTCAGATTCTCTAGTTTTTGTTTACGTCAAAGATGTTCAAATGACGGGTAGGATCAACGGTGACCTATGCTTTCCGAGCCTTCTTTAGACCGACCTTGGCCAGCGTTGCTTCACCTCGATGATCGACCTGTGTAGCTGTTATTATTTAACCACGAGTTGCCGATGGAATTTAAAAGTATTTATAATGTTAATTCATTTAAAAACAAATTGAGGACCCATTTATTGAGGAAAGGTTATTAAAGTATAAATGAATTTATAGATAACATTTGACATAACATAATTGTAAACGAGTGACAAATTTTATTAACTTGACATTTATTATTTCTGTAGGTACTTGATTTTTTAATTGAATGCTTTTATTAGGTCGACCTGTATGTAACTAACTATGTAATGAAATCTAAGGTAACTAATTTAACCATCTTCCAAGGGTCCTAGCGTAATGAAAATTGGCAGCTGTATGTAAATCTGATGACAATACAATAATATGGTATTGTCGAACTGATCTGATGATGGAACCGGAAGATATGACATCAAGAAGGCTGAGTCAAAATTTTCTTTTAAGCGTAAAATTAAAAACCACTACTTAAGGGGTTGTTATCCTTAGTTTGGTCTTTGTCATAATTATTTTGAGCTCTCTTATTCAGAAAGAATATTATAAAGCACCATATCTATTAGTTTGTCATTTTAGCATATATGTGTATTTTATTAGTATTATTATATATGAGTATTATATTTATTAGTATTAAAATATTATTTCATTCCATTTTCTCGTACACCTACCACAGTGTGTTTTTTTTAACCCAAAGGTTGACTGGTAGAGAATGCCTTGCTGCATTAAGTCCGCCCATGTAACACAATTGTACATAAAGTTTAAATAAATAAATAAATAAATATGAACTGGAACTTCATGATGGCAAAACATATCATAGCTGTTTTGGATTTCTTAGAAAAGTCTTATAATGAACTTTGACCACGATTAGGTTTCAAGGTCTGATGATGAAGCCAGAAGATAGGCACTGGCATTCCATGATAGAATATCGTATCATAGTCGTGTTTGCACTTATGAGAAAGGCCACGTAATGGACTTTGAACACGATCAGGTTTCAAGGTTATAACAAACCTGAAAAAAATCCGTTATCGGTTTTCTTAACTTGTGGGAAAGGCCACGTAATGGACTTTAACCACGATTAGGTTTCAAGGTCTGATGATGAAACCCGAAGATAGGCACTGGCATTCCATGATGGAATATCGTATCATAGTCGTGTTTGCACTTATGAGAAAGGCCACGTAATGGACTTTGAACACGATCAGGTTTCAAGGTCAAACCTGAAAAAAATCCGTTATCGGTTTTCTTAACATTTTTTTTTTGTTTATACGTGCGTAAAGCGTGTTTTTCTAGTGTTAAAACACACTAGAAAAACACGCTTTAACAACTATTTATTTATCAACTATTAATTTATTATTAATTGACTTTTCTAAATGTATTTTAATTTAATTGCAATGTTTTTTTTTATTATAAATATTTTATTGTGTTAAACAATGTACATATATTGTTATGAAATAAATTACTTACTTACTTACTAATACTTAAACTTAAAAAACTTCATAAAAAATCTACGTAACATAGTAACATTTGAGTACTGCAATAGTTCTATCCATTTATTATGTAAAACGACTTTTGCCAATATTTTACACACGATTCCAGAAGCCGATTCTAATTCATAAGAATCAATTTCTTTTTACGCGACTGCGGGACTTTTTCATGTTAAGCAATCGCTTAGGATATATAACATTTTGAAACAGCTAAAATTACTTACATGAAATAAATAGTCTCCAAAATCTTTAACATAATATTTAACTAAAGAGAGAGAGAGAGAGAGAGAGAGAGAGAGAGAGATCTTTATTTGTTTAAACATGGTATACATACAAGAGCATGCAAGTTATTATTTTGTTGTTGTTGTTGTTAAAAAGCTGATAATAAAAATAAAAATATTTTAAATAAAATGTGTTTGTTAAACACATTTTATTTAAAATACAGTTGAGGAGTCGTACTTTTTAGATTTTTGAAATTAGGTACCTATTTATTATATATATATTATGTTTGAGCGTTTTAATGATTCTGGGTGTATGTTTGGGCAAACAAATATAACTGTTTAACAAACGGATGCCAAAGCGACTTCATTATATAAAGTGCAGTCTATGTATATAAATCTATGAAAATATAAATAAAAAACGGCCAAGTGCAAGTCGGACTCACGCACGAAGTGTTCCATACCATTATCTATAAAAATGGCAAAAAAATCACGTTTGTTAAATGTAAGCCCCACTCAAATATTTTTTTATTCGGTTTTTAGTACTTATTGTAGCGGCAACAGAAATACATCATCTGTGAAAATTTCAACTGTCCAATACGCCACTCTTTAATGCTGTTACTTACTTTGCGCTGTAAGTACCTACCGCATGTGAGTTTTGTTATTTTGACAGAGGAAGGCTCTGTTGGCACAGACTGCTGCATTCTTCTCAGTCAGCAGGGCCCGTACATTGTCTGGGAGTTTCTGTTGCCAGGTCTCTGACAACGGAATCTCCTTTGCACAATCGTTCAAGACAGATTGTAGGTGCTCTGTGAGTGAGGCGATCGCAGTCGTCGTGTCAGCAGCGGACTGGATGTGGTCTGGGATTTTGTCCAGGTGAGGTGACGTGTTGGATTTCAGCAAGTCGCCTATTTTCCCTCAGTCAGTGATCACCTGCGTGGGAGGGGGGCGGTTAGGGTCATAGGGACCCGATCTGGGAGTTAACTCCAAGATCACCGGTGCCAAAAACGAAAATACAAGACTAAAGACGCCGACTACAGAAATTAAAGTTATTTTTACTTTGCAGTGTTTTTTGGGAGTCGGTTTAATTTTTTGGTAAAAAGTTTTTATTACCCTTTGGGTTCGGAACCCTAACAATTACTCGCCGAAATGTATGTACGCGCAAAACTTTGGATAGACTGGTCCAATTAGCGTCAATAGCTTAAAGGCTAAGGTGTTGGACTTGTGATCCAGATTTACATTACAATATTGCTGTGAAACCACTTCAAACACATGCGTGTCGCTTAGTTAGAAGATTGCCAGTAATGTGAATTCTACCCACATTGCTCGTTCTCTTATAAAACAATTCCCATAACAAATGTGGGGGTTAGTGAAGGGAATTCAAATGTTTAATAACGCACCGACTCTGATACCGGATTAATTATTAGACTGGGGGACAACGTTTTATTAAAATAAAAATATTAATAGCTATTTTCCTTTCAGAGATGAATATCAGGTTGGTATTTTTACTTTGGTTGCTGAACTTCACGTCTGCTCAAGATGCCAACTGTGATTACTATCAATATGTAAGTATTATATGTATTTTATAAGGTCTCTATTCACACATTATATTTAACTTTTTATTCATGAACATCAATTTATCAAGCAATAGTCCAAATTGTTTACGCTGCCGACACATACAGGATGTTCAGTAGTACGTGGCTGATATAAAGCTTGATGACACAGGCTTATTATCTAACTAGTTTGAGGAAACAACGGCAGACCTAATACAGGCAGGTTTGGGGCGGATCTGCAAAATCGCACATATTGTCCTTGGAACGAGCGCACAGAGCGGTACTCAAGGTGATGTCTGGCAGGCCTTTTAGGTACCCTTCTTCTCAGCTTTATAATGACAGTAAAGTTCTGAGTGTCAGACAGCTCTTCGTTCTAGAAACTGTTTTAAGGAAACACATCTCTTTGGTATATGACGTTAATATTGTAAAGAGACGAAGGTGGCACATAGTTTGCAAACCTCAGACGCATAAAAGACGTTTAGCCGCAAGGCACCACCATGTGATAAGCTCTTTATAATTTTGTCAACAAACACTGCAACATTTATCCACTATCTAGATCTGAGTGCAAAAAAGGTATCTGAATGCCTACTTACAAAAACTTATGCTGAAACTGAAGACCTATTAAAAACCATCCGCTAGAAAATGAATGTTTTATCTGTATTTTATCTACACACACACACTACACACTTACACATCATATTGTTATCTACACTTCACACTCTTCGCCACCCACACTCTTACTCAACCACTTTTATACATACCACTATAGCGCTAGAATACTCTCTTTACTGATAGTTTGTTTGATACATAGATTACTACTACTGTTTAAAACAATGAATATTTTTTTTAAGTAACTCACACGACCCAATTTTATAGACTTAAGTTTATGTCCTGTTCAATTGCAAGAGCTCTGGTACCTAAAACATAAGTTAAATCTTACTTTGGGTACCAGTGTTCAACTAGTTTAGTTTACATACATAATAGTTAAATACCCTTCAAAGCGGCCGCCGACTAGCTGGACATAGGCTAAGAGTGTCTACATCAACCGTCCATTCCTGTGCGTATTCGCGTCCATGGCAGTCGGTTTCCACAACCTTAACCAGGTCATTAGTCCACCTTTTGGGAAGCTGCGTTTTCCGTTACGCGGTCACAACTCCAGCAGAATCTATCAGCCCCATCGACTACCTGTCCTGTCAAAACATTATATCATCATCCTCATCATGGTCGGCCAATAAATTTTCAATTGCTGGGAGCCTATAACTCTCTATGTGAGGGAATGGGCCGTAATCCACCGCGCGGGCTCAGTGCGTGTTGGTGGATCTTTTCTTTCACCGTTTTGTGAACAATGGTGATGATGAAAATTACACAAAGTAATGTGCCTGATTGGCTTCGAAACCACGACTTACAACTCGTAAATCGAGTCTGTAACCACTGCAGAAACGCCACCTGATAATCTTCATTTTGTTCAACCTCATTGATCGATCGACTATTATTTTAAAATTAAATTATTTTCTCAGGTAGAGGTGGGTTCATCCGCCTACATATACAGCCCCAACTACCCTTATTCTTATGGGCCAAATCGGGCATGCCGATGGATCATCGACTGCCCAAAGGGTTACAACTGTCGCATATATTGCCCGGAGATTATAATGCAACAGGTGAGATAGACTGACTTACACATACTCTGATCCTGACTGCCTCGTTGGTCGAGTGGTAGCAAGCGCAACTGTTGAGCTGGCTGAGCATAAGGTCTCAGGTTCGATTCCGGGGTCGGGCAAAAAGTACTGTTGGGTTTTTCTGCAATGAATTTCTCAGTAGTAGCCCGGAGTTTGGAAGTTGGTGGTGTGATACCCCCGTGTCTCGGAAAGCACGGGACCCGGCTGTCATTTGAACATCCTCGACAGTCGTTAAGGGTAGTGAGAAGCCAGTAAATCTGATACTGGTCTAGCCGAGGGGTATCGTGTTACCCAGTTACTGGGTTGTGGAGGTCAGATAGGCAGTTCCTCCATGGTACTCAGCTGCATCCGGTTGGGCTGGAAGCCGACCTCAGCATAGTTGGAAAAAGGTTATAGTATAACTAGTATTTGCGTGTTGCGCGAGGTGCAAGCACCTCGCGTGCTTGTGGTGGTGGATTGTTCACTTTTAAAACCCCTAAATGTAGTAAAATGTCAAACATAACCCTAACAGAACAGCAGCTCCAAATTAAATTAATTAAACTCCAAACAAAGCCCAGTGCCCTACTGGGCTTTGTTTGGAGTTTAATTAATTTATAATTACGTATCTCTGTTGACAGCTCGAAATGATAGTAACTGGTCTCAGTGTCCATCAATTAACTGTCAAAAGGTTAATTTCGTATTATGTTACACTACGGAGGTCGCCGGCTCGCTTCGCTCGCCACCTCCCCCCTTCACTCCACTCGGTCTCGCAGGTTCGCTCCACTCAGGCCCTACGTACCACCGGACAGGTTTCGACGCCTACTATGATATTTGTTCAAACACCTAATGGCTATCTCTAACCGTAATGAAGTTACAGCCTTTTCAATTTTAGGGGAGGTTGGGGAGGGGAGGGCATGGCATAAAAAATTTGAAGGCCCGTTTATAGTTAAAAGTAAGAATCAACAGTATTTTCAGTAGTAAAAATCAAAATGGGGGGGTGATGGGGGGAGATGGGGGGGGGGGTTTACACAATTATTTTGACTAAAGCATTGGCCCTCTAAATGAATCTGAAAAAAAAAAATGTTCCAAGTCTCTTAATTTCCAAGATCCGCCGAGAAGGGGGGTAAGGGGGTGACTTTGAAAAATGATTTTTACTTTACCGAGCCTTCTCTATACGAATCCGTAAAAAAAAAATACGGGTCTCGTAGTTTTCGAGATACGATAGGGAGGGGGGAGAAGAGGGGTGAAAAGGGGAGGTTTGGCACTTTTCCCGTAGGTTTGAGAGTTAGTTATTTACGAATCTGTCAAAATATACCCACCTCCCCATTCACCACCTGGGAGAACAATTATGTCAATGAGTGAGTGGTAATTTAGCTTTATACAGGGTTAATTGTAAAACACCGAAAACCTCTCAGGACTATGTTACTAACATCATAATCAACAACTTTTATTCTATGACTTTTAAAAATTCGTCATATTTTAGTTCACCAGATTTTCATACAAAAATAAAAATATTTAAATATAACGCCCTAAATGGTACGAAGTCTATGCGAAGCAAAAGAAAACGATTTATACTATCACTTTCTTTTGCTTCGAAGAGACTTCGTACCATTTAGGGCGTTCAATTTAATTATTTTTATTTTTGTATGAAAATCTGGTGAACTAAAATATGACGAATTTTTAAAGTGATAGAACAAAAGTTGTTGATTATGATGTTAGTAACATAGTCCTGAGAGGTTTTCGGTGTTTTACAAATAACCCTGTATAGTATAATAACGACACATACTCAAACAGTCTTTAAGTTCGGAAAGTTCATCCAAAGTTGGTTTGGAAAATATCGTAAGACCACCATTGTATCCACAGCTTAAGCACTATTCTAAATCGGTGTATTCTATAATATTATAAACAGGTGTGATTAAATTATTGGTGTACAATAAAGCAGGTCCACGCACAAAAACACATAATCACTATAAAATAGATTTACATCTGTCTGTAGAAAGTCCTAGCTACATAAGTTTCAGTTGAAAACCAGCGTCAGGCACTTTGCAGGTCTGGCTTTTGGTGAACTGGGCCTATTTGGCACAGCCGTGAGGCACATATTTTATTTATTTAAGTTTTGGTTATTTATTGTGTGCCTATTCTGGGCCGAATAAAATTATTTTCTTTCTTTCTAGTCATTTTGTTTTCACACGGAATAGGTATTTTTATTAAAAATTTTGTTAACTCCTCCAACTAAAACAAATATGTTTGTGTCTGGAGTGAGTTCACGGCAATAGTATAATGTGTGAGCCGATGGGACTTTGATCACAAGTCCAACACCTCAGCCATTAGGCCATATTGACACTTATTTATTTATTATATACTTTATTGTACACCTACAATACATTTAAGGATACAAATAATAAAACTAGTGTACAATGGGCGGTCTTTATGAATGAGAATGAAGAATGCTTTGAATGTTGTATTAAGTTCGCGTATGTACTGCAACTGTTCATAAAGTTTAAATCTTTACTAATATTGTTATAAAGCGGAAAAGTTTGTTTGGTTGTTTGAACGCGCTAATCTTAGAAAGTACCGGGTGGATTGGGTTGAAATTTATGAATTAGAAAATTAATATATAGAAGGTATGGAAGTAACTTAAAGCTTGAGGAAAGTTATCAGCCACTATTTACCCGACTGCAAAAGAAGGAGGTTATATTTTTATCGAGAAAAAGCCTACGGGATTTCTTCACGGGATTCATAATTAAGCTTTTTTCACTTCCTAGTCCGAGTCATGTTCCATGGATCGATTGCTGCTCTCGAGGACCGGGGACCAGCAGTTGGTCAACGCTGAAACAATCTGCAATGTTAGAACACTCAACGCTGTATCCACTGGCCAAAGACTTAGTTTCGGTAGGTGCCTTTTTTTTCTGGGTGGGAAACTGGGAAAATCATCGAATGACTTCTCCCGCTCTAGGTTACATGGAAGGGAGTGACGTCAGACTTCTATTGACTAAAAACCCACGCTGTTCCTTCAGCTGCCCTTTAGATCCGGGGCCGTGGTATCTGGTTAGAACATTTCCGCAACCCCGGTGGACAATGGCCTTATGAGGCTCCGTTACTGTTGCTGACAGCTCTTTAAGGCGCGCGTGGAATACGAGCCTCTGGCAGGAGGCGTTTGGCCCCCTTAGATATCCCGCACCATTTTGTATGGGCATCCCCACGGATCCCTGTTCAGAGTCTCCAGCATTTCCTTGCGGGCCAGATCCTTGGCCCGCCAGATTTCCACTTTGAAGACGGTTTTCGCCGCTCTGTATTCTTCGTATAGCTCCGCCTCTCTTGCCACCGCAATTGTAGGGCGGATGCTGCGCCTGCGAGCCTGGTGTACCGTTGCGGAGCAACACACGCCTCTTGAAGCGCGGCCACTTCCTGTGGACCACCAGTAAACTTGACGCCGTGCGCGTCCTGGCCAGACCCGAGGCATTGCTAAGTCGCAAATTTCGGACATGGCCTCCTGGATCCACTCAGCCTCGTCGTTGATATTGGCAGGCCTGTCCGGTGATGCCGGACAGGCCGTCCGTTCCGAGCCTGACTAAGTCCGCCTCATCCTTAACCTCATCCTTAGATGAGGTTTTCCTTACTTAGGCGGGCAACCTCCAACCGCAGCTTAGTCAGCCCGTCCGTTGCCGCCAGAGGCCTGAGCTGTTGAGCCACGGCCGCCATGATAGAGGCCGATGCCTGGCTGATGGCCCTCTCCTTCGACGATTTCAGCATTTTTAGGGTCACCCCGCGAATTGCGGCCTCGATCTCCATCTGAAGGCTCACCCTCCGCTCCATGTTGGAGCCACCACCACCACCCACGTCCTGCGCAGTAAGACCCCTATCTTTCCTTTTTCCTCGGCTCTTACCCCGCACAGTTGTGGGAATCTTTAGAGCCGGGGCCTGTCCTTCGTTGGAGGACGGCTCACGGTCACCCCCCGCTCTTGGACGTTTACGTGTCCCAGCCTCCCGCTACTCTGATGCCGGGTCGAACTCCAACCCCAGCACCCGTCCCTTGGTGCCCGTGTTAAGGACGCGCTGGAAAACTCCAGGGACTCCACACTGGCACGTGAGTATCCCTGGCTCAATGCATCCTGGCTTTCCTCCGTACGGGGACACCTGCGGAAAAACTTGCTACTTTCCGCTCTCCCCTTCAGCCTATCGCACCTGGAGCCCTCAGAGCTCCCCACGCTCACCGTCTCAGATGCGGAGTTCGAATTTGACCCCGCATTACACCTCCCATCTTCAAGTTTTTTTGTTTTTTCCATTAATGTTCCCACGAGTATTAACAAGTTCCAACCAACCAACCAATACACGTGGTTCGCACTAATGTAGCCTGTAGCTACCCATGAGCCAAACTACCAACCTCGCTCGCCATGCACCGCTGCTTGGAGGTTTGGGATAATTTTTTTATGGAGGTTTTCTTCCTCGCGGTCCGGGCAATACCCTCGACGCCCCCGTCAAAAGTCAGAGACATGACCTTAACAATTGACAAGTCAGGGCGACGAGACTAGCAGTGGAAGAAGCGAAGCTTCTGCCTGCCCGGCGGCAGGGTAAGTGCGCATCGAGGCCGCTCTACCTCCACCGCTGAGCCCCTCTGCTACTCAGACGTGACACGCGTTGAAGGGATCCTCCTTCTCCTTTGGCCGCCTCTGGGCCCCTCCAAACAGAATATTAGCATACGGACAACAAGACCCCTTAGGTAAATGATTCCTAAGAAGGAGTTGTTGCCCGTATCCCAGGGTGCACCGGCCCGGAAAACTGGTCTTCCTCCCGGACGTGTCCGCAAAGGAACTCCAGCTCTCGGGCATACGGGGAGGTTTCCTGTCCAGCACCTCTCGGCAGGTGCCTACTACTGCCATAATGTAATTTTGACGAATCGACTTCAATAATGCATGGCTTGTAGTCTACCGGGACCGATCTGAAGCAAAGCAAGCTTTGCTTGACCTTGTAGCTCGGCACGTACGGCTGTAAGCATTTAGCTACGAGCTTCTTATCTTATGATACTCTAAATAAATTGTATGTAAGTTGTAAAGTAAGGAACAAAAATATAAAATTCTGATTACAGGTCTCGTAAGCTGACTTAGGTACAGTTATTTAAAAATAATAGTTTAGGCACCCGTCTCCTGCCGATTATTTATTAAACGTGATTGTGACTTTTTATTTACTGTTCTTTGTAATTTGTGGTAAGAAAATAAACTAATTAATTCTATTGTTTATAAGCTTATTGTTTGTAAGTTATGATGTGGTCGAAGATGAAGCACGCTTACCCACCCTATTTACGATTTCTCTATTCTATTTGAATGTCTCTTCGATATGAGCCTTCCGTTCCTCAACTGGCTAGGATGTTCTGTTACAGGTTTCATATCTAGTCCGTACAGCACTGGAGGCCGGTTCCAGTGCACTGTGACACCCGAGGCCGCCGCGCCACCCACTCCTCAATGCACCTGTGGGGTCAGAAGACAGGTGACTATCATCTTGATTTAATCTAAATAAAGGAGTAGATCAATGGAATATTGGTAATGGGGGGAAGGGGGGGGGGGAAGTTCGATTGTGAGAGCTGATAAGCCATTTCTTTTTTTTTTAGAATAGGTTCGCGTTTGACCACCATCTCACCTGATGGTAAGTGATGATGTGGTCGAAGATGGAGCACGCTTACCTAAAAGTAACCTATTCACTCTTGACTTAAAGACTCCTAGGTTTTATGAATTACGAAATTAGGGTGCTGGCTTTGGGCGCAGCTGCTCGATCGAATGTTTAAAGCTGTACCTAAATACATCCAGTGACTTTCACATAATTATTTGTAAAACAACAAATCATTTAAAGTAAACTACCTACTTTACGTATATCATTCTCCGGCCGCCTGTAATCTATCATCAATTTTCTAGTTGAAAAGCATGAAACACTATTCTTCTGCCAATCTGGATCCTTACTGGTGAGTACCAGTAAGGATCCAGACTCGGATCAGGATCGGTGTACTTACACCAGTAAGGACCCGGGTTACATATGTAGATATTATTTCCAGTCTCATGAGTATTCTAAAACGAGGATCTCGTAGCTAAATATTAACAATCACACCGGACTCTTCAAAGATATTCCTCTTTGCCTCGAAAAAAACATTAAACTTCTCGTTCGTCTTTGCTATATTTTGTATATCTTTTTCAATCGTTGCGGGTTATCAGACGCCACAAAATCTGGCACCAGGTTTGCTAAGGTTTGCAATCGTGCTACCTTGCAACTGGGTTGAGACGTCAGACAGGCAGTCGTTCTATGAATATAACACTATTGGTCCTCGGCAGAATCCGTTTAGACTACAAGTGGACCCTGAGATAGTTGGGAATAGGCTAAGGTGATGATGATAAGTTTTATGAAATAAATCCTATTTGAAAGGCATCCTTTTCTTTTTCATTTTGATTTGTAGAACCACTATAGCGAATTTTCATTTATATTTTATTCTAGAACCGAATAGTTGGAGGCCAGGAAACTGGCGTAAATGAGTTCACGATGATGGTTGGCTTAGTAGATGTCGGGCTCAGGCAGATCAAATGCGGCGGAGTCATCATATCAGCGCTGCATGTCTTGACGGCAGCACACTGCGTGAAAAATCAATCCGTGCGCGACTTTGTTGTGCTCGTCGGCGAGCATGATGTTACTGTTGGTAAGTTGGCAGAGCAGACATATCAGGTCAGAAAGGGATTGTTACCGTATCGCCATTCGCCTCGCCATCACACAGGCGTCAACGGATCGGCAGCACCGATACGTCGAATCGGCCGCGGCTAGGTGATGCGCCGTTTACAGCTCACGACAGCACGTGTAGCAACAGTCTTGTGCCGCAGGCAGGCTGCGGGAGGGGTGAGAGGGGCCAGGGTGAACGGAAGACGGAACTTGTGTACAGAGGGACAAAAGCGCGAAGACCGCAAGCCAACCACGCTCCGCACCGCAGTTTGTGAGCTTGTCCCGAGGCGAGTCGTTTACGTTACGATTCCGATAAGACGTGCGTTAGAGTAGGGAGGGAGGTTCATCCAAAAAATCTGAATGGCACGAGTTGAAATAGTTACGATTCCTTTCCGAATTGATATGTGTGCCTTTAGTCTGTATGGGTGGGAGGGTCGCGTTTGACCACCATCTATATGATAAGCGATGATGTGGTTGAAGATAAAGCACCTTCACCTAGAAGTAACCTATTCACCTTTGACTTAATAAGTGTTATAGCTATTAAAAACATAGACTCTGGCAAAGAATTCCACTCGTTAGCTGAACACACAATGAAAGTATTTATTGCCAAAACGTTTTGGCGCCGTTCGCTTGTAGTCTGATGATGGAACGGGTTCGATGGGATGTGTGAATTAGATTGTGCAATGTCATCGCCCGCTCTACTTACATTCTAACGTTGGAAGCTTTCCTACTGATACAAATATATAATTACGCTATTTAAAAAAAGTATGTGCTTGGCCGAAAAAGCTTTTTAGCAACACAAATTAGGTTAAACTTCTAAGGCGTGAAAATAGGAAGAATAACTTTTTCTTATAGGAACCCCTTATGTATTCCTTAAAAGTAACCTCTTGTCCGTCTGCATATCAAGACCCTTTTTCTCACCAAGCGGGTAGAGAAATCGACTGAAATGTATATCAGATATTCGGTTCTACGGTATCTTCAGCTGATCAAACTTGTACGTCAACGCGATCAAAAGGTTTGCCCGTTTATGTCGCATATTTTGCGATCACAAGGGAATCAAAACCTATAGAGTACTTCCCGTTCGCCTATAATCATAAATTTGGCAAGAAGCTATGTCTTATAGCACACGTAATGATAAAATCTTCAATCCAATTGTTTTTATTTTTCAGGTGATTCACCAGCTCAGGCGCACATCATCTCCAAGTTCACTATTCATCCATTGTTTACTGAGTAAGTAAAAACAAAGGAAGAGTCATTAATTCAGTTTCGAAATTCAATGTAGTTCATAGATTGGCCTAGTCTTTCGGAATCGGAAAGAACACCTATTTCAGATAGTTAAAAGATTCGCTTCTCGACAATGTGCAACGACGAAACGAAGACGCAACTTTATTCATTGCATCTTTTACGCAATGAATAACGGAGATTGCACCGTTAATTCAAGATTGATTTAAATCATTTATTTTATCTTCAGAGGTTGCTTTAATCTTAATACGTTATGTACAATTTTCTTAGTTGTAAGCCAACCTTGAGAGAGACTGGTGCCTGATATAGGTTTTTGAAAAAAAAACCCGGCTAGAATTAGATTATAATAAGAACTATGTTAGGAAAGCGAGATACAAAAAGAAAATAAAACAATGTAGTTATAACACAAAAAACTATAATAAAAGTTAATACAGTATGTTAACTAATAGAGGGCGTTCCCGTTAACCCGCAATAGTATAAGCACATCAATTAATTGAATTGAATTAAATTAATTGCGACGTTGCCGTCCTTCAAGTACGCGTGTACAGAGTGTTTCTTTTACGTATCAATTTAAAATTTTTAGTGGATATTTTAATATAAAAAAAAAACATTTTGTTTTCGAATGGTAATATTTTTTTAGCATGTATGGATGCTATACTATTGCGGGTTAACGGGAACGTCCTGTGTTAGTTAACATACTGTATATCAAAAAATATTTTCAAACCTACCAAACCTATACTTATTAAACGCGCTAACCTTCGAAAGTGCTGGATGGATTTACATGATTTGGTATATGTAGAAGTAACTTAAGCTTGAGGCTTGATAAGCTTTTTTCCCGACTGCAAAACGAGGAGGGGTGTCCACAGGAGCGAAGCCATGCGCGACTGCTAGTTTATAATATTTGTAGGATTTTTGTTTGTGTTTTTCTATAGTCAAAGACATATTTTTATTAAATAGCTGCTTTGCATTATTTTTTTACAGTGTAAACTACGATAACGACATCGCGATAGTGACGGTGGATAGTTCTAAACCGATACAGTTCAATGACCGCGTGCTTCCAGTGTGCTTGCCCTTCTTGCAAAGAAACAATGACTTCTCTGGAAACAAAGTTACTTTAGTGGGTAAGTACCAACACACTCATCTTATTTCTTACTAATATTATTTATTTATTTAATTCATGAAGTAGAACGGCCGAAACCAATTACACTATTTAATATACTTTATAATTTATTTAGCACATTCATGCATTCTTCTCACAAAAATTCAAACATTCTGACAATATTATCTTCCATTCATCCACAAACATATCTCAATCTGTGTTTGAGTCCAAGAGAGCGTTAATAGCGTTTCATAGTGGAAATGCAGCAACCTTTCTAGTGTTTGTTGCGCCAAGAACAGACCCCGAATACGCTTAGTATATCAGATCACGGGAGGTACACGAGCATTAAGCTAATTATTCAGTGCACATATTTCAAGCATACGTCTGGTAGACCGGTAGTGATAGGGCGATGGAGGGATCAGGTTGTAGAGCTACTGCGCACACTCTTCGAATTAATTTGTGGAAACTCAAATCCAATCTGAAAAAAAAAAATCGGACAATACACTCGCTACTCACTCGCTCTCGCTCTCTTTTCTCACAAACGAATTGCACCTACCTCGCTATCTCTTCATCATCCATGGTTGACTGGTAGAGATTGCCTTTTCTAGTGTGGGAAAATTATCAAATGAAACTTCCCGCTTTGGTTGGAGAGGAAAGGAGTGTTAGAGTTAATATAATATAATACTAAAATACAATACTTACGGATAAAAAATAAAGAAAAATTTACACGGGCCAGTGGGTATTGTGTTTCTCAGCTATTGGGTTGTGATAGTCAGACAGGTAGTCACTCCATGTCAAACAAAATAAGATGTTAACAAGATATACACTAATTCTCATAATAAAAAAAAAACTCTTTAAAAATAATAATTGTGAAACTGTTTCCCAGGATGGGGCACAACGTCTACTGGCGGAATGAGCTCCAACGTTCCCCTGAAGGTGGATATGGACGTGCTCAGACAGAGTACGTGCAAAAGCAGAGGCGCTGCGGTCACCGACCGACAAATGTGTACCTTCACTTCGGGGAAGGACTCTTGTCAGGTAACATTATAATAGGTGTTACGACGGGCGATAACACTGCCCTAACACACTTTAGTTCTTCTTCTTCGCGTGTCGATGGCAAAAATATTTTAAATAAGTTTGGCCCTAAACTGAGATACCTATAAACTCTGCTCAATGATGCAGACATAAGATTATCAAGAGTGCAGGTGACAGGGTATGCGGAGCAAGATAGAAGGTGGCCCATGGTCTGTGTGCGCCTCATTTACATTTGAGATCTGACCCATCTGTAAATCCTCATCTATAAAGATTATTTTTATTTTTAACCGACTTCAAAAAAAGGAAGAGGTTCTCAGTTCATCTTGAACTTTTTTTTACGTATGTTACCTCATGACTGAAAGACGGCTAGACCGATTTGGAAATTTTTTTCTTAGTTTGAAAGGGTATACTTTCTAGTTGGTCTCATTGTTATGAAATCAAGATCTGTTGATGGGATCCTGGAGTAATCGAGGGAACTCTTCAAATATTATAGGCACACCTATAGCATTTTGGGTATTTTTTATAGTACCTTGTGCAGTTGCTCTCGAAAAGCACCATTTGGGGAAGTGGAACTGATGATGAAGACCACAGATAGCCACCGAAACTACTCAATAATAAGTATTTCGTGGATTACGATTTGATTACTTGAATATGGATGTTAAGCACTTTATGTTCGTCACAATGCATATGGTGAAGTAGAGCTGATGGTGAAGTACCAGGAGAACTCAAAAATTAACGGCTCTGTATCGGGAAAAGCAAAATTTTTTAAAAGGTGATAAGTACTTGACATTTTGGCTTTTGTTACTAGATAAATTACAAACCAATCTACTAAAAAGCGTGGAAAAAAAAACGTTTTAGCAAAAAACTAAACCGACTTCCATATCAAAACACTACAAAGCCAAAAATAAATTAAATTTCGGAAGGCAGTGTCAAAAAATAAGAAAATACAAAACCAATAACACCGACTACCGAAATTAAGTTTATTTTTGGCTTTGTAGTGTTTTGATATGGAAGTCGGTTTAGTTTTTTGCTAAAAAGTTTTTTAGATATTAAATTCTTTATTTAATCCTGTATGATTGTATGGTTTCAATTGGACTTAATGTTATAACTATTTATTTAAAAAGTTGTCTGCTGGAAACCGCAGAATATTATGTACCTACATCATTTTAAGTATAATATGTAACTACTTAGTAACAATATTCAAACAACTAAATAAAATTATCTGTCTATCTATCATTAATTACTCACACAATGTTTCCATCTTTTCTTTGGCCTTCCTCTACCTCTCCATCCATCAACATTCAGAGCCATCACTCTTCAAATAAGTCACCAAATAAATTTAATAGATCACTTATTAGACAACGGGAAGACAGTTTCGAGTGTACCTTACCCATTCTTTAATTTGCAGGATGACTCCGGCGGTCCTCTCCTCTGGACCAACCCAAACAACGGCGCCCTCTACGCCGTTGGCATTATCAGCTATGGCTCCTTCTGTGCGTCCGAGACACCATCAATCAACACTAGAGTCACGTCCTTCTTAGACTGGGTGGAGGCTAATACCCAAGGTCAAACATATTGTATCAAATAGGAAGCGTCAATAGTCTAATGGCTAAGGTGTCGGACTTGTGATCGAGAGGTCGCGGGTTCGAACTCTACCCATTAAACTTGTCGGGGTTCGTAGCAAGGTGGCGGTGTTTATACGAAGAAAAAGAATGTTTTATGTGAATACTATTTATTACACAACTTTACACTGTTCTTAATGTTAAAAATGTTAAATTAAATGTTAAAGATGTTAATGAAATGTTAAAATGTTAGAATACATCCGGCTAACGCGGTAGACCAAAGTGCACTAAAAAGATGTAAAATTGTCAGCAATAGGATCAACGCGACTCGCCGATATTGCTGACTGAGATGTTCGGTGAAAACACTGAACAAAACTATTGCCGTGAACCCACACAAGGATATTTAACTTAGTTGGAGGGGTTAACAAGATTGCTAGTTATGTGAATTATACCTACATTACTAGTCCTCTTTAAAAATAAAATAAAATGATAGCAGCAGATTCCTTTTAAATTTTGAGGCTCTCATTAACAAATTTATGACCCCATGATGTCTTATTTTCAGAACGATAAATAAAAATGTAACGTCGACAAAAGATTTTAAATAATGTCAGTGTTTTACAGTAAACTGCGCCAAAGTTTTTTAATTAGGTACCAAGTAAATAGTTAAGAAACAAAATGTTTATATATGTAATAATGTTTATATAAAGTACCTATGTGAAGTTTGTGTGTCTTATTTTAGTCTCATATCTAAAAACATTAATGGTTACATTGAGCACCGAAACATAATCATCCTATAACGTTTCGACTGGTGGGGCATAGGCCATAGGTCTATGAGAGGGAATGGTTTCACCGATTTATTTATGATTTTTGGTCCTAGAACCGGTCACAGAGTACTTTTTGTCTGCCGGATTGTCTCACGATGTTCACCTTCAACGTTTTAATAGCAGTGGTGATGTTGAAAATTACACAAAGTAATGAGCCTGCCTAAGTTTGTACTCACAAGCCACAACGACCGAAAAGCATACAGTACATTATTTTATCTGATGATACAGAGTAAGCTAAGTTCTCTAAAAGTTTTACTATATTACGTTATTTCGATAAGAGATGGCGCTACCATCATTGCAGCCTGCGCGTCAATTTACCGCGCGAACTCAGCCGCGCTAATATTGATTAATTTACAGTCCCCCAGTTCGGAGCAACTTCACTCTTTCCCTCTATTATTCTCACACAGTCCCGCAATAATCTAACATTGAGCACTTTTTATTTAACTATAAAATGTAAAATCTCTAAAGGAATTTACCAAAATATGTTTTTAACAAAAATAATGTGTTTCCTAATGATTTGACAGTGTTTTCTTTTCGATTAGTACAATAATATTCGTAGCTATGGAAGTGAATATCAGTTTGGATTTAAAAGTAATGAGGTAGTGATCTAAATTGTTCACTTAAAAATGCCTAAACGAATACCTTTTCATGTGGTTTATGCGACAAGTAAGTACCTAGATTTTATGTATTTTTAATGTACAAAAAACGTTTTACTGACGTTAAAGATGATTGGATTGGATTGGATGAGATTTTTATAGGTAAAAAGTCATGTTTGACGCTTGCTTCTGCAATTTCTTAGTTATAATTATTAATTAGTCTCAATAGTTAAAGAGTTAAGTAAACCCTATTTTCATCTTAACTCCTGCTCGAACATACGATACCGGTCATTTTAATGTAACTCCATCGCACTTTGGGTCAGTTAATTTGTTAGATATCCATAGTACTAATTTAAATCCGTCCCGCTGGGCTATTGAATTTTTTCATTGAATGAAAACTTCTAATGCAAGAATAGTACATTGTTCACCGAGAGGAGAAAGTGGCCGATTACCGTCGAGGGTGTCATTTGAAGCCCGAGCCGTAGGCGAGGGCTTTAAAACACCCGAGATCGGGAATCGCACTTTCTCTCGAGTGATACATAGTGCTTTATACTACACCTACGAGCTTCATCATCACTATCACTACTTATCATTTTGATAGTTTTATTTTACTTTCTACGAAAACTGAATCCTCAAACAACACACAAATTGAAAATGGCGCCAATGGCGTCTGCAATTTTCACATGTTCTTTTTTCAAATTGTTTATCCTGCCGCCGCAGGGTCGCACTGCCAGCCCGACACCATCCAACATACAGCTAGTGGCCAGTGTCATTTTGCGAACTTGGAGATAAAAACTCACTGTAAAAACTTTTTGGCTTTTGATATTTAGGTTACCGGCGCATAGTCTTACCCGAAATTAAAAAAGAAAAACCACGTAAGAAATGGATTTTCATACACTTTTCTCTCCCGCTCAGATGCATTTTCTCCCCGCATATTTGTTCGATATGCAATGACGTACTTTCTACCGTAAATTTGATAAAGTATCAAGGTACTTTCCAAGCAGGTGTAGTATAAATTAATTCGCTCACTTATATAACATCATCTGCTCAGCCTCTTGCCAACTATCTCGAGATGGGCTTTCAAGCCAACCGGATACAATTGAGTAACAATATATAACATGAAGCGACTGCCTATTTGACCTCCACAACCCAGTAACTGGGAACAAGATACCCCTTGACAATACTGGTGGCAGATTTTCTAGTTTCTGACTACCTGTGGCGACTGTCAGAGATGTACAATCACAGATCACTATAACCGTAGCGGGTGTACAATGACCAACGGCTTAACATACTTCCTGAGGCACGGAGCTATCTCGATATGTTAAGGTCCTCGGACAAATCCCGTCAAACGTTGCTTTACCTTTTTAATGTTGTCTGTAAAAGATCGCTTTTAGCGATATGACCACCTATTGTATCACCCTTTTTAGTTTTTAAGTCCTTATTTGTTTTACTGTTATGGTGTATAATAACGAATATATCTATCTATCTATCTATCTACCTTGAAGATAGACCCGTGCGGCTATTATTATTTAAAGCTCTTCTAATTGTTTAAGTATTAGTCAACTTGCAAACTCAGTGTAGCCCGGAGTTTGCAAGTTGGCGGTGTGATACCCCCGTGTCTCGAAAATCTTAACACGTTCGCTGACAGTGAGCACTTACCCTGACACCACATTACGACAGTAGAATTTTCCACGACGTACTCTTAAAAATAAGTGGCCCGTCCCTCGACGTACGAACTGTGTACTGTCAGCGAACGTGTTAAGCCTTTAGTCGCAGCTGCCATTTGGACATCTTTGGCAGTCGTTACGGGTCCGAAGCCAGGCGTCTTCCACGGGTTCAACTACGGGATTGTAGAGATATCAAATAGGCATTCGCACTATATAAAACACTAATACTCAGCTGCATCCGGTAAAACTGGTAGCTATTCCCAACATTAAAAGGAAGGAAAAGACGGCGATGATGCTTACACTTTTAGTAACAGCTGTCAAATTAAGTATTTATTCACGCCGGTATTTATCAGTACGCGAATACCCTATTATACAGGGTATTTCAACAAGAACTTGGTTTTTCAATTGGGGCAACACCAAGAACGTGATAGTTTTGACATTTAGTTTTTGGCGGTATTCATAGTAGGTGCTTTGGTAATTATTACAATGAATTCAATTTCGCTCGAAAATCACATTAAAATAATTCAAATCCACTATGAAAATTGTCGTTCTGTTAAAGTTTCATTTTGTAAAATTCGTGATATTTTCGGACAATATAATCATCCTTCTGAGACCGCTATTAAGAATTTGGTCGCGAAATTTGAGTCGACAGGCTACAAAATATACCAACACCAACACGTGTTCGACCGGGTCGTTCAACAGAAAACATCGCCGCCGTGAGCCACAGTGTTGAGGAAGATCAAAATTTGTCAATTTCACGACGTTCTCAACAATTGGGGTTATCCAAAAGCACAACATGGCGAATTCTGCGAAAGGATTTGGCTTTGAAGCCTTATAAGATTCAACTGGTGCAGGAATTGAAGCTGACCGACCATTCAAATCGCCGTAGATTCGCTCAGTTTATTCAGGAAAAACCTGCTGGTTTTTCTGAAAAAAAAAAAACAATTTTTCAGACGAAGCACATTTTCATATGTCCGGACATATGAAAATGTGCTTCGTCTGAAAAATTGTAAAAGAAATGAAAAGCGGTAATTTTGCTTGTTGACGTACCCGGGTACGTCAACAAGCAAAATTACCGCTTTTGGGCTTATGAAAATCCTAAAGCAATTATTCAGAAGCCTTTGCATGCTCAACGTGTCACAGTGTGGTGCGCTGTGTGGTCTGGAAGCGTTATTGGGCCGTTTTTTTTTCGAAGATGAGGCTGGAAATGCGGTAACAGTCAATGGATCACGCTATCGCGAGATGTTATCTACTAAATTTTGGCCTATTATTGATGACATGGATATCACTGAAATGTGGTTTCAACAGGACGGTGTCACACAGCCAATGAAACGATCAATTTATTGCAAACCAAATTTCCCGATCGCATAATTTCCTTTTGTTAAGTGGCCAGCCAGATCGTGTGATTTAACACCACTAACACACTTATTTTTTGTGGGGCTATGTTAAAGACAGAGTCTATACGGAGCCAATCGAATCGATTGCAGCCTTAAAACTCAAAATCCGTGGTGT
The DNA here is from genome assembly GCA_943138885.2 of Tholera decimalis. Lineage (NCBI taxonomy): Eukaryota > Metazoa > Arthropoda > Insecta > Lepidoptera > Noctuidae > Tholera > Tholera decimalis. The sequence continues at coordinate 10,354,554 of OW964570.2, forward strand.
CATTAACGAAATAGACCCTCCATTTTGCCAAAAAGTGATTAAAAATTTTGATGAAAGAATCAACATCTGTCAGTGTGGTCGTGGTGGACATTTGCCAGATATTATTTTTCATTCATAATTGCCAAACTTCTCTCTTTGTAATACAATAAAAAAAAAAATATTCATTTTCCTCTAAATTCTTTGTTTTATTTTGTTTTAGAAAACAAAGTTCTTGTTGAAAAACCCGTTATCATACTATTGTATCTGCATACTCTCATTTCTTTGATTACTTTAGGATTTGACCTTCAGAAACCAATAACTGGATTACACGACGGCCCTAGCAAAGCCTGGTCACAGATATTCTAGCTTCTAAATGGCAGCGATCCAAAACCTTACCAGGCTTTCCGAAGTACGAAAGTCTCCTATCCAGGCAGACCTCGGTGAGAGTAGCTAAACCACAATTTATGCGATTGTCATTTACATTTATTGGTACGTATCATCAATAACATTAATTGCCTTTCCTTTAATAACTCATTCTTCAATGAGGTCTCGTTTAATCGTTGGTCTGAACATTGAAACATAAAACTCGGCCAGTATTTTATCGACAATTTGAAGCTAAATTATAGAACATTCAGCAAACAAAAGTACAGCACCATTATTAACTTTATCAAACAAAAACCAACTCTACTGTCCGGTTATACGGTCCCTTTTCTATTAAATTGATCTGTTATAGCAATTAGTAAAAGCTATTAGTGATTCAGTAGTAAGTACTGGCTGTCTAGTGACTAGTAACTATTACAATAATGTTCGATCAATTCTTGAACTCTGAAATTGATGAAAGAAAATCGAAATGTCTATAATATAATACCGTCCATTGTATCACCCTTTTTAGTTGTAAAGTCCTTATTGTTTTACTGTTATGGTGTACAATAAAGAATATATCTATCTATCTATAATGTTATAAATTGTCAGTTGGTAGAAACAGGACATGGCTGTTTTGAAATCCTCTCGACGTGTAGTTGTTATACTTATGCCAGGAATTAGCTTATTCACTCTTGACTTGAACACCCCAAGGTTGTAGCTACCAGGAAACACAGATTCCGGCAGGGAATTTCACTCCTTAGCTGTAGGCATAATGAAAGTTAAACGTTTTGTGCATATGGGTGGGATGTCCACCATGTAACGATAGCACGGCGAATTTCATTGTATTTGTATATTTCATAACTTTATACAAAGTGAGTAATTTTATTAAAACAATTTTCAGTATCAAACGTAATTTAGTCTGATGCCTACAAACTATTTATTTTAAACTAAACTTTATAGTTCAGTTTGTTATCAACAAACTAAAATATAGGTGCCAAAAAAGTCGTCCGCAGCTCTGTCAGTTAGTAATGTGCCCAAGAGACTGGCAGCATTGCCCCATTGTACGATAATGCTTAGATTCTGGCCAAAGTAAAAGCCAGGCCTTGGGTCACCTGCTGGCATTGCGGGAATCTGTCAAGGTTACGGGGATGTTCTTAAGAGATACCGCGGCGACGGAACGCAAAGGCATCTCAAGGAGCACGGTGGGTTTTAGTCAGTAGAAGTCTGACATTCCCTTCCGCTCCACCGACAGCGGGCGGAGTTATTTGATGATTTTCCCACCCAGAAGAAAAAAAGAGTCCTTGGGTCACGCGGAGTGTCGATCAGCCCTTTCTGATTAACTTTTAATTCGATGCAGTAAGCTGACACAAGCTAATGTCACTTACTAAAATAATGATACCCTATTTAACCTAATAGTGATGGATTCAATCAATCGAATAATAAATGAGCTATTTTTAATCGTGAGAAATATAAACAAACTATAAAAATTATACTGTTGTCTTTTATTTTCAAGTAGGTACGTTTTATTATAAACTAGCTTTTGCCCGCGACTTCGTCCGCGTGGAATAGTTACTTTGGGCTAACGTTAAATTTAACCCCGATTTTGAAACATTCTTCATTGGCGCTCCGCTCCTATTGGCCTTAGCGTAATGAGATATATATCCTTTATATAGCCTATAGCCTTTCTCTATAAATTAACTATTTAATTAAAAAATAATTTTTCAATTCGAACCAGTAGTTCCTGAGAATATCGCGTTCAAACAAACAAACTCTTCAGCCTTATATTATTAGTATAGATAGCTGTTGCCCGCGACTTTGTCCACGATTCCGTCGTTTTTCGTAAAAAAAAAAGTAGCCTATGTCCTTCCTCACGGTTCAGTGATTTTGATGTAACAGACAGATTAACCTTCATAATTTAGTAGGGAAATATAATATGTCAATCTATAATACTGTTGAAAAATATCGCAATACCGAACCGCACAATATTATTGTTAATAGCTGTGCCCGCGACTCCGTCAGCGTGTAACTCCTTGTGTGTTATTAAGTTAATGTATTGGTAATATTGTTTAGATCACGTTCACATGAGGCTTACGTACCTATAGAACGAAAATACTTCAGCGCAAAGCTTCCCGGTAAACTACTCAATACTCAATACATTTATTTGCAATGACTATGTTGAAAGTTGACCGGTCCGGCACGTGAACATAAAGATTTCTAGAACTGCTAACCCGGGAAAGAGCGACGTACAACTGACCATGCGAGAAATAACTGACACCGAGATCTACTCCAGCAACATGAAAAGTCTGCCCTTGAGCCTTATTAATTGTCATTGCATAACACACCGATACTGGGAATTGCGTTCTTTTAAATTGGAATGGAAAATTATTTGGTATTATGAGAATTCTGGGAATAAAGACGGTTTCTCCTGCACCGCAACCTGTTAAAACTTGAGCCTCGATTTTATTTTGTTGCAACTGGGTTACTTTTAGCCGAGTTCCATTGCAAAGTTGTGGTGGTTTTAAATTTCGGAGCAGAATAATAATCAGAAAGCTTCGAACTGCTAAGCTATCGGGAGTTACACGTGTTATTGTGAGTCAACCATAAAAGATAGATATATGCTGTCGTGGGATATTTTTTATATAATTTTAAGGAGAACATTTCCGTCATAAATGATTTCTGTGTAGCTTTAACCATTAAGGTTGCACTCGCAACGGAAGCTTAAAAAATGGAGTAACTTCTCCCGTTTTCCCAACATTTCCCTTCACTGCTCTGCTCCTATTGATTGTAGCGTGATGAAAAGTATACTATAACCAGCTCAAGAGTATGAAAAATAATTGTACCAAGTTTCGTTAAAATCCGTCGAGTAGTTTTTGTTTCTATAACGGTTATACAGACAGACAGACAGACAGACCGACAGACAGACAGACAGACAGACAGACAAAAATTTTACTGATTGCATTTTTGGCATCAGTATCGATCCCTAATCACCCCCTGATAGTTATTTTTTAAATATATTTCATGTACAGAATTAACCTCTCTACAGATTTATTATAAGTATAGATAAATATATTTTTATTAAAAATTTAAATATATGGTCAGAATTAAAAGTCCTGGTATCGACTTCATGACAAGTGACATTTAGTTTACCAACTAAATAACACATATGTACACGTAATTTGTTTTGTAAATTAATTAAAAAAAACTAAACGAGGCCGGTGTTTACTTGCTGATTAAACTGAGAACTGAAGGTGTCATAATCCGTGTGCCTCGGGAACCTGAACCTGACCTCTGTCCGGTCACGTCAGATTGCCGTCCCATCGGACAATGAGAGTAAAGGAACTTAGAGTGCATCTGTACCCGCGCATACTTGTGCACTATAATATCTCCCGCGCAGATGGCTAATCAATTATGAGAACTCCAGAGGTCAATGTCTCTTTTGTCCATACAATCAGTATTGAACAAATCATATCAGAACTATGTAGGTTTATTTGTGTGGTACTCTTTTGAAGAAAGAAACACACAGATTTGAGCGGCCTGTCCAAACAGTGAAAGCATTTGTCAGGTATCGCTTAGCTCAACTTAGAACTTTAACGAGCTCGAACGAGTTGACAAACAACACCAAAGTAAGAAAATTTGGGTAAGCCGTATAAAGTACTTACTCAAATTGCCAGACAGTGCGGTAATCTAGTAGCCAAGATCACAACACGAAAATGAACATTATGTTCATAGCAACAAGGTGCTAACTCAATGCACCAGTCCCAAGCAATGAAAGACTTTTCGGCACTCTCCGAAGTTAGTCTCCAATAGCTACTGAACTATATAAATAATAGAAACAATATTGATCGATCCTGACGGCTGAAGCTTTACATTTTTAATGGAATAATATACGTAGACGACGAACAATTCAGTCGCATCGTGGTACATTACGAGTAGCACAACACAGCCAAGATAGAAGCCATACAGAGAAGGTTTGTGAGAGTTTTAAGCGCGAAATATGGCTTCAGACGTAAACTACCCAATTATAATTAGCGTCTACGTCTAGACATAATAAAAAAAAGATCTCATCAGGAAAACTTTAAAATACCAACTCGATCTGTGCTCTGTCTCACTAGTAACAATAATGTTTCTGAAAACAATCCGTGGTCCAGAATTTGCAGTCATTATAATTAACATTATAATTAGATTTATTTTTTAACAGTTTTAATGAATTTAGATTTTTATTCTACATGTTTATTCTATTTAGATCTTTATTCTACACCATTACAGAAACAAATAAGGACTTAACAACTAAAAATGATGATACAATGGTCGGTCTTATCGCTTAAAGCTATCTTTTATAGGCAACCGTTGGATAGATTTGATACAGAAGGAGAACATACATGTGACGCGGGTAGTCCATGGTGTACTATTTATTTTACTATTGGACGTGCCAGTTTCCTGACAATGTTTTCCTTTTTATTTACTTCGAGATAGTTGCAGTCAGGGCACGGAAACGTTAATTAAAATAACAGCTTTAACAGTTCTTAGTACAATACATCATTTTGTTCGAAACGAAAATAAGAACGTATTCAAAAATCGATTTATTCCGTAGGACGCATACGCGCACGCGTACAGTGGCAAGCATGAACTTATTTAGTTAATTAATCGCGTCTGTAGTTTCGTATTGAACCCAAAAACATGACTACCAGGCTGCCACTGGCCTGTCTTTAAAGCAAAAGTGAACAGGCATCCTTTGAGCTCGCTAGCTTCATCTTAGACCTCATATCTATCGAGGTCAAGAACGGGTAAATACGGAATAAAAAAAAAACGGCTTAAAACGTATTATTAACTAAGAACGGTTTCAATTTTGTTCGTTTTTTTTTTTTTTTACTTTCTGTTCCAACGTAACCGAAACAAATCGTTTCTTAGATTTGCAAGGCGCTAATGTTTTGAAAAATATACCGCTTAGAACAACAACGCATAGAAGAGGCGTCTAGAACAAAACACGAGCGATTTCGTGTGTCCACTTTATTTTCTTTGTGTGCGTGAGCCGAATGTGTCTACGTTCTTCAAATGCACACAAATATAGCTTTCAGTGATAACATTACCAGTACCATTACCACAAAAATGGGAAAACGCACTATTATGTTGCTGGATCAAATCAAGTATTTTATGTTATGAAACTAAATAAGATGATGTTTTTTCATGTAATATGACTTATATGAAATATATTTACGGAAGGTAAACGAAATGAGATATCGTTTATTGCGTTTAGAATGTTTGATGTGTAATGTGTTATAATGATATTATAGAAATGTATTAATTGCTTGAAAAATCTCGTTTGATATCAATTAAAAGTATGTGTTGTATTTATGAAATAGAAAAATATTATTGAGAACATTACTTAAATGAAAATAATCTTAATCAATAAAATTGTCATCCTTATGATGCCACTCTTCGAACTAACAGTAACTTTTAGTTATAAAAAACACTGTAGGTAGTAGCTGTAAATAAATATATTTTAGTTTGACGCATACATAATTGCCGCCAAAACTATATTTTTTTTTAAACAAAAATAAGCACAAAAGAAATCAATATGGGTACTTTTTTCCTCACGGATAGCAACATTGAAATGTGATAAGTTAGGTTATTAGAATTTTTGTTTGATGGTCGATTTACTTAAATATAATGTATAAAATGTAAGTATTTACTTGTGAAATGTAATTTGATTACACGTTTTTTGTTTTCCTGAAGGACTATGACATCCCTTTACGCTACAAACGGTCGTTTTAAATTATTTACTCGCGAGCTCTGTTCGGCAGAATGTGACCTTGAGTACTGACGGCTCGTCGAGCAAAGTAAGCCAAAAATGGCTAAGTTTTAGTTGCCTCACTTTTTGCACTCGTACTATCCTTCTATGCGTTGTTGTTCTAAGATATACCGGTATCCGAGCCCTGGTTTCAGTACTACAATTATGTAGGTACTAAGTAAGTATCAATACCCTCGAAGAGGAACATGATTTCGCACTTTGTGAACACACTTAGCTCAATATACTTAGCATGTTTTCAGCTACCGTAAATATTGTTTTTATGAAAATACCGTGGGTTTTGAGATTTATCGGAAAACAGCGTAAGTAAATGTAAGCATAAAATCTAAAGTCATTTTATCAATCTAAACTGAGAATCAGCTGCAGCTCAACATCAAAGATTTAAATGAAAACAGTCCCCAAAATGCCCGCTAGTGGCCACTTACTAGTGTTCTAGCTGGGCTGAAGAAGTGGCGCTATCACCAGATTTTTGTTTTGTATATTGGAAGAATCATTTTGCTGAAATTTCAAAAGAAAAAGGGTTATGGTATAAAGTCATACAAAATGAGCCTCCTCGTATGCCTTGATTTGATGATGATAAATTGCATAGAAATTATATTAAGTTAGCTTTAAGACTGCGTTCTGGACACTACCCATCAGCAAAATTTGGTTATCTTATGGCAAAAGTTACATCTCCCAATTGTGTAGAATGTAATAAAATTGAAGATTTACTTTACTTGCTGATGGAGTGTCCGGAACAAAGGTGAGAGAGAGGCATTAGTTAAAGACTTCAAACTTAATTTTCTAAATGTTGGGTTAATTCAAACCATTTTAACAAGTCCAAAATCACAGTTAGCGATAAGATTAAGTAAACTAGCAGAGCTAACTAATTAATGGGTCTCTCTAACTCAAATGAGTTACTTATTTGCGTTTTTTTTAGAAATAAATATGTGTATAATTAAAATTAATAGGCATAAATAAATGGCATATCCATGTGGATAAGAACCTATAAAAAAGTGGCGCTATTTTTACTATAAAATAAAACACCGCATTCGAAAATGTAAGTAGGCACATTGTCTTTAAAATTTATTTTTTTATATTTATTTATTTATGTACACACATGACACAAAGGAAAAAATATTTAATTAAATATTTTAAAGAAAATTATGATAATTTTGTAATAAACATATTTCAGCTTAACACGTTCGCTGACAGTGAGCACTTACCCTGACACCACATTACGACAGTAGAATTTTCCATACTAAATAACAAATATAAGTGGCCCGTCCCTCGACGTAGTGTCATAACGCACTATTTTAATTTCCCGCCTAACGACGTACTGTCAGCGAACGTGTTAAGTTCTCACTGCTGGAACTCAGGCCTTCTCTCTATGAGAGGGAATGGGCCGTAATCCAGCACGCGGGTCCAGTGAGGGTTGGTGGATGTCACATGTCGTCGAACTTTTTAAGACCTGGACACGCCAGTTTCCTCACGATGTTTTCCCTCACCAAATTTAGAGCAGCGGTGATGACTGACGATGAAAGTTACACAAAGTAATGTGTCTGCCTGGGTTTCATGACTTACAACTCACTATTCGCTTCTGTAACTAAATAGGTAGGTACATTTAAATCAGGTTTAGAATCTGCTTCATTCAATCATACTGAAAACAATAAAGATTCAAAAGTAGAACGTACCTACTTCCAAGAAAGAAAAATAAATTGGAACGCAGTTGGAGAATTTCATGCACGACACAACCTTAATTAAAATTGTGAACATTGCAACTCAAACTAAGGCATCATGCTTTTTATGAAAGAAGGAATTTACAATTTAGAAAATGATATTTACCGTACATTTTTATGTTATACTAAGTATGTCTGCGACTTCGTTTGCGTGGTAGTTGATATTACCCAGATACGTGGTTTTCCTGCGTAAATCATTATCTCGTGTAAGGTGTACTAAGTGTCGGGCAAGAAGGGTTGGCTCCTGAAGTTGTCTTCCAGGAGATGGGCTGAGTGGTGTGATTGGAGCACGATGATTCGAGCTAGTGATTAAAATTATGTTTTCTTCTATGTACTACGAGGATACACATTTATCAATAACTAGCTTCTAATCGCGACTTCATCTGTGTTCGTACTTAGATTGCTTAATTATTTTCTAAAATTTTCTTAACACGTTCGCTGACAGTGAGCACTTACCCTGACACCACATTACGACAGTAGAATTTTCCACGACGTATTCTTAAAAATAAGTGGCCCGTCCCTCGACGTACTGTCATAACGCACTATTTTAATTTCCTGCCTAACGACGTACTGACAGCGAACGTGTTAATAGTTAGAGTTGTAGTGAAAAAAGGTAGGCTAATTGCACTATGTAGGTACAGTGACCATGTGCCACCATGCACAGCGAGGCTCAAGGAAGACCCCTTTACTGTCTCCCCAGGGATGTGCTCCAATAGGCGTTGTACGGAGAGGGTTCCGGAGTGGTCTTTTCACAGTTAGCGGGGTTCTATGTGCTGATGGTGATCACCAGGGTGATTTTATTGAGTTATAAAATAATTCTTCACTTCCTGGTCTTTTCCCCAAAGTCCAGACATCTTTTGAAGGTTTCCCCCCAATACCAAAAAAAGGCTAATATGCAGTAAAATTCTCCCCCAGGTGAAGACAGTTCCTACCCGGCATGTGAGCTGAACTCCCAGGGCCCGGCGGCCCGGGGCTGGCGCAGCGAGGGTGCTCCGCCCCACGAGCTGCTCCTTAGACTCTCAAAAGTCACTTCAGTCCACAAACTGCAGCTCCTAGCACATCATCAGCTTATACGTGAGTAATTCTTAAATACAACTACTAGCACTCTGTCGTCATCTGATATAGGTTTCGTATATTGATATTAAAAAAATCTTCCCTGGCTTTGCTAACTGTCAAGTTGTCAGAGAGGTTGTTGTGTGTACGGTGGAGAGTACCAAGTAGGTACGGTGAAGAGGAACTTATATTAAAAAAAAATCTATACTAAATAAAATTGAATCTCTGTCTTTGTTTTCAAAATAATTGTGATTTGTCAAGTGCTTTTAGTTATTTACACGATAATAAAACTCAAACAAGCTTTTTTATTTATTATGCGCCTGTCGGCTTGCCTGGCTAGCTATCATTTTTATTCCGAAATTCCCTCGATATCGATTTACGCAGGAAAAATTAGAATAGAATAGAATATAATTTATTGAGACCATTGTTAGATTCTTTACAAATTTCCGATGATCCCCAAACTAAGCTATGCCTGTATCTTGGGGACCTAAGTTGTGGTAGACAATGTTGTGGGTGCAATAACAAAGATGGATAGAAAATATCGAGACCCACGCAAACAAAATCACGGGCAGCAGCTAGTATAAAAAAATATATGTATATGTATGATTATTTTAATATAATTAATTGTGCATTTAAGTGTTATTTGTTTATTTTTCTGCTAGCTGTTGTCCGCGCCTTGGTGGCACTGTTTTTTTTATACAAATTTGTCATCTGCTATTCCTTATTTGTTTTTCTGTTATGGTGTACGATAAAAAATATATCTATCTATCTATCATTACTTTGCGGAAATTCATAACAAACCAATACAAAAAAAAAAACACACACAGTTTTAACTTTTGCAGAGCAGCTACCATTGTTAAATTTTGTTATTTATACCAAATAAACGATTGATTTCTTTTTATTTATATACAGTATGTTAACTAACAGAGGGCGTTCCCGTTAACCTGCAATAGTATAGCATCCATACATGCTAAAAGAAATATTCTCATTCGAAAACAAAATGTTTTTATTTTTGTAATATTAAAATATTCACTAAAAATGTTAAATTGATACGTAAAAGAAACACTCTGTACTAAAACACTCTGCACTCTGTGCACGCGTACTTGAAGGACGGCAACGTCGCAATTTATTTATGAATGACGAGCCGCGTGTGCGGCGATCTAATTGATGTGATACTATTGCGGGTTAACGGGAACGCCCTCTGTTAGTTAACATACTGTATAAATAAATGTATAAAAATATTTTTAGTGTAGACACTAAAAAGTCTAAAGTAGGTAGGTATTAGTTTGTTAGTAAGAGAGTAAGAGACATACTTTCGCATTTATATATTAGTATGCGTATTCTCATTTCAAATCGCAGCGTCATGCGTGGAAGTTCTGGTATCAGGAGGGCTGGTGTCCGAAGGTGCAGCGACTCCTTGTGGCGCCACCTACACCAGCGTCGGCAAGGTCACGCTCGCCAGACCGGCGCAGCAAGCCAGGACTAGAGAACTGAGGTATGTCCTTATGAGACTATGACATCAATAAACTTTCAACCTGATACGACAAAATATGCATGAAATAGCTCTTTAAGCACAAAACTTCAGTTTATAAACATTGGTTTAAAAACCTAATTAAAATCATAAAACGTAATTTTATTAAAAACCTAAATGAGCTTTTAATTGCCGAACACAATTAAATGTATTTTAATTAAGAACTAATAATTTTTATTGGCAAGTGATGACGTGGTCGAAGATGAAGTACGCTTACCTATTCACTCTTGACTTAAAGACCCCCAGGTTATAGCTATCAGGTAATATAGACTCCGGCAGGGATTTCCACTCTTTAGCTGTACCGGCAATGAAAGTATCCCTCATACGTTTTGTAAGTAATCACACGAACAATTGCTACACTTGTTATTCTCAATTTGTATCAGTTGTTCAATTGTTGGTGAGCCAAATAAATAAAAGAACAATAAACATCGAATATGTCGCTAACAAGGGCTAAGGGGTTGGTGCTTCATTTTAGTACTTGTTCTTCTTTGCTTTAGATCAGCTGCACTTCCCGATCCAACCATAGCCCGCTTCGTGAAACTGAAGCTGTCCGGACCACATCCTCCAGCGAAAGAAGATGATCAAGTATGAATATTATGTCCTGTAACTAACAACTATTATCGATTACCATAAATCGCTTGTCATGCAAATATAGCTGGTTTTCGTTTAAAAATAAATCGAGATCCCAAATGAGGCTCTTCTAACTTAGGTAATGCCTAAGTTAGAAAAGCCTCATATCAACCTTTACTTAGTTTTGAAAATGCTCTATGGAATTTACTCACTTTAGCTGTGCAATATAAGATGTACTTTGAGTAGTAGCAAAGCTGTAAAGATTATGCTTTTGGTCAAAGTTGTCTGTAAGAGATTGCCCTGCACGATAAGACTGCCCATTTTGCACTGGTTGTTATAATTTTTTTTTTATTGAAAATAGGTTCGCGTTTGACCACTATCTCACCTGATGGTAAGTGATGATGTGATCGAAGATGGAGCACGCTTACCTAAAAGTAACCTATTCACTCTGGACTTAAAGACTCCTAGGTTATAGCTATCGGGAAACACAGACTCCGGCAGGGAATTCCACTCCTTAGCCGTACGCACAATGAAGGTTTTTATCCTGTAAATATTCTGTAAATTGCTCACTCAAAAATTTAAACGATTTTTCAGAGCTCATGAATCTTCGTTTAGCTCTCATTCTTGTTCACTAGGTAGCATTAATGGCCGTAAACGTTCTGGGCGAGGAAATAGAAGACACCGAGAGTTCACCAGTCCAGCCAATTAGCAAGGAGCCCGCGTACTCACCTTACGATGACCTCGCCTTCATCATGTATGTGGACAACGACATCGCCGACCTGGTCAGAAGCCTGGATGAGAAGAAGAAAAATGCTGTCGGTGGTAAGTTGGGAAGAATTGTAGGAGTTGAAGGAAGAAATGATAAATTTTTGCTAGTAAGCCGCCGTGTAGGTTTTCTTGAAAATTTGAGATATTTTTTAGGTCTAGAATTCGCATTATTAGTAATCATGTTAACCCGTTCAACTAAGCTAAATATGCTTGTCTCTGGAGTGGGTTTACAGCAATAGTGTAATGGGTGGGGTTCGAACCTGCGACCGAAGATCACAATAATCGCGTTAATGGTAATACTTAGTGTGTTGCCACCTGATATTATGCTGTGTTGAGGCCCTTTGGCACAATACTACTATATTTTTATTGTTAATATTTTCTGTTGTTGTTATGTGTTTTTTAATCGACTTCACAAAAGGAGAAGTTCCATAATTTAATATGTTTGATCACTTCGGGCGTGCCCCAGAATATAGCGTATTTAGCATATCAAAACTATTAATTAGCTTGCCACCGACTTCAGCCTTGTGAGTTGGTACTTAGCCCTTATATTAAACGGAATCAGACATCCAATGAAACTATCTATTTTGGTTATTAGGTTATTTTGCACTTAGTAGTGCAGTAGTGTTTTCTCTGTTTTGAAGTCGGTTAAATTTGTTGTTAAAAGTTTTCTTATTTTTTATTGTGCCAATAAACGCCATTTTCTGCCTTTCTTTCTAGATATAGTAGATACAATCAGATAAGCCAAAAACATTTTACTGAACGAAAGGGAGATAAAAGCAAGGTGATTTTAATTTATCAATAACGCTTTTAAAATTCTTAAAAAAGAAGTCGGTTAAAGAACTATCTATGAGGCAGGTAAATTACATCACAAGGGGTATTACGATGCAGTAGTGAACTACTTTCATGTGACTTTATCTTTAATGACCTACGTTATTCTTCATGTTTTTCAGAGGAACGATTTGAATACGCTCGGCGTTTGAAATCTGCGGGCGCAGCACTTGCATCCGCTGGCATTCGCATTGGGCGTTGGCGGTTGCGCAAACGCACGGCTGCAGCCAGGGACGACTTCGAGCTGGCGAGGAGAATGAGGGACAGAATAGCGGATGCTCTGTGTGGGGTGAAAGAGGATCCACAGCTGTGTCGGCTGTTTGAAGAGGATGGGGTGAGTTGTGACTGGCGTTTTGTCGTTACTTTGTAACGAATAGACGACGATGCTTGGAATATTTTAGCTACTGAACTCGAGCCGGACTCATTGGCAGCGTCTCTGATACACGCAGTACTTAATTGGACACGTTTTTTTATTGGTTATAGGCTTGCGGTTGACCACCATCTCACCTGATGGTAGGCTATGATGTGGTCGAAGATGAAGCACGCTTACCTAGAAGTAACCTATTCACTCTTGACTTAAAGACCCCCAGGTTTCGCTACCAGGAGAGATAGACTCATCATTAACAGACACGCTCTTGACAACTTCCTTAAAATCTCACTTGAAAGGTCTAGAATGAAAAGAAGTAAAATTAAACACTGATGTGACAAATATTCTTGCATTAATCTCTCAAGGACCGCCATATTTACGTCAACCATCCGTCAAGCACCGCGGACGAGCTCTTATCGTATGCCAGCGGGGCTCAACTAATACTTGTTTACGTGCACGTTTTTGTGCCGCTGGGGCTCTACAGGTTAAATAAATGATTATATTATATTCTCAAAAAGGCAATGCAAAAGGGACTTACATAAGCATCGCTAGCCCAGACCAGCGAATATTTATTTCTACTTTGTCACCAAAAAATCTACTCTCTTACAGCCGGACCGCCGCAACGACTCCTCAATGCCCCAAGAGTACGACTTCTCCCACCACCTCTCGCCATCCGTTGTAGCAGGCTCCCTCAGCCTTGACATACCCTCACCAGTTCCTCCCATAGAACCAGAGCCGGATCTACAGGAACCAGAGTATGTGAATGGAGACGAAGAAGAAGAGGATGTCCAGGATATGCAGCCAGTGAGAATCTTTCTTTTTTTTATTTTAAAAAGAGAACTAACAGCGTTACATAATTCACATTACTAGCAATCTAATAACCCCTCTAAGTTAAAATATGCTTGTGAGTGGGTGCTTGTGTACCCACACGGCTATAGTGTAATGGGTGGGATTCGAACCCACGACCTCTCGATCACAAGTGCGACACTTTAGCCATTAGGCTATTGACGCTTCTGGAATATATCTAGAAGAAGTTTCTGGTAAAAGAGCAAACTACGACTACTAACTAACAACTTATTATCAGAGACTTACTGACTATACAACGTGTAATTTTTTGAATATACTTACATTCATACCAAGTGCACGGCTTCTTTGGATGATAACAAACGATATGACAAGGGTTTGGTAATCCTATGTCTTCATGTGTGGAACTGATTAAAAATTTCAATACCAGAGACTGAATTTTTCAATTTAAGAAGATTGAAGAGAATTATCGTGTTATAGGCAAGTGACGTGGAAAGTTATTGACCCTCGTAGTGCTGTGACACATTTCTTATGATTGATATTCAAAAAACATATGAAACCGATAATTTCGTATCAATTCTTTGAGTCACTTATTTCGTGCTGAAACTAGTGCATAGAGACTCCATACCAGATGTTGTCGTCAGCCCTTTTGGATTGATATGGGGTTTCCGTTACACGTTGTATAAATGGCTGTCCTAATAGGTTTACTTTTTTAGGTTAATAAGCCTAAAGTCTGAATTCACGTAACTTCTACATATCCTTATCAAAACCTTATGATAACGAGGTTGATGTAAATTTTACTAAAGGCGCTCCCGTATTCACCTAATATGGCAGCGCTTTATTAATCCTATTTTCTTTTTTGATTTTGCATTCTGTTTTTGGCATTCACTCTACTTCTGCTATCTGACAACTAACCTCTAGATATTTTATTTTACAATCACTATCATCTGCTTAGCTTTTTTTCCAACTTGCCGGATACAGCTGGAAATGAAATGGAGTGTCAATTTGAATTATTTGTTTTTTATTAATTATTTATGAATTACAATTATTATTAACTATTTATTTGTAAATTTTATTATTTAGGTATATCCATTATTGTATGTGTTATTTAAAATTTTATTTTGTAATCAATTTGTCATCTAAAAACTCTTTATTTGTTTTTTTTTTTACCCGATTGCTCGAAGCAACATTAATGTATTTATTTAAAAAATGGATATAAATTATAGTCACCAGAACCAACATTACAAGAAGAGATTCCACCTTCATATCCCGAGCCAGTGCAACTCCAGCCCGTCCAGATGATGCCAGAAGAGAAGGAAATGCACAAGAAGATAGAAGAAGAGGAATTGAGGAAAGAGACTGACAGTCCAAGGAGGAGTGTCACACCAAATGCTGCTAATGGTAAGATAGCTGTTAGGTAGCTGGAATTCTTGCAGTCTCATAATAAGGAATTAGCAACCTTTGGATAAAAAAATCAGTTTTGTAGATAATGATTTCATTTTAATATATAAGGGTGAAGCTAATACAGATGAATATGAGAAATACGTAGGTAGCTTTTATCAGAAGTTATCTTTTGCGTAGATTGCCCTAGGAAACGAAATCTCATCAAATTAGAGTAGGTATGAACCATATAATCAACTTTCAAGGACGTTCCACCGAATACATAATGTGCGAGCGTAAATCAATCAATCCACTGCACTTATTATTATCACGATAATCACATTTCAAAGCACGAACAAAGCTTTCCTCAGTTACGTTAAAATAGCGACCCAAATGTTTACGTTCCAGGTATCGGACGCGTTATAGTACCACAAAACATTGGATGACAGCACTTTAAATCGCTAAAATACAACCCGACCTAATGAAATTGCCTGTTAGTTTCGTATACACGTATGTTACTAAGTGTTGATTGGATTTGATAGTATTTGATGTTGATTTGAATTTTCGTTACACAACTTACTAAGAGTTATTTATTTAAAATATTTACAGCTTCTCATGACGAAAACTATAGACCAAATGGTGACCATTGTTTATTATCCAATAGGAAAGATTGTTATGTTGATTCTGCTTTCACACTCTTGAAAACTATTTCCAGGTTCTGTAGTCAGAAGAAGAAACAAGAGTGCTGGTCCGCGATCCACTTTTGAGGCATATGAAGAGCGCCTGCTACCTGCACTGAGGCAGTAAGTACATACACCTGCTCATCTCAAAAATGCCCTCAAAACAAAACCAAACATCTATCATCGTAGAACCATAGATACAAATCTTCTTATCGCCACGAGTGTCAGATTTGAAGACAACAGGGTTCTGAGTTCTTCTTCTTAGCAAGTCAGTGGCAATCTAATTTGGCCCATCACCTACGCGAACTCGCTCGCTAATCTATACTAATATTATAAAGCTGAAGAGTTTGTTTGTTTGTTTGTTTGCTTGAACGCGCTAATCTCAGGAACTACGGTTCTGATTTGAAAAATTCCTTCAGTGTTAGATAGCCCATTTATCGAGGAAGGCTATAGGCTATATATCATTACGCTAAGACCATTAGGAGCGGAGCACTAATGAAGAATGTTTCAAAATCGGGGATTTTTTTCCACGCGGACGAAGTCGCACGCGGAAGCTAGTTCATACATAAGATCATCAAGTTTACTATGGAGGACTTGCTGTTAAACAAAACAGTAAGCGATAGCCGGGACAAACGGCTTAAAGAGACCCGTGTCAGAAAACCCCATCTACAGATCAACCTCGGCAAACGTTGTTTAACCTTAAAGATCAACCCGTGCGACTGCAACAAGGCAGCACTGCTGTGTTATTCTGTAAGACCTCATTCTAAACTTCGAATCAGAATCCGCTGTGAGTTTAATGATTGGCATTCTAAAAACTCGGTTGTTAATTCGAATTTACACTAGCGCTACCCTTGCGAGCGTGTCAGCGAGTTGAACTAAAGATTTTGACAGATAAAGTATGAGATGACGTGTGGAGTGGCATTCGGTAAGGTAATTCCTCCGTCACTTCGACACTGTTTACAGAATGCAAAATCAAGGTCACTTTGAACCATAAGCGAAGTGACAGTGAATAGCTATGTGAGATGCGAGTTGTTGTTCGAATTTTACAGAATCGACGTACTGTGTTGTTCTGTAAGACCTCATTCTAAACTTCGAATCAGAATCCGCTGTGAGTTTATTGATTGGTATTCTAAAAACTCGGTTGTTAATTCGAATTTACACTAGCGCTACCCTTGCGAGCGCGTCAGCGAGTTGAACTAAAGATTTTGACAGATAAAGTATGAGATGACGTGAGAAGTGGCATTCGGTAAGGTAATTCCTCCGTCACTTCGACGCTGTTTACAGAATGCAAAATCAAGGTCACTTTGAACCATAAGCGAAGTGACAGTGAATAGCTATGTGAGATGCGAGTTGTTGTTCGAATTTTACAGAATCGACGTACTGTGTTGTTCTGTAAGACCTCATTCTAAACTTCGAATCAGAATCTGCTGTGAGTTTATTGATTGGCATTCTAAAAACTCGGTTGTTAATTCGAATTTACACTAGCGCTACCCTTGCGAGTGTGTCAGCGAGTTGAACTAAAGATTTTGACAGATAAAGTATGAGATAACGTGAGAAGTGGCCTTATGATCGAGAGGTCGCGGTGCAAACCTCACCCATTTCACTATTGCCTTGAACCCATTCCAGACACATGCAGCATTTTTATCTTAGTTGGAGGGGTTAAGACGCGGCGAACCACCATTTCGACATTCCGGGAATATCGGAAACATATTATTATAGCATAACTGGCAGTTGCTCGCGATTTCGTTCGCGTGGGAAGTTTTCCCGTGCAAATCCCGATCCCGTGGGAATTTCGCAAAATCCCGTCATAGCGAGCATCTACGTACTAAAAAAACATGCAAAATTTGAGAGCTACTTGTAGTTTCCGAGATTTCGTGATTAATCAGTGACTGCTATTTCGCTTTTATGTATATAGATGTTTGTAGGTTGAAGACAGTGTTAAAATTAAGATCCTGGTATTCCAGTTCCCACACCAACGAGTACCTCCGTGAGAGTCGTGAAGAGGAGTGCAGTGGAGGCAGCGCTGCTACGTCACACACGCGCTCTGTGCAGCCGCACAAGTTGAACGAACGGGAGAGGAAGCATGCTGCCTTGCCTATTCTCATATTTGGTTATCCACTTGTGAGTTTTAGTTTTATTAATTGTTCGTGCATATTATGATAGACTTTGGACAAAGCTGTAGCAGATCTTCAAAGTAGTCTGTTTTGATACTCATTATTTGTTGCCCAATAGCTTTGTCTTTAATGAATTACATACGCAATTAGAACTTTAAACAGGATATTTACTATGTATATTTATTGTTAAATATCCCTCTTTGAGGAGTGGCTAGATCGGCATCACGGCGTCCTGACCTGACGGAAGTTTCGGGAGGTACCTGTGTCTGATGGGAAAGGAAGAAACGCCTGGGTGTCACCACTGCGAGGGTCGCCCTGAGGACACAGTAGAGCATACGGTGCAAGACTGCTCCGCCTGGACAGATCACCGACGTGTCCTCATGGCAGCGATAGGCGGAGACCTCTCGCGCCCGGCATTGGTCGAGGCCGTGCTGCGGGGCGAGAGGGAGTGGGAAGCGGTCGCCTCCTTCTGCGAAGCAGTCATGCTTCCGAAGGAGGAGGCGGGCCGTGTGAGGGAGAGGATGGCGTCCTCCCTCCAGCCCAGCCGCAGTGGTAGACGCCCACGGCGTCGGACGTCGGCCGACGATCTTCGGCCACCGTAGGCGCGGGCATGCGGACAGCGGGTAAAGGGCAACTCGCTGTCCGACCATGGACCATGCCCGGGTCGACGGCGCGTCGTGTTCCACGCGCGCCTCAAAGAGCGTCAGCAACATAGAGAGAGAGAGATCCCTGCAGAGGGCCGAAGCCTGCCGGGGTCGTGGGACTTATCCCATTACCGTGACCCCGGTACGTAAAGGGTTATTGAAGGAACACCGTGGATTTTAGTCAGTAAAAGTCTGACAGTCCCTCCCGCCCTGCCCGGGGTGGGAGGACTTATTTGATAATTTTACCACGTTAAAAAAAAAAGAAAAAAGTACCGATATATATAGATATCGCTCTCAGCGATAAGACCGCCATTGTAACCTAAAACCTAAACACCTAAAATAAAGTTATAGAACTAAGGTTACGTAAGTGTGTTTCAATTTTTGGTGTACAATAAAGTATATTCTATCTATCTATGAAATGAAATGAAATGAAATATTTATTCTGTAAATTGGTTATAAATAACACTTTTACACGTCATGTTTTTTTGCGTGTTTAGTTTAGCTAGATGAGGCCGGTATTTCCTAACTGACTACTCTGAGAAGAAACACCGAAACAAACTCAGAGGTCAAAGTCTCTTTTAAAGTCCAGACAATTTGTATTTGTATATGAGAAGCATGTAGGTTCATGTCTGTGGTATTCTTTTGAGGAAATAACCACGCAAATTTGAGCGGACCTGTCCAGACAGTGCAAGCATTGTCAGTTATCGTGTAGCTCAATCTATCTATCTAGTACCTAAGTATTAGTGACCATGTCAGTTTAAAATCGTATACACGCGATCAGTTCTTTTATATACCATAGTTGTATGCTACTTAGCCTTTTGCCTATGGCGGGGTTGGCTAAATGGATGCAGCTGAGTCCTACTAGTAGAGAGAGACTTACTATGTAGTATTTTACATGGAGCGAGCTCTAGTACCCATCAATACAATAGGGGTAACACGATACCTCTTGGCAAGACCAGTGTAAGATTTTCTGACTTCTCTCTACCCGTAACGATTGTTAAAGGTGTGAAAATGACAGCCGGGAGGAATCTCAATTTTTTTTAAATTGATTATAGGTTCGCGTTTGACCACCATCTAACCTGTTGGTAAGTAATAATGTGGTCGAAGATGGAGCACGCTTACCTAAAAGTAACCTATTCACTCTTGACTTAAAGACCCCTAGGTTATAGCTATCGGGAAACACAGACTTCGGCAGGGAATTACACTCCTTAGCCGTATGCACAATGAAAGTAATAATTATGTTAAGATGATGGCCCATCCACGCCATTCTACCACCAAACAAATGCACATCACCAATCTTTATGATCCATCCATCATTTCAGGTTGAAAAATTTTACTCAAAGAACTACCTAGATAAGGAGGAAGGTCTGTCCCGACTTCGCGCAGAACTCTCTTCACCGTCTAACGGTAGTACCAAGACGTCTCCGAACAAAACTGCCAGAGCCGCCGCCATCTTGTTGCAGCGAGCCTTGAGAGACAAGGTGTTCTCTGTGTACAGCCAGGCCAATGAGGTTGTTAAGGTGCTGTTTAAGGAGTTTGTGCCAGATAGGTGAGGAGTTTGGTGTTTATTTACACTTCGATCACATAGGTAAAAAGGTGGAGTTTATGCCGTAAGCATTCTCTACAAGTCATTCAAGGGTGGTGAAGAGATAAATAAGTGTTAAGAGTATTTCGTATTTTTTAATTTGTCCAGTGTTTGGTTTAGTATGATTATATAATTCTAATTTAACATGCACACTATCAAGTATTGCCGCAGCCAACAGTTAGAGTACCTACTGTATTTGCTGGCTTACTATAGTAGTACTGTCACATGTCATAAAGACTAAGAGCATGGGCGCTGTATGCCGAAATACAGGTGTTTCACCTAGTTCGGCTGCAAATGAACCTATATTGTACTGATACATTTTACCTGTGCTAGTTTTAAGTAATATCATTGTAATCCTTTTTGATGCAAATAAATCATAACTTAATCTTAGAGATAGACCTCTGTTTACCTATGTTTACACGTTCTGGTAACCCCACATTATACTAAGAAACGGAATTAAAACGCTTTATTTCCAATGACGATGATCTCCTTGAATTAACGTTTTTCAAATTTTGAATGAGACGCAGGATAAGCAGATGAATGTATCTTTTTACATTTTCTGGATAGGCTTACTTGCTTGCTGAAAAGCGATGATGCGGTCGAAGATGAAGCACACTTGCCTACAAGTAACCTACTTATTTCTGTTCAGAGTAATCGTCAGAAAGGATTCAATTTGACAGGCCTGTTAGTCTAGTGGTCAGCGGCCCTGACTGCTATGCTCAAGGTCGTGGGTTCGATTCCCACCCAGGACAAATATTTGTGTGATGAGCACGATCATTTGTTCTTTGTCTGGGTGTAATTTATCTATAATATGTATGTATTTAGAAATATACATGTATGTTTATCAGTTGTCTAGTACTCATAGCACAAGCTCTGCTTAGTTTGAGACTAGATGGCGTTGTGTGAAAGTTGTGGAAAAAAATATAAAAAAATCCAGGGTGTGTGCTGCTGAGGTGGGTCGTTGTCTGGAGAAGCTGCTACCAGAGCTGCTGCGAGCTTGCGGCGACCCCGCGCCGCGAGTGCACTCCACTGCCCAGCACACTGTGCTCACTGTTGCTGACTGTCCGCAAGTGAGGTACAGCAGAATACTTTATCCTTACAATTTTTTATCGGTTTGACCACCATCTTAAGCCATGATGCAGTCGAAGATGAAGCACGCTTACCTAGAAGACCCCTATTCACTATTGCCTTAAAGATACGTAATATAAAACTGTCTCTCACCGCTGTCTGTTTCTATTTTCGCGATAAATTCAAAAACTATTGAATAGACTTTCATGTCGTTTTCGACAATAGATGGAGTGATTTATGAGGATAGCTTTAGTATATAATTTATTAATGTTTTGTGCGAGTAAGCAGAATGAGAACATGCGAAGTCGG
Organism: Tholera decimalis; assembly: GCA_943138885.2. Classification (NCBI taxonomy): domain Eukaryota; kingdom Metazoa; phylum Arthropoda; class Insecta; order Lepidoptera; family Noctuidae; genus Tholera; species Tholera decimalis. Next base: position 10,376,121 of record OW964570.2, read on the forward strand.
ACCGGGTCGCTAGTGTATATGTATTATTATTTAAGTCGGCTAGTCAGTAAAACTACTTTTACTTCAAATTCGTCTTCGGAAATAAATGCTTACAGAAGTCCAGCCGAGGTCAATTCGGACAAGGGACGTATCCTAAATATGAACAATCATAGCTTTTTCTATAATTTTATTGCAAAGTATAGTGTAAAAGTAGGTACACTTCGGTTATGAAAACCTAAAAATCTATTTTGCGGCATAAAATAAGATGTTTGCTTCTTCGCCTTCGAATCGATGGCGCGGTAATATTTTAGATTTTGTCACCAACAAAACTTTGTCCTTTGCATACTTTCGGACCTAGGAATACATAGTTCGTTTGACTATTATATCTAGTAATTTATGACCAGTCATAAGCCTACAAATTATAGAGATTTATGAACTAACTAGCTTCTGCCCGCGACTTCGTTCGCATGGGAGGGTTTTACCGCGTAAATCGTAATCCCATGGGAATTCCGGGATAAAAAGTACCCTATGTGTTATTCCAGGATGTCAACTAGGTACTTACCAAATTCCATTCAGATCCCTTCAGTAGTTTTTGCGTGAAATAGTAATAAACAACTATCCATTCATCATTGGTACCGTTTATTGCTGACTCAAGAATAGTGCGCTAACATACTGTCATTTACATTTGTTAAAGAAATTATTGATCGCATATTTGATTTCCTATTTATGTAATAACACTCTAACTTTAGAAATGATGACACAATCATAGCAACAACGAGCTATATCAGTGTGTAATTTCAGCGTTTAATTAAATTGGGTTCTGAATAATAAATTTTTATTTTAAGTCTTTTAAAAATTAAGTATCGTTAAGAAATCTATTGACCAATTGGAAATAGAACCCAGGTTTTAATTAACCAAGTACAGGCATCAAACATTGTATTACCTACATTATTTCTAAGAGTTACTTTGTAATTTCCGAATTTTACTTTTTGAATAAATATACTATACTATACATCCATCGTCACAAACTCGCATTTATAATATTAGTACACTCGCCTTGTACAAAACAAGCCCTTGAGCAACATACGTGTATTTTCCTGTTTCAGGAGTGTCCACCTAATTCCTCAGCAGCTGGTCCGGCCAGTAGCTGCATCCATGCACCCTCGACTGGCGCTGTCCAGACTCCAGATGTTGGAACAGCTCATACTAAGCCATGGTATCTCTACAGACAAGAACAGGTTAGTAACACGTGAATTTTGTTTAGGACCAACTGAAAACCATCTCCTCCTTCTGATTCTAGTTCCATGAACATAAAATAACAAAATCAACCAATTAAAAAAAAATAACGGTGAGTGAGTGTGTGTCTCCAAGTTTGGCGGAGGGTGATGGGTACTAACACTAGATAACACGCTATTAGGTATAAGCTGCTAACATTTCATGGATTTATGGTCCGAAATAAAAATATTGTATTGTATTGTATAATGAGAACACAGAAATCAAAATTATTTATTTTATCTATGAATGAGAAGTAGGTACTGGGCCGTAATCCACGACGTGGGTCCAGTGCGGGGTGGTGAATGTCGCATTTTTTTTTCGGGGAGAAAATCATCTGATTACTCCGCTCTGCTCTGGGTGGAGCGGCGGAAGGGAGTGTCAGATTTCTACTGACTAAAAACACACCCTGTTCCTTTACTGCCACTACGTTTCTGGACCGCGGTATCTCGTTAGAACATTCCCGCAACCCCGGATGTTGGGTGTCGCATATCTTTGGATATCTTTTACATACCGATGCCTTGAACAGGCAAAATAAGCTATTTCAAGTACTCGATAGTTTTGTTGAATAACAGTAATAAAAGATCGGTTGTGAAAATATTTTACAAACTTATTTTTTTCCATTCAATGTTATCTATCTAAATTTTTCTCAAAAATGTAGACTTCAGGGGACACCCGGACTTGAACCAGGGACCTATCGATCTGCAGTCGATTGCTCTACCACTGAGCTATATCCCCGATGATAGCTTAGCATAAAATAGGCATTACAAACTAAAAACAGCAGTCTATTGTTTTATATGTTTCTACACTTGAACGGTTTGTTTGCCGTTGTTGGCAGAAAGGTCGAAGCATGAAGGTCGCATACCTTTTACGTGTTCAAAAATGATAATGTGGCTTTTTTTACATGAATTCAGCATTATTATGAGTCGTATTAGGCATAGGTCTCAGGTTTAGCAGATATAGCATATATATGTAGGTTGTCTGGTAGATATCACTGTCAGCAAAAGAGCGATATTTTACCCATAGAATTTAGTTGGTGTAAAAGAGTTGTGTAGCTATTTTGGTAATAAAGAGAGTCCGATAATAAAGAATTATAAATAATAAGCAACGGTTGGTCCCAGTGGTCCTCGTCTTGCCAGAGAGTGTTGTGTTACCCAGCTAGGAAGGTCAGGTAGGAAGTGACTCCATGTAAGTAAAGTACTCAGTTCGGTGTAAAACAAAAACATGGGATATGTTTTTGTTTTACACCGAACTGAGTACTAATCTAATGATCATAATTATAATATCGCTGGTTAATATATTAGTTATGGTTCTCGTATGCAAATTTCCAGCTAGTGAGAAAAGAGGGCGGGCAGATAATCAGCTTAGACCTGGCTTAGACCGTCGTTGTGGCCTTGCTACACACCGCCATACATTTGCCGAGTAATATTTTCTATAGTGTTGGCGATAATATTTTCGTTGTTCTTTTTTATCTATATTGATACATACGGTTTAAAAGATCGTCTTTCTTAATTTTTTTGTTATTTAGCTAACTAATTCCATAAGTTATCCACGTTCTCCATCATCATCTGCTTAACGTCAACGTACGAACAACGTACGAACGTCAACTCAAATAAATGTCGGGTTTGGTTTCCAGTCTAATTGGAAACAGCTGAGTGATAGTATTTTACATGAGGCGACTACTTTTCTGACGTACACAACAACGGAGCTGGTTAACACGTTATCCATAAGGCTGCCCGCCCTCGTCCGATAATCGGTGACCGATTTTTTGTAAGAGAAAAATAGAACACACTGATAGCAATAGTGCAACGTACACGTCCTACAAAAAGTAGGTCAAAAATAAAATCGGCTCATCCCGACTGATCCGATTATCGGTGAAAAATGGAACGTTCGGAAATGTAGCGTAAAACGCACACTACTCACCGACAGTCGGCCGCATGCACTTGCAAGGGAAGGACAAGTGTTGCGCTTCAATAATCTCTGAGAGATTATTGGATTAACCCAGAAATTTCTTTTCTCTCTTCTGTTCCTCAGAAGCCAAAGACAAACCTTCCTCTGTAAATCCACCTTCCGCCTTATGTTCATGAGACTCTGTCCATGACGTGCTGCTCCCTAGATAGCCACAGACAAAGTGACGGACGTAGGCGTTGAGTCGACCACAAAATCGGTCCTAAGAATCGGAGGAAAAATCGGCCCGATTATCTGTGTCTGGCGGGAACCCTTAGGAAGACTGCTGTCAGACTTTCTGGCTTCTGAGCAACCGTAATAACGACTCTTAAATATGTATAATGACAGCTGCGACCAACAGCTTAATATAGTTTTTTTCTATTGTTGAATTTGTTTATTTTTTAATTTAGCTTAAAATAGTATGTTGTTATATTTTGTAAGTATTAATTTTTTTCTTTTTGTTAGTTGTTTTGTTTAGATTTTTAAGTACATATTTGGAACTAGCTTTTGCCCGCGACTTCGTCCGCGTGGAATAGTTACTTTGGACTAACGTTAAATTTAACCCCGATTTTGAAGCATTTTTCATTGGCGCTCCGCTCCTATTGGCCTTAGCGTAATGATATATAGCCTATAGCCTTTCTCTATAAATTGACTATTTAATTAAAAAATAATTTTTCAATTCGAACCAGTAGTTCCTGAGATTATCGCGTTCAAACAAACAAACAAACTCTTCAGCCTTATATTATTAGTATAGATAGGTGTTGCCCGCGAATTCGTCCACGTTTCCGTCGTTTTTCGTAAAAAAAAGTTGCCTGTGTCCTTCCTCACGGTTCAGTGATTTTGATGTAACAGACAGATTAACCGTCGTAATTTAGTAGGGAAATATAATATGTCAATCTATAATACTGTTGAAAAATATCGCAATACCGAACCGCACAATATTATTGTTAATAGGTGTGCCCGCGAATATTATTCTTAATAGGTGTGCCCGCGACTCCGTCAGCGTTTAACTTCTTGTGTGTTATTAAGTTAATGTATTGGTAATATTGTTTAGATCACGTTCACATGAGGCTTAAGTACCTATAGAACGAAAATACTTCAGCACAAAGCTTCCGGGTAAACTATGTTGAAAGTTGACCCGTCCGGCACGTGAACATAAAGATTTCTAGAAACGCTAACCCGGGAAAGAGCGACGTACAACTGACCATGCGAGAAACGACTGACACCGAGATCTAATCCAGCAACACGAAAAGTCTGCCCTTGAGCCTTATTAATTGTCATTGCATAACACACCGATACTGGGAATTGCGTTCTTTTAAATTGGAATGGAAAATTATTTGGTATTATGGGAATTCTGGGAATAAAGACGATTTCTCCTGCACCGCAACCTGTTAAAATTTGAGCCTCGATTATATTTTGTTGCAACTGGGTTACTTTTAGCCGAGTTCCATTGCAAAGTTGTGGTGGTTTTAAATTTTGGAGCAGAATAATAATCAGAAAGCTTCGAACTGCTAAGCTATCGGGAGTTACACGTGTTATTGTGAGTCAACCATAAAAGATAGATATATGCTGTCGTGGGATATTTTTTATATAATTTTAAGGAGAACATTTCCGTCATAAATGATTTCTGTGTAGCTTTAACCATTAAGGTTGCACTCGCGACGGAAGCTTAAAAAATGGAGTAACTTCTCCCGTTTTCCCAACATTTCCCTTCACTGCTCTGCTCCTATTGATTGTAGCGTGATGAAAAGTATACTATAACCAGCTCAGGAGTATGAACAATAATTGTACCAAGTTTCGTTAAAATCCGTCGAGTAATTTTTGTTTCTATAACGGTTATACAGACAGACAGACAGACAGACAGACAGACAGACAGACAGACCGACAGACAGACAGACAGACAGACAGACAAAAATTTTACTGATTGCATTTTTGGCATCAGTATCGATCCCTAATCACCTCCTGATAGTTATTTTGTAAATATATTTCATGTACAGAATTGACCTCTCTACAGATTTATTATAAGTATAGATTTAGCTTAAAATAGTATGTTGTTATGTTTTGTAAGTGTTTAATTTTTTCTTTTTGTTAGTTGTTTTGTTTAGATTTTTAAGTACATATTTGGAATTACATTCCATACTAAATTTGTACGTGCCTTCACGTCAAAACATAGTGCTCAAATATTTATGTAGGTATACCAAAGACCTTTATGTTACCTATGTTTAACAAATTAATATTCTGATTCTGAAGCACGGAGGAATCTCAATATGTTGAAATAGTCCCCCATCCACGGGCCGCCCTCGACATGTGTTGCTTAACCTTGACTTGAATGCGCGTAATTACTGACATTATACGTTCCAACTTAGCATATACAAGCGGCAATAGCCCAATGGCTAAGGTGTCGGCCTTGTGATCGATAGGTCGTGGGATCGAACGCCACCCATTACACTATTGCAGTGAACCCGTTTTAGACACTAGCATATTTAGTTTAGTTGGAGAGGTTAACCTTTTAACCGCCTGCCTTCATATCAATTGTCGTTCCCCTAGCGCCTGGCACAGTGAATCGCAAAATAAATACCTACAACAAAGAGAGAAGTGCAATACATAAATTTTTCGATGTCGATATTTCGTTTTATATAAATAAAAACTGATTAAATATTTTCGTCTTTGTTTTATTTAAAAAGATAGCTAGTACTTAATATAAATTCTATTCACATTGCTAGTTCTCTATTTTAATAAGAAAAAAAAAAGAAGTGAAGTGTGTGTAAGCTTATTTTAGCATCCAGCTACTATTGTTCCTATGTTTTCAGCGGCTTGACAGTGCGTCGTCTAGCTGAATGCGGCGCTGCAGGAGCCCAACACGCAGCTGGTTCGGTCCGTTCAGCAGCTGAACGCATTCTGCTTGCAGCGTATGCGAGGTCCCCGAGAGTAGTGCGCGCTCAGCTGCCCCCTGACGACGCGGTGACCAGACGAAACCTGATATACAGGCATCTGTTCCAGCAGTTTGATAGGATTGATATGCAGGTGGGTGTTACATTGGTCTTTTAGAAACTATTCTGGTATCATCTGAACCAATCTAGGTTCTAGGTCACTGAAAATGGACCAATACGCGAGGCTTTGTTGAGTGTTCTGAGAACGCAGAATCCAATATTTAGCAAAATGGATCTCAATAATGAATCATGTTGATCGTTTTGGAATTCAAATTTGTTGAAATTCGATTTTCCCTACAAAATTTCATCCACTATTGCAGCCACATAGGGGTTGATTTTTTTATTTGTGTATTTTCAACAATCACCATGCCAAATATCACGATAATTGAATCAGCGGCTTAGCCATGAAAGTGTTACAGATAGATAGAGAGATAGACTTTCACATTTAATCCTGTAATATCTTGATATGGAATTAAATGAATTGGATGTGATGAATGTATTGAAGGATGAACGTTAACCATGTAAGGCCCCCGTTTAGATGTATATACTCGAAGTATGTGTTCTCTTGTCAAGTACAAAACCCTTTTTTCCTTCAGAAAATGCTGAACCAAGCGCCAACTGAAGAGCAACTCATCAACGGCACAGAACAGTCGATGGCAGACTCCACTGTCGAAACAGCCAGCGTCACCCAATCCACTAAAAGCGGTACCACAGTCAGCGGGATGACAGCCTCTCTGGGCATGACGTCATCAATTGGTGCTACGTCATCGTACAGCCTAAAATCCATGACATCAAGCATCAGTGGAGCTACCTTAGCACCTTCTAGCATGAGTGGGAGCTATACTACGTCCAAAACGAAGAGTAGTTTAAAGAAGTCACCAACTAAAAGGTATACTCCGAGGAGTGTAACGTCTGCAAAGGACTTTTCAAACTATCCGGGGTATAATAAGCTGAGGTTGGATAGTGCTGTCAGTCCGAAGCACTCACCGAGGTCGACTGCTTCGGGTGGAGTTGAGAAGGTAAGATAAATTTCACTTTCCTTGATGCAATGATTTTTGCCACAGATTTTTATAATGATGAATTGTGACAGGTTTTTGAAATCCAGGTTTAAGTATGACAAACAATTCCTAGGTTTTGTTTTTAAACATTGTTCCATACAAGGAATTTCTCCTGTGTCGTGAGTGTATGTTTACAAATATCCAGACCCAGGACCACTATTTGTAGGCCATACAAACATTTATTCCGATGCGGTTTTTTTTTTTGAACCCGCAACACGAATCGCGGCAGCCAATTGCTCAATCATCGCACCAACCTTATTGTCATGATGTGATTTATAGTTCTATCATGATACGAAACTGATGACCTCACAGACCCTTTAACTAACCAGCACCAACCAACAACATCTAAAACAACCCTTGTCTTCACATCCCCAGGTACACTTCCAAGAAAGTCACAGTCACAGCCAATCCTCACCAGAGCAAGTGGTCTATCGTCGTACGAACCGTAACTCCGAAAACCGGCATTCCATGATCCATTATGACCATGAACTGTCAAAGCCCCAGCTGAAAGAGCGTCCAGTAACCGTCTATGAGCCGTTGCATTTGGACTATAGAGACTCCCCAACGATAGGATCCCCTAAAACCTCCAAGAATGATCTTCGGAGTATGGATTCCTTGCCCATGGACTCTCCACAGATGTCAAGGAATGAATTAAGGTGTGATTCGGACTGCAGAAGCCTGGATTCACCGAAGGTGAAGGCGGATTTCTTCAGGGAAGGAGTTCTGGAGTCACCGAAGCTGGTGGCTGGTTTGAGGAACTTGCATCTTGATGAGCATAGCCAGATGGATGAGAGCGGGTATTATAGTCCAGGTGAAGTTTTTTAGGTTTTCATGCCATGTTACGAGGGTGACACTGAAACTTCTTTGAAAATCAAAAACTAGCAAGTTATTAGTTTTATTATATCTTTTCAAAATAGTGTCCATTTACATCAATACATCGCTGCATCCGATGGAACCACCGAGAGAAGCACTTTACCACTCGTTCTTAGGGGTCCCTTCGACGGCATTTTGAAACGCAGCCACTGCTTCCTCGGCGTCCAAAAAACGTTTTCCTCGAAGTTTTTCTTTTATTTTCGGAAATAAATAAAAATCTCGAGATCGAGGTGATAGGGCGGGCGACGTCAGACGTGGAATAACTGAGAATTCCAAGTCTGACGTCGCCAAGTAGTCGATTGAATTTACTTGGCGGTGTGCGACGAGGCGTTATCGTGGTGAAGGAGCATCAACAATTGTTAGTGTACCACTTTGCAGTAACTGCTTTTCGATCCTCTGAAACAATTGTTGCGTAATGACGTCTTTCCGAAGAACGAGGGCACCATCTTTTTTCCCACGCTTCGACCTTTCTTCACTTTAGCTGGCAACTCCTCGGAAGGAAACACCCAGACAGCAGACTGTCTCTTAGTTTCAGGATCATAACAATAAATCCAGCTTTCGTCACCCGTAAGTATGACTAACACAGCATTTGAGTCACCTCCGTTAAATCTTTGAAACATTTCACGACACCAATCAACGCGACGGAGTTTTTGGCCTCTGTCAAATTATGAGGTATCCACCGGGCATAAAGCTTCCTGACCGCTAAATGTTCATAGAGGATTTTGTGCACTTGACTCATACTAGGTAATGCCTAAGCTTGTCCGAATCTGCTGATAAGCCACTCTTTTGTCAGTCTCTATCATACGCCGCACAACACTGATGTTATCTTCAGTCGTCGCCGTAGAAGGCCGTCCCTCACGCAGATCATCGGTGAGATTAGTGCGACCACGTTTAAACTAATTAAACCAGTTGTAAACAGTGGCACGAGATGGGGCTTCATCGTGAAAGGCCAATCGAAGTCTATCATAACTTTCTTGTTGACTTAAATGACATCGAAAGTCATAAAAAATCACCTCGCCTTTAATTTATGACAAATGAATAAGATACGAGTACACACCAGTACACACACAATAATATTGGCCAATAATTCCATTTTCAAAATTTGTTCTTATTTTTCAACCGACGACAAAAAGAGGAGGTTATCAATTCGACGCGTATATATATATTTTTTTTTTTATGTATGATCATCGAGTACTCGAAGACGGCTGAACCGATTTGGAAAATTCTTTTTTTGTTCGAATGGGTATACGTCGAAATTGGTACCATTATCACCAAAGTCAGGATCTGATAATGGGATCCTGGAGAAATCGAGGGAACTCTTCAAATATTATAGGCACACCTATGGCGTTTTGGGTATTTATTATAGTAACTTGTGCAGTTGCTCTCAAAAAGTACGATTTGGGGAAGTAGAACTGATGATGAAGACCACAGATGGCCGCCGAAACTACTCAATAATAAGTATTGAGTGGATTGCGATTCGATTACCTGAATATGGATGTTAAGCACTTTATGCTCGTCACAATGCATATGGTGATGTAGAGCTGATGGTGAAGTACCAGGAGAACTCCTCAACAATTAACGGCCCAGCATTGGGAAAAGCAATATTTTGTAAAAGGTTATAAGTAGTTGACATTTAGGATCTTGTAACTAGGTAAATTAAAAATCATCCAACTAAAAAGAGTGAAATAAAAACTTTTTACCAAAAAATTAAACCGACTCCCAAAAAACACTGCAAAGTGAAAAATAACTTTAATTTCGGAAGTCGGTGCCAAAAACGAAAAAACAAAACTAAAGACACCGACTACCGAAATTAAAGTTATTTTTCACTTTGCAGTGTTTTTTGGGAGTCGGTTTAATTTTTTGGTAAAAAGTTTTTATTTATTACATCGTTTACAAGTGGCCAGTTCTAAAAACTTTCAGTGTCGCCGTCGTATAGTCACAAACTATTAGGTATACCTTATATCTTTTACATTATGTGAATGCGAGAACACTGTAGACTCTTAGATTAGTTTTTGATTTTTAAATATACCTATTGTTATATGCTATTAGTCTGTACTTCTCATATCTATAAAAACTATATTATTGAAACATTGTGAATATCAATTAAGTTTTGTGATGAGTCACTGAGGAGATTCTTTCCGGTTTTTCTCCATGGTAAACGACTAATCTAAAAACTCATGTAGATCCATGTGAAATACTTTTGACTTTGATTTTGGTTGAATAAGTTATAGTTGAATAATCAAAGGTTATTGGGTTTATGAATTGACATATTTTGATCATATAACTCAACATGCTTTCAGGTAGAAGACATCAAGCCACAAGCAGCGAGCATCACTTCGAGGCATACGACGTCGGAAACGTGGACGTTGCTGAAAACATTCCCGAAACTATCAGCTTGCAGTGAGTATATATAACATTTAAGAAACCGGCCAAGTGCAAGTCGGACTCGCGAACGAAAGGTTCCGTACCATTATCTATAAAAACGGCAAAAAAATCATGTCTGTTGTATGGGAGCCCCCCCCCCCTTAAATATTTGTTTAGTTTAATTTAATTATTAAATATTCTGTGAATATTTCAAGCGTCTACCTGTTGCCGTTATCAATATCGAGCAAAAACGAGCAAAAAAAAGTCACTTTTGTTGTATGGGAGCCCCCTTAAATATTTATTTTATTCTGTTTTTTAGTATTTGTTGTTATAGCGCAACAGAAATACATCATCTGTGAAAATTTCAACTGTCTAACTATCACGGTTCATGAGATACAGCCTGGTGACAGATGGACAGACAGACGGATCGACAGCGGAGTCTTATTAATACGGTCCCGTTTTAACCTTTAGGTACGGTACTCTAAAATATTATCCTTATCTATTTCGATTATGTGTTCATAAACGTAATTTAATTCTTCAACGGAAATAATGCGATTGGAATATCATACAGAATATTAAAACAAACTGACGAGTTAAAACTGATGTATATTTTAATATTTGAGTTGTAGCGACATCTATATCGCAACATACAACCTAAACGATAGACAGGCCCGTTGGTATAGTGGTCAGTGGCCCTGACTGCTATGCGCAAGGTCGTGGGTTCGATTCCCACCTAGGACAAATGTTTGTGTGATGAGCACGGTCATTTGTTCTTTGTCTGGGTGTAATTTATCTATAATATGTATGTATTTAGAAATATATATGTATGTTTATCAGTCGTCTAGTATCCATACCACAAGCTCTGCTTAGTTTGGGACTAGATGGCGTTGTGTGAAAAGTTGTGGAATATTATTAAAAAAAAAAGACATCCTGAATCGCACAAGCAAAGTTTACCGCACAACTAGCCTGCATACAAGTCACCCGATCACAAACATTGGGCAGTTGCCCACCAGACAAAAACACCTGTCTGGTCGAAGGATCCTCCCTTTTCAATGGGATTGCGGGACTCTATTCCGCATATCCCCAAAGAGTAATAATCGATTTACACTCTTCAAAATAACAAGCTTTGGTAACAGCAACGATTATACCTACATAAGCTTCTTTTAAATACCAACTCCTTATTATCTCCTTTGTGTTTTTTCTAATTATTTCAGGGTCGGCATCCAGTGTTACCCGATGTAGCTGAGTACTAGTATTTACTTGGAACGACATATCTGACCTCCAAAACCCAGTAGCTGGGTAACACGATATGACAGACCGTGCCAAAGGCCCATCGTGCTTTCCTTTCCATCACTCATCCATAGCAATGAACATCGCTCCATACAGACAGCTGTATGTACTATTTAGCCACGAGCTCCTCTAGATTATGCATTCATAAATGTTATTTAATTCTTCGACAGAAGTAATGACGTAGTTATAGAATGCTTCCATCATTTCAAAACGAACTGCTGCAACTCCTGTAATGTCTTTTTGAGCAGTATTCGATCTTGAAATTTGAATTGAAAGAGGATTTGGTCTTAACTTTTTATTTTATTGATATAATTTTAGAAATTATATATTACTAACGATCCGCCCCGGTTTCGCACGGGTGCAATGTACTAATAATATGCATGTATTTACATGCTGAAAACTGCACTAAAATCCGTTACGTAATTTAAACAATATAAGCGTACAGACAGCGGTAGTGACTTAATTTTATACTATGCAAAGATATCTATATATTTTTCAACCGACGAAAAAAAAAACGGAGGAGGTTATCAAGTCGACGCGTATATATTTTTTTTGTTTATGTATTGTCACCGATTACTCGAAGACGGCTGAACCGATTTGGAAAATTCTTTTTTTATTTGAAAGGGTATACTTCGAAATTGGTCCCATTGTTACCAAGTCAGGATCTGATGATGGGATCCTGGACAAGTCGAGGGAACTCTTCAAATATTATAGGCACACCTATAGTGATTTGAGTATTTTTTATAGTAACTTGTGTAGTTGCATTCGAAAAGCGCCATTTATGAAGTGGACCTGATGGTGAAGACCACAGATGGCCACTGGAACTACTCAATATACAAGTAGGAATAATAAGCTTCGATTACTTGAATGTGGTTATTAAGCACAATATGCTCGTCACAATGCATATGGTGGAGTGGCTGATGGTGAAGTACCAGGAGAACTCCTCAACAATTAACGGCCTAACATTGGGAAAAGCAATAGATATTTTGTAAATGATTATACTTAAGTAGTTAAAGTGAAAAATAACTATAATATCGGGAATCGGTGCCAAAAACGAAAATACAAAACTAAAGACACCGACTACCGAAATTAAATTTATTTTTCACTTTGCAGTGTTTTTTGAGAGTCGGTTTAATTTTTTGGTAAAAAGTTTTATTAGATCATTTTGGAAGATGAACTTCTGTCAGTCTCCAATATGAGTGTTCGTAATGTTGTAGCACGACGTGTACTTGGTGCGGTCGTCGCGTGCGCGCCGACGCTCTGGAGGCGCACTACTGGCGCCGCTGCGTGCTGCTAGCGCGCTGCCCACACTGCCGCGTCGTGCTCGAAGCGAGGATGTTGCACGTACATCTGTTGGGTACGTCATACTCCCAGGGCTACGGGAATGATCTAACAAGATACTGCGGCCCCGGACCACGATCACAAGTCCACTTTAGCCTAATGGATAAAGTGGACTTGTGAACGCGAGGTCACGAGTTCGAACCCCACCCATTACACTATTGCTGTGAACCCACTCCAAACACAAGCATATTTAGCTTAGTTGGAGGGGTTAACAAGATTGCTAGTAATGTGAATTCTACCCACATTGTTAGCAATCTTTAAAAAAAAAAGATTTCGGGCTGGTTCCAGCCAACGTAGACGCGGGCTTACGGATGGCGTTATATTATATTCTATTGTTATTACAGAGGAGTGCACGATGAGTGAGGGAAGCTGGAAGGCGTGTCACAAGTGTGGAGCAGCTCTCAGGACTGATGACCCCGATTACCATGCCAACTGTATACGTGAGTATTTTTTTATATTTGATAGGCTTGCGTTTGACCATAATCTCACCTGATGTTAAGCGATGAGGTCGTCGAAGATGAAGCACGCTTGCCTAGAAGTAACCTATTCACTCTTGACTTAAAGACTCCCAGGTTATTACTATCAGGAAACACAGACTCCGGCAGGGAATTCCACTCATTAGCCATACGCACAATGAAAGTATTCCCAAAACGTTTCGTGCGTATGGCTGGAATGTCCACCATGTAACGACCATGACCACGACCATTTATTTGATGACGTAACTATACCTATTTATACTTAAAGACAGACTTTTTAGATGGTGATTAAACCGTCTTCCTTAAGGTATGGGTTGTGGACATCACTTCATATACTTACAATATTATGCGTGGTGTGTGGGTTTGAAGAAACATAAGTACAAATGAAGAAGCATAAGTATTAATATCTACATAGTTATAACAAATAGAAAATATCTACTAGTTTCATATTTCGTGCATGAACATAGGGGTCCCCGACACGGCGACGCTCAGCTTAAAAGTTATATAAAAGGCAGAGAGAGAAAATATTTTTTTACCAAACGGTTTAACTTAATTTTCAACCGACGACCAAAAGAGGAGGTTATCAATTCGACGCGTATATTTTTTTTTTTTATGTATGATCACCGATTACTCGAAGATGGCGGAACCGATTTGGAAAACTCTTTTTTTGTTTGAAAGGGTATACTTCGAAATTGGTCCCATTGTCACCAGGTCAGGATCTGATGATGGAATCCTGGAGAAATCGAGGGAACTCTTCAAATATTATAGGCACACCTATGGCGTTTTGGGTATTTCTTATAGTAACTTGTGCAGTTGCTCTCAAAAAATACCATTTGGGGAAGTGGAACTGATGATGAAGACCACAGATGGTCTCCGAACCTACTCAATAATAAGTATTTTGTGGATTGCGATTCGATTACTTGAATATGGATGTTACGCACTTTATTCGTCACAATGCATATGGTGATGTAGAGCTGATGGTGAAGTACCAGGAGAACTCCTCAACAATTAACGGCCCAGCATTGGGAAAAGCAATATTTTGTAAAAGGTTATAAGTAGTTGACATTTAGGCTCTTGTAACTAGGTAAATTAAAAATCGACCAACTAAAAAGAGTGAAATAAAAACTTTTTACCAAAAAATTAAACCGACTCCCAAAAACACTGCAAAGTGAAAAATAACTTTAATTTCGGAAGTCGGTGCCAAAAATGAAAATACAAAACTAAAGACACCGACTACCGAAATTAAAGTTATTTTTCACTTTGCAGTGTTTTTGGGAGTCGGTTTAATTTTTTGGTAAAAAGTTTTTATTATCTCCTTATTCCATGAAAGTTGCGTGATTTTCAATACAAAATGCTTTGTTTAAACTACAATTTCTAATATTCCAGCCCTTGGCATGGACGAGTGGAAGTGTCCGTACTGCTTCACCAACGTATTAGCACGCGACCTGCCCTGGCAGAGGCACTTGATGCAATGTCCTCGCAACCCTAGGATCACGCAGTCTACGTAGTTCTATGGACGTGGTTATTCAGGTCTTGGGTTCTTAGGTAGCAACCGCTATTATGCAAAGGTCATGTAATTCATCACCTGTTACTGAAGGTATAATTTCTGGAGTCGTTAGTATAATCGATATTTAATTTATTAATGGTTCTAGAATTGTGTTTTTGGCCTCTGTAGAACAGACTATAATTAAAACGGTCCGAATCCAATTTAACTTTGTCTATGACGAATCCAATTTTACAGTGGCTTTCTTCGTAGTGAATGCAGGGCCTTTGCATACGGCCATAGATCTTATTTAATGAATATTATGTTAAAGAAAAAGAAAGTGATTATATGGTCTTGATAACAAAAAAGACAAAGTATAATACAATTGATTTACATTTATCATTAGCGTATATTTTTCAAAATTGCAATGAACAGTATTCAAGAATATACGAAGTTTTTTGAAATCGTCAAGATTATTATACTCAAAATCATTGTCAATAACGCGCTCAACAATATTATTTTATTTTTTGATGACTTTAATATAATGTGAAACAATGATTGGCTCAACGCATTATGAATAAACATAAAATTGATTATTACATACAAAACAATCCATTCATCGTATAAGCACTTTCTTAAAATATTCACTTTCACGATGAATTTAATAATTAAAACGTTTGTTACAAATGACTAAATACGTACTCATTTAAACATGTATTCGAATAGCATCTATTTAAGATTCAAATGTTTGAATAACAGCAATTTTTTATATTGTAATTATAACTATTATTTTTCCTTAATCTTTCGACTGCCTAGCAGTCATCTTTTTCAATGATCTCAATACCTATGTAGATATAGCCATTATCATTCTTATTTACGTTTACTGTATTAAAAATATGTTATTTACAAATCAAAATTACCTACTTTAGAACTGTAAGAATGTTTTTTGAAAACAGTTACTTAGTCCACTATACTATAGTGTATATCCGTCAATTCACTTGAAATGTTATCCACTAATGTTAAGATTTGAGCACTGCTTCTTAGTCCACTATACCGTCCAAAGATATGGATTCCGTCTTAGACTGCTCATTTGTTTCGCGTTGTACTATTGATGATAATACAGCCTATCAGACTTCGGTATGTAAATTGCTGGTAGCATCAGCCTTTATATCTATTATAAGTTTATCGGATTGATTCTCTGAAACTTTAAAATTATCAACTATGATGATATTGAATACAAGGAGACAATCTATTGTATCTGTATTACACAAAGGTGTATACGTACAATATACATTTATTTTGCTGGAACCGACTCTCTCACTGTGTTACACAATTTTGATGTCGTGTTGTGTTTATATGTGCAATACTCACTAGGATATAATAATTATAATAGCGTTAATCGGGTTGACAATTTTCATGGAGTAACTTTTGTATTCAGTTTCAGTTACCGCTTGAACATTGTACAATTTATATACGATACATGTCTTACACAAAAATAATTGTTCAACTTTTATCTTTGATAACTTATATTCTGTTTACCAGCATGAATTTTTCTACCTACTAAAATGCTTTCACAAATTCACAGTTAAGCCGTAGCTAATATTTATTTAGTATCCATGTTTTCTTCAAATATTAATTATTGTAGAGTCTGAATAACTTTTTAGTTTTTAGAAGGGAGTATCATTTAGTTAAATGGATTTACGTAGTCCTTTTTATGTTTGTTTATTACATGTAGGATTAAGTTTAATTAAGTAGCATTATTGTAGGAGTAGGAGATACCTACATACGTAAGGAATTAGAATCTTTTGTAATAACATCATCTTCTTCTTCTTCAAATTCCTTTCATGCTTTCTCGCCATGTCTATTTCTACCTTCTTTATTAACTAAAGTTCCTTTTAGTTCACTTCTCACTATAAGCATTTATAAAGTATAGTATATTTTATTTTCTAATAGAAATTCAAACAAAAACATACTAAACTAAAGTACTTAAAATACAAACTAGATAAAGCATAAAAAATTCATCCTAAAATATAGTGAATTCATTAAAAAGCTATCAATCTGCACTGGGCCTGTGTGGTGGATTATAGTATCCCAACAATGGGAATGGTATAGGATGATTATGATGATGATGATTTAATGACAAAAAATCATAAACCAAGAAATCACTATAACTTAGAACATCTTACTAAAATAATAATTTTATTGAGCATCTCATGAGCGATGAGATGAATTGCGAAGTTCACCGACATAAATATCTATGTATAGTGATCTATTTTAACTGTTTCTGTCCAATTTTATAACTTCTCAAACATGTTCTTATTTATCAAGAGCATCTTAAATTAAGCTGCTAGAATAAATCCTTCATCTAACTTCTTTTTAACTTCTAACCTGCCTCTATCTACGTTCCTATTTCCTACGTTAGAATAATTAGCTTATAATTTAAATAATAATTAGCATTAGCTTCGACAAACCACATCACCCACTGTGATAAAGGATCGAGTTATTTTGAAAATGGAATAAAGTGTGGGTTCTCAGTTGTTGGTATAGATGTAATTATAATATAAGAAGCCTCTGGCTGTGTATTGTATTGATCAATATTTGTGGATTCTGTCGTCCTATAGGTACTCTTTAATATGTGTTTTACTTTTAATCTGTGCGTAATATCATAAACATTCAATATATTTTTTGAATGTCTAATTTTATAATTGTTCCTTATACTCATACATATTTATATATTAGGAGCATTGGTAGTCGAGTTGTTACAGGCACGACTTACGAGTTGTAGGTCCTGGTTTGAATCCAGGCAGGCACATTACATTGCGTAATTTTCATCATCACCACTTCTCTTAGAAGGTGAAGAAAATATCGTTTGGAAACCAACATGCTCCGGAAATTCGATGACATTTGGTATCCGCCATACTCCACTAGGCCGCGTCGATTAATTACGGTCTATTCCCTCATAGAGAAGAGGCCTGTGTCGTCACAGTGAGACATAGCATAGACAATTGCTATAGACTGATTATGATATACAATCATACAAGTGTTTAGACATGAATATTGATCAATGCGTTATACATTTAATGTTAAGTATCACCATGTTATTTGCTCTTCCATATTTGATTTATATATCTTTGTCAACTTTTTATGAACTCCGTGTTAATATAACTACTTAAAGTAAAACTTTGAACGAGTACAACTATATCGTCCATATACACAAATTCGCATATTAAAATCTATATAGATATACTTGTTACTTATGATGTCTCTCAAAATGGCTTACAGATAATCATATTTACATTCAAATTAAATAAAACGTATTCGGTTAAATTCTTCTTTCAGTTCCAATATTTCTTTTCTAACTAAACTTTTTTTGATCTCGTATTCTGAGCCTAGCCGATGAATTTATGCAAAGTAGATAAGTTTAGTTAACATTCCAATTTAGAGAATGTGCAAATGTAATAACT
Organism: Tholera decimalis; assembly: GCA_943138885.2. Lineage (NCBI taxonomy): Eukaryota > Metazoa > Arthropoda > Insecta > Lepidoptera > Noctuidae > Tholera > Tholera decimalis. The sequence goes on from OW964570.2 coordinate 10,394,598, forward strand.
ATAATAGTATGTTAACTTATTTTCTTCTATTTCCATCATGACACGAAATATAATAGAAACATTTTAGGATAATATAGTCAACATTCTACCAAACAGATTTTTTTCGAGATTGAATGCAGTTCCGCCCTCCCATCCGCAAATGTCATATATTCACATTCCAAATGTGCAAATGCTGTTCTACTACATGCATTCCAAACTCGTTGACAGCTCAGGCGAAATAACTAGTTATTATTCTAAAATGTATATTGTCATGAAATTCCGCAAAGTGGCCGTTGATAAATGAAGTAAAACGTTACTGGAGGGGGTCGATGGAGTGATATATTCTGTGTCATGGGTTGGCAGATGTCGTAAATTTCAGGTCGTCTAAGAATTATATATAACACGAAACACGACTCTTGAAGTATCTATTGACGAAAACATCTGTATGAACCACTCTATCTGTATGAAAGTAATGTTAAGGAACATAAGGAAACATAACTTATTGCGGATTCTAACTGCAGCTACTTGAATTTAATAATTTTCTAAGTGTAAAATTGCACAATATGTAACGTCACACTAGAGAGAGGGGAGTCTCTGTGACCAACTTTACAGGGAGAGGGGGGGGGGGTGGTAGAAAAAAAACAATTCCTGTGACGTAATTTATGTACGGCCCAGACACGTGTTTCGTTTTACATCCTATTCGATATCTTTTGCGACATTTTTCAAATTGGATTGTCATAAATATAAGTAGAATAAATACTTAAATAAATATCGATTATAATAATTATGTACCTTATTTACAGTACCTTGAAAAGAAAATACAGTATTGTGTTTGTTGTTCCTATCGTTAATGTGTACGATGTATATTTTAAAAAATCCTTTTGACTGATGGTACTCCAGCATCGCCCTTTATATTCTGCTCATTGTATTATTTAGACAGTGGAACGGTAAAATCGCAGAACCGTCACTTTGATCGAAAATTTGTTATTGTCGATACCTACAAAAAATCGAATACTCGTGAATATATCACGAGCATCAGCAATTTTTCTATCTATTTTGGTTTCGTGTAAATCAAAGCACTTTGTGTCACTTAAGCGGACCTTAATTGTCAAAATGGTTTAACCGACATGTATTGTGGAAAATAAAAATACTACAGAACTTTTTAATAAAAGGATATATAGATCATTCTAGAGCTATGCTCCACAAGAAAACGAGATGTGAGTTTTGGTTGGAAATAAAACTTTTCAGTCCGCGTCGTTTTTGTAAAGTAATCAAAATGGCGAGCGATTTTACCTTTCCACTATTGATTAAATATACATTCCATGATGTGTTTTGTAACTATATTTTATAAGAAAACCAATCCTTAAGTAGTTTCAAGTAGCCGAATTCAAATAAAATGTGGCAAAATATTATTCGACGCAATAGGTAGGATATCAAATCAGTTCTTATGGTAGATGATACTCAGTATAATATCTAGATGAAATTGTAGAAATAATTATGAAGGAAATTGTACCTTATTCTAAAGACAGAAAGTTTTTTTTTTCTTTTTATGTTTAGTTTGTTATTATTGAAAGTGCCATAATTTTAGCAAAATAATATAATGACACAGTTTGAGACAATTAGATTGCAGTATTTTGCATATCTTAATATAACATGTTATTTACACTATCATCCTAAAAAGTGAGTGTGTTTCTTATTAAATCGTGTCCTTCACGATTGCAATTTTCATTTGAACATTCTAGAATGTTACACCTAAATGTTTGTGCGTTGTTGTTCTAAGGTTTTGTGTTATTCTTCTTCTGATATCTGTTTAGCAAGATTATTTATTGTTTTGGTTTTTAAAATATTCTATAAGGTTTTTATTACTTAATAAGTTTTTTTTTTTCAATTTTTAACAAAAATTTTAGACTTTGAAACGTTGCAATGTTATATCTTCGTGCTTAATTAAATAAAAACATTTTAACAGGTGAAGTTCGCCCAGAATCTAGATATTGTAGATCTAATACATAAATTAATCTTGCGCACATAAATATAAAGAGAATGATCTTAGCCAATGCTTTGTAAAAAGTATTTAAAAATAAGTATTATTGTAACTGATTGGACTGATTCTAAATTCGATTCTAACTTATGCTTTCTAAATTCAAAATTTCGCAAGAGAAGAGTATTTGTATGGGATTGATCGTTCGAATGAGTTTTCTATCGACATGGACTTTTTGGTAACTTTTAAATGCCTAAAAAGGGCATGCTCTTGTCAAACCTTCTACAAAAAATCTTTATCCAATTATACATTAAGAAATATAGTTTCATTGAGATCTGTTATAAGTGGTCAAAGTTGACATTCTATAAAGGGAAACTTGTTTTCGCGAATTCATTTATTTGGCTTGAATATTTGACTTCTTCAGTAAGGACGTCAATTGGAATGAAATGCCAGGCAGGCACGTAGGTCTGCGTATTGCAAAGGCGTATTGTTAGCCAGGGTACCTACATTCATTTACTGATAAATTCAAAAATAGTCGAATTTAACCATTCATTATTAACAATGTCTATTTATATGTATCATCTATGAATGTCTACAACTTAAAAAATGTCATGTCATGTTACTGCCTATTTTCGCGGGATAGAGTTTGATGCATTTATGGCTCGTATCTCTGGTTCAGCAATCGACAGCATGGAAGAAAATGGCTCTTGTTCTAACAGAAGTCATCAATTTGAGCTAGTAGTGTTTATTTTAAACCTGATTTTAATACATTGTAGATGTATGAGCAAATTTACCTTCTGAACTCATATTTTTAAGAACACATGTGTGAAAAATTTGTAAAAATCAAGTAAAATGTTTTAAATTCTCATTTTGTTATCAGTTTATTATATAAATATTTTTTTTGGCATGTCAACAATGTTACACAAGAATGGGCCTTAAAGTGTAAGGTAATAAGGGTTGTTATCGCTGGCAAAGCGAATGAAACGAATGCGAAAGGAAATAAAGGGTTTCTAAACATTATACGTGTTTTATTTCATGCTTCTAAACCTTTTCATTTGTGGTAGAATAGTGGAATCATTACTCTGGTGTCCTACTTAACCTCTTCTCAACGATATCGAGGTCGACTTTCAGTGTAAACGGATGCAGCTGAGTAGTAGTGTTAATATGGAGCATCTGCCTACCTGACCTCCACAACTCAGAAGCTGGGTAACGCGATACCCCTTGAAAAGTCCGGCTTTGGATTTTCTTGCTTCCGACTACCCGTAACGACAGTCCCGTAGACGCAAGGACATGAAGCTACCCGAAACTGTCAAATTTTCCCAATTAGGCGTGTGTAACTCTTTACGGATCCGACTCACTGATTCGAATCATTGAAGTGATTCAAAAGAATGGTTCAGTAACAACGTTTCAAATGCATCATTTGAATCTGAAACATTACTTTGCTCTGGCTCATTTCGCGCGACGCGTCGCTCGTGTGGCGACTAAGCAGTGTGCGAGCGAGAGAGAGACCGAGACACTGAGTTACTTTAACTATTGACTCTTGTATCCTATGCACGAAGATCGACTTTATTTATAATCTCACTTATTACAATAAATATGTAGACATAAAACATTCAGTATTGATACCTCAAAACATTTCTATGTCTCAATAGTAAACGTCCGCAACGCAACGTAAGAATGTTACGTTTCTATACATGACGTCGCGTCGCGGGCGTTTACTGAGTCATTTGAGCCGATGATCTAAATGATCCAAATGAAACATATCAGTGTTCCGGATCATTTCAGTGATCGAGATGCAAATGTTCCAATCTCAAAAATGATACACTTTGCCCACCTCTATTCCCAATCAACCCAGAACCTAATTTCTTTAACAATAAAGTTGAAAATCTATTAAAGAAATTTGACAGATTGTTGTAGCTTGATGTGCTGGCGTCTGTACAAATGACAAACGGGACAATCGGTGTACGCGCTTTCCGAGGCACGGAGTAATCTCGACATGTTACGATGGCCACTTACCTACAGACAGACCTCGACAAGCGTTGCTTAATCTTGAAGATGGAACTGTGCGCCTGTTATAATTTAGCCACGACCTTTCGAGTTTTATTTTAATGCTGTCAGCTTATTTCTCGCTCAAGAAACGTACAATAGATATACTTTCTGTGTAAACAAGAGAGACGCATATATTAATAGTCGATCGCTGACTGTTCACACTGCATGCGAGTACTCGCTTCTAGGCGTGTGTAACTCTTTGCTGAACCGACTCAGTGATTCGAATCATTGAAGTGATTCAAGAGATTCGTTCAGTAACAACGTTTCAAACGCATCATTTGGATCTGAAACATTACTATGCTATGGCTTATCCGTAGTATTATAGTACTCTATGCTATGGCTCATTCCGCGTGACGCGTCGCTCGCGAGACGACTGAGCAGTGAGCGAGCGAGATAGGGAGACTGAGAAACACTGAGTTACTTTAAGTATTGACTCGCGTATCGTATGAATGAAGATTGACTTTATTTATAATCTCACTTATTGCAATAAATATGTAGACATAACATTCCGCATTGATGCCACAAAACATTTCTATGTATCAATACTAAATGTCCGTGACGCAACGTAAGATTGTTAAGTTTCTATACATTACGTTGCGTCGCGAGCGACAACTGAGTCATTTGAGCCGATGATCTAAATGAGTCATATCAGTGTTCCGGATAATTTCAGTGATCGAGATGCAATGTTCCAATCTCAAAAATGATTCACTTTGCCCACCTCTACTCGCTTCACTAGTTTTGTCGCTGAGCGACAAGAGTTATCAAAAATACCTAATACTCGCTCAGCGGTCACTTGTATGTTAGAACTCACGCTGAGAAATCAACCAGATGATAGCTTAGCGACTAAACTATCGGAACAACACACTCGCTGTTCGCTAACACGTTTTCAGATGCTAGCTCTACTCGCTACTCGTTCATCGTCGGCGGTGGGACAACTGCCTTAACCTGACAATTTGTGGTAGAGTGGAATGTTTCTGCGCTCTGGACTGTGGTACGCAGGGCCGGATTAACCATTAGGCGGAGTAGGCAACTGCCTAGGGGCCCCGCATCAACTAGGGGCCCAGGCCTAGTGCAAGCACCAAGAAAACATTTTTCTTTGAACGAGAATTTGATGTGCGTGTGAACTTAGGGACCTCAATGTTATATCACAAAATACAAATCGTTAGATTTAGTAGTAGAATTAAAACAATTTTAGAAGAAATCTGGGAATAAGTAAACAAATATATTAAAAACCACAGCCCTTAATATGCGTTTCCTCAGTTCACACACGATTTGGTCAGTCAAAGTAAGAAAAGGGGCCCCGAGAATGCCATTGCCTTAGGGCCTCTGACAGGGTTAATCCGGCTCTGGTGGTACGAATGGAAATATAACACGTCTCACGTACCTTATTTTTCCATACATAACTAACATAGCGCACTGGTGGAATTCTCTGGATCTGTTGTTAATATCTCTCTTCTTCCTTCCGTCCGCTATTATATATTTTTTTTATTATAAAGAGAACTAGTAATGTGGGTAGAAATCACTTTACTAGCAATCTCGTTAATCCCTCCAACTAAACTAAATATGCTTGTGTCTGGAGTGGGTTCGCGGCAATAGTGTAATGGGTGGGGTTCGAACCCGCGATCTCTCGATCACAAGTCCGACACCATAGCCATTAACATGAAGCTTCTAGTCATTATACTCACAGTGTGTGAATCGTATGCGGCGAACCATATGTTACTTGAAATTTTTCGTCGGCTTTTTTCTTAATGTAATAAAATTAAGAAAAAACCGATGCAAAAAAAAAAACAGTAAATTTACTTTTTTTCAACTAAAACAGCAATGTAAATAAAACTCGAAAGGGCTACCTGATCAGCTGTGTTGACCTCGCAAATGAACTCTAGCAAAACAGCTGATCGGTAGCCCTTTCGAGTTTAATTTACATTGCAGTTTTAAGTGAAAAAAAATTTTTAGCAAAAAATAGAACCGACTTCCATATCAAAACACTACAAAGGCAAAAATAACTTTAATTTCGGAAGGCGGTGTCAAAAACGAAAATATATACAAAACTAAAAACACCGCCTTCCGAAATTAAAGTTATTTTTGCCTTTGTAGTGTTTTGATATGGAAGTCGGTTCTATTTTTTGTTAAAAATGTTTTTTTCTCGCTTTTTAGTGGGTCGGTTTGTAATTTATCTAGTTACAAAAGCCATAATGTCAACAACTTATCACCTTTTACAAAATATTGCTTTTCCCGATGCATAGCCGTTAATTTTTGAGGAGTTCTCCTGGTACTTGACCATCAGCTCTACATCACCATATGTATTGTGACGAGCATAAAGTGTTTAACATCCGTACTCAAGTAATCGAATCGCAATCCACGAAATACTTATTATTGAGGAGTTTCAGTGGCCATCTGTGGTCTTCATCATCAGTTCAACTTCCCCAAATGGTACTTTTCGGAAGCAACTGCTCAAGGTACTATAAGAAATACCCAAAACGCTATAGGTGTGCCTATAATATTTGAAGAGTTCCCTCGATTTCTCCAGGATCCCATCATCAGATCCTGATTTCGTAACAATGGGACTAGAAAGTATATCCATTCAAACGCAAAAAGAATTTTTCAAATTGGTCCAGCCATCTCCGAGCAATGAAAAAAAAAAGTTCAAGACGAATTGAGAAGCTACTTTTTTTGAAGTCGGTTAAAAAGTGAATTTTATTATTTTATTAAAATCTCAATGGGTTAGATAGAAACAATGATTTTATACAGGTTTCAGTAAAAACAAAAATCAGAAAGTTTTAGAAAAGGCCGAGAAAAAAATTCAATGCAGGGGGTCCGAAATCATGTACTGAATCCATGGTAAGCGTTTGTGCGTCGATGTCCCTGCCGCCCTGAATAAGTGGCTTCGCTGCCAACATCCGCAATAGATGTGCCTGAACACAATACACGAAGTATATCTGTGTATTCCCAAATTGGTGAGATTCCCCTATGCTGCACAGGTGGATGCAGCTCCACACTGTGTTATAATGTTTATGCCTGTATTTACTAACGTCCGCTCATGTAACACAATATTGTACATAAAGTTTAAATAAATAAATATTAAGTAATTTTATTACTAATACAATGGACTCTGTCTGAAATAAACGTTCATTAATTGATTGATAACTCATCGCTGTAACTACATGTATGAACATCACAGTTCTTATTTTATAACAAAAACAAACTGATAGTAAAGATGCGTTTTATTAGAAAGTCATTATAAAATATAATACAATAATATATCACTTAAACATAACACAGCAATGTTTACTATGAGGCAGCCTGTTCCGTCATCTGTACATCTTCACCATTAGTTTCTGACTGTGCGCCTGCGCCGTTAGTTTCACTACTACCCGCTGTGGCGCTAGTGGACTCTGTAGGCTCTCCTACTTCTGTAATATCACCGGATTCTTCCTCTGCATCGGCGTCTGGTACGTCGGAAGCTTTCTTGAATTTGTTTACATCTGAAAATTAAATAATTTTAATTAGCTTTCAGTTTTGGAGGTCTAGTCTAGGACATTTCGAGCGGACCAAGTCTTAATTTTACTATTAGCTAGAGTGAAATGGGAATCATTTAATACTTAAGAGGGTGTCGAGCCTACGAGACGCGCGGAAAATAGGTATTTACTGCAGCGGGCTAGTCGTGTGCGTTGTCACACACACAATGACAAGTTCGCTCGAGGCCCGCTTGCCGTTGCACGACAAAGTTTGCTAACTTTGCATTTTTTAATTTTTTGTCGTTATGTTGAATAAACTTGAAAAACGAATATTAATTATTTAGATGGTTTTATTTATCACACTAATATTATAAAGGCGAAAGTTTGTGAATGAATGTGTCTGTTTGCATGTTTGTTACTTCTTCACGCTCAAACGGCTGGATGGATCTAAATGAAGCAAGTAGGTACGTAAATAAATCACAAAAATAAATTTAATAAATTATACCTATTATATAAAAAATAACGTTTGTTTTTACTGTAGTAATACATTATCCGTTCCCTCACTATTCATCCTATTGCAATAAAACTTTGATTTTATATATTAAACTCCTCAGATTTTTTTTAAAGAATACTAGCAATGTGGGTACATTTCACATTACTAGCAATCTTGTTAACCCCTCCAACTAAGCTAAATGTGCTTGTGTCTGGAGTGGGTTCACGTCGATAGTGTAATGGGTGGGGTTCGAACCCGTGACCTCTCGAGCACAAGTCCGACACCTTATCCATTAGGCTATTGACGCTTCGAAACTGGGTAAGTAGCAAGTTAGGGTAGATGGGTATGCAGTACTTATTTGAATAATAAAACCAGTATGAAATAAAAAAAATATAATTATGTAATGTCATAATAAAACCAGACTGAAATAAGTTTTGTTTATTAAAATTTCATTTAGTGCTCGTTTAAATTCTGATGTACTGTCATATTTTTAATAACATTCGGTACTTTATTATATATACGTGGGGCCATACCAAAAAAAAAATTTTTTCATTAATGCTGTCTAGCGAACTTACTTCGCAGAAAATATAAGCGTAATTTATTTCATAACAATATATGTATCAAGTGTAACTTAATTTAAAAGAAAAAATAAATAAAAGAAATCTATAAATATAATGTTATATTGCTTATTATAACATTTTACAAAAATTGGCCAAGTGCGAGTCAGACTCGCCCATGAAGGGTTCCGTAGTAACTATAATAATATAATATAATATGTATATTTACTTGACAAAAAACTAAAACTTACAAATTTCTTAAAACTAGCTTATTTACATTTTTTGCAACTACGCCAAATAACTTTGTTTTTCATAGTATTTGTATGAATTACAAAGTTACATTTGCGGTTTTAGAAAATATGCCGTATCTCAAAAACACATGTGTAGAACTTATTACAAATTCCAGTACACTGATACCAGAGACCGAATTTTTCAAATTAAGAAGAACGAAAAGAATTATCGTGTTATTGGCAAGTGACGTGGAAAGTTATTGACCCTCGTAGTGCTGTGACACGTTTGTTATGATTGGTATTCAAAAAATATGTAAAACCAATAATTTGGTATCAATTCTTTAAGTCAGTTATTTTGTGCTGAAACTGTGCATAGAGACTCCATACCAAATGTTGACTTCAGCCCTTTTGGTTAGATATGGGGTTTCCATTACACGTTGTATATATATATTTATATTTTTCACTCCATTATTATAGAAATTAGAGGGGGGCACACATTTTACCACTTTGGAAGCGTATATCTTTTAAACGATTAATTTTATGAAAAAGTGGTTTTAGAAACCTCAATCTCATTTTAAAGACCTGTATATAGATACCACACATGCATAGGTTTCATGAAAATATTTTTTTATTTAATTTAAATATATTTTAATTTTTTCTTAAAATCGGAAAGCGGTTCACAGAATACATCAATCTACCAAGTTTTATATGTATAGTCCTAATAGTTTCGGAATAAAATGGCTGTAACATACGGACGGACGGATGGACAGACAGACAGACTAGTAGTTGTAGTAGTTATACATATTATATTATTATAGTTACTACGGAACCCTTCATGGGCAAGTCTGACTCGCACTTGGCCAATTTTTGTTTGGCTAATTCCCGTATTAGACAGACCTTGTTATGGCACTTGGCGTATAATTTGTCGGACATAGAGGGAATGTCAAAGGAAGCTGAAACTTGTTCTAAACCAGAAAACCCGGCTCCTATCGACATAAAACTGCTTACAGAATTATCGTTCAGATTGAGGTCTGTAGGGCTATCTATCTAGTTCTTTACAATTTATTAATTCTATTTTTTTCGACACATTTGGCAACTAAAATAGAATTTCGATAGAAATCCTTTCTTAGTTGCAACTAGAGAATACAATCCCGAGCATGTTTTTCAATCCCGGGATTACGTGATTCTTGATGCTGAATCCTGGGACCCTGGGGCTATCCCCGGATTAGACTATGTGGTTTCTAATTGATCTCAAATGTAAAAAATTGGCCAAGTGCGAGTCAGACTCGCGCATGAAGGGTTCCGTGTGTAACTATAATCTATACTAATATTATAAATCTGAAGAGTTTGTTTGTTTGTTTGTTTGTTTGTTTGTTTGTTTGTTTGTTTGCTTGAACGCGCTAATCTCAGGAACTACGGTTCTGATTTGAAAAATTCTTTCATTGTTAGATAGTCCATTTATCGAGGAAGGCTATAGGCTATATATCATCACGCTAAGACCAATAGGAGCGGAGCACTAATGAAGAATGTTTCAAAATCGGGGGATTTTTTTCCACGCGGATGAAGTCGCGGGCGGAAGCTAGTAATATAATATAATATGTATATTTATTTGACGAAAAAACCTTACAAATTTCTTAAAACTAGCTTATTTACATTTTTTACAACTACGCTAGATAACTTTGTTTTTCATAGTGTTTGTATGAATTACAAAGTTATATTTGCGGTTTTAGAAAATATGCCGTATCTCAAAAACTGTTAACTCGATATCATTCAAACCAATTTTGGTTGAAAGTTTACATTCTACAGATACATATTTTTTTAGATTTTTCACTCCACTATTATAGAAGTTAAAGGGAGGGATACACATTTGACCACTTTGGAAGCTTATATCTTTTAAACGATTGACTTTATGAAAAAGTGGTTTCAGAAACCCCCATGTCATTTTTAAAGACCTGTCTATAAATACCACACACGCATAGGTTTCATGATAAAAAAAAAATCAGTTTTAGTTCCATATATGTATGGGGTAGTAGTATAGTAGGGTATTTTAAATGATTTTTAATTTTTTTCTCAATATCGGAAAGCGTTTCATAGAATACATCTACTTACCAAGTTTCACATGTATAGTCTTAATAGTTTTGGAATAAAATAGCTGTGACATATGGACGGACGGACAGACAGACAGACAGACAGACAGACAGACAGGCATGACGAAACTATAAGGGTTCCGTTTTTTGCCATTCGGCAACTGAACTCTAAAAAACGAGTAATTTCTTAAAATATATATTTTTAATTTTGGTACACTACACATATTACAGTATAGTAAGAAAAGAAAAAATGACAAAAATATACTATACTTTGTAAGAAATAAAAAGACAATAAAACTTATTTCGAATTTTGAAAATACAATCGTAGAAATATCAATGCATCCAAGGTTTGACTTCCAAGCCTGCTTCGTTTATTACCAACATAAGCAGCAGCTGAAAACGCTCGTTTAGGTTTTACACTGGTTGGAGGAATAGACAATAGATACTTATATGCTGTTTCTAAGTGATATCCACTAATTCCTCCATTTTCAAACAGGCTTATTTCACGTCTAATACTATATTTTGCCAACCCCGACTAATTTTGTATTTGTACTTCACGATCTGGGGATTTCATACTCTTATCAATTTCCAGCTATAACTTTTCCTTTAGTGTCAATTGGGGTTGGGATTGGGATTGTGGCCGTAACTCATCATCTGTTTGTGATCCTGATCTTCCTTCTTCTTCTTCCGTGTCATCTCGACTTTTAAGTTTTTTAACAATACACTTTATTTGCTTCCAAACTAAAGCCTGTGTAGAAACTGGAAATAAGTCATGCCATTCCAAATCCGATAATAACTGATTTTCATCATCTTTTCATGGATTTTGTAATTAATTCAACACACCAGTCAAATCATCACTTCGTCGTTGCTTCATGCGTTCCACTAAGGATGTTTTCATTTTTTGGCAAGTGTCAGCACTTGCCAAAAATGATTATGCTAGATAGCTGTTTTATAAGAAATTTCAAAGCGGAATCAGCTGTGCATAAATTAGCATCTCGCCGACAGATTGCTTCTACTGTCAATTTAATTGGGATCAGCACATCAACAATTTTTAACCGACTTCTGAAAAAGGAGGAGGTTCTCAATTCGGATGTTTGTTTTTTTTTTTTTTTTTTTATGTTTGTTCGGGCATAACTCCGTCGCTTGCTAACCGATTTGAAAAATTCTTTTTTTGTTGGAAAGGGTATACTTCCCAAATGGTCCCATGAAAATTTTATCGAAATCGAACAAGCCGTTTCTGAAAAATTAACAAAAGTCTAAAAAAGATATTTACATTGATGATCTTTTCGTTTACTCTGCATTGTGTTTTTTGTTCGCGCGTTTTTAGTTTTTTGTAGTTGACATTTTGGCTTTTATAACTAGATTAATTACAAATTGACCCACTAAAAAGCGCGAAAATAAAAACTTTTTTGCAAAAAAATAAAACCGACTTCCATATCAAAACACTACAAAGCCAAAAATAATTTTAATTTCGGAAGGCGGTGTGAAAAAAAGAAAATACAAAACCAATAACACCGACTACCGAAATTAAAATTATTTTTGGCTTTGTAGTGTTTTGATATGGAAGTCGGTTTTTATTTACCAATTCAAAATCAACTTCTTCCAAACGAATTGGATGATTGAGATCTATAAGAGCTTTTTGAATGAAGGTTTTTAAAAGATAAAATCGCTCCAGCATTGTTAAAAGACTATTCCACCTGGTTTTACAGTCCAAAAGAAGTGACAGCTCTTTTCCATGTTCAATTTTCATTTATTTTTGAAGTACTGTTTCATTTTTCAATGGTGATCTTTTGAAATACACTCTACAACTTTGCGGATTTTCTTTATCAGCTCATTAATGTTTTCATCTTGTGTTAACTCTGGTATGTGTTATAGCGCAAGGTCATTTTGTGACATTAAGATTAAGTCTGATTCTGGACTGTCTAAGTCTTCTAAATGTTCATCATCATGGATGTCGTCCATATGATCAACAGCCACAGGTGATTCATTTATAGTATCATCTGAGGTAGAGCTGTCTTGCAAATAATTATGTTTTTCATAAAGCCAGTATCCAGGGAAATATCAAATATACTTAGACGCTCTTTCAATATACGAAGACAATTTTCAGCCATACTTTCATACTTCCATAAATAGGTACAAGTCCTGAATTCCAAATTTTTTTTTATATGCATGTACGTTGACAGCCATGTATGGTTTAATGGATGTTGAAGTCCACTTGGCGAAAGAAAGACTAAATCTTTCACCTGCACTTTTCAAATGTTTCAATTCTGCAGTTACTTGCTTTCTGATTTTTTCACTGTAATTCATGACACGTTTTTGAATGGTGACGGCTGACTTTGGTAAATCCGTGTATTTTGCAAAGACAAATTTTCTCGAATCATCTGAAGTTATGAATATACTGAATGGAAATCCATCTAATGCAATCATTCTTGCCAAAACATCATCGAGGCTATCGTCGGCTCTTTTAGTAAAATAATCATTTAACTTTCGCTTGGCTGGCGGCGGTGCTGTGTTCAGATTATCAGAATCTAGACTTGTTGAAGCTGATATAAGCTTGATGTTATGTTTTGATGACAAATGTGTATGTAATCCCTTAGTCGATCCATCCAAAGTCTTGAGAATGGCTGAGCATCGGTTACATTTGGCACTATTCCTATCCTTCGCAACTAAAAAATTGCTCCACATTGACGTCGTATCACTGTGTTTTTTATGTTTAACAAAGTCTCCCGCCATTTGAAATACTTAATTTCAGATAATTGACTTTTAAATTTAAATGACGTAGGTCGTGGGTTTAAATTTAGAAAATATCTTGTAATGACCAAAATTTTCAATATAATTAAGCATATCTTAAAACTGGAAACATTTCTTACAACTATACAATAATATAGGTTATCCATCAGAATTCAGACAGGCTTTAATGTCCTCTCATACCTAATTAACCTGTCTTATAGATACATTGTAAGAATGATATTTTAAAAGAGTAACTGTGGAGTTTCTTGCCGGATCTTCTCCATAGAAAACGACCAATTTCGAACCGTGCCCTGCGCCAAACTGCTGACGTTTTATAAGTGCCCATGTAGGCCTATGTGAAATAAAACATTTTGAGTTTGAATTAATTTTTTTCTTAAAATTCAAACGCGAGCCAAAAATAAAAAAAAATCACAAGAAACAGTAGTAGGTATCTCTACTACTATTTTTTAAGAGATAACATAGAGCAATCATGACAGTAGCGTGCAACCAGCGCACCACGCACCATGAGACCATAAGTCTAGTTTAAGCATATACTAACGGGAACCCGTGTGAAATTAGTACTTCCCACAATATGATTATAAATTAAAGCCTGTCTGAATTCTGATGGATAACCTATATTATTATATAGTTGTAAGATAGGTTTCCAGTTCTAAGATATGCTTAATTATATTTAAAACTTTGGTCTATACTGTCGTATAGACCAATTAATACAGCACAATGGAATTACAAATAAAAAATATCCGATAAGTTGGTCATCATGTATGTCATTGATATACACTATAAAAAGGAAAGGGCCAAGAATTGAACCTTGCGGAGCACTCATCTTGGCTAGGGATCCTGCAGATGTCGCTCCATTAACAATAACTTTTTGTTGCCTGTTTGATAAATATGAAAGAACAAGGTCAGCAGAACATGAAACCACGAACTCCGTAATGGTGTAATTTACAGATCAGTGTTTTGTGGTCAACGCAATCAAAAGCTTTGGAGAGGTCACAAAATATGCCAATTGCATCCTGAGATTTCTCCCAAGATTCCAGAATGTGACGGATGAGCGCTACTCCTGCGTCTGTTGTTGACCTACCTTTCGTGAAACCAAACTTCCGACTATACAGAATTCCATTTGAGTTAAAATATGATAGCATCTGGTCCAGCATGATTTTTTCGTATATTTTGCTTAATGCTGGAAGCACATATATCGGTCTATAGTTAGAGGGATCACTCTTACAACCCGACTTAAAAATTAGTACTACTTTACTATGTTTCATTAAATCGGGAAAATTACCGCCGTCTATACATTAATTAAATGTGCCTGTTAGGATAGCAGCAATTGAGTCAATAATATTACCAAGAACCCTAACAGATGCACTCCATAAGTCATCAGTGTTTGTTATGTTAAGATATTGGAATGCTTTTTAATTACATCAATAGAAATGGGCTTAAATGAAAATGTTGGTATATCCTTATTGAAGTTTTCCTTTAAAAAAGATTCTGCTAATAATGGCGAAGAATGTAGAGATTTAGTAACCTCTACTGGAATATTGGTAAAGTAATTTTCCAACTTCTCAGCCACTTTTGACTTATCTGAGATGACCTGATCATCAATGTTCAAAGTCAAATCATTCTAACCCTTGTTGGTTTGTGTTTCCAGTTTCTTTGTTTATCACCTTCAACACAGTTTTTATTTTATTGTTAGAAATGCTAATTTTATTACTTTCTGATTTAGATTTAGCTTAGGGCGCATACTCTTTTAAATATCTTTGAGTAGTTTCTTACATAATTATGGAAGGCTTCATCGGAAGTCAATGATTTTTCATGGTATAAGTTGTATAAATTGTCTCAGCTTATTCTTATTCCAGCAGTGGCCCATTCATTAAATTTAGATTTATTACTCATTTGAAATTTTTAACTGGACATGCCTTACTAAATTCGTGGCATAGTGAAGAAAATAATATCCTGTAATTTTCATTGGGGTCATGGGAGTCAAAATTGGCCATTGAAAGATTACTTAACATGTTATCATTAAAAACATTAATTTCTTTTTAATTAGTGGCCTAAACTTAATAGTCTTATTTAATTGCCGCTTTTTAACCAACTCAAAGGATACTAGATGACCTGTATGGTCAGACCTAACTCCACTAATTTGAGGCGAGTATTTTATGGCACAATTAGTATAAATATTATCTATGCATTAAGCTGATGTTGCTGTTATTCTTGTTGCTTCCTTGTATGTGCATTTTAAGTTAAATGAACCAAACAATGCAGTAAGCTTGCAGTGTTCAGGTGAATTTACTAACAAATCAATATTTAGGTGACCACAAACGAAAACTAATTTATTATCTCTTATAAGCTTAGGTACTTAAAATTTCTCCCATTATCATTAAGAATGATGACAAGTTTGATGCTGGTGGTCTATAAACACTTAAGAAAGTTTGGCCTTCAACTTCTGTACATGCTACCTCACACAAGCAATCAACAGAGCAAGCGGTGATATATTTTTGTTCCTTATATCTAAGAGAATTACTACGTAATATTAAAGTACCACCTCCTACTGAGGATCTGTTGTATGCACTAGTAACAGAAAAATATTAATTTTAAACAACATTCTATCTGGTTTTAGCCAGGTTTCACAAAAACATAAGATATCTATATCATATTTATCTATTAACATTTCCTCATCTAATATTTTGCCGGAGAAACGATTTATATTCTGATGATATAGTAAAATTGTGTTATTATAACTCTCCTTTGTCACATCTAAGGGTTTAAACAATTAATTTCAGTATTATTAGATACCCTAGATAATACTGAATAGTCACTTAACCTAGGATCAGTTAAATTGTCAATAACCCAGTGTAAATTGTAAGCTAACAAAGTAGCCAATGAACTTTCGTCGTAAATTCTAAAATGAATGTCAGGATTGCAATCATCGGTATGCCCAAAAACCTATTACACGATGTTTGATGCAATATTTTGCAATCGACCACGTTTACTGAGCAAGCGATATAATGCGGTCGCACTAAGTTCGCCGCGAGCTTAGTGTATTTCGAACAGCAACCGGGTGCACTCATTTTCATCATTTAGCGATAATTTTAGAGCTTACGTTACTTTGTTAATTATACTTAGCAATAAACCCTTGAAGGTTATCAGTGTATTTAACTGAGTAGACACACGATATCCATATTGAATGTTGGAGAAAAAGTTGCATCCACCAAGGATGCAACTTTTTCTCCAACATTCAATATGGATATCGTATGAGTTTTAAATTGGATTTCAAAATGAAAGCCAGATTTGCAATCACCACCCCCAAAAACCCATTACACGATACCCATATCGAATGTGTGAGAAAAAGTTGCATCCGCCATCTTGGATTTTAAAATGAATGCCAGATTTGCAATCACCACCCCCAAAAACCCATCACACAGTACCCATATCAAATGTTTGAGAAAAAGTTGCATCCGCCATCTTGGATTTTAAAATGAATGCCATATTTGCAATCACCACCCCCAAAAACCCATTACACGATACCCATATCGAATGTTTGAGAAAAAGTCGCATCCGCCATCTTGGATTTTAAAATGAATGCCAGATTTGCAATCACCACCCCCAAAAACCCATTACACGATACCTATATCGAATGTTTGAGAAAAAGTTGCATCCGCCATCTTGGATTTTAAAATAAATGCCAGATTTGCAATCACCACCCCCAAAAACCCATTACACGATACCCATATCGAATGTTTGAGAAAAAGTTGCATCCGCCATCTTGGATTTTAAAATGAATGTCAGATTTGCAATCATCACCCCCAAAAACCCATTACACGGTACCCATATCGAATTTGTGAGAAAAAGTTGCATTCGCCATCTTGAATTTAAAAATAAATTCCAGATTTGCAATCACCACCCCCAAAAACCCATTACACGATACCCATATCGAATGTTTGAAAAAAGTCTTCATCATCACTTTCACTTCCTCAAATGGTGCTTTTCGGGAGCAACTGCACAAGGTACTATTAGAAATACCCAAAACGCTATAGGTGTGCCTATAATATTTAAGGAGTTCCCTCGCTTTCTCCAGGATCCCATCATCAGATCCTGATTTCATAACAATGGAACCAACTAGAAAGTATACCCTTTCAAACGAAAAAAAAAATCCAAATCGGTCCAGCCGTCTTCGAGTTTGAGGTTACATACATAAAAAAAAGTTTAAGACGAACTGAGAACCTTCTCCTTTTTTTTGAAGTCGGTTAAAAAGCAATAATAACATCACAAAATAGAAATACGTACTTTTTATGAGAATGGCTTTTTTTTTCGAAAATTTGCGCCAACTTTCTTCTAATAATATTTTTTTTTTCCATTTTCCCATAATAAAACAAATATTGAAAAAAAAAAATGATAAAGAAATATATATCGAACAATAAAAAGTAATTGTTGGGTATGCATAATAAATCGTACTCAAAAAAACAAAAAATATGACTTATGTTATTTAACGGATTGCTGCAATACATACGTACACAATAGATCGCGAATTATCGTTACCGGCGAAACGCTCCACGATGAGACGTGTCCCCTCTCTGAGCTCCCGTGGACGACTGAATTTTCGACCGGTGTACGTTGCGTATGGTTCAAAATAGCGCGCAAATTAGAAGAAAAAATTAAAATTAAAACAACCAAGCGACATTTTGGAAATTTTAAAGCTGTAAATGATAGTATGATAATTAGAGAATAATATGAATTGAAGTTTATGAAAAAATTCAACAGTTTACTATCAAAATTCAGCGACGCACGAGCATGTTTTGTAAGGATTTTTGTCCAACTTTATGTATTTTTGTTTAATAAACTATAAAATATTTTTAAATTTTGCCAACTATGTTTGCTAACACATTTATTCTAGTGTTCATTACATATTTTTGTATGGTAATTAAAGTACTATTATAGGTTATATTCCTTTAGTTGTGAAGACCGTTTTGAGTTATTTTACTCGGCGCAGGCTTAATAAGTGTGAATCTTCGAAGTGGAGTTACGATAAATAAATGATACGTATATGATGATGATAATGATGATAATAATGATCTTATTTTATTATCAGGTGTGGTAATTTAGTACCTATTTTTATGAAAGATATATGCGATCCGCGGAAAAAGTGCCAATTTCCATTATTTCCATTTTTCACCACGGGTCACCCAGAAACCGACCTCTGAGGCCAACAAATTATGCATGAATGTCTGGTGTTCTGTGAGAGGAAGTAATTCAACTGTATATGTTAATTAAGGTAGGTAATTGGTAGTATATCGTTTTAATAAACTAAAAATAAATAAATGAATATAGTAAGGATAATGTTAGTGATAGGCTAACGATGAATTTACTCACCGTACTTGCTGTAGTCGGCGCCCAGCAGTCGCAAGTAGTGCACCGTGTCCGGGGTGGCGGTGTACGCTCGGAGAGAGTGAACTCCGCGCCAGCCCACAAGAGTGAGCGAGAGGTTCGTCTCTTCGCTCTCTTCTTTATACTCTAGAACGCAGCTGCCGGTTGCTGTAGGCAAAAAATGCAAAGGTTAATAAGGACTAAAATTCTTTTAATTTTTGATAGATTCTCTCTAGATCTGATGGTAAGCGAGGATAAGGTCGAAGATGAACCACGCTTACCTAGAAGTAACCTTTTCACTCTTGATTTAAATACCCCTAAGTTATAGCTATCAGAAAACACAGGCTCCGGCAAGGAATTCCACTCTTTAGACAGCTAAAGTGGAGTTCTTTGCCGGAGCGTGCACAATGAAAGTATTCCCAAAATTTTTTTGCGTATAGGTGAGATGTCCACCATTTAACGATGGCGCAACGCCGTTCGTCTTATAGTCTGATGATGGATCGGGCTTGGTGGAATTAGATTGTGCAATTCCATCGCACACTCACCGAAATGTAACCGATAGGATTGCAACACCTATAAGAAGTGTATTATGGAAACGTTATGAAAATCAATTAAGTTTTTAAAAGAGTATCCATGGTGTTTCTTGCCTTCTGCATAGGAAACGAGCAATCCAAACCGTCCACTAGCTTCTGAGTACCCATGAAACGTTGCAGGGGTAGGTTACAGTGTTGTAAACGTATAGTCTGTTTTACCCGAAATTATTGTAGGTTACACAACGGTGTTGCTTATATTTGTTTTCAGTAAACCTGCGATGGATTAACGGTATAAGACGGAAGAATGCTATGTGATGTGGAACGTGTATTTTTTAATCATAATAAATCTACTTAAAATTCTTCTCAGTAGAAAGTAGCTATTTAATTAGATTTTTCAGGCAATATGTCTAAATAAATGGTTTATAAGCAACTAACTTTTTTATTTAACATCTCATTAACAAAGCTAGAGTTAGCTATGTTAAGCCGCGTACAGATTTGCGAAACGTAGCATGCAATGTAACATGAAAGGAGCATTTCATAAGTGTGGGCGCAGGGCGCGCACGAACCGTGCATGTTCGTACTCACATCTGTTTCCGGCTTGCGCGCGGCGAACATAGCTCAGTCTTTCGAGAACACGCAAAGTGAATGGATTGTGATGACCAGTTACTGGCTACATTGATTGTTGGTGCTTCATTGATTGTCATCAATCACGTGATAAAAAGACGCCGAAGACTTTGTTCTGTACAACTTAATTAACTGCATTACTTTTTCTTCACTCCATGATTCAGCTGTAGCCTCTGCAGTAGCTGTGTTTTCGTCCATGGTACGCGCGCGTTCCGCAGTACAGACACACACAACCCGTTCACACTGACGCTCCGTGCACACTGCACGCCCCTTTATGTTCGGCGAAAAAACCGACAAATGGCGGATCGCGGCGCGCACGAGTTAAAATGCTCTGTTCGTGCGCGTATTGAGCACGGTTCGTGCGCGCAAGCCGTCCACACTATGGGAATTCTGTTACATTGCATGATACATTGCGACAATGTGGACGGCAAATTCTTTCATTGCGTGTTACATTTCATAATACGTTTCATCAGTCTGTACGCGGCTTTAGAAATGCTGGGTTTCATTGTATATTTATTACGTATATATAGCTATAACGTCCACACTGCTGGGATACAGGCCACCTTTCTATGAGAGGGGAATAGTTCACATTCAGTGCACGTTGGTGAATGTAGCATGTTTTCGGATTTCCGGTCCGAGGACTTGCCGGTTTTCTTGCAATGTTTTCCTTCACAGTATTGAGAGAAGTTGTGGTGGTGAAGATTACACAAAGTAATGTGCCTGCTTGGGTTCAAAACGAACTTCATCTCGTATATACTATTACTACAAAATAAAAATAGACTACAAAGATATTCAGCCTCAGTGCCGTCCGCGTCAGCCTTTAAAGCAAGAGTGAACAGACATTTTCTCGAGATCAATTATTGCCTCGCTCGTCCCATCAATAGCCGCGTACTGACTGACCGAGCAGCCTCACGAGGCCTGCCGCGCGAAGCACATTCTCGGCCAGTTAGGACGTGCCTCGCCCGAGGCAAACGCACGCACCGCCTCGCCCGAGCATGTCGCAGACCGAGCCGAGCGTTGTCGGTTTTTTGTCGAGCTCAAAGGCGCCTCAGTAAGTTTGCCGCACTCACTCAAGACAGTTGTGTGTCGCCTCGCTTGTTCGTCGCAGGTTACCGTCATGGATAAAGAGCAATGTCTTAAGTTAATAAAACTATACGGTGAATATAAACGACTTTGGGATGCGCAATGTCCCGATTACACTAATAGAGGACTAAGAGAAGATGCATGGAGAAATATAAGTCACAAAATGAACATTCCAATAGCAGACTTAAAGAAAAAAATGGACTCTGCTAGGATCTTACAGGAGGGAAAAGCCCTCTTCCCAGCTTGTAATCTGTTTTCGTATAATAGTTTTGTCCAAAAACGTTTAGGTTTTCGTTTTCTTTTCTTTACAAGCCGCAGAATTATTAGAAAGGCAGTGGCAGCGATAGCTTGCCGAACGTGCGGCCTCATGGCGATCTTGAGCAAAACTGGCTCGGCATTGCCGCGCGCGGCTGCCTCGATCCAAAAATTGTACACATCGAGGCTGCCTCGCGAGGCGATCGTCCCGCGGCAATCGTTTGAGGCTACCGCGCGAGACCATTCGGCGAGTCAGTACGCGCCTAGTGATCTCATCTATCGCTTACCATCTGGCATGATAGAGACCACGAGTGGACGCATCAATACCTACAATAAATTGAAGGCGGTTAAGAAACAGTGACAGGCGCGTGCATAGGATTATGACAGGGCATGTGGCGGAGTAAAAACACACAAAAACTTCTTCTTTTATAGATTTTTAGCATAGCCACAGCCACGCATCGCCACCATACTACGATGCGTGGCTGTGGCTATGCTAAAAATCTATAAAAGAAGAAGTTTTTGTGACCGATTACTCACAAAAACTTTTTCTTTTATAGATTTTTAGCATAGCCACAGCAACGCATCGCCACCGTGCTACGATGCGTGGCTGTGGCTATGCTAAAAATCTATAAAAGAAGAAGTTTTTGTGTGTTTTTACTCCGCCGCATGCCCTGTCATAATCCTATGCACGCCCCTGAACAGTGATAGAATAAGAATTTAAAAAAGTCTATCTGTTTGTACAGGCTAATCTCCGGAACTACTGGACAGATCTAAATGAAACTTTTTTGTTATATAGCAATTAAGTCTGGGCAACATATAGGCTATTATCGTTTTCGTAAACTGGAACACCTGATGCAGAACTTAACACGCGAGCAAAGCTGCAGGCAGAAGTTAGTCCATAATAAAAAGTAAATAAAAAAATATCTTTACTCACCAAAATCTTTGACCGCTGCCTGCGTCTGTTCCGAAAACAACTTCACATCTGGTGGCTTACTGGGGTTGTCGTTCTGTAGCACTAGTATAAGATCCTCCTTAAGAATGCGCAGGCGCCGCTTTGCTCCTATGAATTGCGTTATGCTTTGTAAACCTTCTTGTGATAACCTGGAAGAAGGGTTCAATATGTTAGCGGATATATATATACTTATATACACTAAGTAATTTAACTTACAATTTATCATTGTTCTGACAACTACAATGGAGTGCTACTGGCTAAACGTCAGTCATTGACTGACACTTTGTAATGGCAGTTCATTTTCGTTCTCAAGAGGAATACAGAGGTCTGTTAGACTTTTACTGACTGAAACCAATCCGTGTTCCCTCGCACAGGTTCCCTTGCACCAGGCGCTGAGGGGGTACTTAAAATCTCTACAACGCGACTCCCGACTGGTGCCAACTGGCCAAGAGAGGGTAGTGAGGTGGTTAACTCCCCCGCGACCTATAATAAGGGCGTGCGTGAAACAATTGTGTTTCCTGGACCCATTTAAGGGGCGCTAGAGAGCCTTCCCCAAGTATCACCGCATCTTTCGCTCTTGTCTGACTTCAAGGTAATTCTTTTGTAAATAAAGAACATTGCCCCCCACACTAGAACTCTCTCCTGTATCGTGAGTGCATATTTACAAAAACCCAGACCCAAAACAACCATTTATAAGCTATGCAAAACTGGGAGCAAACCTGCAACACGCATCGCAGCAGCCTATCGCACAACCACTGCGCCAACACACTGTTGTCGTCAAATCATCATCATCGAATCATTCCTTAATCTTAATCGCTTGATTATACACTTATTTTAAAATTATCAAAACCAATACTTTGCAGCGACAGCAGCAAGGTGTCGTATTTAGCCACTCCGGACACTAGCATATTTAGCTTAGTTGGAGGGGTTACCAAGATTGCTAGTAAATAGTAATGTGAATTCTACTGACATTGCTACTAAACTTTATATCAATAGCTTACCTAAACGGACAAACCATATTCTTATTATCACAGCGCACAAAAGTCTTGACTCCTGTATTAATAATCTTGATGTTAGCTTCATTCTTCGCTACAACATCTTTGACTATGGACGACACGAGGTAAATGTTCTTCTTCTTGCCTACGTGGCAACGAGTTAGAAGACAGGTCGCGTCGAAGTCTGAGTTTAAGTCATAGAACTCTTTTATCGATGGGAAAACGTCTTCCTTTTCACCTGTAAAAAAATATTAGAATATACACAGTGATTTTTTAAACGTCTGACAACGACAGCCCACTTCATTTATCCCACGACTAGTAAAAGTTTATGAAATAAATAGGTATTTATGAGATTTGAATAATTTTTTAAAATGAATATTGTTCATTATTATGACGCATGACGTCTTTAGAAACATCCTGTTCACTCCTAGTCTTGTATCAGTGGAACAGCGCGGGCGCGACGCCTTTATCAAACTTCATTCACACTAACGCTAAACAAAGTATTTTTCTTTGTACCATTATAATCACGCCTAGAGGTACTTTATGTCATGTACATTGAGCGGGTCAGCTTTGTAATAAAAATAAACCATGGATTTTTTTTAAGTCTTACACAAGTCGTTTTGTAAAGTTGACATGACTATCGTCCCCATGGAAAACCTTTGTACATAAGCTGCCCTGTTACATATATAAAATATAAATGAAAGTCTGGCAACGTCTGTCTGTCTGTTTCGCATTAAACTCAAAAACTTCTGTATATATTTTCATGCGGTTTTCAACAATGTATAGGGTGATTCGTGAGGAAAATTTTAGTGTATGATATTATTTAGTAGCTCGCGAATGAAGATAAAATTGAGCTAGCTCTTTAATCGCAATGTATCTCTCAGTCGCTCACGGAATAGCTCACTAGCTCATTTAGCTCTTTGACTCAATACTCTATCTATGCGAGTAACGAACGATACCGAAGCGCCGACAGCCGCCGACAATGCCCGAACTTTCCCGACGAACAGGTGAACGATTTGACGCATTTTATGTAGCTCACTAGTAACTGACCGACACTTCGGCTCAATACGTCATTGTAAAATAAATCTTATAATCATTGAATTAAAAGTAAAACTGCTTTAGCACTTTTATATAAGTATGAAAATCCTTAAGAAATAGTTTGTGATTTTGTGTTTTTGTAAACAAAACGAACGCCGCTATTTTTTGAAATGTACTCAAATTGTTTCGGCGGAATATCGTGTCGCATGTTGCTAAGCGCAGTTTAGTTTTAGTTGCTTGTAGTTAGTTAGAATTAGTAAGTAATAGGTAGTGTTAAATAAGTGTTATAAGCTAAATAATATTAATTTTAAAGAAAAAAGACATAATTTTAATATTTATTTGTAATAAAACAACCTAATGAATCTAATTTTATCTTTAGCTAGCAACTAAGTTAAATGAACTAAATAACTTCAAAGATTTTATAGAGCCACTGAGCTAGTTGTCTCGTTTAACTCGCGTAAAATAGGTCGGCTCGATTTGATCAGTAGCTCGCAAGTGAGTCAATTGAGCTCAAGAGTTAAGAGTTATTCGGTGAGCTAAAGAGCTAAAAGAGTGATATAGCTCTTTTGATCAAAAGAGCTATATCTCTTTTCTTTTCAGTGAGCTACATTTTGCATGTCTATTACTTAGGTTTTGGGAGAATTTGCAGAATGATACCGTGCGAAACCGGGCAGGGTCGCTAGTATTTGTATGATTATGCATCAAGAATATGAATAATTATTTACCGCCATAGTGTTTCGTTATTTTAGACTTTAGGTACCAGCTGAGACATAAGGTACGTGTGATTCGCAACATAGACTTCCAAACTTTGGGCTGCTACTGAAAAAATTTAGTGGAAATACCCAAAACCCTTTGACCTTCTAACTTGGGAGACGACCACCACGACCTCAGGCTCGGTCACTAGATTAACGGAGCGGGTAAATTGTCAATAGGTCTATGGGGGATTAGATTTTTAGGGTGGGTCATAGGGCCAAGGAACATTCCTAGTAATATCTCCGCCAGTCATCATCATCATCATCTGCTTAACCTTTTCACAACTATATTGGTGTTGGCTTCCAGTCTAACTGAATACAGCTGAGTACTAGGCCTGCCTATCTGACTACAGCTGAGTATTAGGCCTGCCTATCTGACTACAGCTGAGTACTAGGCCTGCCTATCTGACTACAGCTGAGTACTAGGCCTGCCTATCTGACTACAGCTGAGTACTAGGCCTGCCTATCTGACTACAGTTGAGTACTAGGCCTGCCTATCTGACGTCCACAACCCAGTAGCTGGGTAACACGATTCGCTTCAGCAAGACCTGTGTCAATTTTCTGACTACCCATATTGACTGTCAGGCCGCTTTCAATTTACCGCTGCCGCACGCTTAACGTACCGCTGGTTATATCTCGCTGTCGGGCCGCTGCAGTACGGTAGCAGTCCGGCACCGAACGCCTAAATTGAAAGCGTATTTTACTGCCGTGCGTTTTTATCCCAGTGATGTGACATCAGTCAAGCCATGGACTCTGACGAAAAAACATTACTGTTAGTGCTCTTGTTGAAAATCATCAAAGAGAAACAAAAACGATATTTTTATGGTTTTTTTTTTCATAAAATATTTTAATAAATAAGATAATATCAAGAAGAATCAGTATGATCAATATAAATATAATTAGTACAGTTAGTTAATCAGTAATTAAATACAAACAACTTTCAAATAGAAATCCCTGACAAACCGCGGAAAGAAAAATCAAAACAAAAATGATTATTTTGAAATATCAACTGTAAAATATTATAAATCTCATGTTATGTCATGTATGAGTAACTACTATTTCAAATTCATTTATAAAATCTTCTACGTTTATATCATCCATTTTTAGCAAATACGTAAATGAAAATTTGATGCAATTAGGTAGCTCCGACGTGTATTCACCGCACTATTCAACACCGAAATGAACACGTGATGCTTGTGACGTTGCCGTCCTGTTGTCGAGCGTTCGCGGTACCGGCGCCGCACTGTTGCCGCGCCGCGCGTTTTGTGTGAAAAAAAAGGATCGCCCTCAGACTTGTACAAATGATAGCCGGGACCAACGGCCTAACGTGCTTTCCGAGGCACGAAGAACTCAACATGTTAAGATGGTGACCCATCCACAGATTGACCTCGGCAAGCGTTGCTTAACCTTTAAGATGGATCCGTCCGGCTGTTATTATTTAGCCACGAACTCCTCTCCTATCACCACCTGGTGACATGTAATAAATAAACCTACTGTACTGTACTAGAAATGACAATAGCCTATGGTGATGGTGATGGTGGTCGAACTATCAATAAATTTTATCAATAAAAAGAAAAAAAAAGCCTAATGGCTAAGGTTTCGATCTGTCGCGGGTTCGACCCTCGCCCATTATACAGTATGTTAACTAACAGAGGGCGTTCCCGTTAACCCGCAATAGTATAGCACACATACATGCTAAACAAAATATTACCATTCGAAAACAAAATGTTTTTATTCTTTTTTAATATTAAAATATTCACTAAAATGTTAAATTGATACGTAAAAAAAACACTCTGTACACGCGTACTTGAAGGACGGCAACGTCGCAATTTATTTATGAATGACGGGCCGCGTGTGCGACGATCTAATTGATGTGCTTATACTATTGCGGGTTAACGGGAACGCCCTCTGTTAGTTAACATACTGTATGTACTATTGCCGTGAACCCACTATAGACACAAGCATATTTACGTTAGTTGAAGGGGTCGACAAGATTGCTAGTAATGTGGATTCTACCCACATTGCTAGAAAAAATATATTAGCGGTCAGAAGGACGAAGAGAGTTATAAGAGCGGATCGAGAGAATTCCATCAGTTCGCTATGTTAGTTATGTTTGGAAAAATAAAGTACGTAAGACGTGTTATATTTCCATTCGTACCACACTCCAGAGCGCAGAAACATTCCACAAATTGTGATGTTAAGGAGCGTTAAAATAAAACTCGAAAGGTCATGGCTAAATTATAACAGCCGCACAGTTAGTACTTTTTAAAGAAACTATCATAAAATAATTACCAGAAAAGAACACGAACGGATCTTCTCTATACCCTCCCATCCTTCTCTTCTTCTTGGGCGGTTCTTTAACTTCTTCTTTCTTCTCTTCTGTGGCTTCTGTTGGCTTTATGTCTTTCTCCCAGGGTAGGGGGGCGAGCTTCTCAAAGACTGCCACGAAGAAACCGCCTGTGTCTTGGTGGTGGGGTAGAATTCTTATACTGGAACAATAGAGCGAAAAGGTAATGTTTTGAATGTTTTTGGGAAGTGATTTACTCACACGAAATATACATTACGTGTAAACGAAAGAGATGCATATATTAATAGTTGCTCTCTGACTGTTCATACTGCCGGCGACTACTCGCTTCACTAGTTTTGTCGCTAAGCAACAAGAGCTGTCAAAGATAATATTCGCTCAGCGATCACTTGGCGGTCAGAACTCACGCTAAGAGACCACCCAGATGATAGCTCAGCGACTAAACTATCGGAACAACACGCTCGCTGCTCGCCAACTCGTTTATAGATGCTAGCTCTACTCGCTACTCATCGTCGACGGTAGGACAACTGCCTAATAGTATAAAGTTTCTGAGGATGGATGTATATATCTGATAGATGTATGTATGTATGTTTGTTACACTTTCACGCAAAAGCTACGTGAAATTTGATCTAAATGAAATTTGGTATGAATATAGTTGACATCCTGGTATAACACAAAGGCAACTTTTCATCCCGGAAATCCCACGGGATCTGGATTTATGCGGGAAAACCCTCCCACGAGAACGAAGTCACGGGCAAAAGCCAGTATATTATATAGAGCAGTAGTAGCCCAGTGATTCCAGGACGTGGGTTTGAAGCCAGGCATGCACGTTACTTTGAGTATTTCTTATTAGGCTTGTTCATACTCGGTCACTGACAGGAACGCTCCGAACTAGTACAATTGTTCAAATGTACTAGTTCGGTCTTCTAGTACTATTAGTTCATTATGTGCTTTTCTAAGACACACAGCGTTGAGATGAAGAAAGCTGATGTAAATTCGCCCTAAATTGTTTATCTATGGTTAAAAACTTACCAAATTGTCCATGGTTTTATACCTGTCTCTCTCTTTCACCAGCGTGCGTCCTTTTCTTTGACAGAAGGACGCTTGACACGAAGCTGTCAATGTCATAGCGTTTGTAAATTTTGCCGCGAGAAGATCGCAAAATTTTCCAAATTGTTAAATTTTAATAATTTATTATATTAGATAAGCACACAGCGGTTATTTAAGTTGCGAGAGTGTTTATTCTAAGTGATTCGTGTTTTCGTGATGAATCCGGACGAAATTACGTAGGTGAGTGTCGGAGGTGAACAAAGTTCTAGTGTTGGTACTCCGGATGAAGATTAGCATTCGAGCAAAAGGAGACCTGATGATTCGTCGTCATCATCATCATCTTCATCCTCGGAGGATGAGGAGGGATAGCTTCACCTCCACCCAACCAAAGACAAAAATTTTCACGTAAGTACAAACAAGTCCAAACAAGTTTCGGACCCGCGTGTCGAGATACTATTCAACAAGAGGAATTCATATCTAGTTAATGAACTCACTTGCCTCTTCTACCGACTAATCCTAGTCAGAACAATTGCCTGAACAACAGAAAGACGATTTGACTCCATCCACATTTAATTTTTGAGAAATCCGACAACTTCAATGTTTAAGCTTTTTTTAGGTCTTAAAGTTAGTGAAGAGTGAGTGTCATTTTAATAAGACTAAAGACTTTTTAGCCGACCAGACAAACTACTGACTCTGGTTTGTCTAACAATAATTTTAGAACAGAGACAACTATTAAATTTAGGATTACAGGATTTGCTTGACTGGGCATCGGCAAATCCTAAATAAGTTAAAAATTAAGACATTGTATGAAAAAGATTTTTTCTAGTAGTTTTCGTCCAGGGTCCTCCCCGTCAGATAAAAATTCAGAAACTGCAATGCAGATTGTGTGTGGTAAAAGAGCAGAGTGCATAAATGTAAGGCGGGACCGTATTTCAAAGATATTGCAAATCCAAAGAAAACTACATTTCAAAATATCCCACCGAGTCGGGAATACCTATTTAGCCGAGAAGCTTTGCACTCTATCATAGCTTCTTTAGGTTCTCAGTTTTGGCTTAATACTCCATTTACATTACAAAACTCAGAGTAAAGATTACAAGAGAGAAAAGAAAAAATAATAAACACTCGTGACTATGAAACCAAAACTTTCAGTGGGTGTTGTGTTGTCTAAAGGACCATGCTCATTTATGGCAATAAAGGGGAGAAAACAATTATATTTTGAAGTTAATAACAGGTGGCTGTATTCCATTCATAAAGAAACCTCCCCTTTTCCGTATCTAGACAATCACATATTTAAAAAGTTTTTTTTTCCCAACCCGTACAACAAAGGACATGACAGACATGATCCTTCAATTAAAACAAAAGAAAACATTAGAGACACCACTAGTTCTCAATCCTGGTTTTTCCTATGTTGAATGTTTTTTAGTAAAAAAAAAAATCAGACGGAGGACAACATCCCATCTTCAACCTCAGAACTCTCAACTCGTACATGTCAGTGAAACATTTCCAGTTAATTTCACAAACAAATTTTTTGCAGACAAGGGATTGGTTAGTGAAAATAGACATTCACCAGGCCTATTTCTCACTTACCAATTGCAGAAACACACAGGAATTTCCTCCGTGATTAACAACAATAAAGTGCTGCAGTTAACAGCCTTATCATTTGGCCTATCATCGGTCCCAAAAATATTTGCCACAGTAATCAACTGGATTGCGGAAATCCTACGATTTGGCCTATTATCGGCCACAAAAGTGTTTGCCACAGTAACCAACTGGATTGCAGAAATCCTACGATTTGGCCTATCATTGGCCCCAAAAAGGTTTGCCACAATAACCAACTGGATTGCGGAAATCCTACGAACGCAAGGTTTCCCATTATTGTCTATTTGGACAATTTTTTCCTGGTCAACCAGGATCATACAGTACTGTTTTTCTCAGGTTGCGGAAACACTGAGAACATTGGGAACCTTGGGATGGCACATAAATTATCACAAGTCTGCTCTGGAACCCTCTCAGGAGGTAGAATATCTTGGCCTACTATGTAACACTCAGCAAAACTGGGTAAGACTTCCTTCCAAAAAAATAATAGTAGTCAAATTAATCATTTCCAAGATGTTTGAGCAATGGAAACTGTTATCTGTGAGAAGAAGTTCAGTTTTGTTAGGTCTGCTGAATTTTGCAATATTGTTACTCAGTGTCAGGAGGTTGACTACATTGTCGCAGAATGTAACTCCGAAGATAGTTCAATCAAAAAACAAAAAAATTATACTCTGCCCGTTCAGCAAGACCTAAAATGATGGCTAAAAGCCATCACAGTTCAGTACCAATAATCAAGAAAAGTGTGACTCACTTCTTGATTACGGATGCAGCAGACTCAGGGTGGGGAGCCTAATTAAATAACATTTATTTATCGGGAAGATGTACTAAATTCCATAAAAAAAAAAACCAAGTCATTAAAATATATATATATAAAATAAAAATAATAATGTATGCTGTATTTGCAGCCATAAACAGTCAGCGGATGACTCTAGAGGCTGCACAGGCACACATACACATTCAGTCCGATAACAGGACTCTTGTTGTACACCTCAGAAACGAGGGGGGCACATTCCCTTGCACTGACTACACATTCCCTGGCTGACAACCAGGCTCCTAAAACTTGCAGAGCAGTTACATTTAACTCTTTGAGCCACTTATCTCCCGGAGAGTCCAAACGGAATTGCGGATCGCCTATCAAGAGGCCGCAAAATACCAGAGTGGCATCTTCTACCCCAGGCCACGGAGGCTATGTTCAGAATGTGGGGCGTCCCAGACGTAGACCTGTTTCGCGTCAAGAGAAGCGGCTGTCGTACCAAAGTACGTAACATTAGATTCCAGAGACTGTTACGCAGTTTTCTGCGACGCTTTCAGCCGACAATGGGACTATTAGTTGGGCTGGGCATTCCCCCACCCAGCTTAATACCAAGAGTATTAACTCATTTAAACAGTGCTAGAGGAACATACATCTTAATAATGCTACAATGGACCAAATGCTTTTGGCTACCCGACTTGCGAGCGAGAGTCATAGCAGAGCCGCCTCCAAGAAAGAACCTGCGGAAGGTCTTAATAGATCGGAGCACAGGCAACTGCCCAGCACAAGGGAACAAGTTGACCTGCCTTGCCTAGAAAATTGGGGGTGGGCTGACCAAGTCTCTAACTGAACTGTAGAGAAACAAAACTTATTAAGAAGTAGTTGGCGGACATCTACTTTAACAACATATGTATAAAGCTCTAATTAAAAGATGGTTATCTTGGTCTAACATTAATAAGATTAATCCTAAAGCACCTGAGTGTGTACAAGTTGCTAGATTTTTGGCAAAACTATTTTTAGTAGACAAGCTAGCTTATAGAAGTATTCTCCTTCATAAATCAGCTGTCTCAACTTAATGTACATCATCAGAACTTTTCAAAACATTTTTTCATTCATCAAGTTTTAAAAACCATACCTATATGGGACACTGCAATATTCTTTAACTGGCTAAAGATATCAGTAAACTCAGGGTCCCTGTTCGAAATAGCTAGGCAAATGGCATTAATATTGCTAGCCCTAGGTCGTAGAATCCATGATCTCACATTATTAGAAAACAGCCTTGATAATCTTATTTCTACCGGAGATGAGATTAGTCTTTGGCCAAAGTTTGCTTCAAAAACAGATTCAAAGACACACAGACAGTCAGGTTGTTGCGGAAACAGCCAGACCATTGTGTCTGCCCAATTAGACATATCCATAATTTGATAGAAAAATGTAAAGATAAAAGAAGCACAGACAGGACTGTCACAAGTTTATTTATCTCTCTATCAGGGATATTAAAACCTGCTTCAAGAACAATGATTGCAGGGTAGATATAAGCTAATATTGATGCCCCACCAGGCAGTATCAGGTCAGATGTTGCCTCCAGAAGTTGGTTTGGATAATAGACCTTTTTCAAGAAATACTTGACGGAGGAAACTGGTAGAGTATTAAAACTTTTCAGAAATGTTATTATCATCCAGTAAACAAAATAGACAATAATTACTCAAATGTTGATTTATTGTAGTTATATTTTTGTAATATTGATTAGATAAAGAGTGTATAACTTTTTGAAAAAATTACTTAACCTCTCAAGGACCACCATTATTTACTCAGCTAATAATGGTTTACTGGCACGTTTTTGAGCCGCTGGGGCTCTAGAGGTTAAGATTCAAATAAACTATTTTTCCTTGATAAGGGTTTATATTAAGAATTTTATTATTATTATTTTCTTATGTCACTAATGATTATGGATGGGCGGTAATGCAACGTATGCGACTTAGAAGTTTTCGGTTACACAATTGACGGGAACCGGCGCTGGTTGGAACAAAAGACAAGAGTCCAGCGTCGTATAGGAAAGGCAGCACTAACCTTGATAATCCAGGATATTCAGGACTGCCAGCACTCTGATCACAGTTCACCACCACAGTATAACCGTTCTTCTGCTACGAATTGGTCGCACAAAACGACGCGACCGTTCGAATGCGATTCGATGCGTTTGTGCTCTAACGCGACTCGACAGCCATTGAAGGTCCGATCGTCCATCGGAAGATCCAGACGCGATCGATTTTTCTAGAGCGGTATAGTCTCTCTCCCTCACTCTCGAATAGACGAAGGTCTAGTGCAAGGGAGAAAGGATAATATGCGGAAGGGGAATGTCTAACCAATTAGCGATTATGCGTGTTGCCAATAATTAAAAATATAAACGAAAAGAATCGTATATCAGCGCAACCATTCCCCCGGGCTTGAAGGGATGCCTTCAAGAGTGAGGCAAACCACAAGAAAACGAATCTATTCGATAATTACTATCCTATAACTACGAAACTAAATACCTAATAACTAATATTAACCTAACCTTAAAGACGAATTAAATAAACTACTGGTTAGGCAATGGGCAAAGACGCACCACGGGACGCAAGTAGGATCCGGTGGTTGTCTTAACCCGAACGATACGAGTGACTCCGGTTGAGTCAGGGAAAATTTCCTCCACGACACCCAAAGGCCAGTGTAGTGGGGGCGAGTTGTCGGATATAAGAATCACGACCGTGCCGACAGAGACCGGATCGACCGGCGTGTTCCATTTGCGGCGAGATTGCAAAGTATGGAGATATCCAGTTCTCCAGCGCTTCCAAAACGACTGTACTAACTTATCTAGTAGCTCGTGTCTAGCAGTAAGAGTTCTCTCGTCTATTTCCTCGGCAGGCAAGTATTTCAGAGGCGTGAGATTCAAAAAGTGCGCTGGAGTCAATGCGAGCGGCTCTGAAGGATCACTAGAGAGTGTCCTACAAAGAGGTCTAGTGTTCATTACCGATTCTATTTGAATAAGAACGGTACTTAATTCTTCAAACGACAGAATAGTATCGCCTATGACCCGATATAGGTGTGACTTTAAACTTTTAATATTAGCTTCCCAATTGCCGCCAAAGTGACTAGCCGTCGGGACATTGAGTGACCAATCTATTCGATTTATAGCTAATGTATGACCATATTCCGAATTATGGTACTTCGAACAAAGAAATGCGTGAAGTTCCGAGAGTTTCCGTTTAGCGCCTATGTAATTAGTCCCGTTATCGGAATAAATTCTACTAACCGGGCCACGCCTTGACAGGAACCGTTTAAAGGCGCCCATAAAACTAGCTGTGCTAAGATCCCCAGCGAGCTCTATGTGCACCGCGCGTGTAGTCATGCAGACGAACAGACACACGTAGGCCTTGGTGGAGCGAACACCTCGACCGCGAGACATCGTAACCTTAAACGGACCGGCGTAGTCCGTGCCCGTGTGGACGAATGGCTTAGCGGTTTGAACGATACGACAAGAGCGATGATCGGCCATCTCAGGAAAGCTCTGCTTAGGGCGCAGCCGAAAGCAGGGAAGGCACTTATGGATCCTATTCCTAATTAAATTGCGTGCAGAAAGGATCCAATACTTCTGACGCAAGAGCGACATTAGCAGGTCGGGACCTGCGTGACAGTTCAATTTATGATGATAATCGACTAACAAATTCAAAACGAGGTCCTTGCTTGGAAGCAGAATGGGATGTTTCCCATCATAACTTAAATCCGAGTTTCTTAAACGGCCTCCGACTCTAATGAGTCCGTCTTCGAGAAACGGTTTTAAGTGTCGAAAAGCAGGACTACAATGTTTGCCTTTCCTGAGTTTAACCAACTCAGTGGAGAAATAAAAGCGTTGAAGCTCGCGAAGTATGAGCAATTCAGCGAAGTTGTAATCCGCTGCCGCCATGCGGTAACCAATAGGCAACAGTTTAGCGAAACGACAAATGTAAATTACTACTCGAAGTAATTTACTCCAAGACGAGATACGATCGACCAAAGAAAGAATAGTAGATCTTTCGGTTGGTGTAGCGGAGAGCAACGAATGTTTCTTCTCTTCGGGCACTTCGCATACCGAAGAGGGATTGAAGGGGACGACAGGCCACTTCGAAACGTCTAAGCTGGCCCACGGAGGACCACTGAACCAAAGCGGATGATCAATGATTTGGGAAGGTGTGAGCCCACGTGACAGACAATCTGCGGGATTGTCCGTACCGGACACGTGATACAGGTTTTGTGGCGATAAGTCGTCCTGTATTTTCGAGACTCTGTTGGCCACGAAGGTGTTCCACCGATGGGGCGACGAATGTACCCAACAGAGAGCGACTGTTGAATCCGAAAATGCGAATATGTTGCGAAATATAATGCGGTTTTGACAAGCGACTACGACATTTTTTATGAGTTGAGCTAGCACAAGAATAGCGCACAGCTCCAGACGAGCAAGAGAAACGACCTTTTTAGGGGAGACCTTCGACTTAGCGGTCAACAACCTAACGATATTGCCATCACTATTTTGAACGTGGAAGTAAATAACCCCCCCGTATGCTTTCTCACTGGCGTCCGCGAAAGCCAATATAGTAACCACACTATCGCCGACGATACCAACGTGACGTGGGATCCTTATATTACAGAGCAAGGGAAGCTCTTCTTTGAAGCGAATCCACAGCCTGACTATATCTTCAGGTGGAGTATCATCCCAGTCACAATCAGACAGCCAAAGCTGCTTGATTAGAAGTTTAGCGTACAGGACAACAGGTGCGACAAATCCCATGACGTCCCATATTTTAGCGACACACGACAATATTGTACGCTTAGTACAAATCTGAGCGGGAGTATTAATTTTCATGCCGAAGTTGTCCGACGTAGGTGACCAACACAAGCCCAGTACTTTATGT
Organism: Tholera decimalis; assembly: GCA_943138885.2. Taxonomy (NCBI): domain Eukaryota; kingdom Metazoa; phylum Arthropoda; class Insecta; order Lepidoptera; family Noctuidae; genus Tholera; species Tholera decimalis. The sequence continues at coordinate 10,430,397 of OW964570.2, forward strand.
TGGTCGGACTCATCGAATTCCTTGACAACTGGCAGGCGGTGCGAGGGTGGGATCGAATCTAATACGACTTGGGAATTACTGGTCCACTTAACTAGCTCAAATTGACCAGCCTTCATGAGACCTATCATTTCCGAAGCGGTGGAAATGCCCTCGTCTTCCGTGCGAACGGAATGGACGTAGTCGTCCATATACAACCCCGCAGCGACAATATCTTTGGCCTGAGGGTAGGAGTCACCCTCATCCTCAGCCAACTGCTTAATAGTTCGAAGTGCATGAAAGGGGCTAGACTTAAGCCCAAAAACGACACGATTAAATTCATAAACCTGTAAAGGTTCTTGCGGGGAAATGCGATACAAAATGCGTTGGAAACGCCGATCAGATTCTCGGACTCCAATGCTGAGAAACATCTGACGAATGTCTGCGGAAAGCGCTATCGAAAACAAACGAAAACCAATAATAATATTGAACAAGTTCCCTTGTAGGTTCTGTCCACCATACAAGAGATCATTAAGCGAGATGCGGGTAGTAGTTTTACAACTACCATCGAGAACGACACGAAGTTTGGTTGTGACCTTATCATCTCGGATCACACCATGATGCGGAATAAAATACGAACTTCCCGCCGAATCAGGATTCGTAGATGAAATGTAGCCCTTTTCTAAATATTCCCGGATGACACTGTCATACGCGACCCTTAATTGTGGAGAAGCTTGCATCTTCCTTTCCAAGCAGTAAAACCGCCGTTCACTTGCTTGGCGCGAATTGCCAAGGGGTTCGACATCAGCCTTGAAAGGCAAAGCTACTACGTAACGTCCCTCACTATCCCGAGTGGTAGTGCGGGTGTAAAATTCCTCACACAATTGGTCGTCCGGGCTGAATACCGGGGGAACACTCACTTCCTCTAATTCCCAGAATTTCCGGACAGCAGAGTCTAATGTGTCCGCGATACAGCAATGCGATACGGTCGAATTACCGTCAGTACATGCTGGTGCGTCACCTACGATCACATAGCCAAGGACCGTTTCTAAGGCGAGCGGCGATAAATTCGAAGTCGATCCTTGAACTCTGTTCGACAAAAGCAGGTGCGGAAAAATCGAAGCGCCGATCAATACGTGAATCGGGCCTGATGAATAATATGTATCGTCTGCCAACGGTAAGTCTTCGAAGTTAGACAGTCGCGAAGTGTCGACTGTCGCGGTTGGCAGACGTTCGGTAATCCTATCTATTACCAACGACTCAATATCATAAGTTATATTATGATCGAAACGAGAATGAATTTTAAATTGTACGGAACCTTGAATGGGTTTACTCGAACCTCCTATACCCCTAACAGTGGAACAAGTAGGTCTATTATTTATGTTTAATCCTAAACGTTGACAGCAATCGCGAGTAATAAAGCTACTCTGAGACGCGCTGTCCAACAATGCACGAACGCAATGTTCGTGACCACGAGAATCTAGAATAACGATACGTGCGGTACCCAACAACACAGTTCTAGAGCCTTTATAAGGGCCGACTGCACTTGAGCATAATGCTACATCCGAGTTCGCGGGAATCGAACCCGCGCTCGGCTCTTCGACTGAGCGTGACGGCGACATATTTGACGCAGGCCTATTTCCAAAACATAGCAATGTATGATGTTTGTACCTACATTTTTTACATGTAGACGTCGACTCACACGCAGACACGCGATGACCACTACTTAAGCAATTTATACACAAGTTGTTTGACTTAACGAATTTAAAACGTTGATCGGGGTTATAACTCTTAAAAACCGTACACTTATAAATGTAGTCATGGTTTTCCTTACACAAACTACAAGCGACTGGTTGAGAACTGGACACATATGCGTTAGTTGATTTACGATCTAAAGGCCTTTTATTAGTATTGACTCGAGCAACAGGTATCGAAGTTCGTTCTAAAACCTTTATATGATCACTAACGAAATTAACTAAATCGGAAAACAATGGGATTTCGGATCCATTCGACTTTAATTGATAATTGGATTCGAACGTACGAACGGTGTCTGGGTCCAGTTTTTTAAGCGCGACATGCAATAATATAAAATCAGCCAGGTCACTGACTTTTGTATGTTTTAAAGCAACTACCGACGAAGCGAACTTATCAATAAATAATTCTAAACTACTAGGGGTACCTGATGTAATAGATTTAAATTCAAATATTTGAGTTAAGTATGAAGTTGCCGATTGTCGACTATCTTCATATTTTTTACAAAGCAAATCGAAAATGAGTGGGTAATTATCCGCAGACGGGGTAATACCAGCGAAAATTGTACGAGCTTTATGTGTTAATTTACCTAATAAATAATATAATTTCTCACAGTCTGTTAGAGAAACATTATTATGCACGACATTACGATAACTAGCGACGAATAATGGCCAATTCTTAATATCTCCGTTGAATTCGGGTATTTCAATTGGCGGCAATCGAGGTGACCTTTGGACCTCACTATGAGAGTGAGCCGTCAGGTTCTTCTCAGCCCGTAAAATGCGCCCTAAAAGGTCTTCGAACGCAGAAAGCGATTGATAATCTACAACATATTCAGGGTTTAATTTTAGCTCATGAATAACAATTTCATCCAAAGCACTTTCAAAATCCACACGTAGTGATTGTACTAACGAGATGTCGCACAAAAATGATTCCTTAACGCTTTCATCCGAATGAATGTGTTTTATTTTATCTGCAATACTCTGCATGCGAGCAAAGATACGATCTCTCTTTGCTATCAATCTTTTAAGAGTAATATCGGTCGGTGCCATATTTATGAGCTATGAATATCAAACTAATTATTATAAGAAATATTTAGTAACTACCCACCGTTTTGCGAAATAACGGCCGGGTGCGCGACGCGGTCTCGAGTAACCTTGACTCGACCGATTGGTATTTACTTTACAAGTAACGATAATTAACTACTAAGCGGGGTTGCGAAATTCCTTACTAATCGATTATTAGCTAGGAAGACACGAAAACGACGTAATGAATTACGATGTACTTACTTGCCACGCGTTGGCAAATAAGTATCTATGCGGGGTTGACTACGAAATACGAATACGAAACTACGATATACCTAGCGAATTCTAGGGAATGGCTGTGCTGATTATTATCCGACTCGGGAAGGACCATTAAATGGATGGGCGGTAATGCAACGTATGCGACTTAGAAGTTTTCGGTTACACAATTGACGGGAACCGGCGCTGGTTGGAACAAAAGACAAGAGTCCAGCGTCGTATAGGAAAGGCAGCACTAACCTTGATAATCCAGGATATTCAGGACTGCCAGCACTCTGATCACAGTTCACCACCACAGTATAACCGTTCTTCTGCTACGAATTGGTCGCACAAAACGACGCGACCGTTCGAATGCGATTCGATGCGTTTGTGCTCTAACGCGACTCGACAGCCATTGAAGGTCCGATCGTCCATCGGAAGATCCAGACGCGATCGATTTTTCTAGAGCGGTATAGTCTCTCTCCCTCACTCTCGAATAGACGAAGGTCTAGTGCAAGGGAGAAAGGATAATATGCGGAAGGGGAATGTCTAACCAATTAGCGATTATGCGTGTTGCCAATAATTAAAAATATAAACGAAAAGAATCGTATATCAGCGCAACCAGATTATATTGTTGATTCTGGAAGTTACTAACAAAGTAAGGAGTGTTATAATCGTTGTTACCTACAGTGTGTTATAATAAAACTGATTTATATTCTAGAACATTATTATAATTAATTCATCATAGCGTTTGTGTTTTATCACCAGCAGATACCAAACAGGTCTTCATCTCAACGCTGTGTGTCTTAGAAAAGCACATAATATGACTGTTTTGCATTCCAACAAAACAGGTATTATGTGTTGAATAAGACACACAGCGTTGCAGCAAGTCTCTTGCTGGTGCGCTGAAGACTCTATGACATTGACAGCTTCGTGTCAAGCGTCCTTCTGTCAAAGAAAAGGACGCACGCTGGTGAAAGAGAGAGACAGGTATAAAACCATGGACAATTTGGTAAGTTTTTAACCATAGATAAACAATTTAGGGCGAATTTACATCAGCTTTCTTCATCTCAACGCTGTGTGTCTTATTCAACACATAATACCTGTTTTGTTGGAATGCAAAACAGTCATATTTTAGTTCATCGATAATTAAGACATCAGTCAGACGTGATGGAATACCTGCATATTTGATTTTCCTTCATACTTTGCAGGCTTAGGACTATCATTTTAATTATGATACATTTTAAATAATTTGAATATCATTTAAATAAGTAATACTGAATGAATTATTAAAATGGCGTATTTAAAAATCAAATATTTACAGTGTTCTTCATTTTTATATACATATTTTCTTTTTTACAATCCACACGAAACAAAACCAAGCATAAGCAACATAAACTTGAACTTATATTGTTGAACCAATGACGTTGAGTAACTTCACTTAACAAAATTAAAATAACAAATAAAAACATCGAAAACAATTACTATCAAAGAGCCATAGAACGACCGGGCCATAGATTATGCACATAAATGACCGGGCACAGTTTCTCGTTCTCCAGGTAATCGTAGTTCGTGCATCACTTATTCGTTCAGCCGTTCTTACTCGGCTCTCGCGATTGGATGTCGCTAGGATTGGTGATTAGTTCACTGTACTAGATGACCGATTTGAGCGACATAAACAAAATAGTTCGTTCTCGTTCACATGACGGAATTGCGTCCTAACAGTACATAGTACATGTACTACACAAGCCTATTTCTAATCATCACCACTGCTCTCAAAAGGGCGAAAACATCATGCGGAAAGCGGCATATCTCAGGACTGAAAAATCCGAAAACATTCGACATCTACCAACACGCACTGGGCCCCGCGTGTTGGATTACCGCGTATTCCCGCTCCGCTCATAGAAAGGATGCCTGTGACTCAGCTGTGTCAGGGAAGTTGTAGGCTGAGTCAGCATTTGCTTAACCTGTTTCCAATTACATCAGAATCTTCCAGACTAACCGCATGCAGCTGCATTTGTGTTTCGCATGGAGCGACTGTCTATCTTACCTCAATTTTCTGGTTTCTGACAAACCGTAATGACTGTCAAATATCTCAAAATTACAGCCAAGATAAAAAATATTGGAGGATTCTCGATTTGTTAACATGCGTGATATTGGCTGATTACAGATAGTATATATCGTAAACAGTATATGTATGCGCCATTCGCATTATTTTGTCTATACTTATTATTATTAGTATTTTTTCATAAACGCGTACTTGCAACATTATATTACACTTCACTCATTAACTCACTTAAGAAGAATCTTCCATTCAAAATCGATTCCTTCCTATCACTCTTTCCTGTTCCGTTCATTCGGAACAACCACCGCCCTCATTCACTCGCAAAACCGCTCGCTTACTGGCAACACGTATCAATGTGCGCACACGCTCTCGCCAAAACTCTAAAAAGCGATAAATTACTGGTGTTGTGTGGTTAATCCTCAAACTCTTTCTGCTCTCGTGAAGCTTGGTGGAAATATCGTCTGAACTGGCGCACTGGGTACTCATATCGAAGGGACTCATAATTTAAATTCTCCTGTAAGTACCTTTTCCTTCCAGTATATAAACATATAATATATTATATTTATATAATACAGTATATAAAGCGGAATTGTGACTGCCGAATCCATCCCGTCCCTAGCTGCCCTCTCCCAGTGACGCCCTAAGCCGAGGTCCATACCCCACAAGGGATGCACTTAGCGTTTATTTAAATATAAGCTCTGACTGAAGGCTTTATTATAATTATTAAGGTCGACAAATGCAAGTTCAATTAAGCAACCGACAGCCTCGAAGATGGGCCTGAGAGAAGGCAATCACAAAAAGCGCGTAATTTTAGTAAGTAAGTGTGGAGTTCGAACCCGCGGTCTCTCGATGACAAGGCCTACCTTACCCATTAGGCTATTGCGGCTTAAAACTCACCATCTATCCAGGTGATATTTGTCGAGGTCCTCGGGCTTAGGGGGGAACATTTGCGGCCGCACCACCGTCTGCCATTTCTCTGGGACGTCTTCGTACTTCTCATAGAAAACCATGTCTTTTGAGGCAGGCCGCCAGTATGTCATACCTGTGGAGAGTAGAAAGACTATTATTTTAAAGATGTTAAGAGGATTTCTTTACATAAAACATAGGTATAGTATAACAGGCACATTTCATATCCATTGTTACATGGTGGACATCCCACCCATAAGCACAAAACGTTTTGGGAATACTTTCATTGTGCACACAGCTAAGGAGTGGATTTCTCTGCCGGATTCTGTTTCCTGATAGCTAAAACCTGGGGGTTTTTAGGGTCAGTTTTTTTTTATTGATAATAAGCTCGCGTTTTAAACCATCTCACCTGATGGTAAGTGATGATGTGGTCGAAGATAGAGCACGCTTAACTAAAAGTAACCTATTCACTCTTGACTTAAAGACCCCTAGGTTAAAGCTATCGGGAATAAGTTACTCCTAGGTAAACGTGCTCCATTTTCAACCACAGGGCGAAGTTATAGTGGCCAAGTGCAAGTCGGACTCGCCCATAAAGGTTCCGTAATAGCAAGCATAGATTAGGCCACTATTATTTTTGGCCGGCAATAAATCTTTATAGTTTTTTTTTTTCATAGTGTTTGTACAAATGACTGACATGAATGGTTTTTGAAAATGTGCTGTTTCAAAAATTGCCGACCATATCTTTTTCAAACCAATTTTCGTTGAAAGTGTTCATTGAGATCATTTTTCACTCTTTTGTTTTAAAATTTAGAGGGGGAGATACATTCTTACCAATTTGGAAGTGTCTTTTTTTCAAACGATTGACTTTGAGAAAAAATGGTTTTAGGAACCTCAATTTAATTTTTAAAGACCTATCTTGACCCCGTAATTATAGGTTTGATGATGGTTTTTTTAGTTTTAGCTCCGTATATGGGGCGCCCCCCTTTTTACACACGTTGGTTTTTTAGTTTCAGTTCCGTATATGGGGCGCCCCCTTTTTACACACGTTCTCAGTCTGTTTAACCGAGAACTAAGAATTATTTTGAGACTTAGTAAACGTTTTAGACGTAAAGTTGAGTTAGTATGAAAAATGTATCCAGAAAGCCATCCTTAAATTGATTTTGACGCACTTCTGGAACAATTTATACACCAATTTGTATTTAGAATCCGCCGAAATAATGTTACATGTTAACTAATCATGTAGCATTCTTTTTTATAAAGTTTGTAATTATAATTTTAAAAAATTGGCCGAATGCGAGTCAGACTCGCCCATGAAGGGTTTCGTAGTAACTACGCCAAATAACATTGTTTTTCACAGTGTTTGTATGAAATACAAAGCTATATTTGCGGTTTTAGGAAATGTAGTGCTATATCTCAAAAACTGCTTACCCGATCTCGTTCAAAACAATTTTCTTTGAAAGTTTTCATTAAGATCTACAGGATATATTTTATTTAGAATTTTACTCCATTATTATAAAAGTTATAGGTGGGCGGACACACATTTTACCACTTTGGAAGCGTATCTTTCAAAGTATGACTTTCAGAAAAAGTGGTTTTAGAAACCTCATTGTCATTTTTAAAGACTGGTCTATAGATACCACACACGTATAGGTTTGATGAAAATATATTTATTTTTTAGTTTCAGTTCCATGTATGGGGAGCCCACCTTAATATTTTTTTCTCTTTTATCTAAAAATCGGAAAGCAGTTCGCAGTATACATTTACCTACCCAGTTTTACATGGGTAGTCTTGATAGTTTCGGAATAAAATGGCTGTAATATACGGACAAGACAGACATGACGAAACTATAAGGGTTCCGTTTTTCGCCATTCGGCTACGGAACCCTAAAAAGGAATTTTTGTTCTTAATAATGAATATGATGAGAATTCCTCTTACCTTTGTGAAACTTGAGTCCAGGCAACATATCAGCCACGTTGACAAGAGTGACGGTCCCTTCTGTCTCCTGTAGCACTCTGTGCACTACGGCCTCGTTCTCCACAGGATTAAAGGAGCAAGTGGAGTAGACGAGACGGCCTCCTACTTCCAGGAGTTCACAGCCACGTTTCAGGACTCGGTATTGGATGCTGAGGGGTGGAAAACGAAGGTAAAGACTAGAGTGAATAGGTTACTTTTAAACACGGCTGAGATTGTGGTCAAAAGCGAGCTTATCTATACTAAATATAAAGCGGAAAAGTTTGTTTGTTTAAACGCGCTAATCTTCGAAAGTCCTGAGTAGATTTGGATGAAATTTGGTATGGAAGTAGCTTGTATCTTAACCTCTCAAGGACCGCCATTATTTACGTCAACCATCCGTCAAGCACCGCGGGCGGGCTCTTATCGTAAGCGTAATCTGACCCCGGTCACAAACGATTTCAAGACTTATCTTTACTACAAATACAGTTTTAAATCGGACGGGGTTTGGTGGCACAAATTTGTGCTAGCGGGGCTCAACTAATACTTGTTTACTTGCACGTTTTTGTGCCGCTGGGGCTCTAGAGGTTAAGGTAGGTTATAGGCTTACTTTTCACACGATTGCAAAACAAGGAAGCTGTGTTTCTATCGTGATATATTCCACGGGAGCGAAGTCTTACGCGACTGCTAGTTAATAATAATATTAAAACATTTTTGGATTTTTTATTTTTACAGCTAAAGGTTTTTATATTATGTTATAGGTAACGCCAAATAACTTGGCAAGAGTCGTTCAATGCGCAGAAGTCGATTTTTAGGTGTTAGCGGAAGTCAGCGGGACGCGGGGTATGACGTAGCGCCGCTCCGAGCGCGCGATTGGTGCGTCAGTAGTTCTCGTTCAATTTGCTCCCGAATACACTTGCGTACAAAAAAGTTGTACCCTTTGTTTTTCTTACGAGTTGTTGTTTTAAATTTATTTTTTGTTACCTTGATTACAATGCCAGGACCAAATACCGTTTTACGCAGACTATTAAAACGTCAGAAAGAACAGTTAGACACTATAGTTAAGGAAGGTTGAAATTCCGAATTCGTCACTGTCTTTAGAACACCGAGAAAAAAGAAGAATAAAAGGAGTAGCAGTTTTATTAACTAATTGTGCCGACGAGAACATATTATTTTTAATGTTTATTTAAATACATTTTTTCACTTTTAAATGTATTTATGTATTATATCTATTTTATTTATAATACCGAATTAACGAACGAATTCCTCTTCTTTCTTTAACATTCTTCTGAACAGATATGATTAAAAATAAATGATGGCAATAACCATAGAATAGGCAAGCAGTAAAAGTGACCACTTTTTTCTTCCACTAAGTGCACGATGCGCGAACTTACCCCACTACGCAAAAACCTTGCCAAGTTATTTGGCGTCATCTATAACTATAGTGTCCACTTCAATTAACTCGTACTCATATTCGTACTTTTTATTTTAATTATGGTTTCAAATGTTGTTAATGTTTAAGTATGGTTTATTTTGGCCTAACTGAAGCTATAAAAGTCGTGTTTTCTCTTGGGGTGCCACCTGGTGACTTGTGTTACAGTAATTATTTGCTTAATTCAAACACCAGCCCTTCACTGATTACAAAAAAAATAGATATTAAGATAACACGACGATTGTAACCATCTTTAATTTTATAAAGATATTTTTTTGAGCAGTATTTTTTTTTTCAATGAAACATAGTATACTGGCTGATTTTATCCACATTTTACGACCAGAAACCGCTAGAGTGGCGACTTAGGCATTCATGATGGATTGGTCAGAGACGGGAACACACCGGGAAGATTTTAAAAGAAAGGGGGAAGACCTTTGCACCTTTGTCCCAACAATGGGACAACATAGGTTAAAAATGACCACATAGATAAACTCTCTACCAGTTCTCTGAAATATAGTCTACTTACCCATGTAAATTATTTCCATTGCCAGTAGACCACTTGAGCCAGATGTCAGGGTTCTTGCGGAGAGTCGCGTCTCCTGAACACGGCACGTCGCACAGAATTCGGTCGAACTTTAGCGGTTTGGTTGATGCAGGGTTCTACAATAAGAAAGAAATTGTTATGTAGGTAAAAACTGCCTCTAAATCCTCAATATACAGGCTGTATCAGAAGTTCTTGGTTACATTTAAGAGTGATTTTATTTATCTTATATGATGCAGTGAATAAACAAATATATTCAAATATGTCCAATGTTTCTTAAACTCAACAATAAATACAACTGAAAGTTTAAACGCATTTGACACAGTCTGATACAGTTGGTGGTATTTATTTTAGTTCAATCACAGCCATCAGGCTGTTTGAAAAGTATATTTCGGGACCTTTTTATTTTAAACTTGCAAATGATAAGAGCTTTTTATTTATTTTTGCAATTGTTTATAGACTAATAAACAATTGCAATAATAAATAAAAAGCTTTATCATACAGGTTGGTGTTCTGTATCTGATACACAGTTCTTTTTCTTCTTATCGTGTGGGTAGTAAGGTCTAACGACCCCATACACAGTTGTGTATCACCAATCTTACTTATGGTCACACACCTCTGCAAAAACCAGTATGTGTTGTTTGAGGAATTGCAATAAAGCTGTATTTCTGGGATTAAGCCAGAGGGCACATTTCGTGATCGTAGCAGACATGGCCCAAGCACAATTGTCCCGTGCTGGGATTAAGTGCGGAAACCAAACCATAAATAAGACCTTTTCATCAGCCACCATCCATGATATAAAGATGGTTACTGATCAAAATTGAACGGAATTTAGCCTGTTTTACCAACATTTAGCATTAATCGTTATCAATGATTTAGGACTTTATTTCCACCTGCAAAAGATTGATTTTTGACTGACCTTTTCATCAGTCACTACTAACGAGGGCATGACAGCGGAGTCGTGGTTAGTGATGAGAATGCAAGGAGAGTTGAGCCTCTTAGCCTGATGTACCAACATGTAACATCTGCTGTTGTCCACGTCATTCGCCATTACGAAGCCTGGGGAGAGATAACTTAGTAATTATTGAGTACAAAACATAACATAGTAAACAAGTATTTATTTCCAACTTCAGTGCCAGATCTCTCAATAAAAAAAAATCTAAAGGAGAGGTAATGTTTGTGATTCAGTTTCCATCTCTGGGACGTATGCACTTGAGTCTCTCGAGAAGCGGCCCAAGAAGCTCATTGGCAACGAGAAACTGGTCGAACACAACGTATTGCAAGCCTATCGGTTTTCTATCGGTTACATTTCGGGGAATGTCTAAAAGAATTGTACAATGTAATTCCACCAAGTCCGTTCCACCATCGGACTACAAGACGAATGGCGCCATCGTTACATAGTGGTAATCCCACCCAAACGCACAAAACATTTTGGGAATACTTTCACTGTGCGTAGTTTATGTTTCCTGATAGTTATAATTAAGTCGAGAGTGAAAAGGTTACTTCTAGGTAAGCGTGTTTCATCTTCGATCACATCATCGCGTATTATGGCGTTTCGCATTGCCAACCGAGCCTTTTCACGGGCTGCCTCACGTTGCTCTTGTGATTGAGAATCACGAAGTCGGGCCACCGGGCCATACTAACGCGGTGCTCTTCACGTGCAATTTCTTAGTCTTCTTCGGTAGTTTCATTCACGATGTTTCGAATCCTAATAGCATTACGGCTTCCTCGGGAAAGATTAAATTTCCTTGGTCGCGGTATTGTTTATAATAAGATTTACTATCATAATACTCGTAACTAGGGCTTCCAATCCCGGAATACCGAGATCTCGGTATTGCGAGATCCCGCGTCATTTTCTAATCCCGCGTAATGCGAGAGAGCGGGCGCGGGGTCCGCGGGATTTGCGGGACTGAAAAAAAGCATGCATGTGATCTCTCGCGAACGCGATCGCTCGGTGACTAGCGGCCGGCAGTGTTGCAAACAACGCGGGGGGCCGATATTGCCCGTTTTTCACAGTTTAAGCAGCCTAATATAGCCGAATTTCAGTCAGTGGTAGCGTAAGTATGTAGCCTAAAATATCAGTAAAGTTTTTTATTCAGTATTTGTTACTGTTTTTTGTGAAGAAAAAACGGTGTAATTTGATTGATCTCATACTAATAGTAACATGTAAATGAATGTGGAGTTAGTTGATTAAATTCATTGTTTTTTTGTGATAAATAAACGGTGTAATTTGATTGATCTCATACTAGTAGTAATACTTAAATAAATGTGGAGTTAGTAGATTAATTCAGTGTTTTTTTTTGTGATAAATAAACGGTGTAATTTGATTGATCTCATACTAATAGTAATACGTAAATAAATGTGGAGTTAGTTGATTAATTCATTGTTTTATTTGCCTTATATAAATGTGAATATTTTCAATATGCGGGATTCCGCAAATACCGAGATCCCACGGGATTGAAAATTCGTAGTCCCGCAAATACCGAGATTGAATTCCGGCTGCGGGATTGGAAGTCCTACTCATAACACCCTCACAAAACAAACAAATCGACCGGTAAACTTAAATTTCGAGGTTTTGCGTTATTTTCAAAACAAACCATAAACACGACGACAGTTACGTTATGTTACATAATTTAAAACAAATGAACGACGACCGATGTTTTCTTTATTAATAATGAATACCATATTTTAATACTTATTATCCTATTCTGAACCGTTCTTGAGTTATAAATAGTGCAACTAACACGACTTTCGTTTCATATACATAGGGTGTCTGGACTACATCCCCACAAAAACTTTTTTGCAAACAAAACCAATAACACCGCCTACCGAAATCAAAATTATTTTTGGCTTTGTAGTGTTTTGATATGGAAGTCGGTTTTATTTTATGCAAAAAGTTTTTATTTTTGCGCTTTTTAGTGGGTCGATTTGTAATTTATCTAGTTACAAAAGCCAAAATGTCAACTACTTATCACCTTTTACAAAATATTGATTTTCCCAATGCAGAGCCGTTAATTTTTGAGTTCTCCTGGTACTTCACCATCAGCTCTACTTCACCATATGCATTGTGACGAGCATAAAGTGCTTAACACACAAGTAATCGAATCGCAATTCACGAAATACTTATTATTGAGTAGTTTCGGTGGCTATCTGTGGTCTTTTTTTGAAGTAGGTTAAAATAAATAATTTTCCAAATCGGTTCGTAAATGACGGAGTTATGCGCGAACAAAAAACGCAATGTAGAGTAAACGAAAAGATCGTCAATGTAGATTTTTTTTCGACTTTTGTTGATTTTTCAGAAACTTGCTTGTCCGATTTCGATAAAATTTTCATGGGACTATTTGAGAAGTATATCCTTTCCAAAAAATAAAGAATTTTTCAAATCGGTTGGCAAGCGACGGAGCTATGCCCGGACAAACTTAAAACAAAATACAATCATCCGAATTGAGAACCTCCTCCTTTTTTAGAAGTCGGTTAAAAATGCCTCCGTAGCTGAGCCACGAGTGAGCATAGGCGTAGTAGGTGCTGTTTGTAACTCAGTAGATATTTTCATTACTCGTTTTCGACTTTTGTTGATTTTTCAGAAACTTGCTTGTCCGATTTCGATAAAATTTTCATGGGACTATTTGAGAAGTATATCCTTTCCAAAAAATAAAGAATTTTTCAAATCGGTTGGCAAGCGACGGAGCTATGCCCGGACAAACTTAAAACAAAATACAATCATCCGAATTGAGAACCTCCTCCTTTTTTAGAAGTCGGTTAAAAATGCCTCCGTAGCTGAGCCACGAGTGAGCATAGGCGTAGTAGGTGCTGTTTGTAACTCAGTAGATATTTTTATTACTCGAAGTGCATATGTACATTTAGAAAGTTTCGATCGTTTCCAAGAAACTTGTGTGTCTATTGTAAATCCTATTGTAAAATCGTTAACAACTTCAATTTTTGTACCGTTGATCGTGAGGGTAGAAAGATATTAATTTTCACAAATATAGATAACCAATTGTCATTTATATACAACATACTAAATGTATAAGCACGAAACTATCGTTTCTAATTATTACTCTCACAGAAAAAGGAAGTTCACAGATTAGGATTACCTGTGGGCATTTTGTCTTCATCTGCATGTAGAAATTCTATCAACTGCGCTGTTTTAGATCCTGGAGCTGCACACATGTCCAAAACCTGCAAAAAAACACTATTGTCACACATTTTCAAAATTATTATATCGACATCGTCCACATCCTAAATCAGCCTACTTCAGATCATACCACTCTTTTCTTATGTCATTTTCCACGTTCCTTTTTTTTTTTTTTTTACGGTCGGAAATCCTCATGGACTACCTCCGCCTGGGGAATGGCGGAGGGGCGTGCCGGATTCTTACCGGCTAGAACCACCCCGGTGTCTCCTCACACGTGCGCGGGGGGCCGCGGGAAACCTAATTCTTCCGCAGCCCCGCGCTAGTGCTGGCCGGGTCTGTCCCGGCCTCGCCTCCTGCACGGGGTAGTGAGGTGTTGAACTACCCCGTGCAGGATCCCGGCGGCGGCGCCCGTCGAGGGCCATGAAACACCATGGCCTCCGACTTGTTTAGGGCCACCTCCAGGCCCAGGCGCCGGATGCGGTTCACCACCTGTGACACCGCAGCCGTGGCTAACAACGTCGCTTCCCTGTGCGAGCTCCCCCGGGCAGTTACGAGCGTGTCATCCGCATAACACGTCACGTCGGCGCCCGGCGGGAGTTCGCCTCTCAGCACCCAGTCGTAGCCGATGTTCCACAGGGGCGGTCCCAAGACCGATCCCTGCGGAACACCGCACGACGTGAGGTGCCGACCAGCACCGTCACGTCCCCGATAGGTGACGCATCTACCCTCCAGGTAAGCCCCTACTGTACGGCGGAGGTAGGGAGGCACGCGATGGTATTTCAGGGCCTCCCGAATACAACTCCAGGGTAGGGTGTTGAATGCGTTGGAGATGTCTAAAGACACCGCCATCACCACCCCACCCCAGGACACCGTCTCCTCCGCCAGGGCCCTCACGCGCATGATGGCGTCTATGGTGGAGCGCCCCCGACGAAAACCGAATTGGTTGTCGTCCAGGTTCGGCCCCTCCCTGCACAAGGTTCCTGAACTATCCTAGTGTAAGTTCTACTCGCGACAGCAACTATGTCGTCTTCACATCATTCCTCCCAAAATTATTTCATTGTGCGTACAGAAACACAGACTGTGTTTCCTGATAGCTCTTCGAGGGAGTCTTTTACTCAAGAGTTAATAAATAGGTTACTTCTAGGCAAGCGTGCTTCATCTTCGACCACATCATCGCTTAACATCAGGTGAGATGGTGGTCAAATGCGGCCTGCGTTTGACCAATTTAAGTAAGTGCGGCTTGCATTTGACCAATTTAAGTTAAGAAAGTTTATCAACAATAAAAAAAATACAGCTTGCCACTGGCCGTCTGACACTAATGCAAGGGGCCCTGTGGTTTCCGATGTGGGATTTTTTCATACGTTTTCGGATCTCGACGTTTGGAATTAAATTAAGACTGAACTTGGTCTATTAAGGCTAAATAGCGTGAGTGGGGGAACGTTGGGCATTTTGTCTTTACCCAATGTAAATTTATACTTACATATTGGTGTAATACGCCAAATCGAATGCCGAATAATCTAATATCAATTGATCGACAACTATAAATAGAACGTCTAAATACACGAACGTTCATAATATCGAATGGTTAATAAATCAAACATTCAATATATCACACACTCAATACAGTAAGTGTTCAAAATATCGAATGTTTGTTTGATCGAGCGTTCAACGCATAGCCAGAATACAAAAAAAAAAACAAATATTACTTATTATGTTTTATAGGTACATTTTTATATTAAACAATTTTTTTTGTAACGCTCGAGTATTTAGACATTCGATTTATAGTGGTCGATCAATTGATATTCGATTATTTGGCCGTTCGTTCGTTCGTTGAGAGGTTAAGGCTCGTTGGTACAGCATGCTTAGAGACTTAAAAGCACTGTAGTCTGATGACACATGTGGGCAGTACAAACGTGCGTGAAAAAATACGTTTTAAAGGAACAAGACTTGTTTGTGGTCACAGCCAAAGCAGCAGCGGAATCCCCGATACTGAATTCTTTATTTCGTATAATATGCGCATGTCTGCTTCATGGCTTGACCATACTACAATATTTTAAAGCTACCGAAAAGCCTAGACAATAATTAGATAAATACTTTGTTGATAATAAATATGCTACAAAATCAACATCCTCAAGAACTAGTCATAATAAAAATAGCTTGTCGAAATTCGGCAATAATTGATTATTTCAATAATGAAATAATGATAATGAAATAATGATGTTTATTTTGCAAATAGGTTAGTAACACTTTCACACGTCTTTTTTTTCGTAAATGTAAACTAGATGAGGCCAGTGTTTCCTAACTCACTACTCTGAGAAGAAACACTGAAACAAACTCAGAGCCTCTTTTAAAATCCAGACAATCTGTAGTGATCAAATCATATGGGAGCCAATTGTATTATATTTATAATAATATCAGCAGGCGCACGGGGCTTCGCTCCTGTGGGCTTTACCATGATAAAATCATTACCTCCTTCTCCTGCAGTCGCGTAAAGTAGCCTATAACTTTTCTCAAGCTTCAAGATACTTCCTTATCACCCAAATCCACCCAGAGCTTTCGAAGATTAGCGTGTTTATACAAACTTTTCCACTTTGTAATATATAAAATTAGGTATTACTTTTTGCCCGCGACTTCGTTCGCGTGTGAGATTTTTCCCGCATAAATCCCGATCCCATGGGAATTCCGAGATAAAAACTATCCTATGTCCTTTCCAGGGTCCTTAACTATTCCCATGCCAAATTTCATCTAAATCGGTTTAGCGGTTTAGGCGTGAAAAGGTAATAGACAGACACACAGAGTTATTATCGCATTTATAATATTAAGTATGGATTTGTCACTCCTTTTTAATCTTCCGTCTGTATATGAAGGGGGGAATAAAGGTTTTGGTTCACATATGAATACATTGATACTTTAGCTTAAGTACATAGTATGTTTCAAATTACCTTATGGTGAGGCTGTACATCCAACACCACAGGTGGTATCATAGACACGGTCTCCTGTCTTGAGACTCCACCAGCAGCTGTCTCAGCTACCAGGAAGTTATGAAGTTTGTAGAGCGCTTCGTTACGCCTGATGTCTGTGCGAGACAGACGCAGCTGCCATGCGTAACCTCCAGGGTACCTGACGAATGAATACATTTAGGGATGATGTGTTTTTTTTTTTTATAAAGAGTGAAACAACCGTGTTAACCCATCCTACTAAGCTAAATGTGCGTGTGACTGGAATGGTTCACGGCAATAATGTAATGGGTGGGGTTCCGCGACCTTTTAATCACGCCGTCACTTTAGTTAGCCATTATTGACGCTTTAAAATGCAGATGATGAAAATTTATCCTTTTTGCAACAGTTCATGTGATTATTACACAATACTATTTCATCAAACTGAAAACTCTATAGACAGTTTCTGCAGTTAATTGTTCTTATGGATTTTGATACAATTTTAATTTTTATGTATTTATTTTATAAAGAGTATCTAAACTAGCAATGTGGGAAGTATTCACATTACTAGCTATCTTGTTAACTCCTTATAATGAATATTATTTTTAAATTTTGAATATAATTATACATTTAAATAAAAACCCTAAACTAAAACAAATCTAAAATATGGCGTCCAGAAAATCGTACGCGTCGCTGTGCACTGGTAATGTGCCCAAAAGACTGGCGGCATTGCTACATTACACGTATATGGCAATAGTTAATCACTTTCCAAAGTAAAAGCCAGCCCTTGAGTCACGCAAAGAGTCGACTAGGCGTCTGGAAAGATCTTTAAATAATTTATGAGCACTGATCCTTATTTTTTATGGGTGGGAAAATCATCATATAACTCCTCCCACCGTGGATGGAGCGGAAGGGAGTGTCAGACTTCTACTGACTAAAAACCCACCCTGCTCCTTCTGTTGACCTTGCATTCCGAGGCCGCGGTGTCTCATTAGAACAATTCCCGTAACCCCGTAAGGCAATGGCCCTATTGGGCCCCATCAATGCTGCTGAATGCTCTTTGAGGCGCGCGCGGAACACGACACGCCGCCGACCCGTGTCTGGTCCTTACCGATCGGTGAGCTACCCCTGCTCGCCGTCCGCAGGCCCGCGCCTATGGCGGCCAGAGATCAGCTCGTGATCCCCGACGCCCGGGACGTCTCCCGCGTCGGCTGCGGCATGAGGAAGATAACTGTCTCTCCCTCACGTGTTCAGTCTCCTTCTTCGCTAGCATGACTGCTTCGCAGAAGGAGGCGACTGCATCCCATTTCCCCTCGCTCCGCACTATGGCCTGAATCAGGGCCGGGCGCGAGAGGTTGCCGCCATCGATCGCCTCTACGAGGACACGGCGGTGCTCCGCCCAAGCAGGGCACACCTCGACCGTGTGCTCCACCGTGTCCTCCGAGTGGTCTTCACAATGACGACACCCGGGCGTGTCCTCCTACTTTATCCGAAACATGTACCTCCCGAAACAACCATGTCCGGTCAGTACCTGCGTCAGCCGGAAGGCGAGGACGCCGTAGCGTCTCTCAAGCCACTCCTCAAAGTGGGGACTTATCACAGCCCACGGTTGCGATAGTTTCAACCCCAAATGTCTCGAAAATATAACTATCAACGAGATTATTATAATTCTGCCACCTGAGGTTCTCTGCAGCTGCAGCGCCAGCGCCTGCACAGCGAGATGAGTTAAGCGGCAACGCCAGCACCACGAGATGCGCTAAGCGGCAGCGCCAGCACAGCGGGATGAGCTAGGAAGATCGGACGGTGTAAGAGTATCGACACAAATTGCGTCCCACAAAAAAGGCCTACCTATCTTTTGCCATAGTCACGTGCTAGACGGCAACAAGAGCTCGATTGAAAAAAAACCAGATGAGTAGGTACCTAGCCCTTATTATTTACGAAATTAGACATCCAATGTCTTTAAGAAAATTTTTCAAGTGCAATGCAAGTCACAATAAGGGATGTGTTTGGGACTCTTTTTAACCGACTTCTAAAAAAGGAGGAGGTTCTCAATTCGGATGTTTGTATTTTTTTTTTATTTTTTATGTTTGTCCACGCATAACTCCGTCGTTTGCCAACCGATTTGAAAAATTCTGATCTTGTTAGAAAGGGTATACTTCCCAAATGGTCCCATGAAAATTTTATCGAAATCGAACAAGCCGTTTCTGAAAAATCAACAAAAGTCTAAAAAAATGTTTACGTTGATGATCTTTTCGTTTACGCTGCATTGCGTTTTTTGTTCGCGCATAACTCCGTCATTTACGAACCGATTTGGAAAATTCACTGACCCACTAAAAAGCACGAAAATAAAAACTTTTAAGCAAAAAATAAAACCGACTTCCATATCAAAACACTACAAAGCCAAAAATAATTTTAATTTCGGAAGGCGGTGTGAAAAAAAAAGAAAATACAAAACCAATAACACCGACTACCGAAATTAAAATTATTTTTGGCTTTGTAGTGTTTTGATATGGAAGTCGGTTTTATTTTTTGCTTAAAAGTTTTTCTACTGTAAAAATGAATGAAATTACTGAATGAACCCATATGTTTGCTGGAAGAGAATGCCTTGTTGCATTAAGTCCATCCATGTACCACTACAGTACATAAAGTTTAAATAAATCAGGAAAGTATGGGCCCACTCAGTACCTTTCATTTATTAAATATCCATATACACTACTAATTTGTAATTAGTACAAAAAAAAATGGGGCTCTATCCGTACCCTTTACTGATCATATTTATGTAGTCAAAAGTAAAAAAAACGAAACCCCAAAATTGTCTACGAAAATTTGTCATAACTGGTAAACTCATAATTGAATCAATCATTCATAACAATTGCTACTAGAAAATATTACGCGCAGTGCTAGTCCAGTTCGATCGTCATTCATAAATCCCGGCAAACTCGCGTCTAAGCTCAAGCCACGCCCCCTCTGGCCAGCGGTCCTTTTTACAACGAGTGAACGAACAAACAGTGCCAATTTGTTAGCGGAAGTGTGCGCGTGCTTTTTAAACATAAGTTGTTACGTTTTTAATGTCGCGATGGCTTACCAGTTTTCATCTCGGGAGTACGTGGCTATGTTGCGTGTGTACTTTTGGTCTGGTGGCCGCTGTTCGTATGTACAGGGAAGAGTACCCAAATGCTCGCTAGCCAAAGGTTCGGACTGTGGTAAATGTTTACCAACGTTTACTCGACCATTGATCATTCCGCGCAACGGCCCATCGCCAAGGACATGGAAGACTGGCCCAAAACCTTTACGACGATGTAGTGGACTACTTTGAAGAAGATCCCCGGCGAAGTACGAATGACGCAGCTCGTCATTTTAATATCAGCCAGTACTGTGCATAGACGATCATTAGTTCGTCTGGATTTCACCCATACCACTAAAGAAAGGGTCAAGAATTGACTACTGTGGATAATGAACCAAGGATGGAGTTCTGCAGGTGGATACTGAACAACACAAGCAAATGGCCCAATTAAAGTATGTAGGTAAAGTTTGAATTTAATAAGTGCCTATTATTTTTCGTGAACCTTTTATTTTACTTTTTTTTAATTCGTAAAGCTTAAAGATGCGTCTAAGCTACCTACAATTACGATAACAGCTGTTGGAGGCGGGGCAAGTTTGAGCGAGACCGCGTGACCTCGACATCACGATTAATGAATACATGAATGGCCTGTACAATATGTCCGTAAATTGAGTGACATTTTGGGATATAAACAAACGCTAATAACTTTGCTATTTATCAATATTATATAGTGAGACTTTACATATATAATAACAAGACCTTTTCTAATAAGCCCTTTAAGTATTTGTACTAATTAAAAATTAGTAGTGTATATAATCATAATCCATAAAATAACATTTTTATCATGCTTTTAAACTTTAAACTGCTCTGCTGGAAATTTGCATATTTTCAGATCCGACATTGTTGATAGGGCGTGTCGATTTGATAACTTACCAAGGCAAATTAATAGGTTTGATCTCTTCCCCCTGACCTTCACCCTCTTCAACTTGCAGCTTCATGTTCAGAATCTCGGAGAAGTACTGACTCTTCACAATCTTCATCAGTGCGGCTGCCTCACATTTTGAACCCGTGATACGGAAGGCAGTTGGCAGGTTTTCTTTCAAGGTGTTCATGAAGGTATCCCATTCTTCTTCTGGGCATACTTTTTGGCCCTAGAATTATTGTTTGAAAATCCATATAAAACTTCGAGGGTTATATTAAGACTCAATATCCAGTCTAGTCATGTTACCTAATTACTACTAAGAGACTATTTAGAGTATCAGGCTTTTCCATTTGATTTATTAAGCAGGAAAACGCGGTCGTAATAATCAGGCCCGTTGGTATAGTGGTCAGTGGCCCTGACTGCTATGTGCAAGGTCGTGGGTTTGATTCCCACCTAGGACAAATGTTTGTGTGATGAGCACGATCATTTGTTCTTTGTCTGGGTGTAATTTATCTATAATATGTATGTATTTAGAAATATATATGTATGTTTATCAGTTGTCTAGTACCCATACCACAAGCTCTGCTTAGTTTGGGACTAGATGGCGTTGTGTGAAAAAGTTGTGGAATATTATTATTATATTATTATTATTATGTTTATATTTATTTTTCTCGGCAAATATTATTATTCGATTCTGTTTCAGTTAAGTTTTACTATGTTAGCCTACTAATAAAGAAGTATAAAATCACCTTATAGTATTCTTCAAAGGCAGCATTCTCCCTAACAATGTCTTCATAGTGCTTCCTAACGTCAGCCGCAGGCTTTTCTTGGGGATTTTTTGCCTTAAAACATAAAAAAGTACCGTAAATACTAGATAAGTGGACCATAAAAGGTTATATACATTATTTTTCTTTTATTACCTGCTCTTTACGGTCCCGCTTTCGCTGAGCGAATTTATTATATTGACGATTTTTCCGACCCATTCTTTTTAAGTAATTGCCGAGTGAAACAAGTCTTATTTGTGTGAAATTCAATAAAACCATTCAATAGCAGCGGAATGCAAAGAGTACAATATATAGCGGAATGTTTACGCTGCACGACTTGACTGACGTTTAACGTTGACAGCAAAAGTGAGGTTATGTTTATAAGTACGTTCATAAATTTGAGATATCAGTTTTATACTTTTATTTTACTTTTGTCATAATAATATTTGTAATTTTCATTTCTGATTCCTTATTAGTTTATAGAGTCAATTAAAAAATATTCATACACAAACGCCTACAGCGTTTTTATTTTTCTTTAAGTATTAAATATATTTGAAACTATTATTTTATATTCATATTATTGGTAACTTACTGCTGAGTATTACAGATATTGTCAGTTTTAATCATAAGAAATTTTGATCTCTGCTTACACATTTTTTGTCCACAATCCTCAACCGATAATAATTTATTTCTTTTAATTGAATTGGTCGCGTTCAAGGCCTTATCAATGAACAGCCCATTCTAGGGATACGATATCGAAACGAAAGTAATGATACTGTAATCAATACCAGTATCGAATCAAAAGTATCGATACCATAAGGTATCGATTATTTATGCGAACTTTTATTAATATAGATTTTAAATTAAAAAATCACTGGACAGCAAGCTGGAAGGTACATACATACAATCTTAAGCTAGAATATAGAATCTTAATCATCATCATATCAGCCAAGGGGCATCCATTGTTGAACAAAGGTCAAGTAACAACAAATGTCAGTCACAACCAATATAATACAACAAACACAGTATAAATTATTTTATTTAAGATCCCTCTTCTAATTAACTTCTCTTCTCTTCTAACATTTCCTTCACCAGAACTGCTTGTGGCGCTGATGAGTTTCATCCGTCACAACAATATAAAACTGTGAGCCAGAGTACCAAAAATTGTCTGTATGGTTGTGGTATAATTTATGTAATCGTTTAACAACTATAATATTTATGTATTTTTATTCTTTGTTTGTTTCAGTCCTGTACTAACCCAACAAGTTCAACTGTACCAATTGAAGAAACAGAGACTATCGTTCCTGTTCTGATTTTAACTTTTTTCTTTTCTAAATCCATTCTGTCTCTAATCATTAATCATACACACTTGTTTTTCCAATTTACTTTAGACATTGGCAGAATAGTCGACATCGGCTCCACTTGCCAGTAACCAAAAATAGAATAGAATAGAAATTATTTTATTACACTGTACTAATAACATTAATCTGCAAATTACCTTTTGGTATGGATTTTAAATATTTTCTATAGATTAGATGTGTTTCCACCTATTTTTATAGTTTAAACATAATTTACAAATAGAACTGTGCCTGTCAATCTTTTGGAAAGACTTTCAAATATCACTTCTAATCGAGGGTGGCATTTATCACAAAAAAAAAACACGGAATTCTGCAAGAATTTACGTGAGCTACAACAGAACAAGAAGAAAAGTTACAAGACTACAATTCTACTTAAATAAATTCAGTCTACTAGATACCATTATGATTGTTTTATAATTTCTATGTTCCAAAAATCTAAATGAATATAATTTATTTATTTTGAATGCCTACAACTGTAGTGAGATTTATTATTATATTATTATTATTATTATCTACCTAAGTGTATTGACCACTTGATAGTGGTTTGCTGAAGGGTTTCAATTACATTATAAAGTATCGATTCCTGGTGTAGTATCACAAGTAAGCGATTACAAAAATACTCGTATCAAATCAAAAGCATCGATACCAAAGAGTAATCGATCCTTTTTTCGTATCCCTACCCATTCATTCAATGCGACGTCTAGAATTCTAGAGTAGGACAACATAACCATATTTCGCAAGCGTGAAAGAAACAAATAAACACTGATTAGAATTTTTCATTGTTTTTAATTTTTGCGAAGTTTATCACCTCATGTGTGTTGAGAGACAGACGTACATCGTAGTCGTACAGTGAGTGAATCAGTGAACTCTTATCTCTTCTAACTTATATCGTTTTGGTAAGTTTATTTGTATTTGCCTAATAGCTATCTGTTGTATGATAAAGGTGGTAAAAACTTTACAAGAGTAGTAAGTAAAAAAAATGAACTGAAATATCGTAATTAACATCTTTCTTATTTGACTAGACAAGATTAGGCCTATGTTTACATACCTATTTTTATATGTCCTTGGCATGAGTAGGCCCAAAAATTGTTGACTTGTTGTTATTTGTTGAGATAACATTAAAAATGCTGAACCCCAAAAATGAAATTAAATCATTCTATAGCACATTAGTGCTATAAATTGACTAAATTTATTTTTTGAACTTATGTAGTAATACACTGTTAAAAATATAAAAGTAAGCTTGAGTTTGACTTGAAGGAAGAGCTCTAGAAGAGATTATTTTGGTCAATACTTTCTTTGTATATTGTATTTTATTGAGTTTAATAATCATAATAATTATGATTATACTGTTCCCACATGCACAGATGGAAATTATTATTTTCTACTTAGATGTTGGGCACTGATACATGCCAAAGACAAAACCAATTATGGAATATTGGTTTTATTCAACATTAAAATACAACATGAGAAAATAACAGACAGTGACAAGACAGTGAAAAACAAAGTATGACAATCTATCATAAAATCTTCTAAATGGACAAGAAGTTCATATCATTCACCCCCCCTAAGAAGAAATGTAATCCTTGAGGTAGCCTGGAGGTCTACGTTCGCGTGCGGAGTGGCGCACTTGAGAACAACTCGCTTCTGGGTTATCAGGCGTGTCTGTACCTGCAATAGGCTGCTCAGGTTCCTCTTCATCCGACATATCATCATTTGAGATCCTTGGCAGTGGTGCCAGAGACCTATTAGACACCGTCGTTTCACGCCCATCTGGTAAACGAACAAAGGAGTATTCAGGATTGCTTTGTAGTAGCTGAACTTCTTGTACAGCTGGGTTGTATTTCGAGGTCCTTACGTTTTTCTTCATATAAACAGGTCCAGGCGAATGAAGCCAGGATGGTAAAGATTGGCCATTTATCGAGCGGCGAGGATGGTTGAACATACGCTCATGCGGGGTAGCATTGGTTCCTGTACACAAAAGAGATCTAATGGAGTGTAGCACCGGTAGTATAGCTTTCTCCCAGTTTGCGGTATCCTCGTTATTGGATCTGAGATATAGTTGGATTGTGCGCCATAGTGTACCATTTAAGCGCTCTACCAAGCCGTTTCCTTGAGGATTGTAGGGCGTTGTGCGACTACAAGATGTACCGAGTGTAATTAAGAATTGTCTTAGTTCGTCAGATAAGAATGAGGTCCCTCTATCCGAATGAACATAAGCTGGAGTGCCGAACGTAGAGAATAGGTCTTTCAGACATCTAATTACTGTTCCAGAGGTCATATCTTTACAGGCATAAGCAAAAGGGAATCTGCTATATTCATCGATAATCGTGAGGATGTATCGGTTTTGAGTATTAGAAGGGATTGGTCCCTTGAAGTCTAAGTTCAATCTTTCAAATGGTGCAGTTGCTTTTATGAGATGTCCTTGATGACCGACATAACGTGGTTTAATTTCGGCACAGATTGGGCATGCTGCCGTGATTTTCTTTACTTCTTCAATCGAGTATGGCAAATTTTTCGATCTGACCCAGTGAACCATACGGGTGATACCTGGGTGGCAGAGAGAACGATGGAGCTCGACGAGTCTGGAGTGAGAGGTCGCAGTGTCTATGTGCATACAGACTCGCGAGAGTGCGTCAGCAACTAAGTTCTGTTTACCAGGTCTATAAACAATATCATATCTAAAACATGACAATTCTAGGCGCCATCTTTCTATTTTTTCATTTTTGATTTTGTTTGAATGTGTTTGGTTGAACATAAACGCAACTGACTGTTGGTCAGTAATTAGTAGAAAGTGTCTTCCGATTAGAAAATGTCTCCATTTGCGTAAAGCTTCGACAATTGCGCTTGCCTCCTTTTCAATTGTGGGTTGTCGCTTTTCAGAATCGTTAAGAGATCGTGAAAAGAATAGGACGTCCTTTCTGTGACAGTGTCGCTGCGATTGCGAAGTCCGAAGCGTCGGTTTCAACGGAAAATGTCTCCTTATCGTCTATTCCAGCCAATGCAGCTTCGCAAATATCAGTTTTAAGATTATTGAATGAATTGATAGCGTCTTCAGTTAACGGTAGAGTAGCTTCAATCAGTGGTCTTATTTTGGAAGAAAAGTTGTAGATCCACTTTGAATAGTGGGCAAATAGTCCAAGTGATCTTTTCAAAGTAACAGTATCGTTTGGGATTGGAAGATTCATCAGTGGTTCCAAACGAGATTTGTCAGGTTTTATAATGTTACGATGAATTGTGTAACCAAGAAGATTGATCGAGTCTGTTGCAAAAGTGCATTTGTTAGTATTCAAAGTGAGTTTGTATTTCTTAGCGGCTTCCATGAATTTGTGAAGGTTTGCGTCGTGATCTTCCTTATTTTTCCCACAAACGGTTACATCATCAAGGTAAGCATACGTACCTTTTAGATTTTCAGAATCAATAATATATTGCAGAGTTCGCTGAAACGCCGCTACACCATTTGTTACCCCGAATGGTATTCAAGTGAATTGATAGAGGTTACCGCATGCTTCAAAGGCGGTGTATTTCTTTTCTCTAGAGAGAATGGGAACTTGATGATAGGCACTTTTGAGGTCAATTTCGCTAAAGACGTTATATTTAGCGACTTGCGTTATGATAGATTCAATGCTCGGGAGGGGATATGCGTCTAGCTCAGTGAATCTGTTTATTGTTTGTGAATAATCTATTACAAGGCGCTTCCGATGATGGCCCCCTCCGGCAACGAGTACTTGAGCTCGCCAAGGTGAAACACTGGGTTCAATGACTTTGTCTTTAAGTAAATCATTTATCTCGTTAGATATGAATTCTTGGTCTTCTTGAGAATGCCTTCTCGAGCGAATTGCTATAGGCCTAATATTTGGCGCAAGGTTAGTAAAAACTGATGCTGGCGGGACAGACGCCTCCATTACATTGCAAATTTTCAGGGGTTGTTTATCTCCCCCGAACTGGAGTTCCACCGAAGAGTGTGTTTTCAGTATATCATGTCCGATAATTACGTCAGCACATAGATTAGCAATAATGAGTAAAGGTCGACGTTGATATTTGTGCTCACCAATTTGAATGTTAGCGAAACATAGCCCCTCTACGTATGAAATGTTGCTTAGAGATGCTAGAGTTATTGCTTGTTTGCAGGGCTTGCGTTTTAGATTCATAGTTTGAGCAAGATTCTTATCGATAAAGCTGAGAGAGCTTCCGGTATCGAGTAGAGCATCCACACGCGAGTTATTTAAAATGATATTGATAGTCGCTTTTTGCAGGCTCGTCGGAGCAGCAGCAGAGATAATTGACAGATGAGAGCCAGGGGCTTCAGATTGAGAGTCATCGTCGTTCGTACTAATAGCGTTCGCGGCGCGTTGGCTTCGTCCGATGCTACGGCATACGTTGGCGAAATGTCCTTTTTTGGAGCAAAGCTGACAGTCAGCGTTTCTAGCAGGACATTTGAGTCTTTGGTGGATATTACCGCCGCAGAAAAAGCATCGACGGCTATTTAGTATAGGGCGTCTATATTGAAAATTGTTTTGAGTGCTGGTGGTTGCTAGATTTTGCCGCATTGACGTTTCTTGATTTTGAGAGATTGCATTGACAGGAACAAACGACATAGGAGGAGAAGGCGCTGCTGTTAATAGTTGCGAGGTATTTTCAGCAGTTTCTAAAGATATAGCCAAGTCCAAGGTTTCTTCGAGGGTCATAGTGGATTTCTCTAAAAGTCTTTCTTTAATTTTTATTGACAATATTCCGGCGATAAATATATCACGCACGGTTTCATTTTGGTGCGCTTCGGCAGTGACTGCCTTAAAGAGGCAGTCACGAGCAATTATATTAAGAGATCTCGAGTACTCCGCCAACGATTCGTCAGATTGTTGTTTCCTGGTATTCAAGCGGTGGCGAGCAAGAATAATATTTTGCCTCTTTTCGTAGGCGGTATTCAGAGTAGTAATTGCATCATCGTACGTAGCGCAGGCACGGATATAGTTAAATATTGACGGCGATATATGGTTGACAAGAAGTTTATACTTAAGGGCATCATGTGCAGAGGAAGCTTCTAGCGCGATAAAGTTCTCGAACGAATACTTCCAGTGAGCCCACTTCAGGTCCGAGCCAGCCATGGAAGGTTCTATGTCAAAACGTTCGGGCCGTAGGTACCGCGACATCGACGAACATTTTTCTTCTTCGGTAGTAGACATGTTAGAAACACAAAATTAATGTTGAATAAATTGATACATGCAAAAGACAAAACCAATTATGGAATATTGGTTTTATTCAACATTAAAATACAACATGAGAAAATAACAGACAGTGACAAGACAGTGAAAAACAAAGTATGACAATCTATCATAAAATCTTCTAAATGGACAAGGAGTTCATATCAGGCACATACTGAATACATACATTATTTATCCAAATAGACTACTCATTTAGTACCTTACTGCTTCACAATTTTCAACCCTATACAATAGCATTAAGGTTTATTTTAATCTAGCCAGTAAAGGTAACTGATATCTCAAGAACAATATCTGTTTTGATCTGAGGTTAATATTGAATTTAACTGTATATTTTAGTTATCAGTAGCTACTGTAATTGTATGAGAAAAAGTAAAATTAGTTAATGCTCTGATATAGTCCATAATTGTTGCACTGAAAGCACCCTTTTGTCCTTCCACTTAATATATTGTTATTGTTCTAAAAAAATATTTTTTTTACTTGTCTGTTCTGTGTGACACATAATCATCAGCCTAGCCTTTTCCTAACCATGTTGGGGTCGGCTTCCAATCTAAAGCCTGCAATACATGTTGGCCGAGCGTAGGGCAACGCGAGCGTTGGCAAATAGGTACAAGGCAAGAAATAATGTCCACACGTTTGACAAGTTCGTCGAACGCCAACGCAGACAACCAATGTAGAAGAGGGTCTGTAGAACTGCCCAAACGTTGGCCGTGCGCATGTGAGCGCCTTTGATTTGTGACCAAAATCCGACACCGATCCGAGGTGAGGCAACTGATCACGAGCAATGACGAGCAAAGATAAGTTGCACCAAATGAGCTCTATACACGTTGGCGCTGGCCTTCACTCGGCCAACTAGGCAAGGGACACCGAGAGATAGCAAGACAAGGCAAATATACCGTCTACATGTTGGTATTGGCCTTCACTCGACATCACTCGTCCAGCATGTATTGTAGGCTTAACAAGATGCAACTGAGTTCTAGTGTTTTACATGAAGCGACTGCCTATCTGACCTCCACAACCCAGTATCTGGGTAACACAGTACGCCTTGGTAAGACCAATGTCAGATTGACTTAACTTGCTTTCTGAGGCACAGAGTATCCTAAATATGTCAAGATGGGCAACTATCAACAGACTGATCTCAGCTTGAAGATCAATCTGTTATTATTTAGCCACAACCTCCTTCAATGTGACACAAATAACCATTTTTCTATCAGTCTTTGGTATTTGATTTAATAATCACAATCAGTAATCATCGTTTAACATTTTTATTAGCCAACAACTCAGTAAGACAATCACGTCATAAAATTGAAAATATGACCATTCAGTATATTATGTATGCTGCCCAGTAAACTAGGTAGAGTTTACTGAGCAACATACATATACTGAACAATCATAATTGAAATTAAAGTAGGAAAAAAATATTTGGAAGCTACCAATTTAGATATTTTAGCACTGTGCCCGCAACTTTGTTTGTGTGGGTTGTGGGTGTGGTTCTTTGTTAGTCCCCCGTCAATACCGAACCCGCGGGAATTTCCGGTATCAAAATATATTGCCCTTAACCTTTACGTCATTTCAGCTGTTCCAGAGATTAGCCAGGACAAACAAAAAGACAGACAAAAATTGCAATACAACTTTTCTTGTTTTAGTATTATGAAGTAACTATAAGTATTTGAGGAAACACAGATAAATTGAAATCACGGACAATTAGATCAATTTTATTTATATCTATAAATTTATTAATATTTACTTTCTTACTGAGCACTTACATAGTTAATTATGTATAAAATGTGTATAAAGCTTATAAAAAACTTATTCCAGAGAATAAGTTTGTTAAAGAGTGCTGATCTAATTTTGAAAGTCTTCCTAAGAAAATTATAAGTACTGCTTTATTATTTCCTCAGACCAACTTATTTGGTCTGAGATTATTTCTTTGAAAAAATACCATACACACAAAGGAAAGAGGAAAAAAAAGAATTCTTATGTCAATGAATAGGCAAAGAGGTATCAATGAGGAAAGACCTATGAAACATGTAAATAACCTAGTAGGTAGGTTAGTAGGTAAAGTGTCGTGACTAGGTGTGATCTATTATTATTATGTCTAACCATATGCAACTGACAAACAAATACTTATTATAAATGGTAACCAATTTAATGTGGCAAGGATCTCCTTGCCACTATCTAGTTGAAGATCCAAACATAGGCTACTATGACACACACACTTCTCTCGCAACACACTATTCACACACTAGCACACACTTTTCACTCATCTCCCTCAGTAATGAAGTTTCTTTTCTTTTTTACCTCATTCATTCAATTACATTGCATGATTTTTGAATTGAAAAATACTGTCTCCTATGTCACAGGTATGAAAAGAGCTAGGGAAAACTATGTATGGGATATTATTTTTGTTTTTTGTGTGTTAAAATTTTGCTCAATGTTTTTTCAATAAATAATTTGTTGTTTATTGCATAAATCTGCCTCGGACTGCCTTATTGGTCGAATCGTCGCAAGTGCGACTGCTAAGCATGAGGTCTTGGGTTCGATTCCCGGATCCGGAATAAATTGCTATTGGGGTTTTCCATAAGAAATTTCTGGGCTGAGTCCTAGAGAGAGAGGACCTAGGTGGACCACTAATTAATTTTTTTAAACATTGTTACTAGATAATACTCCAGTTTCTGTCGTTGTAAACGAATATCGGCAGTGGTTAGCCAAGTGGCAGCGGAGTCAGGAAATACAAATTATAACTTCTTGTGACTTGACCACGATTATGTGACCTCCCTGGCACCAAAGCTGGATCCGCCCTTGCTTGGGAAAACTTTAATCAGATGATGATCGCAAATAATAATTGTTGTAATAGTCCTATATTCCGTTTCCATTCCAGATCAACCATGGCACCAGGATTCCAGTTCGCTATAGACCGCGGCGGCACATTTACAGACGTGTACGCTCGCTGTCCCAGTGGCAAGGTGCGGGTCATGAAGCTACTCTCAGTGGATCCACAGAACTATGATGATGCTCCGAGAGAGGCTATTAGAAGGATACTGCAGGAGGTTTGACAGTTTTACCATTTGAAACCAAAGACTCTTGTTTTGAGGAATTTCCTCAAATTACTCCTTCCGCTCTTGGTGAAAAACAAATCGATTCTCCTACGTGTCTCCAGATGCACGTCATGCCGTTGGTCCTGGCTGTAATTTTTACAGCGGCTGGATCTGGTAACACTGGAAGCCGAATCTTGAAAACTTACAAAAATCCTACCCTGTTCTTTCAGTTGCCTTTGCGTTCCGGGGCAAAGTATTAGAAAGAACTTTCCCGGATACCACAGACTCTTTCATCCCATATAGGTTAGGCACAGTTCGTCAGGATACGGAGAGTAGAGAGCGAGCAGAGCGAACGAACAGCGTCTTTTAATTCTTAAGTAATCCGCTCTTCCGGTTTACAGAAACAAATTAAACTAAATAGATATTTTAAAATTGATTAATGTTTCCTTAACTAGTACGGAGCTGAAACGTAATGACTCTTGTATCATTTAAAGGAAATGTGCAGCAGAATAAATGGGAGTTTCTAAATACCTACTTCCTTGCCGAGCAACTAACTATAGAAAGATCATTCAACATTACAAAGCCATATTTCAACGGAATTACTGCTCGTTTGTCTTAGAAACATTTTACTACATTTCCGACATCAAGTACCTATACAGAATCTCTGATAAGGAAATGATTGTCTATTGTCCTTGTCTATTAATCTGCAACATTGTTGTCGAAAAGAGTAAGTATCTTCTTAGACCACAGACAGGATGTTTTGTTTTGAGGAAGAATTTGGAATTGTGGTTGATTAAAAAGGCATAGAAAATCGTAAAATTGTTTATGAATATAATTATTTATAAATAAAAACAATATTTTCATGTTTCTAAGGCCCATAGACTAACAAATTACTTAAAAACTATGCTCGTAAAAACAATTAGGCACACACAGAAAATTATAAAGGACATAACAAAAAAAAAAAAACGAAACAAAAAAAAGTATTTCATCATATTCTTTTCCCAACTATGTTGGCTTCCATTCTAACCAGATCCAACTTTTTGTTTTACATGGAGCGACTATCTATCTGACCTCGACAACTCAGAAACTGGGTAACACGATACCCCTTGGCAATACTAGTTCAGATGTATACAAACTTAGAACAACAACGCATAGAAGGATAGTACGAGTGCAAAAAGTGAGGCAACTAAAACTTAGCCATTTTTGGCTAACTTTGCTCGACGAGCCGTCAGTACTCAAGGTCACATTCTGCCGAACAGAGATCGCGAGTAAATAATTTAAAACGCCCGTTTGTAGCGTAAAGGGACGTCATAGTCCTTCAGGAAAACAAAAAACGTGTAATCAAATTACATTTCACAAGTAAATACTTACATTTTATACATTATATTTAAGTAAATCGACCATCAAACAAAAATTCTAATAACCTAACTTATCACAATTCAATGTTGCTATCCGTGAGGAAAAAAATACCCATATTGATTTCTTTTGTGCTTATTTTTAACCGACTTCTAAAAAAGGAGGAGGTTCTCAATTCGGATGTTTGTATTTTTTTTTTATGTTTGTCCGCGCATAAGTCCGTCGCTTACCAACCGATTTGAAAAATTCTTATCTTGTTAGAAAGGGTATACATCCCAAATGGTCCCATGAAAATTTTATCGAAATCGGATAAGCCGTTTCTGAAAAATTAACAAGTCTAAAAAAATATTTACGTTGATGACCTTTTCGTTTACTCTGCATTGCGTTTTTTGTTCGCGCATAACTCCGTCATTTACGAACCGATTTGGAAAATTCACTAACCCACTAAAAAGCACGAAAATAAAAACTTTTTTGCAAAAAATAAAATCGACTTCCATATCAAAACACTACAAAGCCAAAAATAATTTTAATTTCGGAAGGCGGTGTGAAAAAAATAAGAAAATACAAAACCAATAACACCGACTACCGAAATTAAAATTATTTTTGGCTTTGTAGTGTTGTGATATGGAAGTCGGTTTTATTTTTTGTAAAAAAGTTTTTTTGTTTAAAAAAAATATAGTTTTGGCGGCAATTATGTATGCGTCAAACTAAACTATATTTATTTACAGCTACTACCTACAGTGTTTTATAACTAAAAGTTACTGTTAGTTCGAAGAGTGGCATCATAAAGATGACAATTTTATTAATTAAGATTTTTTTCATTTAAGTAATGTTCTCAATAATATTTTTCTATTTCATAAATACAACACATACTTTTAATTGATATCAAACGAGATTTTTCAAGCAATTAATACATTTCTATAATATCATTATAAAACATTACACATCAAACATTCTAAACGCAATAAACGATATCTCATTTCGTTTACCTTCCGTAAATATATGTCATATAAGTCATATTACATGAAAAAACATAATCTTATTTAGTTTCATAACATAAAATACTTGATTTGATCCAGCAACATAATAGTGCGTTTTCCCATTTTTGTGGTAATGGTACTGGTAATGGTATCACTGAAAGCTATATTTGTGTGCGTTTGAAGAACGTAGACACATTCGGCTCACGCACACAAAGAAAATAAAGTGGACACACGAAATCGCTCGTGTTTTGTTCTAGACGCCTCTTCTATGCGTTGTTGATCTAAGTATACAAATTATAACCGCGCCAGTCTTAACTTTCTGAGACGCAGAGGAATCTGAAAAACAAAAAGAAAATGTGTTTCGTAATCTCGATATGTAAAGATAGTCACCGTCCCACAAACCGAACTCAGTAAGCGTTACTTAGCATGGAGTCCACAAAATGTGAAAATTGTTTTGTATAAATGTGTTTTTTTTATTATAGTATGTATGTACGTATGTCGGGCAGGTATCCGCAACTCACAACCAAGTATTTTGCGTATAGGATCTTTTTATTCTATCCATGCCAGTTCCTCGAGGAAGGCGAGCAACGCCCTTGTCTTGCTTACCATTTTTCGGAGGGTACCTGGGCTGCCGAAGTATTTAGTTAGTATAGTTTAGTTTTAGTATACTATAGTAAGTAGGTATAGATTAAATTGACATGCATGAGGCATAAGGTTTGACTAAACTTATTTTGGGTTCCAGGAAACCGGTAAAGCGTTAAATGCTGATGGCAAAGTGGACTCATCCCTTATCGAATCCATCAGGATGGGTACGACTGTGGCCACCAACGCGTTGCTCGAGAGGAAAGGCGCGAAGATGGCGCTTATCATCAACAAGGGATTCAAAGATCTGCTGTACATTGGGAACCAGGCTAGACAACATATATTTGAACTGGTAAGATATATTTATCCGACCTCTCTGTTATACGAATTCTGTGAAGTTTTAACAGTAAGACAGCTTTTTATTTTAAATATTATATTATTACAACACAAGAAACTCATCTACAACCCGATCGTTATGAATAGGCGCACGCAATACCTGGTTTGCTCGCAAACGACCAGTTACAAGACAAAGTTTGGTACTAGATTTCCTTCATTTATTGGTCCCTACATCTACAATAAATTAAATAAAACTCTCAAATTTTACTCCGTGACAAAGCATTCATGCAAAATTATTGTAAGTCAGTACCTTCAAAAACTCACATATGAAGAGACAGAAGAATTGCTTCAGGTCCCTACATAATTTTAAACTCCGCAAACTTACACACCCTCTAACACTCAAACAAGCACAACTCCATCAAGTACACAAAAAGAGGACAGCTTACACAATTATGATTTTAAAATTATAATTCTAATTGTGATATAAAATTATGATTGCGATTTTAGTACTTACTTATTTTATTATTCATTTTGTTTTTGTTTAGTTTTTCATAATATTTCATAATTTTGTTTCCGTTTCCAATTTTTAATTTAATATATATGTATTTGAAATCATTTTAATTCCTATTGATTGTAATAGAAATTATCGTCATTGTAAGTCGTTCTTTCAATTATTTTAATGTTTTGATTATTATTACTATTTTTTAAGTTTTTGTACATTATTTTAGTTAGTTTGTATTTTTATGAAGTTTGTAATTTAACCGTAAAATCTGGAGGTCGGGCGATTTGAGGGCTGAAATACAGGTTTATGCCTAGTTTAGCCCCAATAGCTAACATTTTCGTGTACTTACTCATACTTTTAAGAAATTAGTGTATTTGGCAAAACAGTGTACAATTCTTTTTTTGTGGAAATAAATTATATTATATTATTATATTAATTGAAATTGCCTACGCTTGAATAAATAAAATAAAATAAATTCAAGCACAGCTCTGGTTATATGGCCCCACTTATTTATAATTCTATACCAAAATTTACTAAAGATCTATCCTACGGAAAACTGCATAGTTTTAAGGAAATAGTTCATCTCTCACAGTTTTTATTCTATGACTAAGTTTTTCAGAAAAGGTTCTTGTCAATGGTACGGGTCGTACCATTATAGAAATAATTGGTAGATTTATTACAATTGTATAATCTGGCTGTTTCAGGATATTGTTACGAGCTGGGATTCGGGATAGAAATAATTAACGCCAATCAAACCAAAATTAACACTTTAATTAATTAAACACAAAATAAAAATTTAACACAATTATTCGCACCACAACACTTGTCACTTAACACTTAAATCGCACTGAAATTCACTAGTAAAGCTTCGATTATATCGCGTATTGGCCTCGTAATAAGACTGCCATCTCCGTTCCTCTGCGAGCTATTTATACCCCGGTATATGAGTTCTAGAACATTCTTATAAAATCGACTCACTATTTATACTGCCTAGAATATTCCAGGAAGCTACTCGAGATACACAGTACTGCTACTCGCCGCTAGATGGCGCTAGTGTCTCGAACATTCTAGCTTTCTGTCGAAGTTTCTCGACGTACTTCGCTAAACGACTGGCGTAACAATATTTTGGACATCTTTGTTATGTTTTTATATTCTATTTTTAAGTACCTATAAAGAACCCCTTATTTCAAGTTTTAAAATATTATTGTGTTCAGTCAGTTATAGTTAAGATTTATAGCACCCTATGATTGTTTAATATTTGCATGTTAATTTATGGCGAAATGTGTCATTGCACTATTATCTTTCTATCATCTTTTGTATCACATTTAAAGCAAGTAAATGGATTTGACTATATTGTTAAAGAAGTAAGAAATAGTACTTAGAGCATTAGTGGCCCTGACCATTATGGGCCCGACATAGTTGTAGGTCGTGACTTCAAACCTAGTCAGGCACGTTACTTGGGTAGTCTATATAATCATTACTGAAAACGCTGAACGCTATGTGAGTATGAGGCACCTATAACAACACTACTACCAATAAGAAAAAGTAATAAAAAAGCGAACATTCATTGATCGGTTTAATAACCCCTTGAACCTGCGTGCTTCATACGTCATCATTCAAACTCCTCCCATTCTACAGGACATAAAACGCCCCGGAGTTCTCTATTCAGAAGTAATTGAAGTAGACTGCAGAGTAATCCCAGCATTAGAAGACCGATGCCAGATGGATAAATCTGGCAAGAACTGGACCAAAGTCGTCGGTACTACCGGCGAGAAGATGTTTGTCATCAAAGACTTGGATGAAGAGGAAGTGAGACAGGACCTTCTTGCTTTGAAAC
Source organism: Tholera decimalis (assembly GCA_943138885.2). NCBI lineage: Eukaryota > Metazoa > Arthropoda > Insecta > Lepidoptera > Noctuidae > Tholera > Tholera decimalis. The sequence goes on from OW964570.2 coordinate 10,467,322, forward strand.
AGAAAGGGATAGAGAGTGTGGCGGTGGTACTGGCTCATAGCTACACGTATCATGATCATGAGATCAGGATTGGGAAGATTGCTGATCAGATAGGTGAGTTCATGAAGTTCTACGTAAGAGGCTTTATTTTTATAGGATCACTCATCTTTCTAAAGTTTGGGCACAGCCAAACTATCCCGATTCTACTGTAACTACAATTTTTTCAAGTTTAGTGCACATTTTTAGGGTTCCGTAGCCGAATGGCAAAAAACGGAACCCTTATAGTTTCGATATGTCTGTCCGTCTGTCTGTCTGTCTGTCTGTCTGTCTGTCTGTCTGTCCGTCTGTCCGTCCGTCCGTATGTCAGCCATTTTATTCCGAAACTATTATGACTATACATGTAAAAGTTGGTAGATAGATGTATTCTGTGAACCGCTTTCCGATTTTAAAATAAAGGGGGCTCCCCATACATGGAACTGAAACTGAAAATATTTTTTTTTCGTGAAACCTATACGTGTGTGGTATCTATAGATAGGTCTTTAAAAATGACATCGAGGTTTCTAAAATGACTTTTTCATAAAGTTAATCGTTTAAAAGATATACGCTTCCAAAGTGGTAAAATGTGTGTGTGTCCCTCTAACTTCTATAATAATGAAGTGAAAAATCTAAAAAAAACCATATGTTATAGATCTTAATGTAAACTTTCAACCAAAATTTGAACGAGATCGAGTCGGCAGTTTTTAAGATACAGTATATTTTATAAAACCGCAAATATAACTTTGTAATTCATACAAATACTATGAAAAACAAAGTTATTGGGCGTAGTTGTAAAAATTGTAAATAAGCTAGTTTTAAGAAATTTGTAAGGTTTTTTGTTTTTTTTTTTTTTCAATTAAGTATATTATATTTATTATAGTTACCACGGAACCCTTCATGGGCGAGTCCGAATCGCACTTGGCCAATTTTTTTACTGTTAATAGGCTCGCGTTTGACCACAATCTCACAGTGATAATAAGCGATGATGTGGACGAAAAAAGCTTGCTTAGAAGTAACGTATCCACTCTTGATGTAACGCCCCCAGGTTATAGCTATTTGGAAACACTGACTCCTGCAGGGAATTCCACTCCTTAGCTGTATACACAATGAAAGTATTCGCAAAACGTTTTGTGCGTAATGTCTTCTTTACTTTATATATTCATAATATGACATGTCTTGCTATAATCGGTCATTTTGCTTTCCGTTTACATTCTTTCTTGTTGTTTGATGATAAGCCTTGCCTGTAGCTTTGAAACGAATCATAACAGTATTTTTTAAAGAAAGCTAGCAATGTGGGAAGAATTTAAATTAATAGCAATCTTGTTAACCCCTCCAACTAAGCTAAATATGCTTGTGTCTGGAGTGGTTTGGCAATAGTGTATTGGGCGGGGTTCTCAATCACAAGTCCGACACCTTAGCCATTAGGCTGTTGACATTTAAGTTAGTAGTTAATATTTCATGCCATTGTTTGATTAATTGAACTAAATAAACGTCTATTTCAATATTGTATCTCTTTCTGTTTCCAGGTTTCAAACAAGTCTCCCTCTCACACGCGATTACGTCAATGGTTCGTATAGTTCCTCGAGGCTTCACAGCCTCAGCTGATGCGTACCTCACTCCTCACATCCGGGAGTACGTCAGAGGATTCGCTGAGGGCTTCTCTGGGGGTCTGAAGGATGCTAATGTGCTGTTCATGCAGTCTGATGGTGGACTTACTCCTATGAATATGTAAGTTGCAATATATTGTAGAAATCTACATAGAAGTTTCTAAAATGTCCATAGTCACCCATCCAAAAACACACATTTTACCTTTTTGGAAGCGTATATCTTGTAAACGATTGGCTTTAAGTAAAAGTAGTTTTAGAAACCTCAATATCACTTTAAAAGACCTGTCTATAGATACCACACACGTATAGGTTTGATGAAAAAAATATTTTTAGTTTCTGTTCCATGTATGGGGGGAGCCCCCCTTAATTTTACATATTTTTTTTATTTTCGAATAAAAATCGGAAAGCGGTTAACAGAATACATCTATCTACCAAGATTCACATGTGTAGTCTTAATAGTTTCGGAATAAAATGGCCGTGACATACTAATAGACAGACATACAGACAGATAGACATGACTAATCTATAAGGTTTCTATTTTTTGCTATTTGGCTACGGAACCCTAAAAATGCGAAATGAATTACCTTCTTCTTAACAAATAAAAATTATAAATTGGAACTTTATTATGATAGATGATTATTAGAGAAACATGTTTCGTATATGTAAATGTAGTTATACCATAGAAGTATAGTATATTTTTAACAAAAATAATACAATTATTAAGTATAACTTATGTTTTATTCAAAGTAGTATCTATACCACATTTGCTAATAATTTTGTAGCACCCAGAATATAATTTATTTAAGTAATTTATTAATATCATCATCAGCATTCGCTGATACAGTAAAAACATGCATCAGCAACAACTCTGCTCTGCGTACCCTGTAGTCCCATACATACATGCCTCTCTAATGAAAAATAATAATAACTAAAAAAAATATCTAACTTATTCAAAATCATCTCTCCGCTCAGCACTTCACAGACTGAGTAACAACAATTTGTGTTTGTGTTTAGTGTGTGATTTTTGTGAAGACAGCGAAAGGAAGAATGAAGAAATAAACACCGGTGTCGACTAGGCACGTGGCTTCAGAGAAAAGGTTTGTGCTCTTTCCTTAAATTATTGGGTTGTATTCTACTCTCCAACACCCTTGCAGCTCGTGTTCCTAACTCCAAGCGCTTGTCAATCGTTTCATTCCGCACCGCAAATACAGTCTGCTAAAATAAACTACAATTAAGGATATCATTTAAGTGACCTGTTATGTAACCAGTAATCACTTAATTAGATTCGTGGTGGAGATTCGTGGTGGTCGCATAGAAACATCATGCGGAGCAAATGGCACCGTGCGGTAAGAGTCAGACAGGATAGGTAGTCGATGGGCCATGGGCCGAAACAAGCAGAAACTAGTAAATTTCCTTTTAATTTTAGCCGTGCTTGCCCCGCCGGAAATCTCTGTGCACGCCACTGCTATTAATACTAGGATGGCGTGATACACGGGGAGGTTTTTTCTTACGGTGAATGCTCTGATCTGGTGATCTATCCGATCAAAGGTATGTTTAGCCGTAAGCTACATCAAAGTACGGGTTAGCATGAGACATAAATAAGTCTTCTAGTGGTCCACTTGCTTCACGTCTGTTGACGCGTATCTCGCGCCTCACATCTTGGAGTACATCTGAGAATTATTCATTGATAGATTCTATAAAGGTATATATATAACAAATGCCAATTTACTGGTGTTATTCTGATGAAGCCTAGGCAAACGATAAGAACATGTGAGTATTAAGAAACTGATGTAATTCAAAGGCTCTTCATGATTGTCAATCATCTCAAACTTGGCATGGTTACTCTTTAAATAAAGTGACACTTGAGAATACTAGGATAGCATCACACACGAAGAGGTACACAATTTACAATGCTCTGCTTCTAGGCCTTACCCACAGAGTTGGGAGACAAGCCTGACTCGCAGACGCGGAAATTGTGTTCCTAAAAATCTACCTATTAGTCTTAGTACTAGGACGATATGACCTGCGAGGAGGTTTAGCACGAAATTAAATTTTATTGTGCTTAAATTATATTTTGCCAACAGGTTCAACGGTTCAAGAGCAATCCTCTCCGGTCCAGCAGGGGGAGTCGTTGGATATGCCATGACAGCTTATTCGGAACAAACTGGCTTACCGGTCATAGGTATGTCAAGAAAGTGTACTTGAGAACTTAACACATCATCTTTTTCTGCCTTTTTCCAGCTATGTTGGCATTGGCTTCCAGTCTTACTAAATACAGCTGAGTACTCTGGTTTTACATGGAGCGACTGCTTATCTCACCTCCACAACCTAGCTGGATAACTCGGTGCCCCTTAGCAAGAATGGTGTCATATTTTCTTGTTTTTGATTGGTTAGTCTGGGTAGTGAAGATTGTCAAAGATGTATTCCCTGTCGACAAATAACTTGGCAAGGTTTTGGCGTAGTGGGGGTAAGTTCGCGCATCGTGCATTTAGTGGAAGAAGAAAGTGGTCACTTTTACTGCTAGCCATTATTCTATGGTTATTATCATCATTTATTTTTAATCATATCTGTTCAGAAGAATGTTAAAGAAAGAAGAGAAATTCATTCGTTAATTCGGTATTATAAATAAAATAGATATAATACATAAATACATTTAAAAGTGATAAAATGTATTTAAAAAACATTAAAAATAATATGTTCTCGTCGTTACAATTAGTTAATATAACTGCTACCCCTTTTATTCTTCTTTTTTCCCAGTGTCCTAAAGACAGTGACGAATTCGGAATTTCAACCTTGCTTAACTATAGTATCTAACTGTTCTTTCTGGCGTTTTAATTGTCTGCGTAAAACGGTTTTTGGTCCTGGCACTGTAATCAACAAAAACTAAATTTAAAACAACAACTCGTAACAAAAACAAAGGCTACAACTTTCGTGTACGCAAGTGTATTCGGGAGCAAATTGAACGAGAACTACTGACGCACCAATCGCGCGCTCGGAGCGGCGCTACGTCATACCCCGCGTGCCGCTGACAACCGCTGACACCTAAAAATCGACTTCTGCGCATTGAACGACTCTTGCCAAGTTATTTGGCGACAGCTATACAAATGATAGCCGGGAACGACTGTCATTTCGAAACACGAAGGAATTTCGATATGTTAAGTTGGTTACCCATCCACAGCAGTGTATTACATACTCTTTGATCCACAGACCGATCTCGGCAAGCGTTACTTACTATGAAAATCTACATAACATAATACTAATAGTGAAAACATTGAACAGCCAATCAGCTATAAAAATTTAAACTTATGTAGTCTCGAGGAAATGTTTTTGTTTTCTTAAGCAGCTGTATGAGCCTGATAGACTGACGTCACAGTCTATGTTGTACTTCTCGTAACTTATATTTTGTTCCAGGTTTCGATATGGGTGGTACCTCTACTGACGTCTCCAGATACGCTGGCTCGTTGGAGCATGTTCATGAGGCAACAACAGCTGGGGTTACTATCCAGGCACCGCAACTAGGTAACGATTTAATATACTGAAATAACATACTAATATTATTAATCAATCATTCAATGTTAAATGTGTGTTTAAATTATGGTGTACAATAAAGTATATAATATCTATCTATATCAATCAATTCATTTATTTCAGGCAAACTTGGCCCATAATGAAATAATGATGTTATGTAGGTAACATTTTATCAATAACTATAAATAAACTAATACATGCTACTAAACTTTTGTTAAACAGAATACACAAAATAAACTTAGTAAACTTACTAAACATACTATAATAAACTAAAAATATTAAAAACCTTAGAAAACTATCACTTCACACGCGTCATGTTTCGCGTCATGGTTCATGTTTGTTTTGTTCTATAAGAGTGTGTTTGAGTCTGTTTGCTTCGTTTTCAAGGTTCAACTGCTTATCTATTTTGTTAAATTTTGAAATGGTGATAGTTTAAATCCAAGCACCAGTTAAGGGCTACTTCTTTAAAAAAAAAAAAGCTTTAAAGGGCTGAAATAGTTTGCGAAAAAGTTCTAACGACATACCGCGGCCCCGGACGGCCTAAACGCCACGAAGGATAATTTAAAGAATAGCATGGGTCTTGTGGCGAGTAAAAATCAAGAAATAAGCTGAGTTTTTAAAAATACGTGTGTAAGTATGAAAATTGTGCACACTTACTGTTTATGTAGGGAAGAATTCCAAAAAGTTAATATTGATTACGTACGAACTTAAAATTGTTAAGAAATGATAGTCAAATAACTGTCTATATTATATCTGACGATTCTTATTGTGAAAGGTGCGTATCTATTTCAAAATTAAGAGCAACGCACAAAAACATTATAATATAAAAATTAAAAGGTCTTTTACTTTAGGATACCACCAAAACATATGTATAATGAACTCTTTATGAGTTGATTTAAAATAGGCCTTATTTTAACAAATACAAAGATTAAACTTGAGTACCATCATATAGCTAGCTATAGCCTGGGGGTCTCTAAGTCAAGAGTGAATAGGTCACTTCTAGGTAGGCGTGCTCCATCTTCGGCCACATCATTACTTACCATAAGGTGAGATGATGGTCAAATGCGAGCCTATCACCAATAAAAAAATATTTGTTTTCCCAGATATAAACACAGTTGCAGCAGGCGGTGGATCAATGCTGATGTTCCGCTCAGGCCTATTCGTGGCCGGACCGGAGTCTGCGGGCGCCGAGCCGGGTCCCGCGTGCTACAGGAAAGGGGGCCCTCTCACTGTTACCGATGCTAACTTGTTACTGGGTGAGTCTTAACTCTGTTATATTATGTTCATGCCGGACCGGAGTCTGCGGGCGCCGAGCCGGGTCCCCCGTGCTACAGGAAGGGGGGCCCTCTCACTGTTACCGATGCTAACTTGTTACTGGGTGAGTCTTAACTCTGTTATATTATGTTCATGCCGGACCGGAGTCTGCGGGCGCCGAGCCGGGTCCCCCGTGCTACAGGAAGGGGGGCCCTCTCACTGTTACCGATGCTAACTTGTTACTGGGTGAGTCTTAACTCTGTTATATTATGTTCATGCCGGACAGGAGTCTGCGGGCGCCGAGCCGGGTCCCGCGTGCTACAGGAAGGGGGGCCCTCTCACTGTTACCGATGCTAACTTGTTACTGGGTGAGTCTTAACTCTGTTATATTATGTTCATGCCGGACAGGAGTCTGCGGGCGCCGAGCCGGGTCCCGCGTGCTACAGGAAAGGGGGCCCTCTCACTGTTACCGATGCTAACTTGTTACTGGGTGAGTCTTAACTCTGTTATATTATGTTCATGCCGGACCGGAGTCTGCGGGCGCCGAGCCGGGTCCCGCGTGCTACAGGAAGGGGGGCCCTCTCACTGTTACCGATGCTAACTTGTTACTGGGTGAGTCTTAACTCTGTTATATTATGTTCATGCCGGACCGGAGTCTGCGGGCGCCGAGCCGGGTCCCGCGTGCTACAGGAAGGGGGGCCCTCTCACTGTTACCGATGCTAACTTGTTACTGGGTGAGTCTTAACTCTGTTATATTATGTTCATGCCGGACAGGAGTCTGCGGGCGCCGAGCCGGGTCCCGCGTGCTACAGGAAGGGGGGCCCTCTCACTGTTACCGATGCTAACTTGTTACTGGGTGAGTCTTAACTCTGTTATATTATGTTCATGCCGGACAGGAGTCTGCGGGTGCCAAGCCGGGTCCCGCGTGCTACAGGAAGGGGGGCCCTCTCACTGTTACCGATGCTAACTTGTTACTGGGTGAGTCTTAACTCTGTTATATTATGTTCATGCCGGACAGAAGTCTGCGGGCGCCGAGCCGGGTCCCGCGTGCTACAGGAAGGGGGGCCCTCTCACTGTTACCGATGCTAACTTGTTACTGGGTGAGTCTTAACTCTGTTATATTATGTTCATGCCGGACCGGCGTCTGCGGTTGCCGAGCCGGGTCCCGCGTGCTACAGGAAGGGGGGCCCTCTCACTGTTACCGATGCTAACTTGTTACTGGGTGAGTCTTAACTCTGTTATATTATGTTCATGCCGGACCGGAGTCTGCGGGCGCCGAGCCGGGTCCCGCGTGCTACAGGAAGGGGGGCCCTCTCACTGTTACCGATGCTAACTTGTTACTGGGTGAGTCTTAACTCTGTTATATTATGTTCATGCCGGACAGGAGTATGCGGGCGCCGAGCCGGGTCCCGCGTACTACAGGAAGGGGGGCCCTCTCACTGTTACCGATGCTAACTTGTTACTGGGTGAGTCTTAACTCTGTTATATTATGTTCATGCCGGACAGGAGTCTGCGGGTGCCGAGCCGGGTCCCGCGTGCTACAGGAAGGGGGGCCCTCTCACTGTTACCGATGCTAACTTGTTACTGGGTGAGTCTTAACTCTGTTATATTATGTTCATGCCGGACAGGAGTCTGCGGGCGCCGAGCCGGGTCTCGCGTGCGACAGGAAGGAGGGCCCTCTCACTGTTACCGATGCTAACTTGTTACTGGGTGAGTCTTAACTCTGTTATATTATGTTCATGCCGGACCGGAGTCTGCGGGCGCCGAGCCGGGTCCCGCGTGCTACAGGAAGGGGAGCCCTCTCACTGTTACCGATGCTAACTTGTTACTGGGTGAGTCTTAACTCTGTTATATTATGTTCATGCCGGACAGGAGTCTGCGGGCGCCGAGCCGGGTCCCGCGTGCGACAGGAAGGGGGGCCCTCTCACTGTTACCGATGCTAACTTGTTACTGGGTGAGTCTTAACTCTGTTATATTATGTTCATGCCGGACAGGAGTCTGCGGGCGCCGAGCCGAGCCCCGCGTGCTTCAGGAAGGGGGGCCCTCTCACTGTTACCGATGCTAACTTGTTACTGGGTAAGTCTTAGCTCTGTTATATTATCTTCGTGACCGAGCCGGAGTCTACTCGTAAAGGCGCCCAGCCGCGCCCTGCGTGCTCCAGTGAGAGCCCCCCGGCTCTCACTGTTACTGACCCTAACTTGTTACTGGTCAAGTCTAGGTAAGACGAAAGGCCTCTCGCTACATGGCGGCCATCCCACCCATACGCTGAAAACGTTTTGGGAATACTTTCATTATGCGTATAACCAAGGAGTGACATTCCCTGCCCGAATTTATGTTTCCTGATAGGTATAACCTGGGGGTCTTTATATCAAGAGTGTATAAGTTACTTCTAGGTAAGGTGTTCAAACGAGATCCTATCATAAAAAAAACTCACCTCGTCGGACCTTATGCAGAACGCAGTCAGCATAACTTGACAGTAGAAATATTGCCAATTTTCTACAGCTAAGAAGGTTTTAACTGTAGGGGAGACCGGGGCTACAATTAACAAAAAATATATTTTTAGTTGTAGCTAAGAAATAATTCAACATTTAGACTTGATTTTTGAGATACGTGATGCTTAAATCATTCAGGTATTACGTAATGATCTCAAAAGAAACTTAATAGTAACGATGCCGTAGATAGAACGCTTTTTCCCAAAAATGGTGGTTGTTAATTGTTACCTCAGGTTTGGGGCTAGAATTAACAGGTATGGGGCAAGTATTAACAGAAGGGGTAAAAATTAACATAGGTTATGCTGACTAATATAAAGAAAAATAAATATATTTAGGACATATTTTTTTATTAATTAAAAGTGTAATTAATACAGCCTTGCATGGAACTCGTACTCTTATAAACTCACAATAACAAAATCACAAAATATCTGAACATAAACGAAATCTCAAAATACGTTTAAATTCTTAAACAGGACATATTTTTTATATTTAAACTTAATTAGGCATATTACTTAAACAAAATCATACGATGAGGTAGAAAATGGCTAATTTTTTATCTTAAAAGCTAGGTAATAAGTCTTTAACAAACATCTTTAAACTTAATTATTATCGTCTTTAGACTTAAACAACGTATATAAAATGTAGTTTAATACAAAAACAACAAAAAATATCAAGGATTAGGAACTATTTTAAATACCTACGAACTGAAAGAGTATCTATTAGTATTCATCATCTGAATCACAATTCAAACAACAGAATGCTGTGATATCACGTTTGGTAGCTTGCGCCCAGTCCTTGCAAGAGATACATTCGATTTATTCACCACCTGATGTATTTTCATTATAGGAGGCACCGCAAATGATACAAAAATAGTCATCATCATCGTTAGAGCTATTGCTTTCATTTAATATCCTTTTCTTCACTTTTCCTACTTTTTCGTCTTTATTTACATTTCCTTTAGCCTTTACTTTACCTTTTCCCTTATGATTTTTGTTTTCTTTATTTTGGTGTTTTGATGTGATTTTCCTCTTTTTCATTTCTCTAATATTATGTTCTTCTTCTAGACATCCTGTAATTTATTTTCTTCTCAATAATCTCTAGCGCAGCCAGCTCGTAGACCTCTATTGATATGGTGCCACGCGTGGTTGTCCGTTTATAAGTTCTCATGCTGTCATAAAGAAGAAACATATAAAATAATCATTCACAAACATTCAACTACTCTGTTAATATTAGCCCTTCCCATGTGTTAATTATAGCCCCAAAGGTACACTTTAAGTATTAAATAACATAATAAAATATTGGTCAATAGTAATGGCAAATGAGAAACTTAGAATTGTTAAGTATAAAATATACTTTTAAGGAAACTAAAAACATAATCATAACATTTTATAATTATTGTACAAATCAAAAAATCGTGATCTATAAAAAGATCGTTACCTGTTTAAAAATTTCGACCGGCACACAACTCACTCACAGGACGTGCGGAGCGCAACTAACCAACGGCTGTGGCATGCGGCGTGATCGAGTTGTCAAATTGAGACACGCACTGGAGTTGTAGTGTGTATAGTTATAGAGAAATTTGCTTGTTAATACTTACCTCTGTTAATTGTAGCCCCGGTCTCCCTATACGATTTTCGTTTCCAGGTCGACTATTGCCCGAATACTTCCCGAAGATCTTCGGGAAAACTGAGGATGAGCCTCTAGATAGAGAAGCAACCATCGCAGCGTTTAAGAAGATGACAAATGAAATCAACAGCTTCTTAAAACAGGATGGTAGCAAAGAGGTTCGTATAGTGTTATTAATGTAGGTTCTTTGTCAATCAAACGTGAGAGATGTATTCAGCTGTATCCTATCTGGATACAGCTCTGGAAGATCTGACTGGAAGCTACTTGATTGCTAGGTTGCATTGTTGGCTTTGGTTTGGTAATGAGCGTTTGCAGGAATATTCAAATTAAATCAGTTGGCGCTACTAAGGCGAGTGGTTATCTCGTTTCAAAACGTAAACATGACATTTACCTCAATTTGACAGATGTCAAAAAACTTAAGCGTTTGACAGGTGCCCGTATCTCGCCTCAGTGCTGCCTCAATAAAATAATTTAAATAGAAATTGGTTCTCTAATAAGGATTTTCTGTAATAACCTTTACCAGATGTAAATGTTATTTCAGAAAATTCGCATTAAAGACCCAATTTTTTAACTGTTTTTACCAACTTTTTAAACTTTTATTTAACTTGCCTTGTTAGTTATTCGTTAGTACAACTATGTCCGGGTTAAATCTTTAAATTAATTTTACAGCAGTTGTTCTTAAACGATTAAGATGATATTTTGCCTACAAGTTTATTTTGGATGACAATGAATGGCTAAGTTACGTAATTTTGGGTCAAAATGATGTAACTTAGTTCAAGATGGCGGACTAGTTATCTTTGTGCATTGCCATGACATGATTACCAAATGAAAGGGTTTGTTTAGAAGAATACGAAAGTAGTAAAAATCTAAAATATTTATTTACTTAATTATTATTAATTTATAAAGAGATGATTTTTTATTTTATTTTAGATGACCATGGAAGAGGTAGCAATGGGCTTCATTAATGTTGCCAACGAAGCAATGTGTAGACCAATCAGGTATGTATTAACAGGATTAACTACATTGTAGTTTTATTACATCTTCACACACTCCAAATATTTTGTTTAAAACTGCCTAGATTTTTTCTGAAGTAAGTTTGGGTCGGATTCTTGTCTGACCGGAATTAGCTGAGGATAGTGTTGTGTCTTGGTTTCTCGTGATCTTAACCCAGTAACTGGCTAGAATTACCACAAGACACCCTTTGCAACATTGGTGACAGATTTTAAATGTCTTCTGATTACCCATAAGGGCTATGTAGTGTATACATTATCTTTGACGACTATTAAAGACACAGATAGCCGAGACTAACAGCTTAACGTTTTTCTCAACAAACAAGCTCTCATGTCTGCATATAAAAAAATCCGATAAACTTTTCATCCAACAAACTCCAAAAAAAAAACTAATTCCGCCAAGCCCGTTCCATCATCGGACTACAAGACAAACGGCGACGCGCCATCGTTACATGGTGGACATCCCACCCATACGCACAAAACGTTTTGAGAATACTTTCATTGTGCGTACGGTTAAGGAGTGAAAATCCCTGCCGGAGTCTGTTCCCCGATAGCTATATAACCTTTAAGGGGTCTTTATGTCAAGAGTGAATAGGTTACTTTTAGATAAACGTGCTCCATCTTCGACCACATCATCACTTACCATCAGGTGAGATGGTGGTCAAACGCGAACCTATTATCAATAAAAAAAAGCATTTGTTTGTTTGTCATTGTAGTTGTTATTCACAAGATTGTGGTCTTGCATCCACAAAAGTAATTTATCAAGAGTTAATCGTCTTTTCAAAGGTGCGGAGGAATTTCGACTTTACTATATGCCACCCATCCCCGGACTGGCCCCGTAATTTTAGCCTAAGGTTTAATGATTTTTTTTGTATTCTACTAAAAGCTGTGTTATCTGTTACTCGGCACAGAAGAATAAAATAGATATTTTTGTAAATTTTAATTTTCAGTCCAGTGTAAAAAGAACTTAAAACGGGATGAGCGTATATTTTGTTTCGAGATTCCGATATTTCGGCACTGTTGCAAGCGCCATGAGCACGGATGAATCTAAAGATACACGACAACCACTAACCCGCCCTGGGTCCATAACCTCTCATAGAGGGGAGGCCTGAGTCCCAGCAGTGATAAGGTTAAGCTTATGTTGTTATGTTTTATAGGGCGTTGACCACAGCCCGTGGTCACGATGCCTCCCAACACGCTCTAGCGTGTTTCGGAGGCGCGGGCGGGCAACACGCGTGCAGCGTGGCACGCCAGCTCGGCATCACTACCGTGCTCATACACAAGTACGCAGGTCAGTACCAATAGGCCATTGTAAATACAACGTGTAACGGATACCCCATATCTATCCAAAAGGGCTGAAGACAACATCAGGTATAGATAGATAGAATATACTGTATTGTGCACCAATCATTGAAACACAATTAAATAACAATATAAAAATTATCTTAATTTACTTCCAGATAACCTTTGGAAGGACTTTACGAGCTATAATTAAAATGGGGAGGGTATCATCATTCTCATATCATCTCTATGCACAGCTACAGCTCAAAATAAGTGACTCAAAGGATTTATACTAAATTATCGGTTTCATATGTTTCTTGAAGCCAATCATAAGAAACGTGTCATAGCACTACGAAGGTCAATAACTTTTCACGTCGCTTGCCAATACCACGATAGTTTTCTTTGTTCTTCTTAATTTGAAAAATTCTGCTTCTCACATGTAGACAGGACACTGACTTGCAAACTTATGGACTTGCCCTAACTGCGAAATTAGCGTGCATACCTACAAAAACCGGGCATATAAGATGGCTGCCGTTCGTAGTGTTGTAACTGCGAGCAACATGCGCAGCTGTTATCGATATTTTACCTTCATGATTTGTTAAATTTTTTAACCGACTTCAAAAAGGAGGTTCTGTGTTCGACCAGTATGTATGTATATGTATGTTTGTATGTCTACGATTTTCCCAAAACGACCGATCAAGTTTCGATCGCGTTTTCGTTGCAAGCCCAGTGTGGATTAGTGCGAACTGTATGTAGGTATGTCAAGTAACACAAAGTTAGACATTTTTTTTTTCAAAAAGTTTTTATTATATGCTTTTTAGCATATAATAAAAACTTATTGAAAAAAATTAACCGACTTGTGAGTAGGTACCTGTCTTTATTTTAAACGGAATTAGAAAATCAATGTAAAAATCTTTTTTTCTTCTCTTATTTTCTAGGTATTCTATCAGCATACGGCATGGCGCTAGCGCACATTGTTCAAGAGGAACAGGCCCCCGCCGCGGCCGTGTACAGTCCCTCGCATTTTGATCAACTGGATGCAACCCTGGATCTCTTGGCTAGCGTGGCGAGGGATAAGTTGAGAAAACAGGTAATAACCATTATCTGCGTAGTCTTTAGCCGGAGTCTGTCTCCTCATAGCTATACTTTTCTTACTTCTAGGTAAGTGTGCTTCATCTTCGACCACATCATCACTTACCATCAGATGAGATGGTGGTCAAACGCGAGCCTATTACTAATAAAAAAGAAATATATTGGGTTTGGTTTCGAATCTAACCTCCATAACCCGGTAGCTGGGTAACACGATAACCATAGGCAAGACTTTCAGACTCTGACTACCCGTTACGACTGTCAAAGATGTACAAATGACAGCAGAGACCAATGGCCTAAAAAATTATAGTAATACTAGCTGACCCACCACGACTTCGTTCGCGTGGTATCCTACCCCTACCCAACCGATACCACTACCCCTATCCTACCGATACCCTACCCATACCTTACTCTACCTCTACCCTACCCAAACCCTACTGTTCGGTCCGACGTGAAACAGAACGCACCCTTTTGACATAAAGAATTTGATCTTGACATTACTTGACTTTGACAGATAGACTTTGCTTGGTTGGAAAAAATGCCGGTCGTCGGGACCCTCTTGTAATTGTAATTGTAATTGAAATATCGTTAGGAATCGCGTTTTGAAACCGATAATTGGGTCGCGATTATCTATTGTTCGAAGTGGTAATCCCCATTTGATGAAAAACCCGGGATATTTTGGGATTCCTCGCCGGTTGATGGCCATCAGCGTAGCACGCGCTTTGTTGAAAAAAGGTAGTGAAAATTAACTTCAATCTGGAAACGAGTTAGGCTGTGATGCTGTTGGACCCGCGCTATCTGGAGATTGACGCCTTGTGAACGTCCTAGAACACACTTGACTTACATCACACGTTTCAATTACTCATCTCATATTACATACCTACCACACGGACGCGATCAAAGGGATCCTTGCTTGGCGTCCCCAGCACAGAAGGTTAGTGGTAATAATGTATCAACAAAAGCCTCAGAAGCTATAGGTTGTCGTGGGCCGCAGCCTAGTAGAAGTAGGCCTTTGTAAGAACTTTGTTTGAAAAGCAACGCTAGGGCTCCACGTATCGTGGACAGTTCGGACACCCCAGTTATCGTTGCACTGGGCCTATTGCAGTCTTGAACAAAGTGGTAGCAGAGCGTGGTTCTTATAATATAAGATCCACTGGTTTAATTGGAAGTTTTGAATATTGTTGAAAACTTAAAACTTGAGTTTAATTACTTAACACAACTTATAACTTGATAAGTTTGAATGTGTTGCTTTGTCAGCCGGGCTCAAATAGTACTTGTGGTTTGTACTGTAATTTGTAGTGCTAGCCCCTTGGAATTGAATTGACAAGTAGGATTTATTTGTGAAATTGGGAATTATTGGTATAATTTGGTACATACTTTGGTATTTGTTGCAATTAATAATTGAATGTCATTGATCTGAATTTAAAAGGTTATCTAAATAATAATTACACATAGTCTGGCATAATAGGACTTGAATTGTGTGTATTGGTTATTGCATTTATAGTAATTATTGGATTGTTGTTAGAGATTGTCCGGAGCAATATTATGCTTCAGTTGTTGTATTTAATTGTTGGTGTGATCCTGCACAATATATGCATTGAGTTGTTATTTGTTTTGTGACTAGCCATCTGTACCAAGCTAGATTCATACTTGGAATAAGTACAGGGTCGGATTTGGACTTGAAATAATTGAATTTGAATTTTTATTTTGTTGAAATTATTTGGTCGGCTAACAAGTCATTGCTGTTTGTTTAATATTTGATTGTTGGTTGTTGATTGGTGTTTTGTATTAATATTTGATTGTTGCAATGGCCTCATTAAAGGCAGTCAGGGAGTCTGCTGCCGTATTGGTCTCACAGTTGAGATGGTTCACATCGGCAGCTGCAACGGTTGAGCGTGTGGAATTGGAAGAGCTCACCCTTGCTCGGTATGGGCAAGTGATTGAGAGGATCAAGTCAGCTGATGCTGCGCTCATACGCTTCAACGAGTACATCATGGACGTGGATTTGGGGGTGATGGATCAGACAGCCCGCGATAAGATTTTGGGTGACTATGACCAGATTGTCCACCTGGGGGATGTCATATGTCTACGAGCGTGGGAAATTTTGAAGAGTCGGGTGCCTGATGCGGCCAAGCCGCAGACCCCCGTTGTTGCAGGCCCTGGACTATTGAGTAGGCTGCCCACCCTGGAGCTGCCACATTTTGACGGTCGCTTGGACCACTGGCTGGGCTTCCTAAATCTCTTTGAGAGTCTTGTCGATGCACGCTCGGACCTCGGACCTGCCCAGAAGCTGGCCTATTTATTGTCTGTCCTGGAGGGCGAAGCCAGAGCCTTGGTGCAGCACTTGCCGGTGACGGATTCCTCCTATCCGACCGCTCTGGAGCTTCTCTCCCGACGGTATCAGAACAAGCGCTGCCTGGCTGATGTGCACATCGACCAAATTTTGGGACTACCGGCTATTGTCAGCACGTCGACGTTGCGCACTGACTTGCTGAACCCGTTGGTCTCAGCGACCAACGCCTTGAGACGCTTGGAGTTACCGGTGGAACATTGGTCCTACTTGTTGGTGCACATAGTGCTGCAGTTGCTCCCCGCGGAGTTGAGGTCACGTTTTGAGCAGAAGTATGGTGGGGATAGTGCCACCCATCTTCCCCCCTTTGACGACCTCCTCAAATTTTTGGAAGACGAGTGTCGGTTTGCGGATAACACTCGTGGCGCTACGGGGTCGCCCCCACTACCTTCTCAGCCCAGAGACCAGGGACGGACTAGGGCTCGGGGGCCTGTTGATGTTCCCCCCGCCCCCCGTTTTGCTGGCGCCCGGAGTCCTCGGGCTAGGGGGTCTATTGATGATCGCCCCGCCCCTCGTTTTGCTGGCGCCCGGAGTCCTCGGGCTAGGGGGCCTGTTGATGTTCCCCCCGCCCCCCGTTTTGCTGGTGCCCGGAGTCCTCGGGCTAGGGGGCCTGTTGATGATCGCCCCGCCCCCAGTTTTGCTGGCGCCCGGAGTCCTCGGGCTAGGGGGCCTGTTGATGTTCGCCCCGCCCCCCGTTTTGCTGGTGCCCGGAGTCCTCATCATTGTGACTTTTGTAAGGCAACGGGGCATGTCATGGCGCGTTGCCAGGACTTTTTGAATTTGCACGTAAGTGCCCGCCGCCGTATTGTCAACGCACGCCGTTTGTGCTTCTCGTGCTTGGGGGCCCACTTTCATCGGGACTGCCCCGACCCCCGCCCGTGTAGAATTTGTGAAGGGTCCCACTTGGAGATTTTGTGCGCCAACGCGAACCGCTCCAGCAGACCAGCTTCTGAGGGGGGTTCGCGCAAGGGGGGGTACCCCGGAGACGAGCGCCGGGCTGAGACCCGCGATTCTGTACGCCGCACTCCACCCCCCGCGCAAGTTGAACGGGAGCCCCACGAGCGCCATTTGGTCTTCCCTCGTCAGGGAGAACGCGCATTGGCTGCTAGGCAGCAGTGGCCGGGTCGGCGCCGCTGCCTTTCCCCTCCGTTGGCGGAACGTCCCCGGCTGGAGTCGCGCCCTCCGCCATTCGGGCATCCGGTGGGATATGCCCCTCCAGTGATGGCGAGCGGCTCGGGACACCGCGCAGACGAATACTTGGATTGTTGGCCTCGTCGTGAACGAGGGCAGCCTGGAAGCGGCGATCGGTCGCCGCCCAGGCATCATTAAGAGATTGACGCCTGCCCCGCTAAAGGACCCCCCCGATCAAGACGGTTTTGTTGCCAACGGCCTCGGTCAAGGTCTGGGGACCCTTGGGTGACTCAATTGTGGTCCGTGCCATTTTGGGCACGGGAGTCCGGGGTTGCCTTGTCGTCTTGGTTAGCGGGACAGGTTGGCCTGAAGGTGAACGACCTTTCAGGCAAGATTTGGGAATTGGCGAACCGGCTGACACCACTGTTGAGGGAAGGACCTGGTTTGAAATCACCCTTGTGAGTTGTCCTTACCCTAAAATTGGTGCTCCTGCCCTTGTTATAACTGAACTTGGTTGGGACGAGCCACTTCGGGAAACCCTGTTGGAGGACGGTTGAGGCTCTCTAGCCTTCCTTATGGGGCCCGTCACCCCCTTTGTTGCCCAAGGAGGGCCACTTGGTTCAATTGTTGTTGACTGATCGTCACACTAAGAACTCGCATGCCGGTTGCAATGCGCTGTTGGCCATTCTGCAGCGAGAATTTGGATTTTGTCGGCTGATCGCGTCAATGAGGCGAGGCCCTTTGCTGGCGTCGTAACGGATTTTGTTGGTCCCCCTTTGTTGAAGACGTCCACCCTTCGTAATAGCAAGATTGTTAGGGCTTATTTGTGTGTTTGTCTGCCTGTCAACCAAGGCAGTACATTTGGAGCTGGTAACCTCCCTCTCGACAGAGGCCTTTGAGGCGACTTTGGAAAGATTTGTGTCTCGCCGTGGGTTACCTTCGTTGATTAGGTCTGATTGCGGTACGAATTACAAGAGTACAAGTAACTATTTGAAGGAGGTATACGCCTTCCTTAATGAGAGCCAGGTTGATATTGGTAATAGTTTGGCCCGCCGAGGGGTCACTTGGTTGTTTGACCCGCCAGCCTGCCCCCCATTGGGGGGGTATTTTTGGGGCCGCGGTGAAAGCGGCAAAGGGACGCTGGCGGAGATTGTTGGGAGACACCGTTCTCACCTTTAATGAACTAGCTACGGTATTTGGCCGCATTGAAGCTGTGTTGAATTTGCAACCTTGTCAAGACTTCCAATTGATTAGCGGACGGGTAGGCCCGTCCGGGGGGGGGGTAGATGTTCGGTCCGACGTGAAACAGAACGCACCCTTTTGACATAAAGAATTTGATCTTGACATTACTTGACTTTGACAGATAGACTTTGCTTGGTTGAAAAAAATGCCGGTCGTCGGGACCCTCTTGTAATTGTAATTGTAATTGTAATTGAAATATCGTTAGGAATCGCGTTTTGAAACCGATAATTGGGTCGCGATTATCTATTGTTCGAAGTGGTAATCCCCATTTGATGAAAAACCCGGGATATTTTGGGATTCCTCGCCGGTTGATGGCCATCAGCGTAGCACGCGCTTTGTTGAAAAAAGGTAGTGAAAATTAACTTCAATCTGGAAACGAGTTAGGCTGTGATGCTGTTGGACCCGCGCTATCTGGAGATTGACGCCTTGTGAACGTCCTAGAACACACTTGACTTACATCACACGTTTCAATTACTCATCTCATATTACATACCTACCACACGGACGCGATCAAAGGGATCCTTGCTTGGCGTCCCCAGCACAGAAGGTTAGTGGTAATAATGTATCAACAAAAGCCTCAGAGGCTATAGGTTGTCGTGGGCCGCAGCCTAGTAGAAGTAGGCCTTTGTAAGAACTTTGTTTGAAAAGCAACGCTAGGGCTCCACGTATCGTGGACAGTTCGGACACCCCAGTTATCGTTGCACTGGGCCTATTGCAGGTCTGAACACCTACACTACCCCTACCCCTACCCTACCCCTACCCCTACCCTTGAGACCTTTCCTACTTTTTTCATAAGAACCTTCTCCTGACAAAACCAAACAACAAAAAAGAATCAGCCAAATCGGTCCAGCCGTTTTCGTGTTTTGCACTTAGCAACACATTTAGCGATTCATTTTTATTATATAGATGGGTAGTCAGAAGCCACAAAATAAGACACAAGACTGGGTATCTTGTTACCCATTGGATGGGCTATGCTATGGAATCAGATACGCAGGTATTCTACTTAAAATACTGGTACTCACCTACATCAGATGAGACTTGAAGCTGACTCATCAGAGCTAAATTTGATTTTATACCGCAACAAAAATGGCTGTGACCATCAAAATAATCAGTTGCATTGATGACTATGTGTTTGAGACTGTGTGAGAAATGGAGATAGATATTTGTTTCTTAATTTTTTTTAAAGAGAACGGGAGCAATGTGGGTTGAATTGACATTACTAGCAATCTAGTTAACCCTCTAAGCTAAATATGCATGTGTCTGGAGGTCTGCAGTAGGTTCACAGCAATAATGTAATGGGTCGGGTTCGAATCCGCAACCTCTCAATCACAAGTCCAATACCTTAGCCATTGACGTTTCAACTTAACTTTGGTCAAAACAATCAGAAATTATAAGGTCTACTGCGCATGCGATTAAAATGGCTCATTTTGCTGAATCGATGTCATCAATTTCATTAAACTACTTGAAAAGTGATTAATTTGTAACTATTCTAACATGAAGAACTGAAGTTCACATGAAATAACTTGTACTCTTTTTTGTTACGGATGAGCCTGCTCTTGACTCCGATCGCTCCTGATGGTAAGCAATAGATGAGGTCTACGATAGAACGAACGAGCCCAGAAGATGCCTGTACCCTTTTGCTTTAAGGGCTGACGGGTTAAAGAGTCTGGCACACTGCCGGCTCCTATGTAGCAAGGAACACAGAAACCGGCTCTGAGCACAATACATGTAGAGAAGTGCTTAGTACGACAAGATGGTATATCGACCAAGTGTGGATGGTACCCTGCAGTAGTTCTAAATATTACCTGAATCAACTAAAAAATATGGTAGGCCATAGAGGTATGGTATTGTTACGAACTGGGGTTCGGGATAGGAATAATTAACGCCAATTAGACCAAAATTAACACTTTAATTATGTAAACACCAAATAAAAATGAACACATGCACACTACAGTACTTGTCACTTAACACTTAAATCGCACGAGTTTCGATTATATCGCCTCGTATCTTGTAATAAGACTGACTGTCCGCACACTTGGCAGTCGCTGCGCCCCGCGAGGGGCGCGGCGAGCGGCCTCAGGGCTTCGCCCCCAGGTCGCAGGAGCAATACCGTGTCCCGTCAATACGGGACCGTCATTGGGTGGCCTAGTTACGGCTTAGATGTTCGGGTGTGCGTTGAAAGCGCCTGTTCAAAAGTGAACGGCAACGCACACCCGCGTGATTCATTGCTATTGTGTGACTATAGGCGCGCCGCGACGCCGACTTTCGGCGTCGTTTCTTCACGACACCCCGGCGGTCTGACCCCGCCAGGTGAAACCCCCCTAAGGGGGAAGCCCAGCGGAAGTCGACCAGCGACAGGGGTGCCGACTCAGACGCACCTATAGTGAATGCGGGGCTCTCGTCCGTTCCGTTTCCAGATCTAGCCGGTTACGTTCCGGACCGCAGAGCCGAGTATGTATGTGTGAGCGGCATTGTACTGTGTGTCGCCGCTCAGTGCGTCTGCACCGAATAGCGTGCGCTGCTATCCGGTGCTAGTTATATATAGCGCATGTAGAGTCATGAATGTATGTTTATAGTACGTAACGTGCCTATATTAACTTAGAACACGTTACGTACTAGGTGAAGTGTAGTTATGAGTAGTATAACTGTTTGAGTAAGCCGCGTGTAAAGTGGGGCGACTTACCCAGGAGTCAAGTCCGGGAGGGATGCGGCCGCGACGTCTGTCGGGAGCAGATCTCTGGGGAGCCGCCTCGCGTCAGGCGGGCGCGCATGCCAGGGCGCCAAGTGCTTGACATGGGGCCAAGCAGAGGCGTCGGCACGCGCGAACATTGCCTTCGCGAGGCGCTGCACAAACTCTTCCAGGCTCTCAGTCCCGGAGTCCCGCCTGATAACATCGTTCCTCACATAGCGAGGGGCGTGGAATATGGTGCGCAGCGTCAGGTTCTGCTGCGCACTGAGCTTCTTGCGTGACGACTCGCTAGTGAGGGCGAACCAGGCGGGGGCGGCGTATGTCAGAAGCGGGCGTATGTACAGCTTGTACACGCCCAGCTTGACACGCGCCGGGAGGCGGGACGAGAGCACTGGGTAGAGCAGTGCACGGGCGACCCTTGTCCGCGCCACGACTTGCATGACGTGCGGCCGCATCGAGAGCTGACGGTCGATGGTGGCGCCGAGGTACTTGACCTGCGACGACCACGCGACCTCAGCTCCCATGAGCTTCAGGGGTGGTGGAGGGTGTTTTTGGCCAGTGAGCATAGCCTGCGTTTTACTCACGTTTACGGATAGCCGCCATTTGGCGAGCCACTCCGGGAGCATATTCAGCGCGCGCTGCATCTTCTTCGCCGCGTACTTGGGGCTCAGTGAGGTTGAGATGTACGCGGCGTCGTCGGCGTACAGCGCGAGCGTCGTGTCAGCTGTGGTTGGGATGTCGTCGGTGTAACGTGAGTAACACGCAGGCGATACGCAGCTGCCTTGTGGTACTCCCGCCTCGATGGGGCGGGGTGCAGAGAGTGCTCCGTCGACCAGCACCCTGAAGCTCCTGTGGGACAGAAAAGATTGGACCACTTTGACAACGCGACGGGGCGTGTCGGAGGTGGCTAGTTTATAAACTAAGCCCTCATGCCATACGCGGTCGAAGGCCTTCTCCATGTCGAGAAGTACTGCTACCGCGTACTCTTTCTTGTTCATTGTCGTGGACAGCTGGTAGAGTACTCTCGACAGCTGGAGCGTCGTACTGTGCTCCGCCCTGAAACCGAACTGCTCAGGCCTCGGCGTGATGTGTGGCGTAAGGTGTCGCAGCAGGAGCGATTCGAACACCTTGGAGATGGTGGACAGCAGAGTGATGGGCCGATAGCTCTCCGGCTTCGATACATTTTTCCCCGCCTTGGGCAGCATTATGACGCGCCCTTCCTTCCACGCGGCGGGAAAGGCCCCCGTGCGCAGCACCGCTGTGAACAGGCGCGCCAGCGCCGCCACCATACGGTGCGGCAGGTGGCGTAGCGCGGCGTTTGTGATGCCGTCGGCCCCGGGAGCCTTTCTGAGCTTCGTTCTTAGGATGGCGCGTCTGACTGCGCCCGGCGAGAAAAATATCGGGTCTTCCTCGGGAGCTATCGGCGTCGCGAAGTAGTCCCCAAGGTGTTGCTCGACTGCCGCGACGTGTGCGTGCTGGTCAGTCGGGTTCGGACGGAACTGACGCTCCAGGTGCTCGGCGAAGACCTCCGCGCGATCCTCCGCTACGTACTTAAGAGCCCCGTCGTTGCCTCTTAGTGGGCGCACCGGGGCTGGGGTATTTGTAAAAGTTCGGCACAGTTTGTGTATTGACGGCCAGCTGTCAGCCGTGGCGTCAATGTGTTCCTCCCAGCTCGCGGTGGCCGACGCTTGTAACTCGGCCTTTACCTTCTCCGCGAGTCGATTCAGTTGGGTCCTCATGGTCGGGCATCTTGTTTGTTGCCACTGCTTGCGTAAGCGTCTCTTCTCGGCGATCATAGCACGTAGTCGCGGTGGCAGGGGCGGCAATAGCCCTCTCCCCTGCGCCGGTGGTGGTATGACCGCCTCTTCTATCGCGTGTTGGACGCAAGCAGTGACTTCTTCCGCAAACTGATCGACGTCAGCGGCGGTAGCGATGGGCCGAGTTGGCGTCGTGGCCTCAACCTTTTCTGTGTACTTCTTCCAGTCCAGGAGTCGACGTGGCGTTGGTGGCTTCTGTCGGGTCGGCATTCCAGATATGACGACGAGTACAGGTTGGTGGTCCGACTGCAGCTCGTCGTCTATCACGTGCTGTGCGATCTGGCAGCGTAGCCCTTGGTGGATCACAATGTCCAGCACGTCCGGCATGTGATTGGGGTCGTCCGGGTACCGGGTAGGTGTCTCTGGGCCGGACACTGTGTAGCCAAAGGCTTCCGCGTCCGCGAAGAGTCGTCTCCCCTGAGTATTCATGTGGTATGAGTTCCACGCTAGGTGCTTCGAGTTGAAGTCCCCGGCGAGGATCGTTGGGTGTTCTGTGAAGAGCAAGGCCCGCAACTCGGCCAGGTCTAACTGTGTTGCGGGTGGCTTGTATGCGGCGTATACGCGCAGGTCCTCGCCGGCCACGTGGATCTGTACGCCCAGCGTGTACAATGAATTATGCGACATCGAGGGGGGCAGCTCTTGATGGACGACTCTTCGCCTCACCAGCACTGCCAGACCGCGATATCTGATATTGAATGCCGACCGTTCATCTTTGCGGTATATGTGGTAACCTGGGAACTTCATCTTGTCTTCGGGTCCCAGGTGTGTTTCGTTTATCAACGCCACGTCGATATCCTGGTCCCTCAGAAGATGACGGAGGAGGGCGACCTTATTTCGCAGGCCGCGGGCATTCCAATTGATTACCCGCAGTGGCCTAGCCATGGGTAAGCGTTAATAAGGTGGCTAGGCCATCTAGGATGACTTGTTGTGGATCCTGCCCCCGTCCGATGGCCTGGATTAGGTCCATCATGATCTTTATGGCGCAGGTCATGAATTCTTTATTAACTGCCACTGAGGCGCCGGTAGCCTCGGTGGTCGTTGTTTGTTCCTTCGGGTTCTTCCTCTTTGTAACACCGGCGCCTTTTGTCGCCGCATTCTCAATTTGTTTGACCTGCGCCTTGCTCTGGGCGGGGGCGGCCTGCGAAACCTCTGCCTTGGTCGTTATTTTTGGATTCTGTGCAGGGGGGGGGGGGGTTGTGCCTTTTCCTTCCCTTTCCCCCCCTCGTTTCTTATTCCTCCTCCGTCTGGAAGAGGTGGCCTCTCCGCGCGTTGTGGGCCCATTGGCTGCCGCCATCAGGGTCGCGCCGCCGTGGCCTTCTTCCACCTGCCTGACGCTGTCTCCAGCCGGCTGTGTTGGGCGGCGCGAGTTGGTTGTCGAGGCGACAGTCCCCGCCCGCCTGTTTTGTATTTCCTTTTGGAAAACGGGGCACTTGACGTGGCACGCCGGGTGCGGGCCACCGCAGTTTGCGCAGGTGGCCGGCTCCTCCCGAGGGCGTGGGCAGTCTCTCGCTGCGTGCCCCTCTCCACATCTTACGCAGGCGAGCGGGCGGTGGCACTGGTGCGACGAGTGCCTAAACTTTTGGCACCTGTGACACTGTGCGGGCCCCCGTTTTCCACGCCACGCCTCTATTTTGACCCCCCGCATCATGAGGAACACGGAGGTATCATATATGCGGCGCACATCTGGCGTCCGCTTAAGTAGGGCGTAGAAAACGCAGCCGGGTCTTCCTTGGCGCGCCCTTATATGGCGCACGTACTCCGGCTCATACCCTTGCGCGCGGAGCTCTTCCTCAATCTCTGAGGGTTCCGTGTCAGCGGGCAGGCCTCGGATGGCCACTTTCATCAGCTTCTCCGCTGGTAGCGAGTATGCAAACCATGATATACCGTCTGTTTTTTCCAACTCGGTGAGGTAATGCTGGATCAGCCTATACTCTCCCTCAGACTCCGGGGTGAATCGTACGCCGGAGCCGTAAGGACGGGCATTTGGTGGCCGACCCAGCTGGGCCGCGATGGCCCGGAAATGTCGAGCACAATTCGGTAGTTTTTCCACTACCAGCGGAGGGTAGCGAGGCCTCTTGGGCCGCTGAGCGTTTGTGTTATCTGTGTTAGAAGGGGTGGCGGGGGCCGCACCAGAAGTGGTGGCGCGGGCCGCGTTAGAAGTGGTGGCGAGGGCCACTTTAGAAGGGGTGGCGGGGGCAGGTGTTGGCACTACACCTACCTCCTCTGTAGCCATGGTTTCCTCTTCTGAAGAGTAGGAATCATCTTCTTCTTCTCTTCCCTGCAGTGGGCGCTCCCTTCTTGAGCGCTGTTGGTCGAGGCGGTACCTCTTCCTTTCCTCCTCTGCTGACTCTTCTGGGCTGCGACGGCGCCTCTGAGGGCGCGGTTCGGGTGGATGGACGGCGTCGGAGTCGGTGTCCGACGACATCGGCGTGGGTGTGGGCGACCCTGCACGCGACGATGCGGTCGAGTACGTCGCGGGCGCATCGTACGCGGCGATGCGTGGAGGCGTTTGGGACGCGGGTCCGGTTGCGTACTTACGCAGGCGCGGGTCCCGAGACGGGGTCGCGCATACACGCGCGAAGGATGGGTGCGCGGCGGCGGCAGGGGCACGCGAGGTGCCAGCGGCGGCGGGCGCGGAGGCAGCGCCAACGGGGGCGCGCGGGGCAGCGGCGGGCCCGGTAGCGACCGGGCGCTGCATCGCGGGACTTGCCTGGGATTTAGGTGGTTGTTGCGGGCGGCTCGACGCCGTCGCGGGCGCAGCGCGCGCAGGCGCCGGCGGCGGCGGTGGGTCGGCGGCAACCTTCTTCCCCTGCAGCTCTTGCCTCAGTTGTACCGAGGAGATGCGTGCTGAGCTCGCCGTCGCCATCCCGATATCCGGGAGCGACGACGCCCGATCCAGCTTCTGGTGGCTCCTTACCTTTTCGGCGGCTTCTTCATTCCCTAACGGTACGGCATCACCGCGGCCCGGAGAGCCGCGGGAGCCGGGTTTAGGCATCACGGAACACTATCCCGCACTTGGATATTGTTATTTTTCCACTAGGATTCAGTTATTAGTTTTTTCAACTATCGTCGAAAAGTTGGGGGTAGACGTAACCGTCGCGCGACCGACGACGTTCCCGAAACGTCGAGAAACTACGACGGGTGGCGCCCTCTGCGCCTGTACGAGCGAACGGCGTTCACTCGTACACTCGCAGAGAGACAACACCGAAAAACGGTCCGTACGCGAAAATCACAACACTTTGGTAACGAAGACACTATTACACTTGAGCGCTGAGTGGTTACTCCTGACTGTCCGCGTTCCTTTGCGATCTATTTATACCCCGATCTGTGTTCTAGAACATTCTTGTACAATCGACTCACTGCCTATACTGCCATGAATATTCCAGAAGCTACTTGAGATAGACAGTACTGCTACTCGCCGCTAGATGGCGTTAGTGTCTCGAACGTATTAGAAGTCAGTCGAACTTTCTCGATATACTCAGTACTGCTACTCGCCGCCAGGTGGCGTTAGTGTCTCGAACATATTAGAGGTCAGTCGAACTTTCAGTACAACTAACAGTATAATTTGTTCCCCAGGGTATCCCCGACTCTCAAATAACCACAGAGCCGTACCTGCACCTACGATACGCCGGTACAGACTGCGCTCTCATGGTGGCACCGCTACAAGAGAAGTCAGACAGGGCTTGTAGACATGGAGACTTTTACGCTGCCTTCGTTAAACGGTAAGAACATTTCCATAATTGTATGTACATTACCACGGAATAGATGAATAAGGTTGGAATGGTAATGTGAGCGTGGCGAACGCGCCACATTTATGATTCGAAAATCATAGCTTGACCGATTAATTCATTCACCGCGTTTAGTGCGCTTCGGAATATTTCGGAACACAGAGCTTTGCTTTTAAAATGCCGTGTTGTGCAATTATAACCTGTAAAACAAAAAGTTAGACCGCAAGTATAGAGCGAGGAGGTATATATTTCCATCGGTAAGTCGAAAATAACATTTAATTACAATTTTATTTGTAAAAAGCATAAAAATATTCTGATCACTATGAAATTCCGAACATTGACAACATTATTGCAACAAGTTACAAAAAATATACATTGCCCGATATGTACTCGCTTAATCAACGCAATGACCAAGTCCGCTTACAATGTACTACATGGGTTTGTCTTCCTCCACACTTCAATTCAAATGTGTGTAATTTATTTGTGTGCGTAATTCGCATACGTAACGGGCCTCTTGCTTGTAGTGGAGCGAAAGAGTGGGAGACAAGCGGCGACACGCGTTCTCATACAAATCAGGAACTATTTCCTTTCTAACCTCTTTTATCTGTTCTGTGTACATTACATCCACAAGGGGCTAAATAATAACAGCATTGCGTTGCTTAATTTCGATGATCGATTGATGGATTTGATGCATATGAAAAAGAGATTGAATCAATACAATGCAAATATTGTGGCATATTGGTCATATGAGTGCTCTAAGGAGCTCGTCACACACATAAGCACACGTCGTCACAGTCGCCCGGGTCAATATTCGAGGTTAAGCGACGCTTGCCGAGGTCGGACTGAGGATGGGTGAACATCTTAACATATTGAGGTTCCTCTGTGCCTCGGAAACGAAGTTAAGCAGTTAGTCTCGGCTGTCATTTGTATATCGTTGTCGAAGCCAGTAAATCTGACACTGGTCTGGCCAAGTGGTATCGTGTTATCCAGGTACTGGGTTGTGGAGGTTAGAGAGGCAGTCGTTCCATGTAAAACAATAATACTCAGCTGTATTCAGTTAGACTGGACCCCAATATAGTTGGAAAAAGGCTAAGCGGATGAAGTATTGTATGTATAAAAAAAATGAATGTGGCACTCGGGGACTGCCGCGGTAAAGCTATTGCATAGCAATTTTTTATCAACTTATGCAATTATAATTATTTATTTATTTTATTTATGCAGTATTTTTTTTCTTTGATATTAATTCAAGTTACACTTTTTGAGCGTGGTGACCGATAAGAAAACATTTTTTTTTCTTTTATTGAATAAATGAGAAGTTAATATTGTTTAAAATATTTTTATTATCTTACAATACATGTAGGTTATTCAGGAATTTTTTTTCATTGAAACTATAGGTTTATTAGCAGCTAGTGTACTCGCATACGTCTAGTCGCACGCACACAAACACCGTGCCGAAGTCTGCCGAACTGAAACGACGTTAGACGATGCACGGCTTCCAACGCCGCACCGCTGTGCCGGTCGGAGTGCGGGGTGTTAGGTATATTTTCGTTACGGAATTTCTTGTTCCGCGCTCAAAGCCCGCTATAAAACCTATGCAATAGCTTAAAAAATTTACCTGCTTAGCCAGCAAAGTAGATAATTTCAGTTTCGACACTGTTGCAAGGGCCATGATCACGATCGCGTGATTTAAAAAAAATATCGGAAACTCGAAACAATAAATACTCATGGTAAATATCCCATGTTAAGTTCTAATTATAAAGTAGAGAATAATTGAGGAAAACACAAAAGAGTTTGTTAAAATAAGTACCTATTAAAATAATAAGTTTTATTTATTTTCCTTTTACCAGGTACAAGAAAGAGTTTGGCTTCACACTATCACAGCGTGACATCATAGTCGATGACGTCAGAGTGCGTGGAATCGGTTTGAGTACTGTGGCTAAAGAAGTGCCGCCACCGCATGGACTTGGGATCATACCGGAAGCGGAAAAAGTAAGTTTTAAAGTCCCAGCGTCATTAGCTCATGAGACAGTTTAAACGCGGGGTTGTCAATAATAAGCATTTCCTGTTCCTGCTATAAAAATAATCTATGATTATATGACTAGGACAATCTATCTTTAAGCCAAAATTCAACTATAACAACATATAACTTTTCTGTCAGTTCCAGAGTTTTTCTAACCAATTATGAACGTGTTCTCCCACATACCACTAAGTGAAAAGTGATAATATTAATTGTGTAGCAGAGTTGGTCATAAAGACCTAATAAATCTAATCGCACGTTTTTCAGCCAACCTAATTAGTTCTTATATTTCAATTCTCAATACATTTATTTGCATTCCACAATGTGAACTTAGGTGGTAGGTACATACAAAATATACATTGTTATAGATCATTATCCTCTCGCGTCTCTTAAGTTACACAGTGCGACATAAGAAAAAAATGCTCCAAATGTCTTAAGTCGGACAGTTACACTTAAGGGCTTGGTCAGGATTGGTCGATAAATATCTGTGGTTGTGTTGCAAGTAGCAATACGTTCTGCATACACCGCTAAAATGAACGAAAAAAAATATACAAAATGCATCTGTGGTTTTTGTTGTGACGCCGCAGACTTTTTCGTTGTCTTATCAAATAGTTTTTATTAATGTTTTGGAATAATTTGTGTTAAAATTGCCTACACATTTTTTTTTTCTATTGTTAGTGAAAATTATTATTAAAAGTGAAAACATATCACATCACTGCGAGATAAGGTCAGTTTGATTTGCTTATTGAATGATATAAATAATTAGATAAACTCATAACAAAGCCAGGAAGGTATAATATATACCATGATAATGGCCATAAATTGCCGATTTATCATTTTTTCTGAAGTCCTACCCAAAAATCATAAGGAAATTCAACATGCGACACTCGAGGGGTTAAGGACCCTGTCGGGCACAGCAAATTAGGATAGAGAAAGAGGACTTGTGTATTACTTTAACTACTACAATATTGGTAAAAACTCTTCGCAGACTACAAAGGTGTACTTCGAAGGGGGTTACCAGGAGACTAAGATCTACTTGCTAGAGAAGTTGAAACCTAAACAGGAGTTGCCCGGCCCCGCCATTATCATGGATGGCCTGTCTACCATCGTTGTTGAACCAGGTATGTTTGATTCTACCGGGGTTGCGGTAACGTTGTAACGAGATACCGCGGTCTCGGACGCAAGGGGAATTGAAGGAACACGGTGGCTTTTCAGTCAGTAACAGTCTGACACTCCCTTCCGCTCCTCCTAGAAGAGGTCTTTTGATGGTTTTCTCCCCGAAAATAAAGTTACGTTTGTTATTATGATTTTGATGAATAAATAAGCCTTAAAATGATGTTGGTACTCAGACATTGAAGGCTTTGCCATTAGGTATATTTATCCCAGGTCCTCAGTACTCTGACTGCCCTCTATGCGAACCCCGATAGAACGGTGGCAGCAGTGGCCATGTGCTAACTTTAACTTACACATCTAACCTGAGTCCAATGTTTGAGCTGCCACCAAAGGGAGGTATCCTTTGAAACGCAATGGCAAGTTATAATTATGTAAGTTTGTGAACCAAGAGAATATTTTTCGTGCTAATCCCTAGGAGAAAGAAAATTTGGTTTAAGTGAGGCTGGCCTGTTCACCAAATTAATATTGACACTGAGTTACACATTAAATTAATTTTATTTATTTACATGGGAGACCAAAAGCTAAACACAATAGACTAAGTACAATATAATAATATGACAGCCAATTACAGGTCTCCACATATAGCAACACTAGCATCCGCCCGCGACTTCGTCCGCGTGGAAAAAAAATCCCCCGATTTTGAAACATTCTTCATTAGTGCTCCGCTCCTATTGGTCTTAGCGTGATGATATATAGCCTATAGCCTTCCTCGATAAATGGGCTATCTAACACTGAAAGAATTTTTCAAATCAGAACCGTAGTTCCTGAGATTAGCGCGTTCAAGCAAACAAACAAACAAACAAACTCTTCAGCTTTATAATATTAGTATCCTGAGATTAGCGCGTTCAAGCAAACAAACAAACAAACAAACTCTTCAGCTTTATAATATTAGTATAGATAATCTCTTATTATTATTACCTTTTGTTTTCTTTTTTTATTTAATTTAGAATGGTCAATTTTTTACTTACTACTAACTTTGTTTATTTAATCTATACTAATCTATACTATATATAATATTATAAAGAGGAAACCTTTGTATTTGGGCGTTTTTCAAAAAAGTTGACCGTTACGGAACCGGAACGCAATTTTTTTTACAAATGATTTTGTATTTTATTTTTCAATATGTGGATAGCTTATTAAATGAGCTTTTTAAAATACCAATTGTTTTATAATTGAACAAGCAGTTAGGCCAAAAAATGAGTTTTTATAGAGCACTCAGAGCTCAGGTAGTTCCAATTAGTAACACTTTTAATATATATTTTTTTTAATAAAAGCCAGGTATTCTGTATGTTTTAATTTTAATATATTATTATTTAAATCAGTTATATTCATTATATTAGCAAAAAAAAACTATTTTCAGCATTTTTTAACAAATTATTAATGAAAATACTTCAGATTAGTAACATTTGTTTCACAATGTCCTCAAATTATACTCCGTTATGGAAAATACACAAGGTATAAAACTCAATCTCTTATAAATTCGAGTAAAACATATCAAAATAAACAATATTTAGTTGTTATGTTAATCATCTTCTTATAAAATTAACAAAGAAAATAACATTTTCTAAACTAAGTCTCACTTTAACAAGTTACTAATTGGAATTCTTAGTTACTAACAGGAACATAAAGTTAAGTTCACAATACTAACTTTTTATATTAAATTAACTACTTCTACAATTTTAATAATCGGTCTTAATTCAAATCACAATAATCACAGATATATCGGTAAGGTAATTTACAACAATTCCGGGTTTTTTCAATATCGATGGCGCAATATTTTTTTATTTTTGTTAAGACTATGTATATTTTATTTTATTATTTTGCTTACTTATTATGAACAAAATTCACAATCATACCAAAAATAAAAGAAAATATTATGCCACCGAAATTTAAAAATAATGGACTTGTTGAAAATGACCCAGTAACAACATCGCTTACATGCTAATTAACATGAATAAAAATCAAAATATAATTCGCCCTAGTCAGTCTATTAACTTTGTACCACCTTTCACCTTATCACCTTTTAAACTAAAATTCTATTATAAGTTAAAAATAATCATCATGTTTCGTCACTAACATTTTGAGAAAACTAGTTTGACACGTGTTATTCATCAGATATACCAAAACAAGGAGGACAGATGTAATCAAAAAAGTCTGTCCCACTGCATTTCAGACATATATCACTTTTACAAACCATGCACTTGATTTTACTCTTTACGTCCTTTTGACACAACTTACAGATAATGCCATCTTTTTTAAGTTTCTTAGAAGATCCATCATTGTACAAAAGAGACCTCGCACACACTTTTTTTGGTGGTGGTGGGGAGGCTCCAGGATACTTAACGCGAACGCGTTTTTTGACACATTTAGGAGTTGAGACCACTGGAGGATCACAGCTGTTGCCCACATCATCGAAATTGGTATCAAGATCAAAACTTAAACTGCTAAGATCAATTTGCTCGGTTATAAAATCAATTGACAGAGATGGAGAAGGTAAAGTGCATTCTAACTCTGAAGGCACAGCTATAACAATTGGTTGGTCCTTAAGATCAGATTGACTGCTTATGCTAGATTCATTATGGTGGGTTTCATTAACTAACGACTTATTATCTTTTTCATTACTTAAAATTACTTCCTTCTTGGATTCGGTTTTTGAGCTTGATTCATTAGGAACAAGTTTATGTAACTTAGGGCTATGACAGTTACATAAACCGGCCTTGTCGCCGCAAAAACAACTAAGCAAGCGATATTTAATGGTATTTTCGAATGATGAAATGATTTGATGTAATTTCATCGTTCCAGGCACAGCAGTTATATTAGATGGAATAATTTTAGCAATATTTTTTAAGTCGGTATCATTAACATAAAAACATTTTACTGTTTTCATTGCATTCAACAAAACATTATGGGCCTCTGTTGCATTAGTGATATCACAACCGTAGGAGACTCTCTTATCTAATTGGCGTTTTACACTGCCTCCGACACCATCGGCCACACTTTTACCATGGCCACTTTCTGAGAACGACCATGTAGAATAGTCAAGTTTTAATTTACATGTAAACAAATTTAGCAAGAAAAAGTTCTTTTTTTGTCGATACTGGCTAGTGGGTCCGTCCGAAAAAAAATGAATAACAGAAATTTCGGGGTAACGTTCCCTAGCATATTTAATTACGGGTAGTAAATGTGCCCAGATAGCTTCAGGTTCATGGCAATTATTATCCGAAACGGTTGCAAATGTTTGACACTTATCATTAAAAAATATTGCACCAGTATGGAGAGTTATAGAATTTTTGGATGCACCAAAATGAATTGACTGAACTTCATGTGCATACTTACATTCATAATTTTCAGAAAAATCACATAGTATTGCAATCTCATGACTTTTTAAATTCTGAATACATTTCCGGTACTGTCTGTGCTGCTCTTTCCAGTTAAAAAAGTGCATTTTAAAAAGTGGTAATTTTTCTAGGAATAAGGATGTTAATTCAGCGACAGTACCAGCCTGTTCTTGCTTAGTTGTTTTTTTGGTTACATATTCTTTACCAGCTTTTTGGTATTTGTGGTCAATTCTTACCCATTGGTACCACCTAATACTATCATTGGCTTGATTATCGTCAAATATCAAGCGAGGTATTTTGCAAACCTCACAAAGACTGTGCATACAATTAAATGAAGTAATATCACAAGAAAAAGACTTGACGACTTCGTCAATATTTTTGTAAGAAGTGATCGATCGCAATTTCAAAGCAGTAAACAAATATTCAAAATTGCTGTGTTTAATACACATGCACGTATCTCTTGCAGCACGAGTGGGCGCTATGACATAATAAGGCTTAAAACGATAAAATGTAGAAAAACTCATTTTTCCGCCTTCTTCCCTATACAAACGATAAGTGTTCAGAAGGGTGTCCAGCAAATACCTAATTTGCATCTTCTGTTTGTTTCTGGTTTTGCACTCTTTTCGGCCAGCTGCACATCTGGATACGTCATCTCTTAGATAGAATGCCGCAAAGCTTTCTCGAACCTTAAAAACAAAAAAAACTATGAATACATTTTTTAATCTTTAAGGCAATTGAGAAGCACTTGCTGTTTCTGTCTGGCACGATAGCCTGATTGCTAAGATTCCTTCTTTCGGGTTACCTACTCAACTTTGCGTTTGGATTAAAGACCTCCTGAGAGATCGGTCCATTTGAGTGGTTATTGATGGCTGCTCGTCTGGCCAATTGGCATTTAACGCCGGGGTCCCTCAGGGGTCGGTTCTCTCAGCAATTTTATTCTTGCTGCACATTAATGATCTGCTTATGCCCGGTACCTTTGAGTATGCAGACGACAGCACAGATACAGTGGGTCACAGATACAGTCTCTCCGTGAGGACATGATTGGGCGCTTGAACTTGTCCTTGAAGGCTATCTCCGAATGGGGTGATGCCAACTTGGTCAAGTTTAATGCAGCTAAGACCCAGGCGTGTCTCTTCTCCGCAAAAAGGAGTCAATTCGAACCGGCTCCTACTCTCCGAGGTGTAACCGTGCCGACAACCGATCGTATTGAGCTTCTTTGGGTAACACTAACTTCCACCCTCAATTTTGGTCCGTTTATAGAGTAGCCTCTATAAACGGACCAGGCTCAGATAGCAGCAAAAAAGTTGGGAATCCTAGCAAAAGTGAGACGGTACTTTACACCGGAACAGATGCTCAATCTCTATCAAGCCCAGGTTCGGTCGTGTATGGAGTACTGCTCTCATCTTTGGGATGGATCTGCGAAATACCAACTGGAAGCGCTTGAGTCTATCGAGAAACGGGCCAAGAGACTCATTGGCAACGATTGACTGGTCGAATCAAAGCTCCAGAGCCTTGAACATCGATAACGAGTTGCAAGTCTATCAGTTTTCTATCGGTTACATTTCGGGGAGTGTGCGATGGAATTACACAATCTAATTCCGCCAAGCCCGTTCCATCATTGGACTACAAGACAAACGGCGATGCACTATGTTACATGGTGGACATCCCACCCATACGCACGAAACGTTTTGGGAATACTTTCTTGTGCGTACTGCTAGGGAGTGGAATTCCCTGCTGGAGTCTGTGTTTCCTGATCGCTATGACCTGGGAGTCTTTAAGTCAAGAGTAAATAGGTTACTTCTAGGCAAGCGTGCTCCATCTTCGACCACATCATCACTTACCTTCAGGTGAAATGGCGGTCAAACGCGAGCCTATTATCATTAAAAAAAATCTAGTTATTTGTGCATAAAAATAAATTATTTAAATTGCTCAGCAGTGGAACTCAAGTAAAGGCTAATGATAATGAACTAAAATACCTTTAATATCCTATCGTTATCGCTCCTCTGGTTGAAAAATCTTATTTTAGTTTTTAGACCCAAAATTTTCGGCAGTTTCAGCACGTTCGATCCAGATTTTTTAAAAACTTTAAAAGCTACTTTTTTCAATAATCTTTTGTCTTTGTGTATCTTGCAATCTGCATAAGTCTCCTTTATTGCATCTTTCAAATTCTCAAATTCTTTTTCAGTTTTACTTTTAGCCGTTTCCAAATCTTTTGCTTTTTGTTTAGAGCGGGTTAACTGTTTTCTAAGACGACCAATAACTGTATTCAACTTTTGAAGTTTTTTTTGTGCCATATAATAATTAGAATATACCCTTTGTAACTTTTTATTTAGTTTACTACTTTGCTTCTTAATTTTATGTGTTGCTATAGTTTCTTGATTAATTGATGCTTTTTTTCTTTCTTTCTGATTTCTTTTCTGTTTCCTCCACTGTTCCCTTTGCTTTTTTTTCTCGTTATCATCTAAATCAGAATTTTTTTTCCTTTGTCTTCCAACTATTTCTCTTTGTTTCTGTTTATATCTTTCATATCTTTCAGGATCCTCCTTTAACTTTTCTCTAAATCTCCTAGCTCGTTCAGCTCCGGTAAGTGGCATTCTTGTTTTTGTAAATATAGGTTAGTAGCTTTGTTACTTATTACAATATTCACATTCGTCGTCCAGATAATGATCATAAATAGTAAATAATGAACAGGTTTGGCACCAGAAAAATATATGATTCAAAAGACGAATTATTTGTCTGCCACTAGAAATAACAAAATGATTCGGTATTCCGGCATTCGTGTCAGTATAAGTGTTGCAGTTATGACATTTTCTTACTAGTATAAAGTGTGTTGTTTTCCACGGCCACTTAGTTCTTTTGAGCTGACTTAAATCTTTGCGAGTCAAAAACTTGTCAATGTCCAGAAATACTACCATTATTTCCAGTAAGTGTGTATACTACTTATCTGCGTTTGTTATGTCGTAGATCTGCAATGCAACCCAAAATTTATTTTCGAATTTACCTTGCACAAAACTATAAAATGTCATAAGAATTTGAACAGTGAAAAGCCCATCTAAATCGGATCACTGCTTTTTAAGATAACTATGATATTTTAGATAATATAAGGTGTTCTTAATTCCATCATCAGCTCAGCACTATGAGATAATGACTATCAGACACAAATATCTGAATTGCGTTAGAAAGTATATGAAAAACAATGTATGTGCCTATAAAATTTGAGGGTTTCCCTCAATTTTCCTGGGATCCCATCATCAGATTTTGATTTAGTGACAACAGGAACACCTCAGGTGTATAGGCTTTCAAACAAAAAATAATTTTGAAAATCAGTCCACAATTTACGGAGAAATTGATACACAAAAAAAAATACACACAGCCAAACATAGTACCACCTCCTTTTTTGAAATCGGTAAAAAGTGGTTTCAGTTTGAATATTGCTAGTTAATATATATTTACTTTTTGCACAAGAATTATAAAAAGTAATTTAAGAAAATACTTAATTTTTATTTTTACTTTACTGAGTACTCGGCCTAATAATTCCAGTTAGTAACCAAATCCTTTCCGGCTATATATAACGTTACTCACCTGACGTTACGAAAGTACATTTTATGACTTCACATCACAATATTTTATATAAATTATACTAAAAGTTATGATTCTAATATACTTCAGTTATTTTTAGATACTTGGTGTAAAACTTTAAACAATGTTCTTGATAAAACAATAATATTTACCTTTCAAAATCACTTTACTAATCGGAACACGTTATTGTCGACACACTGCTCTGAACACTAAGTAACGGTAAATAACCAATTACAGAGGCCCGAAAAAAAAACGGCCAAGCGATGTTCTGTCAAACAACGGTTGACACATCAAAAACATATCTGAATACTTGGTTTTCTTTAAAAGTCGACCAAAATCGTAGTTACTTACTGGAAATTCCGGTATAATCGAAATTCTAGGACAAAATAAGATTTGATTTATTTTCTTATTTTGATATAACAATCAGTTAAAAGACATTAAAAACGTAATTTCATATTGTTTTACCACTAACCTAATAATTTTAGTATGATTATAATGAGAATATTTGGGGATTATGCCATTTCAAAGTCAGGAAGGTATGCATGGGACATCGTGAAATTGGGGTACTTCAGTAGTAAATTTTTAATTTTTTTTTAAATTCTGAATGATTTTTAATTATTTTTTTGTTTTAATTTACTTTTGTTGAAATGCGCTATCGATTGCCATTTTAAACATGTTATTTTCACTAATAATTATTAAATAACATTATTGATAAGTCAGTGGACATTACGTTATGGCAAAGGTCAAAAAATTTGAAAAACGCCCATTTTTGTATGTTTGTATTGAATAGGCTCAAAAACTACTGGACCGATTTCAAAATTTCTTTTACCATTACTTAGAGGGATTCTTCCGAATCCGTATAGGCTATATTTTATCCCGGAAAATAGATAGGATTTTTCGTGGTAGTGAAAATTGTGGAGTAAGGCGTCGAAAAAACTGCCGGACGTTAACGATTCTCGCAAACGCTGCCTATATTTAATATAAACATTGCACCCGTGCGAAGCCGGGGCGGGTCGCTAGTATTTAATATAAACATTGCACCCGTGCGAAGCCGGGGCGGGTCGCTAGTCACAAAATAATGTGCATTGTAAAAAAATTTAGCGTTATATTGATCTCATTATTGTTAACTAACACACTATGGGAAGATGCATGGCAGTAACAACACAAGTACTTTCGTATCTTACTGAGACTGCCACAATTTTTGTATTAAAACATTTTATGAGATGTACATAAA
Organism: Tholera decimalis; assembly: GCA_943138885.2. Lineage (NCBI taxonomy): Eukaryota > Metazoa > Arthropoda > Insecta > Lepidoptera > Noctuidae > Tholera > Tholera decimalis. The sequence continues at coordinate 10,505,522 of OW964570.2, forward strand.
GATATTTACTTAATTAAACTATATTCATGTGTTTCTTATAACAGACTGCCGCGCCCAAATAACGGAATTAGGTGACATCCGCATAGTGATCGGGACGGGCAAGCCAAAGAGAATCACCACTGAACTGGATTCCATACAACTGAGCATCTTTTCACATCGCTTCATGTCGATCGCGGAGCAGATGGGCAGGTGAGACATAAATTATACAGCGAAGGTTTGTGTAGACCTTTAAGCATGCTCCCCAGGGGAATGCCCTAATAGGATTTTTACAGGGGGTTCCTAAATCTGGGCTTGTGGGAATGTTATTACGATATACCGCGGCTTCCGAATACAAGGGCAACTTTAAATGTCAATAACCTAACTTGTAATCGAGAGCCGCAAACCTACTCGTGACAAGCATATTTAGTTTAGTTGGAGGGGTTCACAAGATTGCTAGTATATGTAATACTACCCACATTGCTAATTCCCTTAAAAAAAATAGAAGGAATAGGATGGGTTTTTGGTCAGTAGAAGTTGGCCGAGTGGTCTCAAGCGCTAGTGATGAGCACGAAGTCTTGGGGTCGATTCCCGGTTCGGGTAAATAGTGCTATTGAGTTTTTCTCTTGGGAATTTTTCAGTAGTAGCCTAGTGTGGAAGTTGGCGGTGTGAGACTTCCGTAACCTCACTTTAGGGAACTGAAGATTTTGACTTTGCCTTGCCTTTATATACTTGAAATTTGTAAATTTGTGCGTAAATACCCCGAATCCTACACCAAAAGAGAAGACATACAGAATAGATTTACTTTGAGACACAAAAACAGACTAAACATTCCAACATCACGACTTAAAATGCATTCATATGTAATGTCAAGTACATATGTAATGTCAATAAAAATATATAATAAACTACCAGAACAAATTAAAAATATTAATAAATATAGTATCTTTAGTAATAAATTGAAGCTATTTCTATTAAATAAAAGCTACTATACTGTAAATGAATATATGAATGTGACTGCTATTGTAATTAAATATTTGATTCAAATTAATATGACATTTTGCGAACATACACTAAAATAAACATTGGTATAATTATTTCTTAATTATAATTAACTAGCGACCCGCCCCGGCTTCGCACGGGTGCAATGTTTATATTAAATATAGGCAGCGTTCGCGAGAATCGTTAACGTCCGGCAGTTTTTTCGACGCCTTACTCCACAATTTTCACTACCACGAAAAATCCTATCTATTTTCCGGGATAAAATATAGCCTATACGGATTCGGAAGAATCCCTCTAAGTAATGGTAAAAGAAATTTTGAAATCGGTCCAGTAGTTTTTGAGCCTATTCAATACAAACATACAAAAATACAAAGGCTTCCTCTTTATAATATTAGTATAGATAAATGCAGAAGTGATCTCAATATTTAATATTAATAATGATATAATTTGTTATTTAAGTATCTTTAATATGAATTGTTATGATTAAAATTTTAAATGCTGTTAGTTAATTTTAAAGTTTTATTTGATTTTAATTTTACTTCAATTTGATTTATTTTTTAATTTGTACTTAGTTTTAATTTTGTCCTTCCTACAATAATTGTTGCTGTGCCCTTACAGGGTCCATAATTGTACCTTAGCTTTAAGCCTATTTTAAGACCTATAAAAACATTATGGTATTCAAATAAATGAATATGAATATGAACCTAAGGCGTTGGTCTCGGCTGTCATTTAGACATCTTAGACAGTCATTACGGGTAGTCAGACGACAGTAAAATTTACACTGGTGTAGCTAAGGGGTCTTACCCAGCTACTGGGTTATGAAGTCAGATAGGCAGTGACTCCATGTAAAACACTAATACTCAGCTGACTGTGACTGGAAGCCGACCTCAATATAGTTGGACAAAGCTAAGCAGACCCAAACGGCTTTCCGCTTCATCTAAAACGGGAGTAGCCACTTAATGATTTCCCCCGAAACGCAAAAGAGCGAAAATATTTTATGTCGCATGGGCACTTATAAAATGTCAGAAGCTAGTGCAACTCAACTTCCTCTCATTTTCCACCTCAGGGTTCTCCAACGTACCTCAATATCAGTGAATATAAAGGAGCGGCTGGACTTCTCGTGCGCACTGTTTGGGGCGGACGGCGGGCTGGTGTCCAACGCGCCACATATTCCTGTGCACCTTGGAGCCATGCAGGAGACTGTGCAGTACCAGGTACTGTATACTATGCGGTTCAAATAAGAATAGGATCGTCACTGACCTCTCTCTGTTTTCTAGGAAAACATTTATTGTACATTGTTTTTTTTTTGCAACTTACTAACGGTTTATTTTACTTTGTTTAACCGACTCTCTGAATTATTTAAAGTCATAATTAAAATTCTGAACGATTCTTTCCTCGTCATCGTTGTTACCAATTCGCCTTAAAGTAAAGAGGACGCATGGTGCAAAGGCCTAGAAGCCACGGTAAAATAATTAAACGTCCAAAATAAACGAGGACTTTATTAGTACCAAAACAAGAATTTATTAAAAACTGACTGGTTCGATTTGTCAGCTACGACGTCACAATATGGCGCTAAGTCGGTCCTATTATTTGTTGAATCGCACTGTAATTTTTTACTACTTATGAGCCCACTCTTGACCTCGATCACGCCTGATGGTAAGTGATTGTAACTCTATTAATATTAATTTATGATTTTCAATTCACTGATTCGATTTTTGATTAAATGTCATCAGTTTCCCAACTATGTTGGGAAGTAAAAGCAAGTATTAGTGTTTTACATGGAACGACTGCCTAACTGACCTCCACAACCCAGTAGCTGGGTAACACGATATCCCTTGCCCATACCAATGTCAATTTTTCTAGCTTCTGACTACACGTAACGATTGTCAAAGATGTCCAAATAACAGCCGGGACCGACGACTTCATGTGCTTTCCGAAGCATACGTATCACGCCGCCAACTTCCAAACTCCGGGCTACTACTGAGCAATTTGCTATAGAAAAACCCAATATCACTTTTTGTCCGACCCGGGAAAACCGAGAACACGTGCTCGACGACACGACCAACGAGGCAGTTCAGAAACGCAAAATGAATAAAAAAGCTAATAGCGAAGCAGTATATTTGAATAAATTGTAACAAGTAGTTATATGTATTATGTAGTGATTATTGTTGTTATTGAACAAGATTTGATTGTGACTTTAACTTATAGACCACAGAACAGATAAAAGAGGTTCGAAAGGAAATAGTTCCAGATTTGTATGAGAACGCGTGTCGCCGCTTGTCTCTCACTTTTTAGCTAAACTACAAGCAAGAGGCCCGTTACGTATGCGAATTACGCACACAAATAAATTACACACACTTAAATCGTAATTCACTGTCGATAAACATGCGCCGTGCATCACGGCCAATTAGGGCAAAAGACAAAACGCAATGGTTGAAGTGTGGTAGTACACATCGGGCAATGAAAAAAATTTTGTAACTTGTTGCAATAATGTTGTTAATGTTCGGAATTTCATAGTGATCCGAATATTTTTATGTTTTTTACAAATACAATTGTAATTAAATGTTATTTTCGACTTACCGATGGAAAGATATACCTCCTCGTTCTATACTTGTGGTCTGACTTTTTGTTTTACAGATTATAATTGCACAACACGGCATTTTTAAGCAGAGCTCTGTGTTCCGGAGTAATCCGAAGCGCACTAAACGCGGTGAATGAATTTATCGGTCGAGCTATGATTTTCAAATCGTAAATGTGGCGCGCTCGCCACGCCCACATTACCATTCCAACCTTATTCATTCTATTCCGTTTTATAGACCATGACTGCTCTCGTCGACTAGTAAAAAATTTCTAAGGCATTAAGTCCGCCATTATACAGTGTTTTCTTTTTTACTTAAGCATAAAAGTTCAATTATTAAATAATATAATTTCTGTCTTTAGATGAAAATTCGCGGTGGTTCAATACAAGAGAATCAGATCCTGCTGGCTAATCATCCAAAGGCAGGAGGCTCACATCTACCTGACTTGACTGTCATCACACCCGTGTTCTGGGAGTAAGTTTATTTCAATATTAACACAGTAACACATTTTAACATCCCTTTATATCTATAAAAATAAATGAAATACATTTCATCATCTTCTTAGCCATTTCCCATCTTTTTAGGGTTGGTTTACACTTGATGCTTTAGAGTATTGCTATTTAGACTCCTCTGTTGACCTCTTTGAATCCAATAGCTGGGTAACAAGATAACTCTTTGCAAGACGGGCGACGGATTTTTCGGCATCTAATAGATAGATAGATATACTCTTTATTGTACACCATAACAGAATTAAATGAGGACTGTGAAACATGTGTCTCGATATGTTAAGATAGATATCCACCAAACAGATCACAACAAGCGTTGCAGTTTTTAGGGTTCCGTAGTCAACTAGGAACCCTTATAGTTTCGCCATGTCCGTCTGTCTGTCCGTCTGTCCGCGGTTTAGCTCAAAAACTATTGGTACTAGAAAGTTGTACTTTGGCATGAGTATACACGTTAATGACGCCGAAAAAGTGGTAAAATAAAATTTTGAAAAAACAATTATTTAGGGTACCTCCCATACATGTAAAGTGGGATGATATTTTTTTTTTCGTTCTTCCCATAGTGTGGGATATCGTTGGATAGGTCTTTCAAAAATATTAGGGGTTTAGTAAGACCGTTTTTTAATTAAGTAAACCGTTCGTGACTTATCAAGCTTTAAAGTACCAATTTTCGTTAGAGTCAAGTGTCCCCCCCCCTCTATCAACTAAACGGTTGTAGTCAGAAATTCAAATGTCACGGCAGTAGTCCCTATATATAACGAAATTTAAAGGAAAACTATCACACATAAGTGGGCTTTACAAGTTTACGAGAAATAGTCGACCAATTGTATTTGACTCGAAAATTTCGAACAACTCTATAGAAATGTCGATAGATGGCGCTAAGCGCCAGTAGTATCGTGCTAGTTTCTTGTGACGATTGAGTAGTGTAGCTCTGTGTCCGTATTTAAATTCAAAACACCGGCTATGACAAGTTTTATACAAATCTCTAAAAAAAATTAAAACTTTCCGTGCATAATTGTAGGATCAGGTGAGGATTTGTATAGGAAGTCAAATTAGTTAGGTAGTCATGTTTGGCTTTTAGTTAGAGCATGGTACGAATACGACACGCACTTGGCTGTTATAAATACTACGGAACCCTACACTGCGCGTGGCCCGACACGCTCTTGACCGGTTTTTATTTTTTACAGTCAAACTTGTTATTCCATAAAAATCATGACAGAGTGAAATAAATGATATGTATTTTGCAAATGAATGTACAGTTTATTTAAACTTTACGTACAATAGACTTAAATAAAAACTCTAAACTAGATACAGACATGTATCTAAAATATAGCGTCCAGAAATTCGTGTGCATCGCTGTCCACTGGTAATGTGCTCAAAACACTGGCTGCATTGCCACTTAACCTCTGCCCAAGGTAAAAGCCAGCCCTTGGGTCACACGAAGTGTAGACTAGGCGTCTGGAAAGGACCCCATGGTCCCAGGGTTTCAACCCCAAACGGCTCGAAAATATACCTACCAACGTGCAACGAGTAAAATATATTTCCGCCGCTTGAGGTTCTATGCAGCCGTAGCGGCAGCGCCAACACAGCGAGATGAACTAGGAAGATGGGATGGTGCAAGAGTATCGACGTAAGTTGCGAGGGCCAAATGTAAATTATCATAAATAACACTTTAACGCGTGAATTTTTTCGTTTTTAGTTTAAACTAGTTTCGGTGTTTAGAATAAACACCGAAACAAACTCAGAAGTCAACGTGTCTTTTAAACTTCAGTCAGAAATCAAACGACAACTATATAGGTTTATATCTGTGAGTATCTTTTGAGGATAAACACACAGATTTGAGCAGGCCCGTCCCAACCCTGCAAGTATTTGTCAGCTTATCGCGTAGCTCAACTTAGAACAATACCAAAGTAAGGATATTGAGGTAGGCCGTATTAAAGTATTCAAACTGCCAGACAGTGCAGTAATCTATTCATAATATTCGTAACTCTGGAACTCGTTGAATAACATTGACTCGGCGTTCTTCTGGTGGGCACTACCGTTGATTCCGGTTTTCAGGAGATGCAGTGGTTGGCAAAAATGTGACGGGCTTGTTCCAAAGGAATACATATACGTAAAATATTCACCCGCATTTCTCATAACGTTCCCACTGCTGGGAGACAGACCTCTTCTCTATGAGAGGGAGTGGGGCTGTAATTCCAAGACCTGATGCAGGCCTAGTGCGAATTTGTGGATGTCACATGTCTTCGGATTTGCCAGTTTCTTCACGATGTTTGACTATTTTGAGAGCAGTGGCGATGATATAAATTACCCAAACCTCGGAAGTCTTGCCTGCTGCACTACTGCTCTTATTCCAAAGAAATACGCCTTTTTTAATAGCACTGATCGTGATTGGCTAATGATGAAAGAAAAATAGATATTATTAGTTCTATAGCCAATCCTCTGCCCGATATCATTGACCTGTAATTTCCCACCCCAGGTCACAACCACGTCCAGTGTTCTACGTAGCGTCTCGCGGCCACCACGCTGATATAGGCGGTCTAACACCGGGGTCAATGCCCCCGCACTCTGTGAGTTTGTCGCAAGAGGGGGCGGCTTTCAAGTCTACTGTGTTGGTGGAAGGGGGGGTGTTCAATGAGGAGCTGATTACTGAAGGTATGTTGGATGTTTGATGAAGATCTTGGTTTAAACCAACACCTAATTATCTTATTTATATTATATTTATACTTCTCAAATTCATGTTTTTGTCACTCACATTCATATATCTGTATAAATACCATCAACTTCTAACACATCACACCCATTACTATACCATTCTACACACATACGCCATCATATCACATAGCTCCTTGCACTCACCTCACCTTCACACACACACCCACCCACCGCATACATAACTCTTCATATTACCAACATTACACTTTTTAAACTCATTTTTGTCGTTGGTCGGGAAATCTAAAATAAATCAAATTCATTACATTTGTGGGTAGGGAAGTTTGCTAATTACAAGCTTCGATGTAATAATATATGCTATCGAGCTATCTACATCTAATTTTCGTTTAAAATTAACCAAACACAAATAATATATCACTAAGGTTACAAACTAAGAATAAAAGTTATTAATCATTTCCAAAAGTTTGACTACCAAGAAGATAATCAAATCATACAACGTAAAGCCAATAAAATATAAACAAATTACATCTAGGTAGTCATGAGTGTCACCAAAATATTTTGAATTTCTAAAACATATATGACTAAGATAAAGCGCTTCAGGGGTGGGTGCTTCTGGTGGGGAATTCTAAATTTGAACAAGCTGTATCATCGTCATTCTTTGTTTATGGGGTAAATAATAAAAAAAATCTCATATTTTTCGGTATTCTCTGACAGGCTTACCTGTTATATGAATGGAAAACTCGTTCACGTAGATAGGACAGGATGGACCACACGTTTGTTTGATACCAGCGTTTGAGGTATAGTATTTGTTATTACAAATACCAAATAACTTACGTTTTCTTTGTAATCATAATCCATAATTCATCCATCAAAACAAATATTTTCTTGTCATGACATTTTTTACGTCAAGGCTGACAAACTGTAATTTTTCCTTCTTGTAGTCACTTAATGGCTAATAGACTAAAAAGGTTGTTCATACTTTTATTATATAATTGTTATTCACTTTTATCGATAGGACTAGCTTAATATTGTATACTATATTGTGGTTGTCTACTGATTAACGGCATTTTAAATTATAATTATAAATTTCTAAAACACACTCTCAGATTTTATCGAAGAGGTTTAATAAATTATGCTCGAATATAACTGGCTGATCAAATAACTGGCAAGATGGACTATTTTGGACTCTACAATTTGAATTCTGGTACAGAATGAGAATGGAATGGACTTTGAACGCTGAGCTGGGTATAAAAGGCGCTGGGGGCCATCTCCGGGGAGTTCAGTCTTAGACCAATTTTTTTTAGAAGAGTTTAGTTCTCGACGACTTTTGACGAAGAGGAAGTGCAGTACCCGCTACCCTGACTCCTTGTTGGGAGCCTGCTGCCTTGACTCCTTGCTGAGAGCCCGCTATCCTGACTCCTTGCTGGGAGCCTGCTGCCTTGACTCCTTGCTGAGAGCCTGCTGCCTTGACTCCTTGCTAAAAGCCTGCTGCCCTGACGCCTTGCTGAGAGCCTGCTGCCTTGACTCCTTGCTGAGAGCCTGCTGCCCTGACGCCTTGCTGAGAGCCTGCTGCCCTGACGCCTTGCTGAGAGCCTGCTGCCCAGACGCCTTGCTGAGAGCCTGCTGCCCAGACGCCTTGTTGGGAGCCTACTGCCAGACCGCCTTGCTCGAGCTGCTGTACGACGAAGACATCGTGGAGGAGAAGGCGATCCTGGAGTGGCCTGCCAAGCCGTCCCGCAAAAGTTAATGGCTTTGGCGGCGTTGGTGGAATTGGCGGCGCGGGCCCTCGTGGTGTGTCTCCAGGAAGACCTTTGTTAACGGCTGCTGAGGAAGCCTCTCTTGTACCTCCTCCTCCGGCTCCTCTTGTGCGTCCCGCAAAAGCTATCGTTACAGTTTGGCGCCCAACGTAAAATCATAGCTAGTCGGTTTAATTTTTTTTTCAAAATTCCAAAAAAACTATTACTAGTAACTTTTTTCTTTGGACTCACTTTTTGGCTTAGACTCTTTTTTAATATTAAGTTCTAGGATAGGAGACTCACTCTTTACACTAACACTATACTAGACTTCCTCTTCACACGAACACTAGTTTATCACCTCTTTTACCACTAGTTTATTCCCTCTTTAACCTCTTATAACACTTTTTTTTATTTTTTTGTGATCTTACTCTTACTCAACCTCTTTCTTATATTTAATTTATCCTCTTGAGTTTTTTTTAGCACTCTTTAACCCTCTCATTTACCTGCCCTCTCCCTCTTTACCTTCTTTTGCTATCTATAATATTAATTTTCAGTCATGGATAGAATTATACTCCACTCATCGTCAATAACTATACAACGATTTAAGTATATAATTATGTAAATATATTCATCTTTCGTACTATATTCATGACTCATCTCTATCTTCTTCTCTTCTTTTAACTATCGAGTTCTTTTCGGCTTATTGAAACTCAATAGTTTATTTTATTTCTTTCTTTAACTTTGTTCTTAAACTTTAAGAGGCTTCTCTTAATTTTTATTTTTTCTCTTCTATCTGAACTAATCAGATATCACTTAGAAGTGCGTTTAGGTACATATTACCAAACCTTCTCCCTTTCTAACTTTCCAAGTTAGTTTCTTACTATTTATCGACTCTAAAGTTGATCGAAGCGGATAGCAACTTCGTAAAAATAAGCCTTTGCTAAACCTTGTTTTTTATGTTATCGACTCTAAAGTTGATCGAAGCGGCTAGCAACTTCGTAAAAATAAGCCTTTGCTAAATCTTGTTTTTTATTTGATGGGTTTTCGACGCGAGCGGACTGACAGACTCCGAAAACAAGCCTACTGTCATGTACTAATCAGGTCGAGTAGTGATCATTGAATGTGAATCCTACCTGACCTAACTTCGTGAGATGTTAGTGTGATTGAATGAGGCATGTAAGTTATATGAATGTGGATAAACTTTAACCTTACAAAATTTTTGTTCTAGACCAAAAATTTTCTCGGGGTCGATGGGGAAATATAGTATTTGTTATTACAAATACCAAATAACTTACGTTTTCTTTGTAATCATAATCCATAATTCATCCATCAAAACAAATATTTTCTTGTCATGACATTTTTTACGTCAAGGCTGACAAACTGTAATTTTTCCTTCTTGTAGTCACTTAATGGCTAATAGACTAAAAAGGTTGTTCATACTTTTATTATATAATTGTTATTCACTTTTATCGATAGGACTAGCTTAATATTGTATACTATATTGTGGTTGTCTACTGATTAACGGCATTTTAAATTATAATTATAAATTTCTAAAACACACTCTCAGATTTTATCGAAGAGGTTTAATAAATTATGCTCGAATATAACTGGCTGATCAAATAACTGGCAAGATGGACTATTTTGGACTCTACAATTTGAATTCTGGTACAGAATGAGAATGGAATGGACTTTGAACGCTGAGCTGGGTATAAAAGGCGCTGGGGGCCATCTCCGGGGAGTTCAGTCTTAGACCAATTTTTTTTAGAAGAGTTTAGTTCTCGACGACTTTTGACGAAGAGGAAGTGCAGTACCCGCTACCCTGACTCCTTGTTGGGAGCCTGCTGCCTTGACTCCTTGCTGAGAGCCCGCTATCCTGACTCCTTGCTGGGAGCCTGCTGCCTTGACTCCTTGCAGAGAGCCTGCTGCCTTGACTCCTTGCTAAGAGCCTGCTGCCCTGACGCCTTGCTGAGAGCCTGCTGCCTTGACTCCTTGCTGAGAGCCTGCTGCCCTGACGCCTTGCTGAGAGCCTGCTGCCCTGACGCCTTGCTGAGAGCCTGCTGCCCAGACGCCTTGTTGGGAGCCTACTGCCAGACCGCCTTGCTCGAGCTGCTGTACGACGAAGACATCGTGGAGGAGAAGGCGATCCTGGAGTGGCCTGCCAAGCCGTCCCGCAAAAGTTAATGGCTTTGGCGGCGTTGGTGGAATTGGCGGCGCGGGCCCTCGTGGTGTGTCTCCAGGAAGACCTTTGTTAACGGCTGCTGAGGAAGCCTCTCTTGTACCTCCTCCTCCGGCTCCTCTTGTGCGTGCCACAAAAGCTACACCTATGCCTATTCGTTACAGAGGCAATCGCGATATTCGGATTAGAAAAAAAAATAGCGCTAGTAAAGTGAAGTTAACATGGTGAACGAGACTAAGCAACGTTGCTTTTTTATAAATGATCTTTATTTTGCAAATTGGTTATTAAATAACACTTTTAAACGTCATTTTTTTCGTAAATATTAACTAGATGAGGCCGGTGTTTCCTAACTGACTACCACCCTGAGAAAAAACACCGAAACAAACTCTGATTAAAGTCTATGAAAATTTTATATTGGCTTAAATGTTTTCTTTATTTTCATTTCAGAATTGATGAAACCCGGCAAGGTGCCTGGATGTTCTGGTACAAGAAACTTAGCTGATAATCTATCAGATTTAAAGGCACAAGTCGCTGCTAATCAAAGGGTAAGTCGTTCCTTATGCCCAAATGAATAAACGGACCTCGTATAAAATTGTATCATTAGAATTTAACGGTAAAATTTACCATGTGAATCATTGATATACTAAAAACCCAAGATGCACACTCTCGAAGAAAAGTGACGCTCGAAACTGTCGCCAAACACTCACCACCTACGTAGTAATAGTAATGCTATAAGTATAAAATATATTTTTGCAAATTCCATCTTATGAAAAGAGTTTAAAGTTGTTTTTACAAAGCAGTGTGCGAAAGACAATCAAATTTTACGACTGACGTTGCTCGATTGGACAAGGTCTTGAGTGGAGACTTACACCTTATACAATTTTTTTTATAAGACATTTTTGTTAGTATTATAAGTTTATTAAATTATGTTCTAAAGACGTAATTATAGCGTAAATGTTTTTAGAACATGTGTATATCAATGAAACAAATATTAACTGTTAAAATCGTTTAATATTTTTTTAATTCAATAAAGCTTATACCTTTTGCCGTGATATACATAATATCTTCGTCAAAAAAAATTGCCATAAAAAAATCTCTCGCAATTGCGAGAGATTTTTTTTATGGCTATTTTTTTTTTCAAAGGTTGGCTGACTATTGACATCTGTTCTCCGCATCGTATTTGGTCACGAGAAAAACTAAAGTATAAAAATAAGAAGTTTTTAATGAGATTGGTGTTGCGCCAAAGCAACACTCACACACACTTTTATCATTAACATATCGCATGTCGTGAACCATAAGTTAACCCATGATGAATCGATATACTTAAAATTTATTTTATTCTATTATTAAATCATTTAAATTATTCCAGTATGGGGAGGGTCGTTTAAAATTGTAATACTAAGAGCGGAAGGTGCACAATGGGCAATACTTAAAGTGATGTCGTTCAAAAAACGACTTTATCCCACTGGACTGCTATACTCGGAAGCTCAAGTACTTACAGTTCCCAATATATATCCTCCGTATCATACTACGTAGACACAGATTGTTACAAGTAAGCCCAGATTTAATAAGCAAATGCACTGGGTTTCCCGTTTTGTAAAGTTCCCAAATGTCACACTACACTTACGTCTAGATACTTTTAGGCATTAAGTTCTAGGATCAACAATAGATCAAATAAAACTATCCCAATTTAGAAGCTTATGTGACATAAGGTCAAACAAATTTTAAAACCATGGCTTCAGTCTTTGAGCTATGACGATATTAAAAAAATCATTTCGTCACTGGTACAGTAAATTAAGCTATTCAAAACACACACTCATGTTAACGCACACGCGTCCAGAGTTCCAGACACACACACACCCATACACACGCAATTACGCACATACACTCAAACTTACACACACATACACGTTTCGCTTCTATTTCTTTTGTTCTCAATACCTTCTAATGTTACTTTTTGTTTGTAATTTATTACATAAAAAATTAAATGTGTTTTAATGTATAGCGTAGGACTCTGATTCCTGTAGCACAGGCTCGCTTAGCATAGGAGTCAGGGGCTTCACTTGAAAGATGTAATATTTTTATGTTCAATAAATTATTTATTTATTTTATTTATGACCATTAAAAAACCGTAAAATTGACGACTTCTTCTCCTTCAGTATATTATATAACGTATACATATTTTCCAAAAACTAAATTAGTATTAATTATTGTAAAAAAGATGTGTTTAACTTTTGGTGTACAATAAAGTTTATTTTAATCTATTCTAAATACTAGCTTTTGCCCGCGACTTCGTTCGCGTAGAGGTTTTTCCCGCGTAAATCCTGATCGCGTGGGAATTTCGGGATAAAAACTATCCTATGTCCTTCCTTCCATCCACGGTCCTAAACTATTCCCATGCCAAAGGAGAATGCCAAGGATTCCTTCAAGACTCGGCCAGAACCGGCAAAGATGAACTATCTTCTTCTTACTAATATTATAAATGCGAAAGTTTGTGAGGATGGATGGATGTTTGTTACTCTTTCACGCAAAAACTACTGAACAGATCTAAATGAAATTTGGCAAGTAGATAGTTTACATCCTGGAATAACACATAGGCTACTTTTTATCCCGGAATTCCCACGGGATCGGGATTTTACCCAGGAAAACCCTCCTATGCGAACGAAGTCGCGGGCAAAAGCTAGTATATCATAAAAAGGAATAATTATATAATTTGACTGTATAGTTAGTTTTCTATAAAAAGAACACCAAATAAAGTTATAGTTCTTTGAAGTTGACCACTTAATACTTCTAATTTTAACGATAACATGAAATAAACTATAAAATTATTGAATAATGACTATTGAATTCATTTTCAACAGCCAAGGTGGTCGTTAGTGATACAGAAATCGAAGTCCGGTAACAAAACAATAAACAACACAAAATTCAAAAAACACATAAAACACTTCGTCGCTCGTCATAAAACGCGGGAGAAGTAAAACTTTTGACAATTATCAGTGACAATGACAACTACAAGATTAAGTGTTACCAGCACTAAATAACTATACTAAACTGTATCGATAATTGAATTGAATTACTTTAAATTATTATAAGATATTAAAAAATATAACTAAACATTATTAATTATTATAAGAATTACGAGTTATGACTTTAGTAACTAAGAAATTCACTTACGTAGGTTCATAATGATATTAATGTAATCGATTTGCAAGTACAATTTCGTATCGATATTATTTTATTTTGGTATTGGCAACATTTCTAATTGAAATTGTAGATAGAAAACGTGTTGATAAATTGAATAACTTTTTAAAATGACTTTTAAACGGTGTACTTCTACAGATTTTATTTATACTTTCTTACAGTTTTATATAATGAACTAGTATTTGCGTGTTGCGCGAGGTGCAAGCACATCGGGTGCTTGTGAAAAAAAAAAAAGGGGGAGGTGATGTTGGGGGTTTAGTATTTGCGTGTTGCGCGAGGTGCAAGCACCACGCGTGCTTGTGAAAAAAAAAAAAAAGGGGGTGTGATGGGGGGAGATGGGGGGGTTTAGTATTTGCGTGTTGCGCGAGGTGCAAGCACCTCGCGTGCTTGTGAAAAAAAAAAGGGGGGGTGGGATGGGGGGATTGGGCATAAAGCATTGCCCTTCTAAATGAATCTGAAAAAAAAAATGTTCCAAGTCTCTTAATTTCCGAGATCCGCCTAAAGGGGGTGAGAAGGGGGGCGGGGGGGGGGGGGGCGACTGAAAAATGGTTTTTACTTTACCGAGCCTCCTCTATACGAATCCGTAAAAAAAAATACGGGTCTCGTAGCTTCCGAGATACGATAGGGGGGGGGGGGGGGGGAGAAAAAATATACCCACCTCCCCATCCACCATCTGGGAGAACAGTTATGTCAATGAGTGAGTGAGTGAGTGAGTCAGTGAGTCAGTGGTAATTTAGCTTTATATAATACAATTATCATTAATTTAGAATGTCTGTCGGACACTACATGATTCGAGCCGAAACTTGGCATTCACTTTTAATCTAAATCGGTTCAGCGGTTTAGGCGTGAAAAGGTAACACACAGACAAACAGAGTTACTTTCGCATTTATAATATTAGTATGGACAATATGGACAATAAAGCATAAACTTATTAATAAAAAATAAATAAATACAATAAAAAAATCGACTCCATTATTTGTTCAACAGGGTAATTTTTATTATGCGACTAAAATAAAAAGATGCCATAATACATTGTTTTGACACTGAAAACGCGGCCATTGAAATTTGATGCGATACTATGTGAAATGAGCGCATCATTTAGAATTAAGCACTCATTTTATGCGGATGGTTTTGAGACGTTGAGTGTGCATCTTGGGTTTTTAGTATATCAATGATGTGAATTCATTGTTTAGTAATATCGGGAACTCGAAACATTAAATACCCATTGTAAATATTCCGTTTTCATTTCCAATGATACTGTTAGTGACCATGTCCGTTTTAAATCTTATAAAGTTACTCGTGTGTCTTTCAGACTGGCATTTCTGATATTGTACACAAAAATATGTTCGTATTTTGGTAACCTAAGCATGGACGCGTAACGTAAATATATATTTTTAAATGTGTGTCAATTTGCATTAGAACATATTTTTAAATAGTGTGCCCATTACCTCTCATCTCATAGAGAGAAGGTCTATGTCCCAGTAAAGAGAACGTTATACTTGATCCTCAGGCACGTACTTTTGTATGTCGAACAACACTTTAATCGATTAGCAAATTAATTTTCAAATGCAACTTAAAAAGTAAAGGTTGCAATAGAATTTGAACTTAGTCACGTACTACATAGAGTTTGGTGTTCCATACCAACCTCGGCCAGCTTTGCTCAACCCTGAAGATCGACCATCGATATCATAATTTCATGTTTATATTTCAGGGTATCCAGTTGGTCGGTGATCTGATTGGTGAATACGGACTAGAAGTGACACAAGCGTACATGACGCATATTCAGAACAACGCAGAGTTAGCTGTGAGGGATATGTTGAAGGTAACCATGAACTATGAATAAAATAACTGTACTAGGCCATCACTGTCTAACTAACTAAAAATGGTGATGGTCGAGTGGTTAAAAGCGCCACTTACAACTCGGAGGTCGTAGTTTCGAACCCAATGTTGCGGGATTGTTCAAGTGTTGTTGTGTTCAAGGTTGAGGGTTAAGGAACAAGGTGAGTTTTTAGTCAATATAAGTCTGACACTCCCTTTCGCTCCAGTCAGAGCAGGAGAAGTCGTTTGATGATTTTTCCACCGGAAAAAAAAAAGATTCTAGATTACGTATAGATTACGCGAAAATTATTTATTTAATAGACGAATTATTAAATTTTATACACTGAATACATACATACACAACAGTTCTAGATGACAGTAATTTCTTGTTTTATATTTTCAGTAGTGGAGCTTTAGGTTTTTGAACTAAATAATATTTATTTTATAAATTGTTTGCCCTGAGAAGAAACACCAAAACAAATTTGGAGGACAAAGTCTCTTTTGAAGTCCATACAATCCTGAATGATTTTTGGGAATATGTGGAACAGAGTGTAAAGTCCGCATTCCCATTGAAAAGGGAGGATTCCGACCAGAAAGGTGTTTTTGTCTGGTGGGCAACTGCTCGATGTTTTATCGGGTGATTTGTATGCAGGCTATGTGCGGTAAACTTTGCTTGCGCGATACAGGATTTCTATCGTTAGTTTGTATGTTGCGAGATAGATGTCGCTACATTAAATCATATAAGAACCATGTAGGTTAATGGCTGAGGTGATCTTTTGAGACACAGATTTGAGTGGAATTGTCTAGTCAGTGCAAGCCTTTGTTAATTAGTCTGCTAGCTCAAGTCAGAACTACTTTACTTTATACTATACAAGCTTCTGCCCGTGACTTCGTTCGCGTGTGAGGCTTTTCCCCCATAAATCCCGATCTCGTGGGAATTCCGGGATAAAAGTAGTCTGTGTTATTCCAGGATGTCAACTATCAACTTACCAAAGGAGAATGCCGAGGCTTCCTTCAACACTCGGCCAGAACCGACAAAGATGAACTATATATCATAAAAAAGGAAAATAATTATAGAATTTCACTATATAATTTGTTTTCTATAAGAAGTACACCAAAAAAAGTTATAGTTCTTTGAAATTGACCACCTAATACTTCTAATTTTAACGATAACATGAAATAAACTATTAAATGATTGAATAATGAATACTGAATTCAGTTTCAACAGCCACGGTAGTCGTTAGTAATATAGAAATCGGGGTCCGGTAACACAGCAATAAACAACACAAAACTTAAAAAACACGCAAGACACTTCGTCGCTCGTCATAAAACGCGGGAGAAGTAAAACTTTTGACAATTGTCAGTGACAACTACAAGATTAAGTGTTACCAGCACTATATAACTATTCTAAACTGTATCAAAAATTGAATTGAATTATTTTAAATTATTATAAAATAGTCAAAAATATAACTAAACATTATTTATTATTATAAGAATTAAGAGGACTTTTGTAAGTAATCAATTCACTTACGTAGGTTAATAATTATATTAATGCAATCGATTTGCAAGTGCAATTTCGTATCGATATTATTTTATTTTGGTATTGGCAACATTTCTAATTAAAATTGTAGATAGAAAACGTGTTGATAAATTGAATAACTATTTAAAATTACTTTTAAACGGTGTACTTCTACAGATTTTATTTATACTCTATAATTCTTACTATTTTATATAATGAATTATCATTAATTTAGAAAGTCTGTCGGACGCTACATGATTTGTGAGCCGAAACTTGGCATTTTCTTTTCAGTCAGATCCGTTCAGTAGCTTTTGCGTGATAGAGTAACAAACATCCATACATCGATACGTTCATCATCACAATCTTTCGCATTTATGATATTAATATATTTTTTTTACTGTCAATACTAAGTTGTGTTCTATAGTGACACACTTATATGATTACAGGAAATAGCCCGAAATGCTTTAGCAAAGACGGGCTCTACAGTGCTGAAAGCGACCGAATACATGGACAATGGCACACCTATATGTCTCACTGTTACTCTGGATGAAAAGGAAGGCAGTGCAGTCTGTGATTTTACGTGAGTATGACTTTAAACTAGACTAGTTTATTTTTCGGGGAGTAAATTATCAAATAACTCCTCTCGCTCTGGATGGAGCGGAAGGGGGAGTGTCATACTTCAACTGATTATATCCCCACAATGTTCCTGCAGTTGCGCTTTAGTTCCGGGGTCCCGATTAGAATTGTTTGTCGTGCTTCGTAACTTACAAGAGCTAGCTCTTTGAGTTACGCATACTAGACTAGCTGTACTCGCGACTTCGTTCATATTGAAGTCGATATAACTTACGCGGTTTTACCCGCGCAAATCCCGATGTTGTTTAATTCTGGAATGAAAAAGTCTCCCCCTATCTTCCAGTGAAAGTCACTTTATAATCTGTTCCACAATTTCAGAGTTTAGCGCACAAATAGAAAGCAAGCCAGACAGAGGGACAACAATTTTAGAAAATCTTTTTTGTATTTTAGTATCGTATAAATAACCATAAGCACTTGAGAAAACTGCGTAGTAAAACGCTGTGATGGCAGTGGAGTACAGCCGTGTCCGCCAGTGAAATGGGCAGATGACATTGTTTCCATCGCGGGTATACTCTGGATGAGACTGGCACTTGAACGTGGTGCTTGGCACAAGCGAAGGAAGGCCTACAAGTACCCAGAAGTGGGTGAAGTCAGGCTGTGGATCAGGATTAATTGATTAAAAGTCTTTAAGTCAAGAGTGAATTGGTTACCTTTAGGTAAGCGTGCTCTATCTTCGATCACATCATCACTTACCATCAGGTGAGATAGTGGTCAAACGCGAACCTATTTTCAATAAAATAAATAAATAATAAATAAATATTAAAAACATAGTTGTTTTGAAACCACATACAGACATATCAATTTTATTTATGTTTATAGATATCTAGGTCTTTCGTGGGGTCCTAATGCTCATAAATCATTTAAAGACCATTCCCTACGCCTAGTGACACTTTACGCGACCCAAATGCTGGCTTTTCCCTTGGACAGAGTTAAGCATTGCCATATAACGTGGCAATACCGCCAGTCTTTTGGACACATTACCAGTGGACAGCAATGCGCACGAATTTCTGGACGCTATTTTAGTTTATTTTTAGATATTCGTAGTTTAATTTAAGTGTTTAGAAATATATTTTGAAAATGTTAAGAGAAATATATTCTGTATTATTACAGCGGTACTGGGGTTGAAGTGTGGGGCAATCTGAACGCACCACGCGCCATTACGCTATCAGCATTAATCTACTGCCTCCGTTGTATGGTGGGACATGATGTGCCTTTGAACCAGGTAAATATTATTAGATATAATTATGTGCCTTGAGAAGCTTGTTCCCTTGTAACGAAAGAAAAAAAAAAAAAGAATTTTATTTGACCCAGATGTAAAACCACACAATAAATCCAAAGAATAAAACCAAAAAGAACAACTAAATTAAATAAAACAGTATTGCGTGTGCCTCACAGCTGTGCCAAATTGGCGCAGTTCAGCAAAATGCCAGACAACCGTAAATTACCTCACGCTGGTTTTCAACTAAAAGCATCGCCTGCTAAGGTCAGTCCGTCGATGGGTGGCTATTCATTACATACCGCGTTTTCTCTGTGCCACTTGAAGCAGGCGTCCGTCACTCGCTCAAGGCCACGCGTTATATACCTACCGCTTCGCGTATCGCCGTCGGTACATCCGATAGTGGGCTGCCGCACGCCTGAGTCTTTTTAAATAATTTTGACAACGTCATAATGGATCGACCTAAAAACAATTGATTTTCCTCCGCTTTGCTCCTGTTTCCCTTTTGATTATTTATTTGCGTGGAATTTTATTTAAAAGATTTTTATTTTAAATTAAAATTATTTACGCGGTTTCGAATATTTTCGACACTAAAATTTAATAATCGGGAATCCAAGAAAGGAAAAAATGCATCTATCATTTTATTAAACTAAAACATATTTGATCAACAAATAAAAAATAATTGTTTTTCTATATTCGTTTTATTACCAATATCATCATATACAACCCTAGGACATTTGCTCGATGACGTGGGTCGCGCGGCGGTCAAAACAATCTCAACTCTCTGTGTGCGTACTTATGGTACATTTCTTCTCACTGCAAACAGCTGGTATTATTATTAAGATTTTGTAGGCTATTATAGAGTAGGTATTTTCGCTTTTGTATGAGAGTGGTGTATCTGTTACGAAGTAACTATTTAGTAATCTGTGCTTGAAGCAAGTAAAGCTGGTTGGCCCTGGGTGTCGTCAAAACACATTTGACAAGTCAAAATTGCCCTTATATTGTTTATTTGAAAAAAGCTACTTTATAGACTCGCGTTTGACCACCGTCCCACCTGACGGTAAGCGATGATATGGTCGAAGATGGAGCACGCTTACCTAGCAGTAACCTATTCACTCTTGACTTAAATACCCCCAGGTTATAGCTTTATTAATAGCTAGGTTTATTAATTGCATTGAGTTTTAGTTAGAAAAAAAATAATTAAGCAACCCCCGACAACCTTGAAACAACCTGTTCAGGTGTTTCAAGGTGGTAGCTAAGAGCCATCTCGATCACCTCAGCTTTCTAACAAAAAAAATCTGCATCATAATCGGTCCATTCGTTCAGGAGCTACGATGCCACAGCTAGACCCGCAGACACGTCAAACTTATAACACCCCTCTTTTTGCGTAGGGGGTTAAAAAATAACAATCTCAAGAACATATCAAGTTTTTTAAACAGTCTAAGTCGTCTACTATTACCTTACCATATCAAAATATCTTGAAAAATATACCATGTGTAGGTAAATCTATTGTTTCGATTACAGGGCTGCCTGAACCCAGTGAAGGTGATAATTCCCGAAGGTTCTATACTAGATCCGTCTGAGGATGCTGCGGTCGTTGGTGGTAACGTGCTCACTTCGCAGAGGATTGTAGATGTTGTGCTGAAGGCATTCCAGGTATGTACATTTCGGGGTTGCGGGAATGTTCTAACGAGATACCGCAGCCCGGAACTTAAGGGCAGCTGAAGGAACAGGGTGGATTTTTAGTCAGTAGAAGTCTGACACTCCTTTCCGCTTAACCCAGAGTGGGAGAAGTCATGCGATTTAAGAGTAGTTACTATATTGTGTAGGAGAATGAAAGTAGAAGAATAAGCAGTTGTTTGCAAAAATAGAAAATACGAAACTGAGAAAAGATTTAAACTAGAGGGATAATTTGTATCATGCATGTCCCATTGACATCAATGTCATCTCTTCCAATGAACCTCCATTGCTGGCTTCTCCCAAGGGGCTGACTATGATTGCCATAGGTCTCCGTACTCTATCTGTTATAGGATTCAACTCGCCCTTTCATTCATATCATTCATTATATATTCATTCATATCATAGCGAAAAATTGCTCTTGTTCCTCTGGATCCACTTGTTCCATCGTAGACCTCATGTATAGTTGAACATCTGGCGTGATCGAGGCAGGCTATTACCGAATAAAAAGAACGTTTTGTCGTTATAGAAGGGCAAACAGACAAACAATCTTCCAGCCAAAAATCCACAAGAACCACAGATCTATTTAAAGCGGTCAGTTTCACTCTCTACTCACCTGCGTACGCCTACTCATTATAAATGGTTTCTTTCATTTCTAAAGAATAAGGCCTTAGTTTGTAAGAAGAGTAGGGGTACAAACGTGAGCACGCGTTTCTTTTTCCACATGCGTCTCAAAGAGCATTCAGTAATGGCCCGTTGAGGCCAATGCTTGCCGGGTTTGTAGGAATGTTCTAACGAGATACCGTGGCCTCGAAACGCTAGGGCAACTATTTAAGACCAGGCAGTCCAAAATAATTTTCAACCAAGCTCCGCTCCCATCCAACCCGGTTAGGCCATTGTACACTAAACGCTAACGCAGCAGTAATAAAGTTGAATATCGCGTGCGCTCTTTCACCATGTTCGGTTTCGAAACTGCCGTTGTGTGCTAAACGCTAACGCAGCAGTAATAAAGTTGAATATCGCGTGCGCTCTTTTACCATATTCGGGTTCGAAACTAAATGTCGTAAGTCTCAATTCTTATTTCGTTTACTAGAGTAATAATTGATCTAGAGAAAAAATGTCCTATATTTGGATAATAAACTCTATTTTCTTACTGTCAATACTAATTTTAGACATAAAAGCCGAGTAATCTTGATTAAATTTTGAATTATCTTTAAAAAGGATATGATTTTCGATTAAAAAATAATCGAGCGAAAATGTTCCAATTACAAAACTGGTCTAGACATGGAAAGAAAAAGATCAAATAAATCATATACTAAAGATCCATTTTGATATACAATCAAAATGGAACTTTAGTATATGATTTATTGGATCTTTTGATGATTGTTTCAGAATATTAATACAAAATTACATACAATTTAGGGAGCTTCCTCTTAACAGGGTCAGTAAGAAAGAAACAGTCAGTAAGAGTCTAACACTAGGGAGGGAGTGTTGTGCCGCTCCAACCAAAGCCGGTGGAGTCATTTGATAATTTACCCCCCAAAAAAGGAAAGAAACGTTATGGACGCTACGTGCCTGACATTGTTATTTGCTTCAGGTGTGTGCAGCATCTCAAGGCTGCATGAACAACCTCACATTGGGTGAAGAGGATTGGGGCTACTATGAAACTGTCGCGGGCGGCAGTGGTGCTGTAAGTACTTTGATTTTACACTTGTATGAAGATTGGAATACGATAATTGCCAGTTTTTGACAGAATAGGGTATTTGTCTATAGTAGTAAAAAAACGATGTTTTGCATATAGTTAGTTTAGATGCCAGGTTTATACAACATTTTTATTTCTAAAAATATTTCCACATCTTTTTTATTTTTATAAAATAAAAATAATATTTTTTAATCTGTGTCACGTGACCGCAAACGCTAATCACGAAGTGTGAGTAGTGTGACATCATTTTTCTCAAAGCTGTCAAACGTGTCGACTTGTCAAACAACGTAAGACAATAGAAATCCTAACCTCAAAAACACTTTTTAGTTTGAGAAATATGACGTCATGCGACTTCGTGACAGCGATGGGTTTTTGGGCGGGAAAATATTTAATTTGAATTTTTTGTTAAAGTTTTACCAATTATACCCAGTTATTTTTCACGAAAAACATTTTTGTAGCTAAAAATTGATCAATAATTAAATCTAAACTATTTTTGAAAAATAGGCAAATACCCTCATAGGGTATTTGCCTATTTTTCAGAAATAGTTTAGATTTAAATAACGTCGTGGGTTGTACATTAATTTTTTAGTTTTTATGTATGTATATTAATTAACTGCCTCGTTGGTCAAGCGGCAAGCGCGACTTTTCTTAGCGTTTATTTGCCTTTAGCATTTTTCAAAAAGGAATTTCTTAGTAGTAACCTAGAGTTTGAAAGTAGGTGGTGTGATAGCCCGTATCTCGGAAAGCACGTAAAGTCGTTGGTCCCGGCTGTCATTTGAACATCTTTAACAATCGTTACAGGTTGTCAGAAGCCAGTAAATCTGAAACTAATCTAGCCAAGGGGTATCGAGTTACCCAGCTACTGGGTCGTGCAGGTCAGACAGGCAGTCGCTACATGTAAAACACTAAGTGTCCATACTGCAAGCCTAGCGCGATTGCGATGACGAGCGCGAAATATCAAGGCGGGAGCCTAGCGCGACGGGCCTGAGCGAGTTAGCGCGCGTATTTTTCCAACGTTCCTATTCGCGCGTTATGGCCGCACTACGGGCCTAGTGAACAAGCGACCTAATGCGCGGGTAGCGGGGATATCAAATCAGTTCGGTCTTGTCGCTCGGCGTTAGGCCGTTTACATTAAAATGGTGGTAAATACTGAATTGTTTATAAGTGCAATTCAATCTAAACCAGCTATATGACAAAGTAAGCATCTACATCATAATAATCGCACAATAACAAGAAAATTATGGAGTGAAATAAGAGTACAATTTTCTGAAAGTGAAGGTAAGTTTAATAATAGTATCTAATTACATTCTTTGATATTATTCCCAGAAAATTTTTGTGTATTTTATACGAATACAATACAATACAATGGTGGGTTAGATAACACTCCTAGGATATCCAGATCGAGGTCGCCGTTCAAATCCATTATGAAATTATGCAGTACACACGCAGCTTTTATTATAGATACGGCATTCCTTTGTTTCGAAAAGAAAAAAAAAATCTACGCCGCGCTACCATCTCGAATGTTCAACACCTCCCATCTCAGGATCGGACTGTCTAGTAAAATATCAAATCGTCGTCCATGGTATGTTACTCCTGAATCACGTCCAAACGCTACAACAGCTAGCGCGTCAATGTGGCCACCGCATCGCACCGCTTGTGGCGCCCGCCACCGCGCATTCACTGTGGATGCACACTAATACTCAGCGGCATCGAGCTTAGACTGGAAGCCGACCCCAACGTAGTTTGGAAAAGGCTAAACAGATGATGATAAAATACTGGTACATGGGCAGACTTAATGCAACAAGGCATTCTCTACCAGTCAACCTTTGGATTAAAAAGACTTATCGATATTTTTTCTAGAAACAAGACCATATTTAAAAAAATTTCAAGACGTGAGCAGAGGTGTCGAATTCAAACCTCAACTATTATACTGTTGCTGTAAACCCACTCCAGATACAAGCAAATTTAGCTTAGTTGGAGGGGTTAACAAGATTGGTAGTAATGTGAATTACACCCAAATTACTCTATCTCTTTAAAAAAAATATTCATAATGATTTTGCAGTAAGTAGGAACTAATAGTAATTATTGATTTATTAATAACTTGCTTTTGCCCGCGTCTTCGTTTGCGTGGGAGGTTTTTCCCGCGTAATTCCCGATCCCGTGGGAATTCCGGGATAAAAACTATCCTATGTCCTTCCCAGCGTCCTAAACTATTCCCATGCCAAATTTCATCTAAATCGGTTTAGCGGTTTAGGCGTGAAAAGGTAACATACAGACAGACAGAGTTACTTTCGCATTTATGATATTAGTATGGATTGTTCCGTAGGGCCCCGGTTGGCACGGCTGCGGCGGCGTCCATACTCACATGACTAACACACGCATCACAGACGTGGAGATCGTGGAGCGTCGCTACCCCATGCTCGTCACTAAGTTCTCGCTCAGACCCGGCTCAGGGGGGAAAGGTATGTTATCTTACTACATTCTTACCTTTTTTATTGATTACTAGCTGACCTGAACTTGGCACCGCTATATTTTTATTTATTTTGGATATTTTCTCACCTTTTAAACCTAGGTAAGGTTTGAAATATGAGACACAATACAAAAAGGATTAATGAAATCGGTCCACCCGTTCCCTAGTTTTCAGTGAGACTAACGAACAGCAATTGATTTTTTGTGCATAAGATTCTCGAGTTTTAGCGAGGCTAAGGAACAGAAATTGATTTTTTATATATAAGATTCTCTAGTTTTAGCGAGAGTAACGAACAGCATTTGATTTTTATGTATAAGATTCTCGAGTTTTATCGAGAGTAACGAACAGCATTTGATTTGTATGTATAAGATTCTCGAGTTTTAGCGAGACTAACGAACAGCAATTGATTTTTTATGCATAAGATTCCAGGAATTGACTTTTTATGCATAAGATTTTCGAGTTTTAGCGAGGCTAACAAACACCAATTGATTTTTATGCATAAGATTCTCGAGTTTTAGCGAGGTTAAGGAACAGAAATTGATTTTTTATGCACAAGATTCTCGAGTTTTAGCGAGAGTAACGAACAGCAATTGATTTTTGTATATAAGATAGGCTTGCGTTTGACCACTATCTCATCTGACGACGGTAAGCGATGATGTGGTCGCATATGAAGCATGCTTGAGAAGTATCTCTTTAAATGACAGTGTGGCATCAAGTTGCCGCGGTTAGCATACCCCTCGATGGTTTGTGAAGTATGTTTTTGTATTCCAAAATCTTGATTTGATAAGTTTATTTTCCCGCCACAATACAATGGTTTTACACATTTTTGTACGGTAATAATATATAAACTTATTCTGGAAGACTGTTGCCTAAGCTGGGCTCATCATAATCTATACTAATATTATAAAGCGGAAAAGTTTGTTTGTTTGCTTGAACGCGCTAATTTTCAAAAGTACTGGGTGGATTTGGATGCAATTTGGTATGGAAGTAGCTTGAAGCTTGAGGAAGGTTATAGGCTACTTTTTACGCGACTGCAAAAAAGGAGAGTTATGTTTTTACCGTGATAGAATCCACGGGAGCGAAGCCCCGCGTGAGTACTAGTAAACAATAAAAATAGTATAAATGTCTCTCTGTACTAATAATAAAGTATGGTTACTGTTTAAACATTACAGGTCGTTGGAACGGCGGAGACGGTGTATCCAGAGAGCTGGTGTTCCGTCGTAGCGTGCAGCTGTCCGTGCTCACTGAACGGAGGTCCTTCCAGCCTTATGGCATGAATGGTAATACAAGATATAGCAATAAACTTCCATACATAATAACATAACCAGCCTATAAGGTGGGACACAGGCCATCACTCGAAGCCCAGTGCACATTTTTGCTCCTGGCACATGCCAGCGGTTTCCTCATGATGTTTTCCTTCACAGTTTTGAGAGAAGTGGTGATGATGACAAGCTGGGTTCAAACCCACGTTTTACAATTCGTTAGTCGATTCTTAAATATGCACGCACACTTCTAACACACTATACTAGAGTAGGTATACAGGCAGGTACCGTCGCAGCCTGGAATTTTTGGGGTGGTCACTAACAATAAAATATGTGTGTATAAAGTATGTGTGTATATTGAACAATACAAATTCTATCGCACACATTATAAAACAAATGGAAGTATTCTATTTTTATTGACAAATCGGGTGATAATATTTGGAACGTCTTATTTTGCAAAATTTTAGAAGATTTTCTATTTGGGGTGTACGATTTGAGGGGTCATGTCCCCGTGACCCCCCTCCCCTCCCCTTCGGACCGCGCCTGTATACAGGGATGTTGGTAAAACAATAACAACTTCACAGGACTGTATTACTAATATCATAAACAACAACATTTGTTCTATGACTATTTAGAAAACATAATACAAATACCAAAAACAAATTTTCAATATCCCTTTCGCTGCCTTTTGTACTATCAATTTACCTACAATACTATCGCTTTCTTCGCAGTCTATGAACATTTAGCGAGTCCAATTGCTTTTTTTTTTGTATGAAAATCTGATGAACTAGCTTTTGCCTGCGACTTCGTCCGCGTGGGAGGTTTTTCCCGGATTTTTTAAGTAAGATCAAAAGTTGTTGTTAATGATGTTACTAACATAATCCTGAGAGGGGGTTAGTGTTTTACCAATAACCCTGTTTATTATACAGGGAGTATGAATTGAATATACTTAAACAATCAATCTAAATGGATGATTCGAAAACGGGAGCTCCGTTGTGAAACTTATACGTACTTTTACTTCACTCCACACTTCTACTTTGGAGGTTAATCGAATTGAATTGTTATCAGGTGGAGAATCAGGGGAGCGAGGGCTGAATTTGCTGCAGCGTGTGGACGGAAGACTCATTAACCTGGGTGGCAAAGCATCTGTTCAAGCATTTCCTGGGGTAAGGGGAATATAACCGTCATGTTAAGGATAATATGACATTCGGTTTTACTTATGTATATGAAATTATTTCAAGACTAGGTTGTAGCCGCGGCTTTGCTCACGTGAAAACTATTTTCAGTAAAAATTTAGCCTGTCGCTGAGGAATAATTTAGCTTTCTATTGGTGAAAAATTATTCAAAATTAGTTCAGGAGATCCAGATATTATTTCCTATAAACTCACAAGCTTAACCCTTTATAATATTGGTATAGATTATTCATTAGTTTCTTATAGCTCCTTTTCACATTTTCTATGCAATTCAAAATAACGAAATCATTACAATTTAATTATAACAAAAATAGGCCATCATTGACCTGTAATTCTGTGCAAATGAGATAAACAATTAGTTTTAAGTAAAAAATACAAATATTAGGTATTGAACGAATATCTAATATATGTTACATATAAGAGACAGCAAGATAAAATACAAGCTACGTTATCAAAAAGTAACATAGGCTACTCCTTGATAATAATGTAGCTTTAAATTGGTGAAAGATTCTTTTTTAAATTAGTAAAAAAAAAATCGAAACTTTCCTCTGAATATTACTGTAGATTGATTTGGAGCCACACCCTTAAAGAAGACACTCTTCTGAAAATCCCTGTTTGATAAAATACATGAACATTTTTGCAGGATAAATACATAATGAACTCCCCGGGCGGCGGAGGTTACGGTTTGCCTACCGACGCGTCTCAAACAGACGAACAGACAAGCAAGCAAGCGAGTGCCTTTCTGGAGCGAGGCAGTGTGTTTGAATACAGGAGCGCGCAGGAATCTGTTTAACATGGTATAGTGAAATTGAAAGTGAAAGAAATGCAGTATCCGAGCTGCTAATATGACATCAAGTTTTAGGCATGTTTAGAAGAGTGCAGTATTCGCTACAAGCTTCAGTTCAAATGTTCAAACCTAAGCAAATAGGCAACATTCATAAATTACATGACTTTTTCACAGCTGATCCGTTACATATTTTCACACTTTACACCTAGAACGCCAATTTAAACAGCAGTTCCGAAAAAAAATCAAACATTTATTTTTGAAGTTTTCCGTTAGTATTTTAATACAGTCCGTAAGTACATACATATATTTGATGTTGAAATGTGACGTCACAAAATTTAGAACTCCTCCCACTCCTTATCACATAAAGTCACACTTTATGGACTCTCTAACTTCCCCTTAACGTGTGACAAAGACATTTTAGTACAAAACTATTTATGCGCCTCCGTGACGATGGCGGTCTGCTTAGCAAGGCAAGCGAAAAGATAATATTGACCTGTGCGATAACTCCACACAGATTACAGGGTTTGATGCCTAAAGGAAGCGAAATTTATCAATACCGCTCTGATTAGCGAATACGGCCTATCCTATAGCCTTCAAGTAAAGAAAAAAACATGTTTGTGAAGCTTTATTTTGTCACTTAGGGACAAGATTCATATCCATATTACTTACAGTGTACTTCTACTTATCAGTAACATGAAATAATGTGCTATAATATATATGCTAGGGTATTGTAAAACAATCACAAATATTAGTGTAATAGTACAAATATGCATCATGTTTCAAAACTTCATGAGACTGGAATCGTTAGAGATCTATCAGATATGAAGTCTTTATGCAATAAAAATCTATGAGTACTTGCCAGGTATTTTGCAGACTGGATAGTTTTCTGGATGTAGAGCTATAGTAAAGTTTTCTGGATGTAGAGCTATAGTAAAGTTATTTCTTCTATAGAAATAATATACTAATATAAGTTCCAGATACTCTCGCTTGTTTATAAAAATCTCCACGTGGTTTAGTAACCGGATAGTTTGTTCTAAAATCAAATAAAGAAATAGAAAAAGTATATAATAAATAAACCGCGTCGAGGTTTTTATAAATAAATAATGCCCAATGAAGTGTTTTTTTTTTTAATAATTTAATGAAATCAATGCACAAAATATTACTGCACATTAATGATAGGATGTATTTTATTTGTATGGGCCAAGTTTTCTGAAATATAAAAATTGATTGATTGATTAAAATCTGCTTTAAATGTCAGAGCCTATAAGGCAGTGAGACTATTATCATTGTTCAAGTGTGAGAAAGAGATAGAGATACACAAAATTCATAGCGGTATCTCTTTCTCACGCTCTATACAGCCTTTTTATTGTAAGCTTTAAAAGTGAAATAAGTACAATAATAAAACAAAAATGTATGTATTACAATGTTTATATTTACAAGTTACAAGTCTTTATTTTATACACATTGTTTTTTATATATGTTAAAAGTTATTATTATTATATTATATTGTTATTACATAATAAACGTCTTTTATTTTGGGAATATAATGTGGGAAAAATGGAATATAATCTATAATACTCTTGTAGGAAAAATGAATTATCACCAGAATTTAAGCTTTTTATGATGATTATAGTAGGAAAAAGAGTCAATTATAATGGATAAATTGATTAATGTTGAAGAATAAAACTCGATAACAATTTTACTAACATCATAATTTATATAACAGTTCTTTCAAAAGGCACCCAACACACATATTCATTCGCTTTTGATAAATATTTAACAAGAATAATTTCAATCAACTATAAGAAGATATACATGAATATAAATACCAGAATTTACTATAATATACATGTTAGCGACGCGCTCATATTTTTTAAATTCATAATTTTTATTCTCTCAACGTAACATGTGTGTATAGCCTAAGAACAAATGTATGGGCCGGGCAGCAGGCTCCTCAGCGCACACGCCGGTGCCGGCCAACGAGTCTATAACTCTATATTCTGTTTTTTTTTCTGGTCCGCTCACGCACCGCCTGCGACTGCGCTTGTACGCGTTTTAAAATACAAAAATTACTTTTTTGTCTAAAATTATCCGTGTCTTGAAGCCATTTTTATTTGTTTTACTTCGCCGATTACCACCAGCCATCAGCTACAAAGTGGTCCTTCGAGCCAGATAAAAAGTGAAAAACCAATGGGCCTGCGAAGAGCGCGTGCAAAGAAAACTTTTCGAACAACAAAAAGGTGCTCAAGACTCGGATACGGAAGAGCATAAGTTTTCAACTAGTGCAGCAGCCAAAAATATGGTATTCAAAACACCTGCGGCGTCACCGAGCCCCAAAACAGATAACATGTCGCTAAGGTCGAAAGGTCATTCCAAAACATCGTCAGTTAAAGCTCGCAAAGCGCAGTTGCTATTGGATACTGCAAAGTAAAAGGCTCAGATACGAATGATACTCATAGACAGACAGCTAGAAGCGGACTTAGCTGACCTAGAGGAAGAAGAAAAATACAGTCCACATGAAGAATGCGCTCACGACGTGGAGCAATGGCTGGAACGGAGTCACCACGAATTGCAATCGGTCCGCGATCATGGCAACGCCCTGGGCAAGTTGCAGCCGCCTAAGATAGAACCAGCCGCATCTGTAAATGCCGTCCTCTTTACGGCACCAGCAGCACCACAAGGGCTCCCTACGTCACCTCAAAACTCGCCAACTTCAGTGCCACATCTGCCGATGGGGTCGCACCCACACACTGTACCTGCTCCGCCACCAACGGCGGAAGCCACCAGTATGCAAGCGACCATTCAGATGATAGCTGATGCACTGAAAGACCTGGCTTCTACAAGTGTGCCTAATACCAACCTCATAACTAGATTGAGCATACCGAAGGAATTTCAAGACTTTTCAGGAGATCCACTAGAATTTCTACAATTTAAACAAGTATTCAACGAGTCAACCGAACTTTGTAAATTTTCTCCTCAAGAAAACCTGTGGAGGTTGAGAAAGTGTCTCCGAGGAGCTGCCAAAGATGCTGTTGCAGCCTTGCTTATATCTGCGAGTCCACCGTGAAAAATTATGTCAACTTTGGAACTACGCTTTGGCAATGCTGACCTGATAAGATCTAAAATAGTGCAGGATATCAAGAAGTTGCCACCAATGTCACAAAACTATCACAGTGAAATCGTGCCATTTTCAGTGAAAGTACAAAACCAGTGCAGTAGTTTGACGCGAAGAATACTTGCAAGCTATGAGCATTGTTTCCATAATATTGTCCAAGCTACCTCTATCTATATCAGGCCCGGTCGAGTTTGTACGGCGAACTTGAGACATACCTACTAGGGATACAAACAATGTTACCCAAAAAAAAAGAATTGTAAAAGACCTAAAAAGAGACCAAAAATTATTTAATTTGGGTCTGGCATAATAGGTACGTACTCTGTCAAAGGCACAGAATTGACAGAAGAGTTTTGAATTTTGGTAGTAAATAATAATCGACGATGATCGTATTTGCAGAGAATTACAGACTTTCTATAAAATAATATCATTTACTCTAGCAAATGACATCCAAAATTACTTTATAATATAATTACTAACGTATACCTATGGTTGATAATAAAATAATAAAAAGGGAAGATTTTGTAGTAGCAGTTTTATCAAAGTCATGGGCAACCCACCCAACTTACCCAAAAATATATGGCGGACTGTTTGTGTATGCGTGATCGTTTGTTGTTGACTCTTTTTTTCTTTTTGTGGAAAATGGCTGATAACTTGAAGCGAAAATGTGTTAAGTGTGGGTTATCGCCAAATGCCGATGACTCAAACATTAAATTAAATCGTTTTCCTAAACCAGGATCAACAAATATGCGGCGGTAAGTCTGAATTCATACAGAAATTATGAATCTTAATTTCATACATTATCAACAATTCAATAACTCTATCCACTGAGCGTGGAACCTAATATAGAAACACGCTTGTACGATACGACTACATACAGAAAGCACAGCTAATAGAAATCTCTATTCCTAGACACCACGTTTCGCCGAAAACTTTGTTGATAGAAAACATTGTTTCAGATGTGAAATGTGAGCCAAATATTGTTTTCCAGACAATGTTTGGTCATCTGTCGACTTTCAACGCAAATTATATTCTGTTCAACATACACTATTTCTTTCTTTTTTAGGAAATTGAAGCATAACCCATGTAAAAACTTTGTAACGATAACATTCAAGTTTCAAAGGTATGAAAGAAGTGTATGATTATGCCATGATTATTACTATTACATTAATCACCGAAAAGTACTCAATTCATAAGTTTTCTGCCACATGTTGTTATAGTTTGTAACTATAAAGCTGCTCAAAATGTGTTATGTACATGCACTACAAGACGGCAAAAATATGCATTCACTTGCAGTTATTTCTTTGAATCACAAAATCATGCAATTGAAAACCAACTATGGTAAACTTTAACACTAACATTTTTGTTTTAGCACCAAAATGTCTCTGAACTGGATTATACAATAGAATCTGTACCAGGGCCATCAAGGGTTTTAATGGACATTACAAATGAAAACTATGGAAAGGTAAACAAGCTTTGTATTTCTCTCAATAGGTAGGTACTTACCTACATTTTTGAAAACAACCAAATCAATTACACATTAATTATGTTTATGTGACACCTATACCAGGCTCGTCACAATTATTTATTGACAGTAAAAGGGAGCATCAAAAGGTAAGCATTGTTAATTAAATCCTTAACAAATAAACTTAAAAACTACTGGGCCGATTTGAAAAATTCTTTCAGCAATGAATAGCTACATTATCAGCGAGTAACATAGGTTATATTTTATCCCCATACTCTCACGGAAACGGGAACTACGCGGGTGAAACCGCGTGACGTCCGCTAGTACTTTATATTTTTTTATATTGTTAGCTAATTAATTGTTTACATCATTATTCATTTTTATTTCAGTTAGTTTCTCCGGTGTCACCAAAGAAAATCCCGGAACTGAATGATACAGCCTTGTATAAAAACTGTAGGAAACACATGAAAAGAATCTGCTATTTGCGTAATAGAGTAAAAAAATTAAAACAAAAAGATTCGGTAAATGTTTTGACTGAAAACGAATCAGTGCAATCTTTGGTGAAAAAATTAACACCTTCATTTGCATTGATGTTGCAATCGCAATTAAGAAATGTGAAAAGGAAACACACTGGCAGAAGGTGGACATTAGAAGAAAAAATCATAGCATTGAGGCTATATAAAAGATCTGCTACCTGCTACCGACACCTTCAAAGACTCTGGTGTCTTCCTGCACCAAGCACTTTAAAATCTCTAATAAGCCAATTTAACCTAAATACAGGCATCAACAATACCATTTTCAATGGCTTAAAAAAATATGTTAAAAAACAAAATTCATCAGATAATGCCTATGTTTGATGAGATGGCCATTAGGAAACACTTGTGGTACAACAGCAAACAAGACAAAATTGTTGGGTACCAGGACCATGGATTACAAGGTACAACTCAACAAGAGGCCACATATGATCTTGTGGTAGCTGGCATAAGGAAAAAAATTAAGCAACCTGTTGCATTTTATTTGTCAGGGTCTAATGTGACATCAGATAGATTGGCTGTCCTAATAAAAGAGGTTTGTGTATTTAGTTATTCTTAAAAATGCTTTACCTTTTTGCAAACAACAAGATGCATAAATAGTGCAGCAAACTTATCTGGCCTTGTCATGCGGCGCTATCGGTGAACCAAAAATTATAGATCCTGTCAATTGCCATAGTGATTTCGGTAGTACCAATTATAACCACCAGATCAGATAAGTTTGCTGCACCATAAAGTTTTGTCATACCATACAAGCTTCAGACAATTACAAGCTTCAAAAATATCACAAGGTATTATTATTTTTGTATTGGTTTGACTGAAGTGCTTGCCCCCACTAAAACCCATGTAGTGTAGATTGCACGTTAAAGGGCCGCGAAAAGACATTGAGCAATGGCCAAGATGCACCATACCATTATCCACAACATACTTCTCGCTTGTATTTGTCCTGCTATGGTAATAAAGAATCAACTCCAGTTTTGCCCGGTTTTCACGTTTTATACCCATGAAATTATGTAGTCTACATTTCATTCCTACCATAAAATATCTGTTTAAGTATATATATTTTTGTTGTAATTTTCAGGAGAATATTGTCTACAGATGCAACAGCAACAGCTGAAGTAATATCAAACATAGACAAATGGTTTGACGCCGTAAATAGTGACACGGCTGATCTCCGAAGAGGTAAATCGCACTCCACAAATATGACGTCAACGTCACCTCACTTAAAATATTTTGAGAAAATGAAATATTTTTTTCAAAATTTAGTATTTGTGGGGTGTCGGAGCTCACCGCCTTAGAAGGATGGATGGATTTGGACCATGAATGGCATTGTCAGAATATTTATGCGCTTAAACAAAAACACAATGCGATCACTGGCAACTCGACGTCTCCAGCAGGATCCTTTAGAGAATTTGTTTGGCGCTATTCGTGCAAATTGTGGTGCAAATTGCAACCCGACGTCTTCGCAATTTATTGGTGGACTGAAAACTACCATCATATCTAATCTGGCCCATATAAATTCAGGAAATAATGGTGAAGAAGACAGTTATGATACAATTATGTCGAATTTTAAAGACCTGTTGTCCTCACCACCCACCATAAGCCAAGAAAATAGGGAAGATCCTCATATATCCGACATGCTTGATTCAGTGGACAACACATTTGAAGCAAGTTTGTCGAACACTGCGGAAATACAAGCTTGTGCTTACGTATGTGGGTTTATCCTAAAAAATCTTAAAGTTGCTTGTGGTGATTGTGATAAAATACTTAAAGCCACAAACATTGAAAATTTTCATTCGTTCATAGAATGTAAAGAGTATGATAACATCAAGAAGAGATTAATTTGCATTTACCAAGTTTCACATGTATAGTCCTAATAGTTTTGGAATAAAATGGCTGTGACATACGGACGGACGGACAGACAGACAGACAGACATGACGAAACTATAAGGGTTCCGTTTTTTGCCATTCGGCTACGGAACCCTAAAAACAAACATAGTTCCTTCAGAGTCATCGACCTCAAACTATATTATTGCAAACAGATGATCATAATGATAGCTACAAATTCTGCCATACCTCAAAACATAAGCTGACTGAATGTAAACAATTTAAGAAGACGTTGCGTAATACCAGATGGCAATTTGTAAAACGTAACGGGATCTGTTATAAATGCCTAGTGTCGCGACACGCACGTGACACATGCTCAGCACCGCCTTGCGATAAGAACGGCTGTGGCCAGGGGTATCACAATTTACTTCACTACGTTGGAAACAAGCCGAAAAGTGACGCTGGAAGCAGCCAGGTTCCAGAGCCGAAGCCGACGCCCCCTGTGCAAACGCTGACGATGGCCATTCATATCGAGCTTGTTTCGTCACTCACGTCAGACTCTCTGATTATGACTGAGACGCATGGCAGCACGGCGAGTCGACCCGCTCCCAACATGCTGCTGCGTTCAGCTGTACCAACAACGCAGCTGTATGTGTCCAGATTGCATCACTCCACGAAGGTTGAGGAGATCGTGGAGTACATTCGTGTGAAGACCAACTGGACTTTGAGGGTTGTGAAGTTGGAGCCGCGCCACGATACGAATTTCAAATCGTTCGTGGTACGAGTTCCAACCCTCCAACTGGAGACTTTTCTCAAAGAAGAGTTTTGGCCAAAGGGTGTCGTGTATCGTCGATTTCGTGGGAGACTACGTGACACCCCGCAGTGTGACACGACGCCGCCACTTCGTGCATAGTGATAGTGTTATGAAAATATGTGTTAGTATGTAGTTTATTTTGTAATAGAATGTATTTTTTTGTATGAATTAGAAAAATATGTATTAGTCTATTGTTACTTATTATGTATGTATATTTTCTATAGGCCTTAGAAGCCTGAAATAAATAAATAAATATACTCTGACAATGGCAACAACTTGAGAGCAAGCGATAAGGAGCTAAAGCAATCGCAGCAGACACTTAATATGGATGATCTCAAGGCCGTCGGCATGAACGCCATGCATTGG
This sequence comes from Tholera decimalis, assembly GCA_943138885.2. Taxonomy (NCBI): domain Eukaryota; kingdom Metazoa; phylum Arthropoda; class Insecta; order Lepidoptera; family Noctuidae; genus Tholera; species Tholera decimalis. The sequence goes on from OW964570.2 coordinate 10,541,759, forward strand.
CATTTTATACCCCCCTCCAGCCCTCAATGGGATGGGGCTTGGGAAAGGCTGATTCGAAGCGACTTCGAGTTGTGATGAACGAACGCGCTACACGCGAAGAAGTGCTGATTACCCTTATGGCGGAAGTGGAGAACATAGTTAAAGGTCGTCCGCTGACACTCGTCTCCGTCGACCCTGAAAGCTTAGAATCTTTAACTCCTAAATCTAATCTTAATCCAACCCACCCGCCATTGGCGATTTCGACGATTCCGACATGTTTCTACGCAAGCAATGGCGAAGGTTACAAGCGTTAGCGGATTTGTTCTGGCGTAGATGGATGAAAGAAATTCTCCCTGAGTTGTTGCCTCAAAGAAAATGGAACCAAGAGGTGAAACCTTTACAGTTAGGTGACTTAGTGTTAGTAGTTGATCCTAACAGTCAACGTGGTACCTGGCCGAAGGGTGTAATCCAGAAAATATGTCCAGGTAAGGGTGGAAGAATCAGACTGGTTGAAGTGACGACCAAGACTGGTGTTTGGAAGCGACCTGCAGCCCGCGTCGAGCGTATTTCACTTGGTGAGGAGTGCTGAGCCAGCACTGGGGGGAAGAATGTTAGAAACGCGCTCATATTTTTTAAATTTCATAATTTTTATTCTCTCAACGTAACATGTGTGTATAGCCTAAGAACAAATGTATGGGCCGGGCAGCAGGCTCCTCAGCGCACACGTCGTTGCCGGCCAACGAGTCTATAACTCTATTAATTCTCTATGAATTTTTTTCTAGTCCGCGCACGCACCGCAAGCGTTACTTGAAAATTACTGTTTGTATAAAATTATCCGTTATCAATATAAAGTTCGTCAAGCCATTTTTATTTGTTTTACTTCGCCGATTACCACCTGCCATCAGCTACAATACAATTTTCAAAAATACTCAACAATTTTAGTTTCAAAGGGCAGAGTACTGAATTAAATGTACAGCTTTACACAAATTCACAGGTTTTTTGGTCTCATAAATGTGATGTTGAAGTATAGTGTAAGCTTTCATTTGTCACATATATAAGACCATTGCGATGAAAAGGTTAAGGTCTTGTCAAATCGTACTTTTATGCCAATTTTTTTACAGGTTATAAAGTAGATTTTGACAAACGCTCAACATCAAATGCCTGAATCAGAATATTAGAAACTGTTTCGAAATTATATTTATCATCTTTTATACAATCTCCATTCAATCCTTAACAGTCAACACCTCAACAGTCAACAGAATCACATCTTTTTTTCAAGTAAGCAGTGTTATCAGAGAATCTCATTTTTTTTCAGTAATACTCAACATTTTTAAAACAATCTCAGGAATACTAAACCTTTTTACACAAACATTATTCCGTTCTAAGTTTAAATAAACTTCTCACTTTTTCTCAGTCTTTAAATGTTAAACCGATCTCCATTGAAATGGAGATGCTGTGCCAGTTGTCAGGCATGATCTCCGGCCGCTGCTAACGCCTCCCTGTTACATAAGATTCTCGTTAAAACATATACATCAATCAAATAGATGCATTTGGGCGATAAAGAAGTCTCCCCGTTTAGCGCAAACTGTTCCTTTAGTATACTAGATAATTATAGAATATTGCCACGCATTTGTGTAACAACTTGTAGAATACGATGAAAGCAGGAAGCATTTATCAGTGAACATTTTGTCAGTGACAAAATTATGACACAGAAATTATAATACGAGTATTTACTTCTACAGGTTCCATTCATATGCATGCAAATATATATAAAAAAACTATACAAGTAAATTATTTACATAAATTTAAGAGTGATAACCTTCTACGCGAAATGAAGCTTCCATTTTGATATTTGGTGACTAGTTCACGACAATATCAAGGCGAAAACAGATCTCTGCTAGGTGGTCTGACCCCGAGATACAGAGGTGGCTTGGCCACTAATGTACTCCTTTATCTTTTAAACTACGAACCGAATAATTCTGATACTTGGAGACTAACACATCATTATGTAATCCATAGTAATAAAAATATGAACGTAAATCTGTCAGTCTCTGTTATAAATACCTGTTCTCATACGCCCAGAAGCCGTGCAGTTCCAATAGGATAGACACAGCCGTGTGACCATGTCCGCTACGGATCAGGTCCTGTAGGGTTATCCTCGAAGGGTCCTCTGGTCGTATCATGTCGAAGATCTCGTCTTTAACATCGTCAAAATTGACTGGCTCGGCACCGTGGGCTATCATTTGCTCTTGGATTGCCTGAAAATGGTGTGGATTGTGGTTCAGAAAAAGTAATAATATACATGTATCCGGTGGGTGCCTTTTTCCTTTTCCTTTTCCTGTATGGTGGGCTCGGCTTCCAGTTTACCTGTATGGAGTTGAATACCAGTGTTTTATATGGATCGAGTGCCTATCAGACCTCCACCACCCAGTAGTTGTCTTTAACCCCTCAAGTGTTGCATGTTGAATGTACTTTTTGATTTTTGGGTAGGACTTCAGAAAAAATAATAAATCGGCTATTTATGGCCATTATTATGGCTTCGTTATGAGTTTATGTAACTATTTATATCATTCAATAAGCAAATCAAACTGACCTTATCTCGCAGTGATGTGATATGTTTTCACTCACATTCGAAGTCATACACACGAAAAAACACATATTCACGAAAAAAGACACACGATAACACAATAATGTGTAAGCAATGTTAACACAAATTATTCCACTGTAAAAAATAATAAAAAACTATTTGATAACACAACGAAAAAGTCTGCGGCGTCACAACAAAAACCACAGATGCTTTTTGTAAACATTTTTTTCGTTCATTTTAGCGGTGTTCCCTTTAAAATGTTACTAAAACCGGTCAAGTATGAATCGATTAGTCGAATGATACAGCCATATCGTGTTACTTGCAACATGAACGTAAAATACATCATCCAATGCGAGCCGTGACGTTATGTAGTACAAACCGTGTACCGGTGACACTTGAGGGGTTAACTATCGTTACCTTGGCAAGACCAGTGTCAGTTTATATGACAAGTACTCACGCGGGACTTCGCTCCCGTGGATTCTATCAGGGTAAAAACATAACTCTCCTTTTTTGCAGTCGCGTAAAAAGTAGCCTATAACCTTCCTCAAGCTTCAAGCTACTTCCATACCAAATTGCATCCAAATCCACCCAGTACTTTCGAAGATTAGCGCGTTCAAGCAAACAAACAAACAAACTTTTCCGCTTTATAACATTAGTATAGATTTGACTACCCATAAAGACTGCTTAAGATGTACCAATAAATGATAGCCGTGGCCATCGGCTTACCGTGTTTTATGAGGCACGGAGGTGTCTCGATGACGGTCAACCCATCCAAGAATAGATGTGGTTGTTATCATTTAGCCTAGAACAGGTTTCTAAACCTAATCGCAGTATAATATAAATCATCTGGTTAGCTTCCAGTCGCCGAATGCAGTTGGGTAACACGATACCCTTGGAAAGACTCTTCGACTGGTGTCTGGCATAGGTAAGCGTGCTTATGCAAAAAAAGGGGTCTTTAAGTCAAGAGTGAATAGTCACTCTTGACTTAAAGACCCTTTTTTTCCCTGGGTGGGAAAATCATCGAATGACTTCTCCCGCTCCGGGTAAAACGGAAGGGGGTGTCAGACTTCTACTGACTAAAAACCCACCCTGTTCCTACAGCTGCCCTTAACTTCCGGGGCCGCGGTATCTCGTTAGAACATTCCCGCAACCCCGTCAGGCAATGGCCTTATGGGGCTCCGTCACTGGTGCTGACAGCTCTTTGAGGCGCGCGTGGTACACGACGCGCCGCCGACCCGGGCCTGGTCCTTACCGGACGGTGAGCAACCCCTGCTCGCCGTCCGCAAGCCCGCGCCTACGGTGACCGGAGATCGGCTCGCGATTCCCGACGCCCGGGGCGTCTCCCCCGGCGGCTGGGGCGTGAGGAAGAGAGTTGTCTCTCCCTCGCGCGTTCGGCCTCCTCCTTCGCTAGCATGACTGCTTCCCATTCCCTCTCGCTCCGCACCATGGTCGACTTAAAGACCCCTAGGTTGTAGCTATGAGGAAATACAGACTCTGGCAGGGAACTCCGCTCCTTAGCCGTAAGCACAATGAAAGTATTCCCAAACCGTTTTCCACCTTGTAGGTAACGATGGCGCATGGCCGTTTGGTGCCAATACCTAATTAGAAAAGTAAAAAGTAAAAAAGTATTTATTTTGGAAACATAGACAGTTGACTACATTACAAAGAAAACGATGGTAGCTACAAGTTTACTAACTGTGTCGCAGCTATCAGCGCCCATAAAAAAAAAAGAAGACAGTTGTTCCAGACTAAAACTACAAGTAATTAAAATAAAAAAATACAAAAATTCAAATAAAATAAAAAATTACTATGACTATAATGTATGTGCCTGTGTGTATGTGTGTGTGTAGATGAGTATGAGGGAGTAGAGTGTAAGTGAGTTTGTTTGGTCATTGTGTGAAATGTAGGGAATGTGTGTGAGTGAGAATTTAGGTGTGTGTGTCAGTGTTTGTGCTATTTAAGTATCCACAATTTTTTCAGTTTGCAGCATAAAGTATCTCAAAATCATACCTTGAAGAAGTAGTTGAGCGTGAAGGCGTCGAGGTACCCCACACAGTTGATGTCCAGCACCCTGAAGAGGTACGCCAGTGCGGCCGGCTGCTTCCTGTTCTCTAGTGCCAGCACCAGGTCCAAGTACGTCTTGTAGTCCATTTCTCCATCGTACGTGAGGCATTGTTGAAACACACGCTGAAGGAAGGCTCTGGTAAGGGTACCGGAACCGTAGCTGAGGGAGAAATAAAAGTAAGATGAGATTTGTCTGAACGGTATTTAGATGTTGTGGTTATAATAATCTTTATTCAATAATCATAATAGGTACAGCACAAAATTAAACTTAATTAAACTATGTAAGTCTTACAATGATAATGCCTGTACTAGGATTAATCCTGTATCACAGGCGTAAGGAGCTCCAACAAACATTATAATTTAAATAGAACAGATATTTGAAACAATATTTAACAAATTCATAATGGAAAAAATAATCTTATATTTAGTTACAATAAACCAAAATAACTTAAATACTATTACTTAAAAACTACATCATGAGCAAACGAATGCGTCAGCAGAAACAATAACAAACTAGGTCGAACTCAAAAAACAAACTCTTGCTTATTTTGATTATTGCAGCTAGTGGGTAACAATAGTGTTGAGACAGCAACAAATCGATTAGTAGCACACAAACACATAAACCAGTGATAGCTGTGTCAGCAACAGGTGTATCAACGCGGAAGTCTGACCTAGAGTATGATGCTCTACGTGCCCTCATAGTCGATAGTGTTGATGTATCTGTATTCCGCTATTTTCCTAGCAGGGCACTCAGTATCTCCAGTTTTATGGGTATTGGGCTTTTTGAAGCGCGAGCACGTTGCACATTTCGGGGTTTCTTCTTTTTTTCTGCACTCGGACATTGAGTGTCCAGCTTCTCCGCAGTGACCGCATGAAGAATTGACCTCTCGGCAAGTCTTTGCTGCATGACCGTACTGTTGGCATTTATAGCACCTAGTAACCAGGGTGAAATCTCTGACGGGGCATGATGTCCAGTTTATAAAAAGCCTTTCTTGACATATAAGGGCTTTACGTATCTTAGCTGGGACTTCGATGACATAGTTACAGGTCAATGCATCTCTCTTTCCTGATTTGTGACTAAACTTAACCACTTTTAAAAAGGACTCCATTGTCATCTCTGGAAACTTATCAGCTATGTTCTGCTCATAAATACACTTGAAGACATCAGTATCAGCCATATCAGTCGGAACTCCTACAATCGTGATCCATGGTTGGCGCTTCTTTGGTTCATCGGCGAAAAGTCCAGCCAGAGACAGTTTGAGTGCTACCTTGATGTTATCAACATCCTCTTTGGTTTCAGTGCTAATTATAACGCCCCCATTTTTAATTTTGCGGACTCCACGTACGTGCAACTTCATTTCTTCAGGGCTTATAATTTTTTGCACTAGAATTTTTGTTTCGGCACTAGATTTTAATTTATCTCTAGGATAAATAGCTACAGAGCTCAAGTTATTTGGTCGCACGAAATTAATGGGCCCCTTCTTCACCATGTCAGCAAATGAAGTATTTCCCGTTACACCAGACTCTTTAATAGTGTGCTTGAGCTCTGAAATTTGTTCTGCTAGGTTACGATTTTCTTTCAATTCATCGATTATGTTGACGGCTTGACGGGCTTTATGCTTCAGGGACTGATACAAAACTGCCATTTGTGAGGCACCAGATGCAATTTTACGGCACAGGGTGGAGATCTTCAATTTCTGCTCCGAGTTGAGTTTGCCATCCGTGGCAATAGAGCAAACCTCATTTAACTGCTCCTCCATGTTTGCCATCCATTTTTGGATCTCGGGCGTGGATGCAACTTCTATAGAAAAATCAGACACAAGCCTTTTTGCTGGCGAGGTATTGTGATCACTTAAATTGCCGGGGTCGCTATCCATTTTTCAAACAAATTAATATGTTCCCATTATTTACTAAGAATCACACTAAGCTAAAATAATAAAGGAGGTCACTGTTATTACGTTAATTAAATATTGCTAACAAGCACGTCTATATACTACGAACGTCTAATACGAATTCATTATATTGACAAGTTAAGATTATATTGCATCCCACCCATACGCACAAAACGTTTTGGGAATACCTTCATTGTGCGTCCGGCTAAGGAGTGGAATTCCCTGCCGGAGTCAGTGTTTGGCGATAGCTACAACCTAGGAATCTTTAAGTCAAGAGTGAATAGGTTACTTTCATCTTCATCCATCTTCGATCACATCATCACTTACCATCAGGTGAGATAGTGGTCAAACACGAGCCTAATAACAAATTAAAAAAAAAAGATAGATATTATACTCTTTATTGGACACCATTATAATAAATATTTTTTAAATAAGGTGAGTATTTGTGGGTAGGCGCTTAAAGTGATCTTTTACAGACCTATGGATTAGACATGAAGAGCAAAAATACGTATGCATGACGTGGTGTATTATTAAATTACATAGACTATTTATTTTATTTTATTTTTTTATTTATCATTCATTTATTTTCAGGTTACAAAGACCCATAGATATATTATACCTTAACCTAAAGTATACATAATATAACAACAATAGTGTTAGTAAATAAAATTTAATACTATGTTAGTATCACTAAATTGCACTAGGTCTTTGTGCGTTCCTGTGGCACTTGTCCGCGAAACCGGCGGAATACCACATCCTGCGGCCAAAAGCTTTCTTCCATCACCTGAGGCAGGAAGCATGTTAGTATGCGCACCACAAATGCCTTGAAGTTGACATTGCGATGCGACTCCAGCAGCTGCACTCTCGGCGCGTATTTCAGCCTTTGGCGCACGTACGTAACGATGTCTTCCGCGTCAGTGGTGTAGTGAAGACGGGAAATGTACACCGGAGTATTCGGCTTCGCAGCACGCAGTTTCTCACCCTCAGTAATATAAGGAATCAAGTCAAAATTTTTGCAAACTGAGGTTTTAAATGCTAAGGGCACAAATGAAATTCGCTACCGGTTAACTATACCGGTTGGCTAACTTAAATAATAAGCATGTTATATGAAATAAAAACTGTTTACCAAAAAATTAAACCGACTCCCAAAAAACACTGCAAAGTGAAAAATGACTTTAATTTCGGTAGTCGGTGTCTTTAGTTTTGTATTTTCGTTTTTGGCACCGACTTCCGAAATTAAAGTTATTTTTCACTTTGCAGTGTTTTTTGGGAGTCGGTTTAATTTTTTGGTAAAAAGTTTTTATTTCACTCTTTTTAGTTGGTCTATTTTTAATTTACCTAGTTACAAGAGCCTAATTATCAACTACTTATAACCTTTTACAAAATATTGCATTAATATTTGACAGGCCCGTTGGTATAGTGGTCAGTGGCCCTGACTGCTATGCGTAAGGTCGTGGGTTCGATTCCCACCTAGGACAAATGTTTGTGTGATGAGCACGGTCATTTGTTCTTTGTCTGGGTGTAATTTATCTATAATATGTATGTATTTAGAAATATATATGTATGTTTATCAGTTGTCTAGTACCCATACCACAAGCTCTGCTTAGTTTGGGACTAGATGGCGTTGTGTGAAAAAAGTTGTGGAATATTATTATTATTATTATTATTGCTTTTCCCAATGCTGGGCCGTTAATTGTTGAGGAGTTCTCCTGGTACTTCACCATCAGCTCTACATCACCATATGCATTGTGACGAGCATAAAGTGCGTAACATCCATATTCAAGTAATCGAATCGCAATCCACTCAATACTTATTATTGAGTAGTTTCGGCGGCCATCTGTGGTCTTCATCATCAGTTCCACTTCCTCAAATGATACTTTTTGAGAGCAACTGCACAAGTTACTATAATAAATACCCAAAACGTATAATAACGTATAATATTTGAAGAGTTCCCTCGATTTCTCCTGGATCCCATCATCAGATCCTGAAGTTTATGAAAATGGGACCAATATCGAAGTATACCCTTTCAATCAAAAAAAGAATTTTCCAAATCGGTTCAGCCGTCTTCGAGTAATCGATGATCATATATTAAAAAAAAAAAAAGAAAATATACGCATCGAATTGATAACCTCCTCTTTTTGTCGTCGGTTGAAAATATCTGTAATATAGGAATCCAGAATCTTGAAACGCGATTTCTCAAAAATCTACTTTTTTGAGTTGTGCCCTTATATTAAGGGTGCGATATATAGGATTGGTAGATGTCAGTGATAAAAGAGGGAATAGGGCAACATATAGCTACGCATCCATCCATCCATCCATCCATCACGGCATCATGATTTCCGTGGGAAAAACCGCGTCTTAATTAATGAGTACCACCCCGTATATTTTACGAACAAACTAAAATGATATTATCGCCTCCTACGTGAACAAACTCGCGGGCAGAGCTAGTCTAAATCAATTTTATAGTATAAATAGTATTTGCGTGTTGCGCGAGGTGCAAGCACCTCGCAGTTCACTTTAAAAAAAAAAAAGGGGGGGGGGTGATGGGGGGTTTAGTATTTGCGTGTTGCGCGAGGTGCAAGCACCTCGCGTGCTTGTGAAAAAAAAAAAAATGGGGGTGGGTGATGGGGGGGGGGGGGTTGCAGAAGTATTTTGACTAAAGCATTGCCCCTCTAAATGAATCTGAAAAAAAAATGTTCCAAGTCTCTTAATTTCCGAGATCCGCCTAAAGGGGGTGAGAAGGGGGGTGGGGGGGGGGGGGCAACTTTGATAAATGGTTTTTACTTTACCGAGCCTCCTCTATACGAATCCGTAAAAAAAAAAAACAACGGGTCTCGTAGTTTCCGAGATACGATAGGGAGGGGGGAAAAGGGGAGGTTTGGTACTTTTCCCGTAGGTTTGAGAGTTACTTGTTTACGAATCTGTCAAAATATACCCACCTCCCCATCCACCATCTGGGAGAACAATTATGTCAATGAGTCAGTGGTAATTTAGCTTTATATAATATAACTTCACATTTTCTACATCGCGTAGGTTACACATATCCTAGGGCACTCCGGTGTGGTCTTTTAAGACGTTACTGGGCCACGTCTGTGTGCCGATGGTGATCACCAGGGTGCTTTTAGTGAAATAGACATCCCACACTCTCTGGTCTTTTCTCCGAAATTCCAGACGCCTTTTGAAGGTTTCTCCATGATAAAAAAAAGGTTGCACATACCCAGCTAATTCGTTGATGCTCAGCATACCGTTGTGGTCTCTGTCCAGGTTGAGGTACTGTCCGTACACCCTCAGCGCTGATGCCGCACTGAACCAGTTCTGTTCCTGGAGCTCCATTGGAAGGTCTTCTTCTCGCAGCTGGTCAGAAAAAGATTTAATTTCTTTAAATTCATTATATATTATTAAGTACTAGCTTCTGCCGCAACTTCGTTCGCGTGGGAGTTTCCCCGCGTATATCTCGATTTCTGGACAAACAGTAGCCTATGTGTTATTCCAGGATATCAACTATCTACTTATCAAGTTTCAATCAGATCCGGTCAGTAGCATTTGCGTTAGAAAGTAACAAACGTCCATACATCCACACAAATATTCGCACTAATAATATTAGTAAGCAAGATAAGACAAGACTCCAGTCTGCTCATTAGTATCAGACAACATTAAAATTATTTTATTTATTTGTTTCCACCACTACAACCACTATACATTTCGTCGTAATCTAATAAAAATACTTGAAAAATAATTCATGTACAGTCAATTGCGTTTTGACGGGTTACCATTTAGTGTAACCGGTGAAGCGATGAAGCGTCAATACCCTTATTGCTAAGGAGTCGTACTTTATTTTTAAATAAAAGAGACCTAGCAATATGGCTAGAATTCACATTACTAGCAACTTTGTTAACCCCTCCAACTAAGCTACTGTACGCGAATATAGCGTATTGTACGACTTGTCTAACTCGAGATCTAGTGACTTCATCTAGAGCAATTGCAATCGCAATTAACTCCTCTGTATCAAATAAAGCCATGACGTGTATCACTTTTCCTGTTATCTATTTCACCATACAACACCGAGGCTATACTCGGACGATGAAATAGAATGAAGTAAGAAGCGGATATAGGTGGAAGAGAAGGCCTCGTCTGTTCACGGCACTGACTTGTGTGAACAGACAGCTCCTGACGGGACACGGATGCTCGGTCTAGCCACGGCCACGTTCTTGTCCCGTCCCTGATGTGTGGGGATAGACCTTAGATGATCACCAAGATGGTCACCATCCATGGACCTACCTCGGTAAGTATTGTTTAACCTTGAAAATCGAGCCCTGTGACCGTTCAAGTATTACGTAAGCACTATAGGGGGGCGTGGGGGTCTTTGCTTTGCTTATTTTTGATGACATGGGGGGTGGGGGGATCTAGATGGTGATTACGTAAGCAGTAATTATTTAATTTTTTACACATATAGCAAAACACATTGTCTATGCTTCAAAACGAAATGCATTTTCGGGGATTCCTACAAATAATGAATTGTTGAATTGATAATGAATTGTTGAAAAACTTTACTGACGGGGAGTAAAGTTTATTTAAATGAATATTATGTATGTTACAGACTTCTATTCCAAGCCTATTCCTTATTTCTAGACTTCTAACTGCTGGTCATGAATCAATCAGTCGTACCAATGTTTACGTAAGTATGGGGGGGAGGGGTAAGACCTTTGCTTACTTTTGCTGACGAGGGGGAGGGGTGGGTTAATAATTGCAAAAAATGTGCTTACGTAATACTTGAACGGCCCCCATGTGGTTGTTATTATTTTAGCCACAAAGTCCTCCTTTCAAATTTCTAATGTAAGTTGGATTAATTAAATATTGTCTATTCAATCCGAAATTGAACTGTTCCTCACCTCCAATAAATCATCAAGAAAAGAGCAGGACAACACGTCTCTTATCCGGACCCTCCCAACTCTGAGAGGGTCCAAGAAGAAGAGGAACTTCCTCGCGGCCGTGCACACGTAGAACGAACTGAATGACGAATCCAGGCCGTCCAGCGCTGCGAGAGAGGGCACCAGCTCTGCTATGTAGCTCTCCAGATCCTGAAAGAAAGTGTTACTAGGGTTTTATATTTGAAAAATAATTATTTGTTTTGTAGGGCTTAGTTTTACACAAGAGACGCGCACGCAATATGGAGTTACATGCGATAGATATCACACGCCCTGTATACTATTTTTTAGGGTTCTGTACCCAAAGGGAAAGAACAGACAGTAGAAATTTTCACAGATGATGTATTTCTGTTGCCGCTATAACAACAAATACTAAAAAATAATTAAATATTTAAGGGGGCTCCCATACAACAAACGCGAATTTGCCGTTCTTTCATAGATAATGGTACGGAGCCCTTCGTGCACGAGTCCGACTCGCTCGAGCGGTGATCTAGCGGTTACAGGTACGACTCCCGTGTTGTTTATGGGTTGAAGCCCAGGCAGACAAATTAAAACGCAAACAGTGAGGGAAAACATTGTTCGCCTGGTGGATTACGGCACATTTCCTCTCATAGAAGGGAGGCAGTGAGAACGAAAAAGAAAAGTACCTATTTTATTTATTTGTCTTTTGATTTGAGAACTTCAATTCAAAATCTAATGAACTAGTTACCAGTTCATTATTCAGTTATTGTATTTTTTGTAAGTGTGAGTGTAAATGTGAGTCAAAATGAAATATACAACACAAAAAGAATTTATCAATATGAACCAGCAGCTCCTGAGATACGAGCAATCAACCAAAAAAACTTGTCCGTTTTATAATATTGGTATAAACAAATGTACAGTATGTTTTATACAAGGTGTAACAGATTAAGCGCAATACCTTAGACACCCTAATTAGAATATTAAATTATAAGTCTAAAACAACATCTGTAACTAAATAAATTTAAACCAAACCTAGACATTTTATAATAAAATAGATATCCTTACTAAACGCAAAACGTATATGTGTCATACAATATCCTTACGCAGACGCATACACTCATGCAATTTTAGCGGCCGACACGCACACGAGCGCATTTCCTTGAATTAATGATTGTATTAATTTGGCATGATACTGTGTTTCCATTTTAAGTTAGTGAAAGATTTTTCTGTCAAAATGTAACAGCTATTTTTTATAACGAAAATATATTTAGAAGCTGATTCTGAACCAACTACTTGCAGGAATTGCGTTTATTCTGTTACACGTTGTATAAATTAGTGGTACATAGGCAGACTTAATGCAACAAGACATTCTCTACCAATCAACCTCTGTGTTAACAACTCACGTGTTCAGTAAGGTATCCCTGGCCGGTGACGTCATAGAGCGACAGGCCGATCCTGGTCTGCTGCAGCCACACGCGGCGCATCACGTAGTTGAACAGTGAGACGGCGCGGACGCGGCCCACACCACCCTCAGCTGCTTGCAGGCGGCCGAACACCTCCGCTGTGAAGTATGGCCTGGAACACACCACATATACAACGTGTAATTTAAAGGGTATATACATACCAAGTGCACGGCTTCTTTGGATGATAATCTATACTGATATTATAAAAAGGAAACCTTTGTATTTTTGTATTGAATAGGCTCAAAACTACTGGACCGATTTCAAAATTTCTTTTACCATTACTTAGAGGAATTCTTCCGAATCAGTATAGGCTATATTTTATCCCGGAAAATAGATAGGATTTTTCGTGGTAGTGAAAATTGTGGAGTAAGGCGTCGAAAAAACTGCCCTACGTTAACTATTCTCGCGAACGCTGCCTATATTTAATATAAACATTGCACCCGTGCGAAGCCGGGGCGGGTCGCTAGTAAACAATATGGCAAGGGTTTTCTAATCCTATGTGCACATGTGTGGAGCATATTAGAAATTTCAACACATTGATACCAGAGACTGAATTTTTCAAATTAAGAAGAACGAAGAGAATTATCGTTTTATTGGCAAGTGACGTGGAAAGTGATGACCCTCATAGTGCTGTGACACATTTGTTATGACTGGTATTCAAGAAACATATGAAACCAATAATTTGGGGTCAATTCTGTGAGTCACTTATTTTGAGCTGAAACTTTGCATAGAGACTCCATACCAGATGTTGTCTTCAGTCCTTTTGGATAGATATGGGGTTTCCGTTACATGTTGTATACAATATTGTAAGGTGTACAATAAAGTATGTAATAAATCTATATATTCTCTTGAGACCCAGAGTATAAAATCAAGTCGTATCCTCTTGAATTTAAACAATGTAAACAACAGGGCAACTGAATGTAAACAACTGTTAAACTCTGTTGAATTCACCGAAACCACATTTTGACGACACACAGTCCTACCACCAAACTTACTACGTACTTAGTTCTCAGCAAAACTTCTAAATCTAAAATCTCAGAAACTACAACTAGTAAGGCTTTCGAATTTTGCATGGGGGTTCCTTTTACTACGTAGATGCTCGCTAAGACGGGATTTTGAGAAATTCTCACGGGATCGGGATTTACACGGGAAAAACTTCCCACGCGAACGAAGTCGCGAGCAAATGCTAGCAATAAATTAATAATTATGTTTAAGTAGCTGACACAATAGGCGTTTTCTTTCTGAACTTTTAAAGCTTCACTGAATGAGAGGGAATGTAATAAAAAATTGAAATAGGTCAAGCCGATCTCGAGAGTAATAAAACAAAGTCATTTAAAAAAATGTTTATTTTTTAGGTTTATAGAGAACTACCAATGTGGGTAGAATTCACATTACTAGCAAACCAAGCTAAATATGCTTGTCTGGAGTGGACACCTTAGCCATTAGGCTATTAACACTTCAAAGTTTGTTTAATCTTCGAAAGTACTGGGTGGATTTTGATGAAATTTGGTATGGAAGTAGCTTGAAGTTTGAGGAATGTTAAATTTAAATTGCGCGCGATGAAAATAATTATTCATTTTAAACACGATAAAGTCCACAGGAACGAATCTGCATGCGAATGCTAGTTATTTTTATACAAAAATTGAGGCATTCCCCTAAGTTACAAAAGTTCTTGGAGCTATTATTTTTTTTATATATTAGAAGAAGACTAGATGAGAGAACTCCAGAAGTCCAGAATAATATTTTAGTTTTTTCTTAAGGAAGTGTAAGCTGTAATCTATAGAAACACCAGCAGGTCTATAAATTTAAAATCTTCCTGTTTGTATACCTACTGATTGATTTGGGGTTGGTGCTGCACATAATCTTTTTCCAAAGACAGGGAGACATTTTTTTAATCAAATAAGGCCTGAGCACCAGTACATAAGGGTCCTTGTTATCAACATTAAACTGTTAGAAAACCAATGAAGAGGGCTCGCTTAACAAATAATTATGGTCTCAACCAATCTACAAATAGCTTAGGCCGGACAGAAACTAGTTATGACCAGATTGTTTTTTCTAGCACTGAATAAGATTTGATAAACAAACATTTAATAAAAAGGATTTAATTATTGTGAAGAGCTTGTTGCTAAATAGTAACAGCCACACGGGTTGATCTGCAAGGTGCGACTGCGATGGTAGCCAGTGTCTGTCCGTGGATAGGATCATCTTAACATATTGAGATACCTCCATGCGTCGGAAAGCACAGAGTCAGAAGCCAGAAAAATCTGACACAAATCTAACCCATATCTCCGGCCACCGTAGGCGCGGGCATGCGGACAGCGAGTAAAGGGCAACTCGCTGTCCGACCATGGACCATGCCCGGGTCGACGGCGCGTTCTGTTCCACGCGCGCCTCAAAGAGCGTCAGCAATATGACGAGGCCCCCCCGTAGAGGGCCGAAGCCTGCCGGGGTCGTGGGACTCATCCCGTTACCGTGGCTTCGGTATGTAAAGGGTTATTGAAGGAACACCGTGGATTTTAGTCAGTAAAAGTCTGACAGTCCCTCCCACCCTGCCCGGAGTGGGAGGACTTATTTGATAATTTTACCACGTTAAAAAAAAAAAAGGGCATTGTATAGGCTTGCAGAAGCTAGATAAAGAACTAGTAGTCAGACTAGTGGTAATCAGCTGCATGCGGTTAGACTGGAACTCGACCCCAACGTAGATTTAAAAAGGTAAAAAAAAAGAACAAATATATAATGTCTCAAAAAGGTAATGTATATGAACATACTTATACTTAGGACCAGCTTCGTCCCTTATCTTCTTAAACTGAAAGTAGTCAATAATCAGCTCATCGTTATTCGCCACATTATAACTTCCATTGGTCTTCTCCAACAAACTCCAAAGATGCTTCAGCTCACTGTTGTCAAGCAACTCCTTACTCTTCTTCTGTAAGAACTGAGCTCGTGTTTCTTCACGTAATTTCTGAGCGAGCATATCATCCGGTCTTGGTAGTTTAAAGTAGAATTTTGGTATGTTCTTGTATGAGTCTTCGTTGCCAGCGAGTTTTGGTTTGTAAAGCTGACGGAACGTATCTACTTCTAGTTTTATACTTTCTTCTTTTGTGATACTTGTGCCTGTTTCTGTGGGTCAAAAATTAATTATTAGGTCATTTTAAAAAACTTTTATTCTATTGTGTTTAAGGTAACAGCGACATCATGATTTGAAAGAGTATTGAGCTTCTTGTACATTATTTTCGACAGTTTTGGTTTGCTTTGGAATGTGTAACGAGCCGCATCTTTCAAGACTCATAAACTCCTTGACAGTCCAAAGTACCTAAATGATGTCTATATAAATAAATGCTTATTATATATTAAATCACTGTTTCGACAGCGCAAAAATATTTTAGCCGAACGCTTACCATCCAATTTCTTGATATATTTTCTGAGTCGATCTTTTAACATGTTATTCACTTTAATTTGATTATCGTCGACGGGTTTTTGTTCCGTGGTCGTATTGTTATTAGCCGTATCTTCATTTTTAGTATCATTTCCATTATCTGACATGGTTGTAATAACTAGGCGACACTAATAAAATAAAATTCTGTTTACTTCGATCGACGTACGAATTTACGAAAGTAGGAGATTCAGAGATTGTCATAGCGATTTATTGACATTTCATTAGCTTTTCATTTTACGCATAATGAGGTTATTGTTACTAAACGAATTCACATAAATTAATTAAATTGTTTTTTAAATTGAGCAGTTGACATTTTTTCAGATTATATGTTGTTTTTTAATATGATTTGTATTGTATAACTTAAAGCAGTAACAAAAGTAAAAATCGACAAATTAAACAACATTTCGTTAATTTCACACTCCGTGTAAAGGATTGTAATTATGTTTCAGCTAATCAACGCTAGATGGCACTGTAATATACACTTCTGGACACATCTATTGGCCCACCTTGTATTTTCAGTTTCGTTTGGTCCTAGCTAAAATTTTATATTAGGTCGAGCAAAAAGTTTTTATGCAGTTTTGAACCTGGCACATTCACAATTTCATTCAATAGTCTTTTTTTGAATTTCGAACACAGAATTTAAAGAAACAAAAGACAATTTGGAGCCTGTTTGTTGATATCAAACAATCGAATACTAAGAAAACTTGGTTTTATTGGTTTACTTGGATTTAATTCTTGAAAAAGTGATTGATATCTTTGCTTTTGCAACAAACATTACTTATTTTTAACATTAAGGTGAGGTTCTATCAATAATCTATGGATACTTCACCTGAAGTCGCCGCCCAAGCTGTGGCACTTATTCAGGCCGGACACAGCCAAAGAAACGTGAGTGCTCAACTTAATTTAAGTCGATCTGCGGTCCGAAATGTTTATCGGAGGTACCTAGAGACTGGCGGCTTTGTTCGTCGCCAAGGAAGGCCACGATCTCGGGTCACAACTGAAAGGCAGGATCGATTCATCGTGACGACCAGCTTGAGAAATCGTCACCTTACCTCCATTGAGATACAAAACCAACTTCGCGACTTCCACCGAGTATCTGTGAGCGCTCGAACTGTTCGGAGAAGGTTAAAAGAACGCGATATGGTACCACACAAGCCAGCTAATGGGCCCAAACTAAAGCGAGCCCACCGAACAGCGCGCCTTCATTTCGCACGCAGTCATTTAAATTGGACACAGCAAGATTGGAGCCGTGTACTCTTTTCTGATGAGTCTAAAATTGTGTTACATGGCAATGATGGAAGGAAGAAGGTCTACCGGCGTAAGGGAGAGCGTTTCGCACAATGCTGCTTTGAAGAGAGGGTTGCTTATGGCGGTGGCTCATGGACTGTCTGGGGCGGTATATCCGCGAGCGGCAAAACTCAACTTGAGGTTGTTACAGGACCACGGCTGCCAACATTAAATGCTGAAAGATACATTCGTGAGTGCTTAGAACCTCACGTGATACCATACGCGGACTATGTGGGCCCAAATTTCCTTTTTATGCATGATAATGCAAGAGCCCATGCGGCCGGCATCGTCAGGGAATATCTTCGGGATGTGAACATCACAGTTATGGACTGGCCAGCCAGAAGCCCAGACATGAACCCCATTGAGCACATGTGGGACGAGCTAAAAAGGCGTGTTAGGGCTCGTCAGCCAGTTGCCCAGACGATGCAGGAGTTGAAAACTGCCATAGAAGAGGAATGGGAGATGATCCCTCAAAATTTCATAGAGCGGTTGATAAACTCTATGCCTAATCGTATGAGAGCTGTGGTAGATGCCCATGGACGCAACACGCGTTATTAAATTAAACCTTTATTTGATAAAACATGTTTTTTATTCAAAAATTAATTGCCTTTAACAAGGCGCATATCCGACTTGTTAGGCGTAGGTCCATGTCGTATGGTATTCTGAATTCAAATTTTAAACTATACGATCGAAAAAGATGGTAAAATGTATCAGGTTTAAAACTGCATCAACAGTTTTTGTTCAATCTAGCAATCATATTTCGGTAGAGGCCATCGAAACCTAAACTCTAAGGTGGGCCAATAGATGTGTCCAGAAGTGTAGTTGGTACTATTCGCCGCTAGAGGCGCTGTGAACAAACTCGTTGATGTCTTTTGTATGAACTAAAATAATGCATGGTTTTGAAACGATGATAATGACTATTTGCAAATTAATATTACTTAGCTATAGTTAAATACCACTTCTGACGCACTATTAGCCATGATTACTAACCATAAACCTAAGCTTAACTGGTAATTTTCCTAATATGTAGTTTACTTTCAAATTCTCACATAAATAAAATAGTTATTAGGTAGTAAACTGATTATTTTATTACATACTAGCTGTGCCCGCGACTTCGTCCGCGCGGAATAGTGACTTTCGGCAGCATGTTTATTTTTTTAAGTTAATTATTTTGAAAATATAACTCATACATAATTTGAATGTCGTATTTATTAATATCTAATCAAAAGTCTAAAACATAAGTTTCAAGCTTCTAGCTTTAACAATGACGTAATTTCCATACAAACTTTCACCCCCTACTTCAACCCCTTACAGCCCTTTTTTCGCAATAAAAAGCAGCCTATGTCCTTTCTCAGGTTCTAGACTATGTCCGTACCAAATTTCATTAAAATCGGTTCGGTAGTTTAGGCGTGATTGCGTAACACACAGACAGACAGAGTTACTTTCGCATTTATAATATTAGTAAGGATAATGGTATACGTGGCAATCTGTATTGTCATAGCGACCACAGATTGTGGTTTATTTTCCAATTTGCTATCTAACAATATCACACCGTGATGCACTTGCAAGTGAAACCTATATATTTATGGCGTCGGAGAAATAGAGTGTATGGAAATGGTTGTTAGAGTGAATAAGTTACTTCTAGGTAAGCGTGCTTCATTTTCGACCACATCATAGCTTACTTTCAGATGAGATGGTGGTCAAACGTAAGCTCACTGTGAATAAAATAAATGATCTTCACAATCCCAGTTTCAGTGGAAAACTAGTGTCAGGAATGACTAGTGTTTGACTAAACATACATATGTGCCTACTAATACAAGAGATGTCAGAGGTATCAAAGGCGCAAGAGAGAGAGTATTTTTAAGCCCAAAAACGCTGCCTACGTGCAATATTTGGTTTGAAAGTTACTGACAGCTGTGTTCCAATTTTTAAAAGTCATAATTTATTAACATTTCCTTGCCTTTACATGTTAGAAATTGCTCTTTTTGTTAAATGCAATAGACATACCTACTTTTAAATTTATCGGAAAACAGATGCCGAGATGTCACTTTGCGTTCTCAATACCTAAACTTGTTACGCACAGGTGGTTTTAGGACAGCTTTGTTGAGGAAAAGTGTCTTTGGTGTGGCACCGACTATTTTTAACCACATTCCTAACTCCATAAAAGAAGAATCAGTATGTACTTTCAAAAAGAAATTAATTCTATTTCTTTTAAACAAATGTTACTACTCCGTATCGGATTTACAATACTTACGTTTGATGATGAACTGCATCAATGTTTGCATGCCTAAATGGTAGAATGTACAAGGATTCTTATAATTATGTTACTGTAACACCTTATTGTAAATACTTACATTCTGAGCAAATAGATGAATATTCTATTCTCTTCTATTCATATTTAGACGTAAAAGTAGGTACGTATGGGAATGTCAAGTCTCTAGCTAGACCGTTTTGGCGCAGCAACGAGACATATTTTTATTAATATATTTTATTGTTTATAATATTATTATTACTTTGTTAAATGCTTTTAGGAGAGTACATGAAAGAGCAACTGACCAGAGCTCTCATTAAATACCCTTGAAAGTTTTCGATTGCAGCCGCTGTAGCCGAAATCAGCTAGATGGCATCATCATCATTACTTTGATTTTTGTCTCGTATTGGGTAAATATAAACGTATGCTGACGTAAAATTATTTATTCTCGTTCTTTATTCTTTAGAAATGGATATTATGTTGAGTTCCCAATCAGTTCTGAATTTGAAGAATAGAATATTGCAAGTAAGATTGTTGAAGAAAACCAGCTTACATTATTGCTATCGAAGCCACTGTTCTGTTAGCTAAGAAACTCCTGATTTTTATCAGTGATTCAAAAATTAGCACTAACTGTGAGTGTATTTTTCTAACTATTATTTATTTTTATTAATATTTTATTTATTTTGACCGCCTCGTTGCTGAGCACGAGGCTCCGAATCGATTCCCTGGTCAGATTAGTCAAAAAGTGCCATTGGGTTTTTCTGTAAGGAATTTCTCGTTAATAGCCTGGAGTTTCCACGTTAAGCAGTTATCACCATTTTGGATTTGAATCAGCAGCTTGTTATTGATGTTTTGTAGATGATTATCCTCTATAAAAATTAACGATTTATTTAGTTTATTTATATATTTAGTATATTCGACTTCCAATCAAAACGTTTCATATTCTTTTCTCTTCTTTTCTTGTGAAAGAGCAGAGTCCGCTACCTATTTGTATTTGTGTGCTGTTCACATATATGTTTAATCTATATCAATAAATTATATATATAAAGTAAGCATTCAATTATAAATAAACTCATTTTAACTTTTAAGCTACAATGTTTTACTTTCCGAATCTTTGTTTATAAAACATTAAATCATCTGGTCGACTATGTGAAACACTCATTAGATACGGTCGCAATGTCAAAATGGAAACTTATAGGTATCTACCGATTTCATTCATTGTTGTATTACACAATGTTTGTGAACGCAACTTTGATACAAGAGAAATCCCTTAGTTGAAGCAATATTTAAAATGAAATAAAAGTATTTGAACTTGTATGTTTTGTAGGTAATCTATACTTAGTATTATAAAGAGGTGTATAGTTTGTAAGTTATAATTACGTAATCTCTACATCTTCTGAACTGATTTAAAAATCCTTTAGCCTACAGAAAGCTCGATTATTCCTGAGTGACAGGCTACATTTTTGCTAAAAAAATCTTTTCACACGAACGAAGCTGCGAGTAGAAGCTAGTGACTTAGAAAAATGAGAGACAGTCACCATTAGGATTTGCTTTGGATGTCTTTCAAATGCCATGTATTTCTAAGATTTTTTTTTTAATTATGTGTATGCGTTAAAGTTGTAATAACCTATTATTGTACTATATGTTACATATAGGTATGTTCATTCTCAAGAAAACGCAAAAAAGAAAACAAGACTTTCATGTTTTTTTATGTTATTGTAGTGGTGTTCTTCTTTGTTCGTTCGGTTAATTAAAGAACTACGTGCCCGTCCAGAAAAGTATTGGTGGAAGAGCTGACGAGATGCCTTGACACTACCCTGTCGTAAGCTTGCCTGAGCGCTGTCATCGCATTCAGTACATGACCTCCGTTATGGAGTCAGATCAGCGGGTTGGTGATGTGGCGTGGTGGTTTAGGTGGTAGAATAAAACAGAAGACCACAGGAGTTTTCAGCATTTATTTGGTAGAGGGGTGGGTTCGTTCACTGAGGGTTCTCTCCACTGGTCGTTGGTTTGAGGTATGTACTGCCCTGGGCTTAGGCCACGACGCACGCAGACCGGCGGGCCGACCCTGTAGCAGGAAGCTCGCACGTGGCAGGCGCAGAGATTATGCAGGGCAGGCCACGCGAGTGGATGTCTCTCCCGCGGTAAGCCGCGGGGGCAGCTGGACACCCAACTCGCACGCGTGGCAGACGTTGATGTAATGCAGGCAGACCACGCGGCAAGCGCAGAGGTTATGCAGGCTGGCCACGCGACAGCACGCAGTCAGGCGCAGAGGCAGCGTGACACCCGTCGCGCGGCAGACGATTGAGGTAGTTGATAGTAGAGATGAAGACAGTAGAAGAAGAAGAAATAAAACCCTGGAATCAACACGAAGGGTGCTTCCGGAAGCGTGGTGCCAGGAATCGTGAGCGCCAGCGATGCGTGCGTCTCCCAGCCGTAAGCCCAACTCACCATCGCGGCGGTTCACAAAGGTTACAGATAAGCGTGCGCATGCCGCGTGCAACGATATAGAAGGTAACCGCGTGGCAAGGCGTTTAAGCTCGTAGCTGCTATGACACAGCAGGAAGGGTATGCTGCGACATGCGGACGCTTCACAAATTTAGAATCACTAGTGGAAAACAGATGACAATGAAATAGCATAGTTATATTCCAGACGGAAGCCATCTTGACAACCGGCAATTATATAAATTTACAAACGCTGCAGATTATGGCTAAACAAGAGGATTGTGGTTGGCAAGATGGAGAAAAATGGCAGATACGTTTGAGCACTTACCCTTGGGCACAGAGGAGTTTCAATATTAGTTACTTGTAGCAGAGTGCGGTGTATAAAGAACTCAGCGGACCGGAGGTTAGAATTTATAGCCGGTCACCGCATAAGTGCTGTCACTCAGTGAAACCATAGACATTTGGGATTAGTGTGATAATCGGTTCTAGTTTAATCGACTATCACGCCACAGTACCCCGCCTGTTAGTGAAGGATTTTCCCTAGAATAAATCCGCTAGAAGGCCTAAACCACTATTACTGACTACCTATACGTTCATACATCCCATTCATGTGCTTCCATACTATTAATCATTCATCCATCCATTTTATGTCCATCCCTGACTTGGAAGTAGTCCTAGGTCAGTGACTTACTATCACATACGAGAGGTAAACTAATTATAGAGTAGTTTAACTCGAGACAGTCAGTAGGAAAAACAGCAAGATAAAGCAAGTGTATCTCCATAGGGTTAGGTAACCTTGGTGAACTGTTGCAGGCTATAGCTAATGTTAGGTTTCAAAGCAAGAAGTAAGTTCATCGTTGAATATTAAATCATCAAAGTTCTAACAACAATTTAATAATAAGTTAAGGTTCTATTTTATGTTTAGGTTTAAAATTAAATTATGTTAAAACTCAAAGCTAAGAGTATTTAAAAAAATAAAAATAAAAATTGTTAAAGTTAAAAAAAATTTTTGGTGATGGTCCATGTATATGTTCAAATTGGTTTAAGTTTCATTACTGGAATACGCATCTTATGTCAAAGTCTATTCGAGTGAGTTTCCGAACGTGAGTGAAATTTTAAAAAAATAAATCAAATCCATATCCATACTGTTGCGAGAATATCCGAACGTTATAGACTTAATTTTAAAAGACAAGTATCCAAGATTGGTAACTACGTGGAGATGTCAAAGTCAGTACGTAAACGTCAAATATAATATGTCAATGATCTTGAATTAATTAGGTTATGTTATGAAACACGCGGAAATATTTTCTAAGTGAATTAATTAATTTAATTAGGACAGGTTTGATCTTAGTGATATTTAGGTTACGTGTGTTCAATATTAAACGATGTTATGAAGTTTAAGTTAGGTTTCTGGTTTAGTGCTTAGGTAAAAGAAATTAGATAAGTTTGTAGACTAAATGTTGTTAGAATATTTCATGTAGATGCTATTATTAAACGATGCGATGAAGTGCAAGTTAGGTTTCAGGTTTAGTGCTTAGATTAAAGCTAGATTTGTTACCAGGGTAGACTGGAACATAGTTTAACTGTGGTGGCAGATACCAGCAGTTATGAAGTTTTATGAATAGTTTAAAAGTTGTGTTTTAATCTGGTTTAGGGCCTAGATTAATGTTAGATTTGTTACCAGGGTAGACTGGAACATAGTTTAACCGTGGTGGCAGATACCAGCAGTTATAAAGTTTTATGAATAGTTTAAAAGGTAGTAGTGAGAAAGTTTTACAGTTATAATTAGACTATAAAGTTATAGATTACTATGTAAGTAGTTAATAGGTAGGTACGGTATTTTATATAGACATTTACCGGCTTGAAGCTGTTTTCAGAACAGTAGGTTATAATTACAAATAAGTAATGGTAGTATGCTATGAGGAAGTGTTGTGACGTGTAACAAAGAGGGTCAGCTGCGTTCTCCATAGCTACGCCTAGTTAGGAATTAATGTAGATTAATTAGTGTGCGGACACCCATGTTTCAGGGGGCCGTCTTTAAGACATTCATGAGGACATAATAACATAAATAAAAGTTAATGGTAGTGTACCATGGAGACTACTCTGCCATGAAACAAAAGAATTAATCGCCCTGAGGGCCCACTATGTAGCCTCTCATAGTCACGCCGTGAAGAGAAAAATAATCAAAGAAATTAGATGTGCAGTGTATGTGTGTGTGGTCAGCAGACAGGTGGTCATGGAACTGAAGTTATGTTGGCTTATAACCATGCAGTCATGGTATTTAGTTCTGTTAAAAGATAAATAAATATAGTTAATTTTAGAATAATAGTTTGGTAACTTTAGTCAGTAGGTTTTAGGTAGGATAACCACACTGTAGGTGGGTGTGAAATATGACACTAGGATAGCTATAACTAGAGTTATAGTTAACTTAGGTAGTTAGGTACAAGTCGACCCTCCACGACTAGTATGGTAGGCAGTGGTGGGTGTGTGTTCCCTTGGCATCGTGTGACCCTGTATGGGGTCAAACACTAGTTAGTTAGCTAGGCCTACGGGAGTTAGGGTGGACTGTTTCGCCTTAAATCCTTAGCGTGCCACTCACCCAAAGGCTTTCCTTGCATGTTTACCAACTCATAAACTATAGGGGAGAGTTTGGCAGATACTTTACATTTAGTAAATTTAGGAGCTAATTTTTTACTGAAATACTTTTCCTTATCACTCTGGTAGTAAGTACGTTTCCAGACTACATCACCTACATTGAATTCTACATTCTTGCGTCGTAAGTTGTAGTCTGTAGCATTTCTAGAATGTGCTCGTAGTAAGGCAGACTGTACTTGGTCAAAAATGTTAGAAAGGCAACCTAAGTTTTCTGCATACTGGTCTCTAGGTTGGAATATTATTTCCTTTAAGTCAGTTTTTTGGTAGATGGAACCGTCAGCTACTAATTCCCTACCAAATATAAGGAATGCAGGAGTGAAACCAGTAACTTCACTAGTTGAGCTATTTAGTGCAAATTGTACAGCTGGGATATGTAGATCCCAAGAGCGTTAGTCATTATTAATGTAGGTAGAAACAGCTGTTATGATTGTCTTATTGTACCTTTCCACGGTGTTAATCTGTGGTGCATACCTAGGAGTATAGTGTATGCTAGGTATGTTATATTTACTGAATAAGTTTTTAGTTTCATTTGAAGTGAACTGAGTGCCATTGTCTAAAATTATACATTGAGGTATTCCATGTACCAAAAATACATTATCCTCCATTAGTTTACAGATAGTTTTAGCGTTAGCATTCCTCATTGGGAAAAGAAGACAATACTTAGAGAAACAACATGTCACTACAAAAAGATATGCGTTTTGGCGTCTAGAGACAGGCAGAGGGCCAACAATGTCAATACTGAGCATCTGGAATGGTCGAGAGCATTCTTTAGGTTTCCCCATGACCCCCAGTGGAGCATGGTTTACTTGTTTATGAGCTAGACAGATTTCACATGAAGTTACAGCTTTCACTACGTCACTGTGCATTCCTGGCCAGTAGTAACGAAGAGCTAGTCTTTTATAAGTTTTAAAAATGCCTAGATGACCTGACGTGGGTTCTGCATGGATGTCAACAACAACTTTAGACCTAGATTCATATGGAATAATTTCCTTCCAGTCAAACTCATTTAAAATAGCGAATTTACTATTCCTGTAACGAAATAACTTGTTATTCTTAATAAGATAATTAGGATAAGAGATTGGGCTCTGTATACAGCCATTATTGATTTTTAGGTACCAAGTATCGTCAGTTACTAATAAATAATAATAATAATTAATAATAATTAATTAATTAATTTGTTTTAATTTATTAGTTAATAATAATTAATTTGTTTTCCAAGGTCTGTGAGTGTGCCCTTTTCACCGCCTCTAATGATGACCTCATATTCTAATTCGGCCTTTGTTAGGTGGATAAGGTTAATTGGGTAAGAGCTCATTGTGATCTTTACAATTGAAATCAAAACCCTAGCAGCTGAATAACAAAAACAAATACAAAGACAAAAATACAGTAAGAAAATATAGTTAGTTACTCACTAGGTACTTACCGCCACGATGAGTGAGTAAAGGTAAATAGCGACCAGTGAAGAAAACCTTAGTGAACTTTACCGAGTGGGCGCCACTGTGGCGTGGTGGTTTAAGTGGTAGAATAAAACAGAAGACCACAGGAGTTTTCAGCATTTATTTGGTAGAAGGGTGGGTTCGTTCACTGAGGGTTCTCTTCACTGGTCGTTGGTTTGAGGTATGTACTGCCCTGGGCTTAGGCCGCGACGCACGCAGACCGGCGGGTCGACCCCATAGCAGGAAGCTCGCACGTGGCAGGCGCAGAGATTATGCAGGGCAGGCCACGCGAGTGGATGTCTCTCCCGCGGTTAGCCGCGGGGGCAGCTGGACACCCAACTCGCACGCGTGGCAGACGTTGATGTAATGCAGGCAGACCACGCGGCAAGCGCAAAGGTTATGCAGGCTGGCCACGCGACAGCACGCAGTCAGGCGCAGAGGCAGCGTGACACCCGTCGCGCGGCAGACGATTGAGGTAGTTGATAGTAGAGATGAAGACAGTAGAAGAAGAAGAAATAAAACCCTGGAATCAACACGAAGGGTGCTTCCGTAAGCGTGGTGCCAGGAATCGTGAGCGCCAGCGATGCGTGCGTCTCCCAGCCGTAAGCCCAAGGAACAGCTTCAGGGAAACGAAAGGAAACTCACCATCACGGCGGTTCACAAAGGTTACAGATAAGCGTGCGCATGCCGCGTAAAACGATATAGAAGGTAACCGCGTGGCAAGGCGTTTAAGCTTGTAGCTGCTATGACACAGCAGGAAGGGTATGCTGCGACATGCGGACGCTTCACAAATTTAGAATCACTAGTGGAAAACAGATGACAATGAAATAGCATAGTTATATTCCAGATGGAAGCCACCTTGACAACCGGCAATTATATAAATTTACAAACGCTGCAGATTATGGCTAAACAAGAGGATTGTGGTTGGCAAGATGGAGAAAAATGGCAGATACGTTTGAGCACTTACCCTTGGGCACAGAGGAGTTTCAATATTAGTTACTTGTAGCAGAGTGCGGTGTATAAAGAACTCAGCGGACCGGAGGTTAGAATTTATAGCCGGTCACCGCATAAGTGCTGTCACTCAGTGAAACCATAGACATTTGGGATTAGTGTGATAATCGGTTCTAGTTTAATCGACTATCACGCCACAGTGATCAGCTTCGGACTCTCTTTCCATCCATCTTGCCAACAACAACAAGCTTGTGTCGGTTATCCGGCTGTCGTCTAATTAACTGGGCTTGCCTGTGGTTGCCTTAATTAATAAATTAATTAAAGCCTCCAGTCAGGGCTTATTACATAAATTTACAAACGAGGCGACTACTCGTTAAGGGCACCCCCTGTGGGGTACGGACCTCAATTTAGGGCGTCGCAGGGGGAGGGCAGCTAGGGACAGGCTGGATCAGATCATTATTATTATTAATAGGGGAATTTAAAGCTACTGGCTCAGCGTCGCGGGCTGACAATTACGGCGACGTCACGGTGGTCCTCGGCGGCCAGGACAGAAGGATGGTCGGTTTTTGTTTTTGTGTACTGTGCTGGTTTCCCTACGGCTCTCTTGGAGCAGGGTGATTGCGTCATCGGGAGTGACTAGGGTATGCCTTGGTCGGCGAATCTTAGAGGTCAGTGAATCTTAAAATCTTCGTTCTTTTTGCTGACCACGGTATTTATAACATTCAAATGATTGATGCACGTGCCTATAGAACTAAAAGAGTCTCAGTTTGAATATTGATGGATGGAGAGGTAGAGGATGACCAAATAAAAGATTGATGCATTTTCTTGTAAATTATATGGAAGAAAAAGAAGTAAATGATGCTGTGACTGAAAGGGGAGAATGGAAGAAGAAAACGTGTTGAACCGACTCTAAGTAAATAGAATAAGGACAGGAAGATGATGGTGAAATCTATGCTAGTACTATAAGGCCGTGCGCGCACTGCGTTGCGTTTTGGAAACGCAAAATCTGTGAAGTATGGAGTGTCATAGAAGTGCGCGCACTGCGGTGGAATAAACGCGTGCGGTAGAGTCACCGGTGGCCCCGGTCATTCTACCGGTGCGGTAGAACTACCGCAATTGCGGCCACCGCAAGGCCGTGCGCACACTGCGTTGCGTTTTGGAAACGCAAAATTTGTGAAGTATGGAGTGTCATAGAAGTGCGCGCACTGCGGTCAGTCTACCGGTGCGGTAAAACTACCGGAATTGCGGCCACCGCAAGGCAGTGCGCGCACGGCCTAAAGCGGAAAAGTTTGATTGTTTGAACGCGCTGATCTACAAAAGTACTGGGTGGATTTGGATGTAATTGGGCAAGGAAGTAGCTTGAAGCTTGAGGAAGGTTATAGGCTACTGGTGTTTACCCGACTGCAAAAAAATAGGGTTATGTTTTTATCGTAATAAAGGAGAGCAAAGCCCTGCATGACTGCTACTGATTGATAAATGCACACTAAGAAGATGATTATGATTATGATACTGATTTATTCAGCTTTACGACAGGCATGCGCCTGTTCGAGCTGTCAGAGTAAAGCACCTCCCAGCACCTTGGCTGACTGATGAAATTAAACTTTTGATTAATAAGAAAGCAGCTGCCAAGTTTAAATTCAAAATTCAACCAATTGACAGCAACAGGGAAAAATATGTGTCAATCAGAAATCACTGCAGCAAGGTGTGTAGAAATGCAAACCGCCAATATATCCACAGTACCGTTCAGAATGGTGATCCAGCTAAGGTCTGGAATTTTCTCAAATCTTTAGGTATCGGAAAAAAGGGTCATGAAACAATTCCTAAGGACTTCAACTTACTTAATAGTCATTTTTCTACTTCGCCTGTATTAGATAGGGCCACTAAAGCTGCTACTCTAAATCTTTCAAACCTTCCGGTACCTGATTATTCTCCTTTTGTCATAAGTCAATTTGCTGCTTGTGCTGTTAAAAAGAGTATTGTGTCTATTACGTCCGACGCTGTGGGTAGTGACTGTCTCAGTCGTAAGATGATCATTCCTATCCTTGACAACATTCTTCCGGCCATCCTTTATATCCTTAACTTCTCTATTTCTAATAGTATCTTTCCACAAGCTTGGAAAGACGCTCAAGTTATCCCGTTACCTAAGAAATCGCATCCCGCATCTTTCTCTGACTACCGACCCATTTCCATTCTTCCTTTTCTATCCAAAGTCCTTGAAAAACTTGTACATCAACAACTCAGCGCCTTCCTTTCTAAACATAATCTTTTAAATCCCTTCCAATCTGGTTTTCGACCTGGTCACAGCACTACCTCAGCACTCGTTCATATTACGGATGATATAAGGTCAGGCATGGAGATCGGGAAGTTAACGGTACTCGCACTACTTGACTTTAGCAATGCTTTTAATACAGTTGACTTCGACATTCTGCTTGGCGTTCTATGCTCTTTTAACATATCTCCTTCGGTAATTGACTGGTTTCGTAGTTACCTGTTTGGTCGCCGGCAGCGTATTTACACGGAGGATTCTTTCTCTTCTTGGTGTGACACCTCTGCCGGTGTGCCGCAGGGTGGCGTTTTATCTCCTTTACTTTTCGTACTTTTTATTAATGCTATCACTCAACGACTATCTTCCTTCTACCACTTGTATGCTGATGATTTGCAAATTTACACGCAAGCACCCCTCGTCGAATTATCTGATGCCATTGGGACAATTAATGGGGACCTCGCTCGGATTAGTGATTGGAGCACTGAGTTCGGACTGAAAATTAATCCCGCCAAAACCCAAGTAATTGTTGTTGGTAGCTCCCGGACTATCTCTATGATCGACTGGTCGACACTTCCCGAAGTTTCATTTAATAACACCGTCATTCCGTTCAGTCACGCCGTGAAGAACTTGGGGATATACATCGACAAAACTCTGTTTTGGACGAAGCAACTGCAGGAAGTCAGTCGTAAACTGTTTGCTTCTGCAGGCTCCCTGAGACGGCTTCGTAATTTTCTTCCCATCACCACTAAAATTGCAATTGCACAGTCTCTTCTTCTTCCTATCTTGGACTATGCTGATGCCAGCTATCTTGATTTGACCCAAGACCAATTTGACAACCTAGAGCGACTTCAAAATCTCTGTATTAGGTTTATATTTGGCTTGCGCAAATATGACCATGTTTCTGAATTTCGTACTAAGCTCAAATGGCTTCCTATTAGGTTTCGCCGGAATGTTCATTTACTTTCTCTGCTTTATAATGTCTTATTTAATCCTTTAACTCCTTTTTATCTAAAAGACCGCTTTCGGTTTCTCTGTGACACACATTCAAGGTCCTTGAGATCATCGGAAAATTTAGAGTTAAGTATCCGTATGCATTCCACTTCTTTCTTCGATAAATCTTTCACTATCCAAGCAGCCCGTTTATGGAATGCATTGCCCATAGATGTGAGGCGTGCTCAAACATTACCTACTTTCAAAAAAATGGTGAAAGAGCATCCTCTCACTATAATTTAATTTTTCCCCTCCTTTCTCTATTATGATTTTGATATGTATTAGTATATATTATATTCATATATATGGTATGTATTTTATATTATTATGTTTGATTAGTATGATGTTGTACACTGACAGCCCTAAATCTGTCTCCTTTCATTTCTGTCCATCCAAAGGTTGTCTGTAAGAGATTGCCCTGTGCGATAAGACCGCCCATTGTACACTAGTTTTATTATTTGTATCTTTAAATGTATTGTAAGGTGTACAATAAAGTATATAATAAATAAATAAATAACTATACGAAAATAGAGCGCGCTTTATTAGTATACGAATTAATACAGAAGCCGCTTCCAAAGTACTGTATATCAGTGTACCAGTGCGTGAAGGCGTTAGCAAAAGCCAGTGGTTTAACAACAAACACTTTCGTTGGCTCTGTGCACCGGGTTTCACTTTGTTGTTAGTACTTTAGCTTTATTTATTATGTTACTAAGCTATATAGCCACGTCGCATCTTTATATAGTTCAAATTCAACTCTTGTTAAGTGGCTTTTGTGGAGGAGCCACTACAATTTTTCAATATCACGTGTACAAAGATAGACCATCAAAATTTTGATATAGTTTCATTTTATAGATTTGAACGGCATAAGTCAATTTGATTTTGCCACATAGAATTAACTCCTTCTTACTGGTCAAGCATATTACGAACGTATATTAAATGATAGTGATGCGTTTGGCTGTGGAAAACTCAACTATAAGCACAAAAATAATACGCAATAATTGAGATAAAATGTTGGAATCTGATATTGCTATTTTTGTTCGAATTTTAATATGGGCTAGTAAATAACTAATACTAAATAATTTATATTTTGCATAAGTCCCCGTAAAAAAAATTTTTAGCAAAAAATAGAACCGACTTCTATATAAAAACACTACAAAGGCAAAAATAACTTTAATTTCGGTAGTCGGTGTCATTTGTTTTGTATTTTCTTTTTTTTTGACATCGCCTTCCGAAATTAAAGTTATTTTTGCCTTTGTAGTGTTTTTATATAGAAGTCGGTTCTATTTTTTGCAAAAAAAATTTTTTTCACCCTTTTTAGTGGGTAGGTTTGTAATTTATCTAGTTACAAAAGCCAAAATGTCAACTACTTATCACCTTTTACAAAATATTGCTTTTCCCTGTGCAGAGCCGTTAATTTGTGTGGAGTTCTACTGGTACATCACCATCAGATTTACTTCACCATATGCATTGTGACGAGCATAAAGTGCTTAACATCTATATTCAAGTAATCTAATCGCAATCCACGAAATACTTATAATTGAGTAGTTTCGGTGGCCATCTGGGGTCTTCATCATCAGTTCCACTTCCTCAAATGGTGCTTTTAGAGAGCAACTGCACAAGGTACTATAAGAAATACCCAAAACGCTATAGGTGTGCCTATAATATTTGAAGAGTTCCCTCGATTTCTCCATGATCCCATCATCAGATCCAAACATGACGACAATGGGACCAACTAGAAAGTATACCCCTTCGAACAAAAAAAGAATTTTCGAAATCGGACCAGCCATCTGCGAGTAATGAGGTAACATACATAAAAAAAAGTTCAAGACGAATTGAGAACCTCCTCCTTTTTTTTGAAGTCGGTTAAAAATAGGACCGAGAAAGGACGATTACCCTGGCAATAAAACAATAGTCTTCAATATTTACTGAATAAAAGCCTAGTCCTCCAGACGGGATCAGGTGATTATCTGAAGGCTGATGTGTAGAAAAACTTAATGAACAGTCGGTCCCCTCTAATAGGTATACACCAATAATATATTTTGCATCAGTCCACATAAAAAGGAGATCAAGAAAGGAGGATTACACTGGCCATAAAAACATTCGTCAGTCTCCGTTCATGAAAAAACTGCTCAGAAACTGGCAGTATTGCCATGTTGAATAGCAATGCTGATACCTTGACTTTATGTATAAAAGGCTAGTCCTTCAGATGGGATCAGGTGACTATCTGAACGCTGATGTTCAGAAAATTTTAATGAGCAGTTGAACTCCATGGGCATAATCATTATAAAATGTATCTTGTTATTCTTCATAAATAGAGGCTCCTATCTCTATTTTAATTCAGTTTACAAACTTGAATAAAAAACATTTGATATTATCATTATACGCCTCTTTATTCATACAAAAAAGGACCTTGGATCGAAAAAGATTTCATGTTTGAAGATTAAACCAATTAAATGATCTTATCGCCTTATTAAATATAATTAATAAATCTAATTATCAATGTTAATCGTGAGTCAGGTTATGAAAGTCTAAACACACGATGATTTTAAATGCAAGCAACCATGAAACTCTTTTATAACTACAAGATAATAGTGTTTACACACACATGTTACAAGTAATCAGAATATTAAAAGTACAAGGTGTGTACTTTACTTTTAATATTTTGTTTATTACACGTGTAGTCGTGTGCCACGTGCACCTCGAGGAGACGTCAACATTAGTGACGGGGCCCCATAGGGCCATTGGTTGCGAGATACCGCGGCCCCGGAACTTAAGGTCAGCTGAAGGAACAGGGTGGGTTTTTAGTCAGTGGAAGTCTGACACTCCCTTCCGCTCCACCCAGAGCGGGAGAAGTCATGCGATGATTTTCCCACCCGGAAAAAAAGTGTGTAGAAGTTTTGCCTACGTGTTATTTCAAATAGTAAAATATGTGTTTGTAAAGATTGGATATTAGCGTGTACACCGTGTGACCTCTGTGTGACCGAAACATAGCTCGTTTAAGGGTGATTTTCAAATTTTTTGTACATTTTGTTGTGTGAAAACGTCTACTCGAATATCATCCAAAAAAACTGCATTGAAGTGATCAAACTAGTATTATTATCCTTGAAAAACATTTTTTCCAGATACGTATCAACATTTCAGATCATAATAATAAGTAGTTAATAAAAAAAATGATGTTTAGTTCTTCAATCTCATAATATTTTCATACATCAACCCAGTGTCTCCAAGCAAAAGAGCGTTACAAAAAAAAGCATAAAGAAGAAACTACTCACATATTTACAGTTCTTGTTACACAATATCTTTAGGACTCTAATTATGATTTCAATGTGTAAAATATAAATAAATAACCCAATGCATAATAATAATAACATTGTTTCAATATGTGTCTTCCTTTTCATTCATTTTTGTTATTCTTTGTTGTAACACTAATATTAGTAGATATGTGAGATTTTCAACTGACAAGATTCTCCATTTAAAACCGTCCAATCAGGTGACAACGGAACGTCTGTCCACCATTTTGACAGCGGGTGCCACCAACAAGAAAAGTGTGTTTGTTCCTGTGCAGTGTTTTTTCAACAATAAATCTTTCATTTTGGTTGATCAGCTATAAAAACAACGGAAAAGCATCTCTTAAAAATTTTGCATAAATTTAAAGAATAATTTTGACCAACTACTAAAAAGAAGCTGGATAATTCCAATAGTATTATTTATTTCATTCAACTCATGATTAATTTCATTTTTCTAACGATTTGTTACGTTTTTTTGTAGCGTAACAAAAATGAAGCAAAGCCGATTTCATACAGAATTATTATGCTTATATGATTTGACGGATAATGCTTCATTTATTAATTTTATAAACATATAATTGCAATAATATTTAAAAAAAAATCTAAAAATAATAGCCCAAAAGTATCAGGACAACGTACAACGTCGACTTAAAAGATTAAATTTATAGTGTTTAGTTTGGTAATATAATTTTCAACACATATGCTCAAATAATACATTTACGGAGCCTATTTACATTGTTCGAAAGTAAAAAATAGCACCATACAATGGAACGTGCGGTAAAATAGGTACTCTCATCTAAGTACATGTTTAGCCTATGCTCCGATGTATAGCGCCGTGCGTATCCTTTACGGTTTTTTTATTAAAAAAAATATATATAAGAATTCCATCAAGGATTTTCACATTACGAGAATAAATAAGCTAAATGATCGAACCTCCTTGGAAGGGCTTTCGCTAAATATGTTTTTCTCACTTTAATACTAAAAAATAAATGAACAAAAGATGCGTTTTAGAAAATTAGTCCTTCGTGGCGCCATTTGTAAAATCGCGTCATTTACATATTAGTATATTAGAAACGGCAAGGTAGTTATGACTTTCCGACTGATATCAAAAGTTTGCTTCACTACCAATTATGTGTTTTCTCGCAAATGTGTTGAAAAACGTTATTAAATATGAAAGACAATAAAAATATTTAAATAATAAATTAATACTAAATACTAAATTATTACTTGAGGAAAGTCGAGACTTATTTTACTTTCATTATTTTGAGTTCGGGTATTATTGGAGAAGTATTGTACACCTTTTCAGCGTGCCTCAAACACCTAACCAAAAATGTCTACGAACTCTGAAATATAAAAAAATGCAATAGATAGTTATCAATTTTCAACTTTAGATTTCTCGACAACATTTTTATTTTGATTATTATTATTTGGTAAGACAGACTGATTCGGCTAGACATTCCAATAGATTATTTAAAGTGTTAAGAAATAGACAATTTATGTCTGTAAGTCAGCAGACTGATCATATAACTAATAAATTATTAAAATACAATTTCGTGTTTTAATAATTGTCGTCTGTGAAATAGCCCTAATATTTCCTTTTTGTTATTTTTTTGTGATGTAGTTCGTTTTTGTAACGGTATTCCTTTTTGTTTCATCTTTGTAACTGTACAAACATTTTGTAAACCACCCTTAAGGCTGCGTTTCCACCAGAGATGTGCGAGGATGCGTAGCGAGGGATGTGTTTATAAGAACCAATAGAATCGCTTCATTTACCTCGCCTCGGTCAGCACAGCTCCGGTGGAAACGGCTCAGCGGAGCTAGATTTTTGCGCATACAAAACAAGCGAGGGATGTGTGCGAGGGATGTGTGCGAGAGATGTGTTGCGAGGGATGTGTTGCGAGCAGAGAGTATTTAACCTAGAGAGCTTATAGGCCGATTTCTTTGAAGAACACAACTCACCAATACGGGTTGGGAGGCGAGGAAAAAATGCGCTACTGCAATTGGTCAGTTCAAAGTCAAGCTTCATAGATATGCCGAGTTAGGGATTGCTCTACTTGATTGAGGGAAAGTTATCGATATCGATAAAATGAACTTTAACTTATAAAATTACTCAATAAAATCACATAATAATATTTAATCATTATCAGTCTCAATTACAAAAAGAAAAACAAGTATGCTGTTATTATTGATTTTAAAAATGAATTAATTTGGTAAATGTTTTTCGAATTAAAGTTTTAGGGTCCTGATTGTTTTTGCTAAAAAATGATAACCGAGCGTTTACATATTTCTGAATTATGCATCTTGCTAATTCAATCAAATGATTGGTAGTTTCTATTTCATATTGATGAAAATTAATATCCGGGAATAAATAATAAATAATAATAAAACCGATCTCATAAAATAATTGGAATTATATTTCTGAGACAGCACTTTCGAACCACTCTCGTTGATCGCCCTTTTAATATAAATTTCACAACGACGACAAATTTCTATTACTGTGGTGGATCCGTACAATAACTTGTTTTAGTGTCTTTTTGAAATTGTAAGGCGTTTTTATTTGTAACACCAATCAACGCTCCAATACAAGTTAGGCATTTTATTTGCTTTATCAGAGCATGGACAATGTAGCCGGCCATATATTATTTTTATATTTTATTTTTTTATATTTATTTTATATTCCATAATAAATATATTTTCATTAAAATCAGATGTGTCAACAACTGTAGCTTCAGCAGGCACTAGGTAATAATTATTTTTTGGTGGTACTCACCACCATTAGATGATTTATCTAATGACTCCTCCCTCCTACATACACTTAACCCGTGGACTCGACATCGAAACAAAGGAACCTGTTTCTTTTTCCTGAGTGGGAAAATCATCGAATGACTTCTCCCGCTCTGGGTAAAGTGGAAGGGACTTCTACTGACTAAAAACCCACCCTGTTCCTTCAGCTGCCCTTAAGTTCCGGGGCCGCGGAATCTCATAGAGACCATTACCGCATCCCCGGAACCAAAGTAACTAACGAGGGCGATATTGTAATGCAAAGGTCCAAGTTAATTAATATTAGACTCCGTCATACTATTTGAAGCCTAGAAAGATTGGATATAGGTATCTTATATTATTTTGACTTTTCTCAACATTATATCAATAAAAACCAAACTAGAAACCAATATTGCCTAGTAACCTTATCCATCCACTTTTCTTTTTAATATGGAATCTTGGGAAATCTAAAATGAAAACATGCATGTCACACAGAAGAAAAAATATCAGAACTTTCTCCTTTTTAGGGTTCCGTAGCCGAATGGCAAAAAACGGAACCCTTATAGTTTCGATATGTCTGTCCGTCTGTCTGTCTGTCTGTCTGTCTGTCTGTCTGTCTGTCTGTCTGTCTGTCTGTCTATCTGTCTGTCCGTCCGTCCGTATGTCACAGCCATTTTATTCCGAAACTATTAAAACTATACATGTGAAACTTGGTAGATAGATGTATTCTGTAAACCGCTTTTCTATTTTAAAGAAAAAAATTAAAAAATATTTAAAATAAAGGGGGTCCCCATACATGGAACTAGAACTGAAAATATTTTTTTACATGAAACCTATGCTTGTGTAGTATTTATAGACAGGTCTTTAAAAATTATAAAAGGGTTTCTAGAACCACTTTTTCATAAAGTCATTCGTTTAAAAGATATAAGCTTCCAAAGTGGTAAAATGTGTGTCCCCCCCTCTAACTTCTATAATAATGGAGTGAAAAATCTAAAAAAAATATGTGTCTGTAGATCTTAATGTAAACTTTCAACCAAAATTGGTTTGAACGAAATCGGCTCAGCAGTTTTTGAGATATAGCATATTTTTTAAAACCACAAATATAACTTTGTATTTCATACAAACACTATGAAAAACATAGTTATTTAGCGTAGTTGTAAAAATGTAAATAAATAAGCTAGTTTTAAAAAATTTTAAGTTTATTTTTATTCGTCAAATAAATATACATAATTATTATATTATATTATTATAGTTACTACGGAACCCTTCATGGGCAAGTCTGACTCGCACTTGGCCAATTTTTTTTAAAGTCGGTTAATGTAGATAGGTACTTTATGACAACTATCTGAATTGAATTACAAAAAAATAAGTTTAATTTTATAATTATCAATATCGTATCCAGCCGTTATAGGTAACAGCATAGATTTTTACGATAAAAATACAGATGAAAAGACAGGGATAAAAGAATTAGAATTTCTTCATTTAAGAAAGAGACATTTCCAAAAGACATCAACGCGCGACACAATTTTGTCCTTGACCACCCAAACCACCATTTTAAATGTACCTCTGCGGTAGCTTATAATCGGATTAAATGATAAATAATTTTCATATTATTTCATTACTGATCCATTTGGTATCTAGATGTCTAGGAATGTTTTTCACACCACTTCAACGTGCATGAAAGCATTATTATGCGTTATAAATTGGATACAAAAATTTAAATATTGTAATTGTTTAGCAGGCACACAGGCCTAATACTTGGTCACAACTAAAATGGTTCGTGTATCGTAGCCAATATATAGGAGCAAAAACTCGCATAGTTTTCGTGCGTCGGGGCAATGTATGTCCGATCAAGTGGTTTTCAAATCAGTGGTTGCGAGGAATGTGTGTTGAGAAGGATGTGTTGCGAGGTTTGCGCATCCTCGCACCACACATTAATGCGCATTTTCATAGCTCTGCTACACATCCTCGTAGGCACATTTTCATCGCACAGCTTTGGTGGAAACACCCACACATTTTCACAGCACAGCTAGACATCCTCGCACGACATATTTACATCGCACGTCTCTGGTGGAAACGCACCCTAAACGGCAATAGCCTCTGGTTAAGGTGTCCGCCTTGTGATCGAGAGGTAGCTGGTTCGAAACCAACACATTACACTATTGCCGTGAACCCATTCCAGACAGAAGCGTTCTCTTCATAAAAAATCACACAAATATCCAATCATTCACACATAATATTAGAAGAAAAACAGGCAACAAATCATAGCGACTAACAATTTTAATTGAATGTTTAAATTCAATTAAAATTGTTAGTCGCTGTTCACAAAATACATAAACAAACACCTGTTCGAAATGTAAACAGATTAACGTCGGTATTACCGAGGCACAGATGATCTCTTAAAAAAACAAGTTGTTAACCGATACCTGAAACCAAATTACCAGAAACTTAAATGAAAACAAAATATCGGCTAAGTGCGAGTCGCTTGCACAAGTTTGCTGATATAACGTAAAAAACCATCATACCATAGACAAGATAGATCTTTCTTACTAATATTATAAATGCGAAAGTTTGTGAGGACGTCTGTATGTTTGTTGCTCTTTCACGCATAAAATACTAAACAGATCTCAATGAAATTGGTAAGTAGATAGTTGACATCCTGGAATACCACATAGGCTACTTTTTATCCTGGAATTCCCAAGGGATCGGCATTTACGTGGGAAAAACCTCCCACGCG
The DNA here is from genome assembly GCA_943138885.2 of Tholera decimalis. Taxonomy (NCBI): domain Eukaryota; kingdom Metazoa; phylum Arthropoda; class Insecta; order Lepidoptera; family Noctuidae; genus Tholera; species Tholera decimalis. The sequence goes on from OW964570.2 coordinate 10,581,131, forward strand.
AACGAAGTACGGGCAAAATATAGTGTGGTCTTTGGAGGATGTAGATACATAATTACATGTGTCCATACATACTTACATGTGTCCCTACAGCCTTTTGTTTGATTGGTCCACCTCGTTAATGAGCGACCGCGCGATCTTTAGCGTATTATTTTCGCGGTGAGAATCACCAAATTTTTGACTCTGAACTGTTTGAACTTTTCTCGCTATGGGTAAAGCGAAAGGGTGCGTTAGGCTTTTTTTGTTAATGAGAAGGGGAACCTTCAAATGCACCTGAACTTTGGAGGGAAAGGACCAGGGAGTGTGGCATTCTTACGCACTAAAATCTTCCTGGTGATCATCATCAACACTTATAAAGGCCTCTTGCATCCTGGCGGTGCGGCATCTCGGTAACGAAAAGATCACCTTCGGTGTTCCCAATCGAATTATGTTTCCAAACTTTCGTCGCTCTTCCGCCCTTAGTTACGGAACCCAAAAGAGTACAAACAACAACTACTTTTCACCAGACATAACGAGTGTAAGTAAAGCATACAGTGATGACATAACTCCTACTTATCATACAGTTCTGGTTTTTCATGAATATTCCTCATAATTCAAGTGAAATAACAAGTTACATGTAGCGTATAGCAGAATGTATAACAGTTGTGTAACGTTGCTAAGTTTTTTAGTTGTAATTATCGTGCAGTGTTTGCGGGTGGAGTGACTCTGTGCGGTTTGGGGTTTGCCGGATTTTTGTCTTTATTTTTATATATATTTTGTGTGTTCGCTCGCAGGTCATCCTAGTAGTTTGTCAGCTGCTGAACTAGAATTGTCTGTGGCGGCCTTAATAATTCGTATAAATATTAAAGCCTCCAGTTAGGGCTTATAAAGCACTGACAAGCTAAGTGAGTAACCGCTGTAAGGGACAGATTATTGTCTCTATATAAGAAGACTGTGTATCTTTTGTTAGAGATTCTAAATAAATAAATAAGACTCCTTTTTTAAACTAAAAGGCAATATTTTTTCATACTTAATGCAAGGCACGACGAACTAAAATGCAGTCGTCGTATATTTAAGAATTATTATTTTTGTTTGCTAATTGGTTCATTATTACACAACACGAAATTTTAACATAATTTAATGTCTCGCGCGATAACGTGTCGCGACTGCTTCCGAATATTACCGTCCGTTTCTTGCAATCCTAATACCTACGCGCTGTATTTTGCAGCTAGACCAAACGTTACGCCCGGCCTATTCATACTGTCCCAACAATTGAATTTGACAAAATTTATGGAAATATTATTATATTTTTGATAGTCAGATTTTAATGGCATTTATTCTTCTGGAAAAAAGTTGGGAAATGTGGCCTAAGCAAAAGAAGAACGTAAAGACCACCGGTTTTTAGGTGACTCAGTGGTTAAGGCACGACGTACCAGTAGTCATAGTAGGTCGTGGGTTTACCTTGTGTAATTTTTATCATCGCCACTGCTCTCAAACGCTAAAACAAATCGTTATGATAAAGTGAATGTTACTTTAATTTTATTTATTTTAGTTTTTATTTTCAAAGTGTCTGTGGCAAAAGCTTCTACATGTGTTGAGCGAAAGGAATTCTAACACTAACCTTTTTTTTGGTGGGAAAATCATCGAATGACTCTTCCCGCGGTAGGGAATGTCAGAGTTGTACTGACTTAAAACCCATCCTGCTTCTTCAGTTGCCCTTGCATTCAGAGGCCGCGGTAGCTCTTTCGAACAAATCCGCAACCCCGGCAGGCAGCAGCCCCTTTGTGGGACCCGACAATTTTGCTGATACTCTTTAAGGCGCGTGTGGAACACGACGCGTCGTCTACACGAGCCTGGTTTAAGTCGGGCGGCGAGCTACCCATTGCTCGCAGCCCGCAGGCCCACGCCTACGGTAGCTGGGAGTCACCCTGCGACTCCCGGAGCGTCTCCTGAGGCGGCTGGGGCGCAAGGGCTGTGAGTGTCTTGAGACCCGCCTCTCCCTCGCACGTCCCGCCACCTCCTTCGCTTAAATAACTGCTTCGCAGAAAGAGGTGACACCTTCCCATGCCTCGTCACTACCCTAAGATGATAGTCGTCGAAGAGAGTTTTTTTTTATATAATTTAATATTTAAGTGTTGGGTAGCCAAATAAATAAAATAAATCTCTAGGACCGAAGGGTTCGAAGACATGCGACATCCACCAAATCGTATTAGGCCCGCGTGGTTGATTACGGGCCAGTCCCTATCATAAAGAGGGCCTGTGACCCAGCTTTGATATCATTATAGGCTGGTTATGTTTTATTTATTCGTATGTATTTCACGTACGATACCAATCTCGTTTGTGAGAAGTTAATGACCGCTAGAGAAAATGTGACAAAATGAAGATGTTATTATTCGATTCTTATCCGACTAGTTTTGAATTTATATTATAATTATTTAAATTGAACTTTAGTAGCGCAACGACACGCATTTGCATAAAAATATCTTAGATAAACATGTTTGTATATTGTTAAATTTAGTATCTTATCAATAATTTTTTTAACATGTTAGAAGGCTGTTCAAAACATTGAATAATATAACTTTTTTTATGTAAATGAGTACCTATACGGATCGTGAATCATAAAGGTATTGAACTCGTATCGCTAAAGATAAGCAACCAGAAGATACATAATCAGATAACGTTGAATAAAAATAAAATGTTCAAGTTATATTTGAATTCGTTTATCTTAGTCAAACGTTCGCCTGCGCCATCTTTAACATAATCTCACATATCTTACTGCTAGTTCTAAACGAATAAATTATTATAATTATTTATTAATTTATTCAGATAACATAGTGATCCATGGTAGTTTGTACGTACTTATAGAGGTAACAAAGTCTATAAAGATACTTATAGTCTATGTTAGTATGTAGAAAAATCGACACATAATACTACTTTAAACATTATCTGTTGACCTCATCTGTTTAAATTATAAATAAATTATCCGGTCGTGGTCCGAAACGACGAAATACCCTGTGAATTCCAATATTTGCACTCCAAATTTGGCAGAATGTGAAAAAGCTATTAAATAATTAATTTTAAGATCTGGCAATGAACTATATTCAGAAAAATAAATGATTATGATTTCAAATACGCTAATCACTGCTGCACTATCCCGAGAGACACTGCACAGCAGCGATTGACGTATATACCTACAGTCAAATCTTTCCGCTATTATCGTCAGTATGCTGTTGGAGCTAGCCCTCGCCCTGCGCACCAGGGAAGCACACCTTTTGTGCATAATAGTGTGCAACTGATTTTTAAACTAGTAAATATTTATATATCCAGTTGTAAGGTTTGTCCACTCAATATATGAAACTATTAGACGTGTTCGTTCGCATGGGAGATTTTTCCCGCCCAAACCCCGATCCCGTGCGAATTGTGGGATAAAAAGTAGTCTATGTGTTATTTCAAGATTTCCGCTATCTACATACCGAATTTTATTCAGATCCGTTCATACGTTTTTGCATGAAAGAGTATCTAACAAACATCCATCCATCCCCAAAAACTTTTGTACTTATAATTCTAGTAGGAAGGAAGTAGGATTAGTGAATCTATAAAGTTCGTTTTCTGCCGACTGACCTCAGCAAACGTTGATTACTTGAAAGTCAGCCATACAACCAATATCATTTAGCCAACCAATACTAAATGTCCCAACTATACCACTGAAAATGGAGGCCCTACTTGTATTTTACAGAATTGCGTTCAAACCGTGACGAGCAGTTGGTCTTTTATTGAATAATAAGTAAATAGAAAACAACATTCATTTGTTTTTGTAAACACTAAATTGTACAACATTTTGGTAGTATCATTGCATTGCAACAAAAGAATATACAGAAAGGTGTGCCTCTGGTTTGGTTAGTAACAAACAACATTACATCAATCTTTCTAGCTCTTCATTTATTTATTTATGTACACACATGACACTTACAAAAGAAAAAAAAATACAGACAAAAGAGCGCAAAGGTTCTCCTGGTCCCGATTTTTTAAATGCAATCCTTACTAATATTACAAATGCGAAAGTAACTCTGTCTGTCTGTGTGTTACGCAATCACGCTTAAACTACTGAACCGATTTGAATGAAATTTGGTACGGACATAGTCTAGAGCTTGAGAAAGGACATAGGCTGCTTTTTAATGCGAAAAAAGGGCTGTAAGGTGTTGAAATAGGGGATGAAAGTTTGTATGGAAATTTCGTCATTTTTAAAGCTAGAAGCTTGAAACTTATTTTCTAGACTTTAGATTAGAAAAATGTACTTAAATAAGCTATTAGCAGTAAAATATTGTAAATAGCTTATTTGTGTATGAGTTTTATTTTCAAAATAAATAGTCTAAAAATTAAAAATGCTGCCGAAAGTCACAATTTCGCGCGGACGAAGTCGCGGGCACAGCTAGTGTGCAATATAGTGAGAATTCACATAACTAGCAATCGTGTTAACCTCTCCAACTAAGTCAAATATGCTGTGTTTGGAGTGGGTTCACGGCTATAGTGTGATGGCTGGTTCTGAACCCGCGATCTCTCGATCACAAGTTCGAAATGATTTCATTTGCACATCTTTGATAGTCGTTATGGGTAGTCTGAATCTATAAAATCTTCCGATACCAGTACGTCGATTCTGTAAAATTCGAACAACAACTCGCATCTCACATAGCTTTCATTTTTCATTCACTGTCACTTCGCTTATGGTTCAAAGTGACCTTGATTTTGCATTCTGTAAACAGCGTCAAAGTGACGGAGGAATTACCTTACCGAATGCCACTTCTCACGTCATCTCATACTTTATCTGTCTAAATCTTTAGTTCAACTCGCTGATACGCTCGCAAGGGTAGCGGTAGTGTAAATTGGAATTAGCAACCGAATTTTTAGAATGCCAATCAATAAACCCACAGCGGATTCAGATTCGAAGTTTAGAATGAGGTCTTACAGAATAACACAGCTGTCGCCCCGATTATCAGGTTACTCAGTTCAGATATGGAGTCGCTCTACATAAAACATTGCTACTCAGCTGTATCCAGTAGAGACTGGAAGCTGACCCTAATATCTAAGTTGTGAATAGGTTAGACAAATAATGAAAGATCAATTATAGTTATATGCTAAAATCCCAAGAACTCTCTTTTGTTTTCCTGGAATGCTTTTGTGTTTAACATAGGTGATCCTAAAGCATTTGAAGAATGCTTTTGTAAGATGTTAAGCCTGTTACAGGTAATTTGACTAATTCCAATTTACTCTTATTTTTTTCTCGATTTGAAATTCTTCATGGATATATACCGCCCTGGGACTGGCGAGGGAGTCTATCCCCATTGGTGCCTGCTTCTCTGAGCCCCATCTGGTGAAGTAGGAGGAACCTTACTATTGTATCCCAATATACAACAAAGTAGAATGATTACAATTTATCCACTTTAACCCACTTATTGATATTGGTAGAGAAATGACACCTGCATAAAAACTGTTTGCATAAAAACACAGCTAGGAAATTTGATTGAAGTTTTGCCCAATTTAATTAGGTACGTAGTATTCTAGTTGCTATGGTAATTAGTTACACTAGTTCACACTAATTATTTTATTAGAAGTTTTAAAATAAAGTTGCTACTACTACGACTAGATTGTGCTCTACTAGACGACTATTCCTGTTTTAAAACCAGAAAACTTTATAGAATTACCTTAGTGTTAATTGACTATAAACTAGATTATAAATCCCAAGCAATAAGCGATTATGTCCAACCAATGCTAAACCCTGTCTAATATACCAAGGACAAGAACTGTTAGCCGTCCTAAAACCATCAAGAAACTACTGCGAGTTACACTTTTACTATCTAAACATTCGCAGTAATATCAGAATAATAAACTTAAGTTTTTTATTAGCGGGTATAAAGTAGCGTTTTACGTTCTCACGAAAACCTAATGTAAAACACGGTAACTCACTGATCATGCTAAATATTACATAATTTTATTTAGCCGATACCAATTTATTCATATGACAAAAGGCTAGGCAACTAAACGCAGCGTAAACCGGACCATCCGCTCGGCGCGGGCGCAAACCCACCCGACGAGTTTCCGCTCTCAACTCGCCAGTTATGCGTAAGACGTCGTGGGGTGAGGACGTATCGTCCCCTTAAACATTGCAAAATATCGCCGTGCGTTCGGAAACAGTGTTACACAATTGTGCCTTACGTTTTTTTGGCGTGAATAAAAAGTTTTAATTGATAAAGCGCAGTGCCTCTTGTTAATACCTGGATAAATGCGCGACCCTCGAAACGCTGATTTTGTAATGGTAAGCGATTGTTACACGCCCGAGTTGAGAAGGGCTCTATGACTATAAGCTATTTTAGCGGTTCAAGTTCTTTTCGAAAGGGTTAGTCGGGTTTTGCAAGGCGGATCGCATTCTGAGACTTGGGACCATTTGTCAACAATTATTGAGCAATGTGAGTTTGAATTTTGATCGAATTGTGACCCTAGTTTTGTAATTCAATTATGTTGCGAGTAGTCAATCTCTTCGGCCTTGGTGAGGAATGCTGGTTACTTATTCGAAGAAAATGTGAATGTAGTCTCTATGTAGAGTATCGGCTACTGCATCACTTTCAGCCATTTATTTACCTTAACTGTGACATTCAGTGGTAGCTTTCATCGTGTCTTGTGAAAGAATTCGCTCATACCTGAGATTTTAGTAGCAGCAAGATTACTCACACGTTCGCAACTCTGCGATTAAGCGAAACGATTAAGTGAATTGCGATGTTAAGATTGTTAAGTCACTCATTATGTAAAGAGTTTTATTACAAGCTTTAGTTTTGAACCAGTAACTTTCATCAGGATGTCAGCAGGACACGGTATTTTAAGCAGCAAATTGTTTTAAAGAAAATGCTGTTGATTTACGTAATTACATATTTTTGGGTCAATGTTATCGTCAAGATTTTTGATGTGAACAATTATAATTAAATACATTGTTGTATTTAATAGTGTTACTTGGAAGTTAAGTAACGAACAACGATGTTAAACACACTTAATTATTAATCTGCCTACTATTCAACGAGATCTTTTTACCCACGCACGCAAAGCTACTGGTTAGTAGTCAAACTGATGGATTTAACTCCAAAATCGGAGTGCTTTAGCTACGTCCAAAACATAGACAACCAGGGTGTCAGAATGAACAGAAGTAGGTACCAAAGTTCATTGCCTGAATAAAGATGGTGTTACCTACTGTTAATAAATCGTTTGGGTGATCAACCTTAAACTAAGTAGGTACGGCCTAGATAAATAATAAGTGGTAAGCATTTGGTAAAAGGGGTTATTGTACATTTGCCACAAAGGTAGACCGATATTTTCTAACTGGCAGACAAAACTGACACTGACTGACTGACTGACCGGCAGATAAGCAAGCGAGACGGATATCGAATGACATTAGATGTGGAAAGCTCTAAGGCCGATTACTGTATAAGTATATCCAAAAATAACAAATGAATAAAGGCATTAAAAATGAAATAGATAATCTATTTTCCACTAAGAAATATGCTAAGGTTTATAAATCTTCTGTTACCGACTCTGTGGTTACTGGACCGAATTAAAGACTCAATAACAATAGCTACCACTGACCAAAGTGTATATTAAAAAAACTAGTGGCTCGGTAACCTGTCTCTCATGGAAGTAAACTCGTCAATTCTTATCGTATGAAGAAATGACTAAACGTCGACCATGTTGTTAACATCACAGTCATGCTGCACGCTACGCGCATATCATTTGTGATTAAACGCAATATTTGTTAAAATCGCGTGCGTCAAGGACGTTTTCAACATGCATACAGATATCCACTATTGAAAATTGGCACTTATCTTCAATTTATAACTGAAGGATTTGATTTTCAGTTAGTTTGAAATCAAGTTTTGGAGCAAAGAAACTTGGCCGACCGAGGCAGCTAAGGCAAGTCGTAGGTTAAGATATAAGATATTACGAAATGAATATAGACCATAGAATCATCTTCTCTTACGTGGTTCTCTAGTTCAGCATAGTAAATCTATCATATGCCAGTGACGTCATTCGCTATAAAAATATGGCCAAAAATTATAAATATAATCTCTGGGTTATTTCAAGAGCTTTCTTACGGTGTGTCAAAATGTATATACAGGCTGGCGTTTGTCTCTACATTTTGACATAGTCGCGTTATTATAGGCTACGCTAGGAATCGCTAGGAATGGGTTTTTGTGAGTCAAGAGTAAATAGGTTACTTCTAGGAAAGCGTGTCTCATCTTCGACCACATCATCGCTTACCATCAGGTGAGATGATGGTCAAACGCGAACCTATTTTTAATAAAAAAAAAAAAGATTCTGCAGAGATGTGAGGATGATTCGTTACGAAAAAAATATTACTTTACAAAGCCTTATCATATCAACATTTCATAAAATTCGCAATCGCTTTTAATACTACACTGATTCAATAATTTAACAAATTAGTCAATCAAACGACATAATTTCAAATACACATGTCACGTTTAATGTGTAATTTCTGCGAATTAATTAGTCATTAAAAGAACACGCAACACACCTAGAATTCTTTTAAATTTCAATCGCAAACTATTCCAATAGTACAATTTCTGAGAAAACCGTCGCAACAAATGAATTGATCCAGTATCATTAAATTGTTAATGTACTAGGACGTCATAAAGATGTAGGATACAGCGTAGAGGAGTTTTATCCATTTGCTTTTCAAAGAATCGCGCTTATACTTTAAGGTACCTGATTATATGTGCATGTTTTGGGAACATCGATTAGGTTCAAACAGAAAAGGAAAAATAAAAGAATCATTATGTGTAGGCAGCAGGGTGGTATTCTAGATCATTTGGCTTTTAGTTTGAACATTAATCAAAGGTTAGCTTAGCTGTTGTACTAATTAATCTTCTACTGCCAGAGATGTTAAGTTTTTAAGAAAAAGAGCGAAATAATACTTTCATTTATTTCTCTATTTTCCATAATTAGTTATCAAATAAAATTTTTACACATATTTTTGCCGGTGTATCCTAAATGTATACTCTGAGAAGAAACACGAAAACAAACTCAAGTCCATATAAGCCGTACTGCTCAAATCATAGGAGAACCATGTATGATATGATTATATGATATGACAACAACTTGACAACCCGGCTTTTTTTTTTCAATTTTAAACTGTATCTTATATTATAAAAAAATTGTACAGTTCATCGTAAAGCATGGCAATGGCAATCAATCCAGGGCTCTTTTTATTTAAATAAAGTTTACAAAAAGTTTTAATCCGTTTCATATTTCACCGAACTCTAAGCAAGGATAATATAATTCTTGCCAGGTTATCAACTGTCGTTTCAAATACATTAAATCCCAAAGTTCATAATATCTCGCGATTTATTATAAACCTACGATTTTGGTAATAAACACACATGTAATGAAAAGATTTCTTTACAAAATAAACACTGTCAAGGCCCTATTTATTTTTGAGCCATTATTTTTATTGTGTATGTAATTTAAATTATATGCTGTGACATCACACTTGTCTGGTTCCTTATTATAATATATTTTCCCACAGTTACTGAAGTGTCATTAAATTATCTCCACGGTCACAATTTAAGGAAAACTCTGCGGAATTGTCAAGGTTTTAATAAATCCGTTTAGGTAGATACCAGATTTTTTTAGGGAGAAATATTCCGAGTAGCATTTTTCTTATTTTCATCTGATACATGTGTTTGGCTTACTAAAAGCATTTCGAGTACAGATAAACTTAATTAAAGCAACTGAGACGACCTTAGTCCAAAGGTCCCGAGACGCTGAAGACCGCAGGAAGTGGAGGCGCATCGCAAGGGCTTCTTCATATAGAGAAATGGCATCATCGTCAACCACGAACATTGTGTCAAGAATCCATGACTGAGGAGGAGGATTTTGAGTAAATAAACTGGTTATTTCCGAAAGACAAATAACCAAAACAACGTACTGCCGGGATATAAAGTCTTCTATATCCTACTACAGAACAATGACTCCCCATGTCCTGTCAATCAACCAAATCTTATGCCAGGGTTAGATACCATTCTTACCAGATCGAGCCGAACAGATATTCTGGCTTTATCTCACCCATTACGACTGTCAAAGATGTAGAAATGACAGCCTGGACCAACTTGTTGACGTACTTCTTGGGACACGTAAAAGAATCGATTTGTAGAAGACAACAATCCACAATAGTCACAGTCGCTAGGGTAATATTTATTATGAGTGAGAGGAGAAATATGTAAATAAATAAGTGTTTTAAAAATCATACTGTGATTAACTGTAAAAAATAATTATCATAACTTAGACCTACCAGAGCTAAGAATCTCCTATTTAAAAATAATATTATTATAACAATGTTGAGGAAATGAAAACACAAAATATGCGCATGCATTTATAAATAAATTGCAGATCTATACTTAGATACTTTCTAAACAAATAAGCAGAATTTTCTAATTACATTTTCGTAACTTGTGAAGTGTAATATAATGCGAGTGTAAAATATGTGTACCTATATATTTATATGAGTATATATTTTATTATTTATGTAGATTTCTATTTGAAGGTACTCATTTTCTCATATAAATTAAATACCACTTTTCACCTACTTTTGCATCTACCACCCTATCTCTTCACCATCTTTGGTTGACTGGTATAGAATGCTTACGTACGGCATTAAGTCCGCCTTATATTTGTTACCTTTGTGCATAAAGTGTAAATAAATAAATCCACGGAGCAACCTCTGCGAGCATTGCTTATTTTTAAAGATCGACTTACCAAAATAATTAGTCTTTCAATTATTATTAAACATAATTCCTTCCTCAGACAACAAAATAAAACGACAAAACAACATAATTGTCACCGGATTCCTCCTTCAACCGGCAAAAAACGAATGTAGACTTATTAAGAAATCTCGTGTGAAATAACATTACGTTTTATGATTGCATGCTTTCCTGTAAGAAGTTAATCATTGAAACGCACTAAGCGCCGACCTCGTTGCATCCTGTTACGTCCAACAGTTTCTAGGTTGTTTTGTCTAGAAAATGTTGGCGCTTATAACGTTTTTATTAAGTGTGCATCAATGCGTTTAGCGTCGACTAATGTTTTGAAAATTGGTGAATGAGGTGGCTAGTGTGTCGAAATGTGGCTATTTTATTGATGTGGTTTTGTGGTTATTTGGTTTTCTTACTTACTACGGGCCCGTAACTGCATCCGCACGGGTTTGATATTACTGATGCGGGGTTTTCTGCGTAAATCCCAATCCCGTATCAATTCCGAGATGAAATGTAACCTATATGTTGCTTTATAAACTTCACTATCGGATGAGTGAGTCACTTAATCAGTTCAGTCGTTCCAGAGATGAGCCTGGACAAACAGAAAGACAAACAGATAGATTTTATTTAAAATACCTCTGTATGTATAGTTTTATCGTGTAAATAACTTTGGACACTTGAGGCTACAGACAGACACTTCAATTCTATTTATATTTGTAAAGAAAATTATCAACTTTATTTTAACGGATTAGGTATGTTTGCCCAACAAATTATTGCAGTATCTTTATTCAATATTTTGCTACTTATCTCCTTAAAACAATTTCACACCGCCAACACGAATTTAAATCAATAATATATTCCAGTCTATATCATAAACAAAAACAGTCCATGTTGTAAGACTTATGCAAATAAAATTGCCAATAAACTCAGCCTTATAATGGGAAAGCATATAAAATTATGCAAGTCCACAGCTATTCGTAATATCATTCAAACTAGTTGAATATATTTAGCAGCATGCGTGTTTGTTTGTTTTGTAGCTAACTAGGAAACTACTAGTTCCAATATGGTGATATTTTTGTATTACCTAGCTTTATAGGAAATTTAACTTTATAGGCTTTATTTGGAAAGAAAGATCAAATTAATAGAGCAAGCAGAACTTACCCTGTCGGGATTGTGAGAACATTCTAGGAGATACCGTGACGCAGAAACGTAAGGGCAACTGAATATCATTTAAATTGTATAGGTATCATTTATGGACGCCGATATTAGAGCCAAAATAAGAGATTCTCTAATTCTGCGACAACTTTCTGTGCCTTATTTGAGCAAATATTTTGTTTTTGATTTATAGTACCTTCCGCTCTACCCTGAGAGGAAAGAGTCATTTGACAATTTTGCTCCCGAAACACAAAAGCAAAACTTATGTAATTTTACTTATCTGATGTTTTTTGGTACTGTAAATTTTCTGGTGATTGCCATTATTAATTCCGGCTTTCAGTGGTAATGTGATGAAATTGTACCGAAAGTTATTTGAAGATTTACATCTTTAGATTGCCTGTCCCTTTTCTGGCAACTAAGGACAGTTAGTTGGCATTTTACGGTAATAAATTTCTGTTAGTGGGAAAGCAATAAGAATTTCTATTAATGGTCTCACACATGGTACACAAATAGACTAGGCTTAGTTGTAACTTGCATAATTATACAATTATGCCTATTACCCTTTAATTCATACGTCTATTAATGTCGCCTTATTTATAATCTTTTTTTTTATTGAAAATAGGTTCGCGTTTGACCACCATCACACCTGATGGAAAGTGATGATGTGGTCGAAGATGAAGCACGCTTACCTAAAAGTAACCTATTCATTCTTGACTTAAAGACACCTAGGTTATAGCTATCGGGAAACACAGACTCCGGCAGGGAATTCCACTCCTTAGCCGTACGCACAATGAAGGTATTCCCAAAACGTTTTGTGCGTATGGGTGGGATGTCCATCAACGATGGTGCTTCGCCGTTTGTCTCGTAGTCCGATGATGGAACGGACTTGGCGGAATTAGATTGGGTAATTCCATCGCATACTCTCCGAAATATAACCGATGGAAAACCGATATACTTGCAACTCGTCGTCGATGTTCAAGGCTCTGGAGCTTTGAATCCTAGTCATCATCATCATCTTCTAAGCCTTTTGTACTCAGAGTATTCGTGTCTACACCGAGCGACTGCCTATCTAACCTCCAAAACCCAGTAACTGGGTAACACCACCCTTGGCTAGACCAGTGTCAGATTTACTGGCTTCTGACTACCCGTGATGACTGTCAAAGATGTCCAAATGAAAGCCGGGATCAACGGGTTAACGTGGTTTCCGAGGCACGTGGTTATCACACCGCCAACTTCAAAACTCCGAGCTACTACTGAAAAATTGCTTACAGAAAAACCCAATAGCACTTTTTGCCCGGGAATTGAACCCGAGACCTCGTCCTTAGCAGTCGCGCTTATGACCACTAAAACAACGAGGTAGTTATTTGAAATGGTTAATGGAAATTCATTGAAAAATTCTTCTTTGTACTAAGATTATACAACGTGTAACGGAAACCCCTGGATATCTATCCAAAAGGACTGAAGACAACATCTGGTATGGAATTTCTATGCAAAGTTTCAACTCAAAATAAGTGACTCACAGAATTGACCCCAAATTATTGGTTTCATATGTTTCTTGAATACCAGTAATAACAAACGTGTCACAGCACTATGAGGGTCATCACTTTCCACGTCACTTGACAATAAAACGATAATTCTCTTCGTTCTTCTTAATTTGAAAAATTCGGTCTCTGGTATTTGCCATATCGTTTGTTTTTTTCTAATATGCTCCACACATGTACACATAGGATTAGAAAACCCTTGCCATATCGTTTACTAGCGACCCGCCCCGTCTTCGCACGGGTGCAATGTTTATATTAAATATAGGCAGCGTTCGCGAGAATCGTTAACGTACGGCAGTTTTTTCGACGCCTTACTCCACAATTTTCACTACCACGAAAAATCCGATCTATTTTCCGGGATAAAATATAGCCTATACTGATTCGGAAGAATTCCTCTAAGTAATGGTAAAAGAAATTTTGAAATCGGTCCAGTAGTTTTGAGCCTATTCAATACAAAAATACAAAGGTTTCCTTTTTATAATATCAGTATAGATTATCATCCAAAGAAGCCGTGCACTCGGTATGTATATACCCTTTAAATTACACGTTGTATAGTACAAAGAAGAATTTTTTAATGAATTTCCTTGCATTCATAACATAAATTACGTTATATGTGATTGTAAAAAAGCGTGACTGTACAAATAATACATGCGTAATAATAAATAACAAACAAGCAAAACAGCCCAGAACTAGTTTTACTAAAGATATACCTACAAAGTTATTTTGTTTTAATGAAGGAAAAATCGTAAAAGACCGGTTTTTTTTCATCGAATCGTCGAGGTCGGTGAACTGTCGAGTTTGTAATTCTGTCATTCATTTAGAATTCGGTAATTAGGTAAACTACTCGGCTTAAACGTTGTTTATGTAACTATGGTATTTGTGTTAATATGTGCACTTCTGTTAATTGGTTTAAAACATTGTTTGTAGGTATCTAACTAATTAGCTAGTGTTCGTGTAAAAGCCTACCTACCTTCAGTTCTATTTCAGATCTGAAGTTTGAAGAACTTATGACAATTGAAAGGCTAAAAATATTCTAAGCAATATTTAACAAAAGAATGAAAGATGGTATAATTATATTCATACTAACTGATATCTAGAATATGATCATGACTTCTAATGCATTTCATTAGAAGTCATGATCATATTCTAGATATCAGCCTTTTCTTGACAAGTTAAACATACCAAATGTCATAATTATCTAAGTTATTCTTCTAATTACTAAGAATATGAAAGATCACTACAATCAATGACGCATATATACATTTTGTTGCTATTGCAGCGCTGCGGGAATCGAACCTGTGACACGCAGCTAATCGCTCAACCAGTGTGCCAAACGTGTCGTCAAAAGTGTTATAAAAAACATTTGACATATTATACTCTCATGTCATTTTTGACAGCTGTCAAAATGACGACTGATATAAACATGGGAGTTTTTATACCTACTTCTTTCTAATTCTCATACATCTAACAACAAATAATAAGCGTTAAATCAGTACAAAACGTGTAACACTTAACAGCTAGATATCTACTTCCCCTCTTACTATCAAACGGGCGTGAATCAATTTCCCCGAGCATGTGTATCCATGCATAATGCGCATGGAACTCATTAGACACTTACAACACTTTCTCTTAATAAACCGAGTACGGCCGCCATATTGTGCAGCTGACATGCGCAAGAGTTAAATAATGAGGCTTCATTTACATTAGGATTATTGTTTGAGTGAATTTGGGTGGGGGAAAGTTGTGTTGGATTGATATACTTACGATTTACGAACTTAAAATACATATTTTAGAGGACAGAACTTTAGACTTAAAAACGAATACATTTAACACGTTCGCTGACAGTGAACACTTACCCTGACACCACATTACGACAGACAATCTTCCATACTAAATGACAAATCAACGTAGTACTCATGCACAAGCAAGCAATATGAAACTACCCACAAAATACTCGTATTACGGCAGTAACAAATATGAAATTGCTCATAATATGACAGTGGATACTGCTCTTCATAATACTTATATGAAAAATTATCGTGAGTCGACGTACTCTTAAAAATAAGTTGCCCGTCCCTCGACGTACTGTCATAACGCACTATTTTAATTTTCCGCCTAACGACGTACTGTCAGCGAACATGTTAAGTAGGTATGCTTATATGATAAACTTAAATATGAACTAGTTATTCATATCTACCAAACCTAAATGAGTGCATATTTACAAGAACAAAGTGGGTACCTACCTACATTGTACACAGAAGAATGGTAGCGTTCAATGGGAATGCTATGAATCCTTTGGGCAAATAGATAGCATTCCTTAGATATTATACTTATGATTGTTTAAGATGTAGATACTGAATTTAAAATGCATAATAATTCACACTGGTCTCCCCTCTATGAGAGGAAATGGGCCTTAATCCACTACGCAGGCTCAGTGCGGGTTAGTGAATGTCATGTCCAGAGCCGGATTAACCCTGTCAGAGGCCCTAAGGCAATGGCATTCTCGGGACCCCTTTTCTTACTTTGACTGACCAAATCGTGTGTGAACTGAGGAAACGCACATTAAGGGCTGTGGTTTTTAATATATTTGATATTTATTCCCAGATTTGTTCTAAAATTGTTTTAATTCTACTACTAAATCTAACGATTTGTATTTTGTGAGATAACAGTGAGGTCCCTAAGTTCACACGCACATCAAATTCTCGTTCGAAGAAACATGTTTTCTTGGTGCGTGCACTGGGCCTGGGCCCTTAGTTGATGCGGGGCCCCTAGGCAGTTGCCTACTCCGCCTAATGGTTAATCCGGCCCTGGTCATGTCTTCGGATTTTTGATCCATTGATATGCCGGTTACCTCACGACGTTTTCCTACACCGATTTGATTCGCAAGATGAAGAAAAGTATGTAATTGCAATTCAGAAATAATGCATCAACACATTGTTTAGGAACGTTCAAGAAAGAGGTAAATAAAGCAATCAGATCGAACATAGCAAAGAGGCGATTAATCACGCCATAGATAGACCAAATCGATACCATCGACAAACACTCTCCTGCCCTATTTAAACCAATCTCAATAATATAAATCGCTCTCCTAATTAACTCGTAATGCGATCCATTGCGCGAGCGCAGCGATGGAAGCGATACAAATCAGTGCAAAATAATGTATACACGGTATACTCGCGACCACGCAAATGGCTCACTAAGTTTTATAGTTAATTGAATGGGGGAGATCGATTACTGTGGGCTTGGCTATATAGCCTGGAAACTGAAGACGATTAAGATGGGGAAAACCAAAATGTCAGACAAGGAAATAAATTTTTAGGAGGTTCTTTTATCTGGAGACCTGACCGCTAGTTAGACTTGGACCCTGTTATTGAATGAGACGATGTTATTGTTATTTAAGGGCTTCGTTAGTGGACTGCATCAAGGAATTCTTTGAAGTTTCTTTTCCCTGGAGCCTTAACGGAAACTTAGATAAAACATAATAAATATTAAAATAAATTGCAATTGTTAAGACAGCAGCGCTATTCAGGACAAGTAATTTTGCCTAATATACAAGATTATCTAATAAATAATCATAAATAAAGCCATCAGGCAAGATGGTACAAAAGAAATAATTAAAGAACTACAACAACCCAGCTTATTTATAACTAACTGTATCCCGCGCCTTCGTTCAGTTGTAATTTCGCACATTTTTCCCGGATAAAATGTAACCTATGTACTTTTCTACACTATAATTAATCTCTGCGCCAAATTTAATCTAGATCCGATTTACCATTTAGGTGTGCTTAAGTAACAAATATCCATCGATGCTGTCGCATTCATAGTATTCGTTAGTATACATAAAACAACACCAGAAGCCATAAAATCTGACACCAGCCTTGCTAATACATAGATACCCCTTATACATAGAGGTTTGTGGAGGTAGATAACAATATAGTCGGTAATAGATGACGATAGCTGACTAAGTATAACTTTAACTATACATTGGTGAACACAGAACCAGGTAACCAAAAGAACAAAAGATCTGAAGACTAGACATTAAACTAAGCGCAAGTTTATGAGCATTGTAACGTCTTTATTGAGAGAGAAATAGCAGAGACCCATAACTATGCTTTTAATAACTTAACACTCACAGTAAAACACCAGAACACAGTCATCCAATCCTCCATACAAACACTGCAATCCTTAGCAAACAAAACGATATCCATTTAGCGCGCAAAAAGTCTTGATCTGCGACGTGTATGGCGCATGCACACACGCAAGGAATGGTAAAGAAGGCTCATTCTGACAAAAAAAATCTTTATATCATGGAACTAGTGTAGATAAAAAATATTAAATATATTTTCGAAAATGGCGCATATTTAATTCAACTCAACTCAACTCAAAAAGAGTAAAGAAAGTAAGTTTAGAAATAGAAGGCGGGAAGTTTTTTTTCTTTTGGGGAAAATCATTAAGCCAGCAATACATGTTGGTCGAGCATAAGCCAACGCGAGCGTTGGGAAATAGGTACAGGGCAAGAAATAATGTCCACACGTTCGACAAGTTCGTCGAACGCCAATGCAGACGACCAATGTAGAAGAGGGTCTGTAGAGCTGCCCACATGTTGGCCGAGCGCAGGCGAGCGCCTTTGATTTGTGACCAAAAACCGACACCGATCCGAAGTGAGGCAAGTGGTCATGAGCAACGGCGAGCGAAGACAAGTTGCACCAAATGAGCTTTATACACGTTGGCGCTGGCCTCCACTCGGCCAACTAGGCAAGTGACACCGAGCGATAGCAAGACAAGGCAAATATACCGTCTACATGTTGGTATTGGCCTTCACTCGACAACGCTCTGCCAACATGTATTGCAGGCTTTCTATGACTCCTCCAGGGAGGAGTCATGTCGGGCCGTGGTATCCCGTTAGAATACTCTTACAACCCCGGCAGGTAATGACTCTATCGGACTGAGTCAATACTACTGACTGTTCTTTGAGGCGCGTGTAGAACACAACTGCTCTAAAGTTTCGTCTTAAAATGCCAGTGTGGCATCGAGTTGCCGCGGCTAGTGTGCCATAGATAAACCTTCAATGGTTCGTTTGGTATGTTTTTTGTTCTCGACCCGGTCTAGATCCTGACCGGACGGTGATGTACACCTGCTAGCCGTCCGTAAGCCTGCGCCGATGGTGTGTAAAGTCGCTAGCGAGATGGTTGATAGGTTTATTACATCTTCAGTAGAGTGGAACTTCTTCAACTCTCAATGTGATGACGAGCAACATCTGCGCTGTTCGGAATGTCGCACCGCCGCAGGCGCACATTACGGCAACACACGCTCGCTACATTTTGCACCTTAATGGACGCCTTCAAAAAATAGACGACGCATAAGTATAAATGCTCTTCGTGATTGTGAACTATTCAAGGTTTTGAGGATCTATGTTTTAAAGTTCTTTCTAAATACCCTAAAGCAAAATTAGATAAATTGATTTAAAGTCCCATTGTTCAATTGTTTTTTATAAGAGCTGTGAATAAATATGGCCAAATATAAATAAGGTATGTTTCGTGGTCAATTCACATTTTTCAATGAAGATTTTGAATTTGAATTTGCTAATCACTACTAAAAAATCACTTAGTAACACATTTTTTAAGCATGTCCGTTTTCAATAATGATTAACTAAATAATTAACAATTAAAAAGATTTCGGAAAATATCTACTTTATAGACGAGGTTTTATTTATAAACAACATGCCCCTTATATTGGTTTTCCCATTAATTACATACATTATTAGTTACTTAACTGGATGATATTAAACGGTCTATCGATATATCGGTACTCCGTAACATTATCTTATTGCGAAGTCATAAAATTATCTCCACAACTACAGCAATCGATTTTTAAATTACGGCGAAAATAAATTGCCCTACTACGAATACTCGATTGCGATTCCAGATAATGACGATGTTGAAACGTGATCGAGAAGTAAGATAGCGTGAGTTGTTGATTTTTTTTTAATGTGTATAATGTATTCGTATTTTGTTGTCTATATTTCGATCGGGATCAACATGAGATGTTGTTTACATTTTTGAATTAATTTTATACTATATATACTACTGTCTTGTCTTGCATTACATGTTAGAATAGGTTACTAATTAGAAAAGACGACAGGAGTTATAAAAAATCGACTTCACTCCATATTATAGGAGACAAAAAGAGCAAGGGAAAAAATAATTAATACTAATTATACAATTGGGATGATGGTCAAATGTGAGCATATCATGAGTAAAAAAATGTGTCTTAAACGGTGACCTACATTGCATTTCAATAATAGAGTTCTAATATTAGGTTCACATTAACGAAGTAAATCAACATGATCAGAATATTTTAAGGATCTCCAAAAATTATATAGGAAGGTCTCACTAATTGTTGTGTTCAATTACATGAGTTTCTATAGTAACTCTTGGGCTATCCGACTAAGCATGTACGAAGCACCAAGTACCAACCGCACAAAAATAAAGGAGAGCAGCCCTATTTGCATGAACACCAAACGTTATGAGGTAAATGGAAAAAGAAATTATAATGTCATTCTCAAACATGGCACGGATGGGAATAAATTACTTTGTATGTAAGTTGGTACAAGTGCGTAGCTGCAAGCTCCTAGCACCCTTTTTTGTTTTTCGAAAGGAGGTATATTTCAAAAAGCGCAAAGAAATACTGGCTATGTTGATTGCATTTTGATGAGAAAAGCAAGGCCAGTTTTCTTGCAACGGTTTTTAAATTAGGAACCATGCATGTGTCATATTGACGTAATTACAGATGACCAATATTGCTGTAATATTATTCTAAGTGGCAAAAAATCTAGTACTATATTCTATCCATTAGCAGATTATTTTTTATAACATTTTATAGCGACCAAGGTACAAATGACAGAGAACTTCAAAATCACTCTAAGTTTTCACGGTGTATATTAACAGAATCGCACTGCAGGTTAATAACCTTTTGACAGGTAGAACAAGTTATTTGAACAACAAAACATTTCGATTATCGATTCCATTATTGACACTTTAATTGATATGTAGAACCTACCGATTATTATCGATAACTTGCTTTTGAATAATGATGCTCGAAACTTTGTGTGTGTAGAAATTGTGCGTTTATCTTTGAAAGTTTTTAGTTTTTAGACATTCTAATATAGAAAAATGTAAATACATATTATGTCCAAAGATGGGTTTTAAAAGTCGGAAAACGACGACGTATATTAAATATGTATCGTAGCTTATACATATTATATATAAATGTCTGAACGTCGCCATAAAACAATTGAGAATAGTCATAAAAAAAAATTGAATGTTTATTAATTCAAGATTCTATTGTTTCTTTTTTTGTAAATAGTAGTCTCGGAATGTTAAACAGATTGACTACCAACTATACAAACTCCACATGCTTAGATTATGATAATTCCTAGACTGATATATTTTTTTACCACAAAATATTATTTTTTATCAAATACTGACATTTCGTCTGATACGAGCGGGTTTGCATAGATAATATAATTATGCCAAACGCTCCACAATAGACCCATATTTAAGACGCTTGACACAATGGGAGTCCGTATCTAAAATTAATAGTAATCTAAGTGAACGTGTGCACTTTTTTCATCTTGATAATTAGCATAGAAAACGAATTAATGCGCATCTGTTTGAAACACAAACGATTAAAATACCATGTATTTTTATTTTGCCCCGCATGCTGGTTCGTAATAAAAAGTCAACGGATTGGCAACAAAGTAAGCGTGGGATGCCCGATATAAAACTTGAGATCATTTATATTTAATAAGGTCCCTGGATGAGGATGTTTCTGATAGATTTATCAATGGTGCCGACTGATATTGTGAGGTGGGAGCTCTTTAAATTGGTTTAAGAAATACAGTCGGCATTGCCGTTTTTATTTCTGTTATTTATAGTATGTCCGATTTATTTCTGTGCAATAGAGCTATCCATAAATTATATCACACTTTAAGGTGTCGGGTGGAGCAGACGAAATATGACACTAAGTCACAAGGGGTGGAAGTAGTGTTACCAGATGAAAAAACCAAAATTCCGGAGAAAAGGCCTGATTTCCCTTGAAAAATCCTGAGATTGATTTGCAGGTTGAGAATTTTCTCTCAAACGTACTTAATAATTTTAAACAATCATATTATTACCGTTTGTATTACACTGCTGATATTGCAGCACTGAATAATTTTTTAACAAAATAAGAAGAAGATGGTGGACATCCTACCCATACGCACAAAACGTTTTGGAAATAGTTTCATTGTGCGTACGGCTAAGGAGTGGAATTCTCTGCCAGAGTCTGTGTTTCCTGATAGTTATAACCTGGGACTCTTAAAGTCAAGAGTGAATAGGTTACTTCTAGGCAAGCGTGTTCATCTTCGACCACATCATCGTTTAACTTCAGGTGAGATGGTGGTCAAACGCAAGCTTATTTTTCAACCGACGAAAAGAACGGTTTTTTATGTTTGATCACCGATTACTCGAAGACGGCTGAACCGATTTGGAAAATTCTTTTTTTTTTTTAAAGGGTTTATTTTGAAATTGGTCCCATTGACACCAAGTCAGGATCTGATGATGGGATCCTGGAGAAATCGAGGGAACTCTTCAAATATTTAAGGCACACCTATAGTGATTTGAGTATTTTTTATAGTAACTTGTGTAGTTGCATTTGAAAAGCACCATTTGTGAAGTGGACCTGATGATGAAGACCACAGATAGCCACTGGAACTACTCAATATATAAGTAGGAATAATAAGTATTTCATGAGTTCCGCTTCGATTACTTGAATATAGTTATTAAGCACAATATGCTCGTCACAATGCATATGGTGAAGTGAAGCTGATGGTGAAGTACCAGGAGAACTCCTCAACAATTAACGGCCCAACATTAGGAAAAGCAATATTTTGTAAAAGGTTATAACTAGTTGACATTTAGGCTCTTGTAACTAGGTAAATTAAAAACTGACCAACTAAAAAGAGTGAAAAAGAACTTTTTAACAAAAAATTTAACCGACTTCTAAAAAACACTGCAAAGTGAAAAATAACTTTAATTTCGCAAGTCGGTGCCAAAACCGAAAATACAAAACTAAAGACAACGACTTCCTAAGTTATTTTTCACTTTGCAGTGTTTTTTGGAAGTCGGTTTAATTTTTTGTTAAAAAGTTTTATAAGTTTACTTTTTTATTACAGGGATCTTTAAAATGTAATATATTTTATTGAAACTTCTAAAATCCTGTCCATCCATTTCCTGAGATTTGTAAAATCCGGCCGCAATCTTAAGAAGAATCCAAAATCCTGAAATCTCAGGACAAATCCTGAGATATTGGAAGGTGTCTTAAATTTCATAATTATGTCTAAGTATTCAAACCCGAAATTTCGAACAACCTTTTAACGACCAACAAGATGTTTGAACATAAGGAAATAAAACTGAAATCGGGGAATCAAGGTGATCACCACGCTTGCAACAGTGCCAAAATATCGGTAACTCGAAACAATTTATAAACATGTTAAATATCTTGTTTAAGTCCTAATAATACTCCGTATCATTAGGATTTTTATCTATACTAATATTATAAAGAGGAAACCTTTGTATTTTTGTATGTTTGTATTGAATAGGCTCAAAAACTACTGGACCGATTTCAAAATTTCTTTTACCATTACTTAGAGGGATTCTTCCGAATCCGTATAGGCTATATTTTATCCCGGAAAATAGATAGGATTTTTCGTGGTAGTGAAAATTGTGGAGTAAGGCGTCGAAAAAACTGCCGTACGTTAACGATTCTCGCGAACGCTGCCTATATTTTATTTAATATAAACATTGCACCCGTGCGAAGCCGGGGCGGGTCGCTTCATGCTATCATAATAAAATGACATAATATACAAGCCCGTGAAAATTCGCAAGTTTGAATAAAACAATAAATAATTGGTCGTTATTTTAATTTGCGTGACGGAATCATGTCTCGAGCCATAATTACATAAATGTTTACCTATCGAGTATCTATAGAATTTGACAGCACGAGGTGTGAATAAAAATATCTTTATTTATATCGTTACAGTGTCATCAACAACAGGTTTTATTTCTCGTTTTAGTTGTGAAATATTTTTAGTTTCGCACCAAAGTTTATTCACCTACAATATTCTTACAATGCGATGTTAATAGTACATTATGGTACAAGTGTGTAATGTTGGTGATTACCGCTGAGGCGCCATTGAGACCCGAGCCGTCAGGTGAGGGTCTTAAGAGAGCCGAGGACGGTAATCATCAATACACACGTGTATCATACGACGTTTTTCAACACACTTGCGAGGAAAAAACAAATATGTATTGCATAAATCGTTTAATTATTAAAACAATTGGTGAATGTACAATTTTCAAAACGATATTGGATTGTTTTTGATGGCAATTTCACAGTTTGTGTTACATTGGTACTTGCCACTTCTTTAGTACCTTCATTTACTTCTTGTGTAAATGTCGGCGACAAAGGTAAATCATACAAATTACTGGAAGGAGAGGGCACCAAATAACTCACGCTAGTAGATGTACATGGTTGTGGTTCGGGGCAAAACTTTTTTGCCTTTGGCTCCAAATTAATGGCTTGCGTTATTTTGTCATTGATTTTTGCTTTGTTATGAATTGAGTCTTCTATGTACGATTCAGCGATTGCGTCAGAACGCCATCCACCATGTCGCTTCAAAGTTAGTATATCAGCCCCCGAATCAGCCAACATTGTAGCCGACGTTCTTCTAAAACTGTGTCCAGTGTAAAAATCGGCCTCAGGCAAACCTAAATACTTCGCTATTTCTCTTGGCATATTACCAAATTTGTTAATACCGATTGTTTGTGCAGTACATTTTCCTTTCTGAAAGTTTTGGAAAAAGCGGTCATTCTTTGTTTTTGTTGAACGGAGATCTTGGTATTTTTTCACTATTTCACGAAACGTTCCTTGGATTGTAAAAGATCGTGGAATCTTGGTTTTAGTCTGGGTAATTTTGACAAGAAGCATATCTCCGTGGATTTCTACATCTTTTGTTGTAATATTGTACAGCTCTTGTCGTCTACAAGCACCAGTAACACCGAATATTAAGGCAACCTGCAAAGAAATCAATTAATTAGTTCTAAGAAATTATGCTAAAGTTACACACTTGTATATTGTAGATTCGTTTCGATTAAAAATATGAAACGTACCTTTGTTGCTAGATACTGACTATCCGGAGCCTCATTCAAAAACTTTTCAACGTCGGCTGGTGACAAAACTTTAGATTTCCGACCAATATATCCATCCGAGCGTCTCTTCAAAAATGCCATCAGGTTACAGTACGTTTTGATATCAACACCATGTTTGAGCTTAACCATGCTTCTTAACATGGAATAGATGCACCACAGGGAGCTAGGTTTGTATGTATTGGCGAGTTCAGAGAAATACGCCAAAAACACATTTTCAGAAAATGACTGGGTTTTTTTGTTGCTCTTCCATTGCAGGAAACTATCGTAAGCAGCTAAATACTTTTCTCTAGATTTTGCAGGTATTAGGCTTTCGTTTGCATTTTGTGCTGCATTTAGTATTTCTGGCGGGGTTAAATCAATCAATTGTTCATCTTCTGTACTAAAACCTGACATTTTTATAATTATTTACCACACAGCAACAAATGCGATACAAACAAAATATGAAAATTAGGGGAAAATTGGGAAATGGCGCGCAATTTTTTTTTTTTGCACGCGCCAAATGTAAGTTGATTGGTTACAGCCATACAGCCTACTTCAAAATGATAATTTTTGTGATAAAATGCAAATATTTTATAAGAAATTATTGTGAATTATAAATAATTTGATAATAATAAATGTTTTTTCGTCTTAATTAGGGACACATTTATTTATTTCAAAAATGTAAATAGATTTTCGGTGGCATAAAACCTCTTTGTTGTTACAAAAAAAAAAAAAAAAAAACTGTATTACCCGGTTAAATTGAAAATGCTCTGTTTACTCGCATATAATTTGCAGTTAGGTACTAACTTAACTTTGTAGGGATCATTCTATTATGCACTAGTGTGTAATATTATTATGCACGTGTATGTTATAGTTCGGTTTATGGCCCTAAGAACGATATAATAAGGCTCACTTTACGAGCAAGTGTGTTGAAAATACTATTATAACCGTCTGCTTTTAAACCAGTAATTAAAATTGGGCACGAGCAATGACGTCATATTCCCACAAAACACCTCTCAAAAACGGCACGAAACACACACATAGAGAGTTACTATCTAATACGTGTAAAGAAAGGGACAGAAAATAAATGCCATCTTTAGGTACACCTAATGTTAGAGAGAGATGAATATACATCTTTAGTTAACAACCTCCCCTAACGTCACGTGACTGACTTCATTCATACGCTAGCCGCCATTAGCCGTGTAGAAAAATTAAAATAAAAAATGTATTTCTGTTGATATTTACCTATGAAATTACACATTTTGACCTCTCACGGAGCAGTATAATTAGTGCAACGTCTGAAAACACACAAAGGCATGTTTTTTTCCTAATTTTCTTTTAAAACACATTTTTTCTTAAGATGTGCAGTGTCGCGTTCGCGACACAGGTTCGTGCGTAACTAAACAGACACGAGGCACTTACCTTGATTTCAACTTGCCATTTTAGAGCGCGGACAACGTATCTATAGTTTATTATATATCTTTGGGCACGAGTGGTTTTTTAACTGAAGAGATCGTGGATAAATAATAGCAGTCGCACGGGTCAATCTTTAAAGTTAAGCAACGCTTCCGGAGGTCAGTCTATGGATGCGTGGCCATCTTACTGCATTTGAGTTTATAGAGAAACAGGCCAAAAGGCTCCTCGGCAACGAAAAACTGGTCGTGACAAGGCTCCACAGCCTAGAACATCGGCGACGTGTTGCAAGCCTGTCAGTTTTCTATCGGTTACATTTCGGGGAGTGTGCGATGGAATTGCACAACCTTATTCCACCAAGCCCGTTCCATCATCGGACTACAAGACCAATGGCGTTGCGCCATCGTTACCTGGTGGACATCCCACCCATACGCACGAAACGTTTTGGGAATACTTTCATTGTGCGTACGGCTAAGGAGTGGAATTCCCTGCTTGAGTCTGTGTTTCCTGATAGCTATAACCTGGGAGTCTTTAAGTCTAGAGTGAATAGGTTACTTCTAGGCAAGCGTGCTTCATCTACGACCACATCATCGCTTAACATCAGGTGAGATTATGGTCAAACGCAAGCCTATCAACTATTTAAAAAAATCTAAACATTCCGAGACTCATCCTTGCCTCGGAAACCACGTTAAGCCGTTGATCCCAGCTTTGTATAACTATGACAGCCGTTACAGGTAGTCAGAAGCCAGAAAATTGGAAACTAGTCGTGTCACCCGTCTACTGGGATGTCGAGGTCACATAGGAAGGCGGTCCAGTAAAGCACTCAGCTGCATCTAGTAAGACCCCGCAGTTTCTTAACACATTCGCTGACAGTGAGCACTTACCCTGACACCACACTCCGACAGCAGAATTTTCCACGACGTACTCTTAAAAATAAGTGGCCCGTCCCTCGACGTACTGTCATAACGCACTATTTTAATTTCCCGCCTAACGACGTACTATCAGCGAACGTGTTAAGAAAAGGCTAAACAGATGATGACGTGCGATTATATACCTGATACTAGGACTTGTGATCGAGAGGTCCCAGGTTCGAACCCGGATAGGGTTTTACACTATTGCCGCGAACCCACTCCAGACATAAGCATATTTAGTTGAAGGGGTAACAAGATTGCTAGTGATGTGAATTTTATCGACATTACTAGTTCTCTTTCTAAAAAAAATACTATGTATGTATGTTTATCAGTTGTCTAGTACTCATACCACAAGCTCTGCTTAGTTTGGGACTAGCTGGCGTTGTGTGAAAGTTGTGAAAAAAAAAATGTATCAAACAAAATTGCCCTCTCTATAACTGAATCTCCTTAAAAAAGCTTATTTAGTTACGAACAACAGTTACCCTCACCACACATCTAAGTTCACTTCAGACCACACGCGCAGATATATTGCTGCAACCCTGTTTTCAATGACTAGGTCACAGTCTTGTACTAGAGACAACATTGGCACAAATATTTTCGTCGTATACTCAAGAATATCCGCTAATTTCTGCCATTGTCTTGAAAGACGAGTCAGACATATAGTAGGTAACAAACAGAAGATATACTCTGAAAAACGCACGGTAATACAACTTCTTTGTTAAGGCGTTAAAACTTATTGAAGAGTTTTAAAAGCGTCAATAGCCTAATGGCTACGGTGTCGGACTTGTGATCGAGAGGTCGCGAGTTCGAACCCCACCCATTACGCTATTGCCGTGAATCCACTCTAGATACAAGCAAATTTAGCTTAGTTGGAGGGGTTAACAAGATTGCTAGTAATATAAATTCTACCCACATGCTAGTAATATTTAAAAAAAAAATAAGATTTTGTCCAGTTAAGTTTCTTAAAATACAAAATGCCTGAAAAAACATATTTTTTGAAATCGCAGTGCCCGCGTCTTGCGTTCTTCGATATGTAAACCGCAGCGATATTCACTTCTCAATTAATTTTGTATCATATGTAATGACTGTAACACTGGCTTCCAAAATACAAGCTCTAGCTAAGTTTGGGAATTAGCATCAGTAGATTTGGATCAATATATTTCAGTGAACCAATTGACTTAAACTAATACTGTATTTAATTAATAAGTGCCAATGATTTTTTAATTACCTACGCGGATTTTCCCGCGTAAATCCCGATCCTGTGGGAACAATAGCCGGGACTAACACAAATACAGAGAGATCTATAGACACATTTAATTTTGAAATGTTCGTGTTTTAGTATCATATAAATAACTATAAGTACTCGAGTAAACAGTTATTATCAAAAGATAGACACTTAATTGTATTTATATGTGTACCCCTACACAACTTGTATAGATGAAGGGTTCGGAGTAACTGCATTTTGCTTAATTTGGACTGCAGTAGGATGGGATTGATTGATTAGTATATATTTTTTTGGTACCACAGTGTTAAAAGATTGTACTTATTTGAAGGATAAATTTAGTTCCATAGGTTTGGAAATTAACCTTTCCAAATGCGAAGTTTACCTCCTCCACACAACTGACAGACAGACGACCTTAGTATAATTTGAAACAATAGCAAAGAATATTAAAATAACTGACAAAATTTCTCTTCACCTCTTGGACTCTCCAATTATTGATATCATAAATATAATTAATATTATTTGAGCTGAGTGAACCTTTTGCTTTTACTTCTACACTGTGCTTACTTATAAATATACATCTGTGGTTGACAGCAATGGAACACAGTTAAACGTCAATAAATGACAGTACATAATTCTGAACACCGTTTTCTGTGCATTGTCGTGTCGGTAATAACTAAGTTTGAAGTTAGCTGGAACCAGGTATTGGAATTTGTATTATGATTATAATTGAAATAATTTTGCATATGTAGATGAAGGTTTTATGTTAAGTATGCGATGGGAAAAACTGTTATTTTACGCTATATGGGGTCTCTAAATATTTCGACAAACTAGCTTTAATTCAGGAGATGCGGTCCATGACTTTGGTGGCGCTGTGCGTTTCTGCTGTAGCCGGAAGACCAGGGTAGGGTTGTAGTAGTCAGCAGTAACGACGGGATCTGATAGGGCCATTGCATTGCATTGGGTTGCGGGAACTTTCTAACGAGATACTGCAGCCTTGGAACTCAAAAGTAACTGAAGGGACAGGATGCTTTTTAGTTACAAGAAGACTGCTCCAACCAGAGCGGGAAGAGTCATGTGATGAGTCTCCCACCCCCCCCCCTCCAAATATAATAGAGATCGCATTCTACTATGAAAGTAAGAGACAGCAGTTTATACAGGGTTAATTGTAAAACACCGAAAACCTCTCAGGACTATGTTACTAACATCATAATCAACAACTTTTGTTTTATGACTTTTAAAAATTCGTCATATTTTAGTTCACAAGATTTTCATACAAAAATAAAAATAATTAAATTGAACGCCCTAAATGTTACTAAGCTATTAAACTATTCGAAGCAAAAGAAAGTGATAGTATAAATCGTTTTCTTTTGCTTCGCATAGATCTCGTAACATTTAGGGCGTTTTATTTAAATATTTTTATTTTTGTATGAAAATCTGGTGAACTAAAATATGACGAATTTTTAAAAGTCATAGAACAAAAGTTGTTGATTATGATGTTAGTAACATAGTCCTGAGAGGTTTTCGGTGTTTTACAAATAACCCTGTATATTGACGAGTCATTAATAATTATAAATCAATGAATCATAAATGAATAATAGTGTGATTAGATTAATAATAATGTAATGAAATTTATAATTTAAAATTAATAATAATAATTTAATATTTGCATGCTGAATGGCGAAATATGGCTGAGCTGATGTATAAACACTTTCAACTTGTATATGTACTACCCATATTTGCAAAATAAAATTCTATTGTATTCTATTCTATTCTATCATTATTTTCATATTGCCCCCTCCGTCTGTCAGAAAACATGCAAAGGTGTCATTTGAAGTATAGCTCGTTACTTTGGCTTACCATTTTTACCACCCACCAGTTAACCCGGGTTATAATCGGGGAAAGGCTCGCAGACTAATTTATAGATCCGTTGATCACCTCCACAAGGGCATTATGACATCACAACAGTCTTTTAACAAAACAACGGAAATTAAAACATGTTACCGTTCAAGATTTAAAATAGATACATGTAGCTACAGGTTATTTTGACCGCATTAATTTAACAGGACATTCTTTAAGTACCTCCTGTATTATGAAATTGAGATAACATTTGAATGGTTCGGTAATATCGACTAGTTAATGATGAGAAGTGGAAGTTGGATTTTATAAGTCAGTTTGATTGTGTAAAAGAAGGTTTATTACTTTGTTGGCAACAACGCCGTTTTGTAGGAGCCATGTTGTGCGGATCCAAAATAAATTGGCATAATAGCTGGACTTCTTTTTTTTTTTTTTTCTTTGAAGTCTTTGAAAACACAGGCTTGTCTTTTCTCCGCTAAAAGGAGCCAATTTGAATGGTCCCCTACTTTCAGAGGTGCATCTGTACCTATTACCGACCGCCTGGAGCTCTTAGGCATGGAGTTGACGCCTAACCTCAACTTCGGCTCAACCATTGAGTCTAAAGCTCAGACTGCAGCCAAAAAACTGGGCATCCTACAGAAAGTGAGGCGATACTTCACACCTGGACAGATTTTGAATTTATATAAAGCACAAGTCCGTTCCTGTATGGAGTATTGCAGTCACTTGCGGGATAGCTCAGCCAAATACCAGCTAGCTGCACTTGACTCGATCGAACGCAGAGCTAAAAGGCTCTTAGGTGACGAGGTTCTGGCAGGCAAGATTCACAGCCTGGCTCACCGGCGAAACGTTGCTTGCCTGTCTATCTTCTGCAGATTGTACTTCGGAGAGTGTGCGCAGGAGCTCCACGACCTAATCCCTTCATCCCCCTTTTACTACTGGTCTACCAGACGTACCGCAGGATACCATCCACACTTGGTCGATATACCGTCTTGTCGTACTAAGCGCTTTTCTTCAACATTCATTGTGCGCACAGCTAAGGTGTGGAACTCTATGCCGGCTTCTGTGTTCCCTGCCACATATGACCCGTCAGCCTTTAAAGCAAGAGTGAATAGGCATTTTCTGGGCTCGCTCGTTCGATCGTAGACCTCATCTTACACTTACCATCAGGTGTGATCGAGGTCAAGAGCGGGCTCATTCGTAATAAAAAAAGGTGTTAAATTAACGGACCGCGTTCGTAACAGTATACTGCGCTCCAGAATGCAAATCTTCGATGTGGCTCAAAATTGCTTCCCAATTTAAATTGGACTGAACAGGAAATATCTGCCAGATAAGCTGTGGTCTCGTAAGATACAAGATTGGTGCCCTGAGACTGCAATGCATAGCCGCGGTAGACAACAACGGAGATGGCAGGGTGACCTGGATGGCTTCCTTAAGAATTGGAAGGATGAGGAGCAGAACTGTGACCGCTGGAAGAAATGAACAGAGACTTTTGCCCCGGTGTGGGATACTACAGGCTAATATAATAATGGTAGGAAGAAATTCATCAATGTTCCAAACTTCAGGAAGTCAGAATTAATAGTCGAGACTACTGAAAAAAACGCCAAGTTACTGTTACAACTGTCTTGGATCTAGTAGTGAAATTAATCTGAAAACAGCGGTAGAGATGCTACGTTAATAGGTAAAAAGAAGCGTTGACAACTGAGGTGACCCCAGTTACTGAGAACCATCATCATCGTATATTTTGCCTTTTCCTAACCATTCTTGGGGTCGACTTCCAGTGTAGCTGAATGCAGCTGATTACTAGTGTTTTACATGGACACTGCCAATCTGACCTCCACAATAGGGCTTCCAATCCCGGAATACCGAGATCTCGGTATTGCGGGATCCCGCGTCATTTTCCAATCTCGCGTAATCCCGCATTACGGGCGCGGGATTTGCGGGACTGAAAAAAAGCATGCATGCGACCTCTCGCGAGCCGAACGCTCGGTGACTGGCGGCCGGCAGTGTTGCAAACAACGCGGGGGCCGATGTCACCCGTTTTTCACAGCTAGTAGCCTAATATAGCCGAATTTCAGTCAGTGGTAGCCTAAGTATGTAGCCTAAAATATCAGTAAAGTTATTTATTCAGTATTTGTTCCTGTATTTTGTGAAAAAAAAAGCGTGTAATTTGCTTGATCTCATACTAATAGTAATCCATACTAATATTATAAATGCGAAAGTAACTCTGTCTGTCTGTCTGTCTGTCTGTCTGTCTGTCTGTCTGTCTGTCTGTTACCTTTTCACGCCAAAACCGCTGAACCGATTTACATGAAATTTAGCATGGAAACAGTTTAGGACCCTGGGAAGGACATAGGATAGTTTTTATCCCGATATAAGGTTCCCGTGGGATAGTTTTCGAATAGTATCTTTGTTGCTCTTTCACGCAAAAACTACTGAACGGATCTCAATGAAATTTAGTAAAAAGACAGTTGACATCCTGAAAAAACAAATAAGCTACTTTTTATCCCGGAATTCCGACGGGATCAGGATTTACGCGGGAAAAACCTCCCACAAGACCGAAGTCGCCGGCAAAATCTATCCATACTTTAATACATACACTATCCATACTTCCATCCATATCCATACTTCCATACTTCCATACTAATATTATAAATGCGAAAGTAACTCTGTCTGTCTGTCTGTCTATCTGTCTGTCTGTTACCTTTTCACGCCAAAACCGCTGAACCGATTTACATGAAATTTAGCATGGAAACAGTTTAGGACCCTGGGAAGGACATAAGATAGTTTTTATTCCGATATAAGGTTCCCGTGGGATAGTTTTCGAATAGTATCTTTGTTGCTCTTTCACGCAAAAACTACTGAACGGATCTCAATGAAATTTAGTAAAAAGACAGTTGACATCCTGAAAAAACAAATAAGCTACTTTTTATCCCGGAATTCCCACGGGATCAGGATTTACGCGGGAAAAACCTCCCACAAGACCGAAGTCGCCGGCAAAATCTATCCATACTTTAATACATACACTATCCATACTTCCATACTATCCATACTTAATATTATAAATGCGAAAGTAACTCTGTCTGTCTGTCTGTCTGTCTGTCTGTCTGTTACCTTTTCACGCCAAAACCGCTGAACCGATTTACATGAAATTTAGCATGGAAACAGTTTAGGACCCTGGGAAGGACATAGGATAGTTTTTATCCCGATATAAGGTTCCCGTGAGATAGTTTTCGAATAGTATCTTTGTTGCTCTTTCACGCAAAAACTACTGAACGGATCTCAATGAAATTTAGTAAAAAGACAGTTGACATCCTGAAAAAACAAATAAGCTACTTGGGATCAGGATTTACGCGGGAAAAACCTCCCACAAGACCGAAGTCGCCGGCAAAATCTATCCATACTTTAATACATACACTATCCATACTTCCATACTATAATATTATAAATGCGAAAGTAACTCTGTTTGTCTGTCTGTCTGTCTGTTACCTTTTCACGCCTTAACCGCTGAACCGATTTACATGAAATTTGGCATGGGAATAGTTGAGGACCCTGGAAAGGACATAGGATAGTTTTTATCCCGATGTAAGGTTCCCGCAGGATAGTTTTCGAATTTCATATTTGTTGCTTTTTCACGCAAAAGCTACTGAACGGATCTCAATGAAATTTGGAAAGGAGACAGTTGTAAAAACACATAAACTACTTTTTATCCCGGAATTCCTACGAGGTTGGGATTTACGCGGGGAAAACCTCCCACTCGAACGAAGTCGCGGACAAAAGCTATCCATACTTTAATACTAATAATATAACTCCATACTTTCATATCCATACTATCCATACTTCCATATCCATCAATACTTCCAAGCTAATATTATAATAATACGAAAGTAACTGTCTGTCTGTTACCTTTCACGCCTAAACCGCTGAACCGATTTAGATGAAATTTGGCATGGGAATTGTTTAGGACCCTGGAAAAGACCATAGCATAGGTTTCGTCCCGGAAATCATTCCTAAAGGATGTAAAAGGGGTGTTAGAATTTCGTATAGGGAATCAATAATGTCCCCGCCCTACCCACACACATAATACACTTAGACCGCTAAACCGATTTGGATGAAATTTGGTATGGAGATAGTTTTAGACCCTGGAAAAGACATAGTATAGTTTTATTCCCGGAAATCATTCCTAAAAGATGTAAAAATGGTGTTGGAATTTTGGATAGGGAATCAATGATGTCCCCGCCCTTCCCACCCACATAATACACTTGACCGCTAAACCGATTTGGATGAAATTTCCTATGGAGATAGTTTTAGACCCTGGAAAAGACATAGGATAGTTTTTATCCTGGAAATCATCCCTTAAGGATGTAAAGGGGTGTTGGGACTTTGTATTCCCCCTCTCAATTCATTCAAATCGCGTATTCAAGAACCACTCACAACATTTTTTTTAAACTACACAACTGCATGTAGGCTATACAAATCTTTGTTTAGAGCTGGGGTCGAACCCACGTCATGCACCAGTTAACAGTTACGCCAACCGTGTCGCTTAAATTTTAACCAATCAAGTTAATATACGAATCATTTCTATTTCAAAATCGGGGCAATATGCGTTTGCCCTTTTGAAAATAGGAGAAGATCGTGTGGCAACAGATATCAACGGGATGATTTATTTGAGCTGAACTGAATCTGAAACTGAAACTGAAGCTGAAACTGTAGCTGAATCTGTAGCTGAATCTGAAACCAAAACTGAAACCAAACTGAAGCTGAGACTGATGCTGAAACCAAAACTGAAGCTGAAGCTGAACCTGAAACTGAAGCTGAAACTGGAACT
Source organism: Tholera decimalis (assembly GCA_943138885.2). NCBI lineage: Eukaryota > Metazoa > Arthropoda > Insecta > Lepidoptera > Noctuidae > Tholera > Tholera decimalis. The sequence goes on from OW964570.2 coordinate 10,616,067, forward strand.
GTAGCTGAAACTGACGCTGAAACCAAACTGAAGCTGAAACTGAAACTGATGCTGAAACCAAAACTGAAGCTGAAGCTGAAACTGGAACTGTAGCTGAAACTGACGCTGAAACCAAACTGAAGCTGAAACTGAAACTAAAGTTGAAGCTGAAACTGATGCTGAAACCAAAACTGAAGCTGAAGCTGAAACTGAAGTTGAATCTGTAGCTGAATCTGAAACTGAAACCAAAACTGAAACCAAACTGAAGCTGAAACTGAAACTGATGCTGAAACCAAACTGAAACTGAAGCTGAAACTGGAACTGTAGCTGAAACTGACGCTGAAACCAAACTGAAGCTGAAACTGAAACTAAAGCTGAAGCTGAAACTGATGCTGAAACCAAAACTGAAGCTGAAACTGATGCTGAAACCAAAACTGAAACTGAAACTGAAACCAAACCTGAAGCTGAAACTGAATCTGAAACTGAATCTCAAACTGAAACCAAAACTGAATCTGAAGCTGAAACTGGAACTGTAGCTGAAACCAAACTGAAACTGAAGCTGAAACTGAAACCAAACTGAAGCTGAAACTGATGCTGAAACCAAAACTGAAACTGAAGCTGAAACTGAAACTGACGCTGATACCAAACTGAAACTGAAACTGAAGCTGAAACTGAAACCAAACTGAAGCTGAAACTGAAACTGAAGCTGAAACTGAAACCAAACCGAAGCTGAAACTGAAACTGATGCTGAAACCAAAACTGAAGCTGAAACTGAAACTGAATCTGAAACTGGAACTGTAGCTGTAACTGACGCTGAAACCAAACTGAAGCTGGAACTGAAACTGATGCTGAAACCAAAACTGAAGCTGAAGCTGAAACTGAAACTAAAGCTGAAACTGTAGTAACATACATAGTGAACGTAGTCCAAGATACAGATAATTTAATAAATCACGTTTATTCTGATTTGAAAACAAATATGAGGGATAAAGATTAAAGAATGGCTGCGTGAAAGAGTAATTTTGGCACCAACTAACGAAATTGTAGGGCAGATCAACGAAAAGATTATGTCTCATGTGGATTGTGATGTTGTTGAGTATCTGTTCGTCGACATTGGCATGGATACAAAGCAAGTGACGTCGTACTCTGTAGAGTTTATCAACTCTCTGGAATTGTCAGGGTACCCCATCACATTATTTGAGGCTTTAACTTGGTGTCCCAGTCCTGTTGATGCGTAACCAGGGTGCACCAATGCTCTGTAATGGCATGCGACTACAAATGCAAACCTTGGATGCAATGTTTTCAAGAAATAATTATGACAGGAACAGCAAGCGGTGAAAACGTATTTATTCCTCACATTCAGTTCAAAAAACTCAAATTTCCCCTAAAAGCGGCATTCGCAATGGCCATAAACAAATCACAAGGACAGACACTGAAAGTCGCAGGTGTACATTTAGAAAAAGATTGCTTTTCCCATGGGCAATTAATTGTATGTGGCGTGCTCACGAGTATCAAGCGTACAAAATCAACACGCCAAGGACGGGAAAACCAGAAACGTAGTTTACAAAAATGTATATATAAATCCCAAACCCGTGGGAATTCCGGGATAAAAATTACCTTATGTGTTTTTACAGGATGTTAACTGTCTCCTTACCAAATTTCATTGAGATCCGTTCAGTGGTTTTTGCGTGAAAGAGCAACAAAGATACAATTCGAAAACTATAATTATGACATTCCCATAATCCCGACCGATTTGCCATCCCAGTTTAAAAGACTCCAATTTCCCCAAAACAAAGCTCAAGGACAGACACTGAAAGTCGCGGGTGTACATTTAGAAAACACTGCTTTTCCCATGGGCAACTGTATGTGGCGTGCTCACGAATATCAAGCCCACAAAATTTACACGTTTTAGCCAATGAAGGGAAAACCAGACACGCAGTTTACAAAAATGTATTGTAATCAACGTTTTTGGTTTTAAAAAGGTAAATTTTAAATACTAACTGTCTGTCTGTTTTTGGGGATGGATGAACACTGGTGATGTTTTTTAATTTATATGCGTTTTTTGCCCACCCAAAAAGGTGTACCGATTGGCAAAAAGAATTATTGACAAAGTGTAATATAACGCGGGCGAAGCCGCGGGCAAAAGCTAGTACGTAAATAAATGTGGAGTTAGTTGATTAATTTATTTTTTTATTTGCCTTATATAAATGTGAATATTTTCAATATCCGGGATACCGCAAATACCGAGATTCCGCGGGATTAAAAACTCGTAGTCCCGCGATTAACGAGATTGAATTCAGGCTGCGGGATTGGAAGCCCTACTCCACAACCAAGTAGCTGCACGTAACATGAAATACTCTTTGGTAAGACCAGTATCAGATTTTCAGTCTTCTGACTACTTGTAAGAACTATCAAAGATGTATAAATGATATCTGGGACCAAAGGCTTAATAACGTTCTTTCCGAGGTACGAAGGAATCTCGATACGGTAAGATGGTCACCGATCCATGTGCCGACCTCTGCAAGTGTTGCTTAACTTGTAGTTTGACCCGTGCGGCTGTCATAATTTAGCCACGAGCTCCTCTCTCGAGTTATTGAGAACTATGAATAAAATTAATACAGATACCTATGAATATAAATTACATTTAATTTGAAAATTGGTTATAAATACCACTTTTACACGTATCGTTTTAAATTTAAACTAGATGAGACCGCTGTTTCCTGGCACCGACCTTGAGAAGAAAAACCGAAACAAACTCGGAGGTCAACGTCTCTTGAAGTCCAGATAATCGGTACTGGTAAATATGGGTCCTAAATTGTGAGCTAATACAAATTTTTAATAATACATTATGGTTGAACGGACATTAATTCTAGTGATGATGACTATATGTTACGCGATAACTGACAAATGCTTGCACTGTTTGGACGGGCCTGCTCAAATCTGTGTGATTCTGTCCTCTAAATGGCGCCACAGTCATAAACCTACATACATGGCTCTCATATGATTTGATCGCTACAGATTGTTTGGACTTTAAAAGAGACGTTGACCTCTGAGTTTGTCTCAGTGTTTCTTCTCAGAGTAGACAGTTAGGAAACACTGGCCTCATCTAGTTTACATTTACGAAAAAATAATGACGTGTAAAAGGGTTATTTCTAACCTATTTGCAAAATAAACATAATTATTTCATTATTATACACTACTAATTTTTAATTAGTACAAAAAAAAATGGGGCTCTATCCGTACCCTTTACTGATCATATTTATGTAGTCAAAAGTAAAAAAAACGAAACCCCAAAATTGTCTACGAAAATTTGTCATAACTGGTAAACTCATAATTGAATCAATCATTCATAACAATTGCTACTAGAAAATACTACGCGCAGTGCTAGTCCAGTTAGATCGTCATTCATAAATCCCGGCAAACTCGCGTCTAAGCTCAAGCCACGCCCCCTCTGGCCAGCGGTCCTTTTTACAACGAGTGAACGAACAAACAGTGCCAATTTGTTAGCGGAAGTGTGCGCGTGCTTTTTAAACATAAGTTGTTACGTTTTTTCTGTCGCGATGGCTTACCAGTTTTCATCTCGGGAGTACGTGGCTATGTTGCGTGTGTACTTTTGGTCTGGTGGCCGCTGTTCGTATGTACAGGGAAGAGTACCCAAATGCTCGCTAGCCAAAGGTTCGGACTGTGGTAAATGTTTACCAACGTTTACTCGACCATTGATCATTCCGCGCAACGGCCCATCGCCAAGGACATGGAAGACCGGCCCAAAACCTTTACGACGATGTAGTGGACTACTTTGAAGATCCCCGGCGAAGTACGAATGACGCAGCTCGTCATTTTAATATCAGCCAGTACTGTGCATAGACGATCATTAGTTCGTCTGGATTTCACCCATACCACTAAAGAAAGGGTCAAGAATTGACTACTGTGGATAATGAACCAAGGATGGAGTTCTGCAGGTGGATACTGAACAACACAAGCAAATGGCCCAATTAAAGTATGTAGGTAAAGTTTGAATTTAATAAGTGCCTATTATTTTTCGTGAACGTTTTATTTTACTTTTTTTTAATTCGTAAAGCTTAAAGATGCGTCTAAGCTACCTACAATTACGATAACAGCTGTTGGAGGCGGGGCAAGTTTGAGCGAGACCGCGTGACCGCGACATCACGATTAATGAATACATGAATGGCCTGTACAATATGTCCGTAAATTGAGTGACATTTTGGGATATAAACAAACGCTAATAACTTTGCTATTTATCAATATTATATAGTGAGACTTTACATATATAATAACAAGACCTTTTCTAATAAGCCCTTTAAGTATTTGTACTAATTAAAAATTAGTAGTGTATAGAAGTTCAGGATTAGCAACTCCTTTAATTCGATTTTAACTTTGATAGCAAATCCCATACAATTCAGACACTAATAACTAACAGCCATCATAATTTGAAACAGAATCCAAGATATAACTGCGCCCTTGAAAACAAACAAATAAAAGCAGATAGATGTTAGACTGGAGCCACGATGTTAGTTATTATAAATGCATCAATTAGCGATTAGTCTGCCCTCACTGACTATGCAATTAATATACGCTTGCGGTCTGCTAAGGCCGTGAAGTCTTTGTCAATGACTTTTAACGAAGAGTAAGCCATAAATTAGTTTGAATGTTCAACCTGTTGATAAGACTGACACAATTGTAAAGTTCTACCAATTTGTGTAAGAATGAGATGGCGTAACGATGAGAGAGGCATGGAGAGAGAGAGAGTCAATCAGAGATAGAAAAATCTCGATAGACGTACCAAAATTCAAAGCCAAAGAAGAGGGGCCTCTTCTGCGGTAGGTCATAAGTACGTTCATAATAACTACGATGTTCTGTGATATTTTTCATTTGTTCATTCAAATGAAATTAATGTTTTTGTGGACCCTTTTAGATCTAAATCTTACTGTTCCTACGACTAACATAAGTGGGCTCTATAAATCAATAATTACATGAAGCAAATTTTATACCTGTTTTTACAAAAGTTACGCAGGCGGAGGAATATAAAATTTGGCATAGTTAAAGTTTGCATGGAGGAGTGTAGCAAGTTAATATTCATTATTATAATAATGCATTGAAAATAGTTAAAATTACGGTCAAATTTCGACGACTGGTCGACCACTGATATAAATAAACTCACTTGTACCTCCGAGTAACTCTGGTATCTTCCCGCCATTGCTATTGCGTCCGTTCCTGGTGAGGATGATGCTACGATCATGCTTACTTCCAAAAAGCTTAATGGCGCGCATGGGACAGCTGCGCACCATGTTTTAGTGCCTGGCTGTTCAGCTGCTAATCCGTGATATCCTGAAAACCATTAAATACAGAACTTATTGAAAGCCCAAACCTAAAGAGCAATAGCTGATCAATTTGGTGATTGATGAGGTTCAAAATTAGGATTGTTGTCACATATAATATGCAATTTGGTTTCATATAACACTTTTTTTAGTTAATTTAATTATCGGTGTTTCTTAGCTGATTTTGAGAAGAAACAAACTCAAAGGTCAACGTCTCTTTTGAATTCCATACAATTCATAGGTACTGATCAGATCATATGAGTGTAGGTTTACGTATGTGGTGCTCTTTTAATAAACTACACGGATTTGAGTGGACCTATCCGAACAGTGCAAGCGTGATGGGTTAATGCTTGCATTGTTTGGACAAGTCACTCAGATTTCGAGCAGCTCAACTTTTAGGAGCGTAAACGATTTGACGAAGAATACGGATATTTGGATGGGCCACAAAGTACTCAAACTACGAGATTGTGCGGTAATCTGCTCTTAATATTGGTCTTTTTACCAAATTTTACTACACAAACTTACTAAATAAGCGGGAATGTATTGAAAAGATGCTAGTACAACGCTTTGAACAGAAACATTCCACTGATCTCAAAACCTAGTGTATTTGTGAAATATGATTCATTGAGCACCACCCGCGCCATTAAAAAAGCCTTTTATAACAATTATCTATTGTCCTCATTGTATTTTTCTAAGCAATTTCTTGGCACGTGCTTAGCTGAACCATCTGCTTGTACTGTCACAAATACAACCGACTTTACACTTTAATTCATTCCAGCTAAGTTTAATGTAGCATGTGCAATTTTGGCAGATGGGTCGAATCAGCTGTTGAGGATGCAAACAGTAATTTAAACCTAATTGTTCAATTGTTAGGGTTGGTTTTTAATTATTTTTGTTATTGAACGTTATGTTTACATTGTGATCTGTGAGCATCTGCAGTGACCTTTGGTGCCAGATGGCATTTTTTTAGTCTAAGCACGTGATGTTTAATATTGGAAGCTGTTGCAAGAATGCCAAATTGATATTTTGAAAGAGGTTCTATCATTGATGGTTTTGTAAACCGTCATTCTGTTATTTATGGAAAACATCGAGCGTAGTCTGATAATTAATTACAAAAACATTTTTTTTAATGTTTTATTAAATTAATGTGGGTTTTTATCTCATTGGAAACCTTAATCCCCTCATGACGTACACAATACGCAATGCTACTACAATACAATGTTAAACTTAAATTAACTGAAAAAGAGGACCAACTTAGTACCACATACGTTTGGAAATAAGTACTTATATAAATTTTCGTGAGTCAAAAAATTGGCCACGATGAAATTAAGTTTGAGCCATAATAATAAAATAAAATATTTATTGTAGCTAACCGGTAGTTGTATGAAGCACATTGTACTGAAAATGTAGGATACATATTTGTAAATCCTTTTTGTAACAAAACTGTTCACAATATTTATTTATTAGCTGTTGCTTGTGACTTCGCTTGCGTGGATATTAAAATTTTACGCGGAACAAGGACAACGAAATTTAGCTCATTTAAAGTTGATGAAACTCAAATCTCTAGTATATATTAATTATTATAAGTTTCGTTCCAATACCGTAAGACATGTGATTAGGTGATTGAAACACATACATAGAAATTTCACATTTAGAATATTATCAGTAGAATTAGGATAAACACGTCGGCTCACTCCATCACTAGAGAACTATCTAGCATAAGGCAGTTGTCCGACTGCCGATGCTGGTGAGAAAACGACTAACTATCAGCGATTTTCTCGCTCAAGAAACACACAATAAAATATACATTCCGTATAAACGAAAGAGATACATACATTATATTAATAGTTGCTCTCTGACTGTTCACACTGCCGGCGACTACTCGCTTCACTAGTTCTGTCAAGTGACAAGAGCTGTCAAAGATAATACTCGCTCAGCGATGCTCGCTTGGCGGTCAGAACTCACGCCCAGAGACCAACTAGCGGTCCAGCGGACAAACTAGCGAGTGATCGCTCGTCGCACTCGAACACTCGCTTATAGCCCAGCGCCAAAACTATTGGAACTACACGCTCGCTGCTCGCCAACTATTTTCAGATGCTAGCTCTAGTCGCTACTCGTTCCTCGTCGGCGGTGGGAGAACTAACATTTCCACTTCATTCGTAAAATTAAATTAAAACGATTAAATACATACACCTCATACTATGTAATAAAATATAATATAGGCATACACATCGACATAGACAACATACAATAACAGTTTGTTATATTAAATCTTTGAGACATTTCTTCTAACCCAAATGATAAACTCTACTGATGAATACTCGGTAATTTTGGTAGGTACTCCAAGTACTGAGGTATGTTTTTATATGACTGTGAAGTAAGGCGCGTGCGCGCGGAATAGTTAGCGTTTTAAATTTTGGGGACCTCTGAACGAATAGAAAAACCTTTAGGGTAATATTTGCTCGTTTTTGGTGTATTTTTTTTCGTTTTTTGCACCATACACTTACTAACCTACGTTCTCGCAATTCTACAAGTAGGTAAGTATGTAAAAATAATTCAAAAATGCCGTTGATATAACTACTAAAGCACCGAAGCAAACTAAGAACTTTTCCAATGTACGAGCTCGTGGCTAAATAATAAACAGTCGCACGGTCGATCTTCAAGGTTAAACGACTCTTGCCGAGGTCGTTATGTGGATGGGTAACCATCTTAACAACTTGAGATACTTCCGTGCCTCGGAAAGCACGTTAAGCCGTTGGAACCAGCTGTCATTTGAACATCTTTGACATAAAGAAAGAAAGAAAGAAAGAGGAAAGAAAGAAAGAAGAATGAAAAAATATTTATTCGGCACATACCACAAAGCACACAACACAAAGTAGGTATACAAAAGGAAAGATATCAAATTTAAAAAAAAAAACAATTTAAGTACATTTTTACATTTACACGAAAATAACTAATTACGTGTGCCTCACGACTGCGCCAAAAAGGCTCGGTTCAGCTAAATGCCAGACAACTAGTGCCTTAACATTCGTTACGAGTAGTCAGATGTCAGAAAATCTGACACTTGTTTTGTCAAGGGTTATCTCGAAATGTTGGGTAGGTGTTACCCAGCTACTGTGTTGTGGAAGTCAAATAGGAAGTCGCTCCATGTAAAACATTAATACTCAGCTGCACCCGGTTAGACTGGAAGTCTACCCAATCATAGTTATTGTATTAAGCAGATGATTGCATTTTTAATGGACCTCTTCAAGTATCCACGGTTCCTCCTCTCTAACGCTGTAATAATTATGCATAAAGCTAGCTACAACCTAGATTTCGATAATTATATATAATAATAATACCGGTGTAACCAGTGTTCTTTGTGATAAAACTCTTTGACACTACGTGTTTTTTAACATTCTCACACACACACACCCACATTTACACTCGCATACACATATACTAACACAACACAAATGTTAACTCATTTTGGTATAAGGTTAGTTAAATTAAATTCACCACACAAAATTGTTTTTTTCTTTAATTTTTTGTTTAATTTGTTTAATTTATTTAGAATTATCATTTTCTATATTATAAATAAGTTTGTACTGGCTGGCTTAATTTCTTCTATTACATAGACTGAGAGGATTGGCGCTTTCTGCCGAGATACAGGTTTTCTCCTAGTTCGGCAGCAGATGCTCCTATGTTGTATTGTTTTATATTTTTAAGTCACTAGTTATATAAGCAATATGATTGTAATTTTGTATGATTGTATGACTTCGTAAAATAAACTTCGTAAATTAAATAGTGAATAGGCAAGCAAATATGCTATATCGTTACAAGCCATCAATCAGTAAGAAAAATTATTAAAAACATTGCACACCTTTTTGTTGTACTGACATACATAAGAACGAACCTCGTAACTCAGTCTTTTACAGAGAATAATGTTCCTTTATACGGAACCTCACCCAGATGCACGAGGTGCTGTGTTATCATAAATTCGTGCAAACGTCGCCATGCTCTATTTGTGTTGATGGAAATTTGGAACTGTTCGCGTTAATTGTGCTAAAGTCAATATTTGTGCAACGTGGTGTGTTTCCGAAACCGCTACAGAACACGCATACATTACACTTAAATGTTTTTAAAAGTAGTAAAATAAGCAGTTCTAGTTTTTGAACCTAAATTATGTAGAGACCTCGAATCACTCTGATCTAGCTGAATAGGTTCCAGAAGAGTATATTGAAAAATGCTGTACAGTATGAGTAAAACTTGAGAACAGTGCCGATGAAACTGATAAGACATAAGTTAGCAATGTTGGTAGATGGTTAGATGTCAGCAGAACATGACCTTGTTTTGACATCTGTCAAAGTGACAGCCGGCGTTTGGACCGCTGGCTGTAATATTGTTCGAACTGCGCATTGGTTGAGTTTCGATGCAGTTATATCAACCGCACAAAAACTACATCCAAACTGTTGATGTGCATTTGATATGCAGTACGTCTATTTATATTTACAGTGGTTTTCGGGTATAACGACGATGAAGGGACCACTGCAATTTCGACGTTATATCCGGAAGTCGTTACAAGCAAAGGTAAAGAGATACTGACATATTTATGGTTAATAATATCAATTTTGTAACCGAACTATAAATTTAACTCCGACACGTACATGCTTACATACCTATTTAGCTAATATCTATAAACGAAAAGTAAAGATTACCACAGTTGCTGACCATCTATATGATGTAAACAATAGATAAGAAAGCTCTTTGTATCATTGGTCAGTCACAATATCTGCACTGCATGGGATTTGTAACAGTCGCTACACCCGAACTCGGCGTTATATCCAAAGTAGCTATAGCAATATATTTTGTTCTAAAATATGATTTAAATTTAAGGGACTTAGATTTAACGTCATTATAGATAAATGGTTGCTACAACCAAGGTCGTAATAAATGAAATCCACTGTACATAGTTTGACCTGAAAATTAAAGGTTTTCAAAACAATTTAAGATTTATCGCCTGAAGGAAGGATCATGCAACCCTGAAGGCTAATTGTAAAGCCTTTTCAGTGTACTGTTTTAGAGAATTAAACTGACGATCAGGTAATACAATTTGCAAATCATAAGTCTAGCTGAAATAGGCTTTCTTGCACCAATTTTCGACACCCTAGTCTGAAAATATTTCATTGAGTGACATCAGACTCTACCTACTGAGGAAACGCTCACTTTGTTAAATCTAAGCCTCCGTTTCCTCAAATTCAGCATTGTTTATTCATTTCGTCATTGTTTCAAATAGGCGACAGAACGCCTAAAAAGCGGAAAAATTCTAAACAATGGTGTCAAAGTCATAGGTCTTCAAACAAACGACTCTTACGCAACGAAACGTAGGTGTCCAAGTTTTTCTGAATGAAATTCTCATTGGAAATCACTCATCGAATCGTCACGTACGTAAATACTGAAGTAAATAGGAGCACAATTTTTTTGCTGCCCTGAAACCACTGACTACTTTTTTTAACCTTAGCACTTAAGAAATAAATGCGTAAATAAGTTTACATTTCGTGATCAGACTGCAAACGTTTCTTTGGCGTTGAGTGGAGTCACAAGCTTGACTTTGCTGTTGATTGGACTGTATACATAGGAGATAAGGGCTATTTTTGGTAAGCCTGCTGTAGTCAGTGGGAAGTTCATTGAACCGAAACACAGCTAAGTAAATAAATAGGTGGCGGCGTACGTCTAGATGCAAGTGTGAAAAGAAAAAAGCTTTATTTGCGGTACTCTGTGTTGTGTTAGATAATTTAACTGTTGAGGAAGGAATGAGACCAATAAGTGGTCTGTTACCATGTCAAGCTTACAAAGAGGCTGTTAGTGGAAGAAACGCTAATAGATTCTTTGACGTTTGAAAGAGGTGTCCTACTGGGAAGTGTGTTAAGCCCTGTTTAGACAGACTCTCGGAAGAAAGTTCGTAGAATTGTCATTGTTGGCAATTTGTGAGGTTCCGCATTACACCTCTAACCTTTTCTTATAACGTTAATCGTAGCTTTCCTTTTGTTCACATATGCAGTTTTTTGTCTAGATTTACCTTAGATCATACACAAACAAATAATAATGCAGAGATAATTCTCAGTAATCTAAACCAAATACGAACAACCGTTGCCGCAAAATCATTACAAGGTACTAGGACCGCAAGCGTTGCTAGGAGTAGTTTCAATAACGATTCTAACGATACCCATCTTGCACTAACAGAAAATCACATGCTCATCTCAAACAAGATTTGAACTCGTGCTTATTCTGACCTCTATGTAACATAATTGCGCGAAATTACGGTGCTTACGAAGATTTTTTATTATCGCATGTTGTCTTAGTACTGTTATAATGTAGAATGTGGCTCGCACTTCCTTTTTGGGTGTATGACCGGAAAGATTAGTGGTTGGGTAGTCTTTATCAAAATTGCAATAGATTTTAACTTTTACAATTCGCGTGAATGTACATAGGCGACTTGCATGTTGCAGTACTTTTCCAGTATATGTTTCATTTTTGTTAAATATTTTTAGGGCTCCGTACCCTTAAAAGATGGAATCCTTATAGGACTGTTGATTGTTGTCGTCTGTTTCTCAGGAACGCGTAAAATATGTTACGATTTCATAAAGGAATTAAAATTTATAGGATATGATTAGGATATGATGAGCCACCTAGAATCATATTATTTGGCAAGAAGCAATTTCTAACAGCACAATGTAAAGGTCTCTTGGCCGGTTTATTTTCTAAGTTCGTTTTGCGTTCATCAAATGTCGTATTTTTCCACAGGCATGTTCTGAAATATTCGTTAGTATTTAAGAGGTAACATGTGAGTATAATGTGACATTGTTCGTAGGTGTTGACCCAGTTATTTGTAACAACTTGGGCCATCTCTAAATGTCAATTGCGCTCGTAAACCGATACATTATTGTTTTATGTAACTTTAGAAATGACCTTATTTGTGAAATCATTTCCATTCTTGGTTCTATATTTTTGGTTAGTAGTCTTGTGTTCAACTGTATCCGGTAATAATGGAAGGCGACATAGTAAGTCGAATATAAGTTATATAGGGAATATAAGCCGGGGGCCGTTTTAGAATGACTTAAGTAGAATTCTATGTCAGGACAATTTTAACGCCCCGTTCCCCTTATCAGCGATAGTAAGAAAGCCTCTCTCGAGGGGAGAGTCTAAGCGTACGGATGGACCTAACTTATATTTAAAACAAAAGGAGGATACTGTCCTTTTTGCGTAATTATACATTTCATTTAGAATACGACGGGTCTCTTCGTTTGACCGTTTAACCCAAGGACTGATTTTATCTTGAACACAGGTCCATTGTATTGACATACAACGTGGCATACATACGAGTGGGAACTCTGTAGAGGAATTACTGCCTTATGTTTGATTATTTCTTTGGTATATATCATATAGATAGTTTCGTTAAATCATTACACTGTAAGAAAGATATTTATGATAATTACACATTTCTTGACCCACAATCTGCATTAGAATGTTAATCTCAACAATTGAAATAATATAGATAAATTAAAAAACAAAATCAGTGCGTATAATCTCTGGGTATTCTGTGGGCGAAGGAAAAATCTTGGGACGCCATAAATTCGTAAGATAAAGCAGATTTTATGCAGATTACAAAATATTACGGGCCAGTCACAAGATCATAACATGGTTGACAATAGGGTTGCCATTTTAAGACAAAAAGCAAAATCAAAGTATGTATATTTTTCTTGAGGTTTCAACAATAAGTACAAATATGACGTCGATACCTTTTTACCCGACTGCAAAGGAAGGGTTATGTTTTTCGCGCGTATCTTGTATGTATGTAATATTCTCTATTACCTCATATCTCCAGAACCACTGAACGGATTCACACAATTGAGGTATCGTTAGATTTGTCTTAACAGCCCAAGTGTTCTTAGATAGGTACCATTTAAAAAAAATAAACATGGCGGCTGTGCGAAGCCATTATAAAAGGTGAAAAAAAAAATTTTATTCCATTCCTACAATATGGGTATTAAATTAAAGGGCTTAACATAAGGATTTCAAAAAGGTATATCATGTTTATCATTAGTGTAATACTAGCAAAATAACCCAATGAGAAAGTTTAAAAATATGGACTCACTTTATGAATCCGGTGGAGTGCCAATGTGACACGACCGGGAAAACTAAAAAATTGTTAATTAATATTTTAACTAAAAAGTTGAAAAAAAAAACTTATTTAAAAAAATCTAAAAAACCCGACTGCTCAAATGAAGTGTAAGAAACAAGTACATTTTTATTTTTAAAAGTGACAAGCAGGCGGATCCATCTCATTTTAATTAAAAAATATGTTCAATTGGATCCCGCCTGCTTGTCACTTTTAAAAATAAAAATGTACTTGTTTCTTACACTTCAGTTGAGAAGTCGGGTTTTTTAGATTTTTTTAAATAAGTTTTTTTTTTATTTTGCTTTACGAAACGTTTTGTTTATTATAATGTCTATTAATAATAATGTCTAGTAATTAGTGAACGTGGAGCTTGGCACAAGCGAAGGGAGGCCTATACCCAGCAGTGGGTATAGGCCTCCCTTGGTCAGGCAGTGGATGATGATGAATTAGATGGTTTTCCTTTTTATTTTTAACATTCATTAAAAGTCAGTGTTTAATAAATTGAGTAATACTTTCAAGATTATAAAGAACAGTTTAACAAAACAGCGACTGCGATTGGCAACCCTCGATGCGAATGACAATAAAACTGGGTAAAATACGAGCCGATGTAAATTCGCGACCAAGACATTTGTGTCCTACGTTAGGCCAGGAAATGACGACACTATAGCAGTATTATTTGTAAATTCTGCCCGTTGTACCGCACTGAATTAAAGTGCATGTTGTGATTATAAATACCTTGACATATTTTTGGTTTTGTAATGGAGGAAGCTTTGATTGTTGCCTGCTAGAATCAACTATTTTGATGTGGATATTGCCTAGTTTTTTTAAGGTTTTGTTCTTTCCAAACTCCTCTGCAAGATCTTAGTAATCAGTAGAAATTTAATTGCTGTTATTGCTGTAAAGGGAATAGACATTGAGGGCTGTAGCGTTTGCACATCCAGGAATTGCTGATGTCCGAGTACTGTTAAACCCATTCTTTATGATAGACATTATCCGATTCGATTCATTAATTTGTTTTATATACTGAATGCAACAGAAAGAACAGAATACATGAAAAGAGATTTGAACAATATTTAGCGATTATTTTGACCAAAATGAGCTTGAATGCATACCCATGTAGGTTATCTTGAAAAAAAATTGCTCTGTGATACGGTAAAAATCATACTAATATTATAAATGCAAAAGTTTGTGAAGATGGGTGGATATTCTTTACTCTTTCATGCAAAAACTACAGAACGGATCTGAATGAAATTTGGTGAGTAGATAGCTAACATCCTGAAATAACACAGCCTACTTTTTATCCCGGAATTTCCACGGGATTACGATTTACGCGGAAAATCCCTCCCACGTGAACGAAATCGCGGGCAGAAGATAGTTGTTAATAATTAGTTATAATAATGCGACGGTGGCAACTTTACATGGCCTTATATATTTAAGGTATTCTTACAAACCCTTCACTCTTCAATAAGACTTTGCGCTAACAATCCTGAAGTAAAAAGGATACAGGACACACGAGCAACTAACGTAACATAAACATGCTTTCCGTTTGCATAAAACTGTATTACTGTATGGTAGCATCGTTACAGTATTTTACAAGAGATTCAAGATATGAAGCATTTTATTTGGTGGAAACTTGTTTAGTCCTAAACTTATCATTATTACATCTTAGTACAAAATATTTTGGAATTTAAAATTTCTTTTAAAACAGTGCGAATTAATTTAGATGAAAGTTAAAGAAAAACTAAAAACAACATTGTTAATTCATTAAACCTATTTTACTGATTCTGATCTTAAATTAAGCAATTTAGCACGTTTAATATACTTTTTTTTTTAGTTAATAAATCAGCAAACAATCTCCATTCCACCCCGCTATCAGCGAAGTGGAATGGAGTATCAGACTTTTAATGACTAAAAACCCACACTGTTCCTTCAGTTAGGCTGCGTTTCCACCAGAGATGTGCGAGGATGCGTTGCGAGGGATGTGTTTGTAAAGAACCAATAGAATCGCTTCATTTACCTCGCCTCGGTCAGCACAGCTCTGGTGGAAACGGCTCAGCGGAGCTAGATTTTTGCGCATACAAAACAAGCGAGGGATGTGTGCGAGGGATGTGTGCGAGGGATGTGTGCGAGGGATGTTTGCGAGAGATGTGTTGCGAGGAATGTGTGTTGAGAAGGATATGTAGCGAGGTTTGCGCATCCTCGCACCACACATTAATGCGCATTTTCACAGCTCCGCTACACATCCTCGCACGACACATTTCCATCGCGCATCTCTGGTGGAAACGCACCCTAACCATACGTTCCGGGGCTGCGTTATCTCTTTAGTCCATTCCCGCAACCCTGAAAACATATTACATTTAAATTTGGTATCTGATTGTAATCTGTACCGACATTTGAAAGTTTTGAGGACCGTTGACCATCATATGGGCTTCAAGCTTGTTTATCTCGCTAGAACTGATGAGAATTGTCCACTGTCACTGCAAGGCATCGTGCAGGATAGACCAGGTTACAGCGTTGGCGGTTGCAAGAAGTGGGAAGCACAGGACTACTCCTCATGAGGCGGCTTCTTGAACGCCTATGTCTAAAATCAATAATCGATGACTGACTGATTGATCTCCGTCCACACGCGGGCTTGCGGACGGCGAGTAGGAGTAGCTCACCGTCCAGTAAGGACCAGGCCCGCCCGAGTCGGCGCGCGCCTCTTACAGCATTCAGCGACATGGACGGGGCTTGATTGGGCCGTTGTCTACTAGGGTCGCTGGAATATTCTAACAGGATACCGCGGCCTTGGAAAGCAAGGGCAACTAAAGGAGCTGATCTTATTGACTGACTAGTTCCAAGGAAAATAATACAAAACCGAAGCCGACTTTCTTTTCCTCGTTTACAAAAAAAAACAAAAATTATATTCATGAGAAAGTATTTAATTACTTGACGACTACTTACGCAACCGTGATATACTTAGTAAACGCTAAATACTGCTCATAACAAGACATTAGTCTCGTGGCATTGTTGTGCAATATCGTGGAAACTGTGACGGTATAGGCTGCAATGTGTTATGGTTGCCTGGTATGATACTAGCATTGTTTTAGCTCGGTTGTAGGCAAGCAGATGACTTTGTTTTTGTTTTCGTGACCTAGATTTGAATGTGAACAACACTTCTTTGGATAAACAGCTGATGAAGCAAAATAAAACTAATTTTAAGATTGGTTTCTGAAGTTGCTGTCTTAAGGAACGTTAACAGCAGGCCCTGATTATATCTTTAATTATTACGTAATATTGATTTCAGCTCTTTTCCGTTCAGCTACTATTATGCTGTGACAGACAGGGTCCATAATTGTTTATTTTTAGCTGTATTTACCACCTATATGTGTACGCATATGTGTTATCATGGCTTGCAATAATTACTTGAAAACGATCGCTATTGATGGCCTCCACTTACACGAAAGACTTCAAAGCTCTTCATCGGCTGAAGACAGCCTTTCTTCTATGTAGTCCTTTCTTTAGTATGCAATAGAATAACTAACTTTACGGAGAGCTCGCGGCTAAATAATAAAAGCCGCACGACTCTTTCTTAAAGCAATACTTGTTGAGGTCAGTCCGTAGATGGCCATCTTAACATAATTATAGAGATTCTTCCGTGCCTCATAAACCACTCTAAGCCGTTGTTCCCAGAACACTTTGACAGTGGTTACTGGTAGCCAGAAGCCAAGGTATCTATAAGCTAACGGGTATCATGTTACCCAGCTACTGGGTTTTTGACGTCAGATAGGCAGTCGCTACATGTCACTCTAGTCCTCCGCTGCATCGGGTTTAGACTAGAAGTTGACCTCACATAATTGGGAAAAGGCTAAGCAGATAATGATGAGTATGGCTAGCTTTATCTATACTAATCTATACTATATAACTATACTATATATAATATTATAAAGCTGAAGAGTTTGTTTGTTTGTTTGTTTGTTTGCTTGAACGCGCTAATCTCAGGAACTACGGTTCTGATTTGAAAAATTCTTACAGTGTTAGATAGCCCATTTATCGAGGAAGGCTATATATCATCACGCTAAGACTAACAGGAGCGGAGCACTAATGAAGAATGTTTCAAAATCGGGGGATTTTTTTTCCACGTGGACGAAGTCGCGGGCGGAAGCTAGTAATATTATAAAGCGGAAAAGTTTGTTTGTTTGCTTGAACGCGCTAATCTTCGAAAGTACTGGGTGGATTGGGATGCAATTTGGTATGGAAGTAGCTTGAAGCTTGAGGAAGGTTATAGGCTACTTTTTACGCGACTGCAAAAAAAGGAGAGTTATGTTTTTACCGTGATAGAATCCACGGGAGCGAAGCCCCGCGTGTGTACTAGTGGTAAATATACGGTGTGTTACTGTTTGTTTTCCCTAACATTTAAGATGAATACATACTTATTATGAACGTCGTGATCACTCCGTAACCAGAGAAAAATCATTCGCCAGTTATTTTTGACTAAGGTTCTTCACTAATTACATTGCTGATTTCAAAGCTCGTTATTTTCCCGAAACCGACTGAAGACAGTTTATTAGACAATCATTCCGCTTTGGCGTCATGTCTTTAGAACGTACAGGTTTTTTTTTTTCGTTTTTTTATTTATTTTATGGCAGTCATGCAGTATGTAATTGCTTGTTTTCCGTTAATTATAAAATAAAGGCATTCTTGCTGTGAACATCGTGATCACTCCATTCGCAGACAAAATCAGTGACTAGTTTTTTAGACTATACTAGTTATTTAACGAATGCCAGTCGCCCACATTCTACGTTTTATAGTGAGATATCTACCTGTTCCCAACAACAAAATTTTTTAAACAAAGATTACTTTCTAGTAATCCACGCTAACGAATCCGCGTCAAAAAACTGATTTCCCAAGCGTGTGCTAAATATATTTGGACAGTATTGACATTTCTGTTTAGCCACCTGACGGTATATTTGCCGTCAATATTAGCGTGTATATAAATATTTACATAAACTTATATAACAGTGTGAGTAAACAATTACTGGGTTTTGAATAGCTGTGGAAATGGTGTGGAATAGATTATAAATAAACTAGTACTCTCGCGGGGCTTCGCTCCCGGTATTCTATCACGGTAAAAACATAACTCTCCTTTTTTGCAGTCGGGTAAAAAGTAGCCTATAACCTTCCTCAAGCTTCAAGCTACTTCCATACCAAATTTCATCCAAATCCACCCAGTACTTTCGAAGATTAGCGCGTTCAAGCAAACAAACAAACAAACAAACAAACAAACTAACAAACTTTTCCGCTTTATAATATTAGTATAGATTATTGTGTTCGGGTCAGTTCTTCAAGATATAATAATAATAATGTAATCATCATTATCTGCTTAGCCTTTTCCAAGTTTTGATAGTATTGACTTTTTTTTTGTTTTTTTTTTAAGGATGGGAAGTCATCCAATGACTGCCTCTCGATCTGGGCGAAGCGAGAAGGTGTGTCAGACTTTTACTGACTAAAACCCATCCGTGTTCCATCATGTGCCCTTCGTGTTCCGAGGCCGCGGTAACTCTTTCGAACAATTCCGCAAACCCGGCACCATAGTGTCGACTTCCAGTTTAATCGGTTGCTGAGTACTAATATTTTACACTAGTACTCACGCGGGGCTTCGCTTCCGTGGATTCTATCACGGTAAAAACATAACTTTCCTTTTTTGCAGTCGCGTAAAAAGTAGCCTATAACCTTCCTCAAGCTTCAAGCTACTTCCATACCAAATTGTATCCAAATCCACCCATTACTTTCGAAGATTAGCGCGTTCAAGCAAACAAACAAACAAACAAACAAACTTTTCCGCTTTATAATATTAGTATAGATGGATGTCCTCAATCCAGTTGCTGGGTAACGCCCTTGGCTGATTAGTGTCAGATTTTCTGGGTTTTGACTACCCGTAATGACTGTCAGAGATGTTGAAATGGCAACCAGAACCAACGGCTTAACGTGCTTTCTTTGTCACGAAGGAAAGATTGTCACCCATCCAAGAGTCGACCTCGGTAAGCATTGCTTTTACCTAAAGATCGATCCGCGTAGCTGTTATTATTTATCCAGGAGCCCTCCGATAATCATAGATAAGCACTTTTTTTGCTTAAAAATCTAACCTCGCTTTTTTCATAAATATACGAGTCGGCTTCCATTTGTACCCGTGTTTTTAATGGAGCCAGTACCTATCTTACCTCCACAGACCAGTAACATGGTACCCGTGGGCAACACTGGTGTTCAATTTTCGCTTTTGACTATCGCTTCGTTCTGAGCCTTTGTGTAATGTCCTGGTCGTAATGTCTGATTAATCCACGGACTGATCTCTACATACGATTTTTAACCCGTACGGCTGTGTATAATTTAGCCAAAAACCCCTCTCAGACTCTTGCTGCTTATCATACTTAATTCATTGGTGAAATTTGCTCAAAACATTGAATATATATAGTAGTCTAGAATATACATAGTCAATGAAACGTGCCCTAATTAATCACATAACATTAGGAAGCGAGCTGATTACGCCACCAAAAAATTATAGATGCGCAAACGAGCCCACTCTCATCTTCGTTAGCTATGTAGCAAAAAGATTGGAACAATGAGGTCGTGGGACAAAGGAGGAGTTTATCAGGGCAGTTCTCATGCCACGTAAGAATCTGTAGTAATAATAGGGCTATCAACCAACCCGCAAAACAAATTTTCCGTAATACTTAAGCTGCATATAATAACTACATACCTCATTCATTTTTATCTTTATTTTGTGATATTACGTCACTGTAGAATAAAAACAGTCCAACTTGAAATATGTCCATAATGATAATATTATGATTTACTGGTTCATAATTATTTAAAAGCGAAATCGTTCATATGAAACGGTTTTCCAGCGGAACACCCAATTCTATGGGAATTCCGGGATAAAGCGTTTCCTATTTAGCCGCCTCTATCTTTCTGTGAAAGTCCTATTAAAATCGGGTCAACTGTTCCATAGTTTAGCCCGGACAAACAGTAAGGCAGACGGACAGACACACAAATAAAACAAAAGTGTTTTAGTATGATGGAAATAACTATACTTCGCACTTAATAAAATACAGTGTTGTTGCATATTCTCTCATAAGTTCAATAGGACCGTAGGACGCCAAATTATTTGGGAGCAGAAACGTCTTATTATAGAACGGATTTAAAATGCATAACGCTACTGTTTATCTATTACAGTCTATTAAACACCTACATAAAACATTATAACGGTATTTAAAAATCAACATTCAAAAGATATCAAGTAGGTTCTATGAAAAGAATTATAATTTATAACTGTAGTGTGAACTGTGGGTTGTTTTACGTAATAATATTGACACTTATTTTATTTGACAATAAATTACCAACATAATTAAGAGAATATTTAAAATTATTGATCAAAATTAGCATTTCATAAAATTTATACTTTTTCAGAAGAAGATCTTTGTTTTTTTTTATCGATGTCTTATTCAGATTTATGTTTTTTTTTTGGTAGCAACCCTAACTACCATAGATACTCAAATAATTGGTAGTCTATAATTACCCGATGGGTATGTTTGCTTGATTTTCTCACGTTGTGTGAAATGGCTACTGGATAGTAGTAATTTGATAAAGATTTATGTATTGTTTTTGTGAGTCTTTTTGCGATAATGATGACGTATTGAGTAATAGCTATGTTATTTGCAGTTACTGGTAAGGGGCCATCCATAGATTAAGGTGGGGGAAAGAGGGAAATATCATCAATGATGATGATATTTGGTGACACGGGGTGGGAGTCCTAATTTAAATATTTAATTTTGTAAACTCACAGTAGAATACGGGAGAAATTCCAAGTGCGGGCCAACGGTATTTCCTTATAGTTATGTATAACCTGGGGGATTTTAAGTCAAGAGTGAATCGGTTACTTCTAGGTAAGCGTCGTGCTTCATCTTCGAACACATCATCGCCTACCAAGCGAGATAGAGATCAAGCTCGCTATAATAAATTAAAAAAAAATTGCAAAAGATATAATTTTCATCAATATAATCAATCGACAGTTATTTTTAAGATTACACTTAGCTAGGTTTGCTACATGTATTGTAGTTCAAATTACTTCCGAAAAAATTGGGGTTCTTTTTCAATAGCTACAACAACTAACATTGGAGTTGATATTTTTTACTACTGCTATATGACTCTTAAATCTAATTACCGAATCATAGGTCACTTTTCAAGGTTAAGCAACGCTTATTAAAGTCGGACCGTGGATGAGTGATCATGGTTCTTGCTTCGGAAATCACGTTAAGTTAGTCACGGCTATCATTTGCTGTTCTTTCACAGTCGTTACTAGTAGTAATAGAGTAGAGTAGAAAATATATAGGTAGACATCGGCACAGTATAAAAATAATAGACAGACAGTACGGAATCTATCTACAAATGCTCGAAACAGCACACTCACACAAACATGCACACCGCCGAGACTTCTAAGCGCCTGTTGCGGTGCTCTCAGTAGTGCATGCCGCGTCAAGACGAGTGGTCACGTGAATCCAAGATGGCGGCTGTAACAGGTATAATTTTTTTTGTTATGGGTGTCGTTTTCATGATATTCGAGGGTGCTAAAAACGACAGTGCTGTCAAAACGTGAATCCAAGATGGCGGCTGTAAAAGATATCAATTTTTTGTCATGGGTGTCGTTTTCATGGTATTCGATGGTGCTAAAAACGATAGTGCTGTCGTAACGTGAATCCAAGATGGCTATGAGATTACCTATTTAAATTATATTTGTAAGCTAGGTAGTTATTATAAATCGATGGATTGATCACTATAGAACAAAAATGTGATAAAATAATTACCAAAATCATTAAAAGTGACAACCCTATTGCTTCAATGGAGAAACAAATGGTCTTGTAAAGGGACAGGGAAATAGCTGTTCCATTTAGGTAAAATACTTATCTGTATGGTAAGACTGGTAGCTGACCTCAAAACATTGAGTAAATGCTAAGGATAAAACCTACAAATTTGTCAGTATCAAGTTATCCGTACCAGTCTACCTAAAATTTGCCTTATTGGCTTGTAGCAAGTCACTTTGGCATTTGTTCCCTAGGAAAAACGACCTATGTGTAAAGAAATCAGAATGTCCATATGGTAAAATAACGTTTAAATGTTTAAATATGAACTTAAATAACTCAAAATATGTAAATACCCAGACCAAGAACAAATATCTTTAGGCCACGCGCACGCGCAGTACATCTGCCAATCGCTCAACCAATGCAAATGTGCTAACCGTGTCTTTAAAAGACAACCTGCGTTTGGGCAAATGGTTGTCTGTATATTATATAGAGGTAGTTTGTATGTACGAGGTAATCTCCAGAAGTAAATATCCAATTCTAAAAATTGTTTAAATTTTAGGAAGGTGCCTTATTTTTGAGTGCCATATAAGAGGCCAGTGTTTCCCAAACATTAGTAATTTTCACACTGCCCCTTCTTGACCCACTTAACACTTCAAAACTCAAGCTGGTTCCATTACTTAAAATAATACACATTTATTAATAGTAAGAAGGTTTTATTAGTACTACATACTTTGTTATCGACTGTTTAGTCACAAAATTTTAGTGCGAAATATGGAGCTGATCCTTATTTCTTACTAAAGAATCCAAAATCGCGGAAAATGACGAAAATTTACGATGCGTCGACCGATAGTAGGTAATATTTTTAAAACAAGGCGGGAATGTTGCGACCCGGTATTCTATTTTGATGGCCCGTTACTAAACCGGGTCGCGACCCGCCAAATGGGAAACACTGCTACAGGCTATTAGTCGCGGCAGTAAGTGCTAGTATAGTACGATTCTCATCTTCACATATTTTGACAGTTATGTTAGACCACAAACAATTTGTAACATCCTCATCAAGAGTTGATGTCTAAATTGCTACATTCTTGTGTTATATTCTCAATTCCGTCACGTTCAAAATAATACAAATTGTTTGTGGTCAGTTTTGTAAGTAAGCGATATCGTAATTTCTATTGCCGATTTACAACGAATTTGTCCAAATTATAGTTACTGATATAATTTGGTAGTGAATTGAGATATTTTCTGTAATTTTGTTGTTAGTGGAAAGTGTCGGAATGTATGATGCTTTTTAAGAATTGTAACCGCAACGTGTGATACGCTCGGAGGAGTTCGTAGGTAAATAATGACAGCCGGACTGATCGTTCTGTAAGCTCTGGATCGACGTGACCATGGATGGGTGACTTCTTAACTTATAGCGATTTCTCCAGGTCCGAGGAGGCGGACCATCGTAATATTCTTCCATGTCTATCTTCATTGTCTCAGAAAGCCCGTTAAACCATTAGGCCCGGCTATCATTTGTTCATCTTTGACAGTTGTGATTATAGAGTTTTTATTAAGAACATAATTAAAATAATAATTTTACAAAAATATTTTTTTTTTTTTTTTTCAAATTTGATGTCAATTTGTTAATAGTAATAAGAAGTGGTGTCTATATTACATTAATATACATAATTATAAAAACAAATATAATACAGGCGAAAATAAAAGGGAAATTATAGGGCATCGAAAAATTCATCAACATCGCTATCAATGGGAAAAGTGCCCAGAACACTGGCCGCATTGCCACGTTGAATAGCAATGCTGATTCTCTGTCCGAAGAAAAGACCAGCCCTCTGGTCACTTCCACTACTCTCGGTCGACTAAACGTTTGCTGATGTCACGAAAAAGTCGATGCGCACTCGGACCCCATGGTCCCAACGTTTCAACCCCAAACGGCTCAAACATATAGCACCCAATTAGGTTGTTGTATTTGCGCCATTTGAGATTTTCTGCACCTGCAGCTGCCGCCCCAGCACAGCCCGCCGTACTGAGAAGGTGGGATGGCGCAAGGGTGTCAACACAAGTAGCATCCCACACCAAAGGCCTACCCAACTTCCAAGGCATTACAGTCATCCCGTCTGGTCTCATCCCATCGTCCCATAAATATTAAGTTTTATCAAAAGTCAAAAGTTTTATACGATAAATTACCGATCCTGAAAGGGCGGTTTGGGGCCTGTGTTTGCCGGGGTCGCGCGCGGGAATATTCTAACTAAATAACGCTACCTCGGAACATAAAGACAACTGAAGTAAGAGGGTGGGTTTTTGTTCAGCAGGAGTCTGACAACACTTTTCGCTCCACCCAAAGCGGGAGAAATCACATGATGAATTTCCCCCAAAACAAAAAACATACCAATCCCATATGGTCCCCGGTATTGTTTCCTACCTACTTCAACGAATATAGCATGAGGTCATTGCACCTATATGGCATATTTTATGCTTGCAATCTTGCAGTGCATATTTTATTGGTAATGTTTCACCATTACACTTGACTTCGACACTTTAAGGATGGCATTTCGTTTAAATTTTGTGTAGGAAGTACACAATGTCGGTCGATAATGGTACAGTGGACATGGCTTTTGTATATAAACAGTTACGAGGGTTGATGTTCAGGTTTTCAACCGACGACAAAAAGAGGAGGTTATCAATTCGACACGTATATTTTTTTTTTTTTTTTTTTTTTTAATGTATGATCATCGATTACTCGAAGACGGCTGAACCGATTTGGAAAATTCTTTTTTTGATTGAAAGGGTATACTTCGATACTGGTCCCATTTTCATAAACGTCAGGATCTGATGATGGGATCCTGGAGAAATCGAGGGAACTCTTCAAATATTATAGGCACACCTATGTCGTTTTGGGTATTTATTATAGTAACTTGTGCAGTTGCTCTCAAAAAGTACCATTTGAGGAAGTGGAACTGATGATGAAGACCACAGATGGCCGCCGAAACTACTCAATAATAAGTATTGAGTGGATTGCGATTCGATTACTTGAATATGGATGTTACGCACTTTATGCTCGTCACAATGCATATGGTGATGTAGAGCTAATGGTGAAGTACCAGGAGAACTCCTCAACAATTAACGGCCCAGCATTGGGAAAAGCAATATTTTGTAAAAGGTTATAAGTAGTTGATAATTAGGCTCTTGTAACTAGGTAAATTAAAAATAGACCAACTAAAAAGAGTGAAATAAAAACTTTTTACCAAAAAATTAAACCGACTCCCAAAAAACACTGCAAAGTGAAAAATAACTTTAATTTCGGAAGTCGGTGCCAAAAACGAAAATACAAAACTAAAGACACCGACTACCGAAATTAAAGTTATTTTTCACTTTGCAGTGTTTTTTGGGAGTCGGTTTAATTTTTTGGTAAAAAGTTTTTTCTGATGTCATAGTCCATCTATATTTAGGACAATGCGAGCCATTCTTCGTGTCATGTCCTCTACGTTTATGTTCTAAAGATCTGTTATATATTTAAAGAACGGGCAAGTGCAAGTAGGACTCGCGCATGAAGGGTTCCGTATCAATTTCTATAAAAAAAAATATCACATTGGTTGTATGGGAGACCCCCTTAAATATTTATTTTTTAGTATTTGTTGTTATAGCGACAACAGAAATACATCATCTGTGAAAATTTCAACTGCCCAGCTATCACGGTTCATGAGATACAGCCTGGTGACAGACAGATAGACAGACAGCGGAGCCTTTACGGGTACGGAACCCTAAAAAGTGCCAGCAATTTGGGTAGAATTCATTTAACTAGCAATCTTGTTGAGTTTTGTGTTGAGTTAGTTGGAGGGGCCAACTAAGCTTGTGAATGGTTCAGGGCAATCGTGTAATGGGTCGGGTTTGAACTCGAGACCTCTCGATCACAAGCCCGACACCTTAGCTATTGTTGCTTTAATAACTATTATGTATATCGATACATAATAGTCATCAAAGCGGCAATACGAGCCACGACTTCTTCGTGGCTAAATAATAACAGTTAATCGGGCTTCCATGGCTTATTGTAATTGCGTTATCGACTAGTGTATTAACAACTCCACTTTCGCGAGTATGTCTTTTTATTTTTCCCTACGATAATCCATCCGATTTGATAGATTTTCTTTTGTTTCATTTTTATTATTAATGTATCCTCCATTATTGAAGTCTAATGTTGTCGCTTCTCGAGTTTATGTTAATATAATATAAAGCTTTTTTGTGAAATGGGAGAACAATGTAGAAAAAATACAAATAAAAAATTGTTAAACAAATCTAAGAGAGATTTGTTTTACAATTTTTTATTTGTAATTCCATTGTGCTGTATTAATTGGTCTATACTGTCCTCTCATACCTAATTAGAGTTTCTTGCCGGTTTTTCTCCATAGAAAACGACCAATTTCGAACTGTGTCCTGACTGCTGACGTTTTATAAGTGCCCATGTATGCCTATACGTGAAATAAAACATTTTGAGTTTAGAATAAGAATAACTAACAGTAAGAATAAATTTATTGAACCTTAGTTACAGAATTGCGTAACCAAAATAATTAACGTTACGGGTACACTGTAACGAAACAATGTTTAGTTAACAGGGATGTCAATGGTCTCCAAACTAGGCGGCCGCGGCGCCTGTATCTTGGAGACCGGAGTTGCGTTAACATAAAAAAAGATACTTATTCCAAAGTGTCTGACGTGACAATGTCATAACGAAATAAAACAAAAACAAAATTTTATTATAGTTAATAAATTACTTATACAACGTGTAATTTAAAGGGTATATACATACCGAGTGCACGGCTTCTTTGGATGATAACAAACGATATGGCAAGGGTTTTCTAATCCTATGTCTACATGTGTGGAGCTTATTAGAAATTTCAATACATTGACACCAGAGGCCGAATTTTTCAAATTAAGAAGAACGAAGAGAATTATCGTTTTATTGGCAAGTGACGTGGAAAGTGATGACCCTCATAGTGCTGTGACACGTTTGTTATTACTGGTATTCAAGAAACATATGAAACCAATAATTTGGGGTCAATTCTTTGAATCAGTTATTTTGAGCTGAAACTGTGCATAGAGACTCCATACCAGATGTTGTCTTCAGTCCTTTTGGATAGATATGGGGTTTCCGTTACACGTTGTATAACAAAACAATTAAAATTTAAATAAAAAAAGTTGGGGTTTGTTATTTTAGGTCGGTTCGGTGCACGGATGGATGATTACTTAACACATCAAAATTCCTCCGTCTCCGAAAGTACGTTAACTCGTTGGTTCTTGCTGACATTGGACATCATCTAAAAGCGTCAATAGCCTAATGGCTAAGATGTCGGACTTGTGATCGAGAGGTCGCGGGTTATAACCCCACCCATTACACTATAGCCGTGAACCCACTCCAGACACAAGCATATTTAGTTTAGTTGGAGGGGTTAACAGGATTGCTAGTAGTGTGAATTCTACTTACATTGCTAGTAAACCAAAAAAAAAAGTATTTTACGGTCGTTACGGGTAGATAGATAGATAGAATATACTTTATTGTGCACCAGAATTTAAACACACCTATTTAACAATATTGCTCATTCTATGGTTACAATGGCGGTGTTGTGGACCGACCAACCTTATTATAATACTTTAGAACTGGCAGTATATGTTTTCTATTTTAATAATATTTTTATACTTATTTGTCAATATTTAAAGAGAAAAAGGAGTTATGTAAAAATTATAGTGTATTATTCTCTTTGATAGTAAAGACTAAAGCATTCATGAAAAGTCCGTATTTTATTGGGTAATTCTAGATCTAGTGGCTCCCATCCTCCACAGGCGGTATTATCGCTGAAAGCAATATCTTCCAGACGACCTTTGGACCTTTAAAAACTTTAATTAACGTGGGGAGGGCTAAATTAGTGTACTCACTACATATACTCATAAAAAAGAGATTTTTTTTAAATTAAAATAAATATAATACAATACATAATGTGTTCTTTAATATCATGTGGAGAGAAAAAGAATAATCATAAATTGGAAAGAAAATAATTAGTAACCGAGCTTTTAAAAGTAGCGAGTGACTGAGCTTGTCTTACTGACACCGGCAATGCATTCCACTAACGAATAGCTTGCACCGTAAATGATGAGCCATAGAATTTAGTGGAATGTGTAGGCATTGAAAGTCTCAAATTCTCCGATGATCTCAAATCTCTAACATGTGTGTCATGAAGGAACTTAGAACATTCTTTGAGATAAAACAGAGTTGTAGGATTGAAGAGAATACTGTAGAGCAGTGGCGAAGGCATATATCCATACAACTCGATTCCTACCGGCTTCCCTTTTGAAATATACGGTTAAAGATGTTTATTTCTCATAAGAATTACAATAATAAATTCACTTACATGAGAAACTTAAATCTAAACTAACAGTAAGGTTGAAAATGAGCGTAGTACAGAGTCTAAACTTAACTAATTCAACAATAAAAAGACTATTTGCAAGACAACCTTCATTAATATAAAGTAAGAAAAAATCATAAAACAATTGGTGGGTATTAGCTTATAAGTACACAGAATTAGTGGGCACTTGACAAGAAGCGCCATGTTCGTCATTACACTGAGCGTAGTTGATACCTATATTTTGACTTATTGTTTTTGTTGTGTGATATGTTCTTTAAGTAGTTTTTTAAATAATTGTAGTGATTTACATTCTTTAATATGTGTGGGTAAATTATTGAATATTTTTGCCCCTTCGTGTGTTAATTTCTTTTTTCTGTATTTAGTTCGCGTAAATGGTAGGTGAATATCTTGGGCATTTCTGAGGCAGCGTTTATGTATGCTAAAATTTTTGGTAAATTTTATTTGTGAATGAATAGTATTATTAAGGATTTTAAATATTAATATACAAGTATGATATTTGTAGTTTTGTGATATGTTAAGTAATTTGGTTTCTTTATATAAATCATTAGTTGGTGTTAGGAAATCGTAATTCAATAGGGATTTATTATTTTATTTTGTGTTCTTTGAATGTATTGTAGGTTGGTTTTAGTAGCTGAGCCCCATACCTCGACTAAATAATCTAAATGTGGTTTGACGAGTGAATTATAAATAACATATCGTACTTTTCACAGCGATGCGATTTTGGACCGTAGTCTCTCTAAGTGTGGTTTTCATGTCAGATGTTCATCAAGTAGGAGTCCTAGATACTTTTCCGTATTAGTTTTATTTATAATTTCACCATCTATAGTAAGTGAGTTGTGATTGTGAATCTTTTTATTTTTAGCCTTGAAAATTATGTAATTAGTTTTGAACGTATTTATAGTAAGTAAGTTACATTGAAACCAGACATTTAATAGGTTAAGTTCTTTCTGTGCTTCTTCAATTACTACGTCAACGGAATGACCAAAGTAAAACAAACAGGTATCATCGGCATACAATGTAATTTCTCCTTTGAGGTCAAGTTCATAGATGTTATTTATGTAAATAATGAACAATGTTGGTCCTAAAATGGATCCCTGCGGGATTCCGCACGTGATACGTCTTGAACCAATTTTAGAGGTACCCATTTTTACGACCTGGAATCTGTTAGTCAGGTATGATTTGAACATAGTGTGCGCATTTCCGGTGATTCCTATGCTATGTAATTTTTTTAGTAACAGATCGTGACTTATAGTGTCGAAGGCTTTTTTCAAGTCTATAAAAACCCGTAATGAAATTTTTTTTTGTCTATATTATTCTTTAGATTTGTTATTAGATCAATGGTGGCAGAAAGTGTATTGGACTTTTTCCGGAAGCCGTATTGCTGTTTGTTAAGAAAGTCAATTTTGTTTAGATACGTTTCGAGCCGATTGTGTAGTATTGTTTCAAATATTTTTGATATCACCGGTAGCACTGATATTGGACGATAGTTATTAGGATCAGTCTTGTTACTGGCCTTGTAAATAGCACTAACTTTAGCGAGTTTTAACGTGTCTGGGAAATTGGCTTCTTCAGTACATTTATTTACGCATTTAGTTAAGTCTTCAACTAACATAGGTGCAACACATTTAAAGATTTAGTGCTTATTCCATCGATACCAGTGCTTGTATTCGTATTTAAGTTATCAATTATGGATTTAACCTCTTTGATATTAGTTGGTGGCAGTATAGATAAGTTGTCAGTATTATTATGTTTAATGCTTGGCAGAGTAAATGTTTTGTTATTGTGGTACTTTAGTGGGATTTTGTGTGCTAAAATTGAGCCTATATTCGAAAAGAATTCATTAAAACATTCACAGATTTGCTGCTCATTGGTTATTATTTTATCCTGTATATTAAGTTTTGATACACCTCCAGTCTCCTTTTTTTATTGCAAGATAAATTATTTATGAGTTTCCACATTTTCAGAGGTTTTTTAGTGCACTCGTTAAATGATTTTAGGTAGTATTGTTTTTTGGCTTTAGATATTGTCTTAGTTGTTTGGTTTCGAATAGTAACAAATTCTTTTTTAAGTTGATCGGTAAGTTGTTTTTTTAATTTTCTCCATAGTTTATTTCTTTTTGCTATAACTCTTATTATTTTAGGTCCAATCCAATCATCTTTTGGCGAATACAAAAACTGCTCTTAGTAATTTGACTTGCTTGGATATAGTCTAGTAGGGCTTTTTCGAATGTCTCGTAGGTATTTGTAGCATTTATAGATTTATACTTATGGTATCTTTAACAGTGTTAAATAATTTGCTATATTCGACTGCCTTATATTTAATTGTCTTCACGGGATTCTGAACTTGGTTTTGTACTTCAAAATAGATTTGTTTATGATCTGACATTGCTGTATCTATGATAGCAAAATGAAATCAGTTTTCTTGCAGTTTAGTACACACATGATCTAAAAGCGTTTTGGTTGTAGGAGTTTGACGTGTGCAATATTCATTGTTCATTTTGTTCATTAGTTTAAAGCCGTTTTCTCGTATAACTTGTCTGTATTCGTTAATAGAATGTTCTGAACTAAGTAGGGTAAAATTAAAATCTCCAAATAATCATATTTCTATTATATTTCATATTCATCACAGCTACAAAACAAGAAGAGATCCATCAGGATCTCTTCTTGTTTTGTAGCTGTGATGAATAGATGTTCATGAAGTCCCTTGCATTTGTACGGGGTGGTTTATATATAGCGCCAATATCCAAAC
The DNA here is from genome assembly GCA_943138885.2 of Tholera decimalis. Lineage (NCBI taxonomy): Eukaryota > Metazoa > Arthropoda > Insecta > Lepidoptera > Noctuidae > Tholera > Tholera decimalis. Next base: position 10,647,538 of record OW964570.2, read on the forward strand.
AGAGTTTGCCGATGTGTATCCAGAGAAAATTATTCTCATTCAAGTATTGCTCATCTATGAGACCGTGTTTTATGCTATTGTGTGCGCAAATTGACACTCCGCCTCCTCTTGAATTAGGTCTGATATTATAGTAATGTGTGTATCCGGTTAATTGAAATTGTTCAGCTTCAGTATTCGATTTTAACCATGTTTCTATCAGTATTACAATATGAAGAGTGTCCTGAAAAGAATTAACCACACACGCTAGCTCATCAAATTTACCTGGCTTAACTATAGATCACACATTAGCATTTAGGCATTTTAAAGATTTTTTGGAAGTATCGATATCTTTATAGTTGTGTGTTATCTGGTAGCTTATGTTGTTGGTTTTCACAACGGGGTGGAGTTTAGGTTGCTGGTCGGGTTCGAGTTTTTTGAAGTCAATTTCATAACAATTTTTGGAGTGCCTTTCATGTACTTTATTGTGAGATTAGTTTCCCCATTCTGGGTCCTTAGCTCCAGTTCTTCTTTCAGAGTTTTCAAATATTTTTGTTGTTGTGGCGTTTGGTCTGAGTATATCTTGATAGTGTCAGAACCCACAGTCTTTTTATTTTGCAGAAATATGGCAAATATTAGTCTGTTATTTTATATATGAATATATAAATAGTAATCTATTATTTTCAATTAAACAAATAATTATTTACGAAGTTACAAGATTTCGAAGTCTGCCACAGGGCCACAGTTACAGTGGAATTCACGCATCACACTTGAGCAAGGTAAGCATTTTTTGGTCCGGCTTCCCTTTTATGAAAATTCACCCTTCGCCACTGATGTAGAGTAATGATCAAATATGTGTATTCCGGCGAAGGTGGATCGGCAGCCACTTGAGTTTAATGCGAAACTCAGAAACATGATCATATTTGCGCAAACCAAACATGAATCTGATAAAAAAAAAATGGAGTCGTTCAAGCTTATCTAGCTGCACTTCAGTAAGATCTGGATCTTGCATCAGCATCGTCGAGAATAGGGAGAAGGGATTGGGTAGTCAGAAGCCAGAGAATACTGGTCTAGCCGAGGGGTATCGTATTACCCAGCTACTGGGTTGTGGAGGTCAGATAGGCAGGCGCTCCATGTAAAACACTACTACACATATATCGCTTTCAGCGATAAGACCGCCATTGTAACCATAGAATGAGCAGTATTGTTAAATAGGTGTGTTTAAATTTTGGTGTACAATCGTATCGTACTAATAATTATAAATGCGAAAGTTTGTGAGGATGGATGGATGTTTGTTACTCTTTCACGCAAAACTACTGAACGGATCTGAATGAAAATTGGTAAGTATATAGTTGGCAGCCTGGAATAACACATAGGCAACTTTTTATCCCGAAATTCCCACGGGATCGGGATTTGCGCGGGAAAACCTTCCCACGCGTACGAAGTCGCGGGTAGAAGCTAGTAAAGTATATTCTTAGAACTTAAAACGGGATATTTATTATATAATTTATTGTTTTGAATTTCCGATATTTCGGCACTGTTGCAAGCGCCATGATCACGGATGAACTATTATATTTATTAGTATTAAAATATTGTTTCATTCCATTTTCTCGTACACCTACCACAGTGTGTTTTTTTAACCCAAAGGTTGACTGGTAGAGAATGCCTTGCTGCATTAAGTCCGCCCATGTAACACAATTGTACATAAAGTTTAAATAAATAAATAAATAAATGAACTGAAGTAATTGCGGGTGGATGTTTATGAGCAGACAAATCGGTCTACCCTCTTTCTCGTTCGTTTTCTGTTAGCGACACAAATACACATGGTAAATATCCCGTTTAAAGTTCTAATGATACTGTTAGTGACCACGTTAGCTTAAAAACTTATAAAGTATCTAGTTCTATCTATCTATCTACCCGTCAAATCCATCCAAAGGTTGTCTGTAAAAGATCGCTTTTACCGATAAGACCGTCCATTGTAACACCCTTTGTAGTTTTTAAGTCCTTATTTAATTATGTTATGGTGTACAATAACGAGTATATCTATCTATCTATCTTAGCTGCATCCGGTTACACTGGAAACCAATCCCGACATAGTTTAAAAAAGGCTAAGCGGATATTGATGAGTCTAAATACTGTTATTTGAAACGAGCAATTCGATCAAACACGATTCCTTAGCTCAGTTCCCTTAATGCTTATATTCTCATCATAACTAGTTACCACGTGTCATATTTTATAGGGCTCTCTCTCAAAATTTATATGTGTTTCACTCAATTCTGCTTTGAACCGTTGAAAATAATGGACATCGTATATCTTAACCTCTTCCCACGTAGTTCTGTAAAAGTTCGTAGAAATGGGTTTAATAGTGTTCGTAGGCGATGGATTAGCAAAATCGTGATAAACGGGCATTCGTGTTGAATTGTTATGTCAGTTTAAGTAACTTTCCGTCGTTATTATTGAGTATATGTGTAGAAGTCTTTACGTAATCCTCATCTGTTTAGTCTATTCTAATTAAGGTGAGACGTCATACAGCTGAACACCAGTATTATAAAAGTAGGAACTGTTTGTATAGGAGCAGTGGTGGTCTAGTCGATTCAAACCCACTCACTCCTCATCACCACTTCTTTCAAAACGGTGAAGAAAACATGGTAAAGACCGAAAATCCAAAGACATGTGACGTTCACCAATCCACAGTGAGCCCGCGTGGTAAATAACGTCGCATTCTTTCTCATTGAGAAGATGTTTGTGTTTCAGAAGAGGCAATGTTATTTATTTAATGTGTATGGAGGACTAACAGCTATTATACAAATGACACTAATATTAGTACACAGTGAGCCAATTAAAAGTCCTCACGCTTAGAGGTAGGAAAATGTTAAAGTGAACATTTAAGATTTGGTAACATTTACAGGCTTATTATGTTATGTAACAGCCTACCATTACTCATTTTGACCTCCAAATCTAGGAAATGGAGGTCAAAATTCACAGCCGTAGAGTTTCAACCCCAAAAGGCTCAACAATACACTCTTAGTTACAAATGGGGTTAGGTTAGGTTAGGTCAGAAAGTTTGACAGTTCAAACTTTGACGTAAGTACTAATTCAATAACGTCCTCCTTACGTCCGAACACGAGGACAGACATCTCAACCGATAGTTGTTATTGAATGGACAAAATGAAAGGTATTGTTTTTGTGATTATGTTTCACAATTACTTGTAAGGTGTTGAAAAGATCGGTTTGGAAGAAACGCAGGTAAAACAGTTGACTGCGACAGATCGTGCGCAGTGCCACGGAATTAAAATAAATAATTGATGTCTAGTACCTAACAGTGCCTTGAAACTACCTGACTATTTATGGCTGTCGGCCCAAGGATTTTTTCTATAAATCTGAGTTTTGTTGCTTTAGAGGGTTTTTAGGGTTCCATATCCAAAGGGTAAAAACGGGAACCGTGATAGCTAGACAGTTGAAATTTTCATAGATGATGTATTTCTGTTGCCGCTATAACAATAAATAAATAAAGTAAATATTTAAGCGGGCTGCCATACAATGAACGTGAGTTTTTTTGCCGTTTTTTATAGACGATGGTACGGAACCCTCCGTGCGCGAGTATGAGTCGCACTAGACCGGTTTTATTTTATATTAGCCTGCACTGTCCCACTTCCGGGCAAAGGCATGCCCCAATTCCATCCATACGCTCTTTTCCCATGCCGCTTCAGACCAAATTTCGTCGAACCCTTCCAGGTCGTCTCGCCACCTCTTCCTGGGCCGGCCTCGGCGGCGCCGTCCATCCGCCGGCACGCATTGGAGACTTTCGATCAGCAATCCTCGTGTATACGGCTAACGTGACCCGCTGACTCCCAGAGGGTGTTAGAATAACGTTTTCAGCATTTTCAAGATAACATATCTTTATTAGCTTTTTTTATGAGTGGGAAAATCATCAAATGACTCCTACCGCTGTGGATGGAGCGGAAGGGAGTGTTAGACTTCTACTGACTAAAAACCCACCCTGTTCCTTCAGTTGCTCTTGCCTTCCGGGGCCACGGTATCTCGTAAGAACATTCCCGCAACGCCCTGAAACTTTTCCAACGATGCTATGGTTTCAGCTCCATGTTTCACTTCACCGTTGTGAGAGCAACGGTGATAATGACACAAAGTAATGTGCATGCCTGTTTGTAAACACTGGGGCACCACTACTAAAATTGAAATAAAATTGAAATTGCATTGATATTTGAAATTGCGTTTTCAAATGTTTAATGTTGACTTTTATTTAGACTGTTAATCTCCTTTTTTTTTTTTTTTTTTTTTTTTTTAGCGTGGTAAAATTATCAAATAAGTCCTCCCACTCCGGGCAGGGTGGGAGGGACTGTCAGACTTTTACTGACTAAAATCCACGGTGTTCCTTCAATAACCCTTTACATACCGGGGCCACGGTAACGGGATGAGTCCCACGACCCCGGCGGGCTTCGGCCCTCTGCAGAGGGGGCCTCGTCATGTTGCTGACGCTCTTTGAGGCGCGCGTGGAACACGACGCGCCGTCGACCCGGGCATGGTCCATGGTCGGACAGCGAGTTGCCCTTTACTCGCTGTCCGCATGCCCGCGCCTACGGTGGCCGGAGATCGTCGGCCGACGTCCGACGCCGTGGGCGTCTACCACTGCGGCTGGGCTGGAGGGAGGACGCCATCCTCTCCCTCACGCGGCCCGCCTCCTCCTTCGGAAGCATGACTGCTTCGCAGAAGGAGGCGACCGCTTCCCACTCCCTCTCGCCCCGCAGCATGGCCTCGACCAAGGCCGGGCGCGAGAGGTCTCCGCCTATTGTCGCCGTGAGGACACGTCGGTGCTCTGCCCAAGCTGGGCAGTCCTGCACCGTGTGCTCGACTGTGTCCTCAGGGCGACCCTCGCAGTGGTGACACCCAGGCGTCTCTTCCTTACCCATCAGACACAGGTACCTCCCGAAACTTCCGTGTCCGGTGAGGACCTGCGTCATGCGGTAGGTCAGGACGCCGTGACGCCGATCTAGCCACTCCTCAAAGAGGGGTCTTACCGCCGCAATTGCGGCGTGCCCGGCCGTCGGTTGCGACAGTCGTTCCCTCCATACTGCCCTGAGATCGCGCCGGAGCGCTTCCCGCCGCGCCTCGACTTCTCGAGGCAGCGGGGATACACCCCGGCGCTGCGCCTCCACGCGCCATTCATAGACGCGCTGGAGGGCAGTCGCCTCCAGATCCCAGGGCAGCAATCCGGCAAGGAGGTTGGCCGATTCGCCGGCGATCGTACGGTATCCCCGGATCATTCGGATAGCCATGACCCTCTGGCATGCGACCAACTTTAGTGGTCGCGTCCGGATGCACAGGGCCCACACTGGGGACCCGTAGAGGGCCATGGACCGCACGACGCCGGCGTACAGCCTTCGGCAGGAGGCGTTTGGCCCGCTGAGATTAGGCAGGAGTCGCCTGAAGGCGGCTGCTGCCCGGTTCAGCTTTGGGGCCAAACTCAGGAAGTGCTCCCTGAAGTTCCACCGGCTGTCGAGGACGAGTCCCAGGTACTTCATCGTCCTCCCGACGCCGATGCGAACCCCCTCCACCGTTATGTGGGACTCGGACCGTGGCGCGTTCCGACCGCCATGGAAGCACATGGCCTCGGTCTTGTGCAGCGCCACGTCGAGTCCCAACTGCCGGATCCTACGAACGACTGTCGCAACCGCTTGCGTCGCCAGGTCGGCCGCCGCCTGGTGCGACTCTCCCTGCGCCAGGACGAGCGTGTCGTCAGCGTAACATACTACGCTGACGCCGTCAGGGAGGTCGCCGCGCAGCACCCAGTCGTATCCGATGTTCCACAGGGGCGGCCCCAAGACCGAACCCTGTGGGACACCGCACGACATCTCTCGCCGGTTCCACTCTCCCCGGTGACCGGGGTAGATGACGGCTCTGTCCGTCAGGTAGTCCTCGACTATGCGACGGAGGTAGGTCGGCACCCGGTGATACCGGAGTGCCTTCCTGATGCAACTCCAGGGCAGGGTGTTGAAGGCGTTGGTGATGTCCAAAGACACCGCCAAGACGACCCTGCCCCGGGATACCGCGTCCCCCGTCGTGAGGGCTCTCACGCGCATGACAGCATCCACCGTCGAGCGCCCCCTGCGGAAGCCAAACTGGCACTCCGCAAGATCCGGGCCCACCCGATTCAGGTGCCCGAAGAGGCGGTCTGCAATCACTCTTTCCAAGAGCTTGCCCACCTCGTCGAGCAGCACGATGGGCCGGAATGCGGACGGAGAGTCCGCAGGGCGCCCGGCTTTCTGGATCAGGACCAGCTTTCCCGTCTTCCAGCGAAGCGGAAACTGGCCCCTCTCCAGGCATGCGCTAAAGAGCCCCCCTAGTCGAGGCCCGAGAGTCTCCGAGGCCAGGACCCACGCTTTCCCTGGCAAGCCGTCGGGTCCTGGGGCGGTATTTTTGGCCTTGAGCCGTTGTACCGCCACTCTCAAGTCTACCTCGGTCACCTCTGGAGCGTCGTAGACGTCGTCGTCGCTGTGGTCCGCGTTTGCGCCAGCTTCAGGTTCCGTCGGAGACGGAGCCATGGGCGGGGGAGCGTGCTCCCCTCGCGATGGGAACAGGGCGCTCACCACGTCCTCCAAGAACTGAGGCTGGAGACTCTGCGTCAACGGGGGAGCCCAGGGGCGGAGCTTTTCTCGCACCCACTTGTAGGGGCGGCCCCATGGGTCCCCGTCCAGAGTCGCCAGCATCTCCTCCCGGGCCAGTTCCTTGGCCCGCCAGATCTCGTCTCGGAGGACGGCCTTCGCTGCCCTGTAACCCTCGTACAGCTCCGCCTCTACAGTCGCCGCATCCGGAGGTCGGGTGCGGCGCCTGCGGAACCTGGTGTACCGGCGTCGTGCCGCAACGCACGCTTCGCGCAGCGCTGCTAGCTCGCTCGACCACCAGTACAGCTGACGCCGGGCGCGTCCTTGCCGGACCCGGGGCATGGCCACGTCGCAGATCTCCGACATGGCCTCCTGGAACCACTCCGCCTCGTCGTTTATGTCGGCAGGCCTGTCCGGGGGTGACCCCCAGGCCTGCACGATCGAGGCTTCCAGGAATAGCTCCCGGTCCATCTGCTTCAGCGCCCATCGCGGACCACTCAGGTCCCGTCGGACCGGCGCGTCTGGGGTCTGGGCGGAGACGTCGAACCGGATATACCGGTGGTCGGAATAGGTCTCCACCTCCTCCATAACGCGCCAGTCGGTGACGCGCGGTGACAGGCTGGGGGTGGCGAACGTAACGTCCACCACCGACTCGCCCGTAAACCGCACGCACGTGGGGACAGAACCCCGGTTCTCGATCACCAGGCCCTGCGCACGGGCCCAGTGCTCGAGCATCCTGCCCCGCCTATAGTCCGTGGACCGGGAACCCCAAGCCGGACTCTTGGCGTTGAAGTCCCCGAGGACGAGGGCGGGGAGGGAACCGAGGGCGACGACGACGTCTCCCAGCTCCGTTAGGGAGTTCTGGAACTCGGCGAGAGTTCGGTTCGGGGAGAAATAAACGCCTACCACAGCGATCTCTCCGAACCGTGCCGCGACGATCCCACGCCCTCTCTTGACGCGATCGAGGGGCGGGGTACCGGCGGCGGCCGACGAAACGAGGGTCACCGAGCCGTCCAAGTCCGCCACCCAGTCGTTCCTGGGCAGGACAAAATACGGCTCGGCGACCACGGCGACGTTGATCAACCACTGCGCCATGCTCTGGAGCAAAAGTTCCTGAGCAGCGGCGCAGTGGTTGATGTTCGCCTGGAGGAAGCGCAATGGGGCCATTAATCGGGATCCATTGCAGCCTCCTCCAGGGCCCCTCGCGGGGGTTCAGCCACGACGGCGACGGCGGTGGCAGTAGCGACGGCGGCGGCGGCGGTGGCGGTGACGACGGCGGCAGAGGGCCTACCTCTGCGCCTGGCTTTGGTGGGTGGGGCGCAGGACTTGCCCCCAGCCCGGTGATCGGCCGGCTTGCCAACCGCCTCACATGCGAAGCAGTGAGGCGGGGCGGAGCACGAGCCGGCCTTGTGACCGGGCTGACCGCAGCGGAAGCACCTATCGCTGCGGTCTACCTCCGAGGTGCACACGCATGCCGCATGGTTGCCCACTTGGCAGCGGAAGCACCTCAGGGGTCTGGGGTCCAGGACTTTCACCTGCGCAGACACCCAACCAACCAGGAGCCTTCGGCCCTCCTGGATCTTTTTGGCCGCCGGGACGGGGCAGCTAACCGTAATGGTTTGCCCCCCCGTGAAGCCAGGACGCAGGGCGCCCGCCCTCACCTGATCGGGAGGGCACCCCCCAGTCCTGGCTACGGCGGCCACCACTTCCTCGGCCGTCACGGAGTCATCCAGATTCAATATGCGCATGTCTGCGCGCTTGGTGGGTCTGGAGACTCGGGCCTCCTCCGCATTTAAGGACGCTCTGAGCCGTTCGGCCAGAGCGTCAGCGGTAGGGCCACTGTCCGCGCCGGGGATCTCTAACATCCGAGCCCCCGTCGCAGTGACCCGGTGACGGAGGCCACCGGTGATGCCGAGCTCCGTGATGTCAATCACCTGCCGCGCCTTCGCGAGCACATCGCGGTACGACACGCCCCTCTTCACCGCGTCCGGCTGCAGTGTGATCACCACAGCCGCGGTCTTGGGGGCGCGCAATCGCGCCGCGGCGTCTCGCCGCCTCCGTCTTTCCCTACGCCGCGAGGACCTGGCTGCGCCAGCAGCCTTCCTCTTCTCCCCGGCCACTTGCCAGTCGGCGCCGGCCGGAGGAGTCTTTGGAGGAGGCTGCTGGGACGGCTGGTTCCCGGCCTGGGCCTTCTTCTTTCTGGCCGCCTGCTTCGGCCCCGCAGGTGTCGGGGTCGGAGGCGGCTTTGATGGGCAGACTGTTAATCTCCTAAGATGCAAAGCGACAGACGATTCCAAAATCAAACTGATGCTATGCTGACTTGATTTAGCAATATGATATCTTCAAACGAACTATCCAAACGCGCAAAGGATGACGGGTTGTTCAAAGAGAAGTTGAAGTTTAAAATGAAACTAATACTTTAGGAATACTTTTTCCTAAAGTATTAGTTCCATTATCTAAGTTCAAAATGATTAAAACTGTATGCAGAGGCTACCTGATTTCAGAGAAGGGAATACGAGAGGGATATTTGAATCAATCTTACGTCACTCGGCAACTATGTAGTGAGGTGTTTTTAAAGTATTCTGGATAACGCTTTTACGACCAGAAATGAGAGGAATGTTAGTAACTGGTGGCATGGATATGAGTTTGAGGTTTGTGGGATAACCAGTGCATTTTTGGTCACACATAGGAACTTTGTTTACCACCATTGGTGTGACGTTGGAAAGACACCGTTGAGCTCCTTAGTAGTCCAAAATTGAGCTTACAGACTAACTGACAAAGACTTGCACTGACGGGACGGGTCTACTCAAATCTGTGTGGTCTTTCCTCAAAAGGCCATTTCAGACTAATCTACATAATCCTCATAAACGATTGTGAATATGTGAACTATGTAGGTTATTTTATTCGAGTTAAACATAATTGTCTGGCAGTTAGAGTGCTTTTGTGGCCTACCCAAACGTCCTTACCTTGGTTTTGTTCGTCAAATCATTAAGCTCCTTGTTCTAAGTTGAGCTATACGTCATTTGACAAATGCTTGCACTGTATGGACAGGCCCACTCAAATCTGTGAGCATCTTTCTTCAAAAGACTGCCTCAGACTGAAACCTACAAGGTTCCCATATAATAAACCAGTGTAGATTGTATGGACTTTAAAAGAGACGGACCCCTGAGTTTGTTTCGGTGTTTCTTCTCAAGGTAGTCAGTTAGGAAACATCGGCCTCATCTAGTTATTATTTACGAAAAAATGACGTGTAAAAGTGTTATTTAATAACCAATTTGCTAAATAAAGATAATTTATCACCTTACATCGTAATGTTGGTCATGTTTTTAAGGTTAGCGATCATTATTAACTGCTTAGCCTTTTTCTAACTATATCGGAGTCAGCTTCTAGTTCTTAAAGGCAGCTGACTACTAGCATTTTGCATTGAGCGACTGCTTATCCGATTACTCCTTGGCAAATTTATTTTTTGGATTGGAAATCTCCCAATAACTGCCTCTCGATCTAGGCGAAGCGGGGGGTGTGTCAGACTTTTACTGCCTAAAACCCATCCGTGTTCCATCGTTTACCGGTCGTTGCTTCGCACGACTGGTGTAAAATTTTCCGGCTTCTATCTACCGTGTTTGTCGAGGTATGGAAACTCAATATAATAATATGGTTACCCATCCAAGTACCGAAGTAGGTAAGCATTACTTAACATTCAAAATCGTCCTGTTCGGCTGTTGTTATTTTGCCATAAGGCTGCCCGCCCACGTCCGATAATCGATGACCGATCTTTTGTAGACGAAAAATAGAACACACTGATAGCAGTAGTGCAACGCACACGTCCTACAAAAAGTTGGTCAGAAATAAAATCGGCGCATCCCGACCGACCCGATTATCGGTGAAAACTGGAACGTTCGGAAATGTAGCGTATAACGCACACTACTCACCGACAGTCGGCCGAATGCACTTGCAATCGAGGGACAAGTGTTGCGCTTCAATAATCTCTGAGAGATTATTGGATCAACCCAGAACTTTCTTTTCTGTCTTCTGTTCCTCAAAAGCCAAAGACAAACCTTCCTCTGTAAATCCACCTTCCTCCTTATATTCATGAGATTCTCTCTGTCCATGACGTGCTGCTCCCTCGATAGCCACAGACAAAGTGAAGGACGTAGGTGTTGAGTCGATCTCCTTGCCGGATTGCTGCCGTGGGATCTGGAGGTGGTAGCCCTCGCGCGCGTGCATAATTGGCGCGCAGAGGTGCTAAGCCGGGGTGAAACTCCGCTACCGCGGCAAGTCGCGGCTCAGCGGATAGAACTCCGGCGCGATCTCACGGCAGCATGGAAAGAGCGGCTGTCGCAACCGAAGGCTGGGCACGCCGCAATCGCGGCGATAAGTCCCCTCTTTGAGGAGTGGCTGGAGAGAGGTCACGGCGTCCTCACCTTCCGCCTGACGCAGGTGCTGACCAGACATGGCTGTTTCGGGAGGTACCTGTTTCGGATTCAGCGGGAGGACACGCCCGGGTGTCGTCATTGTGAGGACCGCCTGGAGGACACGGTGGAGCATACGGCGGAAGTGTGTCCTGCTTGGGCGGAGCACCGTCGTGTCCTCGTAGAGGCGGTCGGCGGCGGCGACCTCTCGCGCCCTGCTCTGGTTCAGACTATGGTGCGGAGTGAGAGGGAATGGAATGCGGTCGCCTCCTTCTGCGAAGCAGTCATGCTAGCGAAGGAGGAGGCCGAACGCGTGAGGGACAGGCAACTCTCTTCCTCGCGCCCCAGCCGCCGCGGGAGACGCCCCGGGCGTCGGGGATCGCGAGCCGATTTCCGGCCACCGTAGGCGCGGGCCTGCGGACGGCGAGCAGGGGTCGCTCACCGTCCGGTAAGGACCAGGCCCGTGTCGGCGGCGCGTCGTCTTCCACGCACGCCTCAAAGAGCTGTCAACAACAGCGACGGGGCCTCATAGGGTAATTGCCTGCTGGGGTTTGCGGGAAAGTTCTGCCGAGTTACCGCGGCCCCGGAAATTTAGGGGAGCCGAAGGAACAGGGTGGGTTTTTAGTCAGTAAAAACCTGACACACCCTTCCGCTTGACCCAGAGCGGAAGAAGTCATTCGATGATTTTCCCAAACCAAAAAAAAATAGTTGTTGAGTCGATGACAAAATCGGTCCTAAGAATCGGAGGAAAAATCGGCCCGATTATCTGTACTACAAAAAGTCTGACGTAGCCGGCAACCCTAAGAAATCCGCAACATGAGAACACAAAACCTTTTCACAAACAAAACATAATCCTACAGATACTTCTATTAAAACCCTCCAATTGCTTTTAAAGCCAAGTTTTTTATAAAACACAGTATATTCTCTGAAACTATGGCCAAAGCTTTGTAAGTTTCACGGAACACCATAATGATTGTAATTAAACTTGTTTTGTGAAACAGTCCCGTACAATCACAACAAATGGCGATCCTACTCGCTTGGCAACGAGGAAGTTGGGGCGCGTAACCCGATAGGTGTAAAGATCTAGAATAATCTTGCACTTTGGCACACCTTTATTACCTAAACTATAAGCTTCATTCTTGCCTGCACTAGGTACAGATTTATCGTTGTTCAATTGCTACAGCCATGTTAAGAATGCAGTCCGTAATGGCCTTATGCTGGATGCCTTAGAGGTGGAATTCGATTGGACTGGTGGTAGACTTAAATTGGTTGTTAGGGCAAATGCGTTGTTATTTCTTAAGTTATTGATGCCAAATCACCATGCCAAGTTACACGATTGAGCAGTACGTTCAAATGATAAAACTTTATTATCAAAATGCGCTAAGCCATGATGTGACCTCGGCCACACGCCTGGACCTAGATTAGGATTACGCTGATATTACAAAGTAAGGAGGAAGATTGCAGAAGGTTAAAATAATGTACATTTATACGCCGTAAAATAGAATTAGACGCTGAACAAAAAATATGTATTTCTTCTTCTAAGGCTTCTAAGGCCCATAGAAAATACACAAAAATAATATATAAACTATGGTGTATGTGAGTGTGTCTATGTTTTTGTTGTACGTATTATGAATGTGGAGTTAAGTAAGTGAGATGTTTAGATATTGTGTGATGTATATGTGTAGTTTTTGTTAGGTGAAGATCTTTATGTACAAATTGTAACTTCTGCAGATATGCTGCTCATTTGCTGCTCCTATTACAAAACAAGCTTTGCATGTGGGTTCCTGCATCTTTTGTCATGTGTACGTACACAGAGCTGACTCCTGACTTGAAACTACATGACATTTATCGGTTGAGTGGACATGGTGGATTTTTGGCATTCTTTCGTTTATGCGTAGTTACGAGGTGATTTCAAATTGCAGTGGTTTTGATTCATAATAACTGTGTTGGTAAGGTAGATTTATTGAGGTACTTGCTATGGTACGTACTGACGTGAAGGTCATTAACCCGCTGGGGACAAGAAGATGAAGATGGTAATGGAAACCAGTATTTGCAAATTTATATCATTTCAAAATGACATTAAAAAGGTTCAAGGTACTTGAACAGAATCCTGTAAGTAATTTAAAAAGTACTTTCAGGGTTCTGTTCAAGTACGTTCGCAGGTCTTTAAGGTCTCCTGAAGATAGATGCGACGTGACAGTGTGACATCGCATAGTCGCTTCGTACCTGTCTGTGGGAGCCTTAAATGTCCTAAGTACCTACCACGAGATCTTGGCACTACGGTACTTATGTATAATTATGACGTTATCAAGCTAATCATTGTTTGTGCCTTCATAAAGACGAACCTTGTAATGGATTTGCATGAGGAATTGTACTCTTACCCAATAGGAAATGAGTTTGAAGATATATTCACGCTAATCTGACATTTGCATGATAAAGAACGTGTTTAACTACCCGTAGTGCACTTGGGTAATTACCTAAAGATAAGGCAGGGAAAGGAGGCACGGCTCCATATCTTTTAGGGCGACGCAGTTGCTCTCAGGGCACGGCTGCTTCGGGAAGTACCTGCGTCGCATAGGCAGGGAGCCAGACGCTCGGTGTCATCACTGCGTCCATTGTCAGGAGGACACGGCATGGCACACGCTAGATGAGTGTGCAGCTTGGGAGGAGTCGCGCCGTGCCCTCGTTTCAGAAGTGGGAAACGACTTATCGCTGCCGGCTGTGATTCGGTCGGCGGTGCAGCGTCGTGGGACGCGGTGATTTCCTTCTGCGAAGTTGTCATGTCGCAAAAGGAGGCTGTGAAGTATACCTAAGTCTTGAAAATGTCCGAGGTCGCGGGAATATTTTAACGAGATACCGTGGCCCTGGAACGGAAGGGTGCCTGAAGGAACAGGGTGTGTTTTTAGTCAGTAGAAGTCTGGCACTCCCTTCCGCTCCACCCAGAGCGGGAGAAGTCATTTGAAAATTTAATTCAAAATACCTATGTCATAGTTTTCTTTAAAAACAACATTGCCTATGGAATTTCTCCTGTATCGTGATTGCATTGCTACAAATACGCAGACTTGGAACAACTCTTTGTAGGCCATACAAAAAATCCCAAGTCCCGACTGTCATCGATACTAATATTATAAATGCGAAAGTAACTCTGTCTGTCTGTATGTTAACCTTTTCACGCCTAAACCGCTAAACCGATTTAGAAACTTAGAAATTTGGCATGGAAATAGTTTAGGACCCCAGGAAGGACATAGGCTTTTATCCCGGAATTCCTTTATCTATAATATGTATGTATTTAGAAATATATATGTATGTTTATCAGTTGTCTAGAGTACTCATAGCACAAGCTCTGCTTAGTTTGGGACTAGATGGCGTTGTGTGAAAGTTGTGGAATATTAGATAGATAGATCTAGACACGCGGGAGCGTGTCAAGCCAAGAACTGGCGCGCAGCTCACCGTGTGTAATATTACACGAACCATTTGGAGCCACTTTTGAGCCTCTCATAACTCAGTAACTATTTCACCTAAACTTGTCAAATTTGGCTCATATATTGAGACTGGCGAGATACATATGTGTTACAAATTTTATAAACATATCTCAAAGAGTTATTTAGATATTAACGTCCAAAAATTGTCATTTTTATGACTGACCTATAGATCAAAACTATAACCCAGTTCCAGATGACCTAGAAAGTTCAAATTTGGCATGAAGATAGGTAATTAGGTGAATACAAAGGGAAAAATCAGAAACTGGTAATTTTTTATCATTTTATTATAATTTTCACTTAACTTATAATTAGTGCCTGTGAATCTCTATATGTGGATTTTAAGATCTTTACGTGAATATATAACGAGTTAAATACCACCCTTAATTTTTTTTAGTCCAAATATTTCCGTTTTGTACTTATAAATAAGAATATAGTAAATTTTCGTATTTATTACGCGTAACTAACCGTATTCTACAACCACTAGCGCTACCTATTATCTTAGAGGGTCACTACACCATGGAGATAAACGCGTAAAAAGAATTCCGCATACTGAATGGGCAATTTATTCGAACATTTCAAAGGTACAAGAAAATATAGAAAATAACACAAAAAGGACAATTATACCCCGTAAACGTAGGAAAATACAGTAGTTTGTCAAAAAACCATTTAGTATTAATTGTGTAATAAGTAAGTACCTACTACTAATTTTATGTACAAAAAGTAATGATATCCCATGAAAAACATAAATGTGAAATGAGAGCCAAGTTCAATATTATCATAAATGCCTTGGTTGTTGACTTCAACGACAAAAGAAGTGAAATCTAAATGGGTGCCAAGTTCATTGGTCAGTCCTGAAATTTATTTATAACAACATAAAATATCATTTATTCTTATAACTTAGGAGAATATATTGTAGCCTAAGGTCTGACTTGGCTAGTTTTCATATACGAATTATATTATAGCCTTTGCAAGTTCTAAACCTGTTACTTGTCGGTTCTTATTTTATTATTCCGAAAATTTGGCTTGCTGGTAGAAACTAACCATCGAACATAATAATTAATATCATAAAGTCCTTCCAAAGGTTGTCTGGAAGATATCGCTCTCAGCGATAAGACCGCCATTGTAACCATTTTTTTTTTACAATATTGTTATTTAAGTGTGATTCAATTATTGGTGTACAATAAAGTATATTCTATCTATCTATCTTATCGCTGAGAGCGATATCTTCCACACAACCTTTGGAAGGACTTTACAAGCTTTAATTAAAATGGGAAGAGATAAAAGTAGAAAAAAAAGTCTCTGAAAATTCATAATCTGAGTCAAGTTTTTGTCGGTGTTGTTCTGTTGTTATGCATTAAAGTCACATAGCATCAATCTTAATTATGATATGACCTCAAAAAAGTTCTCACTTTGTGTTGGTTTGAGCAGATCTTCGCACAGATTTGCCGCCTTGTCTAGGAGTACGTTCAACCACAGTCAGCTGAACATAGAATCCTAATGAATGGGAATCACCACAATAGCTGGCAGTGTAATTAATTACTCCATCCATCTTGTGTCGATGATTGATTGATAACTGAACATCAATTTGTCTTGTATCCGCAATTGTTGATTCAGTTTCAATCTTTCAATCAATGAAGGAATTCTGTTACTCGTATTATTTCGCTGTTAGTACCGTTTTGGTATAATGTCCGACACATTTAACATTGAATTCGAGAGGAATGATGTTTTAAACATTAGGAAAAGATATTTAACTGTTTTTGCTTTTTACTACTATACCAGTTTTACTAGCTAACATATTGAAGTATATACAACGTGTAATTTAAAGGGTATATACATACCAAGTGCACGGCTTCTTTGGATGATAACAAACGATATAGCAAGGGTTTTGTAATCCTATGTCTACATGTGTGGAACTTATTAGACATTTCAATACATTGATACCAGAGACCGAATTTTTCAAATTAAGAAGAACGAAGAGAATTATCGTTTTATTGGCAAGTGACGTGGAAAGTGATGACCCTCATAGTGCTGTGACACGTTTGTTATTATTGGTATTCAAGAAACATATGAAACCGATAATTTGGGGTCAATTCTGTGAGTCACTTATTTTGAGCTGAAACTTTGCATAGAGACTCGGACCAGATGTTGTCTTCAGTCCTTTTGGATAGATATGGGGTTTCCGTTACACGTTGTATTATTCTAACGGAACTCTCTCTGTTAGGAGCTCGTGGCTAAATAATAACAGATACACGGGTCCATCTTCAGGGTAAAGCGACACCTGCCGAGGTTGGCCCTTGGATGGGTGACAATATTAACATCTCGAGATTTCTCTGTACTTCGGAAAGCAAGTAAAGCCGTTGTCCCTGTTGTCATTTGTACTTCTTTAACAGTATTCAACAGTAGTCAGAATTTACTGTATTTTCACTCAGAAGTCAGTAAATCTACCACCAGTCTTACCAATGCAACGTGTAACGGAAACCCCATATCTATCCAAAAGGGCTGAAGACAACATCTGGTATGGAGTCTCTATGCACAGTTTCAGCTCAAAATAACTGACTCAAAGAATTGATACCAAATTATTGGTTTCATATATTTCTTGAATACCAATCTTAACAAACGTGTCACAGCACTACGAGGGTCAATAACTTTCCACGTCACTTGCCAATAACACGATAATTCTTTTCGTTCTTCTTAATTTGAAAAATTCGGTCTCTGGTATCAGTGTATTGGAATTTATAATAAGTTCTACACACGTAGACTTAGGATTACAAAACCCTTGCCATATCGTTTGTTATCATCCAAAGAAGCCGTGCACTTGGTATGTATATACCCTTTAAATTACACGTTGTAGATAGATAGATAGATAAAACTTTTATTGGTCAACAGAAGGCACAACACACAAAAGCATATTAACATATAACACATAAATTACTAGGAAAAAGAACAGAACAAACGTATACATACAATCAAAAAATATTTTAAACAAGAAAAAAAAACAAACTTAAAAATATAACACGGAAAGTCGGTGCGGTGTGTCTCCGAATTGCACCAAATGGGAGTTCAGCTCAGCATATGCCAGGCAAATATGGGTGACGCTGGTATTCTGCTGGATCCCAGTAGCCGTACTTACAGACGTCGAGTAGTCGGAATTGGTATCGTGTGGCCCAGTTATAGGTTGTGAAGGTCTGATAGGCAGTCGTTCCATGTATAACACTAGTACTTAGTGGCATCCAGTAAAGCTGGAAGCTGGTCCTGGTTGGTTGGGAAAAGGTGTGCTGCGAAGGGTGAGGGCTAGCTAGCTCCAACAGTTTACTGACGATAAGGCGGATAGGTTTGAATGTAGGTACGTAAATCGCCGCTGTGCCATTTTTCAACTCCAATGGTGTTTTTTTTTATTGATAATAGGTTTATTGATAATAGGTAGGTAAGTGATGATGTGGTCGATGATGGAACAGACTTGGCGGAATTAGATTGTGTAATTCACACTCCCCGAAATGTAACCGATAGACTTACAACTCGTCGTCGATGTTCAAGGCTCTGGAGCGTATTTTCAAGTACTTATCTGTTGTATATTTTTATCATAATAACATAATTATTTATTACTTTCAATGTAAGTGCTAGTCACTTGATTAAATGAACTATTAACTAATTAGCAAATGATGAGAACACTTTCCGTGACTAGTGGCGTGTGACGTTAACGTTGCTTCTGCGTCCAGCTGCAAAATAAAGGATTTTTTACGTGTACCTAATTAAATTGCCTTCACTCCGTAGATACCTACTTTTTCTTATATAACTCAACGTGACAAGACAATCACCCAGCAAGCATTACGGAACATTATGGAAAAAAATCGAAATCATCTTTTAGGGTCACAACAGTTCCTATTTCGCAACTGTCCAATTGTTTAACGAATAGAACAATAAACAATTATGTACTTTATCCAGTTCCCATACGGTATAATTGTATGAAAAACCTTGGTTTGACTTACCAAGTTTTTGATACCAATCTAAAGGTTGCGTACAAATAAATGCAATGTATATCTTTGTCAACTTAGTGATTGTGTTGATGTTTTTCCCCACGGTTGTTAATGAAATGAGTGGCGTTTGGTAAACCTAAGCATTAGATATGAAACTACGGAGTAATGTTATTACATAAAACCTTCGGATGATAGTAGAAATCTGTGTCGTGTTGCTAAAGTTATTTTTATTGGAGCTGTCGTAAAATTTAGGAGGTAAGTCATATAAGTATTGCTGGACCGTTTCAAAGTTTCCAAACAGCGCTTGATATAATATTATATCAAGTTTTTTTATTGGTCGTTTTGTTTTCGCGTTTTGCCACCATCTCGCCTGATGGTAAGCGACCTTACCTACAAGAACTTATTGACTTTTGACTGAAAGAGTCCCAGGTTATTGCCATCACGAAACACTGACTCCGACAGGGCACTCCTTAGCTGTACCTACGCACAATGAAAGTATTCCAAAAGCGTCTTGTGCGTATGGGTGGAATGACGACCATGTAACGATGGCGCATCGTTTCATTCATCTTGTAGTCCGATGATGGACGGATGGATATCAATTGGTCATCGAGGCCGTGGAAGTTTTCTCGTCACACGCTCTTGACGGAGTGGTCATAATCATGATGTAGGTAAAGGGATTTCCAATAAGCACTTGACAACTTTTTTTTCAAAATAAAATTAAAACCATTTGAGATATTTCAAAAACTTTATTATCGGGTTGAAGTACATTCAAAACATTTATGAATCAAACTCGACTTCGCTCATTCGCTGCTTAAATTCAAAAAGGCCACAAGTCGAAAAGTCACTTTTTAGGGTTCCGTAGTCAACAAGGAACCCTTATAGTTTCGCCATGTCCGTCTGTCTATCCGTCTGTCCGCGGTTTAGCTCAAAAACTATTGGTACTAGAAAGTTGTACTTTGGCATGAGTATACACGTTAATGACGCCGAAAAAGTGGTAAAATAAAATTTTGAAAAAAAAAACAATTATTTAGGGTACCTCCCATACATGTAAAGTGGGATGATAATAATTTTTTTTTCGGTTTTCCCATAGTGTGGGATATCGTTGGATAGGTCTTTCAAAAATATTAGGGGTTTGCTAAGACCGTTTTTGATTAAGTAAACCGTTCGTGACTTATCAAGCTTTAAAGTACCAATTTTCGTTAGAGTCAAGGGCCCCCTCTATCAACTAAACGGTTGTAGTTAGAAATTCAAATGTCACGGCAGTAGTACCTATATATAACGAAATTTAAAGGAAAACTATCACACATAAGTGGGCTTTACAAGTTTACGAGTAATAGTCGACCAATTGTATTTGACTCGAAAATTTCGGACAACTCTACAGAAATGTCGATTGATGGCGCTAAGCGCCAGTTGTATCGTGCTAGCTTCTTGTGACGATTGAGTAGTGTAGCTCTGTGTCCGTATTTAAATTCAAAACACCGGCTATGACAAGTTTTATACAAATCTCTAAAAAAAATTAAAACTTTTCGTGCAAAATTGTCGGATCAGGTGAGGATTTGTATAGGAAGTCAAATTAGTTAGGTAGTCATGTTTGGCTTTTAGTTAGAGCATGGTACGAAACGATCAGTCAGCGAATACGACACGCACTTGGCTGTTATAAAAACTACGGAACCCTACACGGCGCGTGGCCCGACACGCACTTGACCGGTTTTTTTTATAGGAGAGCCCGTCAAAGTTTTGATATATGTTTTTGTTTATCATTTTTATTAGTCTACGTCGTAAATCTATGTGTTATATATCATCGGATGTATATTTTAAGTCTCTATTTGTCTTTAATTTGATATTTCCTATAAGTTTTACCCAGTTAATAAAAACATCACATAAGTCCCTTTTGATTATAAAAAAAAACATATATAATGTTTATGAATTTTATAAATAAACAAAAAAAATTTTAGCAAAAAATAGAACCGACTTCCATATCAAAACACTACAAAGGCAAAATAACTTTAATTTCGGAAGGCGGTGTCAAAAACGAAAATATATACAAAACTAAAGACACCGCCTTCCGAAATTAAAGTTATTTTTGCCTTTGTAATGTTTTGATATGGAAGTCGGTTCTATTTTTTGCAAAAATTTTTTTTTCACGCTTTTTAGTGGGTCGGTTTGTAATTTATCTAGTCACAAATGCCATAATGTCAACCACTTATCACCTTTTACAAAATATTGCTTTTCCCGATGCATAGCCGTTAATGTTTGAGTTCTCCTGGTACTTGACCATCAGCTCTACATCACCATATGTAGTGTGACGAGCATAAAGTGTTTAACATCCGTACTCAAGTAATCGAATCGCAATCCATGAAATACTTATTATTGAGGAGTTTCAGGGCCATCTGTGGTCTTCATCATTAGTTCATCTTCCCCAAATGGTACTTTTCGGAAGCAACTGCTCAAGGTACTATAAGAAATACCCAAAACGCTATAGGTGTGCCTATAATATTTGAAGAGTTCCCTTGATTTCTCCAGGATCCCATCATCAGATCCTGATTTCGTAACAATGGGACCAACTAGAAAGTATACCTATTCAAACGCAAAAAGAATTTTTTAAATCGGTCCAGCCGTCTCCGAGTTATGAAGTAACATACATAAAAAAAAAAAAAAAAAAGTTCAAGACGAATTGTAAACCTCCTTTTTTGAAGTCGGTTAAAAAGCCACAACTCAAACAGAAATTAAGTTTTATTGTGTCATTTCGTATAATGTTTTTTGTTTATTATACTACTTTTTGTTTATAACTAAATGGTAGCATATTAGCAATACCTTGCATTAAAATTACAAAACATCAAGCATAAAAAGATACAAAACAAATAAAAAGCGTACATTTTTAAATGTACTTTTAGAGATAACCTCAAGATATCCAGAATTTTGACTGGAATAAGCAATATCGACACCAAACTATGTCACATACAAAAACAAAACTTAAAATTACATCAGCTTCTAAAGAAAAAATGTACTTAAGTTAACAAAACACAAATTGCTTATAAATCTCTAGCACACCATGTTAACAAATTATTAAAATGCTTATTTTCGTATCTAAATTAAATCTTCTCTTAAAATAAATCATAAATTAAAAGGCGACGTAAATCTTTGACGTACAATGAGATATAATATATGTATTATGCAAAGTTAAGGTATTTTTCGGAAAGTGGCCCTTTTTCACAAAACAAACGTGCGCTCGCACTGACTGCAGGGTCAATGCAAAAAGGGCTGTTGTGCGATTAGCTCCATTTTAATGTGAAAATACTGGGTGTCTTTTTCGAATATGAAAAAGAATGCAGAATTGATACGATTTTTGCTTTAAAAAGGATTTGTAATTTTTTCAACTTGTGGCCCTTTTGAATTTAAGCAGAGACACAACAGCGATGGAGAGCCACCTAGTAATGGAAAATTGGGTCCAACGAATCGACCGCTGCAAACGTGCCCGCGGTGGCCATATTATGGCCACCGCGGGCACGTTTGCAGCGGCAGCAGTAGGTGGCTCTCCATCGCTGTTGTGTCTCTTGCGTAATTGTGAAAGAATCAAAGAGCAGTCAACAGCAATGACGGGATCAGACAGAAACATTGCCTGCCGGGTTCACGGGAATGTACTAACGAGATACCGCGGCCCCGGACCGCAAGGGCAACTGAAGGAACAGGGTGAATTTTTAGCTAATAGAAGTCTGAAGCTCCTTTGTGCTCCACCCAGAGCAATAGCGGGATACGTGTGCGAAATTCACAAACAATTGAAATTGATTGATTTGGATTTTGAAATTACAAACAAAAAAATATATTTTGCAATACTAGTAAGGCGCTACTTTTTTTTACAGAAAAGAGAACTATCAATGTGGGCAATGTGTAGCAATTTTGTTAACCCCGCCAACTGACCTAAATAATTATGCTTGTCTCTGGAGTGGGTTCACGACAATAGTGTAATAGAGAAGAGAGTGAATAGGTTACTTCTAGGCAAGCGTGCTCCATCTTCGACCACATCATCACTTACCATCAGGTGAGATAGTGGTCAAACGCGAGACTATTTATTATCAATAAAAAAAATGGCTGAAGTTCGGATCACAAGTCCATAACCTTAGCTACTTAGCTTAATTAAAATATTTAGATGATTTTTTTGTGGCTATTGACGCTTAACGTTTTGTGCCATTGAGCACGCAGTGGAACAACGATATTATATTTCTTGCCTCCGAACGCCTATAACGAGTCGCACCTTCTATCATTCCAGCCACAGTGCATATTATGCCACTGAAAAATGAACAGAAAATGGCAGTGATGATACTACTTTCCGCCTCACTGCTTCCCTTCGATTAGGTGCTCCCTGCTGTTCTGCTCATCGCTGCCACTGCGGCGTAGTTATCATCAGCCTCGGTCACCACGGCCTTTCATGCGGCCGCAGCGCGGGTCGCATAGCACGGCACGCGAATATTAACGACATTATCCGACGAGCTCTTGTCACTGTTGGCGTTCCAGCTGTATTAGAACCCAACGGCCTGGCATGCGACGATGGCAAAAGACCGGACGGCATGTCTTTATTTCCTTGGAAGATGGGTAGGCCTTTAGTGTGGGACGCAACTTGTGTCGATACTCTTGCGCCATCCTATCTTCCTATCTCGTCTTGCTGTGCTGGCACTGCCGCTGCGGCTGCTGAGAACCTCAAGTGGCGTAAATATAATAACCTTGTTGGTAGTTATATTTTCGAGCCATTTGGGGTTGAAACCTTGGGGTCGTGGGGTCCGAGTGCTCACAAATTATTTAAAGATCTTTCCAGACGCCTAGTTGACACTTCGCGTGACCCAAGGGCTGGCTTTTATCTTGGACAGAGGCAATTGTTGATTCAGTTTCAATCTTTCAATCAATGAAGGAATTCTGTTACTCGTATTATTTCGCTGTTAGTACCGTTTTGGTATAATGTCCGACACATTTAACATTGAATTCGAGAGGAATGATGTTTTAAACATTAGGAAAAGATATTTAACTGTTTTTGCTTTTTACTACTATACCAGTTTTACTAGCTAACATATTGAAGTATATACAACGTGTAATTTAAAGGGTATATACATACCAAGTGCACGGCTTCTTTGGATGATAACAAACGATATAGCAAGGGTTTTGTAATCCTATGTCTACATGTGTGGAACTTATTAGACATTTCAATACATTGATACCAGAGACCGAATTTTTCAAATTAAGAAGAACGAAGAGAATTATCGTTTTATTGGCAAGTGACGTGGAAAGTGATGACCCTCATAGTGCTGTGACACGTTTGTTATTATTGGTATTCAAGAAACATATGAAACCGATAATTTGGGGTCAATTCTGTGAGTCACTTATTTTGAGCTGAAACTTTGCATAGAGACTCGGACCAGATGTTGTCTTCAGTCCTTTTGGATAGATATGGGGTTTCCGTTACACGTTGTATTATTCTAACGGAACTCTCTCTGTTAGGAGCTCGTGGCTAAATAATAACAGATACACGGGTCCATCTTCAGGGTAAAGCGACACCTGCCGAGGTTGGCCCTTGGATGGGTGACAATATTAACATCTCGAGATTTCTCTGTACTTCGGAAAGCAAGTAAAGCCGTTGTCCCTGTTGTCATTTGTACTTCTTTAACAGTATTCAACAGTAGTCAGAATTTACTGTATTTTCACTCAGAAGTCAGTAAATCTACCACCAGTCTTACCAATGCAACGTGTAACGGAAACCCCATATCTATCCAAAAGGGCTGAAGACAACATCTGGTATGGAGTCTCTATGCACAGTTTCAGCTCAAAATAACTGACTCAAAGAATTGATACCAAATTATTGGTTTCATATATTTCTTGAATACCAATCTTAACAAACGTGTCACAGCACTACGAGGGTCAATAACTTTCCACGTCACTTGCCAATAACACGATAATTCTTTTCGTTCTTCTTAATTTGAAAAATTCGGTCTCTGGTATCAGTGTATTGGAATTTATAATAAGTTCTACACACGTAGACTTAGGATTACAAAACCCTTGCCATATCGTTTGTTATCATCCAAAGAAGCCGTGCACTTGGTATGTATATACCCTTTAAATTACACGTTGTAGATAGATAGATAGATAAAACTTTTATTGGTCAACAGAAGGCACAACACACAAAAGCATATTAACATATAACACATAAATTACTAGGAAAAAGAACAGAACAAACGTATACATACAATCAAAAAATATTTTAAACAAGAAAAAAAAACAAACTTAAAAATATAACACGGAAAGTCGGTGCGGTGTGTCTCCGAATTGCACCAAATGGGAGTTCAGCTCAGCATATGCCAGGCAAATATGGGTGACGCTGGTATTCTGCTGGATCCCAGTAGCCGTACTTACAGACGTCGAGTAGTCGGAATTGGTATCGTGTGGCCCAGTTATAGGTTGTGAAGGTCTGATAGGCAGTCGTTCCATGTATAACACTAGTACTTAGTGGCATCCAGTAAAGCTGGAAGCTGGTCCTGGTTGGTTGGGAAAAGGTGTGCTGCGAAGGGTGAGGGCTAGCTAGCTCCAACAGTTTACTGACGATAAGGCGGATAGGTTTGAATGTAGGTACGTAAATCGCCGCTGTGCCATTTTTCAACTCCAATGGTGTTTTTTTTTATTGATAATAGGTTTATTGATAATAGGTAGGTAAGTGATGATGTGGTCGATGATGGAACAGACTTGGCGGAATTAGATTGTGTAATTCACACTCCCCGAAATGTAACCGATAGACTTACAACTCGTCGTCGATGTTCAAGGCTCTGGAGCGTATTTTCAAGTACTTATCTGTTGTATATTTTTATCATAATAACATAATTATTTATTACTTTCAATGTAAGTGCTAGTCACTTGATTAAATGAACTATTAACTAATTAGCAAATGATGAGAACACTTTCCGTGACTAGTGGCGTGTGACGTTAACGTTGCTTCTGCGTCCAGCTGCAAAATAAAGGATTTTTTACGTGTACCTAATTAAATTGCCTTCACTCCGTAGATACCTACTTTTTCTTATATAACTCAACGTGACAAGACAATCACCCAGCAAGCATTACGGAACATTATGGAAAAAAATCGAAATCATCTTTTAGGGTCACAACAGTTCCTATTTCGCAACTGTCCAATTGTTTAACGAATAGAACAATAAACAATTATGTACTTTATCCAGTTCCCATACGGTATAATTGTATGAAAAACCTTGGTTTGACTTACCAAGTTTTTGATACCAATCTAAAGGTTGCGTACAAATAAATGCAATGTATATCTTTGTCAACTTAGTGATTGTGTTGATGTTTTTCCCCACGGTTGTTAATGAAATGAGTGGCGTTTGGTAAACCTAAGCATTAGATATGAAACTACGGAGTAATGTTATTACATAAAACCTTCGGATGATAGTAGAAATCTGTGTCGTGTTGCTAAAGTTATTTTTATTGGAGCTGTCGTAAAATTTAGGAGGTAAGTCATATAAGTATTGCTGGACCGTTTCAAAGTTTCCAAACAGCGCTTGATATAATATTATATCAAGTTTTTTTATTGGTCGTTTTGTTTTCGCGTTTTGCCACCATCTCGCCTGATGGTAAGCGACCTTACCTACAAGAACTTATTGACTTTTGACTGAAAGAGTCCCAGGTTATTGCCATCACGAAACACTGACTCCGACAGGGCACTCCTTAGCTGTACCTACGCACAATGAAAGTATTCCAAAAGCGTCTTGTGCGTATGGGTGGAATGACGACCATGTAACGATGGCGCATCGTTTCATTCATCTTGTAGTCCGATGATGGACGGATGGATATCAATTGGTCATCGAGGCCGTGGAAGTTTTCTCGTCACACGCTCTTGACGGAGTGGTCATAATCATGATGTAGGTAAAGGGATTTCCAATAAGCACTTGACAACTTTTTTTTCAAAATAAAATTAAAACCATTTGAGATATTTCAAAAACTTTATTATCGGGTTGAAGTACATTCAAAACATTTATGAATCAAACTCGACTTCGCTCATTCGCTGCTTAAATTCAAAAAGGCCACAAGTCGAAAAGTCACTTTTTAGGGTTCCGTAGTCAACAAGGAACCCTTATAGTTTCGCCATGTCCGTCTGTCTATCCGTCTGTCCGCGGTTTAGCTCAAAAACTATTGGTACTAGAAAGTTGTACTTTGGCATGAGTATACACGTTAATGACGCCGAAAAAGTGGTAAAATAAAATTTTGAAAAAAAAAACAATTATTTAGGGTACCTCCCATACATGTAAAGTGGGATGATAATAATTTTTTTTTCGGTTTTCCCATAGTGTGGGATATCGTTGGATAGGTCTTTCAAAAATATTAGGGGTTTGCTAAGACCGTTTTTGATTAAGTAAACCGTTCGTGACTTATCAAGCTTTAAAGTACCAATTTTCGTTAGAGTCAAGGGCCCCCTCTATCAACTAAACGGTTGTAGTTAGAAATTCAAATGTCACGGCAGTAGTACCTATATATAACGAAATTTAAAGGAAAACTATCACACATAAGTGGGCTTTACAAGTTTACGAGTAATAGTCGACCAATTGTATTTGACTCGAAAATTTCGGACAACTCTACAGAAATGTCGATTGATGGCGCTAAGCGCCAGTTGTATCGTGCTAGCTTCTTGTGACGATTGAGTAGTGTAGCTCTGTGTCCGTATTTAAATTCAAAACACCGGCTATGACAAGTTTTATACAAATCTCTAAAAAAAATTAAAACTTTTCGTGCAAAATTGTCGGATCAGGTGAGGATTTGTATAGGAAGTCAAATTAGTTAGGTAGTCATGTTTGGCTTTTAGTTAGAGCATGGTACGAAACGATCAGTCAGCGAATACGACACGCACTTGGCTGTTATAAAAACTACGGAACCCTACACGGCGCGTGGCCCGACACGCACTTGACCGGTTTTTTTTATAGGAGAGCCCGTCAAAGTTTTGATATATGTTTTTGTTTATCATTTTTATTAGTCTACGTCGTAAATCTATGTGTTATATATCATCGGATGTATATTTTAAGTCTCTATTTGTCTTTAATTTGATATTTCCTATAAGTTTTACCCAGTTAATAAAAACATCACATAAGTCCCTTTTGATTATAAAAAAAAACATATATAATGTTTATGAATTTTATAAATAAACAAAAAAAATTTTAGCAAAAAATAGAACCGACTTCCATATCAAAACACTACAAAGGCAAAATAACTTTAATTTCGGAAGGCGGTGTCAAAAACGAAAATATATACAAAACTAAAGACACCGCCTTCCGAAATTAAAGTTATTTTTGCCTTTGTAATGTTTTGATATGGAAGTCGGTTCTATTTTTTGCAAAAATTTTTTTTTCACGCTTTTTAGTGGGTCGGTTTGTAATTTATCTAGTCACAAATGCCATAATGTCAACCACTTATCACCTTTTACAAAATATTGCTTTTCCCGATGCATAGCCGTTAATGTTTGAGTTCTCCTGGTACTTGACCATCAGCTCTACATCACCATATGTAGTGTGACGAGCATAAAGTGTTTAACATCCGTACTCAAGTAATCGAATCGCAATCCATGAAATACTTATTATTGAGGAGTTTCAGGGCCATCTGTGGTCTTCATCATTAGTTCATCTTCCCCAAATGGTACTTTTCGGAAGCAACTGCTCAAGGTACTATAAGAAATACCCAA
Organism: Tholera decimalis; assembly: GCA_943138885.2. Taxonomy (NCBI): domain Eukaryota; kingdom Metazoa; phylum Arthropoda; class Insecta; order Lepidoptera; family Noctuidae; genus Tholera; species Tholera decimalis. The sequence continues at coordinate 10,675,711 of OW964570.2, forward strand.
AACGCTATAGGTGTGCCTATAATATTTGAAGAGTTCCCTTGATTTCTCCAGGATCCCATCATCAGATCCTGATTTCGTAACAATGGGACCAACTAGAAAGTATACCTATTCAAACGCAAAAAGAATTTTTTAAATCGGTCCAGCCGTCTCCGAGTTATGAAGTAACATACATAAAAAAAAAAAAAAAAAAGTTCAAGACGAATTGTAAACCTCCTTTTTTGAAGTCGGTTAAAAAGCCACAACTCAAACAGAAATTAAGTTTTATTGTGTCATTTCGTATAATGTTTTTTGTTTATTATACTACTTTTTGTTTATAACTAAATGGTAGCATATTAGCAATACCTTGCATTAAAATTACAAAACATCAAGCATAAAAAGATACAAAACAAATAAAAAGCGTACATTTTTAAATGTACTTTTAGAGATAACCTCAAGATATCCAGAATTTTGACTGGAATAAGCAATATCGACACCAAACTATGTCACATACAAAAACAAAACTTAAAATTACATCAGCTTCTAAAGAAAAAATGTACTTAAGTTAACAAAACACAAATTGCTTATAAATCTCTAGCACACCATGTTAACAAATTATTAAAATGCTTATTTTCGTATCTAAATTAAATCTTCTCTTAAAATAAATCATAAATTAAAAGGCGACGTAAATCTTTGACGTACAATGAGATATAATATATGTATTATGCAAAGTTAAGGTATTTTTCGGAAAGTGGCCCTTTTTCACAAAACAAACGTGCGCTCGCACTGACTGCAGGGTCAATGCAAAAAGGGCTGTTGTGCGATTAGCTCCATTTTAATGTGAAAATACTGGGTGTCTTTTTCGAATATGAAAAAGAATGCAGAATTGATACGATTTTTGCTTTAAAAAGGATTTGTAATTTTTTCAACTTGTGGCCCTTTTGAATTTAAGCAGAGACACAACAGCGATGGAGAGCCACCTAGTAATGGAAAATTGGGTCCAACGAATCGACCGCTGCAAACGTGCCCGCGGTGGCCATATTATGGCCACCGCGGGCACGTTTGCAGCGGCAGCAGTAGGTGGCTCTCCATCGCTGTTGTGTCTCTTGCGTAATTGTGAAAGAATCAAAGAGCAGTCAACAGCAATGACGGGATCAGACAGAAACATTGCCTGCCGGGTTCACGGGAATGTACTAACGAGATACCGCGGCCCCGGACCGCAAGGGCAACTGAAGGAACAGGGTGAATTTTTAGCTAATAGAAGTCTGAAGCTCCTTTGTGCTCCACCCAGAGCAATAGCGGGATACGTGTGCGAAATTCACAAACAATTGAAATTGATTGATTTGGATTTTGAAATTACAAACAAAAAAATATATTTTGCAATACTAGTAAGGCGCTACTTTTTTTTACAGAAAAGAGAACTATCAATGTGGGCAATGTGTAGCAATTTTGTTAACCCCGCCAACTGACCTAAATAATTATGCTTGTCTCTGGAGTGGGTTCACGACAATAGTGTAATAGAGAAGAGAGTGAATAGGTTACTTCTAGGCAAGCGTGCTCCATCTTCGACCACATCATCACTTACCATCAGGTGAGATAGTGGTCAAACGCGAGACTATTTATTATCAATAAAAAAAATGGCTGAAGTTCGGATCACAAGTCCATAACCTTAGCTACTTAGCTTAATTAAAATATTTAGATGATTTTTTTGTGGCTATTGACGCTTAACGTTTTGTGCCATTGAGCACGCAGTGGAACAACGATATTATATTTCTTGCCTCCGAACGCCTATAACGAGTCGCACCTTCTATCATTCCAGCCACAGTGCATATTATGCCACTGAAAAATGAACAGAAAATGGCAGTGATGATACTACTTTCCGCCTCACTGCTTCCCTTCGATTAGGTGCTCCCTGCTGTTCTGCTCATCGCTGCCACTGCGGCGTAGTTATCATCAGCCTCGGTCACCACGGCCTTTCATGCGGCCGCAGCGCGGGTCGCATAGCACGGCACGCGAATATTAACGACATTATCCGACGAGCTCTTGTCACTGTTGGCGTTCCAGCTGTATTAGAACCCAACGGCCTGGCATGCGACGATGGCAAAAGACCGGACGGCATGTCTTTATTTCCTTGGAAGATGGGTAGGCCTTTAGTGTGGGACGCAACTTGTGTCGATACTCTTGCGCCATCCTATCTTCCTATCTCGTCTTGCTGTGCTGGCACTGCCGCTGCGGCTGCTGAGAACCTCAAGTGGCGTAAATATAATAACCTTGTTGGTAGTTATATTTTCGAGCCATTTGGGGTTGAAACCTTGGGGTCGTGGGGTCCGAGTGCTCACAAATTATTTAAAGATCTTTCCAGACGCCTAGTTGACACTTCGCGTGACCCAAGGGCTGGCTTTTATCTTGGACAGAGGTTAAGCATTGCCATACAACGTGGCAATGCCACCAGTCTTTTGGGCACATTACCAGTGGACAGCGATGCGCACGAATATCTGGATGCCATATTTTAGTTTATTTTTAGATGTACCTATATATGTAGTTTAGGGTTTTTATTTAAGTGATTAAAGTGTTAAAAATGTAATGTTAAAGACTAATAAATGGCAGTGTGATAATTAAACTAGTTATACTACTCGCTTGACGGCCCGTCATCATATTCCCGCTATTATTTCTTTACACCTAACACTTTTGCTGTTTATACTTTTAAGTAAGTACTGCTTGCCGTTTGAGTATCATTTTCTATTAGATGTAATCTTGAGTAGACCGTTATATCTGTCTAGAGCAAGAAATACTTATTGAAAACTAGGTTTTTCCGTGACTTTGCTACTGTGGCCTATTTAACAAAAAAAACGTGCATTAAAAAAGTAAGAAATCTGTATAGATAAAGTCATGATGTAGATTTCTGTAAGTGAAATATGTGTAACCGTCTTGCAAGCGAAGCTTATCTCTTAGTGATAAATTATATATATGTGTAATGTATATATAAAAATCAAATGCTGTTCGTGCCGCTAAACCTTTAGAACGGCTGTCAGATATTTTTTTTTAATACATAAAAATAAATAATTTAATACTGGTAGCTGCTTCCTGCAATTTCGTTCGCATAGAATTTCCGCACATTTCCCCGCGACAAAAAGTGACGTATATATTCTATTCTAGACAATAATATCTCTGAGACAAATTTCATCTAGATCAGTTCAGTAGTTTTCGCATTTATCATATGAGTAGGAAGTAGATTTTGCAATAAATCCAAATGAATCTTCCTAATTCTGTAGCTCAGAAAATACAACGAATAACAATGCGCAGTATTTTCCATGGAAAATCTTTCATCATATTTCCATACAATTATCATACATACATAATAAATATAGTTACTTGTTATATTATACGCAAACATTGGACTATTGTGAGCCCTTTGACGGCTCGCCATTTAGAGGTACTGCTTGACACGGCCGCCACGACCTTAATTTTGTGCTGTGAACAAGGTAAAAGTGAAAGCGATAACTATTAAAAAATCTTAGGGCTCGAAAGAAGTGATTGCTGAAAAACCAAACTGACCTGAGGCAATATCATTATCTGCTTAGTATTTTCCCAAAATCCCAACTATTTTAGGGTAGACTTTCAATCCAATCCGATGCAGCTGACAGGCAGCTCGTCGTTGGCCGGTGGACGAGCCGTTGCCCTGCACCCCTTTTTCACTGCCGCTGGGGCGCGGCGATGTTGAGATTGGTGGACTCAACAATACCCCTTGGCAAGAACAGTGTCAATTTTTCTAGCATCTGACACCCAATAACGACTGTCAAAGACGTCCAAATGACAGCCGGGACCAGCGGAGCACTCTTCAAGCAGCAAGCAACAGAGTGGGTTTTTAGTCAGTGGAAGTCTGACACTCCCTTCCGCTCCACTCGGATCGAGAGAATTCCCAATTGATGTCCGCAAGATTTTCCCATCCGAAAAATAGGCGTGGAGTAATCTCGATCTGATAAGATGGACACCCATCTACATACCAACCTCGGTATACGTTACCTAATCTTGAAGATCAACCCGTGTGGTTGTTATTATTTGGCTAAAAAAAACTTTTTACCAAAAAATTAAACCGACTCCCAAAAAACACTGCAAAGTGAAAAATAACTTTAATTTCGGTAGTCGGTGTCTTTAGTTTTGTATTTTCGTTTTTGGCACCGACTTCCGAAATTAAAGTTATTTTTCACTTTGCAGTGTTTTTGGGAGTCGTTTTAATTTTTTGGTAAAAAGTTTTTATTTCACTCTTTTTAGTTGGTCGATTTTTAATTTACCTAGTTAAAAGAGCCTAAATGTCAACTACTTATAACCTTTTACAAAATATTGCTTTTCCCAATGCTAGGCCGTTAATTTTTGAGGAGTTCTCCTGGTACTTCACCATCAGCTCTACATCACCAAATGCATTGTGACGAACATAAAGTGCTTAACATCCATATTTAAGTAATCGAATCGCAATCCACGAAATACTTAATATTATTGAGTAGGTTCGGCGGCCATCTGTGGCCTTCATCATGAGTTCCACTTCCCCAAATGGTATTTTTTGAGAGCAACTGCACAAGTTACCTGCGTAGTTGTGTGCCTATAATATTTGAAGAGTTCCCTCGATTTCTCCAGGATCCCATCATCAGATCCTGACCTGGTGACAATAGGACCAGTTTCGAAGTATACCCTTTCAAACAAAAAAAGAATTTTCCAAATCGATTCAGCCGTCTTCGAGTAATCGGTGATCATACATTAAAAAAAAATATACGCGTCGAATTGATAACCTCCTCTTTTGGTCGTCGGTTGAAAAAGGGATTCGTGTGTTTATCCTGGCTTTGTAACAACTTATGCAGCGTACCTACTTTAAGGCGTATGCGTCGATGAAGTTGACATGGCAGAAATCAGCGCATGAATATGCGAATGTTGCGATCAATTGTTTGATAAATGTGGTAAAAACAAGACATGGGTCATCGCGTTGACACACTTGGCAGAGGGCACCTTCCAATGTTGACGAAAAATAAATACGACGATTGGTTATTCTCATCGCTTTGTATGAGACGATCCTTTAGACTGTTTATTCCCTGCCACACCGTCAGCCGTCAGCTTTTAAAGAAAGTGTGAACAAGCATCTTCGGGGCTCGCTCGTTTCTTCGTAGACCGCATCTAACACTTACCGTCAGGTGTGGTCGGGGGGTCAAGAGCGGGCTTATTCATAATAGAAAAAAAAAACCTTTAGTAAAATATGACATGAAAATTGGTCTTTTATTTTGCTACTATGCAGTGCAAAACTCATCAGAAATATCTTCAACTCTTTTGTAGTATACATATAGGTAAGTAAGACGACCCGGTTGGCGCAGGAGTTAAGCGATTGGCTAGTGCGCTGCGTGTCGCGGGTTCACTTTTCGCACCAGATCAAAAGTTTATATGGCCTACAAATTGTTGTTCCGAGTTATAAAAAGTGGGTAGCAGAAAGGAATCAGGCGTTAGGTACTTTGCGGAAATCCATACCAAACTAATACACACTCAATCCCTGAATTATAAAGAATAGTTATTAGTAAAATGGGTAAAAAATAAAAAAGGGTTTTAATAAATTAGCAGCAGCCGAATGAGCCTTTAAATAATAATGAACAAGACTATATATACTCCTCGAGTATTTATGTAACACGTTTTATGAGCTACCCTCCTATAACTTGTACTATCACCTACAAGCCTGCTGACCTCAGTTCTCCATATACGTATTGAAGACACTCGTGCGCAGGCACGAATAATAATAATTTTATATTAAGTGGACCACTTGTTTTGAGGAAGCAATTTTAATATATGTATTGTAATGTTTATACTGAATAGTCTTCAACAACGGAGCGTTTTTGCAAATCGAATTTGATTTCGATCGCAAATTGAGTTATTTCTTGTATTAACAATAGTAATTGTCTAAGTACTGTATCTTTTTAATCCATCCAAAGGTTGTCTTTAAGATATCATTTCTAGTGATACTGTCGCCCATTAGGTTATCTAAGTAACGTTTTTAAATTAATAATTTCTATGACACTTAATAAAAAGTACATATATTATTCTATTTATTTTTTGTTCTAATAGTTAAGTAAATTAAGTCTGATTATCCTTTTGAACGCTTAATAGACGCATACCCATAACTTTAAGCAAGAAAATCAATGTATCTTTTATTTGTAACCTTGGCTTATAAGGAAAACTTAAGTTCGTCACATAGTAAGTATGCGACAGACCGGCTACTTACGTGGAATCGGAAACTCATTGGTATAAATACCTCTCGATTTTCTCAAATTGAGTGGCATTTCGACGTTTTTACGTAGGTTTCAAGATTATTCTCCTCAGTAAAGTTTATTGTGTAAAGAAACTGATTGACTCGGAGATAATGTGATGTGTGGAGTGTCTTAAGTACGAGGATTGGCTTACTAGTATAAATTCATCAATTATAATCTTGATCATCACGTACAACGATTTTGACAGATTTCAAGCGTCTGCTTGTCAATCCATGGTACCTATCTATTAGTGAGCAGTATTTCAAGGTATCTTATGTCTACCTATATACAGGGTGTAAGAGGGAAGGGGAACAACAGTGTACTAGTGGTGGGAAACCGTGTATATAGGTTCAGTAATATTCAATGGTTTAGCTGATATTTGGTAATTTGTGATTCTTCACGAAATCTTGAAAGTACTTACAGCTGATAGGTCCTTTTTTTTTTGTCGGGTGGGAAAATCTTCGAATGACTCCTCCCGCTCCAGGAGGAGCGGAAGGGAGTGTCAATTTTCTACTGACTAAAAACCTATAAACTTGTTTCCCCAGGTCTTATGTCTACGCTCGTATTTTTTTTCCTCAAACTAGTCACCACTAGCAGGTTTTTGTATCATTTAGTCTCTGTAAATAATTGCTTTCTAAAAAACTAAATAACATTGAATTTTTTTCTTTTAGAATTGGTATATATTATTATAAACCTGCCATGTTATCTCTTCGCCGCCCATGGTTGACTGGTACTTTTTGTGTTGCATAATGTTTTAATAAATAAATAAAATGGTTAACTTTTAACTTTAGGGGTGGTAGGAGATCTATTTGTTTTAAAACTACTAGTACCTACTTACTGATGTAAAATATTTCTGCCATGTTACACCTTTATATTGACTATGAGTCCAGTATAATCAGTCTGTATGTGTGTAGAAGATTATCCTTAATTCCTACATGTCTTTGTTGCAGGTAAGATTCAAGGGTCCTCTGTCAATCTTCTGTGCTAAAACAGTCTTTGGAAGGTCTTAATGATGCATCTCATTGATTCTTTAAATTAAGGTACGTGGAGTTACTTCATTCCTCGTTGTAGTAAAATAATGAGTTTACGTAAAGAAAGTGAGTGTTGAAAGTTTGTAGGAGGTAATAAGACCTACTGGAATTGAAACACGGTGCTAACTATATTCTGGTATATCTTATGAAACGACTTAACAATATGTATTTCCAGTATTATTGCGTTACACATTTTGAGTTACTATCTTTTATTTTATTTAACTTTTATACTAAACTAGGTCGTGGGTTCGCGCATGGGTTTCTTGTCTTTACTATAAACAGGCACATAGCTATGTGTAATTTTCATTATCACCACTGCTCTCAAAACTTTGTGATCATGTCTTAGCACCGAAAAATCCAAATACAAGGGACACCCACAGAACCACAAAGGACCTGCGTGGTCAATTACAGCCTATTTATTGCCTTTCATTGAGAGAAGGCATGTCCCATAAGTGGGATAGCTGTTTATACAAACTATACTACAACTTATTTTATTTATTTACTAGCTTTTGCCCGCGACTTCGTCCGCGTGGAATAGTTACTTTGGGCTAACGTTAAATTTAACCCCGATTTTGAAGTATTCTTCATTGGTGCTCCGCTCCTATTGGCCTTAGCGTAATGATATATAGCCTATAGCCTTTCTCTATAAATTTACTATTTAATTAAAAATTTTTTTTCAATTCGAACCAGTAGTTCCTGAGATTATCGCGTTCAAACAAACAAACTCTTCAGCCTTATATATTAGCATAGATAGCTGTTGCCCGCGACTTCGTCCACGTTTCCGTCGTTTTTCGTAAAAAATGTAGCCTATGTCCTTCCTCACGGTTCAGTGATTTTGATGTAACACACAGATTAACTTTCGTAATTTAGTAGGGAAATATAATATGTCAATCTATAATACTGTTGAAAAATATAGCAATACCGAACCGCACAATATTATTGTTAATATCTGTGCCCGCGACTCCGTCAGCGTGTAACTCCTTGTGTGTAATTAAGTTAATGTATTGGTAATATTGTTTAGATCACGTTCACATGAGGCTTAAGTACCTATAGAACGACAATACTTCAGCGCAAAGCTTCCGGGTAAACTATGTTGAAAGTTGACCCGTCCGGCACGTGAACATAAAGATTTCTAGAACTGCTAACCCGGGAAAGAGCGACGTACAACTGACCATGCGAGAAACAACTGACACCGAGATCTACTCCAGCAACACGAAAAGTCTGCCCTTGAGCCTTATTAATTGTCATTGCATAACACACCGATACTGGGAATCGCGTTCTTTAAAATTGGAATGGAAAATTATTTGGTACTAGCTTTTGCCCACGACTTCGTCCGCGTGGAATAGTTACTTTGGGCTAACGTTAAATTTAACCCCGATTTTGAAGCATTCTTCATTGGCGCTCCGCTCCTATTGGCCTTAGCGTAATGATACAATATAGCTGTGCCCGCGACTCCGTCAGCGTAAGTTAATGTATTGGTAATATTGTTTAGATCACGTTCACATGAGGCTTAAGTACCTAGAGAACGCTTCGACCGCGAGACGCGTCGAGCGCGGCGACCGATTCTCAAAAATAATCCTTATAGCATGATTCAGTATTCACGCGCGATGGCTTATTATTATAAGCGTATTTCATGTATAACTTTGGTGTTTCTATACCGATTTATATGATTCTTTTTACGGTTTCGTAGCCGAATGGCAAAAAACGGAATCTTTATAGTTTCGACATGTCTGTCCGTCTGTCTGTCTGTCTGTCTGTCTGTCCGTCCGTCCGTCTGTCACAGCAATGTTATTCCTAAACTATTAGGACTATACATGTGAAACTTGATAGGTAGATGTATTCTGTGAACCGCTTTCCGATTTTGAGAAAAAAATTAAAAAATATTTAAAATAAAGGCTGGGCTCCCCATACATGGAACTAAACCTGAAAATATTTTTTTTCATGGAATCGATGCATGTGTGTTATCTATAGACAGTTCTTTAAAAACGACATCGGGGTTTCTAAACCACTTTTCCATAAAGTCAATCGTTTAAAAGATATAAGCTTCCAAAGTGGTAAAATGTGTGTGTGGCGGACACAACCTCTAACTTCTATAATAATGGAATGAAAAATCTAAAAAAATATATGTCTGTAGATCTTAATATAAACTTTCAACCAAAATTAGTTTGAATGAAATCAGTTCAGCAGTTTTTGAGATACAGCATATTTTCTAAAACCGCAAATATAACTTTGTAATTCATACAAACACTATGAAAAACAAATTTATTCGGCGCAGTTGTAAAAAATGTAAAAAAGCCAGTTTTAAGAAATTTGTAAGGTTTTTTTTTCAAAACAAAATTTGGCGCAGTTGTAAAAAATGTAAATAAGCTAGTTTTAAGAAATTTGTAAGGTTTTTTTTCGTCAAATTTTGCATATTATATTATAGTTACTACGGAACCCTTCATGGGCGAGTCTGACTCGCACTTGGCCAATTTTTTTATGGAATAGTTAATAATGTTAACTTTTTCAATTAGGGGTGACTGAGAGTGTTATAAACGTAAGAGTAGACAAATATTATAATCAGAAAGCTTCGAACTGCTAAGCTATCGGGAGTTACACGTGTTATTGTGAGTCAACCATAAAAGTTAGACATGCTGTCGTGGGATATTTTTTATATAATTTTAAGGAGAACATTTCCGTCATGAAATGATTTGTGTAGCTTTAACCATTAAGGTTGCACACGCGACGGAAGCTTAAAAAATGGAGTAACTTCTCCCGTTTTCCCAACATTTCCCTTCACTGCTCTGCTCCTATTGATTGTAGCGTGATGAAAAGTATACTATAACCCGCTCAGGAGTATGAAAAATAATTGTACCAAGTTTCGTTAAAATCCGTCGAGTAGTTTTTGTTTCTATAACGGTTATACAGACAGACAGACAGACAGACAGACAAAAATTTAACTGATTGCATTTTTGGCATGAGTATCGATCCTTAATCACCCCCTGATAGTTATTTTGGAAATATATTTCATGTACAGAATTGACCTCTCTACAGATTTATTATAAGTATAGATTATGGGAATTCTGGGAATAAAGACGGTTTCTCCTGCACTGCAACCTGTTAAAATTTGAGCCTCGATTATATTTTGTTGCAACTGGGTTACCTTTAGCCGAGTTCCATTGCAAAGTTGTGGTGGTTTTAAATTTCGGAGCAGAATAATAATCAGAATGCTTCGAACTGCTAAGCTATCGGGAGTTACACGTGTTATTGTGAGTCAACCATAAAAGATAGATATATGCTGTCGTGGGATATTTTGTGTATAATTTTAAGGAGAACATTTCCGTCATAAATGATTTCTGTGTAGCTTTAACCATTAAGGTTGCACACACGACGGAAGCTTAAAAAATGGAGTAACTTCTCCCGTTTTCCCAACATTTCCCTTCACTGCTCTGCTCCTATTGATTGTAGCGTGATGAAAAGTATACTATAACCAGCCCAGGAGTATGAAAAATAATTGTACCAAGTTTCGTTAAAATCCGTCAAGTAGTTTTTGTTTCTATAACGGTTATACAGACAGACAGACAGACAGACAGACAGACAGACAGACAGATAGACAAAAATTTTACTGATTGCATTTTTGGCATCAGTATCGATCCTTAATCACCCCCTGATAGTTATTTTGTAAATATATTTCATGTACAGAATTGACCTCTCTACAGATTTATTATAAGTATAGATTTTATTATTTACTAGTACTCACGCGGGGCTTCGCTCCCGTGGATTCTATCACGGTAAAAACATAACTCTCCTTTTTTGCAGTCGCGTAAAAAGTAGCCTATAACCTTCCTCAAGCTTCAAGCTACTTCCATACCAAATTGCATCCAAATCCACGCAGTACTTTCGAAGATTAGCGCGTTCAAGCAAACAAACAAACAAACAAACAAACTTTTCCGCTTTATAATATTAGTATAGATGTACACACAGTAAAATACAATAGGACAAGCATAATTATAATATTTGAGTACAAAGGTACTGCTTATTTTTTGCTTTTCTGCTAATTTCTTCCAGCAGACCTGCGAAAGGAGAAGTGAAAAAGAAATGTAGACAATAGTGTGTGAGAAAAAGAAGAGAAATAAAAATTAATATGTGAAGTCTAAAACTAAAACTAAAATATTAAATATACCTACACATACTTATAATGCAATAAAAATAACATATACTTAAATAAATACATAATATTAGAATATATAAACATATAATATAAATATATACATAAATAATAAACACAGTTAAGAGGAAAAGTAATGCTCTTTTAAACGACATTTTAATAAAGATATAGTTTTTTAATCACGAATGCTAGGCGGAAGTGAGTTCCACAATCTTACAGCATGGACAGAGAAGGAATAAGAGTAGTAGCTAGTTTTATGAGGATGAGATTTAAGGAGGGATCTAAGGTGTGATCTACACGGTACGTCGCTAGAACGAGCGTAAGAAAAACGCTCACGCTGGTAGGAAGGGTAAGACGGGTTGTGTAAGATGTTGAAGAGGAGACACAAAATCCTAGTGTTCCTGTGAAGACGGATTGGGAGCCACTTGAGTTCCTTGCGAAGGTGAGAAACATGGTCATACTTTCGAAGACCGAAAACAAAGCGAATGCACAGATTTTGCAAGCGCTCAAGCTTGTTTAATAGCTCCTCGGTATATTGAGGTATTATGGGCCTAAAAAGTTATTGCACAACTTCGGAAATTCCCAAAATCGATGTTACAGCCCATGATTTCATCACCAATTTGAATAATGCATTGCCCAAAGTTCTAGACCACATTTCTGACGATTTATCCTGCTTCGTCGGAATCCAGTTTTTGCTCCATACGCGAAGGCTCGTAAGTTTTTCGACCACGAGTCTTCGCCAAGGTCGCGATAGAAGTACCGTTAGCAAAAAAGTCGTAATAAAGTTACATAGAAAATATTTTTATTGTTTGTCTTTATGTCTGGGACGTGAGTTTTTGGTGAATGAGTAATGTGGTGGGTTGTTGCCAAATATTACGTAGGTACCTAATTAAAATAAGTGAATACGTTGAAAAAATGAAACATGCTTGCTTGTTTCAAAGTGAATAATTTAATGTAGATCAAGGATATAATAATTAAAACGGCGAAATATTCTTCACAAAAATCTGTTAACACAATATTTCAGTTAATAATAACAATATTGATATGGTTTATTTGCTGACTCTACAAGCATCAGAGCCTAAATTACAAGGTGTCGCGTCAGACCAATATATTTTTTGTTGAGCGTCAGCGATCCATATCCTTTTAGGATGTCCCCAATCAAATATTTTAGTGGTTCTGCAAAAAAAATATAATTTTACCAGTAAAGAACATTGTGGTATTTGTACAAAGCACGCGCAACTAGGTATGGGGATGACAAGCATAATATTTATATGCATGGCTTTTCTCAACATGTTTTTGTAAGCTTCTAAGAGTATCAGTAATGAAGATGCAGCTACTGTTTATCTATCCTCGATAACCCAATTAAAGTTAATTGAGATTGATTTGAATTGTAGTTGATTGAGATTGCTAATATAACTTAGTACGACTTGTGTCCTACTGTCTGTGGGTGGAGCGGAGTTCTACTTCTACTGACTAGAACCATCCGTCATTTGCCCTTCGTGTTCCGAGGCCACGGTAACATTTTCGAACATTTGCGCAACCGCAAGCAAAGGCAACGAGCCCCTAGTGGGCCTCGACCATTTTGCTGACACTCTTTGAGGCTAGTAACACCCCTGTGTTACTCATTGGCAACAGTAATTGCTAGCCGTTCTTGTAGTTACAGTACTGATGGAACTCAGATCAACCTTTTTCCGCAATACCATTTCGATATACTGACATTGTTATGACATTTTATTTCCATGTACCAAGCTTACCACTGTTTATCATTATTGAATTATTGTATGATTGCATATTCACGAAAGTATTGTGTCTGGCTTTTTTTAAGGATGGAAAATTATCCAATGACTGTCTCCCGATCTGGGCGAAGCAGGAGGGTGTGTCAGACTTTTACTGACTAAAACCCATCCGTGTTCCATCATAAGCCCTTCGTGTACCGTTAATTTCGTTCAATTTCGTTTATTTCCAGAATGAGGTTGACAGATTTTAGTGTGACACTGGATCCCGCACTATGATACCCTGTATTGCAGGATCCAGTCTCTCTTAATATAAATGGTTTAAAGCTATGTATAAGGATACAAGGGTCATAATCTGACCGATTTCAAAATGTGAACAAATCATATTTGCTGCACAAGACAAACAACTTAGTCTTCGAGCATGTAAAATATATGGCTCGCTTCGACTCCAAGAGAGTTGGTGTATTTTAAATGTACCTTTAAAAGCTTTCATTGTACTCGTCTCTATGATTTCTTGAATATCTTGAATATTCGGATCACCAATCCCGTAAATCTCTATAACATGACATAAGACAATCATAACTGGAAACGTCTTTTCCCATTGCTACCGAATTGTCACACAGCCTTTTGATACACCCGCCTACTCCATCAGGAGCTCCTTTTCCATGTCCTTTCTCGCTGTAGTGCCAAATAATATTGGTAACGTTATTTAAATTTCTGCCTATAAAATTAGCTATCAAAAAAAACATTAATTTATTACGGTACTGTGTGGTGGGTCCGTCACTCAGTATATGTAAATCTGTTAAGGTCGGACTTATTTCTTTGATTCTTTGTAGGACAGGCTTAAGGTGGGCACATATCATTACTGGGTCATGTCGCAAGTTTTCAGAGATAGAGCACATTGAAGTTGTTTTAAAACATTTTTCTGGAGATAGTAGCTCAGCGCTATAGTAAACGCATGTATGCAGCGACAATTGAGGTTTAGAGCCACCAAAGTGGGCAGATTGTACCTCAGTACTGTATTTGCAATTATAGTTCTCTGAGAAGTCTATATGTAACAGACCTTCATTATGAGACAACTGTTGCTTAATAGTTTGAATTGATCTTATTTGATGAATCATATTAGCTATGTGCTGCAAGTATATCGGTAAATTAGAATGAAATAATTTCACAAGAGATGTTTTTGTGGTTTTTACAGTTTCTTTGATACATTTCTTAGATTTTTTCTGCTTACCTCTGATAATCACCTCAACAGATTTAACAACCCACCTATCGTAAGTAATGAATTCGTTTTCATCAAATTCGTTAAATATTACTTGGTTATTCTGGCAGTCCGTACAAGTCCTCTCCAAGCATTTAGGATTAAGTTTATTATTGCAACAAAGTATTTTAGCCACGCTAATAGCAGACCCATAACTTATAATTTTGGCCTTTTGAAGTGATCGAACTATTTGATCACTATTTTCATGTAAAGTACACAAACACGTATTTCTTGTAGATGCTTTTGGAAACATTACCCAAAAAGGGCGATATCTTCGAAAAGTTTGATATGAGATCTTAATCCCTGTTTTGTCTTGAAAAATTACGTGCAAATTTAATAACGTGTCATTTAGTAAACGAATTTGACGTTTCACCTTCTTCCTGGTAATGGTCTCATTTTTTCCTGCGGTTAATCTGCTATACTCATCTTGTGTTAAAAAATCATGCACAGCTTTTCTGACATCTGTTCTCTGGATATTTTTATTAGAAACAGCCGTGTTCGGGACTTTTTTAATTTTTGCCTCCAGCCTTCGTATACGCATTCTGTAGTTTTTTAATTCTCTTGCCATTTGTATAAGTTTAGTCTTCAAAACTACAGTTTCTGCTTTTCTTTTTCTGTTATTGTGAGAAGCTACAACCCTCCCTACTTCAACACGTGAAAATGATGACGAAGGACTTGATGGTGGAGTATTTTCTTCTAGTAAAGCTATAGTAGCTTTTCGTATTTTTATCAATTGTCGCCGTTTCTTAGATTTTTCACGCCACATTTTTCTTATTTGGCGCTGTTTTCTAGAAGTATATTGATCAATCGTTTTAATTTCTCCCCTTTCTTTCTTTCTATGGTACCTCTCCCTATCTTTCTTACGTATCTCTTCAATAGCGGCTTCATTTAGTTTTGCACGCGCTCGCCGCATACTCATTTTTTTTTGTTCACGACGTCGGATTTTTTTTTCTTCATCACTTAGATGTTGTGTTAATCTTGTTCTTGGCATTATTAACTGAAACAATGATAATAACCCATATATATATATATATATTCATACCCATATGAGCATTAGGAAACCATAACCCAGCACTTTTTATCAGATTAAAAGAAAAACAACATACTTGGTACTTATGTAATATACCTGTATTACATAAGTACTAAGCGAATTACCGCGTGCTTTATAGTATAAAATATAAAATGTGTCATAAAAAAGGTTTATTTTTAATAAGCGTCACTTATGTGGACGCTGTCAATTCCGTGGACACCATGTCCACGGAAAAGTTTGTCCACGGAAGGGAAAACTAGCCAATAAAGTCACACTAAACACGAAATTTGAAGGTTAGAAAAAAGCGCACCTTGTTTTTGCAAATGGCCTACCATAACAGTGTACGACAATTGATTTATGTATTTTTCATGCTAATACTTACCGAAATATCCGTGTAACAGAAAAGTTGCAACGATCTTTAACACAAACGGTACACAATCACTTATTAATGCAAGTTTTAACAATTTTTTTACAAGACGCAAACGCACGTCATCGAGGTTTATGCTTCAACTGACAGCTTAACGATGTTGCCACCAAAAAGAAATATATTTAGGTTGCGTTCCGTTTACGACATATCCAATATTAATTTTAGTTGGACCACGGAAGATGTCGCAAAATTAATAACAACTTGTTTATGTCTTATAATTCAAATTTAATACATGTTTAATTATTGTAATTACGTATAAAATTATACTAAAGATGTCAAGAACAAACTAAATTAAAAATAAATTTAAACGTTTAACTTGTTCTATTTTTAATCTTTACAGAAACTTATCAGCATAGGCTGGTAACGGTCCACGAAAGGGGTTGTTAAGGGTCATTTTTTATATATTTTTTTAAGTACTTCAGTAAAACAAAAATATTTTGCATTTAATTAATAAAGCATTAAAATACTTATTTGTTGAAATAAAAATACTAACACATAATGTACGTTTTAATATTTTTTCAAAACAAGCACAGTTTTTTTGTATGTTCTGTTTATGACCCACAAATGTAATGATTAAGGTAAGGTAAGTTAAGGTAAGCTGTGAGGGTGAGTTTTCCGAATATAATAAGTTAAAATACGGTGAAACGCAATAAACTTATGAGATACATCGTAACTATTGTATTTCAGCCGCAAGATATCCATTGCTAGGTAGAGGTTTCTCCCAAGCGTCGCCCCATCAATTCGTCCTGGCTCATCGCACACAACGGGTTCTCGCGACCTTGGGTAGATTGATGTGATCCTCTTATCATCTAAAACTCAATGAAAATTAGCATAATTACACGCTGGACGTGACGTGGAAAAGATTCACCTCTCCGTTTGACTTAACGACTTATTAAAAAACGAAACTCAAAGCTTAGCACCTTTTGATTTTGATTGATGTTTTAATAAACACATTTCAACAACGAACATTCGACAAAAACTATTAGTTGTTAACTAAAATTCATATTAAATAAGTCCTGAACTAATTAACTCTTCAAGATTACATCCGTTTCCAAAACTAATTTTGCTAATAATCAAAAGCCTTTTGTAGATATTAATTATAAAGCATCATATTATTATGACGATCTAATTTTAGGGTGTAATCTTTAGAAAAACTTTAATGAATTAAAAGATACGAGACTCGAACGGACGAAAAAGTTGACATACAAAAAATATTCAATGTCAACTTGAGTAGCCGTGAGGAGAAGTTCGCTGCCGAGCAACAATAGCCACACTGCTCGATATCTGAGTATCACATTGTGGATGGGTAAATAACCACTAAATACTTGTAATATCAACCAATGAAAGACGTGGGCCAGGGACAGACTGACAGATATCACACATCTCTTTATATTTATGAGCGCGAAAAAGTTTGTTTGTTTAAACGCTTAAACAAACAAACCTTTTCGCTTTACAAATATTGAGTATAGATTTGTCATTGTCTACCAATTTTTTAACGCAAAATTGTTAGATAGATAAAACGTTTATTTGGTACAACACAAGACACAAAATACAATTCACATAATAAAACGCAATACGCGATATTACGAGATGTTACGCAATATTTTCGCGCCAAAAACTGCACACAAATTGATTCTTCTCTATTTTTTATTTAATCAAGAAAGAAATTGAAATACTAAAGTAAATAAACAGAGGTAAGTAGTCATGCTAGCTTATCAACAACATAAATGCAATCGCGGAAACGAATTAAGCTTGCATTCTTCGTTTGTCAATGTCATCGGCGTAAATTTTACCTAAGGAATGAAGAGGTCAATGATCGTGTTTTTCCATTATATAGGCACTGTTCATGCCCGTGGTTTCGCTCGCTTTAAGGTTTATATATAAATCGATTTGGCATTTAGCCGTGAAAGCGTAACAAACAAACAAGCTCTCTTTCGCATTTGTAATATTAGTTAGGGTGTGACAATTGATAAACTCAAGTATTTGACCAATGTAAAAACCGACCATACATTTTATATGACTCAGAAGACCACACTGGTGGACATTATATAGAAAAAATAACTAAAAAACATTTTGATCACTCGATCTGACAAACCTACACACACAAACAAGGACTCATTCAAAATATAAAACGAACCGGAAAGTCAAAACAAATCAAAGTCAAAACACAACATACTAAAATTGATAGTGCATATAAAATAAGCATCTTCAATAGGTAAGTAATAACGCTTACAAAAGATGTTCGAGATGTAGGTAGTTGAACTTGACAGGCCTTATTGTACGTCCAGATTTAATTATCTTTCTTGATAATGGAGAAATATTGCATTTTAATCATCAATTTCTTCGGATATAAATTGTAAGAGAGATAAAGTATGGTTTCTTGTATTGCAAGTTATTAATAACCGAGAAGTGTGTTATTATAAAATTAAGATAAATTAAAATGTAGGTTTATATAAAAAAATATCAATACAGTAACAACATAATAACGCAACTCCGTAGTTATGAACATCTTTAAGATTTACTAAAAAAAAATAAGAATAAAGGAAAGAGAACGAACGAATTAAAATAATGTTCGATGATAAAGTGAGAGCCGATACTAAGAAAAAATACAAAATGTCTTCAGGACAGCTGAAAGTAGTTGTATACGAGTGTATATTACCGTTAACAGTCCTCAATACTCGTTTTGATAACAAACAGGCACGTATTGACATACAAACTGACGTAAATGTTAGTAGCATGACCTATACTTACAAGCACGAACTAAATAAAGCAAATAAAAATATTACTGATAAATTAATATATTAATAAAAATATTATTGATAATATACAACAAATAT
This sequence comes from Tholera decimalis, assembly GCA_943138885.2. Taxonomy (NCBI): domain Eukaryota; kingdom Metazoa; phylum Arthropoda; class Insecta; order Lepidoptera; family Noctuidae; genus Tholera; species Tholera decimalis. The sequence continues at coordinate 10,694,431 of OW964570.2, forward strand.
CTTTCTGAATAATAAGATGAATAATTATGATTATTATGTTAAAGTTTTTTTTTGAGACATTAGTCTCATTTATGCATCTTCTCAAAAAACTTTACTTACGGTGTCAATAAGGGAGGTGAACTGTCTTCTAGTGAGTATTTGGTTCTTGAGGTCCTATAGAGCTCTGGAGTTGGTAATCCAACAGAATGTGAACCAAAAAATTGGTAGTTACTCACCTACATAGTTCGAGTTGATTTATTTACATCAATTTCTATCGCTTTACCTCAATCCACAACAAAATATTCGACCTAAACCATGCAACCCGGCCATGCTATGTGAACGAACTTGAATTTTGTAAAAATAGTATGCCCAAATCGGGTAACTTGGCTTCTAAAGAATTTGCTCGGTTCACGACAAGCTACGGCCATCAATTACGTCACGATTTTATAGGAATTTAAAAAGTAGCTTTTATTTTGGATAACATGTGGGTTTTTTGAAATACTTTAAGTAGATTAGGAAACCTTAATAAATAAACTGTTACATTTGATATATACTTTGATGTGACCTTTTCTGTAGTCCTTTTGTGATGATTATATTATACTCATAATACTATTTAAAACGTTAACACGAAGGAGTTCACTATTACAATCAAACTAGAACACGTGTCCCCAAGTAATACAAATCCTCTTTTTGTCTGGCCGCCTCAAACAAAAACCTGATTTACACAAAAAACCAGACTAATCGTTTGATTGACGTTATAATCTTAGTAAATAAAAAAGGCCTATTATATAAATAGGGCAAAGAGGTTACGGACCCTGAGATTGCGTCATTTGATCATTTAAATTCAACAAGAAGCGTTTGAGTGACACACGTTCAGTTATGATTAAAAAAGACCTACCACAAACAATGGAGTGCCGCAAGGAATAGTTTTGGGACCTCGCCTATTGAACCCGCATAAAATATTAAATCAATGTTTTTTTTATAAACTGGGTATGGAACAATGATGACCTTTATTGCCCATTATCGCCTTACAGTTAGAGAAAGTCATCGATGATAAAATAAAATATTTAAATGTTCTTTCTAAAGAAACCTATGCTGGTTGCGATTTTAATTTATTTTAAAACGATTGAAGCCATCGTCTGTAAATGTTTTGTTTTTGTATTAGCTATGAGTAATACTCACCTTAACAACGTACTAAGTAACTATCGATAAAAATATATATTGATATGATAAATAAGGTCGTGTCCTACGACCAAACCGTGGGAATTAAGGGTATCGATATATATATGAAATGTCTTTGAAACCAACTGTTTTGATAGCACACCTGAGGACTTATTATCGATATGTAAATTAGTTTATTACAAGGATGGGTAAGGGGAGCGAGTTCTGTCTGTCTATACAAATTAAGTTGTATTATGATAGGATTTTTTCAGTTCCTATTTCTATTCAAATTTAATATTACATCCTTGTTTTGTTGTTCGCCTTCCGTTCATCCTCAGGTGTGTCTTTAAAGTGTGCTCTTTATTCCGATCTTGGTTATTAGATATACCGTTTTTTGTGTTAATTTTTTAAACTACTAAAGATGCTCTAAATTCGATGAAATTTCACTTAAATTTTATTAGTGAAAAATTAATATAAAATATAACCTAATAAAAACTCTGATTTATCACTGCTGTTACTGAATGTACAGTGTCGGGAAAGCAGATAAGTAAATTAAAGTACCTACGTACGTATTTAATATTGATATTAATAAACAAGTTTTCTTACCTTGTTAAAACGAATCTGAGACAAACCTAAGCTTTATTACCATTATAATAATCCTAAATGTAAGAAATTACTTACTATAACGAATATTTCCAAATTCCCTTTAGTATTTTTATATGGTATTAATCACTTGTCTTTTCGGTAGTGAAAGAAAGAAGAAAAAACGTTTATTGACACAAGCCACAAGTGCACACAGTAAAAAATGACATCATATTATTATTAAAAGAAAGTATAAAATAAAAAATTATATTGATAAATCTAGGACGATTAATATTATTGTGTGACTAACGGCTGCACCAAATAGGCCCAGTTCAGCAAAATACTGGACAACTAGTGCCCGACGCTATTTTTCAACTGGTCCTAATGGTGAGTGTTACCGCTGTACTTCGTATAGATTTCTCCTTCCTTCGACTCTTCCTCCTTCTAAATTTGTGTTATCAACAGCTTTACAAATACAAATGTTCCTACCAACAGTTTTCTCTTTCATATGTCTAAGGATTTTATCTACCTCAACCAATTATAATAACGGCATTACATCCTGTTTCCATTGAGGAAATTACAAAATGATTCCCTTGTTAATGAATAGGTGAAGCTGTTACATATGGTCATGTGAATAAGTGTGGAAACTAGATAATGAAGTCTTAAAAGGCTCACGTTCAATGACTATGTGTTGTATCGACATCATTCGAGTCGTCTCATCCATGCCATGTTTTTTGTCATTATAATTTTGTCTTTCATTTGATACGTGAAGCTTATACCTAAACAAAGAGTCTTTAATCATTAATAATCAGCCTATAAGTTTCCCACAGCTGAAACACAAGCTTCCTCAATATGATAAGGATTGAGCCGTAATCCACTAAGCGTATTAGTGGATGTCACATGTCTTCGAACTTTTAATAGAATATTGTACACCCATAATTTAAACTCACCTGTTACACATTACGTAACCTATGGTTACAATGTCAGTCTTATCGCTGATAGCGATATCTTCCTTCGACAATGTAAGGAAAGCTAAGGTAAGGTCCAAGAAGAGTCTTTCAAGTAATTTAAAATATCTTGTTATATTAAGGACTGAGTTTACTTCAAAATTGTCTCGGATGAAATGGCATCTTTATTTAAAGCAAGTGAAGTGAAGTGAAGCTTCTGCAAAGTTCATTTCTCGGTGTAAGTGTCTGATTTTTTATGAGTTTCCGCGGTCGACGGTATATTTAGAACGTTTTTCATATGAGGATGCTCCTGCAATCACTGATTTGCCGGTTAACTGAGTGGCATTAGTTGCCTTCATCATATATAGTGCTATTATAACTTGATGCGAAGTTTTGATGAAGTTTGCGATTAAGACTTTCTTGAAATAGTCGTCTTCCCTCTAATCGACGCGTAGGAATTATGGCTGATTAGTTGTCTGTGTGAAATAAGTGTCCTTTTAAATATATTTATAATGCATTTAACTGAGTAATCAAAGCAGGGTGTGTAGCTAGATATAAAATAGTCACTACCGTAGGATCCTGAGGAGAAGAATACAACTTCATGAAATCCCGTAAAATTATCTGGAAAAGATTCCAGATAATTTTATGGGGTTTCATGAAGTTTTTAATAATCTATGCATTTGCCATTTTTTTTTAAATTTAGAAGCTAAGTAGCGGGCTTGCCGTCTTCTATTTAACTGCTAAAGATATTAAAAACAAGATGACCAACCAGATAAAATGTACTTGGTATATTTTTAATACACGATCAGCGTGGAAATAATTCTCACACACAAAAAACTACACGGCCTTTAAATATAAATACACTGAGTCAGAATCAAACTCATGCGCACCCAAGGTGTTTTGCAAGCAGTAGTAATTTATAGGAAATACAGGTCTCAAAACTCAAAAGACGTATATTCGTCTCCTTCATTTTTATAATATGAATCATTGATAGAAAGAAACAGATGATTTCTGCACACCTATTTCATGCTACAATTAACATTTTTGTTTAATGATGTTAAAAAAAAAAATGTCACAGTGTTGTTGGGAAAATGCATTGACCGCTTTTCCGCGAACGGTTTTAAAATGTCAATTGACGGTGAGCGATAAAATATCGACAACAATTAATTTATAAAGAAAAATCTTACTCAAATTTTCAGAAATAACTGTTTTAAGAATCAATGCTTGTTTAAAATTAAACTGCATATATGTTATGCAATACAGCTTCTAACTGAATTTATAGAAAGATTATGCTTCTTCTTGTTCCAAGTTTAGACATTTATATGTAGATTAAAAGTTTTAACATATATATGTTTTTATATAAGATCCCCATTCCCCTGAATACAATGCTATACACGTAATATGAACCTAATGACCTGCCTAATATCAATAACCCACTAAACTATTAAGATATACGAAACATATTTTATATGTATCAACAATACCACAACAGAGCAGTTACCATCTACCATAAAAATATATTCGAATTGATTTTCTTAATATTTTAATTACATTTTCAAGCAGTTTAGCTCTGCTCAATGATCTAACTTAACTGAGCTATTTTAATTAGTAAATTAATAGGTGCTGTTGACACTAGGAAAACGATATTTAGTTGAAAACTGACTTGACTTTAATTGGTATTGTAGTAGGTACCAAATTATATCGAATATTATTTTTTCCGATAGATCCCACGTGAAAATCCAATCTTCACAGCAGTAGGTACCATTAAATCCCTATTAGATAACTTCAAAAGAATCTGATCGCAAATTAATTACTTTAAAACAATACAAAAAACTATTGTTACATCAAGCAACGTTTAAATGAAAAAATTGGAGCAGAGTAGAATAAAAAAACTTACGATGCAAATCGACAAAATTAATTCGACAGTCAAAATACTAGTACCGCTACTTATAAAATCATTATTCCAAAGGATTACCGGCCTTATGCCGCATTGAAATTGATTTTGGCAGCCGTATTGATAACTTTGTAATATTCGTGACTAAGGTCGTTGTGCCCGAATTCTATAAATGAAACTGGATCTTGTCAATGTGTCATAAGGTTTATATTTCTTTATATTGTGCTACAGTGATTTGGATTACAAACAGGTGCTTTGACTGTTCATCGAATTTTGATTAGTGAGGGGACATCGACTTATTTTTTTTAAGTTCGACTTTAAATCGATGCGTTCGATTGAGATGTGGACGTTATTTTTTTACAAACACTAACCTTGAATTTTGAGATAAATACTAATTTAAAATTCGCATTATGGATTAAAAACACAGCTTTTTATTGTTGAAATGCTCGCGTTTGACCACTATCTCACTCACTCACTGATGGTAAGCGATGATGTGATCCAAGATGAAGCATGCTTACCTAGAAGTAACCTATTCACCAGGTTTTAGCTGTCTGTCTGTGTCACAAGCCTGGTGGCTTGTGACACAGACTCCGACAGGAATTTCTACTCCTTAGCTGCACGCACAACGAAATAATTCCCAAATCATTTTGTGAGTTTGGGTGGGATGTCCACCATGTAACGATGGTGCATCGCCGTTCGTCTTGTAGTCCGATGATGGAACGAGCTTGGTGGAATTACATTACACAGTTCAATCGCACACTCTCCAAAATGTAACCGATAGAAATCTGATAGGATTAAGGCGATAAGTTTTAGAAATTCAAAGTGATAATCAAAGGCATATCTAAATATTTTTTAGACGTAATCCTCGATATAACGTCTTCCTAGTCGTACTAACAGTATTCTAAGAAAGACACTAAAACAGAAAGCATGCACTTTTCAATATATCATAATAAATCTATGGTTTAATAACTAGATAAATATTAGTAATATTCTGGTGAAGTACTAGACGGCGAGAATACAAAATAATATATTTGACCATCCCGTCATCTCCTGCTAAGACTAAATAGATTATATTGTTGTCATATTTTTTTTAATTCCATGTTCTTTTTTTAAAACCCAACATAATTAAATGACCTAAAAAAAATTAAATTATTATCAACAGCTCTATTCTCTAGTTTTCCCCCATTATTAGATATCCACATTTTTAAACAACTGTAGGTATCTACTGCTACAGTAAACTATTAACGAACTAAATGATAAATACCGACATTAAAACCTTATCTAATACTAAATAGCTGCGTCTTATAAAATATGCAACATAGCGCACTTTTCTGACGCAATTAGTAAAAGTCGGGTAAGTATAAGACTCAGACGAGTTATCGGCCTCATTAGACGTTGATTACTGGACTTATAAAACATAGGTAAGACTTATGCTATGTTAAACGTTTCCTATCATTTGGATTGATAATTTATTTCTAAGATATTTTCACATGTAAAAACATGTGTCTTTTGTATATTGTCAGAAAATATGTGGTTGTATCCAGCAGCAAAAATAAATGTAATGGATCGCATATCCCTACTATAATTTTGGCAGTGAAATCCCGCTATCCCTGAACGCAACGGTAACTAAAATAATCGAGTCCCCTAATGACTAATCATTAGGGGTCTGAAAATCGAGGTTACGGGAGTGCTCTAACGAGATACCACGGCTCTAGAACGTAGGGTTGAAGGAACAGACTGGGTTTATAGTTAGTAGAAGTCTGACTCTCCCTTTTGCTCCACCCGGAGTGGAAAGAGTCGTTTGATTATAGTCCAGCCGAAAAAAAAAAGAAAAAATTAAAGGGGACTGACGATTCCTTCCACTACACCCATATCCCTGGAATAAAAATAGCTTCAGTTTTAGATACTAATAAATTGACTTGAGTAACACCTAGTTATATTCTGTTTATCTTATAACTTAAAGTATATATTTAAGTTATGAGTGGAATGTGGACCGTAAAAATGATGAAAGAAAGATTTGTTACGGTCTTACGTCATTTTGATGCAAACTAGTTTTTGAAGATTGATCTTCCACGTGCTTTGACTAAAATATCTAGTATTTATATGATAAAAAATGATGTTATTGACCTGTGTGAAATACAGCAATCAATCTATCCGAGGATACGCCAATTCTTTATTCAGAAAATGATATAGGATATTATTTGAAAAGCCATTTTTTCATATCTAGGTTCAATAAAATAGCAAAATCTAAATAACATTGCTTCATCTCAGAAAAAACAAGGCGTAATGAGTAATATGCGCTTACGCAGCAAAGATATCTAATTAGTGATAAACGTCTGTAGTTAGTGGCTTATCCTTATTAACTAAAAGATTAACTACCACCTGTCAAGCAGTGTCAGTTAAGGTAGTAAACTAACTAATATTTATTATAATGGCGTTTTTAATCAATGAGGGAAAGGGAAGCATCCTTCCTAAGCATTTTGTGTGGGAAATGTACTAGGAGCTCATAAAAAGCCATATATATCTATATGTAATAAATACGTGAAGCAAAAACTTAACCCTTTTTATGAAAATTATGCGGACGGAGGGCTACAAAAGGCACAGTTTAAAGTTTATACGGGACTCTTAATAATATTTTTGTAATAAATGTTCGAACTTCGACATCTGAGCAGACCTCTAGTAATTATAATATTTTCTTTTTGTTTACGATTTTTATGACACGTTAAATTTTTAATTAGCTTTTGTTCAAATTGACTCGTTCTATCGAATACTTTCAAACATAGGAAAAATATAAGTTGTGAAATCATCATAATCAATCAAATCACACACGACTTATCCTCAAGGACGGTCAATCAAACCATTTTAATTGCTTATTATTTATTCTCAACACAATGCATTGTTCCCTATTAGTATTACGAAGTTAGTTACCGAGTCAGTTCCATACGCTACCGTACAAAAAGTCACCCGTGTGACTAGGGCACCAGACATACGCTGTATGTTGTCTTTGGATGCCATTGTTCCCCGGTATCGCCCAATCACAATACTGTAAATCAATTGTTGTGTAAGAGTTTTACAACTTAACGTTTGCTGGCATATAAATATACGAATACTGATTTTTTTAAATAACTGTCGTTCTACTGGCTAATTTTACGTTAAATTAAAATTATGCGTCGAAAAATAAATGTTTGAAAAAATGAGTGTAGTGCAAAAATACGTGTTCGTATATCACCAAGGCTTGGGAAATGAGTAAGTGGATAATTTTTACATTTTTGGTTAAGGTGTCGGGCTTGTGATCGAGAGGTCAGGGGTTCGAACCCCACCCATTACACTATTACACAAACATTTATTATTACATATATTATACAAACAGGCATCTTTTAGGCTCGCTCGTTCCATCGTAGAGCTCATCTATCGCTTACCATCAGACGAGATCGAGGTCAATAGTGAGCTCATACTGAATTAAAAAAAAAATGTTTTGAACCCACTCCAGGCACAAGCATATTTAGCTTAGTTAGAACGGTTAACAAGATCGCTAGTAATATGAATTATACTCACATTGCTAATACTCTTTATTAAAAAAAAAACAGAAATTTAAACGTGAATACGTATCTATCTCATTTTAGTGCAAAAACAATCCATGCAGATTATTTTTGAGTTGAGTATTAATTAAGATCGTGTCAATCCGTACTTTTATGACAAAATTTAACAGATATTAGGCCGAGAGTTTGTTAAATATTCAACACGAAATACTTAATTTAAAAAATGTGGGATAGTGACTGCCTTTGTCGACTTTAAACAAAAACTCACTTTAAGTTTTAGTTTCCTATGTCAGTCCCGGACATTGTTGTTGTTCCGACAGTAATATTGTAATGGACAAGCTCGTGCCCGCGACATTGTTCGCAATTTCCGAGGATAAATTTTGCCTATTTGATATCCCAATTTGTAAATTACATAATACATGTGCTATGTTTCGTCCTCTTCAGGCCTTTTTAGGGTTGCGTAGCCGAATGGCAAAAACGGAACCCTTATAGTTTTGTCATGTCTGTCTGTCTGTCTGTCCGTCCGTCCGTATGTCACAGCCATTTTATTCCGAAACTATTAGGATTACACATGTGAAACTTGGTAGATATTCATCAAACCTATACGTGTTTGGTGTCTATAGATAGGTCTTTGAAAATGACATAAAGGTTTCTAAAATATTTTTTTCCTAAAATCTATCGTTTAAGAGATAGACACTTTCAAAGTGGTAAAATGGGCGTCATCGTCCCCTCTAACTTCTATAGTAATAGAGTGAAAAATCTAAATAAATGCTCTAATGATCTTAAGGTAAACTTTCAACGAAAATTAGTTTGAACGAGATAGAGTCAGTGGTTTCTGAGATATAGCACATTTCATAGAACCGCAAATATAACTTTGTATTTCATACAAACACTATGAAAAACAAAGTTATTTCGCGTAGTTACTACGGAACCCTTCATAGGCGAGTTTGGCTCGCACTTGGCCAATTTTTGCGTGATTATAATACAGATATACAAACAATTGACGTGGCGTAGGGAGTTTCTTCCGTGAACTTTATCACGATAAAAATATAAACTCCCTCTTTTGCTGTTAGATAAAAAGCCTCAAGCTTGAAGCTACTTTCGTACCAAATTTCATCCAAATCCATCTAGTACTTTCGAAGATTAGCGCGTTCTAACAAACTTTTCAAATTAAGAAAAAAATTTGTGTTTGTCTCTTTTTACTGTCGCTTTTTCGACTCCCCACGAGACCCCCCCGTCTTCGCCCCCTCTCAGGGCTACCTCACCCCCCCGCGACCTAACTTCATTCCCGTGGTCGCAAGATACCCGAGTTTGGGCTCATTTTAAAGGGCATCAAAAGCTTCTACCACTTGGCCCCAACAGAATTCTAAAATTCGGCGATTTATGTGTATCTTTTTACTGTCGCTTTTTCGTTTCATAAATTTTCAAATCACAACGATGCTAAAGAAGTTTTCACTTCAAAAAGAAGACTTAAATATGCGGTTCAGTTACCCATAAATTCTAAGCCGAGACGAAAAAAAGAGAAAATTTATATATAATATTTATGTTAACATTTAAACGAATGAGTTTTATCTAATAAACAAATTGTGTCCATAAAATCGTTTGCAAGAACTTCGTATATGCATTTACCGTGTGTGTAGATTTGAACAAATAAATGCGTGAATCTTATCCTTAGGGAGTCAAAGCTATGTACTTAGGCTTGATGGGACTGTAAATCATTCTAAAGCTGGGTTTAGAGAGGCGCATTAAAAAGCTTTAATGGGCGTTCAAAAACCATAAGCGAGATTTACCTCGCTTATGGTTTTTGAACGCCTCTTCTACTCATTGTATTTATACAGTGAGTAGAAGAGCGATGCTAAAATATTTATAATCTAGTTGAATAGCAATGTTTGTGGCGTGTAATCGTTTTATGGAACAAGTTTTAACATTGAAGGAATAAGATATAGTAAATACCTATACTATTTAATTTATTTATTGAAATAGGACAAGGCTCAATAACAACAGCCGACAATCAGCGAAACAAAAGTCAGTGACTTTTTCGGTTCTACCAAGCTTTTTGGAATATCAGGGAGTCTATGGAACTATGGTCATTATAACACCCCGTTCTAATAAAACATACATACATGTATATAATGTGTTCTGAATGTATCTTAAAGGATTCAAAATCTGTACCTATTTACGTTTGATGGGACGATGAATCACTCTAAGGCTGAGCTCAGATCGTCGCTATACGAAGCTTAACGCGCGTAAAATAGCATGAAATGAATAAAAGCGATTTGTGCGTGTAGAATGTATTTGTAAGTTAAGTTGTTATTTGTGTGTAGTTAATGAAGCAGTTTAGAGCATTGTGTGTGTGTTTTTTTTTTCTTATTGGTGCTCCCAATATCTTTTACGCTGCATTAAAAGTAACGTTACGGGTCAGTCAGAAGACTAACAGCCAGATAACCACTCTTATCAATAAGTAGGATGTTACCTCAGTGACTAGGTTATCGAACTCTGATACATGATATTTATTTAGCAAATTGGTTATGATTAACACTTTAACACGTAATTTTCTTGCGTTTTAAGTTTAGACTAGATGAGGCTGGTGTTTCCTTACTGAATTCACTGAGAAGAAACACCAAAACAAACTCAGAGGAAAATAGGGGGTGAAAGAGTCACCCCCTATTTTTAAAGAAATCTCGCAGTCGATAGTGCGACTTAAATGTGAGCAATTTTTAAGTGTAAGAATTCGCCGATAACTTCTTACAAAATTGTATATTCAGCTACACCTAGTAAACCTAGTCCCGTGCAAACTAATCGTCTCCGTAACTCTGTGTAGGTGTGAACGGTATTATGATTTAACACTCATTCTTACAGAATCGCGATTACATAAAACGCGTTCATCGCGCGTTTTATCCAGACCGTCTAGACGTACCTTTATCAGAGGAATGGTATTCGATGGGACATCGTGTCAATATTTATGTTCTGTAGTGATTTTAGAATCTTACAAGTTATTGCTATGTGATGTAGCATCGTTGATGAAGCGTGTAAATCTTTGGATTACTGGTACGCTGGGTTTTTGCAGAGATATTTATCGCTAACTGGGTTTCAGAGAGTTACTTAAGTCTTAATGCAACGTCATAAGAAGGAACCGGATTGTTTTTTAAGGGTAGTTGTCGCAATAAACTATTAATCGCGTGTTCCTGTTTTCAATCTCCCCATGGGAAAGTCTTTTTAGTTTATTAAGTTTTAATATTTTAATTCAGAGACGTTAACTGGTATTATATGAATTAACCCGGACAAACATAGCATAGTATCGTGTAAATAATTATAATCATCTGAGGAAATGGATATATTTTGAAACCGCAGACAGACACTTTAATTTTATCTATAAGTATAGTAGAAGGAGCTAAATAGTAACATCCACATTGATCCGAGTTTGGGCTCATTTTAAAGGGCATCAAAAGCACCACTTGGCCCCAACAGAATTCTAAAATTCGGCAATTTATGTGTCTGTCTCTTTTTACTGTCGCTTTGTCGTTTCATAAATTTTCAAATCACAACGATGCTAAAGAAGTTTTCACTTCAAAAAGAAGACTTAAATATGCGGTTCAGTTACCCATAAATTCTAAGCCGAGACGAAAAAAGAGCTCCATGCTTTGGACAGCATGTAAAACCATTGGTCCCGACCCTCATTTGAACATCTTTGACAGTCGTTACGCGTAATCAGAAGCCGGCAAATCTGACAATGGTTTAGCCAAAGAGTATCGTGTTATCCAGTTATGGGTTATGGAGGTCAGATACGCAGTCGCTCTATGTAAAACTACAAGATGATTTTTTTTTATTACGAATGAGCCCGCTCATGAAAGAAAGAAAGAAAGAAAGAAAGAAAAAACGTTTATTGGCTACATGCCACAAGTACACACAAACACAAATCAAAAATTAAAAAAAAAAAACTAAAATTTAGAAATAGAACTTAAAAATAAAACTTAAAAAATAAAACTAAAAATAAAACTTACATAATTAAGATAATATAACACACATATTTCTATGTGTGACTCACGGCAGTGCCAAACAGGCCCTGTTCAGCAAAATGCCAGACAACTGGTGCCTGACGCTGATTTTCAACAGGTCCTGTTTGAGAGGTGAAGAGAAAATTAGCTTTATACAATCACTGCGAGTGGCTGTGTGCATCGGGGCGCGACAAATTTACAAATAGATAATAATTTGTTCTCTAATTTTAAGGGACTGGGTATAAATAAACTAATTAGGTGCTAGATTGAAATGATACATAAATGTAATTTAATATTTATATGTATACGAAAATTAAAGAAAGAATACGAGATGAGTGTGATCATTATTACTATAATAATTTATTGATGACATTATGGTGACATTAATAAATTGGTGCATTGTATATGTGGGTATGTTCAGCTCCAAGCCGGGGGACACGAGAGGCACCCAAAGGAGCGTACTAAACCGCGCAAGCAACAGCAGGCAACCACGACAGACGACGACTATATCAAGGGTCACGACTACGTTCCACCGTTACGGCCATGACCTCAATCACACCTGATGGTAAGTGTAAGATGACGTCTGCGATCGAACGAGCGTGCCCAGAAAATTAACTCTTGCTTTAAAGGCTGACGGGTCATATGTGGCAGGGAACACAGAAGCCGGCAGAGAGTTACACACCTTGGCTGTGCGCACAATGAATGTTGAAGAAAAACGTTTAGTACGACAAGACGGTATATCCACCAAGTGTGGATGGTATCCTGCGGTACGTCTGGTAGACCGGTAGTAAAAGGGGGATGAAGGGATTAGGTCGTGGAGCTCCTGCGCACACCCTCCGAAGTACAATCTGTAGAAGATAGACAGGCAAGCAACGTTTCGCCGGTGAGCCAGGCTGTGAAGCTTGCCTGCCAGAACCTCGTCACCTATGAGCCTTTTAGCTCTGCGTTCGATCGAGTCAAGACAATACACAGATAAACAAAAAAATAAGCTATATTCAGTATTCTGCCATAAGGATTCACAAAGAGTCCACTTATACCAACCGCAAACACATCTTTGTCAAACTCAGAATAAGTGTCTACACGTCTTTATCATCGTGTGAAAATCATTTTATACACTGTTGTCCTGTAATATGTACCTAAGACTGCCTAGTTGGCCCGTTACCCATAGCCTCTAGTGGGAAACACCTCTTGTATGGAGATTAGCAAAGAAAATTGTTAGTTTACGTCCGCTAGTGGATATTTTGCAATAATTAAAACTATAGAAAATTGTATGTGAGCGAGGAAAACCGCGGGAAGATGTTTGTGTTTTGTTTTTATATTCTTTTGTTTTGATTTAAATGCCAATGACCGATGGCTGTCGGAGGTGAAAATTTAATTTATGTGTTACATAAAACCGGATTGATTTATTGTTCAATAATCATTTAGAATTGATGGTTTGTTTAGCAATCTGGTTTTTTAAGCCCGCTACTGAATATAAAGGTTGTTTTGTGTTCTGCTTGCCGGGTACGTGCGAGGTCCTCTAATCTTAATAGAAGAATTAAATACGAATCCATACTAATTTTATAAATGTAAAAAGGTGTGTTAATCCTTCTTTCACATCAATACGGAATAGAATAGAATATTTATTTGCGTAAAACATGGTATACAAGGGTGTTAAATACAAAATGAGGCACAAGCATGTTTAGCTAGGATAAAACATAGCATACAAAATTTTAAAGACAAGTTAGGCAACAACAATCGACATCGTCATCGACATTTTTTATCTATAAATTCTTTTAAACTATAAAAACTACATTCGAGTAACCACTCATGAAATTTAATTTTAAATAATTTTGTATTTAAGGCTTTGAAATGCCTTGGTATTTTATTATAAATGCACACACACATTGCCAAGCAGTTACTATTGTATTTAGACAGTCTAGGCAAATCATTTGACACCAATTTATATGGATCTCGTCGGTTCCGAGGATTGACATCATTTGCAGTCTTAAATAGTTGCTTATTTTTTATAACAAACACACATATTTTGTAGATGTAAAGCGACGGTAACGGTAACAAACCAAGTTTTTTAAATATTGTTCGACATGAGTCGTCCGGCGTAAGTCCACAAATTGCTCTCATGCACTTTTTTGAGCAATGAATGCTCTTTGGAAGTCAGTGCTGTTCCCCCACATTATTAGTCCATAACGTAACAACGATTCGACGTACGCATGGTATGACATTACAGCAGTTTTTATATTAGTTACAAGTTTTACTTGTTTTAATGCATAAACAAATTTATTAATTTTAGTGCTAACATTGTCTATGTGATCTTTCCAGTTAATGTCTTTATCTATTATTACACCTAAAAATCTGGTACGCGTTACTTCATTGATTTTATTAATATTGAGTTTAATGTCATTTTTGGAATTATTTGATCGATTAAATTGGATGTAAACGGATTTGTCTAAATTTATCATCAAATGGTTAAGGTCAAGCCAATGCAATAATTTTTCAATTGTATTATTAATGTCAAGTTCATGTTCTGAAACGGTATTTAGTTTTTTATTAGATGTCACTATAATAGATATATCGTCAGCAAATAATACGCATTTATGGTTAGTTATTTTTATGATGTCATTTATATAAATGAGGCCTAGCACACTTCCCTGTGGAACGCCATATTTATTATGTTTATATTCCGATAAATAGGATATTATTACATTATTTTCATTATTTTTATTGATGATAACACATTGTTTTCTATTGCTTAAATAGGACGACGGCCACTGAAGTGCCGGTCCTCTAATACCAACAGCTTCCAATTAGATAGATCAAAAAAGAGGCCTGTAGTTATATAATTATTATTAATATTTGAAAGTATAGCTTGCATTAGGGAAAAAATAGCTAACGATGTGGACTTGTTCTTTTGGAACCCAAACTGCTGGTCACTTATAATATGAAATTTATTGCAAAAGTCAGTTAACCTTTTAAACATACATTTTTCAAAAATTTTAGACAATATGGGTATAAGATTTATAGGTCGGTAATTGTTGATGTCACATTTATCTCCCTTCTTGAATAAGGGCTTTATTAAAGACAGTTTTAATTTTTCAGGAAAGGTGCCTTGTGAAAATGACATGTTTATTAAATGCGTCAGAATCCCAGTCAGTTCGTTGCAACATGCTTTGACGATTTTTGTGTTGATCTCATCATAGCCCTCCGACCTAGTGTTGGACAGAGACATTATATCCTGTCTTACCTCGTTAACCTCCATTGGTCTAAGAAACATAAACATAGAGTTGACACACGTATTTTTGAAGCGGTTTTGATTTGTGCTTTTTTCACCTTGTGCATGCGTTAATTTAACATAATTGTTATTAAATATAGTAGCCATTTGTACAGGGTCTGTAGTTATTGTTTCATTGAATTTAATACTTTCTATGTTGTCTTTGTGAGTGTTACTGTTACAACAGACCAATATATTTTTTTTTGTGTAGGTAGAGATAAAATTGAAGGATTATAGAGGCATCACGCGAGCGTAGCTGCGGGCCAAGCTAGTACATATAGTGCCGATATATTTATTTATTATTAATTATTTATTATAAATAATAATAAAAATATGTAAAATATATAAAATATAAAAATATATCTGCACCTTGCACCTACCTAGCACCTTGTAAATTGTCTTAACTACCATTTCAGAAGACTCGTTAATTCATTGATAAATAATAACTATGTAGGTACTTACAAGGCAATTGCAAAAATATCTAACCAGTTTAAAAAAATATATTTGCAAAAATAAAATATTAATTTTGTAGAAACAGAACCTAAATCGATCGAAAAAGTAAACGACATAATTATCACGATTACAAGCGAATTTATATCCGTCGCATTTGCGAAAGCGTATTTTTATGACATCACGTCTTTTGACGTCAGAGGTGGCCTTTCTTTATAGTTAGTAATTTAAAAGCAAAATTGCTTACTATATTACCAAATAAACAGGTATTTATTTGGCAAATTAAAGGCACTAGGTTTCCCTCTCATTTACGCTTATTTTTACCCGACTGCGCCAGAAGGAGAGTTATGTTTTTCGAGAGTATGTATGTATGTATAATTGTTTGGCACGCTCTGTGGCCTAAACGGCTCGACGGATTTTAGCTTAAAAGGTATCGTTAGGTTCGTATTGACTGTGAAAGTGACACTGGGTATATCAAAATAAAAAAATCAAAATGGCGGATTTTTGGCGCCATATTATGCCATAAATTTTTTTTTTCTCAAAACCTATCGAGTGGGGCATCAAAATAAAGGGTTTTAAAAGGTGATTACAAACATATATACAACTTATATGGTTAAAAGTAATTCAAAGTGACAAATCGTAAAAAACACGTATCAAGAACTAAATCGTCTGCGAAATCTTTCACATTTGTAAACTAAAAAGCTAGAAATAAAAAAAGTAATTAAAAAATTAAAAAACCCGACTGCAACCTTATACTAAAACTAACTGAAAAGCTAATAAAACAAGCCCATTTTAAATTAAATAAAAGTTGGAAGCAGGCGGGACCCATTTGAGTTTGAAACTATAATAATGGTGTGGGCCCCGCCTGCTTCCAACTTTTATTTAATTTAAAATGGGCTTGTTTTATTAGCTTTTCAGTTAGTTTTAGTATAAGGTTGCAGTCGGGTTTTTTAATTTTTTAATAACTTTTTAAATTATTTTATTTCGGACTAGCTTTTGGCCGCGACTTCGTCCGCGTGGAATAGTTACTTTGGGCTAACGTTAAATTTAACCCCGATTTTGAAGCATTCGTCATTGGCGCTCCGCTCCTATTGGTCTTGGCGTAATGATATATAGCCTTCTTTATCTATAAATTGACTATTTAATTAAAAAATATTTTTTCAATTCGAACCAGTAGTTCCTGAGATTATCGCGTTCAAACAAACAAACAAACTCTTCAGCCTTATATTATTAGTATAGATAGCTGTTGCCCGCGACTTCGTCCGCGTTTCCTATATCCTTCCTCACGGTTCAGTGATTTTGATGTAACAGACAGATTAATTTTCGTAATTTAGTAGGGAAATATCTTAATAATTATGTCAATCTATAATACTGTTGAAAATATCGCAATACGGAACCTCGCAATATTATTGTTAATAGCTGTGCCCGCGACTCTGTCAGCGTGTAACTCCATGTGTTAAGTTAATGTATTGGTAATATTGTTGAAATCACGTTCACATGAGGCTTAAGTACCTAAAGGACGAAAATACTTCAGCGCAAATCTTCCGGGTAAACTATGTTGAAAGTTGACCCGTCCGGCACGTGAACATAAAGATTTCTAGAACTGCTAACCCGGGAAAGAGCGACGTACAACTGACCATGCGAGAAACCACTGACACCGAGATCTACTCCAGCAACACGCAAAGTCTGCCCTTGAGCCTTATTCATTGTCATTGCATAACACACCGATACTGGGAATTGCGTTCTTTTAAATTGGAATGTAAAATTATTTTGTATTATGGGAATTCTGGGAATAAAGACGGTTTCTCCTGTTAAAATTTGAGCCTCGATTATATTTTGTTGCAACTGGGTTATTTTTAGCCGAGTTCCATTGCAAAGTTGTGGTGGTTTTAAATTTCGGAGCAGAATAATAATCAGAAAGCTTCGAACTGCTAAGCTATCGGGAGTTATACGTGTTATTGTGAGTCAACCATAAAAGATAGATATATGCTCTATCTCGCTTGCTCGCGTGACCGCGGCCAGTAGTGTGCCAGCGAGATAAAGAGTGAGAAGCGCTGAGGTAGTATAGGCCCTTAATAATTCCTGTCAAACGGTGAGAGTTGAGTCTTGCCAAGGGCTGTTTTGGTACCCACCTACTAGGGTTGGAGGTCAGTCAGGCGGTCGCTCCTTATAAAACACTATAAGTATTCAGCTGCATCCAGTTAGACTGGTAACTGACCTCTACATAGTTGGGAAAAGCCTAAACAGATAATTTATTTACTTATTATTTGCCTCATGAAGGATTACAATATTACTTAAAACTAGCACAGTTAAAAAAGTATCAGTATAATATAGGATCATCTGCAGCCGAAATCGATGAAACACCTGTATCTCGGCATACAGCGCCTATCCTCTCGGTCTATATGACAGTACAGCTATTTTACTATAGCTGTACTGTCATATAGATCGAGAGGATAGGCCAGCAAGTACAGTTTCTGGTGAGCTGTTTTAATTTCAAAATGCCATCAGCCCCATACATGGGTATACTGAATGTCAAAATTAACCAGTGCATTTCTCATTTCAGGTGGCGGGAGCATCATCAATGGCCTGACACCATGTTCAGAACGGCGTCTGTCGAGGGCTCCGGGCCAAGGACGCCGCCGGCCTACGCCCCCCACCCTCCGTACGTCCCTCCCCGATTCTTTCCTCCTCGGATACGACCCCCACCCCCCCAGTACTGCTTCGATGCAGCACGCTTCGCTTGCGACGCTTCCAAACCTAGATACTTAGACGTAGAGCGCGAAAGACTAGTCACACGATGGCTCGCGGAAGCCAACGAAGCTTTGGTTAGGCGAGACCGTCCTCCAAGGTACAAACCGCGCAGTAGTGAACGAAGACCTGACTTTCTTGAGAGGAGACCTAACGCTCCGGAATGGGCGGACAATTTCTTGCTAGGTCGCCGGAATGGCTCCGTGGAGCCAGAAGATGACCCAAGTGAAGTGATGACACTGAAAGAATTCGTAGATAAGTTTTCGTTGCCTCGCGTTGTGAAATTCGAGGGGGAAGATAGACCAGTGCTTCTGTATAGGGTGTTGGAGGCCCATAGGAGGGTCGAGGCGGTTCCTCTGTCGGGGAAAAAGGGGAAGCTGGTCGGAAAACCCTTGTATATCCCGGATTCTTATGATGGTGAGTGTTTTTTGTTTATTTATACGTATTGGTTAAGTATTTAATGTCCCAAGAACCTCATCTCTTTATGCCAAAGACAAATAAAAACAAATCTGATCAGCACTTAAAACAGAGTTTAAGAGCTGATGTCGAATACTGACGCTGACAGCTCTAAAATGCTGACTGAGCAGCCAACAGTGGTCAATCGCATACAGTTCCATTCGTAAAGTTTGCACTTATTTATTTATTTACATTTCATGCTCAGAGATAGGTATAAAGGCGGACTTATACAAATATAGGCATACTTTACCAGTCAAAAAACGGATGTGAGAGATAGCGTGGCAGGTGCAATAACACAGTAGCTCAATTGGTCATTTTTATTACTTGTTACGGAACCCTACCCTTATACGGTGAAATTGAAAGCTTACTACGGAACCATAAGCAGCTATAATAAAAACAAAAACTTAAAATTACGATTACGGTACTAAAACATTAAGCTCGACTAAATCAGTGACGATTGTTACAAACAATGGATAATTGACAATAGTCGGAATGTCTGTTCGGTAATGATCGGAAACGTTCGGACGGCAGCGTGACGTCAGCAATATGGCGATCATTGTGATTGGTTGATGATGGTTATTGTCTTATTTTGATGATTAGGCGATGAGCAAAGGCCAATTTACAGATAAAATCTTTTGAGTCGTATCCTGTTTTGGTCCGAATAACAGCTGTTCTTCAGTTTTAAGGAGGTTGTATGCAAATGGGCATGCACTACTTCATTACGTATACGTAAAAGTAGATCTAAAGGAAGGGGTATGTAAATACGTATATGTAAAAGTAGATCTAAGGGAAAGGGTGGTCAAACCGAGCCTATCAACAACAAAAACCTATTTATTTTCATTTTTTTTTTCTTACTTTGGATCTAACACTAGGAGCTTTTCCTGTCTCGTGGGTGCGTTAAAAACATTTCTTCCGATGCGGGAATCAAACCCGCGACCCGCAGCGCAGCAGCCAATCACTTAACCACTGCGACAACCATGTCGCAAATAAAACTATCCGAGTTTATTATCCGAATAAATTAACTCCGCGAAAGTGAAAAGGCTCGGATCATTACAAACAAGATTTATGGATAAAAAAGAGGAAGATTAGATTCTCCTCACGACTTTTATTGAAATATAATAGATATGTTTTTTGCTAAACTCCAACAGAAAGTTGATATTTGTGAGTTTTTTGCCAATTATAAAGTGTAATACAAAAAGAAGATGGTTATTTTATTTTCCCTTTATTCTTTAAGAAACAATTGATCGTTTCAAGGAAATAAAATAAATAAGTAGTTTTATAAGATCGCACAAAAAACTAGATATCTCACAATGGACAACAAAAGATCTTAAATACGTCTTTCAGCAAAAACGTGCAAGTTATTCTCACAAGAATATCGTTAAAAAATTAGATTAATAATATTTTTTTTACCAATTCAATTAAAATTAAACACTGATTACGCGGAAATCATAACAAAAACTTAGTGTATCAATTTAATTGAATGTGTTCAATTAGTCAATTAAACATGGTATTAATTGTTTGAGGTCAGATGTTATGATCGAATCAATTTTTAATGTCAGTCAATATTATGATATTCAAAAATGTTTACATGCATAATAAAAACCAACCAAGTGCGTGTAAGAATCGCGCACGAACGGTTCCGTACCATTCATCTGTAAAAAACGGCAAATCAATCACGTTTCTTGTATGGGAGCCCCCTTAAATATTTATTTTATTCTATTTTTAGTATCTGTTGTAATAGTGGCAACAGAAATAGGTCATTTGTGAAAACTTAACCGTCTAGCTATCACGGTTCATGAAAAACAGCCTGGTGACAGACAGAATAGGGTCCCGTTTTTACACATTGGGCGCGGAACCCCAAAAAGGATTTATTACATGAAAAACTTAAAAAAAGTTAAACACTGATTAGCAGTCTCTAAAGTCAAATTCTCAATTGATAACTTGAATAAGGTAACGGCCACCGGGTTTTTATAGATAAGTCTGTATGTCAATAAACGCAATGGACACCCACGTCGATATACTTTTTTCTTGTATATTTTTTGCAACCGATTATCACATTTTTTTAAGACTTGATAGTAAATTCCAGTCTTTTGATAGGTTCCGCATTTATTTAAACCTCAAGCGTATTAGTTAGTGATTCGTCTAGGTCAAGGTTTCAAATTAGTGGGATCACCTTGGAATGCCTTTATTTATTTTGGGATAGTTATTTATTGGTCCTGCTTATGAATACCGTAGTCTACTGTAGTCCTGTTAATTAATCTTTTGTCTATACTTTTCCTTAAAGTTGACATATTACAGCCGCAATTCGAAAACGTAATGCAATTTTTTATGAGTGGGAAAATCATCAAAACAATCCTCCCGTTTTGCGTAGAGCGGAAGGGAGTGTCGGTCTTTTACTGAAAACCTATCCTGCTACTACTCCTTGCTTTTGCGTTCCAGGGTCCCGGTAATCTCGTTAGAATATTCCCTAAACCCTGGAATACATGCATTTGAACTTACACAATCAGACACTAGGTCTACCGGCTCAGTGTGCTCAACACTGCACATATAGGGCGAGGCCGTGACCTGTCGTGTCGCGTCACTAATGGGACGTTGCTCCCGCGCTTCTGCGCCTGCGCAGGGTTAGATACAGATTTGTGAGTTACAACGTGAAAATTGCGTTTTTCTGGTTGAGATTTCTTTTTGGTAGTAAATACATAGTATGTAAACCAGTTACTCAAAAATATACTATGTACCTATTTATATCTAATTTAGCTAGCACAATAAAAAAAACTCGATTGCAATTGTAAGGTTAAAAGTATAGAATAATTATATCTTTGTAATACATAATAACCTACCATAAAAATATGTCCGTTTTCAAAACAAAAACCTGCAGAGTTCACAGACAACTATCCAATTAAAACTGCTTCAAACCACAATAACTTCTAAATTAATCATTAGTGAAAACTATTAAATTGCTCACATTAAACAAACAATACAACATGAATCAAGCTTCCCACTTATTTTTAATGTATTGCGACCCACAAGCCTAGCCGGGCCGCTCAAAGACCCGCGCTTCTAAGGCCATAACCTTGTCCATATGTGTGCCATATATGGCCTATAGTTAATAGGCCTGGGTCTCCCACGCGCCCGGAAGGTTGGCCCAGACATCCCAAGGCTTGATTCAATGGGCCTTGGAATACAGTACCAATTAAGGCCATTTGAGGACTGCACATTGCATGCACTTCGTAATTATTCGGATGATTGTATTTTAGGGTTATGTTGGTAGTAACTGTCAGTCAGGACTTGAATAGGACGGAATTGCATTGATTATACGTTCGGTATAGGCATACGGTAGTCGGTATGGGTTGTTCAAATCGGTAAGAGGTACGTTAATGATTCTTATTAGCTGATTGCTGTTTAAAGCTGAATAAGATACTTAAAGTACGATACGGTTCGGTACCCCTTGGCTCGCCCAAGGCGGATGACATCCTTTAGGATTGCCAATTCGAGAAAAAGAAAGAAAATAAAAGTGGTAAGCGTTTGAGTTCGACACCAGTAGCGGAACATTTGTTTTGTGTGGACTACAAATAGGAAGTCATTCCTAGTGTCGGGTCTGGGTGTTTGTAAAATTGCACTCACGATACTGGAGAAATTCCTAGTGAGAATTTCTTAAATAAAAATATGTAAAAAAAAGAAAATCTGTTTTTGAGGAACTATGAAAGAAATTTATTTCAGCCGATAAGTAACGGGGCTTGAATTTTGTATACCGCAAGAGATACATCATTCCCGTTTCGTCTTGTTTATAGGGTTTTTATGTCACCTATTATACAACCTATTTAAAGATAGTACTGAAATTACTACTACCGCAAAATGAAAATCATAACCCTCCCCACCTCTCCGTAATCGGTGAAATCAAATTACGTATAACTATTTAAATGACTTCACTTTACTATTATTCATTTTGTACGGTATTACTGGACTCAGAATTTTAACTGCACATCCTGGGAATTGAACCCGCGACCCCTGTATCGGTATCCGACCGTTAGGTACGTTGTACTATGGTAATATTAGTATTTGGGTGCCGTGTTTCTATATTTTACGATTCGTTATCGGCGCCTATACATTATCGGTTTTCGATTGTTTGTTTTATTTGTATGTTATCTTTAAAAACATTGTTTCGTATATCTTAATATCTTATAGGCACTGTTTAGGAGTACGTGCAGGAGAATCTCTTACATAATAATATAAGTCTAATGTTCATAGTATGATTCAGTCTCAAAAGATCTTATAATATTAAAGAAAAAGAAGGCAGAATCAAAATTAAATTAGTCAGCGAGACTTCATATGTGAAGCGTATTAGATAGACATGACTGTGAGGTTTTAAGCTAACGTGGTCACTAACAGTATCATTAGAACTTAAAACGCGATATTTACCTTTTTTGTGTACTTATTGTTTTGAGTTTCCCATATTTCGGCACTGGTGCAAGCGCCATGATCACGGATGAACTGAAGTAATTGCGGGTGGAAGTTTGTGAGCAGACAAATCGGTCTTTCTCGTTCCTTTTCTGTTAGCGATACCGCTACCACTGTCACATATATCACTAAACACTCGATTCTGTTCCCGACACAAAAAACTCACCGTGTCGACTCGCGAACTTACTACGGAACTTTTTCGGTTTTTACACATTTGAACCACTGGATCCCAGGCTCTCGACAGTTGATACCCGTCCTCCCGGTTGAAACTTTCGTATTTGGTAATCTCATTCGCTTCCTTTACTAGTATTGGTATATAGTGGCGTTCTGTCGAGATGACTTGAGGGTTATCTAACTCAATCCAATGGTTCGACCCAGCGTTTAAAAGATGTTGTGCTATTGCCGATTTTTGAACATAATTATTTTTCACCGCCCTAATGTGTTCCGAGATTCTGCAAGCTACGGTACGTTTTGTCTGACCGATGTACGATCTTCCACAGCAGCAGTCCACTTTATAGACACCGGGTTTTTCTAGAGGGAAGTTGTCCTTCGGTAAACGCAGCATCTGAGAGACTTTCTTGAACGGAATCCAGTGGTAGAAAGTCGACACGGTGAGTTTTGTGTGTCGGAAATATTCCGTTTTAAGTTGATGATGATAATGATAATGACTGTGAGGTTTCATCAAATAATTTAATTTGATATTGGTGGTGTCAGGACGGCATGTCATTGTTTCCTTAGAAGATGGGTAGGTCTTTACTGTGGAATAAACTCAAACTCAAAATGTTTTATTTCACATAAGCCTACATGGACACTCATAAAACGTCAGCAGTTTAACGCAGGGCACGGTTCAAAATTGGTCGTTTTCTATGGAGAAGAACCGGCAAGAAACTCCACAGTTACTCCTTTAAAATATCATTCTTACAATGTATCCATAATACAGGTTAATTAGGTATGAGAGGACAGTATAGACCAATTAATACAGCACAATGGAATTACAAATAAAAAATTGTTAAACAAATCTAAGAGTCTACAGGGTTCTGCCATTCACAAAAAAGCTTTATATTATATTAAAATAAACTTGAGAAGTGACAACATTAGACTTCAATAATGAAGTATAAATTAATAATATAAATGAAGCAAAAAGAACATCTGTCAAATCGGATGGATTATCGTAGAGAAAAAAAATAAAATAAAAAGACACACTCACGAAAGTGGTGTTGTTAATACACTAGTTGGTAACGCAATTTCAATAAGCCAGGGAAGCCACATGTGCAGAAGGAAGGAATCATCGCCAAGCAGTCATGTCTTCAACGTAGTCCCGAATCTTATAATACGCTTTTTGGATAAGAACACGTTTGACGTGGGTTTTAAATTTTCCCTCGCTAAGTTCTGTAACAGACTTTGGCAAGTTGTTATAAAAGCGTATGCTATTTATGAGGAATGACTTGCTTGTCTTGGCTAATCTCCATTTAGGTATAACAATTTCATGTTTGTTGCGTGTATTTATTGTGTGAATATCGCTTCTAATTTTATAAAGTCCTAAGTTTTTGCGTAGACCAGAGTCAGTACATCGATCTCTTTAAAAACATTTCGAAGGGACTCGCGTGGACCCATTTTATATATTGCCCGGATTGCCCTTTTTGCATATAAAAAATGAATCTACGTCAGCTGTGGATCCCCACAGTAATATACCATAAGACATGATACTGTGGAAATAAGCAAAATAAACTAACCGAGCTGTCGCTACATCAGTTATTTGTCTATTTTTTCTTACTGCATATGCAGCTGAGCTTAATCTACTAGACAGAGTCCTAATATGATCGCCCCACTGTAACTTTGAGTCGATAGTAATATCCAAAAATACAGTTTCCGTAATAACATCGAGTATTTTGACATCAAGGATTGAATTGACACTAGCCTGTGGTACATTAGGCAATGAAAACTTGAGACATTTCGTTTTGTTCGCATTAAGTAGGATATTATTAGCAGCGAACCATTTCGCAAGAAGTGCCAGACCTTCACTTCATTTACATGTAAAACATCTGCATCTTTTCTATCTATTTTAAAAATGAGAGAAGTGTCATGAGCGAATAGAATTATATCCGATATGTTGGTCATCATGTAAGGTAGGTAATTAATGTACACTAGAAAAAGGAAAGGGCCAAGAATTGAACCTTGCGGAACGCCCATCTCTACTAGGGATCTTGCAGATGTTGCTCCATTAACAATAACTTTTTGTTGCCTATTTGATAAATAGAAAAGAACAAGGTCAGCAGCTTGTCCACGAATTCCGTAATGGTGTAATTTACAGATCAGTGTTTTGTGGTCAACGCAATCAAAAGCTTTGGAGAGTGGTTGAAAGTTTACATTAAGATCTACTGCATTTTTTTTTTCACTCCGTTTTAATAGAAGTTAGAGGAGGGGGTAATCATTTTACCACTTTGGAAGCGTACATCTTTCTTAAAATTGGAAAGCGGTTTACAGGATACATCTACCTACCAAGTTTCAGATGTAAGTATAGTCCTAATAGTTTTGGAATAAAATGGTTGTGACATACGGATGGACGGACAGACAGACAGACATTTTTTGCCATTCAGCTACGGAACCCTAAAAACGAGATTTTTGTACCTATCATTCAATTTGGTCGAAAATACGTTTTATAACTGTACGTGGTAAAAATTGCAGTATTTTATTTACGTGACAGTTTTGATCTTAAATTAAAACAATAAAGAGACACAATTATTGTTTCATTGTTTATAGAATTGCTTCCTAGTGCCCTTTGTGGCATTTTCTGCTGCTAAACTCGACTTTGTAAGAGTGGAGAGCAGGAAGTGGTTTATGCTACGTCAACCCCGAAAACACATGGTTGTTGCGAGATGCGGGAACAAATCAGCTAGATTGACTTTAGGTAGACATGAAGTAACAGACACAAATACAAACAAGTTTCTTTGTCTTCTTATTCTTACCAAACAATGTCATACAACTCGTGTAGCAATTACTTGCCTACCATGATTAATGATTAACAACGCAGTACATAAAAGTATTCAGAGCATGCGCTGTTAGGCGTTCGTCGATTGTTTGAGAAACAATTGTGTGCATGCAAAATACATGCTTGTACTTATGAGGGCCTGGTAGCTGGAGAATTCTGATGTTTGGCAAAATCTGTGTTTTTGGAAGAATAAACCTTCTTCTTCTGTGTTGCTGATGGGTATTTTAGTGAGGTATAAACCCCACAGCCCTTGGTCCTATCTGTAACTATTACCAGGCGCCTTTTGAAGGTTTCAAAAGGCCCAGATAGCCAAAAAGGTCCACCTTCAGCATTTGCTTGCGACTATAAAGAGGTAATCAATAAAAAAATATTGGAAGTTAACGATGAATACGACTGATACCATATTTTACTTCCAAACGGCTGTTCATAACATTATATGCCTGTCTGTATGTTACCTCTTTACTCTTCAACGGCTGAATGGTTGCAATTTGTCACACTTGTTCACAGGATTTTGTCCTAGATTAATATTAGCTATCTGCACCTCTTCTCTATATAAATTTTAACTGTGCCAAATTTAATATTCCTCCGCCTACGTAATTTTCGTAAAGAGGGGTACGAGGGTATCGCTTCACGTAATAATATTAAAATTTATGAGTAATTTCATGATCTGTAAGCAAGAAATTCCCTTTCCATCGTTACAATTTCAGAAGTAAGATATCCTGAAATAGTTTTCTAAACAACTTTTACGAACAAACATTAAACAATACCGACCAGATAGAATTCTTCACGAAGAACTAGCTATTAAGAATTTCCATTGTACTCCCATTTGCACGGCGGCATTATCACAAACAATAATAAATTGACAAATGACACATTGTCTTTGAGTTAGTTTGTGCGTGGAATCAATGCAGAGCCGGTCTTTATATTGTTATAAATACAAAAACATATCATGCAGGAAACATGCATATTGACTGTTGCATTATGATAATTGTCGTGCAAGGTGGCGTGGGGTCCTTCTTTGGTGGACTTGTTTTTAGTTTTTTGTAAAGGATTTCGATAACTTTGCATAATTGGTATAGTGAGTTCGATAATGTATGTAAAACTAGCTTCTGCCCATGGTATCGCTAATATGAATAGCTTTATCTTTACCAAAAAATCTTAAAACCGGTTAAGTGATTTAGACCCGAAAGTGTAGCAGACAGACTGACAAACAAGAGTTACTTTCTCATTGATAATACTTGATTGGTCACATTAACTCAAGTATTTAACTATGTATTTATTGCAATCCACAATTCCAATTGCACATACAGGTAGTATACAATTAAAAATAGCAATTGTCGAACCTGCCGGGCACAGCAATAATTAAAATAATTAGGAGGACTGGTTATTTCATTTTTAAAATATTTAATTAGTTCTTGACTCTTTCATAAAATGCGCAGAAAATACTTTTACTCTACATATAAGTACGCATGTCATGACGTGTAACTCAAATTTTACTGTACACTATAAGTAGATACTTCTGCTTATACCTTCTAGGAAACAAGGCGTGAAGATGGCGTGAAGTTATGTTATATTACAAAACCGTCTAGACAGAAGCAGTTACAATAATTAATTATGGAACAATACCTCAATCAAAACGCAAACGATGTTCTTTTCCCCTTAGGTACCAGGCTTCCAGGAGTTGACGTTAGATCAAAAGCGTCGGTAATCAGTGCGGGGCCATCCGTCTTTTCTTATTAACTCTCTTCAGCACGTGACCGGCCAGGCAATGGCTGATGCTCCCTTTCTTAGAAATAGGGTTGTGAAGCGTGGACGGAGACGGACAAAAATTAAATTGACAAGTCAAAAATGCGTTTCGTTTAAAGAGGTTATATGTTTTTTCTAGTGCTATATTAAAGCCAAGGAAGGCTGAAAAGTTGTGAGTAGAGTCTATGAGGAAGATATGTTTTTACGAAATTAATATAAATGGTTTTTTAAATTATTTGATTTTGATTTTGTTTGCGTGGAATATTCGCTCAGGTGGTAGTGTATTTTTTGGTCCAGTAACCGCCTTTTGCGCCCTAAAAACAGCCTGCCAAAGTTTCATCACAATCTGACCAATGGTTTCAGAACGCATACTTACAGAACAAATATACACACATTGATTTTTACTTATACAACGTGTAATTTAAAGGGTATATACATACCAAGTGCATGGCTTCTTTGGATATCAAACGATATGGCAAGGGTTATGTAATAAAAAAAAAGGGTTTTGTAATCCTAAGTCTACGTGTGTAGAACTTATTACAAATTCCAATACACTGATACCATACCAGAGACCGAATTTTTCAAATTAAGAAGAACGAAAAGAATTATCGTGTTATTGGCAAGTGACGTGGAAAGTTATTGACCCTCGTAGTGCTGTGACACGTTTGTTATGATTGGTATTCAAGAAATATATGAAACCAATAATTTGGTATCAAGTCTTTGAGTCAGTTATTTTGTGCTGAAACTGTGCATAGAGACTCCATACCATAATTATGTTGTCTTCAGCCCTTGTGGATAGATATGGGGTTTCCGTTACACGTTGTACCTATATAGATTTGTGAATAATATTTCAGTGTGATTTTGAAATATGCCCAGTGGATTTCGAAATAATTTCTAACTTGTAAGCACTCATAAATAATGCACCTTACTACCAATGAAAACATTTTTACAAATAGATCATTAGTTCCAGAGATTACATCATATACACACAAACATACAAACAATTTTTTTTTCTTTAAATAAATTACTATAGATAACACTCTTACATTTATTTGTTCGTAAATTTAAATTAGGTGAGGTCGGTGTTTCCTAGCTGACTACCTTGAGCAGAAACAACGAAACAAAACTCAGAGGTCGCCTCTTTTAAATTGCATACAATTCGTACCTACAAATGAAATCATACGTGAACCATGTAAATTTATGTCTATGGTGCTGTTTTGGGAACATTGTAATTCACTTAATCACTGTGGCCATAGCTTTTTTTTCTTTTAATTTCGTTTATTTAAAGAGGTGTGTTTTGTTTTATTGTTGATAGTCTCGCGTTTCAACACCATCTCACCTGATGGTAAGCGATGATGTGATCGAAGATGAAGCACGCTTACCTAGAAGTAGGTAACCTATTCACTCTCGACTGAAAGACCACCTGGTTATGGCTATCAGGAAACACAGACTCTAGCAGAAAATTCCACTCCTTAGTTGTACAATTAAAGTATTCCCAAAACGTTTTGTGCGTATGGGTGGGATAATTTGATTTGTAAAAAGTAAAACAATATCAGGTATTTATAACAGGCGCTATAAAACCCAGTGAGCTTATCTTTTGTTGCCCAATTTAAAAGAAAGTTGTAAAGTGCTTTATGAAACTTAAATTGATTTCAGCCCGTCAGTCACGTTGAATACAATAGTTATCTAACCTCATTTATGAGTAAATGTCATCGGTACATATTGTGCAGTGAAAGAACGAAAATGTCCAGCAAAGTGCATTTATCTATATATATAAAAATGAATTGCTGTTCGATAGTCTCGCTAAAACTCGAGAACGGCTGAACGGATTTATCTTATCTTGGTTTTGAAATGTTCGTGGAGGTCTAGGGAAGGTTTAAAAGTTGAGAAAAATTAAAAAAAAAAACCGGGAAAGCCCTCAAAACAGCCCTCTTCTATTTACTATACAAACGTTTTCTAAATCAAATGAAGAGTAGGATAGGGGTTGGGTAGGGGTAGGGTAGGTGTAGGGTACCGGTAGGGTAGGGTAGGGGTAGTGTAGGGTTTGGGTAGGGTAGGGGTAGAGTAAGGTATGGGTAGGGTATCGGTAGGATAGGGGTAGTGGTATCGGTTGGGTAGGGGTAGGATACCACGCGAACGAAGTCGTGGCGGGTTAGCTAGTCTATAATATTAATTTCTAACTCAAACTTAAAATATTTTATTTCCCATAGGCCTACATCGTATTTATAAAACGTCAGAAGTTAGCACACGGTTCGAAATTTGTCGTTTTCTATGCAGAAGAACCGGCAAGAAACTTTAAGGTTACTCTTTTCAAAATATCATTAATTTTTAAAATGCATCCATTATACAGGTATAGTAGGTGTGTGAAGACAGTATAGAACAACTATACAATGTGTAACGGAAACCCCATATCTATCCAAAAGGGCTGAAGACAACATCTGGTATGGAGTCTCTATGCACAGTTTCAGGACAAAATAACTGACTCAAAGAATTGATACTAAATTATTGGTTTCATATATTTCTTGAATACCAATCATAACAAACGTGTCACAGCACTACGAGGGTCAATAACTTTCCACGTCACTTGCTAATAACACGATAATTCTTTTCGTTCTTCTTTATTTGAAAAATTCGGTCTCTGGTATCAGTGTATTGGAATTTGTAATAAGTTCTACACACGTAGACTTTTTTTTTTAACGTGTTAAAATCATCAGATGATTCCTCCCACCCCGGGCAGGGCTGGAGGGACTGTCAGACTTGTATTGACTAAAATCCACGGTATTCCTTCAATAGCCCTTTACGTACCGGGGTCACGGTAATGGGATAAGTCCCACGACCCCGGCAGGCTTCGGCCCTCGTCATCTTGCTGACGCTCTTTGAGGCGCGCGTGGAATACAACGCGCCGTCGACCCGGGCATGGTCCATGGTCGGACAGCGAGTTGCCCTTTTCTCGCTGCCTGCATGCTCGCGCCTACGGTGGCCGGAGATCGTCGGCCGACGTCCGACACCGAGGGCGTCTACCACTGCGGCTGGGCTGGAGGGAGGACGCTATCCACTCCCTCACGCGGCCCGCCTCCTCCTTCGATAGCATGACTGCTTCGCAGAAGGAGGCGACCGCTTCCCACTCCGTCTCGCCCCGCAGCATGGCCTCGACCAATGCCGGGCGCGAGAGGTCTCTGCCTATCGCCGCCGTGAGGACACGTCGGTGCTCTGCCCAAGCGGGGCAGTCTTGCACCGTATGCTCTACTGTGTCCTCAGGGCGATCCTCATAGTGGTGACACCCAGGCGTTTCTTCCTTCCTCATCAGACACAGGTACCTCCCGAAACTTCCGTGTCCGGTGAGGACCTGCGTCATGTGACGCCGATCTAGCCACTCCTCAAAGAGGGGTCTTACCGCCGCAATTGCAGCGTGCACGGCCGTCGGTTGCGACAATCGTCCCCTCCATACTGCCATATCGTTTGTTATCACCCAAAGAAGCCATGCACTTGGTATGTATATACCCTTTAAATTACACGTTGTATAACTAATAAGCTCTACTACTAAAAATTTACTTTTTTAGTAGACAAGTTACACAATGTTGGTGTAATTCATCTATCCTTGTCACATAAAAAGTAAAACGTCGTTTGTGTCTGTCTGTGTTACTAGCGAGTGACGTCACATGCGATTAGTACTGTCTCAGCTTATCATAGATTTCAAAACTATCGGAAATCCGTAATTTTTGTGGCATTAGTACATTATTTTTTACTGCGTACACTTTCTTTTAATAATTACACAAAATGCACATATTTTTTGTAGATCCATGATCCATCTATATATATAAAAGCGAAATACCACTCACAGATTAATCACGAAATCTCAGAAAATACAAGTAGTAGTAGGGCTCTCAAATTTTGCATGGGGGTTCCTTTTAGTACGTACATAGATGCTCGCTAAGACGGGATTTTGAGAAATTCCCACGGAATCGGGATTTACACAAAACTTCCCACGCGAACGAGGTCGCGAGCAACTGCTAGTATAAAATAAAATTAAAATAAACACCAATTAGGCACTATGACTTTTTTAAATTCTTTTTTAATTAGGAGTTTTTATCCACAAGGATGACTTACTAAATTTTTAAATGCAAATTCCTTATATACCTACGTTCGAAAAGAACATCACAACATTGGTCTAGGTTAAATCTGTTCTGTTATGTATGTGTAAAGGCTAGAATAGCACCATATGACACTTATTGTTCCGGGAAAATATGCGAAATTATGCATAGCATAGCTAGTTTTTGTATAAAAACTAAACGTGAACCAAATTCCAAAAGTATCATAAGGCAGTTGTCCAACTGCTGGCGAGTAAACGACTAAACTATCGGAACAACACGCTCGCTGCTCGCCAACTCGTTTTCAGTTGCTAGCTCTACTCGCTACTCGTTCATCGTCGGCGGTGGGACAATTGCCTAATAGTCGACTTTAAACGCAGGCGAAGTCGCTATAAGTAGTGATGTAATTAATATCTCCTCTCAATACTGAGAGCTAGGAGTTTAAGTTATCTGTATAAACACGTTTGTATAAATAAACAATCTGAACAATTGCTTTATTTCTCTTTAAAACAAAAACTTTCTCGTATAATAGCGATACCGCGGCAATATGGTAAAAACTCCAGCGATTCTAGGAATATATCACAGAATCACAGTAATTTTTATTCGCCTACCAATTCTATACAAACAGTTGATAGCCCTAAGAACAATGCATTCTCAAACCTATCGCTAGACGATCTCAATCACGCGTGTATGAACGCCCTTATGTACAAACTTAACACAGTAGCTCTATCAAGCCATTTTCAACTTTAAATTCCAGTTACTAAGGATTTAACAATTATCACAGGACATTTTGGTGATATCTCAGTTGACAAAGATCCCTTTGCAGATACGTCAAACTGTTTTAGACCTTGGTAACCAGGAATAAGGGTCATGGCTGTGTTTTTCAGTGGCTAATTAAGTTGATAGACGTGGTGTTGTCACGTCCAGGCGTCACCAAGTAACAGGGGTGTGCACTTGAATTTATAAAAAAGTAAAGCTTGCGACGATTTTATGTGGTTCCGTTACGTGTTCATTGAAGTTTTTCAGTTCCTAGTAGATGTCATCTTTATCATATTATATTCTAAGTCATACGTTTTTAATAACTCTTAACTAAGCTAAGAAATTTTTATGAATTGATTCAAAACAATTTATAGAAAGTATATGTTTGTATATACTGATTTCCACATCTGTAAGCAGCTTTTAACTTAATCATAATTGGATCTGATTCAGGCCCAATTATTATGTTTCAGTCTATGAGGCCTCCTGACTGACACCCACCATACAGACTACGGTTCGTTTCTTTGTTTCGTTAATAGCAATATACCACTTATTAAAAATAATGCAAACCAAAACTTGGATTTTCTACTTGAATGTGATTATAATACTCTTCAGAAGAGCTTCTTTAAGTTTTAGGATAAATTCCATTCACAGTCACATTATACAAAAGCACAAAACACTTGCATTATAGTTGATATCATATGTTGATTTATACAGTGACATATAATATAATATAATATTCCACAACTTTTTCACACAACGCCATCTAGTCCCAAACTAAGCAGAGCTTGTGGTATGGATACTAGACAACTGATAAACATACATATATATTTTATTGCAAAGTAAACTGAGTCCTGAAATACAAGCTCGGCCTAGCTCATGCGCCTTTGTTGACTTTATTCATCAACCCCTGCTTAAATAAAAGGAACTTCGTTCCAATACTTAAATATATACCGGAGTTATATTAATTATCCGAAGTATTTTTTTTTTTATTATTTTATTACATTTATTTATTTACACTTCATTCACATAGGTACAAAGGTTGACTTAATGCCGTAAGCATTCCCTACCAGTCAACCAAGGGTGGTGTAAATTTATAATGATAGATTGTAAAATTAGTTTTACCGGGGCCGCGGTATCTCGTTAGAATATTCCCGCAACCGCAAAATTGATGACCATAATACACTGAAAAATCAGAAGAACCAACGTCTGTGTATAGCACTGGACAATAAGTTCCGCTACCTACTACCTTGCAAAGTAGGCTGGGCGAACTCTATAGGCATCAGAATTCCAATAGAGTTCGCCTAGATATCACAGATTCGAGGATCAACGCCCCAGCTTATCTATACTTATAATAAATCTGTAGGGAGGTCAATTCTGTACATGAAATATATTTACAAAATAACTATCAGGGGGTGATTAGGGATCGATACTGATACCAAAAATGCAATCAGTAAAATTTTTGTCTGTCTGTCTGTCTGTCTGTCTGTCTGTCTGTATAACCGTTATAGAAACAAAAACTACTCGACGGATTTTAACGAAACTTGGTACAATTAATATTCATACTTCTGAGCAGGTTATGGTATACTTTTCATCACGCTACAATCAATAGGAACAGAGCAGTGAAGGGAAACGTTGGGAAAACGGGAGAAGTTACTGCATTTTTTAAGCTTCCGTTGCGTGTGCAACCTTAATGGTTAAAGCTACACAGAAGTAATTTCATGACGGAAATGTTCTCCTTAAAATTATATAAAAAATATCCCACGACAGCATATGTCTATCTTTTATGGTTGACTCACAATAACACGTGTAACTCCCGATAGCTTAGCAGTTCGAAGCTTTCTGATTATAATATTTGTCTACTCTTACGTTTATAACACTCTCAGTCACCCCTAATTGAAAAAGTTAACATTATTAACTATTCCATAAAAAGAATCATATAAATCGGTATAGAAACACCAAAGTTATACATGAAATACGCTAATAATAAGCCATCGCGCGTGAGTACTGAATCATGCTATACCTAAGGATTATTTTTGAGAATCGGTCGCCGCGCTCGACGCGTCTCGATTGACCAAGTGCGAGCCAGACTCGCCCATGAAGGGTTCCTGTTCGACCCCAAGCCCAGCCAACGGTAACTGGTATGTCGAACTGTCCGCGATTACGCGGAGCCCTACGTTGTGGTAGGCTCTTAGGCCTTATTTCAATAACAAGGTTACACAATGGCCTGCCTCTACTAGGCTTCGGCCTACAACAATAAAAACAAAATGTACCACTAACCTGAGTGCTGGGGACGCCAAGTTCGACCTTCAAAGGTCACGCCCTAAGTGTGGTTTGTATGTGATATGAGGTGAGTAATTGTAACGTGTGATGTAAGTTACGGGTTCTAGGACGGTCCCAAGGCGTCGATCTTCAGATGGCGCAGTCCCGACCAGCATCACACCCAACTCGTTTCCAGCAAGCGCGCGCTACGCGTGGTAGACAATAAGGCGATGTGTTCCGAGAAATATCACTGGATTCTTGTTAATCCGAGATTACAAAGTTCAATCAATCACTGAACACAATTAATCTGTTCATATCTCGTGAGATCCAATACGATTTACAACAAATTCCGCGTGCCGGCCGACCGACGACAAGGCGGCGTATAATTCAACAATATCCCGGGGTTTTCAACAAATGGGGAATACACTTCAACCAACAAATAATTCGCGACCCAATTATCGGTCTCAACAGGCGAATTCAACAATATTTTACCAATTACAATCAAATCAAAGTCCCAAACGTGCGGACATTTTTCCAACAAGCCAAGTCAATCTGTCAAGTCAGAGAGGTTATGTCAAGTCCACAGATAATTAATGTTGCCGGCCAAAAGGTGCGTTCTGTTTCACGTCGGACCGAACATCTACCCCCCCCCGGACGGGCCTACCCGTCCGCTAATCAATTGGAAGTCTTGACAAGGTTGCAAATTCAACACAGCTTCAATGCGGCCAAATACCGTAGCTAGTTCCTCTAAGGTGAGAACGGTGTCTCCCAACAATCTCCGCCAGCGTCCCTTTGCCGCTTTCACCGCGGCCCCAAAAATACCCCCCCAATGGGGGGCAGGCTGGCGGGTCAAACAACCAAGTGACCCCTCGGCGGGCCAAACTATTACCAATATCAACCTGGCTCTCATTAAGGAAGGCGTATAGCTCCTTCAAATAGTTACTTGTACCCTTGTAATTCGTACCGCAATCAGACCTAATCAACGAAGGTAACCCACGGCGAGATACAAATCTTTCCCAAGTCGCCTCAAAGGCCTCTGTCGAGAGGGAGGTTACCAGCTCCAAATGTACTGCCTTGGTTGACAGGCAGACAAACACACAAATAAGCCCCAACAATCTTGCTATTACGAAGGGTGGACGTCTTCAACAAAGGGGGACCAACAAAATCCGTTACGACGCCAGCAAAGGGCCTCGCCTCATTGACGCGATCAGCCGACAAAATCCAAAATTCTCGCTGCAGAATGTCCAACAGCGCATTGCAACCGGTTACAACAAGGGCAGGAGCACCAATTTTAGGGTAAGGACAACTCACAAGGGTGACCTCAAACCAGGTCCTTCCCTCAACAGTGGTGTCAGCCGGTTCGCCAATTCCCCAAATCTTGCCTGAAAGGTCGTTCACCTTCAGGCCAACCTGTCCCGCTAACCAAGAAGACAAAAGGCAACCCCGGACTCCCGTCTCCAAAATGGCACAGACCACAATCGAGTCACCCAAGGGTCCCCAGACTGTGACCGAGGCCGTTGGCAACAAAACCGTCTTGATCGGGGGGTTCCTTTAGCGGGGCAGGCGTCAATCTCTTAGTGATGCCTGGGCGGCGACCGATCGCCGCTTCCAGGCTGCCTTCGTTCACGACGAGGCCAACAATCAAACCATTCGTCCGCGCGGTGTCCCGAGCCGCTCGCCATCACTGGAGGGGCATATCCCACCGAATGCCCGAATGGCGGAGGGCGCGACTCCAGCCGGGGACGTTCCGCCAACGGAGGGGAAAGGCAGCGGCGCCGACCCGGCCACTGCTGCCTAGCAGCCAATGCGCGTTCTCCCTGACGAGGGAAGACCAAATGGCGCTCGTGGGGCTCCCGTTCAACTTGCGCGGGGGGTGGAGAGCGGCGTACGGAATCGCGGGTCTCAGCCCGGTGCTCGTCTCCGGGGTACCCCCCCCTGCGCGAACCCCCCTCAGAAGCTGGTCTGCTGGAGCGGTTCGCGTTGGCGCACAAAATCTCCAAGTGGGACCCTTCACAAATTCTACACGGGCGGGGGTCGGGGCAGTCCCGATGGAAGTGGGCCCCCAAGCACGAAAAGCACAAACGGCGTGCGTTGACAATGCGGCGGCGGGAACTTACGTGCAAATTCAAAAAATCCGGGCAACGCGCCATGACATGCCCCGTTGCCTTACAAAAGTCACAATGATGAGGACTCCGGGCACCATCAAAACGGGGGGCGGGGCGAACATCAACAGG
This sequence comes from Tholera decimalis, assembly GCA_943138885.2. Taxonomy (NCBI): domain Eukaryota; kingdom Metazoa; phylum Arthropoda; class Insecta; order Lepidoptera; family Noctuidae; genus Tholera; species Tholera decimalis. The sequence goes on from OW964570.2 coordinate 10,731,980, forward strand.
CCCCCTAGCCCGAGGACTCCGGGCGCCAGCCAAACGGGGGGCGGGGCGATCATCAACAGGCCCCCTAGCCCGAGGACTCCGGGCGCCAGCAAAACGGGGGGCGGGGCGATCATCAACAGGCCCCCTAGCCCGAGGACTCCGGGCGCCAGCCAAACGGGGGGCGGGGCACTGCCCTTAATGAGGCCATTGCAACAATCAAATATTAATACAAAACAACAATCAACAACCAACAATCAAATATTAAACAAACAGCAATGACTTGTTAGCCGGCCAAATGGTTTCAACAAAATAAAAATTCAAATTCAATTATTTCAGGTCCAAATTCAACCCTGTACTTATTCCAAGTATGAATCTAGCTTGGTACAGATGGCTAGTTACAAAATAAATAACAATTCAATGTATAATACAATGCTGGATCAACCTCAAATTAAACATCAATAAGCACAACAATTGTCTGTATAATATTGAGCCGGACAATCTCTAACAAAATCCAATAAATACAAATAAATGCAATAAGCAATACACACAATTCAAGTCCTATGTTGTTAGACTATGTGTAATTATTATTTAGATAACCTTTCAAATTCAGATCAATGACATTCAATTATTAATTGCAACAAATACCAAACAACTTTTACAACAATATACCAACTTATGTACCAAATTATGTACCAAATTATACCAAATTATACCAATAATTCCTAATTTCACAAACAAATCTTGTTTGTCAGTTCAATTCTAAGGGGCTAGCACTACAAATTACAGTACAAACCACAAGTACTATTTGAGCCCGGCTGACAAAGCAATATATTCAAACTTATCAAGTTATAAGTTGTGTTAAGTAATTAAACTCAAGTTTTAAGTTTTCAACAATATTCAAAACTTCCAATTAAACCAGTGGATCTTATATTATAAGAACCGCGCTTCTGCTACCAATTTTATATTAAAACCACGCTCTGCATACCAAATTGTTCGACCCCAAGCCCAGCCAACGGTAACTGGTATGTCGAACTGTCCGCGATTACGCGGAGCCCTACGTTGTGGTAGGCTCTTAGGCCTTATTTCAATAACAAGGTTACACAATGGCCTGCCTCTACTAGGCTTCGGCCTACAACAATAAAAACAAAATGTACCACTAACCTGAGTGCTGGGGACGCCAAGTTCGACCTTCAAAGGTCACGCCCTAAGTGTGGTTTGTATGTGATATGAGGTGAGTAATTGTAACGTGTGATGTAAGTTACGGGTTCTAGGACGGTCCCAAGGCGTCGATCTTCAGATGGCGCAGTCCCGACCAGCATCACACCCAACTCGTTTCCAGCAAGCGCGCGCTACGCGTGGTAGACAATAAGGCGATGTGTTCCGAGAAATATCACTGGATTCTTGTTAATCCGAGATTACAAAGTTCAATCAATCACTGAACACAATTAATCTGTTCATATCTCGTGAGATCCAATACGATTTACAACAAATTCCGCGTGCCGGCCGACCGACGACAAGGCGGCGTATAATTCAACAATATCCCGGGGTTTTCAACAAATGGGGAATACACTTCAACCAACAAATAATTCGCGACCCAATTATCGGTCTCAACAGGCGAATTCAACAATATTTTACCAATTACAATCAAATCAAAGTCCCAAACGTGCGGACATTTTTCCAACAAGCCAAGTCAATCTGTCAAGTCAGAGAGGTTATGTCAAGTCCACAGATAATTAATGTTGCCGGCCAAAAGGTGCGTTCTGTTTCACGTCGGACCGAACAGTTCCTAAAAACCTTAAAAATTTCTAGAAACCAGCTTATTTACATTTTTACAACTACGCTAGATAACTTTGTTTTTCATAGTGTTTGTATGAATTACAAAGTTATATTTGCGGTTTTAGAAAATATGCTGTATCTCAAAACTGCTTACCCGATTTCGTTCAAACCAATTTTGGTTGAAAGTTTACATTAAGATCTACAGACATATATTTTTTTTTTTTTGATTTTTCACTCCATTATTATAGAAGTTAGAGGCAGGGGGGACATTTTACCACTTTGGAAGCTTATATCTTTTAAACTATTGACTTTATGAAAAAGTGGTTTTAGAAATCCTTATATCATTTTTAAAGACCTGTCTATATCTATAAGTACCACACACGCATAGGTTTCATGAAAAAAAAATATTTTCAGTATTAGTTCCATGTATGGGGATCCCCCTTTATTTTAAATATTTGTTAATTTTTTTCTTAAAATCGGAAAGCGGTTCATAGAATCCATCTACCTACTAAGTTTCACATATATAGTCTTAGTAGTTTCGGAATAAAATGGCTGTAACATACGGACGGACGGACAGACAGACAGACAGACGGACAGATATATCGAAACTATAAGGGTTCCGTGTTTTGCCATTCGGCTACGGAACCCTAAAAAGGCGGAGCGTCCGAGCGCGAGCTTCGCGGTTGAGTAGTGATCAGCCTTAGTGTGCTGAACTACGAGAGGCCCTACCTAAAAAAAAAAGTGCGAGCTTCATACTATTTTTGCCTGTTGATCCGAATAGACGTTCAGAGCGTTCGACCTTATTGACAGACAATACTTAATTGATATTAACAAACCGTGCTTATCAGCGCGACTTTTAGTCGTTGATAATTTATTTTTAGATTCCTTTTGTTGTTATTTTATAAAATAGGTATTAGTTATTTTAGTATACCGATAGGTAAGTTTTGGCTAATTTACGTTCACTTTTTTATATTAGTTTTATTTTCACCCAGTTGCAACAAAATATAATCGAGGCTCAAATTTTAACAGGTTGCGGTGCAGGAGAAACCGTCTTTATTCCCAGAATTCCCATAATACCAAATAATTTTCCATTCGAATTTAAAAGAACGCAATTCCCAGTATCGGTGTGTTATGCAATGACAATTAATAAGGTTCAAGGGCAGACTTTTCGTGTTGCTGGAGTAGATCTCGGTGTCAGTTGTTTCTCGCATAGTCAGTTGTACGTCGCTCTTTCCCGGGTTAGCAGTTCTAGAAATCTTTATGTTCACGTGCCGGACGGGTCAACTTTCAACATAGTTTACCCGGAAGCTTTGCGCTGAAGTATTTTCGTTCTATAGGTACTTAAGCCTCATGTGAACGTGATCTAAACAATATTACCAATACATTAACTTAATAACACACAAGGAGTTACACGCTGACAGAGTCGCGGGCACAGCTATTAACAATAATATTGTGCGGTTCGGTATTGCGATATTTTTCAACAGTATTATAGATTGACATATTATATTTCCCTACTAAATTACGAAAGTTAATCTGTCTGTTACATCAAAATCACTGAACCGTGAGGAAGGACATAGGCTACTTTTTTTACGAAACACGACGGAAACGCGGACGAAGTCGCGGGCAACAGCTATCTATACTAATAATATAAGGCTGAACAGTTTGTTTGTTTGGTTGAACGCGATAATCTCAGGAACTACTGGTTCGAATTGAAAAAATATTTTTTAATTAAATAGTCAATTTATAGAGAAAGGCTATAGGCTATATATCATTACGCTAAGGCCAATAGGAGCGGAGCGCCAATGAAGAATGCTTCAATATCGGGGTTAAATTTAACGTTAGCCCAAAGTAACTATTCCACGCGGACGAAGTCGCGGGCAAAAGCTAGTTGCTAATATATCCGTTTCTCCTAAACAACCTTGCGTGTGCTCATTATCCAAATGCTCAGCCAGTTTGCTCTGAGAATAAATAAAGCAGACTAGTAGATAATGCGTAAAGAAATTAATAATTCGACCAGGTGGATGGAAGGAGCGATGGACGTAACTGATATACTGAACGAGTTAACTTATGCTCTCTTATATAGGATGGATCCAAATGTAAATGTGAGGTGGTTAGCTGAAGCTCAGTACTTACCGTAAGCAGAAACGTTATAAAAATTATCTTCGTCGTGAAAAAAATATTTTAAACCTCAATAGCTGCTAGACATAATTAAGCCTTCCAAAATCGACATCAATTCTACCATTGTCTCCTTTTTGAATTTCTGCCGCCCTCACTGGGTCATTGCTCCATCTTTTGGTTACTTTACCTACTTAATAGCTTTTTTTTTCATTGAATATAGGTTCGTTTGACCACTATCTCACCTGATGATAAGTGATGATGTGGTCGAAGATGGAGCACGCTTACCTAAAAGTAACCTATTCACTCTTGACTTAAAGGCTCCTAGTTTGTAGCTATCGCGAAACACAGACTCCGGCAGGGAATTCCACTCCTTAGCCGTACGCACAATGAAGGTATTCCCAAAACTTTTGTGCGTATGGGTGGGATGTCCACCATGTAACGATGGCGCACGTGATGAGTCACAGAATATTATTTGGTCACCCTTTAATTAATTTTATCCTGAGAACCTAACGATCTAATTCCCATATAGATCAAGCGCCCTCTATTCACACCGAATAAAAGTAAAACATTAAAATTTTAAAACTACCGAGCAATGGTGGTGCTTGAATCGCACTGTATAACCTGTGGACACAGATAAAAAAATGTACTTTAAAAGTATCCATGCGGCCAAGAATGGAATCTTGAACATTTAAAAAATAGAACGTATTTTTTTATTTTAAAGATGAAAGATAGTGCTCTGGAATCCATGATACGTTCTGAAAATCGCTGGCGTCGGTTCGATCGTTTTAATAATTATTATTGGTTTCGTAAGTCTGTCAGAATACGATATGATAAAGTGTTTGTAGCTGTATAATTCTTGAATCGGTAGGAATTCCGAGTTAAACAGTAGTTTATGTGTTATTAGAGTATTTACCAAATTTTATTTAGATCTTTTCAGCCGTTTTGGTTTGATTTCGTAGCAAATTAGTAAGGTAACATCATAGTTTAAGATTTAATACATTCAAGTTATTTTTTTATGTGTTCCATTGTTTTTGAGGACGATCACCATAAAAAAAATATTCATCTTGCCTTGATTAATCTAGAATTGTATACGATATACCACATTACAACAAAGCGCATCTTTCATTGAGTTCAATGGAATCCAACCTTACATATCTATGTAGTTATGTAGCAGGAGTATAGTTCTGTAAAGGAGCTGTGTTTTCCCTAAGTTTATTTATTTATTCATTTAGACACAACATGGCATTCTTAGTACCTATTGACATTATATTATAATATATAAGGCCGCCAGGAACAGTCACAATACCTCCCGTACTAGTTGTTACTGTATTACGGTGAGGTATTAATTACCAATTCAACTAACATAAGCTAAGCTCCTTTTGCACAGGAGAAAAAATAAACAATAGAAGATAATCTTATAACTAATTTTTCTTAAATTTACCTTTATTCTGGCTTTGCTGTGATTTCGTGTGTGTATATGAGAAGGTGTGTTTGTGTGTGTGTGTGTGTATAATGTATATTTTAAAAAGTGACGGATTATCCCTTAATCAAATTAAGCAATTGCCTAGGGCATCACGTCTGGGGGGGCACCAGAAGAAGCACAAAAAAGCCGTCCTTAGGGCATCACGTCTCACTCTCTCGTCACCAAAAACCACACCAATAAATGTTTCTAGGACTAATTTGAAAATTCGCGCGTTATAAGTTGACATAGAGTATTCGAATGCACTGGAATTGCGATCAGCTAATCACAAATCACTCCTCCGCCTGGCGCCCCCGCAAATCTGTGTCACTCAAATGTTTTGTTTTTTGAGTAATTGTGCCGGCCGGCTTCTATGCGTACGTAATACATTTCAATAAATAAATAAATGATGCTTTGGTTTTTATTGTTGTCGCACCTACTCCAATTCTGAAGTACGTTACATCTCATCATCTTATTTTACAAAAAATACTTTTTAGCAAAAAATAGAACCGACTTCCATGTAAAAACACTACAAAGGCAAAAATAACTTTAATTTCGGAAGGCGGTGTCAAAAACGAAAATATATACAAAACTAAAGACACCGCCTTCCGAAATTAAAGTTATTTTTGCCTTTGTAGTGTTTTTATATGGAAGTCGGTTCTATTTTTTGCTAAAAAGTTTTTTTTCACGCTTTTTAGTGGGTCGGTTTATAATTTATCTAGTTACAAAAGCCAGAATGTCAACTACTTATCACCTTTTACAAAATATTGCTTTTCCCGGTGTAGAGCCGGTAATTTTTGAGGAGTTCTCCTGGTACATCACCATCAGCTCTACTTAACCATATGCAGTGTGACGAGCATAAAGTGCTTAACATCCATATTCAAGTAATCTAATCGCAATCAACGAAATACTTATTATTGAGTAGTTTCGGTTGCCATCTGGGGTCTTCATCATCAGTTCCACTTCCTCAAATGGTGCTTTTCGAGAGCAACTGCACAAGGTACTATAAGAAATACCCAAAACGCTATAGGTGTGCCTATAATATTTGAAGAGTTCCCTCGATTTCTCCATGATCCCATCATCAGATCCAAACGTGACGACAATGAAACCAACTAGAAAGTATACCCTTTCAAACAAAAAAAGAATTTTCCAAATCGGTCCAGCCATCTCCAAGTTATGAGGTAACATACATAAAAAAAAAAGTTCAAGACGAATTGTAAACCTCCTTTTTTTGAAGTCGGTTAAAAAACTAATGTTTTTAGGCGGTAAAGGTTTAAAGACCGATTCTAGTTGACATACGTATAGGGGGCCCACAGGCATGGATTGCTTAGGGCATCAAGTAGTCTTAATCCGGCACTGATTTTAAAGTATGTAATGTATGAAGTTTGCTATTGTAGGACTTTAAAGGTGTCTTCAGCACTATTATAGTTTAAGGTGAGTAAGTGTTTTCGTAAGATATTTTTAAATATGAGTGAATTGTATCGTCGAAAACTTAAGATGACATTAAAATTATTATAAATATATGGCGCTAGGAAGAAAAGTAATCGCTGGGCAAACTTTGACTTGTATCTAGGCTTTTTGTAGACTATGTGAGCTCTTCGTATAGCATCTGGAAAATCCGGTGGTTTGATGTGTTGTATTTGTAAGATTTTTTCAATATATAGTTGACGAATGCTTAGAACCGCAGTTAATTTATATAGTTCATCGGTCCGGAATCTAAATTTTTTGAACATCATTGTTTTTAAAACTTTTTAGCAAAAAGTAAAACCGACTTCCATATAAAAACACTACAAAGGCAAAAATAACTTAAATTTCGGTGGTCGGTGTCATTTGTTTCGTATTTTCTTTTTTTTTTCGACACCGCCTTCCGAAATTTAAGTTATTTTTGCCTTTGTAGTGTTTTTATATGGAAGTCGGTTTTACTTTTTGCTAAAAAGTTTTTTTTCACGCTTTTTAGTGGGTCGGTTTGTAATTTATCTAGTTACAAATGCCAATATGTCAACTACTTATCACCTTTTACAAAATATTGCTTTTCCCAGTGAAGAGCCGTTAATTTTTGAGGAGTTCTCCTGGTACATCACCATCAGCTCTACATCACCATATGCATTGTGAAAAGCATAAAGGCTTAACATCTACATTCAAGTAATCTAATCGCAATCCACGAAATACTTATTATTGAGTAGTTTCGGTGGCCATCTGTGGTCTTCATCATCAATTCAACTTCCCCAAATGGTACTTTTCGAAAGCAACTGCTCAAGGTACCATAAGAATTACTCAAAACGCTATAGGTGTGCCTATAATATTTGAAGAGTTCCCTCGATTTCTCCAGGATCCCATCATCAGATCATGATTTCGTAACAATGGGACCAACTAGAACGTATACCCTTTCAAACGCAAAAAGAATTTTTCAAATCGGTCCAGCCGTCTCCGAGTTATGAGGTAACATACATAAAAAGACGAATTGTAAACCTCCTTTTTTTGAAGTCGGTTAAAAATAGCCTGTTGAGCTCTCTCTACTTTCATAAGATAAGTCTTGGCACAGCCGCCCCAAATGGATATACCATATATAATAACAGATTGGCATAATGCATAGTAGGTTGTAGTAAGCAGTTTTGGGTCACATACATATCGCAGATTTTTGAAAATGTACAATAATTTTCTCACGCGCTTCGATAGCATTGAGATTTGCATTTTCCAATTCAATTGTTCATCTATTTGAACTCCCAAATACTTGACTGATGGAGTTACATCAAGACAATAACAATCACAATTATGAATGAAGTTACATGTGTGGGCTCTTATATTTATAATTTTAGGAGATGGTCTGGAATTTTTATTTGTGTAGTAGGTATTTTTGTTTTTGTAAGATTGAGTGTCAATAGATTGTTGATATGAATATAAGTTAGTAAGTTGAGTTAATTTATGAATTCAATATTCCTGCTTCTAAAACTGTGGTTAAAAAGAATAGTAGTCTTTTGTATCTGTAAGTATAAATAAAGTCAATCTAAGGAGTCACGGTTCGTTCATCTGCATGCCGTCAGGATATTCGCATATTAGTGTTAAGGTCTTCGGATGTTAACTATGATTGTATGAATGAAGCCATGCTTCCTACATAAACAAAACGTATTTCCACTATGTTGCCCCACTTCCTGCAGCTAAATAAATGCAACAAGTATTTGAATAATATTCACCGTTCTTTAAAATATCTGAAACGACTCGATGGTATTTTAAGAGCAGGAGAAATCACTTAGCATTCTCCATTACAAATGAAATTAGAATTTCTACTTAAAAAAAAATTGGGAATTTTCGAGTCATTGAATGATTTTTACTAATGATTTTTATCATTTTCAATCGATAAACCACATTTCTTTAAAGCATAAACCCACTAAAACAGAACGAATGTACCAGGATAACATAAATGATAAGGCGATGCTATCGACAAACTGTAAAGCGTAATTACGTCACAGCCTCATCCAGTGTTGCCAATTTAGCGACTTTGTCGCTAGATTCAGCGATATTTTGATGTCAAAATCGAGTTTTTACTCCGATTTAGCGTCAAAAATAATTTAGGGACATTTCTAGCGCCTTTTCTAATTTGGTTATCATTTTTAAAATACATTAAAATCAATAAGGTTTGTGAAAAGCGCGTTTATGACGCGGCCCTTGAGTATTGTCGAGGTTTCTGTTTACTTTATGGTCTGTGCCATGACCACAAAGTTCGTGACAATCATAGAACACTCTATGTTTTTACTCCATGGTCTCTTGTCTGTGTCATGACACGAAGTTCGTGCCAATCTTAAAATATTTAAACATCAAGGTGACCCTGACCTGCATATTGCAAAACACGTAAAAAAAAATGAATTTTGGGGGACCTTTATGGATCCACCGTAACGACGATCTCAGTAAGTAAGTTCGTTTACCACAGAACACTAATAACCTATCGGTCGTTTAGTCAAAATATTGGGTCGAAATTTGACAGTAATTCTATTTTTTTAATTGATAACATTACAACCTAGTCAAGAACCACAAAAAACCGTTCACAAACTACTTTGTTTTCGCCAAATAACATCTAGCAACTTTTGAACCTTAAGTCTAGCAACATTTGCGTTAGTCCTGTTGGCAACACTGGCCTCATCTCAGGGTTGTCCATGGTCAGTAATTGGTAATATTCGGTGTGACAAAGCAAATAACCGAGAGAGCCTACAGTTTTGGCCGTTATTAGACATTAAGTGTAGGGCCACAGAAACCTCGTTGAGTGGATAATAAAAGATATATAGATGCTTGAAAAGTATCATAGGTACTATTGAAACTACTTCTTTAAATATTCTATGTTGATCTATAAACCTGAGACTTAGGAACGATTTCGGTGGTACCTATAATTTAATTTAATGGGTGCCTAGTCAAATTTTACAGTCAAAACCATGTCTGCGGATTCGAATGGAGGTATGGATTTGACTAATTTTTTTTTATGCAAGCTTGAAAACGTGTACAAACTGCATAGTATGCCATTGTAATAGGTATTTTATGAGCCGTCTTTTCAAGACTTAGCATTAAAATCACTTGGGGTCTATTTCACCCACTCACGATTAAGGTCCCGTTAAATTACTTAGCGGATGATTACTTGCAAATTGGGTTCATTTTCAAATTATACCGAATAGATAGACAATCAGGAAATACTTAGTACGTTCTAAATCATTGACAATGGACGTTCATGACGTCGCACCACAACAAACCGCTGTTTTTGGCGCCACACAAAGCTTGTATATTTTTAATGATTGTATTAACTTCTTATAGTGTATCAGCCTAATAATGGAATGACGTAAACAATGTATTGTGTTACGCATGAACTTTTCATTTTAAACCATTCAGAAAAACGAAAGTTTTCTTTCTTTGATTTTTTTCTGTTTGAATCATTATAGCTATTCTTGTATTTTGACAGTAAAAGATGGGGTGAAGCTTGGAAATCTTCTGAAATAACATTAGGAAAACTTAGATCTAAGTCTCGTTGAGTTTCGAATTAAAATATTAGGACATTATCCACTGGTTTCCGAAAGCCCATACTTAATAATTATGCAAAAGAATGACTTGACAAATCAACTTGCAGCTTTATTTTTAAACTGTTTGCTGCTATAATAAGATACCTACTTACCGACTAATTTCCATAAAATCATCAGTAGATAATTCACTTAGTTTTATGACTTAAGGATGTGCGTTATCGCGAGGCACAGAGTAAAATGCAATTTCAATTTGTCAATTAATGAATATTGAAAGATTAGAAGGTTGCCCTTCCTCCTCTTACAGTTTCTTACTCCGTAGTAAATTAACTTATGACGATTTCACTTCACAATTATTTTTATATAATTTTAATTACCATACAAAATAACAAACTGATAACAATTACCATTCATAACCATAAGATTACCATGGTTTATGTAATAAGGATATTACCATAGAGACAAATTATCGTCCGCTATTGTAGTGTGTTGTAACACGGGTGCTTGTCCCATAGACATCCATTGTCTGTGGTTTCGCAACCTTGCTGCCACTAGATAATTAACTTCACTGTGGTTTGGGGTTCTTTAGATCTTAAGAGAAATATTGAAACCACAGACCATTTTGTATGATCTGTGATTGAAACCTTGTGTTGAACTACCTGCCTGCTTATATGTACCAAAACCTTTATATTCATAATGTTTAACTGTCGCTTAGGGATATCTGAGGGAAAATATGTTATTATGTTGAACGTTTATACTTTTTCAAGAACACTGCTAAACCTATGTAGGTACATAAAAAAGAAAACAAAAATTGACTTAGGCGTCAAAGTACTCCTCCACATCGCTGTCGTCCGGAAATGTGCCCAGAAGACTGGCAGTATTGCCAACTTGTATGGCAATAATGTTTTACTTGACTTTTGACTATGAATATGCAATCATTATTAAATTCGTTGTTCAAAAATCGATATTAACTGATTAAGATAAACATTTCTACGTGCGTATTATGTTTTCCGCCGTTTTCACGTTGCTTGCTTGCTTTTTACCTAAATATTGTTTTTCGAATTAAACTGTAATGTCTCATAGCTGGACAAAGGTTACCTTCCTAGCCTATAGCTCTTCCCTTTGTTTTGCCTATTTCAGCCAATCTCGCATTCGAAATCGTGACACCATCGTTTCTTAGGCCTCTCTTTGATACCGCCCGTCTTCTAGCGTCCACAACTTTACAACTGTGGGTTAATCTATCAAAGTCAATATGTTCACAAAAATCCTATTATACTTTAAATAGTCTATTAATCAAACAGTAACTTTGTCGCTTTAACAGGCAACAAATTACGAGATTACTAATCAGAAATCAGTACGTGCTAAAATAATCAAAGCTACGTAGACACGGAACCCAAGGCTCTACAATGCGATGCTACTGCGAACCGTTTTTTAGAGTCTTGTTGACACGACTTCACTTTTTCATGTCGACAGCCGAAAACGTTTGGACGAAAGTTTTTTTAACTGTATCTGCTATGAACTGCCTCGTTGGCCGAGTGGCCGCAAGCGTGACAACAGAGCAGAAGGTCTCGGGTTCGATTCTCAGGTCGAGCAAAAAGTTCTATTGCGTTTTTCTGTAAGGAATTTATCAGTAGTAGCTCGGTGTTTGGAAATTGGCCGTGTGATACCCCTTTGCCACGGAAAGGACGTCAAGTCGTTGGTCCTGGTTGCCATTTGGACATCTTTGACAGTCATTACGGGTAGTCAGAAGACGGTACATCTGACACTGATCTAGCCAAGGTGTATCGTGTTATAGATAGATAGATAGAATATACTTTATTGTACACCAAAATTTAAACACACCTATTTAACATTATTTCTTAATTCTTACAATGGCGGTCTTATCGCTAAAAGCGATATCTTCCAGACAACCTTTGGAAGGACTTTCAAAACTTTAATTAAAGTGGGCAGGGCTAAATTAGTGTACTCATAAAACAGAAAATAATATATATAAATACAATACAATACATAAGTAATTATATATAAATATAATGTGTTCTTTAACATCATGTGGAGAGGAAACAAAAGAATAAAAATGATTAGCAACCGAGCTCTTAAAAGTAACGAGTGACTGAGCTTGTCTTACTGACACCGGCAATGCATTCCATAAACGAACAGCTTGCACCGTAAAGGATGAGCCATAGGATTGAGTGAAATGTGCAGGCACTGAAAGTCTACTACTTTACCTAGCCACTGGTTTGTAGAGGTCAGATAGGCAGTCGTTACGTATACAACACTAACACTCAGCTGCATCTAGTCAGACTAGAAGCTGACCCCGACATAGTTGGAGAAAGGTTAAGCAGATGGTGACCTGATATGAAATGCTTCGCTTCGTTGACAAGTCGACAGGCATAGCTGTCGATCTGATTCAAAATGTTGATGTATCTGTCATTATACAGGGTTAAATGTAAAATACTGAAAACCTCTCAGGACTATGTTACTAACATCATAATCAGAAAAACCCATTTGCAAGTTTGTCTGACCCGGGAATCAAAACCTATCCGCAGTGACGCTTTAGACCAACGAGGCAGTTTTTATTTACGTTCTACATATGCCAAAACCTATACAGGGTTAATTGTAAAACACCAAAAACCTCTCAGGGCTATGTTACTAACATCATAATCAACAACTTTTGTTCTATGACTTTTAAAAATTCGTCATATTTTAGTTCACCAGATTTTCATACAAAAATAAAAATATTTAAATTGAACGCCCTAAATTTTACGAACTCTATGCGAAGCAAAAGAAAGCAATTTATACTATCGCTTTCTTTTGCTTTGCATAGACGCTACATGCGTTTAGGGCGTTCAATTTAAATATTTTTATTTTTATATGAAAATGAACTAAAATATGACGAATTTTTAAAAGTCATAGAACAAAAGTTGTTGATTATGATGTTAGTAACATAGTCCTGAGAGGTTTTTGGTGTTTTACAATTAACCCTGTATAGGTATTGGCCTATGTAGAACGTAAATAAGAACTGCCTCATTAGTCTAAAGCGTGACTGCGGATAGGTTTCGATTCCCGGGTCACACAAACTTGCAATTGGGTTTTTCTAAAAGAAATTTCTTAGTAGTACACCAGAGCTTGGAGGTTGGCATTGAAATAACCTCCTGCTTCGAAAGCACGTAAAGCAGTTGGTAACGTGCTTAAAGGCTAAGAGAAACGTAAATGCACCATCTGCGCACATACTACCCCAATGGACGCCCATTGAGAAGAAAAAATATAAAGATCTATTACTCTTGCCGTAATAATATATCCTTCCAATTCAACAGAGTTCTATTGCAACCCGATGACTAATAATTCTGCACAAGATACCTAATGAAGTTGACTTCTATGCTATGGAAAAGACCCATCCCAAGAGTAACTTTCGAATTAGGTAATAATGATAGGTCGTATATTAGTTTGTAAGCATAGAACTAACAATAAAATGATTACTTTGTATACTTGTGCACTATAATATATCCTGCGCAGCTGGTTAATCTCTACTGAGATTGGCCGCTGTCGCACATTGACCGAAATTGGTCGGGAGGACTATATTACTGTATAGACGTGCACAAAACTACAAACTAAAAAAACGTAGACAAAAAAATCTCAAGTGTTCCGTTCGGTAGTGTACCCAAGAAGCTGGCGGCATTAGTATGTTGTATACAACTTGTAACGGAAACCCCATATCTATCCAAAAGGACTGAAGACAACATCTGGTATGGAGTCTCTATGCAAAATTTCAGCTAAAAATAAGTGACTGAGTGTGAAAGAGTGTAAGGTTATGAGATCTGTCTATCTGGCGCTTTGTCAATCAGTTCTCACCTACTGTATTTCTTCATGGGGTGGGGCAGCTAAGAGTCATTTATTGGAACTAGAGCGGGCTCAAAGACTGATACTCAAAATTTGTCTATTAAAACCGAGACTATTCCCAACGTCCGAACTATACAATCTGGCGGAGGTCTTGTCGGTTAGGCAACTGTATATTCTCTCCGTTATTCTCAAACAGCACAAACTATTACAGTACAATTATAATAACCCAGTTTTAACCCGACGCCGCAACTTCCAAGTATGTCATTCTGCACCATCCAGAACAGCCTTCAGCGGTTATTTCTCCTTCTTTCAAGGACCACGGCTGTATAACTTGGCTAATGAGTTGCATAATATCTATCCCAATACGAATAGGGAATGTAAAGGGAAGATCACTAAATGGCTTCTTGGGCTTAAGTATGAGGAGACGGAAAGACTACTTAATAAACACAGAGACTTTTGAGGTAAAGGTACACACATACTAGCACATGACACACACAAACACACACACACACACACAAACACACACACAAACACACTCAAACGCACATAAACTCACACACGCACGAAAACGTTTTCAAATCTAACACACTCCCTTAATTCTAAGTTACCAATTTGACCTGTTCTGTAATGTGTCTGGGTTAAGGCGGCCAGGAGACCCATAACACAAGTTTTCTTAGTATGGGCTCCTGTCTCCCTACCAAAAAAATTGTTTAAAGAAATTTTGTTTTATGTATTTTGTGGGAGAAAATAAATAAATAAATAAATAAATATAACTCATAGAATTGACCCCAAATTATTGGTTTCATATGTTTCTTGAATACCAGTAATAACAAATGTGTCACAGCACTATGAGGGTTATCACTTTCCACGTCACTTGCCAATAAAACGATAATTCTCTTCGTTCTTCTTAATTTGAAAAGCCTTGCCATGTCGTTTGTTATCATCCAAAGAAGCCGTGCACTCGGTATGTATATACCCTTTAAATTACACGTTGTATATAGCTTTGGCCAAAATATTCGCCAGCCTTTGGGTCACGGGAAGTGTCAACCTACCCACCAATTTAAAATTTTCATTGATAATGCTAGAACGTAACGTTCACGTTCTAGATTTTTCTAAGACATTTGGAGTACTGTTAATATTATATGTAGTTGAACAGAGCAACAAAAGACGAAAAAAAATACCAGCATCTTCGCCGAGCAAACGATTGATGATTGGTGACGACTTTGAGGCGTTCATGACAGATTGGTTGAGAGGCGCGACACACTAGGACAAATAGAAAAGAGGGACATCTTTTCTTTCGGGGGGAGTCTCAGACTTTTACTGACTATAAACACTGTTCCTGTATAGAGTGTGTTGTGTATCTATGTACGTCTTTTTCATAGTCTACCATTAAAAGCTATATATGTCATAGTAACATGGTGGACATCCCACCCATTCGCACAAAACGTTTTGAGAGTAGATTCATTGTGCGTACAGCTAAGGAGTGGAATTCCCTGCCGGAGTGTTGCCTAATAGCTATAGCCTGGGAGTCTTTAAGACTCCCAGGTTACTTCTAGGTAAGCGTGCTTCATCTTCGAGTTAACATCGGGAGAAATGATAATCTGACGCGAGCCTATTAACTATTTGAATGAAATCCTCTGAGTTTACCCGTTGCAACGGTCATCCATTCTTCCTCCCACACTAACCTCAGTTACAGAATTAGATTGAACATAGCATTAATTAGTCAAGATAATGATCCGACTTGGCCAAGTGAAATCGTGGCTAGAGGTCGACCGACACGGCCGCTTGAGCACAGTTAATTCGTACACTAATGTGCTTGTTTATATACACAACCTTCGTGTACTTACTAGCTTGAAAACGTGTAGCTGAAGAGAAGGAAAAGATATAATTAGTATACCTAAACTGTAAACATATCCATAATAATTTGGTGTGGCGATTGTTGAAGGGCTACAGAGTGACAGAAGATTCTAGTTTCTGTTGTAAAAAAATGGACGAGTGAAGCTAGAAGTACTAGCTGACCCACCACGACTTCGTTCGCGTGGTATACTACCGCTACCCAACCGATACCACTACCCCTATCCTACCCAAACCCTACCCTACCCCTACCCTACCAATACCCTACCCCTACCCTACCGTTCCGTACACTACCGCTACCCCTACCCTATCTCTACCCTACCCCTACCCTTGAGACCTTTCATCCTTTTTTTTTCATAAGAACCTTCTCCTGACAAAACCAAACACAACAAAAAAGAATCAGCCAAATCGGTCCAGCCGTTTTCGTGTTTTGCGCTTAGCAACACATTTAGCGATTCATTTTTATTATATAGACATACTAAGCCTTCGCTCCCGTGGACTTTATCATGATAAAAACATAACCCACCTTTATAATTTGCAGTTGTGTAAAACTTTATAACCTTTCTCAAGCTTCAGGTTACTTCCATACCAAATTTCATCCAAATCCACCCATTAGTTTCAAAGATTAGCGCGCTTAAACAAACAACGTTTTCCGTTTTTAACCGACTTCAAAAAAAGGACGTTTACAATTCGTCTTGAACTTTTTTTTTTTTTTTTTTTTTTTTTTATGTATGTTACCTCATAACTCGGAGACGGCTGGACCGATTTGAAAAATTCTTTTTGCGTTTGAATGGGTATACTTTCTAGTTGGTCCCATTGTTATGAAATCAGGATCTGATGATGGAATCCTGGAGAAATCGAGGGAACTCTTCAAATATTATAGGCATACCTATAGCGTTTTGGGTATTTCTTATAGTACCTTGAGCAGTTGCTTCCGAAAAGTACCATTTGGGGAAGTTGAACTGATGATAAAGACCACAGATGGCTACTGAAACTCCTCAATAATAAGTATTTCGTGGATTACGATTCGATTACTTGAGTACGGATGTTAAACACTTTATGCTCGTCACAATACATATGGTGATGTAGAGCTGATGGTCAAGTACCAGGAGAACTCCTCAAAAATTAACGGCTCTGCACCGGGAAAAGCAATATTTTGTAAAAGGTGATAAGTTGTTGACATTATGGCTTTTGTAACTAGATAAATTATAAACCGACCCACTAAAAAGCGTGAAAAAAAATTTTTTAACAAAAAATAGAACCGACTTCCATATAAAAACACTACAAAGGCAAAAATAACTTTAATTTCGGAAGGCGGTGTCTTTAGTTTTGTATATATTTTCGTTTTTGACACCGCCTTCCGAAATTAAAGTTATTTTTGCCTTTGTAGTGTTTTTATATGGAAGTCGGTTCTATTTTTTGTTAAATTTTTTTTTATAATATTAGTAAGTACGCGTACGCATTCATAAATAAATTGCGACGTTGCCGTCTTTCAAGTTCGTGTGTTTCTTTTACGTATCAATTTAACATTTTTAGTGAATATTTTAATATTTAAATATGAAAACACTTTCTGTTTTTGAAAGGTAATATTTTTTTTATCATGTATGGATGCTATACTATTGCGAGGTAACGGGAACGCCCTCTGTTAGTTAACATACTGTAGTTTACCCGACTGCAAAACATAGCTCTCCGTTTTTGTTTCTGCCTTAATAATACGTAGTGACTGTAAATGGTGTATTTGAAATAAATACACTATTTATAATGAATGTGAGTATGCTATTCACTTTAATTCAGTGCAATTATCGAACTGCGAACCAAGTTTATTACTTAGACTTTCTGATACAAAAACCGCGTATACCCTTTTTCTATTTTTCCGTTCGCACTTACTTCCTAACTATCAACTGACGAAGCGCTAAACTGTAACAATCAATTAAATATCATTTAGCTCCAATAGAATGTACAGTCAAGAAAAAAGAGAGCCAGGTAACGCACACGCGTCTCAAAGGATCGTAGCAATGGTGACGGAGCCCCATAGGGAACAGGGTGGGTTTTTAGTCAGCAGAAGTCTGACACTCCCTTCCGCTCAACCCAGAGCGGAAGGAGTCGTTAGACGATTATCCTACCGAAAAAGGCAAAGCCCTTGGACTATCACTTACCATCAGGCGAGATCGAGGTCAAACGAGGTTTTCCAAACTAGGGCTTTTATTAAGTGGCTTCTAGCAGGTCTAAGACGTTGTGAGCTACTCGACCGGCCTTTCTGTGGCGGCCTAACAATCAAACCATTCAGCCAGGGCTTATAAAAAACTTACAATCTAAGCGACTACACACTGAGGGCAGGCCCTGTAGAGTACCGACGTCGGCTTAGGGTATCGCTGGGGGAGAGCAAGATCGGACAAGAAAAATTATAGCCCAACCGCACTTCGTGTGTTATGTGTAAAGCTTCGTCGCTCTTTCTTTTGTTCAAAACCTTATCACAAGTGATCCAGTTGTTTAGAAGAAATAGGCGAAGACAGACAGTGACTGAAAAAAATAACAAACATTATATAGAGTTGATACGACAGAGGGGCATTAGTTTATACTACGTATACTATACGTATTTAGTGTTAATTTGATACAGTTAAAATAGAAAAAGAGCCAAAAAACAATTTATTTTTTCAAAAAACTATATCGCTTACATATCAGAGTAACACGCAACCACCCTTTGTAAATAAATGTGACTGACCTTAAATACCTAGGTAACAAAGTGGTAATGTAACGCGGCGTGTGTTATCTCTTGTCTTGGTCAGATTTATAGCTTTAAGGTGCATCTCATCAAAATCATTTGCGACTAAACTACTTCTCCTATTTAATTGATTTTTGGTACAAAGCTTGAAAATGGTTCCTAGTATACGCAGTTTAAAGGAAAGCCCCTCGGTCGTATCAACTCTGTATACAATCAGACAAATACCTATTAAATAGGTATTCATCTATTAAACGGGTATTCATCTAATTGTTTTTATTTATTTGTCATGTTATTATTTTTATTATTGTTGATGACAAGCTCGCGTTTGTTCGCTATCTCACCTAATGGTAAGCGATGATGTGGTCGAAGATAAAGCCCGCTTACCTAGAAATAACCTTATCACTTAAATTGAAGTTTAGCCTTAGGTAGGGACTCGTAATTTGCATATGACTTTCACGAAATTAACTTTGTATCTGTTACTGTATCATGTCTTTTTTTATTAAGATTCAAGAATTTACATTAAAAATCAGACGAGTGAGTACACTTTAAGGAAATTGGCAAAATGTTTTGCTGTCTCTACATAATAAGCAGAAAATAATGATAATGATTACTTTCCATTTCTCCGCGCGCACTCGATCGTGTACAGCCTACCAACTGCGCGTAATGACTGCTAATGGAGGAACCATTTTAAGTATTAGCTTTAATTAATTTGAACTTTAATTACCATCGTTTTATAGGTCAGTTTTCTTGTTACTTAGAAAATGAGTTAAATTCGTTTTATTTTTGTGTAAATGATACTCAAAATATAGACGGCCAGATTATACTAGGAGTTTGCGCTTTTTGACTCATGGAGTCCTAGCTGTTACTGAAAGAAAATCACTATAGATTTTTCAAAAATCAATGACATAATATGTTGTTATTTTTCTTTTAAATTAGTGATGGGGTCGCCTTTGACCACCAGCTCACCTTATCGTTAGTGATGATGTAGTCGAAGATGAAGCACGCTTATCTAGAAGTACCTGACCTCTCTCTCTTGGTTTAAAGAAATTACTCGGGAAATGTTTTATTGGTTATTATTTGATGTCACAATAACTCCACGTCAGGAAACACCGCTTCATGATTATGATTTCAAGAATCTGACAGTTTTTTTATCACCCTTTTTTAATATTTTGCTTAAACGTTTAAAAAGCGAAACAAAATTGTTATTTTTACTATTTTCCTCGCAATTTTATCAGAACTTTCTTCGTGCCTTAATGAAAACATGATAACATGAATAGTCGAATTGGTCCAGTCGTTCTCGAGTTTTGAGCTTATACAATGTGTAACGGAAACCCCATATCTATCCAAAATGACTGAAGACAACATCTGGTATGGAGTCTCTATGCACAGTTTCAGCACAAAATAACTGACTCAAAGAATTGACACCAAATTATTGGTTTTATATATTTCTTGAATACCAATCATAACAAACGTGTCACAGCACTACGAGGGTTAATAACTTTCCACGTCACTTGCCAATAACACGATAATTCTTTTCGTTCTTCTTAATTTGGAAAATTCGGTTCCTGGTATCGGTGGATTGGATTACCGCACTGTCTGGCAGTTTGAGTGCTTTATACGGCCCACCCAAATGTCCTAACTTTGGTATTGTTCGTCAAATCGTTGAAGGTCCTTAAGATATAAGTTGAGCTACACGATATTTGACAAATGCTTGCACTGTTTGGACGGGCCTGCTCAAATCTGTATGATTCTGTCCTTTAAAGGGCACCACAGGCATAAACCTACATGGCTCTCATATGATTTGATTACTACACATTGTATGGACTTTAAAAGAGACGTTGACCTCTGAGTTTGTTTCAGTGTTTCTTCTCAGAGTAGTCAGTTAGGAAACACTGGCCTCATCTAGCTTACATTTACGAAAAAAAAAATGACGTGTAAAAGTGTTACTTACAACCCATTTGCAAAATAAACATCATTATTTCATTTGTAATAAGTTCTACACACGTAGACTTAGGATTAAAAAACTCTTGCCATATCGTTTGTTATCATCCAAAGAAGCCTTGCACTTGGTATGTATATACCCTTTAAATTACACGTTGTATATACTAATGTTATTATAGGTCCTTCCGTATGAATCAAAGTTTTAACTACAGAATCCCCATTAGAGATTTTCCAACTAGCCTCTTTTCTTAGTCCTAGTCAATAGTCTAACGGCTAAGGTCGGACTTGTGATCGAGAGGTCACAGGTTCGAAGCCCACCCATTACACTATTGCCTTACCCACTCCAGACACATATATTTAGCTTAGTGGGAGGAGTTAACAAGATTGCTAGTAATGTGAATTCTACACACATTGCTAGTAATCTTAAAAAAAAACAGTCCATGTACAGTATGCAACGAAGAAGCAACCATGTCATTTTTTTTACGACTCTTAATCACCATTTAAGAGCCAAGTGTTGATCAAAGTAATTTTCTGTAAAGATGTAATAAACCGAAATAAGAACATTTATTTACTCATAACAGTATCTAAGTTATTTAAAATAACTACGTAGCTCCTAAGCTAATCAATTAATGCTATAATAACTTAATAAGACATAAAAGGAAAAATTGCGTAGGTTTACGCAGATTATTTAATGACTAGGTATCACCAAATTAAAATCCTGTTCACAATGTACAAAGATTTATTGCGATCTATTTTAGTTCATATAGGGGAGAGTTGCGATCATTGGACTAGCTCTTTCATTGGACCACCATGGTATTTCCAAAACTGTCCAAGCTAGCAACACCATAACTAGTCGAAACGAGTTCGTGCCGGCTCAGTTGCATCCCCCTCTTACTTAAGTGACGCTGCGGCACGTGGCGAGGATTGAAGCGCGTGGTTGTGTTTGCGGCGGTCAAAATCTTATTATTTGACTCGGAACAATTTGATGTAAGTATCATTCTATTCATATTTGTTTGTGTGCACTGGTATGAAATATAAGTTAATTTAATTGTCATTCCATGAGTGTTATTAAATTTTATCTAATCATATCCATGTATATTTTAGACTAGTACTCTCGCGGGGCTTCGCTCCCGTGGATTATATCACGGTAAAAACATAACTCTCCTTTTTTGCAGTTGGGTAAAAAGTAGCCTATAACCTTCCTCAAGCTTCAAGCTACTTCCATACCAAATTTCATCCAAATCCACCCAGTACTTTCGAAGATTAGCGCGTTCAAGCAAACAAACAAACAAACAAACAAACAAACAAACTAACAAACTTTTCCGCTTTATAATATTATATATATAGTATAGATTTTCTTTTCTTAACGAGTACCTTGTTGCCATCAATGGACCTCAAGAGAGTTCCACCGTTGGACCGGTCCAATCATAGCAACTTTTTATTGTATTTTTTTGTCATAATTATGGGAGTAGGCTCCGAGTATTTCACTAATTATGGAAAAAAACTTTTGTAAAATCATTATAAATTTATAGTTTCAGAATGTTGCTGAATAAAAGAAAATACTTTACTTGGAATGAAACTAGCATGAACCTTGCTGTAGAATCAGTAAGAAAACAAAAAACTGGTTTAGATCTCATTAGATGTGCCCAATGTAAAATTTAATTAGTAACTAAGTAGCCTATAACTATAGTTTGTGTACCTACTTGTCGTAAGTGTATGAGTATTTTTTGTCTCTCCTCGTATGCCATAATTTAATAATATTGATAATTATAATAAGTTACCTTGATTGGACCTCTAGAACAAATTTCTCGAAGTCCATTGATGGCAACCTGGTGGTTCAATGAAGGTGCCCATGGTCCAAAGAAGGTAACAGCCCGAGATTTAGTTTTCTTCGTTTATACCAAAAAGTGTAAGCCCAAATTGTTTGTGCGTTTGATTATTATAAATAAAGGTCCTACGAAATAAAAATAATAAACTACTTTTATTTTATCACTTATATTTTTTAAGATATGCTGTCGTAAAGTTAAGGGGTCCATTCATAGCAACCTTCCCCTAAGGAAATTTAAATGAATAATTTATCCTTTTTAGGGTTCCGTAGTCAACAAGGAACCCTTATAGTTTCGCCATGTCCGTCTGTCTGTCCGTCTGTCCGCGGTTTAGCTCAAAAACTATTGGTACTAGAAAGTTGTAATTTGGCATAAGTATACACGTTTATGACGCCGAAAAAGTGGTAAAATAAAATTTTGATAAAACAATTTTTTAGGGTGCCTCCCCTACATGTAAAGTGGGGTGATAATTTAATTTTTTCGTCCTTCCCATAGCGTGGGATATCGTTGGATAGGTCTTTCAAAAACATTAGGGGTTTGGCAAAACCGTTTTTTGATTAAGTAAACCGTTCGTGACTTATCAAGCTTTAAAGTACTAATTTTCGTTAGAGTCAAGTGTCCCCCCCTCTAGCAACTAAACGATTATAGTTAGAAATTCAAATGTCATGGCAGTAGTACCTATATATAACGAAGTTTAAAGGAAAACTATCACACATAAGTGGGCTTTACAAGTTTACGAGTAATAGTCGACCAATTGTATTTGACTCGAAAATTTCGAACAACTCCATAGAAATGTCAATAGATGGCGCTAAGCGTCAGTTGTATTGCGCTAGTTTCATATTTAAATAAGTTTTATAAAAAAAACTTTTTAACAAGAAAAACGGACTTCCAAAAACCTACTAGGTAGGTACAATGTGAAAAATAACTTCAATTTCAGAAGATGGTGTCTTTGGATCTGTATTTTCGTTTTTGGCACCGACTTCCGAAATTAAAGTTATTTTTCACTTTGCAGTGTTTTTGGGAGTCGGTTTAATTTTTTGGTAAAAAGTTTTTATTTCACTCTTTTTAGTTGGTCGATTTTTAATTTACCTAGTTACAAGAGCCTAAATGTCAACTACTTATAACCTTTTACAAAATATTGCTTTTCCCAATGCTGGGCCGTTAATTTTTGAGGAGTTCTCCTGGTACCTACTTCACCATCAGCTCTACATCACCATATGCATTGTGACGAACATAAAGTACTTAACTTCCATATTCAAGTATTCGAATCGCAATCCACGAAATACTTATTATTGAGTAGGTTCGGCGGCCATCTGTGGTCTTCATCATCAGTTCCACTTCCCCAAATGGTATTTTTTGAGAGCAACTGCACAAGTTACTATAAGAAATACCCAAAACGCCATAGGTGTGCCTATAATATTTAAAGAGTTCCCTCGATTTCTCCAGGATCCCATCATCAGATCCTGACCTGGTGACAATGGGACCAATTTCGAAGTATACCCTTTCAAACAAAAAAAGAAAGAATTTTCCAAATCGGTTCAGCCGTCTTCGAGTAATCGGTGATCATACATAAAAATAAATATATATATACGCGTCGAATTGATAACCTCCTCTTTTGGTCGTCGGTTGAAAAACCCACTAAAAGCACCCTGTTCCTTCAGCTGATGTTGCTGCAGCTGTTTATGTTCCGGGGCCGCGGAATCTCGTTAAAACATTCCCGGAAGCCCGTGTCCTAGCAGCACTGCTGGGGCACAGGTTTCCGCTGGGATTTTGTTATGTTTAAAGAAATTTATAAATATAAGAGTGATAAGATACTGGTCAATGAAATTTGACAGAAAGATAGATTCCGGGCATCATGACGGCTAAGAATGGATTATACGTTAGGGCAAACGGAATTTACAAATTTGTATGAAAGTCATTTGTTTTTCTGTCTAATAAGATGTGACAGGGAGTTATAACACTGTAGTAGTTAGGTGCGCGTTGCGGCTATAATTCTGTGTTATAAAAATGTACCCGATTGATATCTAAGTATGATAGTCGGCATCAAACGCAGTTGATGGGATATAATAGACCAAACTATCTCTATCAGCCCCAATCTTCTCTTTCCAAGCAATGTCAGAATTCTTTCAGTCCAGTGACGGGGCTCGATAGGACCATGAACTACTGGGGATGCGAGAATTTTCTAAAGAGATTCCGCGGCCCCAGAACTTAATGGAACAGAGTAGGTTTTTAGTCAATAGAAGTCTGTCAATCCTCCACACTTCCGCTCCAGCCAGCTGGAGGAGTCATTCGATGATTTTCCCCCGAAAACAAGTTTCTTTGGACTTCCAAGCTTCATATAACTCTAGTTTCACACTACCTAGCTTATAACGTTAAAGACAGCATGAAAGATTTTTTCGGCTGTCACTTCTTTTAATACTCGACAACAATTTAAGAGCATTCGTTCCAATGCTGTCTTATTTTACGACCCAAATTTTTGCCTGTATATATTAACAGAGAAAAGCCTTATTTCACAAACATTGTGCCACCAGTTGACAGTTGGTACCCCTGACTGTCAGCTTGCCTGTTGACGGATGAAATGTCGCAACGTTTTTTTTTCTGTCTGCGATGTTGCCATACCTGGATTGAATATCGTGCCGTTGCATTTTATTTTTTAATTTGTCAAAATTGTGGTGGCTCGTCCAAAAGAGTTAAAGTTGAGTTTTAATATATGATAATTGATAAATAAACCGTCATGCTTGATTTTATGTATTATGTTTATTTTTCATTAATTAAATCGATGTATATGATAATGTTTTATGTAAATACTTAAGTAAGTATACCTACTATCAACAATTGAGGTATGAGCAATTATGGTATTATTGCTTTAAAATCTACTAGCCGGCCCAATAGACGTTGCCTTCCTGACCTTTTAAATCTGTCCTATATGAGAAACCTAATACAAAAGGAGTTAATGCAAACGGTCCAACCATTCTCGAGTTTTAGCGAGACTAAC
Source organism: Tholera decimalis (assembly GCA_943138885.2). Taxonomy (NCBI): domain Eukaryota; kingdom Metazoa; phylum Arthropoda; class Insecta; order Lepidoptera; family Noctuidae; genus Tholera; species Tholera decimalis. The sequence continues at coordinate 10,757,481 of OW964570.2, forward strand.
GAACAGCAATATGTTTTTTATATACATACATCGGTCTATAACCAGCTTTTGCCAACAGCTTTGCATGCATCAGAGTTAGAATTATTTTAAAAGAATGTTTACCGGGTTCAGATACGTATCGTTGTTTGCCTTTATCCAGATTATAGTGTACCTGTGAGCCATATTTCATTCAAATCCGCTTATGCTTAGAGGCGTGAATAATAAAATAAAGGACATAGGCTACCTTTCTGTGATAAGGAATGGGCCGTAATGTATTACGCGGGCCTAGTGCGGATTGGTAAACGTCACAATGTCTTCAGATTTTGATCCTAGACATTCCCAGGACATGTCGGTTTTCTCACCATGTTTCCTTCCGTTTTGAAAGAAGTAATCAAATAATGAAACAATGATGTTTATTTTGCAAATAGGTCATAAATAACACTTTCATACGTAATTTTTTTCATAAATGTAAACTAGATGAGGCTAGTGTTTCTTAACTGACTACTCTGAGAAGAAACACTGGAACAAACCCAGAGGTCAACGTCTCTTTTAATGTCCATACAATCTGTAGCGATCAAATCATATGAGAGCCATGTATGTTTATGTCTGTGGCGCCCTTTAGAGGACAGAATAACACAGATTTGAGCAGGCCGGTCCAAACAGTGCAAGCATTTGTCAGTTATCGCGTAGCTCAACTTAGCTCGAGCGATTTGACGAATAATACCAAAGTAAGGACATTTGGGTGGGCCGTATAAAGCACTCAAACTGCCATTAGTGATAATAATCAATAACGAACTCCAAAAATATGTTAGTAGTATTATTAGTACATGAAGCACACAGTTTCTATTTTTTTCGGCAACATCTAGTACAGGAACTTCAAAAACAAGGATAAGAATCAGTGTGTTCATTGCATAAGTTCATACACGGCTTACGGCGTAATAAACCTAGGCTGGTTTATAGAATTCCTTACCACTTATAGACTGGGAAATCCCAGAGATACTTACAGATGTTATTAGGAGGAACTTTCCGGTTTTAAAGTATCGGTGGAGTTGTATCTTTTATTGTTCTTGCTATTTTATAACTGTATTGGAGCTTTGATAGATGCAGTAATTTGTGCGGTGTAGCTGTTGTTGGATATGTTCTCCTGGTACTTTGATGTACGACGTGGTAGTTTTGAAAGTCAATGAATTTGTTTATTTTTTATTTATACCTAACAGTGTGAATGGAGAGTTTGAAGTAGAGTATTTTTCAAAGCACTTGAAATACTATTAAGTCCAGATCGATTTTGTAACTAGAAGTACACACAATAAAATTAAACAGGGATCGTCCATTGATCGAAAATCGACCACAATTCATTTAAATTATCCTTCGTCCATGTAATTGTCGTGAAACGGGGCACGAAGTTTTTGCGTTCCGTATAAATAAAATGTACTCGTATATATAGACAATAACAATTACGGTGCAAGATTTATAGTTTCTTAGACAATTCATCGTTCAAGAACCGTGCAATGATAGAACCTGCAAGGCTTATTATACATATTGTGCAGGTTTTTTTTGCCGAAATAAACAATTTCAATAAAGTTCATTCATCTCATCTGCTTCATAACTACATCTGCTAACCGGATGCAGCTAAGTACTAGTGTTTTACATGGAGCGTCTGCCTATCTGACCTCCACAACCCAGTAGCTGGGTAACACGATACCCCTTGGTCAGACCAGTGTCAGACTTTCTGACTTCTGACTATCCACAACTACTGTCAAAGATATCCAAATGACAGCCTCATCTAGCTTAACTTAAAACACAAAAAATGACGTGTAAAAGTGTTATTTATAACCAACTAGCTGACCCGCCACGACTTCGTTCGCGTGGTATCCTACCCCTACCCAACCGATACAACTACCCCTATCCTACCGATACCTTACCCATACCTTACTCTACCCCTACCCTACCCAAACTCTACCCTACCGTACCGTACCCTACCCCTACCTCTACCCTACCCCTACCCTTGAGACCTTTCCTACTTTTTTTTTTTCATAAGTATCTTCTACTTACAAAACCAAACAACAAAAAAAGAATCAGCCAAAGCGGTCTAGCCGTTTTCGTGTTTTGCGCTTAGCAACACATTTAGCGATTCATTTTTAACCGACTTGAAAAAAAGGAGGTTTACAATTCGTCTTGAACTTTTTTTTTTTTTTATGTATGTTACCTCATAACTCGGAGATGGCTAGACCGATTTGGAAATTTTTTTTTTTGTTCGAAAGTGTATACTTTCTAGTTGGTCCCATTGTTACGAAATCAGGATCTGATGATGGGATCCTGGAGAAATCGAGGGAACTCTTCAAATATTATAGGCACACCTATAGCGTTTTGGGTATTTCTTATAGTACCTTGAGCAGTTGCTTTTGAAAAGTACCATTTGGGGAAGTTGAACTGATGATGAAGACCACAGATGGCCACTGAAACTACTCAATAATAAGTATTTCGTGGATTGCGATTCGATTACTTGAGTACGGATGTTAAACACTTTATGCTCGTCGGAATACATACGAGTATGTGATGTAGAGCTGATGGTCAAGTACCAGGAGAACTCCTCAAAAATTAACAGCTATGCATCGGGAAAAGAAACATTTTGTAAAAGGTGATAAGTTGTTGACATTATGGCTTTTGTAACTAGATAAATTACAAACCGAACCACTAAAAAGCGTGAAAAAAAAAATTTAACAAAAAATAGAACCGACTTCCATATCAAAACACTACAAAGCTAAAAATAACTTTAATTTCGGAAGGCGGTGTGAAAAAAACAGAAAATCCAAAACCAATAACACCGACTACCGAAATTAAAGTTATTTTTAGCTTTGTAGTGTTTTGATATGGAAGTCGGTTCTATTTTTTGTTATTTTTTTTTTATTATAATATAGATTTACAGAATAAATATTTCATTTCATTTCAGCCGGTACCAACAGCTTAACAGTATACTTTCCGATGCATGTGGGTACCACACCGCCAACTTTCGAACCCCGGGCCCCTACTGAGAAATTTTTTGTAGAAATGGTTTAGGTCGTTAATATTATTTACTGATTTTCATACCATCACATTCCACCAGTTTAAATTGCCTAAATTTAAGCACATAACATATTCTTCGTCACATCATACATACAATATAAAAAACTCGTCACACACTACTTTCGCAAAAGGGTATTTTCGACCGACAATGCATAGCCCGGTGTGTTAACAATTACAGACAGTTACAGGTGAAGTCCGATGGCACAACAGATCCGTAGGTCAAGCGAAGGGTTTTGTCACGTTTACGAAAGATTACATGATTAGTAATTGTGGATTGAGGCTGTGGTGTACATTGTTTTTTGTTGGTATAAAGTTTTGCGACAATGTTTTGTTAATAATGGTTTTTGATTAACTCTTTGGTAATTCTTCATTTGCAAAGCTCTTTCTCAACTGTGTTGGGGCGATTGCCAGTCCATCGGATGCTGGCGAGTACTAGTTGTTTTTAACTCAGTCGCTAGGTAACAAGATATCTCTCAGTAAATATGGTTCGAGATTTAATTTATTTATTGAATAATACTCAATGCATCAGGAATCTTATAAGAACATCACAGCCACTGGATAAGGTCGTTTTAATGGATGAAATGTGGGGCGATTTCCTTATTTGCTATAAATACTTAAATAAAAATATTAAAGAAATAATTCCAATTTTACATTTTCCCTAGACCTTTGAGCAATGCTAACAAAGTTTCAATGCATACTTAATATTTTAAATAAAAGTCTGTCCGTCTATCTGTTACTCTTTCATATTTAATGGGCATAGAGATAGTTGAAGAACCCGGATCGAAAATAGGCTACGGTTTCTTAAAAAAAAACTCTAAGTGCCTGAAATAGGGGATGAATCTTTGTATGAAAAAACGTGCGAGGGAAGTCGCGAGCAACAGCTAAATAGTATTTTTTTTTAATCATGATGCAAAGCATTTTCAGACTACCAGAGACTAAGTTAACTTTCTTTAATCATGACAACAGCCTACCCACCCAGCTCTCATAAACATCCCGTCAGTGGTGCAAATATGCCTGTACTCGCTGTGGATTTATGGCGGCCTACCGTGGTAGCCCAGTTGTGTTATCACACCGAGTTAGTTAACCGCACGGACCGTTATTCGAAACTTACGAGGAAGTGGGACGAACCGATGTGAGAAATCGTTGGACGAGGTACTTGTGCAAAGAACCTGGCGAAAGTATAGACTAAGGAGCAAGAGTCGCCAAATATTGTCTTTTTAACCGTCTTCAGAATGGGGGAGGTTCTCAATTTGACTGTATGTCTTTTTTTGTATTTTTTTATTGATAATAGGTCGCGTTTGACCACCATCTCACTTGATGGTAAGTATATTTATTACGCGATTACTCCGCCAATTATGAATAGATTTTAATGTTTTTTTTTTGTTTAGTTCTTGGCATGTTTACAACTAAATATTTAACAAGAACTATTTTCTTATATTCAAGTGCATTAAATATTTTTACCTATTTAGTTCATAATGACACGTACAAACCCCTAAATAACTCCAGAATTTTTCTGTATTACAAAATTAAAGTTTAAAATGTGTGGGCTAAATAACTGTCAAATTTATTACTGTTGTATTCATTATAGTATATGCAACTGTTAATTTTCTCTGAAAAATACATTAAAAAAACTGCCTCATCAGGCAGAGCACACCTATCTTCCAACCTCTCGTCCCAATTTCGCATCGGGCACAGATACTAAACAGGTTCCATTTCGATGGCACTTATTATTTGATTACAAACTTACGCAATACGGTAAACCACTTTAATACCGGGTTACGCGTACGTTTGCGTTAATAGAAACAGCTTACTGAAGAGCAAAGGGTCACTTAGGGCGTGGCGGACTTTAATGTAATCAGGAATGAAGTACTAGGCTCTCAGGTAATTAAAAGTTACTCCCAGTCTTGCTTCGAGGAAGTTGTGCTGTACTGACCGATTACAGCTAGGCAGTATAGTGAAGTCAGGAGCGGTATAGCGTGGCTCAAACCCGTAGTTCATTACCGGACTTAGACTTATGTGCCTCGCATTTACACATCTCTCATTAAAAGAACATTTTAAAGGATTTAATCTGCACTAATATTATATAGCGGACAAGTTTGTTTGTTTAATAAACGCGACTGCTAGTAAATCTAATAGGCTAATATTATAAATGCGAAAGTAACTCTATCTGTCTGTATGTTACCTTTTCATGCCTAAACCGCTAAACCGATTTAAATGAAATTTGGCATAGGAATAGTTTAGGACCCTGGGAAGGACATAGGGTAGTTTTCATCCCGGAATTCCCACGGGATCGGGAATTACGCGGGAAAAACCTCCCTAGCGAATGAAGTCGCGGGCAAAAGCTAGTTATATATATTTCATTAAATTCAGAGATTGATTGGTTAGTATGAATTTTTTTTATTACGGACTAGTACTCACGCGGGGCTTCGCTCCCGTGGATTCTATCACGGTAAAAACATAACTCTCCTTTTTTGCAGTCGCGTAAAAAGTAGCCTATAACCTTCCTCAAGCTTCAAGCTACTACCATACCAAATTTCATCCAAATCCACCCTGTACTTTCGAAGATTAGCGTGTTCAAGCAAACAAACAAACTTTTCCGCTTTATAATATTAGTATAGATGAGCCCACTCTTTACCTCGATCTCGCCTTATGGTAAGCAATAAATGAGGTCTACGATGAGACGAGCGAGCCCAAAAGATGCCTATTCACTGTTGCTTTAAAGGCTCAAAGGTCATAAGTGGCAGGGAACACAGAAGCCGGCAGAGAATTCCACAACTTGGCTGTGCGCACAATAAATGTGGAGGAGAAGCGCTTGGTATTTTGATGAGTATTTTTCAATACTTAATAATTTATTTATTTAAACTTAATGCAACACGTAGTCATAAAGGCGGACTTTTTTAGACTTGAAATATTGGTGGATAAAAAATGAATAAAGTAGAAAATATATTTTCTAGTTTTTAAACCTTTGCAAATTTTGGATTTAATCATCCAAAATGAACCTTCCTCCTAAAAAGCATGATTAAGGTACTAGGCTCCCAGAAACCATCAAAAGGAAATACGAACTCACAAACTTAAAACTAGCTTTTATAATGGAGATATTGCATAGAAACGGCCGGCTAAGCTAACTGTTCAGTTCGTTACAAAGGCTTAGAACACATCATTGTGCAGTCCAACATTGGGACAATGGCGACCCCCCGGATTTTGTCCTCGTTGCTGTGTGTTCAGCTTAACATGATGATTTAATACTTTGCCTGTTTGACCCTGTCATACCGTAAGACTAGATAGGTCTTTGGTGGTATATTAGTCTTGAAATATTGCAGTCGGAATAGGAAATAAGTGTGTCAAAAATGTATGAATAAAATCGAAGTGTCCGTCTGGCATTGCAAAATAGGTAAACTGTATTCGCATGTGCAATTGTCATGATGTTGAAACATAAAGAATTCATTTTTTAATTTGTCTGTCTGTCTTTCTGTTTTTTCAGGCTGAAACGATTTTGAAAGGTAGAGAAGGTTTATAACCTTCTATAGGGCAACAAAGTATGGCTCTCTTAATGTTCCCTTCATTTAGGCTCACACGGTAATTTAATAGAGTAGCTAGGTACTTGAAGCCACGGTCTGATATGGCCAAACTTATACATAAAGAACTTAAAATGACATTACATGCTATCTAGATAAATACTTAATAATATGAGGAAGTAAAAGAGGAGGGAAGGAGTTATCTCTATAGTTTTAAAGGTATTAAATTGATTGTATCTGTTGTTAACTGATCATTTAAAGTAGGTAATGATAAGAAATCGATTTTGCTTATAAACATAATATCAATTGAACCAAAGTTTTTATTATACGTGTCGACCAACCGGTGCAGCGGCAAGCGTGCACTTGAGTTGGTAGGTATGACAGAAGTTGGTGGTAAACAAAGATCTCAATTGTGAATAGTGCTAGAGCAAAAATCGCCAAACACGACACATCACACGCTTATTCGATCAAGAAAGTAGTTAGCATTAAGTTTTCACCAAATAAGTGCCAGTTTTCTATCGGTTACACTTCTGGGAGTGTGTGATGTAATTGTACAATCTAATTCTTCCAAGCCCGTACATCATCGGATTACAAGATGAACGTCGAGGCGCCATCGTTACATGGTGGACATCTCACTCGTATACGCATAAAACGTTTCATTGTGCGTACAGCTAAGGAGTGGAATTCCCTGCCTGAGTCTGTGTTTCCTGGTAGTCAAATGCGAGCCAATCAACAATAAAAAAGGGTTATGAGAGAAAGAACATGCTTTTTGTTACGTCTATCAAATCTCAAAACCAACCACTTATACACATGCAACTTTAAAGCTTTAACACACATGGTGCGTCTAATCGCTTGCCTCGCGCTCATAGCCTTGAATCTGTTCCAGTGAATTTACTTGTCACGCTGCTTACATGGTGGCTTGTATGGCAAACCCGTTCGGTTCAGCAGTTTTAGACTTTTTTTTACGGATATATATATGTTTAACCCGGAACTAAAGTTCGTCTATCTGTCTGTGCAAAGGTCATAAAAGCTTGCGTTGATGATGCTATGAATGGTTGAGCTGAATGGATCTTATGTTATGTGTTTAATTCAGCCCGTTCTCGATGCTGGGATACAGGCCTCTAGAGAGGACTCTATGAGAAAGAATGGGCCATAAACCACCATACGGCTCCAGTGTGGGTTGAGAATGTCACGAGTCTTCGAATTTTTGGTCCTAGAAGATACCGGTTTCCTCACGATATTGTCTTCACCGATCTGTGAGTAGTGACGATGATATTAATTACACAAAGTTATGTGCCTGACTGGCGAACTCACAACCTACGACACGAAGTCGTCACTCCACTGTGCCACCACTGATATTACTATGAATTCATCTGTCTTTCTAAAACAGCTTATGGATATCCTTCTAAATACATATGTTTATATATATAATAAAGTCACCATCCTAATCAGATGTAAAACCGGTTAAACATCAAAACGGGACAGGGAGTCGAATGTCAAACACGATCGGAAGCTGCGGTCTACAGCAAACCCATAAACAAACGTTCCCAATTACATAACACAGAACCCATAGCCCATAGAAACTCCCTTCAGGTGGCAACAAGACTAATATATGACTAATAAGTAAGCTGACAAGTCCACAATTAGCAATTAGCATAGAATGGTGGTTGCTTTCTATTAGAGCGTTCATAGACGCTGTTTCATAATAGCTGAATGCTAAGCTAGATGTCATGGAGTTTCTATTGCTTCATTATACTTAATTAGGGACGTAAGAATGTTGGATATGTATGGTAGCTTTTGAATCGTACGTGATGTATGTATTTGTAGTCGTTTATATAGTTTTGCCTTGTTTAGTTGACTGAAAGGATGGTTTGTAGTAATAAGTTTGCAACTAAAATAATATCAGGCATAATATTTCATGGCGGTGCGTCGTGTTCTACGCTCGTCTTAAAGAGTTGTCAGCAAAATTGTCGGAGCCCACTAGGGGGCCGCTGCCTGCCGGGGTTGTGGAATTGTTGAAAAGAATTACCGCGTCGTCAGCAGCAGTGACGGGCCTGATAGAGCCATTGCCTACTGGAATTGCTGGTTTGCAGGAATATTCTAACAAGATTCCGTGGCCCCGAAATGTAAGGATAACTGAAGGAATAGGCTGGATTTCAGTAGAAGTCTCAATCAGTAGAAGTCTGACACTCCTTCCCGCTCCAACTGTAGATTTTTCTCTGAAATAATTAGGGTATATGTTTCTGAAATATTATCCTGTATTAAGTGTGAGTATTCTCGGCTCCTGAGAGGCCACGGCCAGTTTATTATAAAATATATTTATTAAATTTATCTATACTTCTATACTAATATTATAAAAGGTAAAATTTGTAAGTTTGTATGTAGGGGGTAATCTCTGAAACTACCGAACCGATTTTGAAAATTCTTTCGCTTACATGTAGCTGCATTATCCCTGAGTGCTATAGGCTATAAATTATCTTTATATCATGCATATTAGCCGAGCTATTATAATCTTTGTCAAACAAGTCGGGGACGGGATCCCGTGGAATATTTTCGACTTCTACGCGGACAAAGTCGCGGGCAGAAGCTAGTATTTTATATTGTTTTGCTTCGCGAAATTCGCCTTTTTCGAACTTAAATTTGTTTAAATATAAGAGTAGTTACATTGATAATTATTTACTTCTTTATTTATTTTTGTTTTTATTAATTTAAAAAAGCTATTTGTTTGTGTGTATTGTTTGATTCATTATGTAATTGTTTTATTCATTGTTTTCAGGTAAGCAAGTCAACAGTTATAAGTGTTAAACGGCATCCTTCAAAAAGTAAGTTAATCATCGTATGAATATTAAATTGTAACCTAAATAGCCGCGAACCACATCTCCTATTGAATAGACATTAATATTTGGCAAGTATGCACGGAATTTTGCTAGGAGTTCCGTAGAATAGTTATTGTTGGTTTCACATCATCATGACACAGGGAATCCTAGGGGATTAAACTAAGAACTGTACTAATTTTAGCACAATAATAGATTATTTATTATATTTTTTGCGAGTGACACGTAGGTTGCTCAAAAAGTAATGGGTTTGAATGTTGATGGATGGAGCAGAGGAAGGCCAAAGAAAATATTGATGAATTGTGTGAGTAATAATATGAAATATAAAAAAGTAAATGATGCTGTGATATCTGACAGGGGAGAATGGGAGAAGAAAACGTGTTGCGCTGACCACAAGTAATGGGATGACAGCAGGAAGATGTTGATATTTTTTGGTGATCTATACCTTTCTAGAAGTACCTACTTTTTCAATTTTTTTTAACTCGGATGGTTTTGTCTACCTAACACAATTAGATTATAAGATTGATTTAAAGACTAATGAGTAAGTAAGTATAATGAATAAGTATAATAAATAAGTCTGTGACAGACTTATTCATAAACTAATACGTTGCGGGAAGGTAAATATGTAGGTACTAGCTTTTGCCCGCGACTTCGTCCGCGTGGAATAGTTACTTTGGGCTAACGTTAAATTTAACCCCGATTTTGAAGCATTCTTCATTGGCGCTCCGCTCCTACTGGCCTTAGCGTAATGATACAATATAGCTGTGCCCGCGACTCCGTCAGCGTAAGTTAATGTATTGGTAATATTGTTTAGATCACGTTCACATGAGGCTTAAGTACCTAGAGAACGCTTCGACCGCGAGACGCGTCGAGCGCGGCGACCGATTCTCAAAAATAATCCTTATAGCATGATTCAGTATTCACGCGCGATGGCTTATTATTATAAGCGTATTTCATGTATAACTTTGGTGTTTCTATACCGATTTATATGATTCTTTTTACGGTTTAGTAGCCGAATGGCAAAAAAACGGAATCTTTATAGTTTCGACATATCTGTCCGTCTGTCTGTCTGTCTGTCTGTCTGTCTGTCCGTCCGTCTGTCACAGCAATTTTATTCCGAAACTATTAGGACTATACATGTGAAACTTGATAGGTAGATGTATTCTGTGAACCGCTTTCCGATTTTGAGAAAAAAATTAAAAAATATTTAAAATAAAGGGGGGCTCCCCATACATGGAACTAAACCTGAAAATATTTTTTTTCATGAAATCGATGCATGTGTGGTATCTATAGACAGTTCTTTAAAAACGACATCGGGGTTTCTAAAACCACTTTTCCATAAAGTCAATCGTTTAAAAGATATAAGCTTCCAAAGTGGTAAAATGTGTGTGTGGCGGACACAACCTCTAACTTCTATAATAATGGAGTGAAAAATCTAAAAAAAATATATGTCTGTAGATCTTAATATAAACTTTCAACCAAAATTAGTTTGAACGAAATCAGTTCAGCAGTTTTTTAGATACAGCATATTTTATAAAACCGCAAATATAACTTTGTAATTCATACAAACACTATGAAAAACAAATTTATTCGGCGCAGTTGTAAAAAATGTAAAAAAGCCAGTTTTAAGAAATTTGTAAGGTTTTTTTTTTTCAAAACAAATTTATTTGGCGCAGTTGTAAAAAATGTAAATAAGCTAGTTTTAAGAAATTTGTAAGGTTTTTTTTTCGTCAAATAAATTTGCATATTATATTATAGTTACTACGGAACCCTTCATGGGCGAGTCTGACTCGCACTTGGCCAATTTTTTTATGGAATAGTTAATAATGTTAACTTTTTCAATTAGGGGTGACTGAGAGTGTTATAAACGTAAGAGTAGACAAATATTATAATCTGAAAGCTTCGAACTGCTAAGCTATCGGGAGTTACACGTGTTATTGTGAGTCAACCATAAAAGTTAGACATATGCTGTCGTGGGATATTTTTTATATAATTTTAAGGAGAACATTTCCGTCATGAAATGATTTGTGTAGCTTTAACCATTAAGGTTGCACACGCGACGGAAGCTTAAAAAATGGAGTAACTTCTCCCGTTTTCCCAACATTTCCCTTCACTGCTCTGCTCCTATTGATTGTAGCGTGATGAAAAGTATACTATAACCCGCTCAGGAGTATGAAAAATAATTGTACCAAGTTTCGTTAAAATCCGTCGAGTAGTTTTTGTTTCTATAACGGTTATACAGACAGACAGACAGACAGACAGACAGACAGACAGACAGACAGACAGACAGACAGACAGACAAAAATTTAACTGATTGCATTTTTGGCATGAGTATCGATCCTTAATCACCCTCTGATAGTTATTTTGGAAATATATTTCATGTACAGAATTGACCTCTTTACAGATTTATTATAAGTATAGATGTAAAGAGTATTGAAGACAAGCAAAACATCAAAGCAATCTTAAATAATTAAAAAGTTTAATTGCATGAGGATGCATTTTTAATATTTAGTTTTAGTACAGAATAGCAAATAAATATATAAAAATGCTAGTTTTGTAGTAAGTTTTTTTTAATAAATAAAACTGCAGATCGTGTAAAATACCTGATGCTCGGTTTAATCCTTGCTGATACAGTACTGCTATTAATGACAATGTTAGATAAATTAGCAATATTTTATGCATATTAGCATCTGGGGCAATCTGGGCTTTTGTGCCCTACAAATACACAAACTAAATGTTATGCTGCCAACATCGCTCAGTGTTCAAAATTTGACTAAAATGGAAACTTTTCGATTATATAATTATTAGCAATCTGTACTCCTTCTTCATGTAAACTATAACTGCCACATTTTACTCCTCCGACAGCGTAATTTTCGTTAAAATGGATACAGTATTCGCTGTACGGATTAATATTGTACATAGCAACATAGGGACTTTCAATTAAAAATTATTTAGTATTTAATAATGTCTTCTTCTTAGCGTGTCGATAATAAATTGAGTCCGCCGGGAACTGGGCAACAAGTTTGGCACCGTCGGAAGCTTCTTTAATTTAGGTGTAAAATATATAGAAAACCATAAATATTAAAGATTTTTGTAGGCTATAGTATGCAGTTAAGTTATAAGGTAATTTTGCACCCACATATTGTTTCCTGAGTGGTCCGGAAACGTTTATTTGTTATTCAACATTAGTTTACATGATAATAGAGTAGTGATTATACACACTAACACCATCAAATCTTAGTGACTAAGCACAACTTTATTTATGTCTTAATAACACGAAAGCGGTTTACTTCCTTAATTAAAGGTTTTATATTTATTATAGCATGTTCCAAAGAACCCTAAAAAACATTTTCCACGATTTGGAAATCAGGAAATCGAGGAGTTCATATCACATTATCTACATAATCTGTTTCCTTCAGTTTATAACTGCGTGAACAACTTTTAATTCTGCTGCTTTAGTTTTTCATTTACAAAATGCAACCTTATGACAATGTTAATAAGAGTTATTAAACATCTGTACAAAATAATAAACCTAAATGTTATACCGGCCGTATTTTAGTTACGCTATTAGAAATCTTAGTTCATATTCGCGTACATTATAACGATTGTTACACACGCAATAAAGATTGTAATCAAAACGTATTACAGTCTAAAATTGAATGATGGGCTCACATATGAAGTGTTACGGCCGTAGGTGATCGATTAATTTCTTTACAATTTATGATTGCCTGGTAGTTGGATGCGTAATTTGCCTATCCGTGTTTATGTATTTGCTGATATAAGTATACCAAAGTAATCTAATAATAGCTTATGTTAATTAAAGTGGTTAATTTATGTCGTCATGAAAACCGTTATGTTAAGTAATTGCCGACATCGGCGACCAGCTAGCCGGCTGGTCGCGTCTCAGAGGGTCATGGCTATCCGGATTATCCGGGGATACCGCACGATCTCTGGGGAGGCGGCGAACCTCCTTGCCGGATTGCTGCCGTGGGATCTGGAGGCGGTAGCCCTCGCGCGCGTGCATAATTAGCGCGCAGAGGTGCTAAGCCGGGGTGAAACCCCGCTACCGCGGCAAGTCGCGGCTCAGCGGATAGAACTCCGGCGTGATCTCACGGCAGCATGGAAAGAGCGGCTGTCGCAACCGAAGGCTGGGCACGCCGCAATCGCGGCGATAAGTCCCCTCTTTGAGGAGTGGCTGGAGAGAGGCCATGGCGTCCTCACCTTCCGCCTGACGCAGGTGCTGACCGGACATGGCTGTTTCGGGAGGTACCTGTTTTGGATTCAGCGGGAGGACACGCCCGGGTGTCGTCATTGTGAGGACCACCTGGAGGACACGGTGGAGCATACGGTGGAGGTGTGCCCTGCTTGGGCGGAGCACCGCCGTGTCCTCGTAGAGGCGGTCGGCGGCGGCGACCTCTCGCGCCCTGCTCTGGTTCAGAGTATGGTGCGGAGCGAGAGGGAATGGGATGCGGTCGCCTCCTTCTGCGAAGCAGTCATGCTAGCGAAGGAGGAGGCCGAACGCGCGAGGGAGAGGCAACTCTCTTCCTCGCGCCCCAGCCGCCGCGGGAGACGCCCCGGGCGTCGGGGATCACGAGCCGATTTCCGGCCACCGTAGGCGCGGGCCTGCGGACGGCGAGCAGGGGTCGCTCACCTTCCGGTAAGGACCAGGCCCGGGTCGGCGGCGCGTCGTGTTCCACGCGCGCCTCAAAGAGCTGTCAACACTAGTGACGGGGCCTCATAGGGCCATTGCCTGCCGGGGTTTGCGGGAAAGTTCTACCGAGTTACCGCGGCCCCGGAAATTTAGGGCAGCTGAAGGAACAGGGTGGGTTTTTAGTCAGTAGAAATCTGACACACCCTTCCGCTTGACCCAGAGCGGAAGAAGTCATTTGATGATTTTCCCATCCAAAAAAAAAAAAAAAAGTAATTGCCGACATAGCTGATTTAATTCCTTACAGACATACTGTATAGTCATGTTTTAGTACAAGTTTTTCAACTACCGTGTTTAACGCGCTATATTTTTTTTTGCTCGAATTTGGCGAAAGAGAGGCGATAAATCTCGTCGTTTGTAACTAGGATATAAATTTTCAACAGAACAAAAAGGACCCATTTCACTGAGCCTAAAGTCTACGCCACAGTTTTCATTAAGTCATTCGCTGATTTTCCCAAGCGAAAAAAGTAATATACAATAAAGAGTACAGCTATACATATCTAATCTATCTTGTAAACCACCAAAACATCCAAAAATTTAATGAACCAAAATATAAAAAAAAAGACCGGTCATAATTGAATGCAGCTAAATAGCTTCATAATTAATGTCCATGAAATATCTCAGTTGTAGCTGCTTACTTGACATACAAAACATTCCAAAATTAAACGTACCAAAATAAAATAATAAAACTGTTCGTAATCGAATGAGATTCCAGCTAAATAGCCGTAAAATCATACTATTAACTTGTCATTGTAAGATGACGATATTTTTCACAAGGTGTGACGTCACTCGTCAGTGACGCCTTACCGTGACGGTCTCGCTCTGTTTGACACGACTTTGAGAGACGCACAGTGTCACTACAGCCGGTGGCTTATAGGCTTATACAAGGTGGTCGAAAGGCTGACTGCGGAATGAATAATGTCGCAGAATTAATTTGGCTTTTATGAAACGCATGATCACTCTTGCTTAGTTGAGTGAATTGTTACGGCAATTTAAGCTCGATTGAAATGTTTTCCTATTGATTCAAGGTTCGAAATTTACACCATTTCTAAAATCAGTAGGTACCTATACGTCAAGAATGGAATCAGCCCGTTGCTTTTCTATTTACTATTCAAAGGAATCAATCGATAATCCGCGTCTAAGCAGTTGACGAGTTAACATCTTTTATGGATGCTCCGAGGAGGGGGGAAACACGATTCGAGTATAGGTTTGATTTAGATGTTGCATCATAAAATTTGCCCTTCTGCATAGCATATATTTGCTGGCAAGAGGGCAGTACATTAGTTAGTGTACAAGCTCAAATAATTTAGTGGAAAAAACACTAATATGTATTTACATCTAGATCGACATAGTGTCCCAGTCCAGCGAATTAATTAGTTCTTTATTTGTTTTTCATTATCTTATGTACTGTACATAATAAACACAGAAAAACCCTAATTACATATCAATTAAGTACCTATCGATCCCCCTAAACAATAACTCGGTAATCGAAAAATCAAAATTTTACAGGAGAAAAGATTTTTTGATTTTATCAAATATGTTTTAACTAGTAGGATTATTGAAGTCATTGATGTATTAAATGGAAGCAATTTTTTGGGGAATGTTCACTGTGTCTTTGATATGAAATTCCTTTTATTCAAAACTTAGTTATTTAAGAATAAAAATACATAAAATTCTATACATATACATAAAATATCATGTGTGTCATGACATCTTTGTAAATATCATTAGGAAAAATCTAAAAAAAATTGCTAAGGTGTATTCCGGTCTATAGATGCCAAATTTGACATAACAGCATAAAGCCCATAATAGCACATTACCGAGTTCTTGGTTGGGGGGGTCGCTATATAAACATCTTACGGAAGCTAAAAAAAGAATGTTGATAAACTACTTGTCGTACAATCTCTTACCAAACCTATATACTTAGATCTAACGGACTTAGCTAAACAGAAACTTCATTCACCACATCGATCCCAAAAAAATAATCAATCAGTTCATCTAACGACTTTACAATTAAAGCACAATACGTAAGAAAATGCTCCAGAAAAAAATCTCTAAGTCCATCTTGATCGGATACAGCAACTGGGCATCGAACTCGCGTCCGCTACATCTCCATCGAGATAAGAAACAATTGAATCAAAAGCTACATAGAGATTTTTATCTTGTAGATACTAAATGTATGGAAGTGCTCTGTGAATTTATGACGCCCTGGTACCCGGCAGGTGTTTTGGTATGGTTTGACGACCCTAGTCATTATTAATATTTTATCTGCATTACGTGTCAGATTTTTAGTGTCTCGACTAGAATAGTATTCTGTCAGTTTATGAAAGCCTAGTACAAACAGGTGTGCTATTGCAGTTTGATGACCCTGGTAGTTGATCTTGCTTTTTGTGAGGTTTTCTGTTTCCTTCTTGTCTTATAAAAAAAAAAACAGTTCAAATAACGTATCTTTGCAGATTTAGAATTGTTCCTGATTTGGCCTAATAACGCTGTTTCCCTTACTAAGCCTCAAATTAAAAGCACGTCCATCTATTGCGGAAGAAAGTCAACTCACGTGTAACTTCAAACTCAATCATAGATTATGGAATCGCCCATATTGCTATCACGCTATATCCGACAAGTGGGTGAAAGCAAATCAGTTAAATAGACCAGAAAAATAATACGTAATGTAAAAAAAATTGTCGGGCGATGCCTCATCTAGTGACTTTCAAAGATCATCGACCTAATATTGATTATTAAGATCAATAGATAGTTTCTGTCGCAACATGTTGAGACAATAATGTTTAGTTAACGGGCACCTAATAACCGTTCGCCCTTAAGATTTACCGGTCTAACTAGTACCACGGATGACAGTGCGATTTCTTTTAGTAAACCGTTAAAACTGACGGGTTACCTACGGAAACACACCGGTTACGCAAGTGTTTTATATTTCCATGTGATCTGGGAAGTAGGAACATGTTTGTGGAACTGTAAAATGTGGTCACAGTTTATTTAGTATTTTATTGTGCAAGCCACGGTCGTGGGGGTTACTAGAATAGTTTTCTTCTAATTTCAGTTGGTGTTTTATTATAGGCATATTTTGGTCTTCCTGTCCTTTTCAACTAAAGAAAAAGTAATCACTGTCAACTTATTGTTCGGACGAAATTCGTGGATACTTTGTAGCAAACAATTACTGATAAACAATATCCATACTTCCATATCCATCCATATCCATACTAATATTATAAATGCGAAAGTAACACTGTCTGTCTATCTATCTGTCTGTCTGTCTGTCTGTTACCTTTTCACGCCTTAACCGCTGAACCGATTTACATGAAATTTGGCATGGGAATACTTGAGGACCCTGGGAAGGACATAGGATAGTTTTTATCCCGATGTAAGGTTCCCGCAGGATAGTTTTCGAATTGTATCTTTGTTGCTCTTTCACGCAAAAACTACTGAACGGATCTCAATTAAATTTGGTAAGAAGACAGTTGACATCCTGTAAAAACACATAAGCTACTTTTTATCCCAGAATTCCTACGGGTTTGGGATTTACGCGGGGAAAACCTCCCACTCGAAAGAAGTCGCGGACAAAAGCTATCCATACTTTAATAATAATAATATAACTCCATACCTCCATATCCATATCCATACTTCCATATCCATCAATACTTCCAAGCTAATATTATAATAATACGAAAGTAACTGTCTGTCTGTCTGTCTGTTACCTTTTCACGCCTAAACCGCTGAACCGATTTAGATGAAATTTGGCATGGGAATAGTTTAGGACCCTGGGAAAGACATAGCATAGGTTTCGTCCCGGAAATCATTCCTAAAGGATGTAAAAGGGGTGTTAGAATTTCGTATAGGGAATCAATAATGTTCCCACCCTACCCACACACATAATACACTTAGACCGCTAAACCGATTTGGATGAAATTTGATATGGAGATAGTTTTAGACCCTGGAAAAGACATAGTATAGTTTTAGTCCCAGAAATCATTCCTAAAAGATGTAAAAATGGTGTTGGAATTTTGTATAGGGAATCAATGATGTCCCCGCCCTCCCCACCCAAATAATACACTTGACCGCTAAACCGATTTGGACGAAATTTGCTATGGAGATAGTTTTAGACCCTGGAAAAGACATAGGATAGTTTTTATCCTGGAAATCATCCCTTAAGTATGTAAAGGGGTGTTGGGACTTTGTATTCCCGCTCTCAATTCATTCAACTACACAACTGCATGTAGGCTATACAAATCTTTGTTTAGAGCTGGGGTCGA
This sequence comes from Tholera decimalis, assembly GCA_943138885.2. NCBI lineage: Eukaryota > Metazoa > Arthropoda > Insecta > Lepidoptera > Noctuidae > Tholera > Tholera decimalis. The sequence continues at coordinate 10,775,845 of OW964570.2, forward strand.
ACCCACGTCATGCACCAGTTAACAGTTACGCCAACCGTGTCGCTTAAATTTTAACCAATCAAGTTAATATACGAATCATTTCTATTTCAAAATCGGGGCAATATGCGTTTGCCCTTTTGAAAATAGGAGAAGATCGTGTGGCAACAGATATCAACGGGATGATTTATTTAAGCTGAACTGAATCTGAAACTGAAACTGAAGCTGAAACTGAAGCTAAAACTGTAGCTGAATCTGAAACTGAAACCAAAACTGAAGCTGAAGCAGAAACTGAATCTGAAACTGAAACTGAAACTAAAACTGAAGCTGAAGCTGAATCTGGAACTGTAGCTGATTCTGACGCTGAAACCAAACTGAAGCTGAAACTGAAACTAAAGCTGAAGCTGAAACTGGTGCTGAAACCAAAACTGAAGCTGAAACTGAAACTGAAGCTGAATCTGAAACTGATTCTGAAACTGAAACCAAAACTGAAACTGAAGCTGAAACTGAAACTGACGCTGAAACCAAACTGAAGCTGAAACTGAAACTAAAGCTGAAGCTGAAATTGAAACTGAAGCTGAAAATTAAGCTGAAACTGTAGCTGAATCTGAAACTGAAACCAAAACTGAAGCTGAAACCAAAACTGAAGCTGAAGCTGAAACTGGAACTGTAGCTGAAACTGACGCTGAAACCAAACTGAAACTGAATCTGAAAATGAAACCAAACTGAAGCTGAAACTGAAACTGAAACTGAAGCTGAAAATTAAGCTGAAGCTGAAACTGACGCTGAAACCAAACTGAAACTGAAGCTGAAACCAAAACTGAAGCTGAAACTGAAACTAAAGCTGAAGCTGAAACTGGTGCTGAAACCAAAACTGAAGCTGAAGCTGAAACTGAAACTGAAGCTGAAACTGTAGTAACTTACATAGTGAACGTTGTCCAAGATACAGATAATTTAATAAACCACGTTTATTCTGATTTGAAAACAAATATGAGGGATAAAGAATGGCTGCGTGAAAGAGTAATTTTGGCACCAACTAACGAAATTGTAGGGCAGATCAACGAAAAGATTATGTCTCATGTGGATTGTGATGTTGTTGAGTATCTGTCCGTCGACATTGTCATGGATACAAAGCAAGTGACGTCGTACTCTGTAGAGTTTATCAACTCTCTGGAATTGTCAGGGTACCCCATCACATTATTTGAGGCTTTAACTTGGTGTCCCAGTCCTGTTGATGCGTAATCAGGGCGCACCAAGGCTCTGTAATGGCATGCGACTACAAATTACATACGTGGGATGCAATATTTTCAAGCAATAATTATGACAGGAACAGCAAGTATGATAATAACCATAAACAAAGTTCAAGGACAGACACTGAAAGTCGCAGGTGTACATTTAGAAAAAGACTGCTTTTTCCATGGGCAATTGTATGTGGCGTGCTCACGAGTATCAAGCGTACAAAATCAACACGCCAAGGACGAGAAAACCAGAAACGTAATTTACAAAAATGTATTGTAAACTACGTTTTTGGTTTTAAAAAGATAAATTTTATATACTAACTGTCTGCCTGTTTTTGGGGATGGATGGACCCTGGTGATGGATTTTTAAATATTATATGCGTTTTTTAACCACCCAAAAAGATACGGTACACCTTTTCGGCAACAAGAATTGTAAAGTGTAAATTAACGCGGGCGAAGCTGCGGGCAAAAGCTAGTAATAATATATATTTTCAATTTTCGCACTAAAAAAAACTAGAACAAAACTATTTCAAAGTAGGTACTAGGCTCGCATGAAACAACGAACTAGTTAGATAAAGCGCTATCGCCGACATCCGGGTGTTTTCACCCGACGATGGGGAACTGAAGCAACAATTACCTATCACGTGTGAACGTCCCACTGTTATGCTTTCCTGGTAATACGTGAACACTTTCTATGGTGGGTGTTAACTTTCCCTAGTTGCGATAAATTCTGTGACATCATGAAGTAAATCAGCAGGGAAAACTCGAGAAAATTTGTAGCGACAGAGAATTTAAATAAAACATTATGAATTTTGTACAGAAACTACCTACGTATTTCGATTAAGTTTTGACAGTACATACATAGTACATATCCAAAAAGTGAAATCATCTGAGAGAAAAATAATATTTTGGTAACTTATTTATTTTTACAATATGGAGTCTGGTTGTCGCTACATTGAATTTTGATTACAAATCTATTGACGATGACGCTTTAATCAACAAAATAAGCTTTCTCGTTTGCTCTTTAGAGCGCCACACACACATACATAGGCGTCACGCAGTCGGGCCCTATATCAAACATGTTTTTCGAAGGTTGTACAATGTAAAATTTTCATTATAATCATAATAATCGCACTTTCTACGACGAACAAATAACAAACTTATTCGAATCGAAAGGCAAACACAATCATTAAACCATTGACGAAGGCGTAGTAAACACATCACTTGTTAATCAACCTGCTCAAATCTTACTACTTGATTCAACACATTCAAGTCATTAAATGTCATTACGAATGTAAGATATTATGTTATTATTTATTGTACTCTTTTAACGTAAAATTCTTTGCCACTGCTGAAGTCCTGGTCTTTCTTCATTCTGTAATACAGTACGATATTTATTGTGAATACCTTCCTGGTGGTTTTATAAATCTAGCTAGCTATACATACATATTATATCAATCGAAATTGATCTTTCCGAGGCACGGAGTAATCTTGATATTTTAAGAATTAGTAGCCTTTTGTGTGTGTTGTTTTGGAAATCTTAATCGTCACTTTCTTTACGGGAAGGCAAAAGAGAGTTGTACTTCCCAGAAAGCTAATGGCATTTCCTGCTGCATCTTTGACCCTGGTATCCTGCGACCAAGTTGGTTTAATAAAAACTTTTTACCAAAAAATTAAACCGACTCCCAAAAAGCACTGCAAAGTGAAAAATAACTTTAATTTCGGTAGTCGGTGTCTTTAGTTTTGTATTTTCGTTTTTGGCACCGACTTCCGAAATTAAAGTTATTTTTCACTTTGCAGTGCTTTTTGGGAGTCGGTTTAATTTTTTGGTAAAAAGTTTTTATTTCACTCTTTTTAGTTGGTTGTTTTTTAATTTACCTAGTTACAAGAGCCTAAATGTCAACTACTTATAACATTTTATAAAATATTGCTTTTCCCAATGCTGGGCCGTTAATTTTTGAGGAGTTCTCCTGGTACTTCACCATCAGCTATACGTCACCATATGCATTGTGACGAGCATAAAATGCTTAATATCCATATTCAAGTAATCGAATCGCAATCCACGAAATACTTATTATTGAGTAGTTTCGGCGGCCATCTGTGGTCTTCATCATCAGTTCCACTTCCCCAAATGTTACTTTTTGAGAGCAACTGCACAAGTTACTCTAAGAAATACCCAAAACGCCATAGGTGTGCCTATAATATTTGAAGAGTTCCCTCGATTTCTCCAGGATCCCATCATCAGATCCTGACTTGGTGACAAATGGTACCAATTTCGAAGTATACCCTATCAAACAAAAAAAGAATTTTCCAAATCGGTTCAGCCGTCTTCGAGTACTCGATGACCATACATTAAAAAAAAAAAAAATATATATATACGCGTCGAATTGATAACCTCCTCTTTTGGTCGTCGGTTGAAAACATTATACTGCGAAAATCTTATTAAAAAAATTGAAAAACTGTTTCCAAACATAAAAAACCATTTAAACGTAAAGTTTGAAACAGTTAATCTTAGTGAAAGTGTATTTAATAAAAGACGTAAAAGTTTACATTACGAAACGTTATATCCTACCCAAAACAAAATGTAGATTGAAAATAAAACAACTTTCCATGTATGGCAAGGTGACTTTAAAATGTCTTTGTTTTGTATGCATCAATGGTTCGTTACCAGAACTATTGCAACCAGCTTATGATCTTGCATTACTTTTTAAAGGTTAGAGACATAGATGTCACACATCATCACCTGCTTCGCTTTTCAAAACTATGACCCCTACATAGTTTTCTGTATACATAGTTTTTCGGTCTCCAGTCTTCCCATACAGTTGATTACTAGTGCATCGAATAGAAATTAACATGGTCATGGCATCAGACCAAAATTGTGTTCGAACTTTCAAAGAGAATCTCTCCGATCTCTGAGTTTATTGCGGTTTTTATTTTCAAAGTTGGTAGTTAGAAAAGACAGGCCGTATCATTGAAGACTAGGTCTTTAATTACACTTTCTTACTAACCCATTGAACTAAGGTAGAAACGTCATTCATAAACAGGTGTTCTTCAAACTTTAATTCTCCCAAGACCTTGTTTCAATGTGACCATGTAACCAAAAGAAAAACCATGTAATCGTGTCCCTACATAATGTCGCGAGCTACTTAAACCTAAAATGGAGGTATTGCCCATCCGGTGCGGTTGCGTAGCATCCACTTGATGATGCGGTTATAGGCAAGCGTTTTATTTTTAGGTTTGACCATTTTGATGAATAATGTGGCTGAAGAAGTTTGGCCAAGATATTCATTTTAGTGATATGCTTGTAAAGTACATTAAATGCACAACGTTTATTTAATTTATTGCTGTTTCTCTCGCATGATTGACAATATTTTGGGAGTACGAGACTAATCTGATAGTCGCATATTCATAATTGGTTGGCATATTTTTATGTTCACATATTTATGAGTATTTATAACACTCTGCACTTTTGTGCTTGTTTAGTAAGCGCGGGCTCAACCGGGCTAGCTATTTATTGGGTGGATTTGTTTTTCCTCCCTTAGTAGGTAATTAAAGTAGCAGATAAGAGAACTTTTCCTCTCACAAACAAACAATGTATAATATTGGTCAAGATTAACCGTCTAATTTGGTAGTCTGCTTCATAGAATGTGGTTATAAGATACAGGGCCATTATCATGCCATACCCATCCTAATACCAGGAATGCAGTAATTACCATAAGTTTAACTAGGTTGCAATAATCTAATAAGGAATTATGGTTTTATAATCTGTTCGCTTACCATAGAGGAATGCATCGTATCCTTAAGACTGCCTTTTCACCCTAAATAGACATTACAGTCTTGACATATATATTTCTAGACTAAGTTCCTTTAACAGGTTTTCAGCTACGTTTAGGGAGCCTTTCTGAGATAATAAACATAACATAATAATCAGCCTAACTTTACACACTGCTGGGACACAGGCATCATCTCTATGAGAGGGATTAGACTGTAATCCACCATGCGGGCACAATGTGCAGTACTGGATGTCGCATATCTTCGGATTGTTGATCCTAGGACATGCTTATTTCCTAGTGATGTTTTGAGAGCAGTGGTGAGGATGAAAATTACACAAAGTACCCACGAGCTAAAAGACGTGATTATATATTACTTTGTGCTTAATTAAAAACGTACATATATGCACCAATATGTTTTGTAAGGTTCCACGCGAATGAAGACGCGGGCAACAATGAGTGTATTCTCTTCACGCCTGGACAGCTTCTGAATCTATATAAAGCACAGGTCCGTTCCTGCGTGGAGTAGGTATTGCAGCCACTTGTGGGATGGCTCTGCAAAATACCAACTTGCTGCATTGGACTCGATCGAGCGCAGAGCTAAAAGGCTTATAGGTGACGAGGCGCTAGTGAACAAGCTTCATAGCCTGGCTCATCAGGGGAACCGTTGCTTGCCTGTCGGTTTTCTATAGATTGTAAGTACTTCGGGGAGTGTACGCAGGAGCTCCATGACCTGATTCCTCCATCTCCCTTTCACTACCGGTCTACCAGACGCACGACTGGGTACCATCCACACTTGGTTGATATACCGTCTTGTCGTATCAAGCGCTTCTTCTCCACATTTATTGTGCGCACGGCCAAGTTGTGGAATTTTCTACCGGCTTCTGTGTTCCCTGCCACTTATGAATTTTCAGCCTTTAAAGGATATGTAAATAGGCATTTTCTGGGCTCGCTCGTCATATAGTAGACTTCATCTATCGCTTATCATCAGGCGAGATTGAGGTCAAGAGCGTGCTAATCCGTAATAAAAAAAAAGAATAGAAGCACTACATTAAATACTATAGAAAGTACCTACTCATTTAGAAATAGGTACCAGGCAGACATGAGTACCTAAGTATATAATTTTAATTATAAAACTCAGCACAATGGTTGTGAAAGAATAAACGATCAATCATTGGGAATAATCTGTATTGAGAGTAGCCGAAGAGTTCGGGGCATTGAATGTTACGTTATCTCACCTACTTGGAGTTGATTAAGAGGTGGATTGTCATAAAATTTATTACTGTTGTCTGTTACACAATAAGGATTATTACGAGTACGAACACTTCTCAGGTGGCTGTAATTTCTGTAAACTGCATTTTATGATCATAGTTTATTTATTTTTAATCGACCAAGTAAGGTGAATGGAAAACTGCTGAACAGTTTTATTGTTACATGGGAATAAAACATCGATGAGAAAAGGACCTTTTTCTTAATGTTGCGTTACATAGTAAGCTTACAAAGTATTTTTTTTTTCATTTCTGTAGTGTAAATGGAAACCTATAACTAGGTCTTCACTTCGCCCGTAGAAGACGCCCCGGGCGTCCGGGATCGCGAGCCGATCTCCGGCCACCGTAGGCGCGGGCTTGCGGATGGCAAGTAGGGGTAGCTCACCACCCGGTAAGGACCAGGGGCCATACCATGGCGTATTAAAACGAAGAAAGAGGGATGGAGCTATATAACGTGCATAGCTACATCCCTCTTTCTCGCTCGAACGACTCACGTTTTAATACGTCATGGTATGGACCAGGCCCAGGTCGGTGGCGCGTCGTGTTCCACGCGCGCCTCAAAGAGCTGTCAGCACCAGTGACGGGGCCCCATAAAGCCATTTGCCTTGCCATTTGGGTTGCGGTAATGTTCTAACGAGATACCGCGGCCCCGAAACTTAAAGGTAGCTGAAGGAACAGGGTCGGTTTTTACTTAGTAGAAGTCTGACACACCCTTCCGCTTTACCCAGAGCGGGAGAAGTCGCTCGACAGCTCGAAGCTCGCTATACATTACGACATAACAATAAGCTTAACTTACCTGGTGGTTCTAAGCTGAAAATACACTCTACAAGCACATTAGTTATGTCAGTAAAAGTCTACAATAAATTACCCGATATACTTAAAAATGTACAAAAAAACAATATATTTATAAATAAATTAAAACAATTTCTAATCAATAAGTGTTATTATGATATAAATGAATATTTTAATGATAAATAAAATAAATAAAATATAGTATTGTAATAAATGTATAAAATAGTAAGTAGTTAAAGTAATATTTTTAATAGTAATATTTACGTAAACAAATTTTTTTTTGTAAAATGTGTTTTGTTCCAATAAATTATCCTATCTTATCTTATCTTATCTTATCTAATATACATTCTATATAATTGTAATAGCCCTCTTCCTCTTTTTAATTTGCTGTGCCCGACAGGGTTCACTATGATCTAAAACAATGTATACCTTATATGCTACCACCTAAGTTCACATTGTTCTATATGCATACCATAATGCATTTAGTTCACTTTTACTTGTCTCATCAGTATTCTCCCACAGACCCCTATCAAAAGATCACTTTTATCTCGCGTTCGTGCCAACTAGCTTTGCGAGTCGCTATCTCCTGGACTACGTGCATTGCCCAGTGAGCCAGAATTATGTATTCAAAACATAGAGTGAAAGGCACGCCGCCTAAACAGTTCAAGGTAGATAAGTCAAGTTTGAACAGACAAACATACATAACAGTGGTCGGTTTATGTAGTGGAATATCCGTGTTAGTGTTTCCGAGTTTGATAAGATTTTGTTTCCTATTTATTGTGTTCGCAAGGGTTTCGCCTGAAAAACCTCAAATACTAACTTGTGCATGAATCAGTATTATTTTTACTGTTTAAAAAACTATGGTTAATCTTACTAATATTCATCATGGACCTGCAATAAATGAATTTTATTTTTTTAATTTTAATACATGCGAAAGTTTGTGAGGATGGATGTAAAGATGTATGGATGTTTGGTACTCTTTTACGCAAAAAGTACTGAATGGATCTGAATGGAATTTGGTAAGTAGATAGCTAACATCCTGGAATAACACATAGGCTACTTTTTATCTCGGAATTCCCATGGTCGGTCAAGTTACGGGCAGTAGCTAAAATTTTGTAAAAAGCCGTCAGAGACAGTCAGGGAGCTACCATAAGTGAACGCTATTTTGTAGCATTGATTTTGCATTGATAGATTAGCTTGCTGTAAAATTTAAAAGGATCAAGCTTGGATCATTTTAGCGGATTTACGAGAACACAATATTATTTAGTATTCCTGCAATCGGAATGTATATGTATGTTACAAGGTTTATTAAATGCTGCCTAATAACGAATGACTTTGTTACACAATTAATTTTACAAATTCTCAACCGCTGTTTACTTAAATTTATTTAAGTGATGTCTGTTATTTAAAAGCGACATTTATGGTAGGTAGCTCCTTATGACATTTCTGTAACATATTGACTTTATTGTTTTTATCATTTTATTTTTAGATTCTTGTAAACATGTCCAGTGCCTTTAATTTTGTGCTTAAATGTATTTACTTACTTTACTCCATCTATCTAAAATACCTACATGTTGACAAAAACTAAATTAAAACTTTTATTGACAAAAGTTGCACTCCGATTACGAGTACAACCTGTACAACGCACCCGACCTATTTCGCGACCGGGTACCTAATCGGCAAATAGCCATATTTGACGATTATTATAGGTAGGCACCTATACCTGAATTGTTGATCTGCTGCTGATGGAAAAATGGAAAGCAAGCTATTTTACTGTTTTTTTTTTTATAATAGGCTCTCGTTTGGCCTGTCTCACCTGATGGTAGATGTGGTCGAAGATGGAACATCCTTACCTAGAAGCAATCACTCTTGACTTAACTCCCAGGTTAAAGCTATCGGGAAACAGACTCCGGCAGGGAATTCCACTCCTTAGCCGTATTAGATATTTAGTTCACAGAAGCGACGCCGTTGCATTTTAAAACAAAAAAGCCTTAAGAGTTAGGACTCTTAAGGCTTTTTTGTTACATGTGCGTGTAGGCACGCACATGTAACATAAGTACCAGGCTTCCATAAGCACTTAGAAATGTCGAGAGTTACACACCATTTAGCAATTAGCTTAGAGTGTCTCAAGAGCTTCTCAGCCTGGTATAGTAACTAGGGTAGCAGAGGTCACTGGGAGAATGTGTGTTATTTATGGAAAGTCTGCTTTATGTAAACTAGGTACGTATACTTTCCTCGAATAAGAGATACGTTAGTTAGCCTTTAGAAAATTAATGATTGAAGAAATGTTGGTAGGATATAAAATATTCTGTTTGTTATTCTGTTAGGCCTGGGCAACTATATATTACTCAGACTCCAGTTTTAGAAATCAATTAACCTGAACACCTGATGCAGAACATTACACGCGACCGAAGCCGCTAGCATAAGCTTGTCCTCAATAAAGTAGCACCAAAAGATAAGATCTCTTTGTAGTAGTTTTTCTGCGAACTTCTTTATAAGACTAAATCTTAGCCTATAATCAGAAAAATAACTCTATCCATCAAAAGGCACCGTTAGTTGCCTGAATAACCTATCTTTTCTTGTTCACTGTACCAGGCATCTATAATCTATCACAATAACACTGTTTACACCGACACAATAGGTACATACATACATTGTTGTTACAAAGCTCACCATCACTTTCACACAATTACTAGGCACACATATTTTCCGTCAGATATTGATCGAAGTTAAACAATGACGGCGATGTGTAGGCGTCAGTTTGCAACATGTAATAATATTTCGGTATTATGCAACCAGGATGTGGTGTTGTGAACTTCTTTGTAGACATGACTGCCTAGTACCTGATTCTGATTAAGATAATTTCTACTGTTTTGGGCGGTTGATTTAGTGCAATTGACAGAAGGATGGGTGGGTTGTCTAACTTACACTTAATAACTTTACTGTTACAACATACCAACACAGCAAGCCTAGTTCTATTAATATGAACTAATTTAGAGCTAGCTGTAAACCTAAATCCTAAAAGGGAATTCCGGAAAAAAAATTGCCTATGTTGTCTTATAAACACACTATCTTCCAGTGAAAATTCCATAGGCCCAGACAAACAGACAAACCGACATCAGACAAAACTATTTAAAAAGTTTTTGTTTCAGTATCATGTAAATAACTATAATAAGCACTTAAGAAAATACAGTTATTTTGAAAACACAGACACACTTCAGTTTAATTTATGTGTAGAAGATAGATAAAGATTTATAAAAGACTTTGCATAGGTACCTAGGCTTTTTGGTTAGTGTAGCTGTGTTTCTGATGTTTACAAGAAAGCCTTTATTTAAAAGTACGCTTTTAGCTAAGTGGTACATACTATAACAAAGCCAGCGTTATCTTTTAAAACTTACTTACATTTCGTATGTTCAGGATAGAGAGACATTTTCAGAAGACGGTAAATACACTCGAGAGCAATGAATCCGGGTCACTTAAAGAATCCTAAAAATCTCGGAAACTAAAAATGCTAGGTTAATGCAATAAATTGTATTTAATAGACAATGTAATACTCCTTAAATGAAAGTAAAAAAAATATGAGTCACCATACATTTTATTAACACAAAATAACATAAAGAAAAAAACTGCTGATCTCTCCTTAAAACAAAAATAGGAAACATGAAATTTTTGAACTTTATTACGATTTTCTTGAATTTTAATACTTCGTATTGCCTCCTCGTGCTTCCATTACAGCGTTTACGCGGTTTGGCATGCTGTACACCAAGTTCCTTATACGATTTTGGGGAATATTCTCCCATTCCTCTTTGAGAGCAATTTTGAGCTCACGAAGCGTGATTGGGGGAGGGTTTCGTTGTTTTACGCATCTGCCTAGCTCGTCCCAAGCATGCTCGATCGGGTTGATATCCGGGCTGCGCGCTGGCCACTCCATACGAGTAATGTTCATCTCTTGAAGGTAGTCATTCACAATCCTACCTGTATGAGGTCGGGCATTGTCATGCATAAATATAGCATCCTCACCTAAATTGACCACAAATGGACCAACGTGATCATTGAGGATTTCTTCCACATATCTTACGCTAGTTAAAGAGCCGTTTTCTATGATCACCAGCTCTGTGCGACTTTCAGAAGAAATTCCGGCCCACACAAGTACAGACCCACCAACGTAGGCTACTTTTTCTTCGATGCATGCTTGCTTGAATCTTTCCCCTGGTCTTCGATACACTCTGTGTCTTCCATCGTGCTTGTAGAGCATAAATTTTGATTCGTCGGAGAACATAACTTTTGACCAATCTTCAATACTCCAATTTACGTGGCTCTGGGCATATCTTAGTCTTGAAATACGATGCCCACGCTCCAGTTTAGGGCCGTTTGCAGGTCTAAGGGGTTTTAAGTTAGATTCAGCAAGCCGACGTCTTACTGTCCATGCACTTGGGTTACTTCCTCCGAGGCGTCGAAACTGATTGGTGAGTTCAGTTCCTGTGAGAAAGCGATTTCGAAGCATGGTGTTCACCAAGTATCGGTCTTCTCGTGCTGTGGTACACCTGGTTCTGCCCGTTCCTGGTCTGCGTAGGTTAGAAACAGTTTCTTCGTAACGTCGGCGAATTCTTTGTACTGTTGACAGCGACACACCGACAGTCCTGGCTGTATCGCGCTGACTCCGGCCGGTTTCCAGCATTGTAAGTATTCTGGTGCATTCTTCAGGCGTAAGCGACATAATTTCAGCTTGAATAATGAATATAGAGCACTATCAACATGGTTTATGTACCCACATAAATGACAGATTACAAACAAAAGCAAAACCAGATGCTGTAATTTCGTAGTTCCATCTTCGAAAGTGGCCCTTTTTCAAATTTGATTTTTTTTATGATATAACTTTACAATAACTAAGAAGTTTTAATACCTTCATTTAAGGAGTATTACATTGTCTATTAAATACAATTTATTGCATTAACCTAGCATTTTTAGTTTCCGAGATTTTTAGGATTCTTTAAGTGACCCGGATTCATTGCTCTCGAGTGTATGTCAAAAGGCAAGTATGTCTCAGTTCGTAAGTGACACATGTCTTGACACCTCTACTCACCTGACACCTATATCCAGAGGTTACGCGCCTGACTTTCGAGAGCAGGTCCTGGCTTCGAACATAGTCAGGCACATTACTTTGTGTAATTTATATCATCTCAAATCTGTGGAGAAAAACATCGTGTGGAAAACGCTATGTCATAGGACCAAAAGTTCGAAGACATGTGAAAACGTGGAAGCCACCAAACCCGCATTGGGCCTGCGTGCTGGATTACGTCCATGTTGCATTCCCTCTCATAGAGAGGTGGCCTTTGTCCCAGCAGTGGGGATGTAGTAGGCAGAATTATTTATTTATTGTTATGTCATAGGAGGCGGCTCTACCGTAAGAACATACATAATTATACAACGTGTAATTTAAAGGGTATATACATACCAAGTGCACGGCTTTTTTGGATGATAATAAACGATATGGCAAGGGTTTTCTAATCCTATGTGTACATGTGTGGAGCATATTAGAAATTTCAATACATTGATACCAGAGACCGAATTTTTGAAATTAAGAAGAACGAAAAAAATTATCGTTTTATTGGCAAGTGACGTGGAAAGTGATCACACTCATAGTGCTGTGACACGTTTGTTATTACTGGTACTCAAGAAACATATGAAACCAATAATTTGGGGTCAATTCTGTGAGTCACTTATTTTGAGCTGAAACTTTGCATAGAGACTCCATACCAGATGTTGTCTTCAGTCCTTTTGGATAGATATGGGGTTTCCGTTACACGTTGTAGAAGTATGCGGGGAGATAGGAAGAGCTGAGCCTGTTCTGGTCTCTGGATGAGATTTTTGCTTAAGTGCAACATTTTTGCACTTAATATTACACTATTAGTGACACAGGTATTAATTTATGTACGTTTGGATTCGGATCGATTTGCAAAACAAAGGCTTACAAAAATTAATTTACTTAAACATATAATTATACTTAATAAGGTTATCAAATATAAACGCTTCAATTTGCTTGTTTAAATTCTTATCTATCTGCTCTTCAATCATTCCATCGTCTCGTAATTCCCTCACTCATAATCTAAACCGAATCTAAAACGCAAACGTATTGGAGCACAGCCGATACCTTATGTCATAAACTTGTACCGTATTAATCTCTACGGCTGTCAAATACGTTGAATTTAACATACGACTGTTAATCTTGCCAAAACGTATGTCACTTATTTGGGTATGTAGTTATGATACGGCCAAATATTTAGACCCTTGTACTACATTCTTGGTTTATAATGCCTAAACGATCTATCATTTTTTTTATAGTTAATAGGCTTGCGTTTGACCACAATCTCACCTGATCTTAAGTGATGATGTGGTCGAAGATGAAGCACGCTTGCCTAGAAGTAACCTATTCACTCTTGATTTAAAGACTCCCAGGTTATAACTATCAGGAAATACAGACTCCGGCAGGGAATTCCACTCCTTAGCCGTACGCACAATTAAAGTATGATGGGATGTCCACCATGTAACGATGGCGCATTGCCGTTTGTCTTGTAGTCCGATGATGGAACGGGCTTGGTGGAATAAGACTGTGCAATTCCATCACACACTCCCCGAAATGTAACCGATAGAAAACTGACAGGCTTGCAACACGTCGCCGGTGTTCTAGGCTCTGGAGCCTTGTCTCGACCAGTTTGTCGACAGTGGCTTTATTTTCAAGATATGCCAGTTATATTAATTCCATTTGCATGTCCTGTAGAAACTTATTACTTAAATACCACCAGAGACAATACAAACATACTGACGATAGCACACCAATCTATCCCAATCTATAAAATTGTCCTAATCAAACTTGAACCTTATCGTGTTGTTATAAAGTTGTAAATCTGTTAAATAATTTTGACAGATTGGGGTAGGTTAATGTGTTTGGCACTGTACAATCAACTACACGTCTGGGTATTAAATTTGACATTGAGAGAACCTCTATGCTACCAGTAAGGTGGATTTTTGTAGTTCAATTGTGCAGCTAAAAAGCTTTCTAATTTTCAACCTTATAAATACATAACATAAGGTTGAAAAGCAATACGACTGAACAGTAGCTACAGGCGCAGACGCCGCGCCGCTCAATATTTTGCAATCATTGCGCCTGAGCACGCGCGGATCATCGGGCGATTCAACACGCCCATGCCAAATGACAGATACAGTTTATTGTTTCGATTTATAATGGCATGTAGGTTTTGATCGGTTTGTATGTTACAATTGATGAATGGCCATTTTTTTTGTATTGATAGGTTCGCGTTTGACCACCATCTCACCTGATGGTAAGCGATGATGTGGTCGAAGATAAAACACGCTTGCCTAGAAGTAACTTATTCAAAATCTAATTTAGTACTTTTATCAAATTGACCAACCATATCGAAATCAAACAAATTGTAGAAATATGAGCTATGACATCGCTATGACACTATTTGTACTGACTATCAACACACATTGCTAATATTTACTTTATCCACTTTGTATATAGATACAAGAGATCTAGAAAAACTCAGGCAACATTTGCTTAGGACTGTTAACGAAAATATTGATAGCAAAAGTAATATCAATATTTCACTTACAGACGGTATAAATATTGATTCTGATAGCTCATTGGCAGCTACGCATTATACACATACTATATATAGAAACCACACACTTATTTAAAAAGAAGCCTGTCATTAAGAATCTACTTCAAACAGCGCATATTGTATCTAGAAATTAGCTTCATATTTTCTTATCATAAAGTAATTTAGAAGGAAAGCTTAAAGTTAACTAAACTAGGATTTGACCTTGTGAGAGATTGCAGACTGTATTACAGGTCACCAGGTGCAGATATTCGCTATAATTTAAATAACAGAACAAATAACTAAGGTTCTAAGTTGAGCTATGCGAAAACTGACAAATGTTTGGACAGGCCCACTTAAATCTATATTTTTCTTTCCTCAAAAGAGCAAAGAACTATAGGTACACATAACATTACATAGTTCTCATAAATGATTAGACCAGTATGGATTGTCTTCAAAAGAGACGTTCACCTTCGTGTTTATTTCGGTGTTCCTTCTCTTGGTAGTCTGTTATGAAAGGCATCTTCTTGTTTGTATATTTTATGAAAATTATGACGCCACGGAATCATTTATTCAAAAAACTCAAAATGACACTATAAAATATACACGACTTAGAAAAACTTTATTCAAGGTAATGTTCTGTGTTACGTGTAAGTATAACCACTCATAATTTTGCATACATACAAGTCTAATATTTGTTGAACATGACACACCTACTTGTCTGAATCATTTCGTACACAATTATGCATAATTCTTATGTACACTGCTTTTTATGTAATGTTTATACAGGGTATGCTAGTTTGTATTTCTTCGTCATAGTGTTATTAAATTATGAATGATATTTACGTTGTATAGTGTATTAATACATTTTGATATGAATGTGTTTAGAAGACAAGGCGGGGTTGTGGAAACAAGAAATGCCGGGGTTGTGGGAATGTCCTAACGAGATACCGCGGCACGGAACTTAAGGACAGCTGAAGACACAGGCTGTTTTCTGTCAGTCACTTCCGCTTAACCTAGAGCGGGAGAAGTCATTCGATGTTTTTCCCACCCGGAAAAAAGGGCCTTAATCTTCAATGGTAAGCAATTCTGGCTTAGGTACGTGGCCTCAAAGGGTGTCAGCAAAATATTCGAGCCCACTAGGGGGCCGTTGCCTAATCCCGGCAGGGATTGCGGAATTGTTCGAAAGAGTTACTGCGGCCTCAACACGAAGGGCAAATGACGGAACACGGATAGGTTTTAGTCAGTAAAAGTCTTACACACCCTCCCGCTTCACTCAGATCGGGGCGCAGTCATTGAATGATTTGCCCATCTTTAAAACAAAAAAAAGTTCAGTATGGGCATGGGTCACCATCTAAACGTTATATCAAAATTCCTCGGTGCCTCGAAAACCACGTTAAGATACTGACTGGTCCAGGCTATTATTTGCACATCTTTTACAGTCGTTAAGGTTGTCAGAGTGTATTTTATACAACGTGTAACGGAAACCCCATATCTATCCAAAAAGTCTGAAGACAACATCTGGTATGGAGTCTCTATGCAAAGTTTCAGCTCAAAATAAGTGACTCACAGAATTGACCCCAAATTATTGGTTACATGTTTCTTGAATACCAGTAATAACAAACGTGTCACAGCACTATGAGGGTCATCACTTTCCACGTCACTTGCCAATAAAACGATAATTCTCTTCGTTCTTCTTAATTTGAAAAAATCGGCCTCTGGTATCAATGTATTGAAATTTCTAAAAAGCTCCACACATGTACACATAGGATTACAAAACCCTTGCCATATCGTTTGTTATCATCCAAAGAAGCCGTGCACTCGGTATGTATATACCCTTTAAATTACACGTTGTATATCAGATATATTCAAAATAACTTCTTTGGCTTGCGTAATAGGTATCTTAGTGTTAACATGGTCAAATGCCTATTGTCGTCTTGTCAATTTAACACTAATTTGGTTCGCCTCTGGCTAGTATATAACCCAGGTTCTGGAGCACCCTAACCAGCTTTTTTATTGTTTCTGTTTTTAACAACTCGTAAGAATCTGGCAATCTATATTTCTTTGTACCAATTGTTTACAAATATTCGTTTATTATTTTATTCATTCTATGGTAGCATTGTTTACTTGTTTGTTAAGAAGAGGTCATTTCATTCCGTATTTGGTCCATGTGTCACTGCGGAGTGCCAATTGCGAACCAGCGCTGGATGTCTTTCGCCCAATAAATGCTGAGTTAGTAACCCTTTCGGTGTGGACATTCTCAGCGCTATTTTTGTTGTTATTTTTATAGCTTTGTATTGTGGTTGTTATTCTGTTGAATAGAATAGAATAGGTAAGTAGTATAGTAAGGTTATTTTAAATTCTCGGAAAATAAGAGCTTATTTTATTGTTTTGCTGTTGTGTGTGTGTTCTTTTCGTATTCGAATAAATCTTTCGCTATTCTATTATATTTTCTATTGATTATTGCTCATGGGTCTATTTGTTTCTGCGTTATTCAAAGATTGACTGGTAGTATGCCTAAGGCGTTAAGTCTCCCTCTGTACATGTATTGTGTGTATGTAAAGTGTTATATTCATTATAAGTATAAAAAATACTATTTTGTAAGTTGTTATGCCATAAAATTTCTTGAAAATCGATCTAGCAGTTTCGGAGGAGTTCGATAGCAAACATGTCTCGAGATTTTTATATATTATATTATAGCTGTTACCCGCAAATTTTCTCCGGCAAAGCAGTTGCCTATGTGCTATTTGCGACTATGTCCATGTGATAGAAACACAAATATACAATCCATCGACATTTACAAAAGTTTGGTATTTTTAATATAGGTATTAATAGCATAATTAGAACTTTGGATATTTAATATGTGTATATATCGTTTTGATACGATAAATATCCCAATCATGTGTTTAAAAACTTAAAGCCTGTATAAATCGATTTACGATGCCGAAATGATAACAATGGCTGAACTATTTTGCTATTTATATTTTCAAAACTTCTTTGTTCAAATACACATATTTATATAACTATACCTAATACTAAAGACACATCATACATCATCGATAATAGTCAGTTGTGTTATAACGACAGAGACAAAACACATTGCGTCTTCTGTGTTAAGTAATACCTAAATGATCATTAGAAGACAATAACATAACATCATATACAAAAACCAGTAGATCAGTAAGACACAATAATGTAAGACATGAAACATAGTTGGCTTTACAATGTTACGTCATAATATTGTATAGATCATTTATCAAGAATTATTGATCCATAGTTATTGTGGACACAGATTAAGTGTTTTACGTAAAAAGTATAGTGTGGACACGTAAAAGTCTAGCTAATTCCTACTATAAATGTTGGTGTTACACGCTTATAAAACAACAGTTCTATTTTTGTTTTGATTATTATTTTCTATAATTTTCAGTTGGGCCTTTAGTTTGCTGTCCATTAAAAAAAATATATAAATGTAACTTCTTTTGATTAACATATTCTTATCCAAGTCCCTGATTGTGGACAGAGTGGACATAAGGTTTACCAATTCACGTTTTGGTTCAACACCGGTTATTAGAAATTTAAAAATATTTTGATTTTAGTTATTTATTTATTTTTGCTGTAATTTTTTATTCTTAAATCTATTTTTGTCCTTGAGTCTTTTTAGACTCTTGTAACAAAATACCATTTTATCAGCAAATGTGATTGTTGAAAAGTCAGAATCACATGATATTTCAACAGTCTTTACAATACCACATATTTGTGAGTTTAAACAATCATCCTCGCTATAATATTACCGAAAAAATAGCAATTATTGTCTCGATATTACATGAATATTTAATGATGGCATATTTCGAAGAACACTTATTGTTCCTATAATATCTTGCCTTCTATCCGTAATACTCAATTATACACCCAATTATAAGAATTTTCTTGAATAAAAGTATCCAGTCTCCATATACCATAGTCTTTGCCCTACGTAACTCCAGTGGAGCGTGCACCAAGGCCTATTGTTTACATCGTACAACGTACATTATATTGATGGGCATGGTTTACATCGGTACTAATCTTCACTTACGTCCATCCTCGTATCTTGTCCCATCATCTTCTTAGCCTTTGACATGCTTGAATGCAAGACTAAATTGATTTGAATTAAGGTTTTGTAAGTAAGGAGCTGTTCTGATGAGTAATACCAATGAAGAATTCGTTTTATTTTAGGTATGATAATTTTTCAACACGTCTTGCTCATTTTTTTACAAGAGCATGCCAATGCCAACACATGAGTAAATGACAATAACGCATAAATAATAATGCATGTAAGTAGAAACAAATAGGCTTCTCTCTATCACGGGAAAATGTGCGTAATTTCCTCGCGAATTAAGTCAATAATTTTTCTTTTGACCGCCTGATGGCATGTTACAGTGGTTGTCTATTAGTTACAGGCCCGACTTACGAGTTGCAGGTCGAGTTGGGGTCGGATTCGCACCCAGTCAGGCACACTTTAATAATTTAAAATATCATCACCATTGCTCTCAAATCAGTGAAGGAATGCATCGTTAGGAAACCAGTATGTGCTAGGACCGAAAATTCGAAGACATGTGACACCTCTCTCATGGAAATGAGGGCTGGGTCCCAGCAGTGGGAACGTAATAGGGACTTATGTAATGAAGGAACAAATGTATTTTTTATTGGTGAATAAGTACAATTGTCCCGAAAATTCACATACACTAGAATACATGTACTAGGATATCAGTAACGGGATGAGCACCCTTGTAAATTGCCAGCGTCTTAGTACACAGTGCCTTATGACATTCGAACCGTTCCATCTATGTGAACTACTCTTTGAACCAAGGTATTGAGCAGCCAACCGTGAACGTAGCCTATTGTTTACATGCAATAACGTGGTCTATGGTTGAACATTAACATATATGGGTGCGTCTTATATTAGTCATAATTATGTACAATTTTATTATATAAAGTTATAAACATACATATTGCGTTTGATTGTTGTGTTTTGTTTACTCGTAGTATGATGTGCTGCTGATAATATTTCAATATAAGGCAAATATCAAGCTATGGCTTTAAACAACGAAAGTCTGAACGCCTGGTAGTTAGGATATAAAAAAACAGAGGTTTTATTTATCACTCGAGGTAGCTCAGTAGTCGAAATTCGATCATAATTTTAATTATAAAATATCAGCTGTCTGTAAACCATTTAAAGTTTAACTGTGGCAAATTTCACTGTCCTCCGTACGCGCAATTTTCGTAAAAAGGGGATTAAAGACTTTGCTTTACGTATTTATATGGTATATAGATTTATTTATTCGAGTACATAATATATAGCTCCACAATAGAACTGAGTCCCACAAAACCCCATTATCGGTTTGATTGTAGGATCGGTGGAGTCGTTTTAAACATGAATATGTATTAATTTGCTATTGCCATGATATGATTAACCGAGATTTAAAAAGAGTTTTTGATTTATCTTGGAGTCATGTCACCCTACCCTTAGCAGGAACTATTTGTCGATGGTAAATGGCTAAATTGAGTCTGTCCAGAACCGGGCAACAAGTTTGGCACCCTCGGAAGCTTCCATTAAGTCCTGCAGTGAGCAGTTGACAGGACACGCAGGACAGGAACAGGCGCCGTAGTTTGTGGAGCAACTCCACAAATACACTCGAAGTCAGAGTTTCAATAAATATTGCACAAATTGAAGCCAGATTACAGCAATCTAAGCAAAGATTCATAGTTAAATAGTTTTTCAACAACGTAATATGTATGACAATGATTAGCGAAAAACATATTAAACGCTTTCAAAATGTTTGTACCTGGCTGACAGAATCTCTTAAGATATTCTCTCAAGAAAAGATTTACTATTCCCAGACTCTGATCTCCATATAATGCCACATGAATGCCAAAGTTCGTTGTCTCGGCCGCTTTCCCGCCAAAAGGATTAATATTCTCTAGTCGTCCATCCGAGACAGATTTAACTGTTTAACGTTCACTTTCCAAGAATATAGGAACAAGTTTGTGTGTTTCTTAACTGTAGAAATTTAAATAATAAGATAAGAAAAGAACAATAATAAAATAAATCTAGTTTTGAATTAACTGAATTCAAGATGGCGGATTACGTTTTAAAACATCAAGCAGTATGCTAATTAATCTAAGGTATAAGGTAAGTTATAGAAATAAGGTTATGTAAGTGTGTTTTAATTTTTGGTGTACAATAAAGTATATTCCATCTATCTAACTATGTTCTAACGCAAGCAGAACGACGATATGCGGTAACGATACCGTAGCCCCGGAACGCAAAGTAAACTGAAGGATCAGAGTGGGTTTTTAGTCAGTAGAAGTTTCACATTCCCGTCCGCTACATTAGGAAAAAGAGGAGTAATTTGATGGTTTTGCCCCCGAAATAAAATCCCTACTTGCATGTATTATAAAATAATGCGAAAGGAACTCGGTCTGTTACGTTTCCGCGCCAAAACTACTTAACTGATGTTGATGTAATTTGGTACAGAACATTGTACTGAAAAAAGACTTTTCACGCGAATAAAGCCGTGAGCACAATCTAGTAATAATAAATGAACACGTTCGCTAACAGTGAGCACTTACCCTGACACCACATTACGACAGTAGAATTTTCCATACTAAATGACAAATCAACGTAGTACTCGTGGACAAGCAAGCAATATGAAACTACCCACAAAATACTCGTATTACGGCAGTAAGAAATATGAAATTGCTCATAATATGATAGTGGATACTGCTCTTCATAATACTTATATGAAAAATTATCGTGAGACGATGTACTCTTAAAAATAAGTGGCCCGTCCCTCGATTTTAATTTCCCGCCTAACGACGTACTGTCAGCGAACGTGTTAAGGGTATCAGTAACAGACTGTGGATTTTTCAATACTATAGCAAAGGAAATCAATAAAAATGGGACGACAGACATAAAAAAACAACAAACTAACACAAACCAGTAATTAAGTATCAATCAATCAACGAAATGTCGAACGAAAACGTTTGTTAAACAGGTTGTTTGGACAATTGAAAGGACGGCATTTTGCAATAGTTGCGAAATCGTCTTTGATTGCACGTCGCATGATTAGATCCAGGCCGAGACGAATCAGTAATGAGAATAATTTTTCATCGAATTGATATTATTTATTATATTATCGTCTTGTACAAATATTATGTAACTAGCTATACTCGCGATTTGGTTCGCATGGGTAGTTTTCCCCTATAAATTCTAATCCATTTGTAATTTCTAGATAAAAAGAATCCTAAATATTGCTCTACAACGTGTAATTTAAAGGGTATATACATACCATGTGCACGGTTTCTATGGATGATAATAAACGATATGGCAAGGGGTTTATAATCGTATGTCTACATGTGTGAAGTATAATAGAAATTTCAATACATTGATACCAGAGGCAGAATTTTTGAAATTAAGAAGAACGAAAAATATTATCGTTTTATTGGCAAGTGACGTGGAAAGTGATCACCCTCATAGTGCTGTGACACGTTTGTTATTACTGGTACTCAAGAAACATATGAAACCAATAATTTGGGGTCAATTCTGTGAGTCACTTATTTTGAGCTGAAACTTTGCATAGAGACTCCATACCAGATGTTGTCTTCAGTCCTTTTGGATAGATATGGGGTTTCCGTTACACGTTGTATAGATGTATGGAAGAAATGAAATACTAGCACTTTGCCCGCGACTTTGTCCACTTGCATTTCTAAATAATTTATAGCCTTAATTCACAATTAGTGCACTTTACTGCCAATGCATTTTTTCTTCTTTTTTTTCTCTTTATTAACCGACTTCTAAAAAAGGAGGAGGTTCTCAATTCAGATGATTGTATTTTTTTTTTATGTTTGTCCGCGCATAACTCCGTCGTTTGCCAACCGATTTGAAAAATTCTTATTTTGTTAGAAAGGGTATACTTTCCAAATGATCCCATGAAAATTTTATCGAAATCGGAGAAGCCGTTTCTGAAAAATCAATAAAAGTCTAAAAAAAATATTTACGTTGATGACCTTTTCGTTTACTCTGCATTGCGGTTTTTGTTCGCGCATAACTCCGTCATTTATGAACAGATTTGGAAAATTCGCTGACCCACTAAAAAGCACGAAAATAAAAACTTTTTTGCAAAAAATAAAACCGACTTCCATATCAAAACACTACAAAGCCAAAAATAATTTTTATTTCGGAAGGCGGTGTGAAAAAAGAAAGAAAATACAAAACCAATAACACCGACTACCGAAATAAAAATTATTTTTGGCTTTGTAGTGTTTTGATATGGAAGTCGGTTTTATTTTTTGCAAAAAAGTTTTTTTTTTCATCATTAGTTTCGGAGATTACCCCCTACGTACAAACTTGCAAAACAATATTACCTCTTTATAATAGTGTAGATAACACTAGAAATATCGATGCATTGTACCAAATTCTATGATAAATCTTTTGTAGTTCAAGTAGTACGGAATTTGTTGGCTGTATTATTAGAAAGGACGCGCTTGAGTCTGTCGAGAAACGGGCCAAGAGACTCATTAGCAACAATTCACTGGTCGAATCAAAGTTCCAGAGCCTTGAACATCGAAAACGAGCTGCAAGTCTATCGGTTTTCCATCGGTTACAATTCGGGGAGTGTGCGATGGAATTACACAATCTAATACTGCCAAGCCCGATCCTTCATCGGACTACAAGACAAACGGCGATGCGCCATCGTTACATGATGGACATCCCACTCATACGCACAAAACGTTTTGGGAATACTTTCATTGTGCCTACGGCTAAGGAGTGGAATTCCCTGTCGGAGTCTGTGTTTCCTGATCGCTATAACCTGGGAGTCTTTAAGTCAAGAGTGAATAGGTTACTTCTAGGCAAGCGTGCTCCATCTTCGACCACATCATCGCTTACCATCAGGTGAGATGGTGGTCAAACGCGAGCCTATTCTGTATAAACAAAAAAAAAGGAGTGCTTAATCTTTGCCAACTTTTAAAACCATTTAAAAATCACTATCTCTCTCCTTGATTGTCTAAAGTGTATTTTATTCTATGAGTGACTTTATTACCTATTGTACTGACTGTAGGACAGCTACATCTGTTCTCAAATCCGAAATATTTTGTATACACATGCAATTGGGTAAAGCGCCATAACCATATAGGTATAATGACAGTTAGAGTTTCAAATAATTATTTAAGGGGGGTCTTAGATACCGTTAATTTAGACCATAATACAAGTATCAAACCTTTATTATAATCACACATTTTTATGCCTCTTTCAGCTGATGTTATCTACACAGTTTTTCCCGCTTGTGGGAATTCCGAGATAAAAAGTTGCCTGTTTGTATTGTATTCTACGATTTCAGCTATATACACTCCAAATTTAATTCAGATCCGTTCAGATTTTTGGAGTGATTGAGTAACAAACATCAACTAAACTGTAGCATATCATATTGAGTAATGAGTTTACCAATATCAACGATTTGCAATCGATTTGGTTCATTCTCAAAACATTCCGATCCAGGAGGCTGGTTCGATTGTAAACTGGAATGGAACTATGATAAAATGACCTTCATTGCATAATTTAGGCTTCAAACCAGATGTGAACCCACTGATAAGATAAGCACCTAACAATTCTGCTAACCACACAACAGAAATCGAGTATCTTGAACTTTATATTACAAACAATGGAGTTTAAAATCCTATATCCAAAACAAAGCCTCAAGGCGTTATTACTAATTTATAAACATTAAAATAATTATATTGAAAACAGAAACTTTATTCAAAACATTATATCATCAGAAAGGCCGAAGCGCGCCTTATCTACTCAGCGAGATATTTAGGCGTTCAGCCTACAACAGGCTGGATTTCATTCTATTTTCCAAGAATTATTCACTCAAATAGTCTTGACATTCTCAGACAGCTTTCAACCGTATTGAGGGTGAAGATAGAGTTGAATTTTGATTGTGTTGTCTAGAGAAAGCTCTGATGTACGTTTGTTCTATTGATAAGCAAGCTTCCCGGTTTGTGAGATGCAAATTATTATCACCATGGTGACCTGCCTTCGTTGTGGGCGCACCGTTGTGTAATAGTTATTTATTGTCGTCATATTCGTGTCGAGAACGAGAGATTGTTCTGTTAGCAGTTTGGACGTGGTCCTTTATGGAGCTGATATTGATGTGACTTGTGCCTGAGCTTTACGTGGAAAGTTGAACGAGTTCTGGTCGAACATGGGTGAGTGTATTTGAAGCTTATGTATCTAAATAACATCGTTATAATAGTGGACATTCCACCCATATGTAGACAGTACATAACGTTTCCAGAGTACTTTAATTGTCCGTACAGTTAAGGAGTGGCATTTCCTGCCAGAATCTGGGTTTCTTACTAGCTGTTACCTGGGGGTCTTTAAGTAAAGAGTGAATAGCTTACTTCTAGGTAAGCGTGTTTCGTCTTTGACCACATCATCGCGTACCATCAGGTCAGATGATGGTCAAACGTGAGCCTCTTATTAATAAAAAATAAAAAAATGCCTAACGTGAATTATTTAGGTACAGAGTTGATGGTTTACATGCTATATATTACGCAAAGCGAGGCCTCCTTTATGAGCCGTGTTCATGATTCTGACAATGGAATAATATGAAGCTAATTACTACTTTGTATACGGCTGTCAATATTCCTTATAGTTATATAGTCCATAATTAGCTAATTTAATAGATTTCACATTTTGTTTTTAATATAATTTGAATTGAATGGAATTATTACAATTGAGTTGAATTTTAATTATATTTCTTTTTATATGGGCCTGCGTGCCTGCAATAAAAGATTTTTTTATTTAATTAAAGTAGAGCCACATCACATTCGTACCTACATTATACACCTTAGAAAAAAACTTAATAATAAAATGACTGATTCATGTGCCAATGAAGACATGTACACAGCGCTCACCACAATAATATTGTTAAGTATGTACCGATACCAAAAATTGTAACTGGTGACGTCACAGATATAAACAACTACAGGCCGATATCTCTCGCGACTGTTATTGCAAAGGTCTTTAACAGTCCATTGGATGCACAACTCAGCAAGCATTCAGCTTCACGATGCGCAGTTTGACTTTCGTGAGAACCTGTCGATACAGTACATACAGTCAACTACTATGTTAATAGAAAAACACCTGTCTATGCTTGTTTCCTGGACTTGTCGAAGACCTAGGAGCTCCTACTGAACTTATTAACATCATGTCCTTTTGGTGTAACCATGAGAAAAAATATGTAAAGTGGGGGAATGTTTTTTCGGATGAGTATGCACTTGAATGTGGTGTCAGACAGGGAGGCCTGTCCTCTCCAAGACTATTTAACTTGTATGTTAATCAGCTGATTGAGGGGCTCAGTTATTACTGAGCCACGTTGGTTGTCATATAGATGACGTCTGCATTAACAACATCAGTTACGCTGACGATATGGTGTTACTGAGTCCGTCGCTCAGTGGATTGAGAAAACTGCTCGATATCTGTGAGTCATATGCGGAAGCTCATGGTCTGAAGTACAACAAGACGAAAAGTGAGTTTATGGTTATTAGAGGTAAGAGTAAGTCTCCGGAACATGTACCCCCAGTACGTTTAAACAGAGTACCTCTAAAACGTGTCTCTGTACCTAGGACACATAGTAACTGAGACCCTTAAAGATGATACAGATATCGAGCGGGAGCGATGGGCGTTGTCGGTTCGTACTAATATGTTGGTGCATAGATTTGCAAGGTGTACAGTAAATGTAAAAGTGACACTGTTCAGGGCCTACTGCCAAAGCATTTACACCATTGCTCTAGTGACCAGCTACACACAACGGGCCTACAACGCTCTTCGCGTACAATATAACAATGCTTTCAGAATTCTGGTGGGGCTCCCACGTTTCTGTAGCGCTTCAGGCATGTGTTTGCTGACGCAAGAGTTGACGATTTTTATGCCATAATGCGTAAAAAAGCAGCATCGCTGATGTGTAGGATCTGGGGGAGCACCAACGGAATTCTGAAGATGATATCAGAAAGGCAGTCTGCAGTGTTAGGGAGGCTTATTCAGCTTCACGTGAAGAGATGACGCAATGTTTTTCATTAGTTTTATTTTTGTTTATCTGCCTATATTAATGTTATATTATTTTATTTTATTTTTGACATTTTTATTGGATTTTATTTTACCTTATTGGTATGAGAATAGACAAGAATGACATGGACACTAACATACGTAGTTTATAAGACCTTTGTTACTAACATTATATGGACAATTTTGTAAATTCTGAAATAAATGTATTCAATTCAATTCAATAAAAAATAAAATGATTAAACCTTAAAATTAAACTAAAAAAAAAAAGAATAAATAAAAATAAGAACGAAGCTAAATCGTGTTTGCTTCATCTATCCTTTCCTTATGTTACATGGATATAACATCTAGATATACTAGTACATAAAAATAGTGTTTTCAGCCTAGTATTTTCTGCATTCTGGCAATGATTAATGCGTTCTTATAGTCGGCAATAAAATGCATTCGTAAAGACTGCTTGGTTCGGCTGACGCCGCCGCCAAAAAGCTTTTGATGACAGCCGATTCGATTCATTGGGAAACTTTTACGAAATGTTTTCTTCACTTATTTTCTAGGAAACCAGGAGACTTTTTATTGTTGCAACTACTGATGTATCCTTTTTATACTTCATTTAACTCAATTGACTTGAAATACACCAGGTCGTGTGGTCGAAATTCGGAAAAAAAAGTAAAAAAGAAGAAAGCTCGAACTTTCTTCCGTAGGTTGTCTGGAAGATATCGCTCTAAGCGATAAGATCGCCATTGACATCAATCAACCAAATTTTTAGCATTATTGTTATTTAAGTGTGTTTCAATTATTGGTGTACAATAAAGTAATTAGTTTATCTATCTATCTATCACAATTTAAATTGTTTCTAATTTATTATTATATACAAGGTGTAACATATTAAGCGCAATACCTTAGACACCCCAATTAGAATATTAAATGATGAGTCTAAAACAACATCCGTAACTAAATAAATTGAAACCAAACGTAGACATTAAAAAAAAAAAGTTATCCTTACTAAACGCAAAACATACATATATGCGTCATACAGAGAGTATTAGTCTTTGGCGTCATACAATATCCTTACGCAGACGCATACACTCACGCAATTTTAGCGACTGACACGAACACGAGCACATTTCCTTGAATTAAGGATTGTATTAATTTGTCATGATACTGTGAATCCATTTTAAATGAAAGATTTTTCCGTCAAAAGTTAACACCTATTTTTTACGATGGAAATCGATTCAGAAGCCGATTCTGAACCAACTACTTTCAGGAATTGCGTTCATTCTGTTACACGTTGTATTATTATTATACATAGGTACCATAAAATATATAGCCGCGTGCGCGATTTTCGTATAATATTTAGATTTGGAATTCGAAGTTTCTGGAATGGCGAAACATTTCTTTAGAAACGTACCCAAAATATGACCAAATATCAAACATCAAACTTGACCGTCCGAGATTTATTAGCCGTCCACTCAAGTTCAGCCATGAGAACGCATATCAAAGCATTCATCCTCTTCTCGACCGGTAGCGTTTAGTTTCAACATACCAAACATTCTTTTGTCAACACCTTTGCTGATCACTGAATGTGGACGTGACTAAATAGTCTACAGAGACATCATATATATTCAACTGATTAAATTGCGTATAAGTAGGTTCATCGCACGGGACTATAATAGAAGTTAAGCAACGCTTGCCGAGATAAAGTAAAATGTTAGTCCCGGCTGCTACAGATCTTCGCAACAGAGAGTCAGAAGCTTTACTCATATGAACACTTCATAGCCCAAGTTATTATTGTATTATATAGTAAGTTTATTAGATCAATAAAGATTATGAATCAACACCAATATTTTGAGTGGGTAACGGACAGGCATTTCATCATCTGTATTTACTCCATATACAATAGTGTTCAATTCAGTTATGCTGTAAGCAGACCCCAACCTTGGTGGGAAAAGGTTAGGAGGACTCAGGCACGTTTATTTATTTTTTGTTTTAGGTATCACAATTACACAGCAGTCTACTACCTACTACATGGCATAAGCTGCTAGAATCGATCACATTAATTTTGATTAGAGCGTCCGACTCCTAAGCCGGGTTTGGATTGTTACGTTGTGTAGAATCGTGGCGCCTTCTGCTGCAGTTGATTGGCTATAAAACTGATTGTGATTAGTCTCAATATATTCGTGTGATTGGTGTGTTTGGCGCACACTCCGCGGGCACAGCAATGTTAATCTAGCTTTAACGTTACGGTTAACTCTGAGAGGCTCAGGAACTTCAAAGATACTGTACGGTTTGTTTGTTTACAATTTGTATCGTTTAGTAAAAAATAACAGAATGATATAGTAGAAGTATGTTTGATAATTCGAAACTCAGCGAAAATTCTATGGAGCGTAGTCTCTGTAAGCTTCTTACTTACTCTATGACCCTAGTACAATTGCATTCAAGTGCTAAACGTATATGTGCATACTATCCGTCTCATATACGTACTATTGATGAATTTTCTTGTACATATTTGTTTAGAAACACACGGGAAACGGTAATGTGCGGAGGCGTAGATGCTTTATGCTATAAATCGCAGATGATTAGAGATTATTGGTTTTTTAAATAAAAAAAGTAAAAGCTAAAATTATTACCCACAAGAATGAACAATAACAAAACAAAAGCAGAAGCCATACAAAAAATATTTATTCGAACGGCCATGGTAAAAATCGTGGTAAAAATACCCTTAATTAATAGTCACGCAAATATCTTGAAACCTATCTCAATGTTTGCAATCGTTTAGTACGACTGTTATTAAGACATTTCTATAGTATAACGCACCTAAAACAACGTAAATAGCTCTAATGATCCCTAATAAATACCAGGAGCGAAGAACCATGGAGATCTCCAAGCCACTCACCGCTTTACGAGTCATCGTAACCCTTAATGAGTGTATCGTTAAATAGTTTAACATATAATGTTATCCGAGAATCTCATTATTAAGTATTTAAATAGATACGGATGGCATTTCTTTTATCTTTTCTGTGCCTAGATAAAGATATCTTTAAAGCATCCACTTCAATTCATAATTATGAAATGAAAAAAATAATTGAGCTTTTTGGAACAACGAGCCTTTTGTTGTATAAAACAAAGTAAAGGGCGTTTTTAGTATGGACAATGTGCACTTAAATTGAATTCAAATTAATCAAGATGTGGATTTGATTAAAATTATAAGCTCGTATAATGGGTATGTATTTCGAATCTGAAGGTGAGATGGATCGAGTTTTTCTTTAAACACACACCATATATGTAATATACATTTTGAATATCTTCTCCACGACCACTCTCAAAAAGATAGCCGATCGCACGATGAGTTTGGATCGGTCTGGACCAAAAATTACAATAGGTCGGTAATATGTGAGGTAAGATGCGTTATTACACGGGATAATTTTTGAATAAGTAAGTGAGTAAGTGAGCTAAGTAAGTATTATAGTACTGATTCTGTGGGAAACAACTGAACAAGTTTCATAAACTCAGCGTTTTGACTCACAGACTTCTCCCGTATGTTTACTAACCATTCTTAAGTCAACAACGACACGGATACACGATATTACTCAATCTGAATTTTGTTATTCGAACTACCTTATGTATGACCAGTGGGCGACCGAAACTCATCAAAACTTTACTGCTCTTATGCAATCCTGGTACTTTCTCAGCAGCAGACAAGTTTAGTTTACAGACGTATGCTATTCAACGGATTGTGGGAAGGAGTAGGTATGATCTAGTTACTTATTTTATTATTATATTTTCTTTAACTAGTAATGTGGGTAGAAATTCACATTACAAGCAATCTTGTTAACACCTCCTACTAAGCTAAATATGCTCGTGTGGTTCACGGCAATAGTGTATAAGTGAAGTTCGAACCCGCGATCTCTCACAAGGGCAACACTACGTACCTATTAGCTGAAATCTTCGTTCAACAAATTGTTGATCGAAGGCTGAAATTGTAAAATGGGAAGAAAAAGCTTTGCTGATTTTATGCTGCCCTGGTTCACGGATGGGGTAGCCGTATAGATTGGATTAGTATTAGTCGTAAACAGCGTTTTGTTTATGAGTAAAAAAACTAAGGAAATAAAATATTAAATAGTTTTTAATGGTTCAATGAAGATTATTAAATATTATGTTTTGAATCATTTGAAATATATCTCGTTTTCCTGGGATAAAAAGTGGTCTACGTACTCTGAACCAAGTTTTTTATCCAGATTCGTTCAATCATTTTGTTGTGATTGAGTAACAATTTATAATTTGCTAGCATTTCGCCCGTGACTTCGTCCACAGTAGTAGTGATTTGCCGGTTCTGGCGCACCAATCCCGTGGCTCACCGGTTCTGGCGCACCACCGCTTCTGGCGCAATCGCGGTCCAGGGCGTTTCAAACCAAAAAAAAAAAAAAAAAAAAAAAAAAAAAAAAAAGGTTTTGGGGTCCGCTGATCACGTTTCTGCAATCCGTTTTCGCGTAAGATGCATGGTTCCG
The DNA here is from genome assembly GCA_943138885.2 of Tholera decimalis. NCBI lineage: Eukaryota > Metazoa > Arthropoda > Insecta > Lepidoptera > Noctuidae > Tholera > Tholera decimalis. The sequence continues at coordinate 10,807,116 of OW964570.2, forward strand.
GAGATACAGAAATCAATTAACAACAATCTGTTTCATTTCCGGTGACCCGAAACCCTCATTATCGACTTTCATTGTTCGCCTTTTCTTATCTATTGTCCGTGCGTCCGGCCGCTCACCCTCATTAGGATTGCATTGACGTATGCATGTATTACTCATTGTTACTGCTACTGCTATTGTATACTTTTATTGTTCATAAACCATTGCTTACTTTGCTATTCGGGGTCATCAAAACGGAATCAATAAAACACATGCGTCATTAACAAATTTTATTTTTATCTACAAAATATGAGCGGAACATCTCATCCACTAAAATATCGTTGTACAGTGTGTTCCCTGTAAATATGTTTGTAAAACTATGCATTGAACATCCCTGAAACTTATATAGCAAATACATTAAGCAATATTCACCACAAACTGAAGTCCAATCATTCTGAATCCTATCAATACTCCAGCCCCATCTTTTACAATTCCTTTTCAAAAACTCGAGATGATATCGCGCAGGTGTTCGCCCATAAGAATCAAAATATTGACCGATGCCATTCGTATCGATATGTACAGCTACCCAGTGTGAACCTGGCTTATCATCCGCATCCAAATTGCATATTATATACGTTGGTGCATGGGTATACATAGGGAGTCTATTAGCAGCATAAACATTATTTTCTAGACTGGGATGAATCTTTTTCAGATGTTTTTGTACTTCTAGTGTATCCATGATATAGCATATTATTACACTACCAATCTATTCAATGGTTGTCATAGGAATGTTCAATTATAGTGATTTGTAAATATTAAATCGCATTATTTTGTAGCACTCACAAAACAGGTTGATGCCAGCAATGTGAGATAAGTTTGTTGACTCATAGAGTTACTATCAGTTTCCGGAGGAACGTGAGATAATTTTGGTGATTCATAGAGTTACAATCAGTTTCGTTGTATTTAGGAATTTGTTTTAGATAAGAATGGTGCTATATAAGATCCTACCATTGCAGTCATGCAGTCAGTCTATGGTCGTTTGACCGCAGTGGATTGTATACGTCTACCAATACTACGTTTGTGTTACTTCAACGCATCAATGGCCATGGAGGTAAGTGTTTATTCTATTGACAAACTTACTTGTATTCTTGTTGTTGTTTCCTAACGTGTGTGATTAAGTGTAAACAAATTGATATTAACATGATAACTGTCTTGTTGCAGAAATCATTCAACTTCGATGAAAATACCTATAAACAGTATTACTACTCACCGCTCTCCCCTCAACATGAAGAAGAGAACGATGACATCGTTATTAATAACACATGTGATGGTGGAAAAAGGAAATCACAACCGATTGATCATTTTTTTGAAGTGGCACCAAAAATAAAAAAGAAGAAACTGTTATCGTCAACCGTGGCACGAGCCGCTAGAGATGGTGTATCATACATTTCTAGTAATTCTGACGACGGAGACCAAGCGACGCATCTCATTAAAATTGAAATGTACGATATGAAGAAGCTATGTAAGATTCCAACTACTGATCATTGGAAACACGCTACCACGAGGATTAAATATTATGTAAAGAATAATAAGGATAGCATCTACGACAGCACAAACGGGCTCGTATACAACATTACAAAGACAATAGCAGAAAGTGAAAAAGTTAAAAAATACTTTTTTAACAATGACACCCATTAGTTGATTAGTGAATGTGATTCTGTTTACTTAAATTACTTCTGTGTACTCATTAGATTCTACCTGACTCGTCATTAATAACACATGCGATGGTGGAAAAAGGAAATCACAACCGATTGATAATTTTTTTTTTGAAGTGGCACCAAAAAATAAATAAGAAGAAACTGTTATCGTCAACCTTGGCACAAGCCGCTAGAGATGGTGTATCATACATTTCTACTAATTCTGACTACGGAGACCAAGCGTCGCATCTCATAAAAATTGAAATGTACGATATGAAGAAGCTATGTAAGATTCCAACTACTGATCATTGGAAACACGCTACCACGAGGATTAAATATTATGTAAAGAATAATAAGGATAGCATCTATGACAGCACAAACAGCCTCGTATACAATATTACAAAGACAATAGCAAAAAGTGAATAAGTTAAAAAATACTTTTTTAACAATGACACTCATTAATCGATTAGTGAATGTGATTCTGTTTACTTAAATTACTTCTGTGTATTCATTAGATCCAAGGAGGTGTCGTCTTGTGGTGCTGAGAGAAAAACAAGATTAGAAGGAAGAGATGAGTGTGGCATACGTGAACAGATCACTTCATTGAAAAGCAAAACTACAAAACTGATTGGAGAAGAAAAAGTGAAGAATATGCAGTACCCAAGAGCTGAATATCCATTTTTCAGTTCAAAATCTAGACGGTTGTTCAGTTTCGGAGACTGGCCACTCGTTATGAAACAGAAGCCTGAAGATCTTGCAGAAGCCGGTTTCTTTTATACTGGTCATGAAGACAGGACCAAGTGTTTCCATTGTGGTGGCGGTTTAAAAGATTGGGAAGATGATGATGATCCTTGGCAGCAGCATGTTCAGTGGTTTAGTCAGTGTGCTTATGTAAAGTTTAAACTCGATCAGTGTTCTGTATAAGATTGAATAGGAGACAGTAACCTTTAGCATACTGTTCACGAGAGATTGCATTTCCTTCATTTAGAAAGTGAATACCAGTCCCCGAGAATAGAGTATGATATGCTGATGTAAATATATTATTATTAAAAGATGGTTGCAAAGCTTTTGAAGGTATTTGTTGACCATCAATATATAAGCTGAAAGAGTTAATACCATAGTTTTCAAAGTTAAATGGATTTTTAGTAAGCGAACCATTAAATGCAGAATTGTTTACAAATCCAATAATACATCTTTTGGGTACCTGTCCTAAGAATATATTATCAAGAGTTTTTCCTTGAACACCTGATGGAATTGTTAAAACTTTAACTTCAGCACGAGTAATAGGATATTTAGCAGTGGTAGAAGCTAAAACTTTCTGATGTGCGAGTAATACACTTGGATTAATTCGTGCTCTTCGAACAATAAGAGTTGCGTCTGTAATGCAAACTTTAAACTTTACATCATTTGACCCAGCAATTAAATTAAAACTCTCTCTTGATCGAACTAATTTTACACTCATTTCAACGCCATTCATTAAAAATTTATCTTGATTGAAAATGTCACCATGAAGATGACCAATCATTTCTATTTCCCTACTTTCATTAACTAATTCCTGTCTTTTAACAAATCCTATGTTTTTACCATCTGTGGAATCCATTTTTCCTGCTGTATCCTCATACCAAAGGCTACAAGTAAGATGAGATTGTTTAGCAGCAGGAGCATAGTTTAAAAGAGTTTCCATGTATGCTCGATAGGCATAGGTATTATTAGGTGGTGATACAAGTTTTTGGTTTAAATAAACATCAAGTTGACTAAAAAGTGAATGCAGCCAATTATTTACAGGTGCTACTGCGGTAGCTGATATCAAGTTTGATGAATCTTGATTTAATACTTTTGCCTTTATCTGGAGTAATGTATGAGACAAATCTATGTAGTCATCGCCTGTTCCAGGAACTTGAAACTCGATAGGTCCATCATCAGCAAGAGACGAAATTGGTTTATAGTGAATCCACAATCCATTTTCAATGCTTGTTTGTGTAGACGGTAATGCAAATAAATCTAATTCTGACTTAACGCACTCACAAGAATGATTATGAAGGAAAGACATATTTAATTTGAAAATATATCTTCGATGTTTTTTGGTTTTAGACCAAGTTTTTTCGTAGCTTTCACTTTAGCAGTTAGTGGTGGAATGAACGATGCCAATCGTTTTCTTTTAGTTATATATCCAGATCCTGTCATGTTAAATCGATCAATTTTGTTATCAGCCTTTCGTTTTAAGTTCGTACTAACTTGTTTAAGACGATCTTTTATTGAGGCTTCCATAGGACGCGCTTGAACCATATCCGATAAAAGTCCTACTCCAGCGTTTAATGCCTCCTTACCAACCACTCGAACACCACTTGAAAGTAAAGGTAAAACTGATCTAAATAACCCTCCTAAGAAGCTCCCAATACCATGACCGCGTTGGTATGGTGAACCCTTATAAATTACACCAACTCCTGATCCAGCTTGATGTGAATAATAATTTTCATATGGACATTTATGATGATCATGAGGAGAATACATTATTATAATTTGTGGAAATGTAGTTTAATACACACGGTTCCAAACTGGAATGGTATTTTTTGTCCTGTGCTCGATCTTATATCTATTTCCAGCGTATCGAACTCTCTTCGCATTACAGGTAAGTAGTGAGGTGGAGAGAAAACGTGCATTTTATTCGCACCATAAATGTATTTTGAAGGATCTAATGAAATGACTCTTAATAGCGGAGTCATAACATCACCCACAATCTGAGGATCGATAATGTCACAATATAGAAATAGTTGAGATGGTAACCCTAAGTGTAAATTAGCAGGACACTTCCCAAAATTTCTGTCTAGAAGATTTGTATTTGGTTCATAACCCAGTTGTAAACTTAATTTGGGTGATAATGTTACGGATGTTATATTTTTATCCAAAACAGAAATAGACACAAATTTTGTTATTTCATCATAACGAAATTTCAAGTTCTCTCTGATACCATTTAACGCTCTTAAAATATGTTCAACGTTATCATAGTTGGTAGCCGGAATATGTTTTTTGTAGTACACTGTTGATGGTTTATCTTCATTAGGCATTAACATGGTTTTTGTAATGTACACAACATTTTCATGATCTTGAACAGTAAACATGGTGCATGGATATTGAAACTCGACAACTCCAACCGACCATTCACCTTCTAATTTCATAGCTTTTGGTAATTTTGTTGAAAAATTTGTGGTCTTGTTATCAGGAAAGTATTCCATTGAACTATTGCTGAGCAAAGTTAAATAAAAACTTTCTTTATTCATATTTCTTTTAAACTAGAAGCTAAAATCCAACTGTTAAATTTATCTGGATAACCTTTCCACTTCACTAATACTTCTTTTCTGTTACCCGAATAACGAGTACCAATTATTTTATCTATTTTATATTGTGAGGTGGGGTTGTAAGTGACCTTCTGTAATTCTCTTTCATAAAAAGTACCAACTATTGCTTCATCTTGTAAATCTGTTATTGTATAAACAACCCATGGAGATCTATCAATTATTGAAGATATAATAAATATTTCATCACTCCAATTTGATTCATATCCTTTTTGGAAAACATGTTTATATTTAGTTATTCGAACATAATCACCCACATTGAAATTTGGTTTTGGATTTTCTAAAGAAAGTTTGTTTGATCCTCTATTATAAAGATTAGTCCAAACTGTCATAATATTGGCGGAACTTACATCACATGGGCACATCTTAATACTAGAGTGAATGCTGTGATTATAAGAGTATATTAAATCCTGTAAAACATCTATGTATCTATAAGTATTGTTATGAGTGAAATAACGCCACATTTTCATTTTTAGAGTTCTTTGAAATCGTTCAACAATACTAGCCTTAATATCAGGATTGTTAGTGGTATAGTAATTTATCTTTTTGGATTTAAAGTATTTTTGTACATCTTTTGAAACAAATTCTGTACCTTTATCAGATTGTATGTGAGTAGGTGTGGAATTACTTTCAGTAAATATACTTTCAAAACATTCTTTAGTAGTTTCTGAGTTTTTCTTTTTCATTGGTCTTGCAAAAGCATATTTACTAAATACATCAATAACACAAAGTATATAGTTGAAACCATCATTATATTGAGAATAAGTTCGCATATCACTTAAATCAGCTTGCCACAGTTCATTAATATTTGATAGAATGTACCTATTACGTGGAAATTTTTTCCGACTGGGTTTATGTAATGTATATGTTTCTTGTGATTGTAACCATTCCTTTACTTGCTTTTTATCCATTTTACCCTTCATGGCTTTTGATAGTTTATCAATACTACCAAAACCAGCGGGGTTAGATGGATCATAATAAATCCTGTTAATTTCTTCTAGTACGGGGTCCATTTTTCCCAATCGAGCTTTTTACGTATTTTAGTTATAGATCTTTTATCTCCACTGCTCGGTGTAGAAAACTCTTGAACTTCAATCTCAGAGGTTTTCTTCAGATCTTTTGCTTGAAGTTGGTTAATAAACTCACATCTCTTTGGATTTCCAATATAAGTAAGTGGTACTTTAATATCTTTTAATGCTTTAGCAAATCTATCCCACCCTATCGGATCACTTCTTTTTAAGGGTCTTAGTGAATCATTTATTAAATCAACAATATTACTTCCAGGAATTTTTTCATTATCAATTATGACTGTGCCTTCATTATCCCAATGTATTTTACTTTTACTTGTTCCAATTAAGTTTAATAATGACTCACCTTTTTTATTATATGTTTTTGGTATTAAACTGAGTATTTGAGTTGGTGTGTAAAGTGGATTTGTGTCATTTTCTTTACTTTTAATGGATCCTTTCTCATCCAACAAAGATTCAGCATCAACTGAACTTTTTAGATCTCTATCTTTATTTTTAAAACCAATTTTAGATTCATTTGAATCTTCATTAGATGTATCAGAATAAATTGGTAATCTGAGTGGTTGACGATCCTCTTCGGTAAAGTGAAGGTATCTTTGTAGTGTTTGTAAATATAACATCCACTTCTTGCGGTCTTCCGTCTTACTATTCATAATATTTTGCATTTCAATATCTAATCGAGACAAATTACTATTAACCTTATTTTCTTGTTTTAATTTTTCAATCAATCCAGGTTCAATAAGTATCATTTTCTTTGCATTTTCCATGTTAACTGGCTAGTCCACTTACTAATCCACTCAATATTGCACCTAATATTATTGGTAAGAAAGCCCCTCCTTTTTGTATGATTATATTTTTTCTTAGTTTATGTTTACACTTATGCACCAGTTTACGGAGTATATTTTTGTGTTTATTCAATTTTTGTTTATCTTGATCTTTAAGAGGTACCTTTCCTTGTAAAACGTTATGAATACATTCACAAATACAGTTTATTTCTTCTTCATCACATGTTTTAAGTAACGCTCTTTGATATTTTGGTTTAAGCGTATGCAAAGCGCTTAGCAAATGTTTATGCGTTGTGAGTCGACGATGCATCATTTAGAAATGATTTGAATTGTTTGATTCTTGGTGTATTTAAACTCTTTTGTGGGGACGTAGACTGTACAGTGTCCATTAAATGGGAAGACATTTGTCTTGATACGACAAAAATCATTGGTATTCTGTTTTAAATCAACCATTAAATATCCATGCGCTTCTAAAGTTGCATCCCTATAGGCATCTTCAATGAATTTTGGGTTGTCTGGTGACACTTGTCGTGCTAAATATCTTATTTGAGTTTTATCTCGAGGGTTTTTAAAATATATTATATAACTTGAGTTTAAAGAAATGTCTCTTTGACCTTTACCCTGATGAAATAAATTTTGTGTTAAATAAAATACACTCAGATTCCTGTGATGACTACCTTTTGTAAATATATCCACAATTCTTCCATCAGACTCTCTCATTAGATCATCAATAATAACAAGATGTGGGTTTTCACCATCAAACATATTAAGATTTGGAATTCCTTGATGATAGTTAACATTTGGTAAATTATATAAAGGTTGCATTTCATCAAAGCACCATGTGATCTGATTAAAATCACAATTACATATTTCTTTAACTGATTTTATGAAATTTGTTACAAAATTTGACTTCCCACATCCACTTGGTCCTGCCACAATAGCAGTAAACGGATGGATAAAGTGAAACATTTCACACGTCTAGAGTTCAAAGGGAGGAAATAAAAAATGAAAATTATGTTGTAAAAATTAAATATATATATATTGCTAAAATTATTACTTATCAGAACTTTACAATCTTCTCAAATGTATGTTCACCGTTTTATTATTACTTAGATATCATTATTTACAATCGAATAATTAAAACTAACACAATTAGTACATCAGAATTTTACAATCTCAAATTTAAACCTACAAATAAAAACCACAATTTTCTTACATTATTTACAATCAAACAATACATTTTAAATATGTAATAAACTATTATATAACATTATAGTAATATCATAATTTTACAATCAATATAAATTTCGTATAGGTACAGAAGTAAAAGTAAAAAGTATCAACACTTAACGTAATTTATAATGTCCCCAAGCCAATGTATCAATGTTGTTGTCCATAATACATCGTTTGCTATCATTATATGATAAAGATGCTTTATTTATTTTTTGTGTAAAAATGGTGTGTTTGATTGACTTAAACCGAAGCATACTACAATATTGCACATTTTTATTAAACAAACACGATTTGTAATTTTCCATATTCATTTTTTTGGTAACACTTTTGTTAACCCCTTTTGCCTTTGCTATAAATTTATCTTCTACTTCCAAGGCATACATTTTTGATCGCAACCCTACAAATTCCTTCAACACTTTACCATTATTCTCGTCTTTAAAAAAACCTAACTTCTTTTTATTTAATTTTGGATAATCATAAATATTATTTTCTGGATAGTCTGATGTATCAAAATAGTGAAGTAGGTCAGGTTTTATATCCTCATACAAATTATCTGTAAAAATTTGATATATCAAACTATCGGTATCGGTGTACAATAACTTAATTTTGTTATTAAACTTTTTAACCATGTAGTTATAATGAAATTCGTACATAAGGGTCTTAGATATATCTAAAATACAAAATCCTAAATAAATTGGCTTATCATAAATCAATTTTGTTTTTCGTAATTGTATTGCGACTAAATGTTCTGAAAATATTGATAAACTATGGAATTCTGGTTTTGCAATCAATTCCTGAGCACCTAAAACTTTACCACGATTATCCCAGTGAGTTAGTAGTTTAACGTTTACTCTTTTTTCAATATTTTCCATTGTCTTACCGAAGACAGAATTGTTCATTAATTTAAAAAAGTCTTTTTCAAAGTTTGATTTAGCTAACGTTCTCAAACTAGTATTTAAGTCTATGTATTTCTTTAGCCAAGAACTCTGTTTAAATTTTAAAATTCTATGTACTTTAATTAATTTAATTCCCATTTCAATGCATTGTTTTAAATTCCTGTAGTGAATGATGTATTTATTTTTATTATTTAAATTAGGAACTAATTTAGTTTCTTTAGTATTACCCACACATATGTTTTCAGGACATAATGGAAAGTCAGAATGCAAATTATGAAGTTCATCAGGATATTCCAAATCAACTTCTAAATCATAACCAAAATCAGACGTATCCAACACATTATAATCTGTATTACAATTTATCCATTCGAAACCACCAACAGGAAGGGATTGGGACATTGCCCAACCATATAAATTATTCGCATCAAAATATGTTAGATATGAATTAGGTTTTTCACCATCATAATCCTCCATGAATTTATTATTTGCTCTAGCAAAACGATTGCTACACTGAGATACACCCCCTCTAATACCAGCTTTAAAAAAAGCAATTTTGTCATAGTCCGTTAACAATTCTAATTCTATTTTCGTAAATTTTAACATTGCATCCCAACTTAAACCTGGAGCAGTATAGTAATGGGCAGGATCTAATCCATAAGTTTTAATACAAAGCTTTCTGAAGTTTTCGAATATATCGGTCAAAAGTAAAACATCAGTTTTTAAATACAAATCGGAATAATCAGACATACTACTACACTTAAAATGTTGCCAAATATCTTTTGCATGATTATAATCATCGTTTGAAATATTTGAATCTGTGAGTGAACTATAAAACTGGTGTTGATCAGGAAGTGACGGATGTTTCAAGCAATCACTATTACGCATAAATTCATAAGGATAAATACCTTTCCGTCTTAAACGTAAAAAATCTTCATTAATAGGATAGTTTCTTTTTAGTTCTTTAAACTGATCGTCATTAAGATTTTTAGCTAGCTGATCTAAACTACATGATAAAAATTTCAATGAATCTACGAATCTTAAACTTACAGGTTGATTATTTATTGTTAACTGTTTTGAAAATGATATGTATCGTTCTTTATTTTGTGGAATAACTTCAACTTTGCCATCATCGAGGTTTAATGCATGGACAATAAAATGAGCATCGTAGTGACCGAGGTTATGTAAAAATATTGGAACATAACGAGGGGTTCTGTACTTAGAACTACACACTTGATGCGCAACACCCCTAAAACTGCCAGTGTACCAATCAAAATCGTAAAAAGGATCTTCATTTAACTGAGTTTCACAAATATGACAAATGTTTGAATTTGAAATTTTAATTTTATCTTCATCTGATAATGGAACGGGACATTTTTGGAAACAATTTTTTTTAACTATTGTTTTCACATCTTCACAAAGGCGATTCATAAACACTTGTGCACAGTTTGGCCCACTATACGTCTCATATTTTGATAATCTGTCATCATATGAACATTTAATGTAATATCCGAAACTATACACTTCATGTTTTTGAATATTAATTGTACTAGGCTTGGATGGATCGTTACTACATGATTCTATTGGGTTCAAAAATGCTTCAAAGTCTGCATAAACCACAAAAGGCATTTCCAACTTTTTCACGAATTTATCAAATTTTATTTTATTATTTGATGTTGCTTTACCGAACCAATCCTTTTTGGAATCCTTACCGTTTGGTAATTCCGTACAAATGTGAGCGCAATCATATTGTTGATGGTTATTAAGTCTTTCCTCTGATGGGAAATGAAGTAAACATGAATCGCATATATAAACTGCGTGATGATTACTTGAGATTTGTGAGCTAACTAACCGCGATAACTTTTTAATATAACAGTAATGATTGTTAGTACCATTCGATAAATATAGTAGGTTGATATGATTAGGTGTACGACATTTTGTTAAATATAAAGGACCTACAACTGAATTACACTTTTTTTCTTTATTATACTCTAAACCAAAAACATTTATACTAATATTGTTTAATTTCTCTACTTTTGATATATCTACAATTTTAACCGGAAAAGAAATACCAGTAAATTTTAGTTTATTTTCATGAATTGCGTATGATGTTACGCGATCTGCACTTTTACATACAGGATATAAACCGGAGAGTAATGCCCATTTGAAACACATATTATCATTATTTTTAACATTGATTACAGCTTTTTTTAATTTAATATCCTGAGGAAGATCGATATATGAACTACCACGTAAGGGGTTGAATTTGTTAACATTCATATCTATGTATTTAATTTGATTAAGACTCCAACCACTATCTTTTTTTTCAAATTGACAAATTTTACCAACAACAGTGTCTATTAATGATGAAAAAAATATATTTAAGTCATCACCCTGACAAATTATATAATTAAACGTTTGAAAATCAAATGTATTTTTAATATCTTTAGTTTGTTGTATGAAATCAGCATGCAATATGAAGTTTATTTTAAAAATTGTATGTTGTTGAATACATTCATTGATTAAAAATAAGATATCAATTTTTAATGAATTTAAAAACGATTCCGGTGTTTCAAAATATTGCCCCGATTGAATTGTTTTACTATTAATTCTATATGTTAAAATTCGGTTGCCAAAAGCGGTTTCAACAACTGTAACATTTGCTAGTGAATTATGTGATTTTAAAAGATTATTTTTGTGAACATTGCTTTTTAAATGGTTATTTAGATACCTTTTATTAATAAAAACATGACATGTGTCACATTCCACCTTATTGTTGTCCACGTTATTTGTTTCAGTCGATGATGTAGAAGCTCCTTCATCAAATTTTGCTTTCTTGGGAACCTTATTTTCGTCAGTAGTGATACCTCGTTTGATACCTCTTCCAACTTGTGGTTGACTGTAACAAAACAGCAAGAAAATTATTAGACAAATCTTAAAATAAAACAATACAACAATAATCTTTCTTATTGAGTTTGTACTTCTAATACTTACATCAACGCTGTTTCAACCATCGCACAGTGATTATACAACTCATCATCATACGATGAATCAAACAGTTCACACTTCTCCATTTCATCACAAACTTTAGGCAGCTCCTGATCGAATTCGTTGATGAATAGTTCCATATTCTCTTCCATGGGTGCGGAAAAGAAAGCACTGGTACACACTTCACTGAAGTTTTCCATCTTTATAGCAAAGAAGAAATTAGGTAGCACAGTAAGTAACAGTTAAGTGTTGGTAGACAAACCGATACCCAATTTCAAATAATGTTCATTACATAGAGTCTAGCAAAGGATTAGAAAGTCAGGTAGAATCTAATGAGTACACAGAAGTAATTTAAGTAAACAGAATCACATTCACTAATCAACTAATGGGTGTCATTGTTAAAAAAGTATTTTTTAACTTTTTCACTTTCTGCTATTGTCTTTGTAATGTTGTATACGAGCCCGTTTGTGCTGTCGTAGATGCTATCCTTATTATTCTTTACATAATATTTAATCCTCGTGGTAGCGTGTTTCCAATGATCAGTAGTTGGAATCTTACATAGCTTCTTCATATCGTACATTTCAATTTTAATGAGATGCGTCGCTTGGTCTCCGTCGTCAGAATTACTAGAAATGTATGATACACCATCTCTAGCGGCTCGTGCCACGGTTGACGATAACAGTTTCTTCTTTTTTATTTTTGGTGCCACTTCAAAAAAATGATCAATCGGTTGTGATTTCCTTTTTCCACCATCACATGTGTTATTAATAACGATGTCATCGTTCTCTTCTTCATGTTGAGGGGAGAGCGGTGAGTAGTAATACTGTTTATAGGTATTTTCATCGAAGTTGAATGATTTCTGCAACAAGACAGTTATCATGTTAATATCAATTTGTTTACACTTAATCACACACGTTAGGAAACAACAACAAGAATACAAGTAAGTTTGTCAATAGAATAAACACTTACCTCCATGGCCATTGATGCGTTGAAGTAACACAAACGTAGTATTGGTAGACGTATACAATCCACTGCGGTCAAACGACCATAGACTGACTGCATGACTGCAATGGTAGGATCTTATATAGCACCATTCTTATCTAAAACAAATTCCTAAATACAACGAAACTGATTGTAACTCTATGAATCACCAAAATTATCTCACGTTCCTCCGGAAACTGATAGTAACTCTATGAGTCAACAAACTTATCTCACATTGCTGGCATCAACCTGTTTTGTGAGTGCTACAAAATAATGCGATTTAATATTTACAAATCACTATAATTGAACATTCCTATGACAACCATTGAATAGATTGGTAGTGTAATAATATGCTATATCATGGATACACTAGAAGTACAAAAACATCTGAAAAAGATTCATCCCAGTCTAGAAAATAATGTTTATGCTGCTAATAGACTCCCTATGTATACCCATGCACCAACGTATATAATATGCAATTTGGATGCGGATGATAAGCCAGGTTCACACTGGGTAGCTGTACATATCGATACGAATGGCATCGGTCAATATTTTGATTCTTATGGGCGAACACCTGCGCGATATCATCTCGAGTTTTTGAAAAGGAATTGTAAAAGATGGGGCTGGAGTATTGATAGGATTCAGAATGATTGGACTTCAGTTTGTGGTGAATATTGCTTAATGTATTTGCTATATAAGTTTCAGGGATGTTCAATGCATAGTTTTACAAACATATTTACAGGGAACACACTGTACAACGATATTTTAGTGGATGAGATGTTCCGCTCATATTTTGTAGATAAAAATAAAATTTGTTAATGACGCATGTGTTTTATTGATTCCGTTTTGATGACCCCGAATAGCAAAGTAAGCAATGGTTTATGAACAATAAAAGTATACAATAGCAGTAGCAGTAACAATGAGTAATACATGCATACGTCAATGCAATCCTAATGAGGGTGAGCGGCCGGACGCACGGACAATAGATAAGAAAAGGCGAACAATGAAAGTCGATAATGAGGGTTTCGGGTCACCGGAAATGAAACAGATTGTTGTTAATTGATTTCTGTATCTCCGGAACCATGCATCTTACGCGAAAACGGATTGCAGAAACGTGATCAGCGGACCCCAAAACCTTTTTTTTTTTTTTTTTTTTTTTTTTTTTTTTAGGTTTGAAACGCCCTGGACCGCGATTGCGCCAGGAGCGGTGGTGCGCCAGAACCGGTGAGCCACGGGATTGGTGCGCCAGAACCGGCAAATCACTACTACTGTCCACGTGGATTTCAAAATAATTTATAGCCTACCAACCTTACTACTACCGATGAAAAATTGTTTAGAATTGGAACATTAGTTACCCCGTACTTACAAACATACAAACAAATTTTACCTCTTCATAATATTAGTATAGATTAATATAGGTAGTACATTTGAACGTACATACACAATTATGGTAGAGTATATTCGAAGTAAATTGGCAGTCACCACTCACCCCGAAATAGCACTACGATACTTAAAACAAAATAAATTAATATTGAGCTTTGCCTTAATTTACGCGCCGTTTAGTATATGAACTAGCTTTCACTCTATTTAGGTGCTAATCTAAATAATTATGTAACCAACAATTTAGTTTTTTTTTTTTTTTAAATAAAAATCATAGTATTTTATTTAATTAAACTAGTAACAATCCCGCCATATATATACATATATACTAAACCTAACTATGTACATAAAAAAATAAAATAAAGAAATAAAATAAAAAAGAAACAAGCTTACGCGTCAAAGTACTCCTCCTCATCGCTGTCGTCCGGAAACGTACCCAGAAGACTGGCAGCATTGCCACGTTGTATGGCAATGCTTATTCTTTGGGCAAAGAATGAGCCGGCCCTCCGGTCACGCAAGGAATCGATCAGCCGGTGAGATAATTCCTTATAAAGGAGACGCGCACTCGGGCCCCATGACCCAAGCGTTTCGACCCCAAACGGCACGAAACTGTAATTACTAGAAAGGTTATAGTATTGGCGCCGCTTGAGGGCCTCAGCAGTCGCGGCTGCTGCACCAGCACAGCTCGCCGTACTTGGAATATGAGATGGTGCAAGAGTGTCGACACAAGTTGCGTCCCACACTAGAGGCCTACCCATCTTCCAAGGCACCAACGTCATACCATCTGGTCTCTTCCCAATAATTATGACATATTAAAGCCTTATTAGGTTTTGCAGAACTAAGTAAGGCGTTAACTTTCAAAACATAATTTAGAGAAAATAATCACGTAACATTATGACAATCTTTATGTCAGTTAATTTATTAACTACTAGCTGCTGCCCGCAACTTCGTTCGTGTGGGAGGGTTTCCCACGTAAATCCCGATCCCATGGGAATTCTGGGATAAAAAGCAGCCTATGTATTATTTCAGGACGTCAAGTATCTACTTACCAAATTTCATTAAAATCCATCCAGTAGGTCCGGAGATTAGCGTGTACAAACAGACAAACAGACTGACTTTTTTTTTATTCTTCCTGTATTACTGTTTCTTAACCCCTCCTCTATTATTATTTTTGTAAAAATATAAAATGTAGATACAGACATACTTTTTTACTGTTTTATTATTATTATTATGTAATTATGGATATCCTGTTATCTCACGCCAAAGACTCATTTATCCTAAAATCTATACTTATAATAAATCTGTAGAGAGGTCAATTCTGTACGTGAAATATATTTCCAAAATAACTATCAGGGGGTGATTAAGGATCGATACTCATGCCAAAAATGCAATCAGTTAAATTTTTGTCTGTCTGTCTGTCTGTCTGTCTGTCTGTCTGTATAACCGTTATAGAAACAAAAACTACTCGACGGATTTTAACGAAACTTGGTACAATTATTTTTCATACTCCTGAGCGAGTTATAGTATACTTTTCATCACGCTACAATCAATAGGAGCAGAGCAGTGAAAGGAAATGTTGGGAAAACGGGAGAAGTTACTCCATTTTTTAAGCTTCCGTCGCGTGTGCAACCTTAATGGTTAAAGCTACACAAATCATTTCATGACGGAAATGTTCTCCTTAAAATTATATAAAAAATATCCCACGACAGCATATGTCTAACTTTTATGGTTGACTCACAATAACACGTGTAACTCCCGATAGCTTAGCAGTTCGAAGCTTTCTGATTACATTATTTGTCTACTCTTACGTTTATAACACTCTCAGTCACCCCTAATTGAAAAAGTTAACATTATTAACTATTCCATAAAAAAATTGGCCAAGTGCGAGTCAGACTCGCCCATGAAGGGTTCTGTAGTAACTATAATATAATATGCAAATTTATTTGACGAAAAAAAAACCTTACAAATTTCTTAAAACTAGCTTATTTACATTTTTTACAACTGCGCCAAATAAATTTGTTTTGAAAAAAAAACCTTACAAATTTCTTAAAACTGGCTTTTTTACATTTTTTACAACTGCGCCGAATAAATTTGTTTTTCATAGTGTTTGTATGAATTACAAAGTTATATTTGCGGTTTTAGAAAATATGCTGTATCTCAAAAACTGCTGAACTGATTTCGTTCAAACTAATTTTGTTTGAAAGTTTATATTAAGATCTACAGACATATATTTTTTTTAGATTTTTCACTCCATTATTATAGAAGTTAGAGGTTGTGTCCGCCACACACACATTTTACCACTTTGGAAGTTTATATCTTTTAAACGATTGACTTTATGGAAAAGTGGTTTTAGAAACCCCGATGTTGTTTTTAAAGAACTGTCTATAGATACCACACATGCATCGATTTCATGAAAAAAAATATTTTCAGGTTTAGTTCCATGTATGGGGAGCCCCCCTTTATTTTAAATATTTTTTAATTTTTTTCTCAAAATCGGAAAGCGGTTCACAGAATACATCTACCTATCAAGTTTCACATGTATAGTCCTAATAGTTTCGGAATAAAATTGCTGTGACAGACGGACGGACGGACAGACAGACAGACAGACAGACGGACAGACATGTCGAAACTATAAAGATTCCGTTTTTTGCCATTCGGCTACGAAACCGTAAAAAGAATCATATAAATCGGTATAGAAACACCAAAGTTATACATGAAATACGCTTATAATAATAAGCCATCGCGCGTGAATACTGAATCATGCTATAAGGATTATTATGAGAATCGGTCGCCGCGCTCGACGCGTCTCGCGGTCGAAGCGTTCTCTAGGTACTTAAGCCTCATGTGAACGTGATCTAAACAATATTACCAATACATTAACTTACGCTGACGGAGTCGCGGGCACAGCTATATTGTATCATTACGCTAAGGCCAATAGGAGCGGAGCGCCAATGAAGAATGCTTCAAAATCGGGGTTAAATTTAACGTTAGCCCAAAGTAACTATTCCACGCGGACGAAGTCGCGGGCAAAAGCTAGTGACAATTAAAAATAAATTAAAATGAACTTAACGTTTATGTATTTGAAGAAAACAAAAACGCGGCAAATTCCTAGACTAATATTTTTTTGTCGGAAAAGCAAAGACATCAAGCTCATACGGCCTCGTCGGTTTTCGTAATTTTATTTATAAATAATCATAACTGCATAATAAATGCGTATTCCTTTTTCAAAAAGATGTATAATGCTTTATATACAAACTCAATGGTGTAAACACAGATGTAGTTCAGTCAAGGATCTTCTATTGAGTTCAGTATAAATTTCGGTAAGTATTCCAAATTTAAATCACATTCTCCCCCTAGAGGATGAATAAAATTCAGTACAATTTTCTTTCCTGTTTTTAACAGATTAAAAATGACTATTGTTATGTTCGCATTTTGTGGCATAGAATGTCACTTTTTTGAGCAAGTGGTACGAAAAGATCATTTATCCATACTAATATTATAAATGCGAAAATACGGAAAATGCGGTCTGTCTGTGTTACCTTTTCACGCCTAAACCGCTTAACCGATGTAGATGAAATTTGGCATGGGATATTTTGTTTAGGATCCTGGGAAGGACATAGGATAGTGTTTTTCCCGGAATTCCCACGGGATCGGGATATACGCGGGAAAACCATCCCACGCGAACGAAGTCGCGGGCAAAAGCTAGTTAATTAATAAAATTATCCTAATTGGTCGAAATTCAGCCATGTTCAAAAGAACTTCGAATGTATTTAAAAAGAAATCGGTTCGGAATCGCAGTAAACTGCGGAAAGCTATTTTTAACCGTTATGAAAGTTATTATTTATTAAATAAAATATTTAATAAATTTAGACACGTGTAGGTAAAATAATAACTTTTAACTTAATTAAACTATATAACCGTTTCCTTAACATAAATACGAATAATGATTTATGTCCAATGTATATTTGTACATTTCAACTATTCTATTTAGCGCATTACACAACTAGCAATTCAAAATTTAAATAAACCTGAACCTCACAAAATCAAAGCCCAGTTATCTGCACAGTGGATCAGCAGAATTCCCCGGAGCCCGTCATGTCGCCTAGATCCCCGCGGTCGCAGATAAGCTGCGCAAGCGCTCTATCCGCGCCGATCTTTTGTACGAAAGCAGGTCGTTCACCTTAGAACCGGACATCGGTGGAATTCGGATAGTGATAAGGGTTTGTGTTGGATTGGGTACTTGTTTTCGGTCCATTTACTGTTGGATTGTTTAATTAGAGGCCGGTTGGTGGTGGTTGAGATAGGAGACATTGAAATGTGCTGCTTTTAATACCGTTATGATTTTAAATGAGAATAAGTTGACTCGTGTTTAGGTAAACTTATCGGACAATCGGAACTCATTTGTGACATCATAATTGTATTAATAATTAATATTTTTTTAGCTTTTCTACAAGCCTGTCTATAATATTACATTGTATGCAATTGAAATTAGTTGGCTTTTTACGCGTCACATCATTAGTTCACTTATCATCACCATTAGTCGCTGAACCAAGTTTGATAAACTATGAAACAGAGATAGATTGCACTCTGAAAATTGCTTAAGGTTACTTTTGAGTGATGGATTTAAATATATAAAACGTAAAATTAAAATGAATGCCTCTCTTAAGTGAACGATCAAATTAATTAATTAATTATTTTGGACGAAGTATTATTGTATTAGTAAGTATTAGTAGTATAGCTCTTCTGTTATGTCTAAAGACCCAAATATTAGTAACTAAGCGGTAGAGCTTGTACTAGGAGCTAAGAAAAGGCAAGAATTCTATATGTGACCCTAAACTAGACTATCTCTCGTCGAATCTATTCCTACTTACAAAGTCTCCTTGCTGTTACGTCTAGCTGAACTTTGCTCTGTAATCTAGTCCAGTCATGTCATGTGAATATACATATATGTGTGTATATTAAAAGTAGGGTTGTATCAGACTTTCGCCTCTGTCGCGAGTGCGGAACTGTCGTAAGAAATATTACCTCTTCATAGCTGTTGAAACAATAGTTTACTAAGCAAGAGCTCACGAATCAGTCCACTCCATAATGCTTGCAAAAAAAAAGCACCTCCGTCATCCAAAAACTAAGTCTACTGAACAAAACATACGGTTTTCACCGATGAACAGAGCGATTCATTAGGAGCGTTTAAGTGTATAATTAGTTAAAGTTTTGTGTGAATTGTCTGAACGATGGCAAATTGAATTGGAATACGTGTTGAATATATGATAATATTTTCTTTATTCCAAGTAATCATAGCCTTTTCCTAGCTATGTTGGGTTCACATTTTCACACGGAGCAACTGCCTATCTAACTTCCAAAGCCTCGAAAGCTCCATAAACTCGATACCCCTTAGTAAGATCAGACTCAGATGCAGGTTCAGACTAGCCGTAACACTGTCAAATATTTACAAATTACTGCCGGAACCAACAGATTAACGTGTTTTCGAGGCACGGGGGTATCACACTTTCATACACCAAAGAGTAATGCCAATTGTCCACAGTAACTTTGGCTTAATATTAAATTCTCACGGCCAGCGATGAAAATAATTTTATTGTGTGTAGTTCAATACTAAGAACTGTTTCTTAGCATTAAATATTGTATAGAAGTTCTACCAAAAATATTAGGATAAATACAAATATGGGATTTTGAGGTTATTACAATTTGACGATCTCTGTGCTCGACTGGCCTACACACCGGTCTTCATGGTGTAATAATGAAATAATGGATGTACTTCAACACTTCGAAAAGCAAAAGAGTCTCAAAAACAGAGAAGGAAACGTAAATACATGCACTTCGCAAAATCACCGACAACAACAACTGTTTGTGTTTGTAATGTCAATCAATTCCCTTTGTGTCACTTTTGACACTTGTTTTTTCTGCTTTTCGAGTTTGTATTTGGCAGAATAGTTGACATCGCCTTTGCTTGCCATATATAAAAATAAAATAGAGATTTTATTCTCAATAATTAAAATATTATTTCAGATTTTTTATGTGATCAAATGCGATTATTATTCACCACATATTGTTACTATTTTTAGTATAGAAAAGAATGGAGAAAACAATAAATGATGTGAAATAAAAAACTGATTAATAAGTTTAATTGCAGCATACTGACAACTCAACTTATTTTTGACCATTTCCGGTCAGCTATTTGTTTATTAATTTATCAATTCTATTGGAGAAGTTCTTGAAAGAAAATAAATATAACTTTATAGTTTAGATTTTCTTGTATAGATTCTTATACATTAAAGATAAATGGCCGTGCCATTTTAAATTTAAAAGTTGTGTAGGCCAGGATCTGTCTTTGTTCTTTCTAATAGAAAGACCCAGTAGTACTTTTTTCCCGAACCGGAAATCGAACCAGTGACCTCTTGCTCGGCAGTCGCGCTTGCAACCACTACACCAACGAGGCAGATTTATCCCAAGCAATATACATATACACAATTTTTTCTGTATATCAGATACGGGCTTATATGTATGCCAATTTTTTATATTTTTCCACCTCAGTTATCTATGCTTTCATGGAGACTAGATCTGCACTCCGCATACACCTCAGTCGGTTTAGTAGGAGTTTGAAATACTTTTGTCGCTTTTGAAAACTATCGCTTTGTTTCTTTCACAAGCCCCGAACCTGTAGATGCGTGTGAAAAAGATAAAGCAATCGATTTCGAAAAATAATTGTATTGCAAACTCCAAAAGCCTTCTGGTAAGTAGTCACCGTTATAATTACATCGACAACCCTAGATAAACTCAGCATTGATATAATAGCTGTAGGTATTGCACAAATGTACCACTCATCAGAAATATTTGTGTAATGGTCTGCTCACAAGTGAATGCCAGATCAGCTGTTTATTATAACTGGATGTTGCATAGTTTAATTTGTAATGGATTAGTTGAATGGTGTGATTTAGTGCACTTAATGATACATAGGGATGATGGTTGATTGGTTGTATTGTAAAATCTATACTAACGTGAGATATAAATGTGAAAGTTTAGATGTAAGTTTGGTAATTAATTCCGGCAAAATAATGGAACAGATCAGGATTACATAAGAGACAGGTATAGATCATAACCTGGAATAGTTAATAGTTGTAAGCTGCTTTTTATCTCGAAAAAAAGTACGATTCCCGTGGTACAGATTTATCAATTTTTCCGCACGGTCCGTTACTTAGAACTGTCATAATTCTGGGCTGTCTTTGGTATGCGATATCTATTTTTTACTCGTCTCTGGACTTAAATTAAACGCGGGTCCCAGAATTTAGCCTTTGTTTTCATTTAACTTGTAACAATAATGTGGCGGTGGAAAATTAAAACATTATGTTTTAATTTTACTAATTGCACATAAGTGTTAGTAACCCTGGGAAAAAAAGTAAAAATTTGCTGTCAGTTAGAACGTCAAACCGCCTTCCCGAGTCACACATCAACAAATGCAAACGCAGTCGCTCACGCACACAACACAACTACATACAAACGCTCAACACACAACAAAACATCAACAAAAAAACTCACACACACAGACATAAAACTTTCTAGCTTTCCAAAAGACAATACGTTTCACAATTTCTTGGCACTAACCTTACGGCAAGGGACCAGTCGACCTTGGGAGAAGGACACTGCGCCACCTCGCCCATACATTTTTTCCCTATAAAAATTGCTCATAAAACGGTGAGTGATCCTACACAGAGTAATGAAACATCAGACGCGATACCATCATCAATTTTTATTTTTATGAACTGTAAATTATGTTGTAAAATATATATACTCGCAATGATTTTTTTTTAAATATTTATCGCTCTTTTTTGTGTTGTTCGAATTATTTCGTAATGAAAGCGCTTGTTTATGGTTATGAGAATTTTATTGAGTTTTGGTTGAGTTGATGAGATCAGAAAATATCTTGTTTATGAGTATGGTGTGATGTTGAAATACCTAATTTATAAACGTTATTGGAGAAGTTTTATTGTCTTTAAAAATATCGCTACTTCACTTACACGTTACCTTATAAAAGTTTTGTTTAGTGTCTTAATTAATGGTAAATTAAAACTAGTTATACCTACTTATTTTTTAAAGGAAGAAGGTTTTCTCCTCGCAACCTTTCAGACAAACTTGAGAGTCTTATTTGGTCACTTCCAGTCGAGGTCTGAGCGTTAATATCAATGCACTTACGATACAGGACAAATTTCAGGCGTGGGGCAACTACAAGTGCAATGTATTTTCTTTTAGATTTAATATAATTATGAAATAGTGTGGAACTCTCTGCCGGTTTCTGTATTCCTGCCATATATGACTCGTCAGCCTTTTAAACAAGAGCGAACAGGCATCTTCTGGGCTCGCTTTTTCGATCGTAGACCTCATTTTACACTTACCATCAGATATGGTCGAGGTCAAGAGCGGGCTCATTCGTAATAAAAAAAGAAAAAAAACCTAAGCAAGATACGCAGATACTAAAGTCTTTTTTGAAAAGTTCTTAATTTTTATTTGACATAGGCATCATGCAAAAAATTTCATTGCAAAAACCTAGATAATTTCCATGTATTTCAACTTACGATAATAATTAAAATATCGGAACCAACAAATGCTTCGAAAGTGAAACGTCAGTTGAGAAAATGACTTAACAAAGCCGAAATTTCAGTTTAATGTTTGTAAAATAAGTTCTGATAGCGGTATTTTTAGGTATGGGAAATCATCCAATGCCTGCCTCCCGATCTAGGCCAAGTTGAAGGGCGAGTCAGACTTTTACTGACTAAAACCCATTCGTCGTCATTTTTCCTACGTGTTCCGTCATTTTCCCTTCGTGTTCCGAAGCCGCGGTTACTCTTTCGAACAATTCTACAACCCCGTTTTTAAGCCTAGAATCGTGTCACCTCTATTTGTTGCCCATTCTGTGTACAAGTGAGAGTGGTTCTCATGTCAGGACGTTTTTGTACCGGCGCGGCTAACAACCACGTTATGTGCGTACGCTCTTATCGCAACCGTGGTGAGTGTGGGGCTATTGTAACATGGGACTGTTGGGCCATGTTACAAGTATGGTGGGTTTTTTTGCGAGGGGATCTTCTTTGTTGATCTTTTAGACTTTAAAGCAGTAATGTGAATTCTACGAATTCTACTCACATTGCTATTTCTCTTTAAAAAAAAAATGTTTAAGTACGTATTTGTCTTTGGTTGCTGTTGTTGTTAATGCGCAAGTGGATTTAGGAAACGGATCATTGCGTAGAATGATTGTATAAAAAGTGTTTGTCATTTTGTAGGAACTTTGAGCTTGTACTGTCTTTGAGGTCCATTCAAATCTGTGTGCATCTTTCCTCAAAATATTACCAAAGACTTACATGGTTCTCATATGATTAGTCCAATACTTACAGATTGTATGGGCTTCAAAAAAGACTTCGATCTGTTAGTTTCTTTAGATGTTTCTTCTCAGAGTAGCCATATAGGCAACACTGGCCTCATCTACAAATTTCAGAAAACAAATTTTGTATGTTGAACCGATTTTAAGATTCATAATATGTATCTACTGTTTAAAAGCCAAAAAATTATCATCGCTTAACATCAGGTGGTGAAACGCAAGCCTATCAATAACAAAAAATCTGACGTATCCACCAGAGATATCGTATAAGACAGTTACTGATTAGTCAAAATCGATCAGGTTAACGTTGTATTTAAAAAATTCGTCAACATAAACATAATCGGGAAATAGCTAGGCAGATGATGGGAAAAAGTATACTTTTGAAATTCCCCAAGAAAATACGTCAACGGTAGCGGCTTTCTATTTTATTGGATTTTAAGACTAATTGGATTTAGAGCACTCTTATTTTCTAATCATAGGTAGTAATGAATAGAATTTAGCCTGTTATAAAACTTTAATATAGACTATAAATAAACATTTGAATTTCAATGCCTTAAGGCAAATAAGTTCTAAGTTAACTAACTAACCTACCTATTATTAACATCCTCAAAGATGTTTGTACACATAGTTCGCAATAAAGAATTCCAATTTGAACACATGTTTCTTTCCTAGTTATTTATCAACAGCTTTTTCACCCGTTATCTAACCTTTTCAATTTCAAGTTCCTAAGTAACCTACTAACAACCCGTCAGTCTATCAAAAAGCCAGACTCGTAAAAACTTGCGCTCGCAGGGTTAATAATCGACCTTTAATTACGTCAGAGCATTATAAGGGTTACGTGGTAATGACTTCGCGTGCCATTTCGCTATTTCTCCTTTTTTCCTCTTCAGTTTAATGGCAGAGGAGTCACGGTCCGTATTGGCTGGTTAGGGCTGTCCCTCGCATGGAAATGATTAAGTTCGGAGAATAGATTTTCAAACTCGACTTAAGTCTCTGGTAATTTATTTACTCTGTAACATCAACTGTCAAAATATGACGTTTAAATGAAATTTCTCTTCACAAAACACAACATTGGTTACAAAACATTATTAAAGAAACATCTAGAATTAATTAAGACTAAAGAATAACAACTATACGTACTTGTTGCAGTCGATTCTTAGATGGCTTGACGATCTAGTACATAACGAAAGCAATATATAGGTACAAGTACACACATACACATACAAAAAAATTGGCCCAGTGAGAGTCAAACTCGGCCATTAAGGGTTCCGTAGTAACTACGCGAAATAACTTTGTTTTTCATTGTGTTTGTATGAAATACAAAGTTATATTTGCGGTTTGAGAAAATGTGCTATATCTCAGAAACCACTGACTCTATCTCGATCAAAATAATTTCTGTTGAAAGTTTACAATAAGATCTACAGTATTTATTTAATTTAGATTTCTCACTCTATTATTATAGAAGTTAGAGGGGGGACGCCGAGTTTACCATTTTGGAAGTGTCTATCTCTTAAACGATAGATTTTAGGAAAATATGATTTTAGAAACCTTAATGTCATTTTCAAAGATCTATCTATAGACAAACACGTATAGGTTTGATGAAAAAAAATATTTTCAGTTTCAATTCGGTATGGGCCCCCCTTAATTTTTTTTTAATTTCTGTATTAGAATCGGTAAGCGGTTCACGGAATACACGTACCTACCAAGTTTCACATGTCTAGTCCTAATAGTTTCGGAATAAAATGGCTGTGACATACGGACGGACGGACAGACAGACAGACAGACATGACAAAACTATAAGGGTTCCGTTTTTGCCATTCGGCCACGGAACCCTAACAAATACAAACTTACTCAAGTTTCCAGTTGCATTTGTTTCTTGCAAAGGCGAGCTTAATCCAGAAATATGTGATGACGGCAAAGTGCGGATGTCAAAAAATTAAAACAACAACTATTTAATTCAATGATAAAATTATGTTTCATATTTATATATTAGTCCTAAGTTTAATTTGTGGTAACAACCCTAAAACAGTTGAGTATAGGTTGAGGCTGTAAAACTGTTTTACTTTTTCTTTAGTCCAGTCTCTAGATATAGAAGTATGTATGGAGTAGCAGCTGCGTCTCATTTTGCGTAATTTGTTGAATGTAATTACACGTCAACGTGCATCGCTCCTTTTATACAAAGACTTTCTGTCTATCGATAGGTTTTGAAACGTTTTTTTACACTGCCCCACTCTAAGAATATCTCCTGGGCCATAGCTATCTTTTTACAAACACCCAGATCCTCAACCAAAATTTTTAGACATTGGTTTCGGTGCAGGAATCGAACACGCGACGCAACAGCCAATCGCTCAAGCACTGAGCTAACCGTGTCGTCAAATGAGCGAATATTGTGTAAGAGAAAGAGAGAACTGCTCACAGTCAACCTTGCCTTTTCCCAAACTTACTGTCGTCGGCTGATAGCTGAATACCAACATTATATATTTTTTATTAGACTACTAGCGCCATCTGTTATCGAATAGAGGCGTTACCACAATATCTAAATAAAATTATGTCTGTGCACCAAATTTTTATACCTTAATTTTAAGATAAGATATTAATTAGATATATTAGGAATTTCTTTTTACGACATGTGCCTTGTATTTTTCTTCTTTCGTTTTATGTCAATCTTTGTCCTAACTAACATAATTATTAAGTACCTACTACTTACTTATCTTTAACGAATTTCGGATAAGTTTTTTTATTTGCATGTACACTCTTTTGCAAAAAAAATGGGCACGTAAGGAAATTTACGTTCTAACGTCGATTTGAGTTAATTAAATGAAATTTATTGCTTTGACGTAGTCTGTATACTTAAAATCGAGTAAATTAATGCGCGTGAAGTGAATTCGGGCAATTAAAAGAAAAAAAACGACGGATTCTTTAAAACCGATGTACACGCCCAAACAATAAGAAGTGGTCGGCAATAAAGACAAGATTTTTTTTTTACTATTTTTAATTAAATAAAGTTACAAATGTAAAAACCTAATAACGAGTGCGACCTCCTCTTGACAAAATCACAGCTTGAATCCTTGGGCATGCTTTCCACGATGTTTTTAATAACGTTTTGAGGAATACGTTCCCACTCTTCTGCAATGACTCTTTTTAGCTCCCTGATGTTTTGTGGAGCAGGTTGCACTGATCTTACCCGTCTCTTTAGAACATCCCAGACATGCTCAATTGGATTGAGGTCAGGACTTCGAGCTGGCCAATCTAAACGACGGATCCCAACTTCTTGCATGTACGCTTCCACGTCGCCAGAACGGTGCGGGCGAGCATTATCGTCCATAAAAATGGAATCTTTCCCAAGTGCAGTCAATGTGGGTTGTGTACCGGTGTGCATTTAATGTTCCATTTTCTATGAAAACTAACTCCGTACGCTCCGTCGAATTAATTGCTGCCCAAAACATTACGGAGCTTCCGCCATAAGGAGTGATTTCTTCGAAACACACTTCCGCATAGCGTTCCCGTGGTCTTCGCAGCACTCGCCGGCGTCGGTACTCTCCACACAAAGAGATTCTAGCTTCATCAGAAAACAATACTTTATTCCAGTCCTCCAGAGTCCATGAAGCACAGTTCCGAGCAAACTGAAGTCGAGCAACACGGTGCTCACGGAGTAATTTAGGGCCCCGAGCTGGGCGGTAACTCCTGATATTGGCAGCCAAAAGCCTCCTCCTGACCGTCCACAAGCTAACTTCTATTCCTCTTACTTCTTCAAGGCTCTTCTTCAGGTCCACACTTGACGCTTTACGATTCCGCAACGCCTGACTCACCAAAAAGCGGTCATCTCTTGGTTCTGTGCATCGTTTTCTTCCCGAACCGGGTCTTCTTTTGACCGAACCGGTCTCTGATACCGTTGCCAAGTCCTCTGAACAGTTGAACGACTCACATTTAGCCGCTGAGACACGTAAGTTTGCGAACAACCTTCTTCAAGTAGGGCTATAATTTTACCGGCCCAACGCTTTATCACTCATATCAAAAAGTGGTATTTAATGTAAAAAGAAAGATTAAATTGTTTAATTTGCAGAAAATATCCAAAAAGTTTTAAAATATCGTAACCAGTTAAAAATCGTTTCAGTATTAGAAAGCCAAAGAGTATGTAATACACTATATAGAAAGCAATTTGAGAATAATCCACAATAATCATTATTTTTGTTTTATTAATGTCAAATTTTAAATTTGGAACGTAAAGAATCATGCCAGGATGCTTCAAATAACATGCCCATACATCGTCAAATTAATAAAACCTATGTCTTTTTCTTTTTAATTGAAGTAGAGAAAAAAATCTAAAGCGCCCGTTTTTTTTTTGCAAAAGATTTTATGTTGTTTCTGTGACAATCAAATTTCTTTACTTTTCCTTTTATTATAATTTCCGTTCCTGAATCGGGCCTCAATTATGTTGTCTATATCAGGTTTTTGCTAAGTTCATTTATTTAATAGTCTCTTTTCTCCTTCTAGGTTGGTTCTCAGCATGCGGCTGCCGTGGCGGGGCTCTGGCGGCGCCACGGGGCTCCATCGCAGCACTGCTGCGGGCACGGGCCTTCGCCCTCGTGTCACCCCGCGCCATATCCGCGTACCGAGCACGGCCGGCCTCTGGTAAGTAACTGCTTTACCATAAAAGTAGAGCATTTTAACAAATGGCTTATCAGGGAAAGTCCAGTATTGGCTAGCAATTTAAAAATACCTCAATATTGGCGTCGTTGCAAAGTGAGTCTTTTTTGGGGGAATATCTTCAAATTACTCCCCCTGCTCTGGGTGTTGCAGAAGGGAATGTCAGACTTCTACTGACTTAAAACTCACCCAGCTCCTTCCATTGCCCTTGTATTCCAAGGCCGCGGTATCTTGTTAGAACATGTTCGCAACAGCGTTCGCTGCATCAACTTAATGTAAATAGATGACCCATACATTAAGATCAAAAGCTTGAGTTGAATGTAAGAGGCAAAGTATTGAGTCACTCAAAAGGAATGCCAGACTTGAAGGACTTCGGCGCTAATCGAAGAAAGCCTTATGCGCAAACGATAATTACAGGAAAGTTACCTATTCACAAATAAACAGCTCCTATCTTTCGCCAATATAAAAGAAAAAAACTTGGTCTTCAATAATGAGTTGACCTTTAATTCCCTACAGTACATTCAATTATAATTATACAATATATATAACCCTTATAAATCCCTGGTCCCACAGAGAGCGGGCGCGTAGGAGCGCAGTACGAGCGGGCAGCGGCGCGGCCCGGCACTCCGCTGCGGCTGGCTGGCGTGTTCGCAGACGGTAGCAAGGCAAAGGCGCCGAAATACGCTCAGCTCATCGATCCGCAGGGGAACGTGAGTACCTAGCCTTATACCTACTTGAAATACACCAATCAAAGGAAATTGTTGAAACCGCGTGATCATGGCGTATCTGGTTTTGTCTTTTGTTCGAGTTTTCTAACGTCAATTTGTATTGAAACTTGATAACAGTACGATATCTTATCAGAAACCCTTTTTAACCTAAGTCAAACTACAAATTAACGCGATTTAGTGCGTTTAAAACTCCTAAAATATTATAAAAGAGAATCCTGTCTTTATTTGTTCAGAAAATGGTTTCATGATGCAGTCCTTAGACATTACTATTTGGTACTCCTTATGATTCCTACCTTAAAAATAGGCAAGCAAAATTGTTTGAGTAGGTAGTTAAGATACCCTGCCGGGGTTGCGAGAATGTTCTAATGAGATACCGCGGCCCCGGAACTTAAGGGCACCTGAAGGAACAGGGTGGGTTTTTAGTCAGTAGAATTCTGACACTCCCTTCCGCTCCACCCAGAGTCAATCATTCAATGATTCAAGTCATTCGATGATTTTCCCATCAAGAGAAAAAAAATAGTAATGAAACATTTAGATAGCAAGACACTCATTCTATTCTATGTTTAGCATTGCCATGATAGTAATACACTCATCTATAAATAATTATTTTTGTTTGACATGCCAATGAGAAACAGTTAAAATAATAAAAACAAAGTACAGGGACCAATCAAGATTAATCTATATCTATACTTATAATAAATCTGTAGAGAGGTCAATTCTGTACATGAAATATATTTACAAAATAACTATCAGGGGGTGATTAGGGATCGATACTGATGCCAAAAATGCAATCAGTAAAATTTTTGTCTGTCTGTCTGTCTGTCTGTCCGTCTGTCTGTCTGTCTGTCTGTATAACCGTTATAGAAACAAAAACTACTTGACGGATTTTAATGAAACTTGGTACAATTATTTTTCATATTCCTGAGCTGGTTATAGTATACTTTTCATCACGCTACAATCAATAGGAGCAGAGCAGTGAAGGGAAATGTTGGGAAAACGGGAGAAGTTACTCCATTTTTTAAGCTTCCGTCGCGTGTGCAACCTTAATGGTTAAAGCTACACAGAAATCATTTATGACGGAAATGTTCTCCTTAAAATTATATAAAAAATATCCCACGACAACATATGTCTATCTTTTATGGTTGACTCGCAATAACACGTGTAACTCCCAATAGCTTAGCAGTTCGAAGCGTTCTGATTATTATTCTGCTCCGAAATTTAAAACCACCACAACTTTGCAATGGAACTCGACTAAAAGTAACCCAGTTGCAACAAAATATAATCGAGGCTCAAATTTTAACAGGTTGCGGTGCAAGAGAAACCGTCTTTATTCCCAGAATTCCCATAATACCAAATAATTTTCCATTCCAATTTAAAAGAACGCAATTCCCAGTATCGGTGTGTTATGCAATGACAATTAATAAGGCTCAAGGGCAGACTTTTCGTGTTGCTGGAGTAGATCTCGGTGTCAGTTGTTTCTCGCTTGGTCAGTTGTACGTCGCTCTTTCCCGGGTTAGCAGTTCTAAAAATCTTTATGTTCACGTGCCGGACGGGTCAACTTTCAACATAGTTTACCCGGAAGCTTTGCGCTGAAGTATTTTCGTTCTATAGGTACCTAAGCCTCATGTAAACGTGATCTAAACAATATTACCAATACATTAACTTAATAACACACAAGGAGTTACACGCTGACGGAGTCGCGGGCACAGATATTAACAATAATATTGTGCGGTTCGGTATTGCGATATTTTTCAACAGTATTATAGATTGACATATTATATTTCCCTACTAAATTACGAAAGTTAATCTGTCTGTTACATGAAAATCACTGAACCGTGAGGAAGGACATAGTCTACTTTTTTTTACGAAAAACGACGGTAACGTGGACGAAGTCGCGGGCAACAGCTATCTATACTAATAATATAAGGCTGAAGAGTTTGTTTGTTTGTTTGAACGCGATAATCTTAGGAACTACTGGCTCGAATTGAAATAATATATTTAAAAATAATTAGACAATTTATAGAGAAAGGCTATAAGGCTATATATCATTACGCTAAGGCCAATAGGAGCGGAGCGCCAATGAAGAATGCTTCAAAATCGGGGTTAAATTCAACGTTAGCCCAAAGTAACTATTCCACGCGGACGGAGTCGCGGGCAAAAGCTAGTTTATTAAATAAATTTGAATAGTACCTAAGACCAGTGTAACAGAACCGTGTACAAGTTGCTTTTCCGCATTTTCTGTCAATAAAATTTAATGATTCCTTGGAAGAAACTAAAATCCTTAAACAACTATTAGTATACGAAAGACAATAGAAATTCCAAGAAACTCCGCGCAAAACATAAGGAAATTAAACTCTGGGTTTCTGAAGGGTGTTGATTAGCGTTTGTAAAGCGAGTGTAAATCTTCAAAATAGACGCTCTATCTTCATTTAAAGCCCAACTTCTATTGTTTGCCACATATAAAATAGGGCCTTTCTTCAAACGAATATTCTTCTCGTTTAAAAGCCGGCGGTACTCTGGCTCGTCACGTCCGCCACGACCTTTACTCCTGATATTTATGGCAGCCTAGTACTTGGGATTTCCTTAAGTCTAGACATTAGTGAAAGCGTTTAAAATTTGTAGGAGCTTTTGTTATGCAATGTAGGTATAATAAATGTTTCGTCTTAAAAATAATGTAAATAATATTTCAATTTGTAAATATCTAAGTGGATTATCTAAATATATATAACTCAAAGGTGACTGACTGACTGACTGACATAGTGATCTATCAACGCACAGCCCAAACCACTGGATGGATCGGGCTGAAATTTGGCATGCAGGTAGATGTTATGACGTAGGCATCCGCTAAGAAAGGATTTTGCGAAATACTCACGGGATCGGGATTTACACGGGAAAAACTTCCCACGCGGGCAAAGCCGCTCGCACAACCTAGTTATTATTATATAGCGTTCCCATTGCTGAAACACAGGCCTCCTATCCTATTCTCACTGCTGGGACCAGGATCTTTCCGATAAAGTATCCTGCATCTAAATATATATTACGTAACAATCCATACCTACGTACATTTTACGTATAGATTACGTTACAGTAAAACAATAGTTTTAGGAATCCGTAGCCATGGAATTTTATAAAACAGGCGCTTTATTTTTATCCGTCTATTTGTCACGGGCCTGTATCTCACTAAATGCAATAAATAGCCGGTTATGAATTTCCAAATATGAATTTGTATTCGAAGTTTACTTAGTAAAAATTTAATTACATTATTTTATAGTACGAAACCCTTCGTGTCCCAGTCGGACTCATCCTAGACGTTCGGACCATATTAGCCGTCTTTTTTATGTTTACTCAGATTATGCATTTATTGTGAATGTTTATCTAATCAGATTGAAGACCATACTCGACTGACTGTTGACTTTATAAGAAGCCCTATTTAATCCTTAACCGATGTTAATTTAATAACTGGCCTTTTCAGACGCAACCGCGACCACCACCAGTATCTATTACAAATGAAATACAATCAGACCTCACCATCAATTTACCTTCAACACAACATCCCCTGATTTAATCACTGTAACGGTAAAACCAAATGAATATCTACTAAATCAAATGACCTAACACAATAAATATTGTTGAGACCATTTGCAGAACTAGTGCCATCTAGTGACATAAAAGATAAACAATCGCATATTACTCCGTTAAAATTTAAATCAATTGTGCGGAGAATTACGATCTCGCAGGGCCATATTTATGAGGATTTATGCACCAATTGAATCTGTGACAAAATATAATTAGCACACAATACAGTAATAGGTAACACTGGGTTTAAAGCTGTCTTCTTAAAACGAATAGACGGACAGACAGGAGCTACATCGATTTTATAGTCGGACCGCGTAATGAATCTTGTGGTCTTAGGGATAGACGGGAGCGATTATTTAGTCTTGCGAACCCTGATGTGTTTATGTCACTCTGGTAACAGTTCATTTCCTGAATAGTGAGATCTACTGACAAAATAACATACATAATCATATTTTTTCAATACATAAATAACAGAAAAAACTTACCAAACAAGAAGTTACTTTCAAGCAGTCTGTTTAATCATAGATTTGTTGCTAGAAAAAATAAAACGGCCTGGAACTACAGTGGTCTATGTAACATTTTTGGTTGAATTTATGTTTGAGCATTTTATACCCTAAAAACTAAAAATAAATGCGGGCTAAAGTAGTACAATATGTCTCATATTGTCAAAGGTTACGTTAGAATTTATTGCTAGTTTCTTGTTTTTATGTACTAAAGTAGTATCGTCCTATTTACCACTTATAAGATATTTTAGCTACTTTATCTGTATTTATAAAAATATAAGTATGCTAATTTATCTACTTAGCTACCATTTAACATGCATTCTTAAGCACACAGTGACTTCAAACGCGTTTCATTTGCAAACTCAAAATGTTTATTTTGTATCATACACAATTTTAATTCTAGGCTAGGTAAAAATGAATCCATCTTGTGATATAGTGATATAGCTGAAATCCCAAGTGAAAGATAGCCAAGCCTCCTAGGACTTCTGGACTCCTGGTTCGCATTCCCCTCAAAGACGTTTGGACTCGTCACTATGGTGACGTTACTATGTCTAGTCAGTCAATGAAGACGAAAGAAAAATAATCTTATAAAAAATACTATATTATAGCCAAAGTTCTACCATCGATTTAATAGTTCAGAATATTCGTAACAGTTACTTTCAATTGACTGTAACGACTTTACGATTTCCGCAGGACGCAGGTGGCACATTTTGTTTTCCTTACTTAGGATTTTATTGAGGGCGATTACTATGTGCCAACGCCAATAAGTCGGTCGTTCAATCCTTATTTACCACGACGAGATAGCCCCCTTTTAAATAGGACCGAGTATAACACAGTTCAAAATCTAAAAATAGTACGTACCGTTCATTAAACGTGGTAAAGAAGACGTTCGGACGTGTTTCACAAAAGTTACGGGTAGCCAGAACATCTGACACTGGTCTGGCCAAAGGATATCGTGTTACCCAGCTACTGGGTTGTGGAGGTCAGATAGGCAGACGCATCCGATTAGACTGTAAGACCCCAACTATGTTGGGAAAAGTATTTATTAATTAAGGCAACCACAAGCAAGCCTGGTTAAGCAGCCGACAACCTCAAAGGTTGACCAGCGAGACGCAACACACAAGAAAAATTTTGGGAAAAGACTAATCAAGCGATGATGGTCAAGAAGATGATTAATGTTCCGATCACCTACAAGAAGAGTATGTGAGCAGTGACCCAGTGGTTAAATACCGGATTTGTGAGTTGAAGGTTATAGGTCTTTGTGTAATTAATATCATCACCAATGCTCTCAAATATGTAGGTAAATGAAAACATCGTGACAAAACCTGCATGTCTTAGAACCAAAAAAAATCGTACACATGTGACATCCACACAACTACATTACACTACAGTCACTCACTCACGCTACGCATATTTTCAAGCATCTCTTCAAAACTCTCAACACATACAAAGAAATACAATAAATGCATACAATCATAGTTTTAATAGCAGCAATTATTTTCTAAATGTTTAGTTTGTAAGTTACTTCTTCTTAGTTTAGTCATATTTTTTCTTTTGTATTTTATGTTAATTTGGAACGCTGGCTCTTAAATTTTAGAGGATAGCTACAACACAGTTTGTAACTTATGTAGCTATTATCGTTACTATAATTAATTATGTAATATGTGTTATTGTTCCAAATTAAGATTAATTTAATTTAAATCTACCAACCCGCAATGTTATATTACTGCCCATTCCCTCTCATAGAGAGGAAAGGAAGCTTTATGCAAAAACGTATCTACCATTTACTGCAGTTAGTGTTGCCCAAACGAGAGTCTCGCAAGAGTCTTGCAATTAGCGATTATCCTATTGCTATTTATTAAACGGTAGTTGAGATCTCAGAACAATGTAACAGAGTAGGTACATTTTGAGCTTGAATTGACATAGGCCAACCAAATGAATCAATTTAATTGAGACTCTTGAAGACTCTTGCGATCATTTGGGCAACACTAACTGCAGTCCTGTAATTTTCGTAGAAAACATATAAATTGACTTTAGTTTTCGACCCCTTTTCCACCTTAGACCACACGCCGCACGCGTTCTCCATACAACATACTAGTGCTTTATAGCATTACTAATATCTATTAATCAAGCCGTTCGACCACGTCCGTTAAAAAGAAAGGTTCGCTTGAACCTGCCTGAACTAAGGGCTTCGACAACCTTACGATTAATCGTTCACAGACGATTGATGGGACGTTTTGTCGAATGTAATTATGTTCGCGATTATTTTTGTGAAGATAGACTTTGTAGATGTTGAGTTTATAGGGACATCGGTTTGCTTGTAATTAAGTTGAACCAAGATAACGTAAAATGGAGGAATAAGTTTCGAATTTTTCTTCTTTTTAAGCTGTTCTTGTTTTTGTAAATTCTCTCAACCGTCAAATACATCGCATGCTACAAATGGAACACGTAGGTCAAAGACCCTTTAACAAGTAAATATTTAAATATCTTAATCTCTTATTTAAATATACCTTTAGCGTCGGGTTGCCGATCTACTCGTATGTGTATTTACGAAAATATCTGGAACGTCGAGGTTTTTCTCAACGCGACACTATAGTATCACTAGCTTGTGCCCACGATTTCGCTCGTCTAGAGACGTACTTTTTTCAGAAAAAATTCGTAGTCGATATCCAGCCCTAACGCCAAAAATTACATATGTAGGTCCGTTGCATGCGTTTCTCCGTTTTTATGTAAAAAACACACCCAAACAACACACTTTACCATCTAGATATCTGGTGAGTACCAAGGCTACATAAAATCAGCAAATCTTTCTTTTCAAAACAGCAAATAAATAGTGGTAGTAAAGTATGGGACTTAGCGCATTGATTCTTCCCACCATAAAAGCGTTATATAGGCTACGCACCATGGTAAGTCCTATATGTGTAAAGGATAGCGCTATTAATCGGTATAGGTCTCTCTATAGATCTCTATAGATCTCTGTCGCACACACAAGAATCACTAGGTACCGAAAGCTCTTTTCAATAGACACACCTTTTCCTGCGTCGGAGCACACCAGGGTGGCATAAACCTTTATAATACATACATAAACCTTTATGCCACCGTGGATATATATTTTATTTATTATTCTATTACTTCTTGTATTGGCTATCAAAGCTGTGACGACTACACATTCATACAAAACTTACAAGTTTTTACCTGGCTCATACATATACAGAAAAAAACATAATCAGACGTTTGTTGTATATTATTGGTTACACATTGACTATATCAAGCCTAGTATTACTAACAGACTAATCTTGAAAAGTTGTTATTCTAAAATCTGCCGAGTACCTACTTAACGATAATTTTAATTAGGGATTTTATCTATTCCCCAATTTCATAATTTCCCTGCGACAACAAGACGTTAATACGAAAGGACTACCTACCTTAATTTTCAGGCATCATTTCTAGTTAGGTATGCTTAAAAATACGAAGTAATTAATGGTTTTCAATAAATTTTGAGGGTAGATGGTGAATCAGAATAAATTTAAAAGGCCACAAGCCTTTCCGTATTTTAGTCAATATATTATAACTAAATAAAGTAGCTCACCATTCATTATGGTGCCTTTCATTTATTATCATCGAATTTGTTCGTGTCAGTTTTAGCCGTACCAAAACGCGTTAAAACCTCCATTATCTTCCTGTGAAAATCCCATTGAAATTGGTTCATCCATTCCAAACAAACAGAAATATAAACAGATAGACCGATAGTTTTGTTTCTGTTAAGTTTTTTGTTATTTAGTACGTATACACATCAACACACAAACACTATGAGAACTTGATAAAACACAGCTATTATGAAATCAAAATAAACAGACAAACTTATTTATATGTATTGATATAGATTAAGTTATGCAAGTCATGGGCAGTGTACTTAATAGCTGAGTAGGTACCTACGTCCAAACATCAACATATACTAGTGCAAAATTCCTCGTGCAAATGTTAAGAAACTTCTAAAGTCTTAACACATCTCATCGCAGTTGTACTCTGTACAAGCAATGATCATAATAGGCGTACTGCACCTGTTAATATCTTACATCGAGATATTCCGCCCACACTTACATTAGGTAGTGTTGATGATGTTATGGGCCAATACGGGCCAATATAGGCATCGACTTCGGCATAGAGTACTGTACTGTGAGTACCCGATAGCCACTGCCAGAGACGATAATTATTGTCAAAACTTTTCGTAAAAACAAGATCTATAAATATACTGTAGAGCAATGACTGTAGTGTTTTTCGCACCAGTGCACAGTGCGGAAAACCTGCTTCTCATAAAAACATATTTGTTAGATCTTTCTCCTCTGCTGCTCCCATTATTTGGGGTCGGTTCGCCTCACTCTCCTGCACCAAGATATTCTATCCTAGGTAGACCGCTCTAGCAATTGGGCTAACTTGAGGTCTCACTCAATTTCGGAACACCAGGTCAATGGCGGACGACCTACCTTTCACGAGTTCTGGTAGGTTGAGCGCTACTCTTACGACATGGCCTTTTTTTCTTCGCTTGACGTATCCATACCATCTGAGGCGGTTTTCAATAAGTTTTTCGGTGATTGATGTGACTTTAAAGCTGTGGATGTTTGAAGATGTCGCATGTCTTTTCATTTTCTGTCCTAAGACATACCGCTTTCTTCACGATGTTTTTCTTCACCGTTTTGAGAACAGTGGTGATGATGAAAATTTGTAATGTGCCTGTCTGGATTTGGATTTGTTTACAAAATCGAAGCCACCGGTGCTCTAAAAAATGTATTGCTTATGTTATTACAAAAGTAATTTTATTACAAAGTTTGTTTAAAAATGCTGCGTGTGCATTTTTCATTGCAGTCTCCCTAATCCATTAAAGTGTGTAACCGCCTCTACTGCAATGACAAAGTTCGCTCAGTTCGCAAACTTACTAGGTAAGGAAAAAATTAGGGTTACGGGAATGTTCCAACGAGATACAACGGCCCCACAACGTAAGGACAGTTGAAAGAGCAGGTTAGATTTTTAGTCAGTAGAAGTCTGACACTCCCTTCCGCTCCTCCTAGAGTGGGAGGAGTTATTAGATGGTTTTCCCACAGAAAAAAGTGGTACTTAAGTATATAAATGGCATCTCTATTCTTTGCCGGGCGCGTTTATTCCGTGCGCTGTGAATATGGTCCATTCCAATTCCTTATTGACGGGAATGAAGGCCAAGTCCTTGTTATACTGTAATGTTAATGGGCCGCGCGTTGTTACCCTCTCTTGTATTGAGATAATAAAGTGACTTTGTATTTAATAGTTTTTAGTGAAATGTGACATCAGTGCTATGCTAATCCGCATTCTGCTGTTATTTTTAGAGATAAATAGTTATTAAAATATGTAAGTTTGGATCAAACTGTGTATACTTAAAGCAAAATGAAATAAAATATTTATTTTGTTATTATAAATAACACTTTTACACGTCTTATTTTTGCCGTTTTAAGTTTAGCTAGATAAGGCAGGTGTTTCATAACTGACTACTCTGAAAAGAAACACTGAAATAATACTCAGAGGTAACATCTCTTTTAAAGTCCATACAATTCGTATGTTATGTGAGTGTTCTATAGTCATATGGAACAACTATTAAACCAAAATCGTCCTTTTGTTGATAAGCACTTTTTGGAAGCCAAGCCAAGCCGAAGGAATGACAAGCTCTCATTAAAAATCACATCAAATCATTGTTTTTTTATTGATGAATTGCAAATGACAGCATATTTTTTTAGATCCTTAACGATCATGAAATTCCAAACGAGAATATGATCATTTTCAGAAATGCCAATTATTCGCACTTAAGAATATACATAGTACCAGGGCCTCATAAATAGCAACAATCTTTTACGGCTAACCCAACTACTTATTACAAAAATTACATGCTGCTAAAAAATACTAATCTTCCGATAGTATTCACCCTGAAATTATATTCCGATCGTGAACACTACGATTATAGTCGGAAAAATAAATAAAAGAAGAGAAAAGCCTTCTTTACACTCGAAAGAACATTAAATTCTTTGTCTATTTTTGTTCGACAACCCATAGTAACACGCCACAGGATCTTGACAGTAAAGATCTGACATTAACCTGTTCAAAACAAACGAAAATCAACCTTAAAGTTAAGAAAATAAAGTTAAAATAAACATCTGTACTTCTAAATGGAATGCATAGATCCGACCAAGTTGATTGAGTCAGTTCTGTCAAACCAAAATGAAGTTTAAACCTTTGCTGTAAGGTGGGTTGGGTGTGCATAGTTAATTTGGTAAATTGTAGCGTCGCGGGGCAGTGTCCTCGGTGAACCGTGTTGCTAGGACGCTCCTATAGGGTTGTCACGATTTCAAAATGAAACCTTTGTTTTGTTTAGTTTTTATTGGCAGAAGTAAAATTATTGTTTGACGTGAAGCAGGACTTGCTTGGATATTACGTGAAGCATTGCTTTTTATGATTACTAAATAAGTTTTTGAGTTTTATTTGAATCTGGATTTATTTACGTCATTGGATATTATTCTGGAATTTTACTTGCATATAGGTTTTATGCTTTCGTCTTAGGAACACTCTAAAAAGTAACACTCTAAAAAGTCTAAAGAGCAGATATTAAAACAAATAAAGCTACAATTCAATGAAATTACATAAACATACGTATTATAAATAGTGAATAGGTTACTTCTAGGCAAGCGTGCTTCATCTTCGACCAGATCAGCGCTTACCATCAGGTGAGATAATGGCTAAACGCGAGCATATTATTAACAAAAAGCTTTACAAATACCTATATAATATGTAAAATAATTTATTAGCAATTTTTTTTTTTAAATAGTTCCTCATTATCACATTTCTAATTAACACAATCCACGACAGCCCTAATAGAAACTTCGCGAAAAATACCGCGCGCTCATCTTTTGTTTATGGTTATAATGAGAATCATAATTATTTACGCATCAGGCGTTGGGAAGAGGCCGGACGAGTCGAACGTAAGTTTGGGATCATGTAGGCATAGGTGGATAACGTATTGCTAAGCTTAGAGGAAAATGGTGAAGAATAAGCAGGTCTTTACCTAGTTATTTTTAGATAGGGCTTGTGAATTTGCAAAGGGAGAGGTCAAAATTAGGCCAAAAGCGTTATCATGAAAAAGCAATAAACATTGCATCTGTGTGATTTTTAAACACTTTTGTGTAGGTTTTAATAGGTTCACAGCGTTTACTCCTTTTGTTACTTGGGTAAATGGCTCCTCAGGCTTTGGGTGAGCGGTAGGCCGTTTCAGACTCCTACTGATTAAAAACCCACCCTATCCCTTCCCTTCAATTGCTCCTGCATACCGGGTCTGCGGTATCTTGTTCGAATATTCCTGCAACCTCGGGAAGCATTGACGCTATCGGGCTCCGTTAATGGCGCTAACTGCTTTTTGAACTCATGGAACACGATACGCTTCCAACCCGAAAAAAGATACGACAAAATATTTAATGTCACAGATTAAATGTACACACAAACCACACACACAAACCACACACACACACACACACACACACACACACACACACACACATAAACACACACACACATAAACACACACATTTTGTATTAGTTACTATAAAATTTGTTTTGTTTTTGTCATAATTGAAGAAGTTTATTTTGTACTTAATTATTATTATAGTTTGTCTTATATAATTTTAAGTTAAGTAGTTTTAAGTCGATCTCATTTTATTTAAAGTTTTTGATGTTCTCACATATGTTTTTTGTTCAGATTATCTTTGTTATTGCACCCACAACATTTTCTACCACAACCTAGGTCCCCAAGATACAGGCATAGCCTAGTTTGGGGATCATCGGAAATTTGTAAAGAATCTAACAATGGTCTCAATAAATTCTATTCTAATTCCATTCTATTCTTTCCAACAAACCGTATACGTTTGTCTTTTGTCCATTTGTAACAGCCGTCACAATCGTCACAGATAGTCAGAAGTCAGAAAGTCTAAACTAGTCTTACTCACCTTGAGGTTACCCAGTTATTGGATTGTGGAGGTGAAATAGGCAGTCCCTTCATGCGAAATACTGTTCTCGTAACTGCAACCGTTTAGACAGGAACCTGACTACATAGTCTGAAAAAGGCTAGGTTACGCCTCATACAAAAAAATACTTGTGATCGTCGATCGACCCCATAGTGTAATCAAACCAACACTTTTAGCATCAATCAAAAATATACAGAACAAGGTCAAAATAAATCACCCTCTACATATATTTTACCGCAACTCACCCACCTAATTTACAACGATTAAGATTCTACACCTCTGCCCAGATAGATGCAAATATCTACCTGTTTAAGCACTTTAGTGTACTAAGTATACGAGCATCTAGGTTTCTCACTCCGATAGTGATCTACAAATAACGGGCTCTTCTACATCTTCCAATTGTATGCTCAATGTTTCGTAAATGAGGTGTTTTTGGTACTAAATACATGGAATTTGGCTAAGTGAGTTTTGGGAATGTTATGGTAAATGAAAATGGTGTAAAACTATAGAAACACAAAATGGAGTAAGGCTTAATACTTTGTGCAAGAAATAATGTTGACTAGTATAGCTCAGTAGTCGTAATTCAACCATAATTTATATAAAGTATTCGACCATAATTTAACAAAATTTATATTTGCTTTCTGCACTTATTCACATAAACTGTGCTAAACTTCATACTAATATACTATAAGACTAAAATACGCATTGATATAAAAAAACCCAAGATGCACACTCAACGTCTCAAAACCGTCCGCATAAAATGAGTGCTTAATTCTAAATTATGCGCTCATTTCAAATAGTATCGCGTCACTCGCGTCTAGTCACACACGTCAAAAATGCCAAAATTTTCTTTGACAAATTGTAAAAATATTACGTAAAGAAGGCTAAATAAAAATTTTATATTGTTTTGATATGGAAGTCGGTCCTATTTTTTGCAAAAAAAAAATTTCCCACTTTTTAGTGGGTCGGTTTGTAATTTATCTAGTTACAAAAGCCATAATGTCAACAACTTATCACCTTTTACAAAATATTGCTTTTCCCGATGCATAGCCGTTAATTTTTGAGGAGTTCTCCTGATACTTGACCATCAGCTCTACATCACCATAATATGTATTGTGACGAGCATAAAGTGTTTAACATCCGTACTCAAGTAATCGAATCGCAATCTACGAAATACTTATTATTGAGGAGTTTAAGTGGCCATCTGTGAATCTTCATCTGTCTTCATCATGAGTTCAACTTCCCCAAATAGTACTTTTCGGAAGCAACTGCTCAAGGTACTATAAGAAATACCCAAAACGCTATAGGTGTGCCTATAATATTTGAAGAGTGCCCTTGATTTCTCCAGGATCCCATCATCAGATCCTGATTTCGTAACAATGGGACCAACTAGAAAGTATACCCATTCAAACGCAAAAAGAATTTTTCAAATCGGTCCAGCCGTCTCCGAGTTATGAGGTAACATACATAAAAAAAAAAAAAGTTCAAGACGAATTGAGAACCTCCTTTTTTTGAAGTCGGTTAAAAAGGATGGGATATCGAATTTTCGGTAAATAAAAAAGTTTATTGATTAGTTTTTATTGTTTTTATGACTAATTATAAGAAGCAATATGTGATTTTGATTTAATTTGTCTTAAAATTTTACTCAACGGTCAGTGTAATACGGCAAATTTCAATAGCCGCTTTTTCAGTGTCAAAACAACGTATTATGTCATCTTTTTTATTTTAGTCGCATAATAAAAGTTACCCTGTTGAACAAATAATGGAGTCGATTTCTTTTATTGTATTTATTTATTTTTTATTAATAAGTTTATGCTTTATTGTCCATATTGTCCATACTAATATATACTAATACTAATAATATTATAAATGCGAAAGTAACTCTCTCTGTCTGTATGTTACCTTTTCACGCCTAAACCGCGAACCGATTTAGATGAAATTTGGCATGGGAATAGTTTAGGTTCGTAGGAAGGATATAGGATAGTTTTTATCCCGAAATTCCCACGCGATCAGGATTTACGCGGGAAAAACCTCTACGCGAACGAAGTCGCGGGCAAAAGCTAGTATTTAGAATAGATTAAAATAAACTTTATTGTACACCAAAAGTTAAACACATCTATTTTACAATAATTAACACTAATTTAGTTTTTGGCAAATATGTATACGTTATATAATAATTATACTGAAGGAGAAGAGGTCGTCAATTTTACGGTTTTTTTAATGTGCATAAATAAAATAAATAAATAATTTATTGAACATAAAAATATTACATCTTTCAAGTGAAGCCCCTGACTCCTATGCTAAGCGAGCCTGTGTTACAGGAATCAGTCTCCAATGCTATATAGTACATTAATACACTTTTTAATTTTTATGTAATAAATTACAAACAAAAAGTAACATTAGAAGGTATTGAGAACCAAAGAAATAGAAGCGAAACGTGTATGTGTGTGTAAGTTTGAGTGTATGTGCGTAATTGCGTGTGTGTGTCTGGAAGCGTGTGCGTTAACATGAGTGTGTGTTTTGAATAACTTAATTTACTGTACTGATGAAATTATTTTTTTAATGTCGTCATAGCTCAAAGACTGAAGCCATGGTTTTAAAATTTGTTTGGCCTTATGTCATTATAAGCTTATAAATTGGGATAGTTTTATTT
Source organism: Tholera decimalis (assembly GCA_943138885.2). Taxonomy (NCBI): domain Eukaryota; kingdom Metazoa; phylum Arthropoda; class Insecta; order Lepidoptera; family Noctuidae; genus Tholera; species Tholera decimalis. Next base: position 10,850,952 of record OW964570.2, read on the forward strand.
GCTCTATTGTAGATCCTAAAACTGAACACTAGAACAGAACTGAATTGAACAGACTAAACTTACGTCTAGACACTTTTGGGCAAAAGTGTCTAGACGTTAGTTTAGTGTGACATTTGGGAACTTTACAAACGGGAAACCCAGTGCGTTTGCTTATTAAATCTGGGCTTACTGGTAACAACCTGTGTCTACGTAGTATGGTACGGAGGATATATATATATTGGGGAACTCAGGAACTGTAAGTACTTGAGCTTCCGAGTATAGCAGTCCAGTGGGATAAATTCGTATTTTGAACGACATCACTAAGTATTGCCTGTTGTGCGCGTTCCGCTCTTAGTATTACAATTTTAAACGTACCTCCCCATACTGGAATAATTTAAACTGTTTAATAATTAGAATAAAAATATATTTCATGTATATCGATTCATTATGGGATAACTTATGGGTTCACGACATGCGGCTTGCTAATGATAAAAGTGTGTGTGAGTGTTGCTTTGGCGCTACACCAATCTCATTAAAAACTTCTTGTTTTTATACTTTAGTTTTTCTCGTGACCAAATACGATGCGGAGAACGGACATCAATCGTCAGCCAACAAAGGCGAGAGATTTTTTTCATGCCGAATTATTTTGACGAAGATAAATTATGTATATCACGGCAAAAGGTATATAAGCCTTATTGAATTAAAAAATTTAATAAACGATTTTAACAGTTAATATTTGTTTCATTGATATACACATATTCTACCCAAAAACATTTACGCTATAATTACGTTTTTAAAACACAATTTAATAAACTTTTATAATACTAACAAAAATGTTTTATAAAAAAGTTTGTATATAAGTCTCCACTTGCGCCTTGTCCTATCGACCAACGTCAGTCGTAAAATTTGATTGCCTTTCGCACACTGCTTTGTAAAAACAACTTTAAACAATTGGCATAAGACAGAATTTGCAAAAACATATTTTGTACTTATATCATATCTATTACTACGTAGGTGGTGAGTGTTTGGCGACAGTTTCGAGCATCACTTTTCTTCGAGACTGTGTATCTTGGGTTTTTAGTATATCAATGAAAATACGGCTTAAATTTAAATCCTTACCAAAAAGGATTAATGCTCACCAATTTTACTAAAACAAAGTATTAGGTTAAGTTAGGTTAGATTATTTTGGTGAGCATCTGTCCATTTTGGTAAGTAAGCCTTTAGAATTTTTTGGTAGTAAAATAAGTACCGTCCGCGTAATTTTCGTAAAAAGGTAAGGGACAAAGTTTTTGCTTCATGTTTTAACATCGGTAATGAGGTGCCGTATTTATTTCCAAAACCAAGCACACATAATCGAGTCTTTCTTGAATGTTGAGCTAGATTTTTATATAAGATGGTTATTTTCAGTTTAAAGCCTAGAATTTTACCAGATTCATCAATCTTCAAAAAGATTTAATTTCGGAAAGGAAATTAAAGGAAATTAAATCTTTCTCTTCAGAGAGATCGGGTGCAGTGTTATGTATTATTTTAGATTCTCAACCTCCTCTCTTCATTTATATCCCACATTTCTCATGCCTGACTAAGCTAACGGCCTCAATCTAAACGTTAAGACACATTTGAAAAATAGTTCTCTCTTCAGGAAACTGATGACCGCTAACTAGGAGACCCCTTACGGCGCAAGATTGATGATACGCATGCCCGGCTAATGGGACAGTTTTAATTAATATTTGCAGGAAATAAATTAACTAGGAAAGCGTTTTATTATATTTTGTTCGGAAAGGCACCATTAATTTTGTGGGTAGGATGGTTCGAAGTTGATGATGTGCGGTTTAAGATACCTTATCTATAATTTAAGTGGCAACAGCCTAGTGGTTAAGATGATGGCCTTGGGATCGAGAGGTCGCGAGTTCGAACCCCACTCATTACTCTATTGCACATTAATTTTCGATGCTAAAAGAAATGATGGTCAAGTGGTCAGTGGCCCTGACTGCTATGCGCAAGGTCGTGGGTTCGATTCCCACCCAGGACAAATGTTTGTGTGATGAGCACACGATCATTTGTTCTTTGTCTGGGTGTAATTTATCTATAATATGTATGTATTTAGAAATACATATGTATATAGTTTATCAGTTGTCTAGTACTCATAGCACAAGCTCTGCTTAGTTTTGGAATAGATGGCGTTGTGTGAAAGTTGTGGAATATTGTGAAATATTATTATATTAAATATAGATAAAAACGTGTCAATCTATAGTTTTTGCCGCACTTCGGTAAGATATTTACAGGATACATGGGCGTACCCAAATGCCCATGTATCGTGTAAATATACTGTATCAATTCAGACAAAATGACCATAAAATAAGCTGTTCTATCCATCAACGTGAAATTACAGTTCACCTCAAGCTCTTCCTAAGATTTCAGGGCTGTAAACATCCCTAAGTGAATAATTATCAGCCCAATCACACTGAGTACAGTCTACCTCAAGATCGCTTCGAGACGTTTACAAAATAGACCGGCTGTAATTGTAAACATCCCTTCGTTAAAACACAAGTGAAGTGAATAATTGATGAATCAGCTGACTTCACAGTGATCACAGCTCACCTCGAGCTTGCACCACTTAAGTTTTTACATAATAGGCAGGTATAGGTAAGACTAGAAGCCATGTACTGTACATGTACATTGTACACTAAATTATATACATAACATATCTTCTTCAATCTTTTATGTAGTTGATTGTTAGAAAAATCTCACGGCATATTGCATGCAAACTTATGAATTAGGCTGAAATATTGTCAGCTCTGTCACAGGCGATGTGCTCATACCAGCTCATACATATTTCATAGTGATTCGGTAAGAAGGTGTTGAAACAATAATAACAACGATCTTACAATAAATTAATGGACTTAGCTAGTAAAGTACTTCGTATTATGTTAGATAATTAATTATATATTCGAATTTGAATATAAGGGCTCTACCTCACCGAGATGCTACGGCGACGTTGCCTTCTACGTAGGAATGGTGATATCTGACTACCTTCGGCTGCTTACCATAATAGAAACTATTATTACTATTATTAGATGGCGTAAAACACTTCCCCATTGCCCCCAACAGAATATTATGTCGTTGCAGAATGTAAACACAAAACTTACCAGATTTTCCATTACACTGCCAATTACTATTAAAATTTATAGTTATTCCCATGTGAACACGTTACTAAGAACGCTAGGTGAAGAATTAACATTTTTGTTGTTCGCATTCAAAGTATAAATCCGTCACTCCACAACGGCTTAGAGCTAAGCTATCTATGTAAACATAGCTTCGCTTAACTTGATATAACCTTCTGGTGGAGTTTCACATCCCTTTTGATTGATTCATTTCCAACTGTATAGCACGAATATACTCGGATTAAATACTTGGAAATATTCCTATTATATGAAATTTAAATGTTATGTTTATGGAATTTATTTAAATGCTTATGGAATTTAAATTTTAAATACTATAAATTGTGACACACAGTTAGGTTTTTTTATTGATGTTATCGTCACTATATAAAAATGTACTCTGTGGATAGCGTTTTACCACCATCACACCTGATGGTAAGCGATGATGTGGTCGAAGATGAATCACGCTTACCTAGAAGTAACCTATCAACTATTGACTTAAGTCTCGCCTAGTTTGTGACTATCAGGGAATAAAAACTTCGGCAGGGAATCCCACTCCTTAGGTGTAAGCAAAATGATTTTCATTGTTATTCCTAAAAAGTTTGGTGCGTATGGGTACGATTCAATACTTGGAAATCAATCACGATATAAAAAATCATAAACATACTTCAGCAGTTTAGGTGAAAGAAAAACACCGACTGATAAATAGACTTACTCTCACATTTATAATAATAACTGCAGCGTAAAGACAATGTCTCAGTTTAGGTATTATTCTGATGTATAAAGTACATTGTTGTACAGCTTCATCAGATTCCAGTGAGCTTTTATTGCGTGGAAGAGTTAAGGCTTCCATCCAACCGACGCATACGCATGAATGCGCTGAAACACAAAAATAAAACGCGAAGCTAACGTGGCAAACGTGGCAAACAAAAACAAATGGCTTCTTAGCTTAAATACATGCGTTGACACTTGTCTTTGTTCATGTTTAGTACAATGTACTAAATGAGGTTTTGAGGGAATTTCTTGTAATGACGTTGTGATTTTCTTTGGTATATGCTTTGTGGACTGTCGATTTTCGATTATATTTTGTTTTTTGTTTGTATCAAAAGGTTTTCAGTTATAATTTTTTTTTATATAGAAATGTGTTATATTATGTGATGATGATGATGATGGATTCATAGCCGATTTCGGCCACAGCGACTGCATTCCCGTTATTTGTTGTGTCTGTGTTACATGTATAAGATTTTTAAAAGTTGAGTGAAAAGTTGGCAGTTTACGAGAGTAATATTGTAAATACAAAAACTGTCTGTTACACTTTCACGACTAAACTGCTTAACCGAATGAAATTTGGCATGGAGTTAGTTAAAGATCAGGCATTTACAAAAAGGTACCTACTTACAATTTTTTCTAAAATTAACCCCCCAAAGGGCTGAATTAGGGGTTGAAAGTTACTACAAAAAAATCGTGCAAAGTCACTGGCAATCGCTAGTACCTATATGATACATAATAAAATATAATGACGTAACTAAAACTATCAAATCAACAAGATAATAATGAGCCTACCCCAGGGCGTCTCCCCGTACACCCTTTTGCACTATCATTAGTCGGCTATAATTATGTTAGCACTAAGTAGTGCTAACATAATTTAGCAAGCTTTAAATGTTTATGATATTGGGGGAATTGCTATCGCAGTAACATTATTAACAAAAGCCTATCATAAAAAAATATCTCTATATGGTCCTCCCGATCGATTTCGACCACTGCGATGTCAATGAAGATTAGAGTCTGGCTAACGAAAGCGTGACCTGGAGTTTTCTTAAAAGTTTAATATGGCAACATTATTAAGCTGTCAAAGTCTGTGATTACAATCGTCAGTAATTTGTAAACACAATTAATATTCAACAATAATCGCTATAATATGGGTAAAACAATAAAAAGTAACGTGCGAAAGCTGCTACATACTATGATCAGTAAGTTTAAACAAAAACAAGAAGAGAAAGAAATTGTTTTTCAAGAAAAATAACAATGTTTAGATGCGATCTCGGATTTTTTAGGTTAGTACGACTTTGTAATGTTGATCCTTGGTGGCTGATTATAAGATATACCTATTTACGATATTATGATACTTTTTTAGATAATATTGGAGATATTCAAAGAATCTGCGACTTGTTGAAACGTTAAAAAATTTGGAGAAAAAATCTTTAATAGAAACTCAGACTAAGTTCTTATAAGAAATATATTCATTAACTGGTACGTATGTTACGGTTAAGAATGTTTTGTTGATGAGTTGTATTATTTGACATTATCAAATTGTTTGGGTACCTTAATTTTTTAATATGCATTTTATACATCGTTTTGCAGAGGTTGGTGTCACAACACTAAAAAAAGGAAGGATCTGTGAATGAATGGATGTGGAGCACTCCAGGAAAAAAACGCCCACACAAAAGCTCAGTGTTGGATTTAGACAGTTTTGATATTGATGCAATAAGAAATAAAATCAATGAATTTTATATTGTGAGACAGGAGGTCCCGACATTGCGAACATTTTTTTTTTTCATTTTTTCGTGTTTGACCACCATCTCACCTGATGGTACACTTACCATCAGGTGAGATGGTGGTCAAATTTTTCTAGTAATGTATTTCTCTTCATCACTATGAAGAGAAATACATTACTAGAAAAATTACATTCTAGCATTAGCTTTAGTGGATGTAGAGAAACTCTGCGTGAAATATTAATTGCTAATGGGTATGAGTTCAAGAAAAATAAAAATGAACGAACGGTTCTTGTTGAACGTTTTGATATTGCTGCTTGGAGACATCTTTATCTACAAGAAATTGCTGCTAAACGAACGGAAGGAAAACGAATCATCTATTTAGATGAAACATATGTACACAAAAATTATAAGCCTAAAATATCATGGCAAGATCTAACAACGAGTGGTGCCCCTAAAACAAAATAAAACACTGATAAAAACCTCATTTGGCTGAATAGCTGCAGAAGATTGAAAAAATGAAAAATCATGTAATAAATGTGAACAGAAAAAGTATTGGAAAAAATTATAATAAGTGTAGGTGATGACGACTCCACTGATACAGAAGAATCCTTAGAGGTTGAATTTTTGGACTTGGATTTTGAGTACGATGATTAAATAATTATCAAACTCAAAACGCCTGTAGTTGATTAAAAAAATTGTTGAAGAAATTTAATAAACTACATGTTAAGTAGGTTAATTTTATGTATATACTAATAAATAAATCTACACATTCGTTTCTTTAATCAATCCATGACAGTCAAGGCTCCGAGACAACACACGGAGTCTTTAAAAACATTATGTGGTATTATCCCTAAATTAGAAATTAGTTCGTAAACAACCATTATATAAATTGATTGTCGTAAATACATAAAATTTCCGAGTATCAAAACATTTCTCTCCTACTATAGTCAGTAATACCACATAAAGATTTTTTGAATTTGCCGCGCTTTCTCAGGTCACGCTTTCGTTAGCCAGACTAGTCATCTGCGCAGGAGGAATTACAACGTGTAATGAAAACCCCATATCTATCCAAAAGGGCTGAAGACAACATCTGGTATGGAGTCTCTATGCACAATTTCAGCACAAAATAACTGACTCAAAGAATTGATACCAAATTATTGGTTTCATATATTTCTTGAATATCAATCATAACAAACATGTCACAGCACTACGAGGGTCAATAACTTTCCACATCACTTGCCAATAACACGATGATTCTTTTCGTTCTTCTTAATTTGAAAAATTCGGTCTCTGGTATCAGTGTATTGGAATTTGTAATAAGTTCTACACACGTAGACTTAGGATTGCAAAACCCTTGCCATATCGTTTGTTATCATCCAAAGAAGCCATGCACTTGGTATGTATATACCCTTTAAATTACTCGTTGTATAGTGCACAAGATGTGCACTGGCAAAGGTGTACTCTCTGTTCTTTTACTCTGATAACCCGATGGGATGGCAATCTGACATGACCGGAGAGAGATCAGGCGCAGGACCAACGGCATAACGTGCTTACCGAGGCACGGGTGTACCAACCGCCAACTTCCGAATTATGGGCTGCTACTGAAAATTTTGTATTAGAAAAAATCGGTTGTCTGTAAAGTCGGTTTACTGACGATAGTTGAACGTGACAACGTCATAAGAAAATACTGATGGAATGGTTGCATTTTTCAAAAGAAAATTTTAATTTTACATCACTATTACTGCACTTCTCATGACAATGGAAGAATCCCTACACAGTGACGTCATCTCTTAGCGTTTTATGATAGCCTAGTACTTGACTCGTTGAGTCATACATAAATGTCAACTTGTAGATCCAATTTGATTTGCTTTGGAACGCCTCAGAGCGATGGAACGCCTCAGAGCGAGGTAACGCCGCATGAGTCATGTATTTTCGTGCGTGCAGCCAGCTTCATCGAATTATAAGACGTTGTCACGTCAAAAAATCAACACCACTCTTTATGCCCGACCTAAGAATCAAACCCGAGAGAGACCTCTTGCACAGCAGTCGCGCTTGCGACGACTAAGCCACTGAGGCAGTTCCCAGGATGTGTGGATGTTTGTTACTCAATCACGCCAAAATGACAAGTGATCAGAGGGCTGGCCTTTTCTTTGGACAGAGAATCAGAATTAGCATTCAACGTGGGAATGCGGCCAGTGTTCTGGGCACTTTTCCCATTGATAGCGATGTTGACGAATTTTTCGATGCCCTATAATTTCTTTTCATTTTTGTACAGAATTTGAATTAAATTAAATTAATAAGTTACCCAACAATCTAAATATATGTAACTTAAAGGTGACTGACTGACTGACTGACATAGTGATCTATCAACGCACAGCCCAAACCACTGGACGGATCAGGCTGAAATTTGGCATGCAGGTAGATGTTATGACGTAGGCATCCGCTAAGAAAGGATTTTGCGAAATTTCCACGGGGTCGGGATTTACACGGGAAAATCTTCCCACGCGGGTGAAGCCGCTGGCACAAGCTAGTATGTATATTAAATGAGTAATTTGCCAAAATGACTGAGTAGATCTGTCTGAAATTTGATATTGAGATAAAGGTAGTATAGGCTGGTATAGGCGGTATAACCCAGATTACTTTTGTCTTAGGAAAAAGAAACAATTCCACACGTATGAAGTCCTTGGGATCAGCTAATGTAATAAGCTAGGTTGGTACAAGGGGAGGTCAAAAAGTTATCGGAGTGGCAGACTTGGACGGTGCTGAAGTTACTAATTAAGCTATGCATTAATTGAAGAACACGTTAGTACTATGTATACAAAATATCAGCCAATATTAGTCGATTTCGATTTATTAGTTATTAGATAAATTTATTTTTGTACCTTTAAAATAGTTGTAGTCATATTACCTTCTATAATTTTCATCATCACTACTGCTCTTCAAAACGGTGAAGAGAAACGTGTGAAAAGCGGCATATCCTTGAAAATCCAAACATCAACTACACATTTCAATTCGCACTGGGCCTGCGTGGCAAAATACGGCCTCTGATAGAGAAGAGACTTGTGTCATAGTAGTGGGCACATTACAAGCTATTTATTTTATGTATATTATAACATTTGTAATATATATTACTAACTAAGTCCGCGACTTCGTCCGCGCGGTATAGTGCAGCATTTTTAATTTTTTAGACTAAGTATTATGAAAATAAAACTCATACTTAATTTGATGTCGTATTTATTCATAACTAATCAAAAGTCTAAAAATAAGTTTCAAGCTTCTAGCTTTAAAAATGACGTAAATACCATACTAACTTTTATCCCCTATTTCAACCCTTTACAACCCTTTTTTCGCATTAAAAAGCAGCCTATGTCCTTTCTCAGGCTCTAGACTATGTCCGCACCAAATTTCATTAAAATCGGTTCAGTAGTTTAGGCGTCATTACGTACCACACAGACAGACAGAGTTACTTTCGCATTTATAATATTAGTAAATAACAGTCGTTTTTTATAGAAGCTCCGACTCCGAAAACAGTCGAAAGAAGTCGTTCAGAAAGGCAGTCGCTCCATGTAACATACTGCTACTCCGCTGCTTCTGGTCATACTGGCAGAAGAATCCAACATAGTTGGCATAGACTAGGCAGATCTAGACATCCAGAAAGAAATGAAAGTGATTCCATAAAGTCCAAAATCATAACTTTCTATTCAACACCATCTGACCTCATAACCACAGTGTAAATTATCCTACAACAAGTACCAAACAAACTGCAAACTACGGTAATTTGCGCCTTTCATGGGAAAGTTACTTTGATTGTGTCTAAAGTATGGACTTTAGACACAATCAAAGTAACTTTCGTTTCGAATCACGATTTTTCTCACCAAATAACATATTTTCTGTGACTGTTTCGACATTTTTTTCAATATTCTTGCTGCTTCAAGGTTTCACTTAATTTTTATAAAACGAAAGATGATATTCGATCTTAGGGACAGTTTTACATGTATAACGAGGGAGTAGTTTGACACGTGTATCTGTGTGTATAGGGGGCATCGTGCTCCTAAACGATTGAACAGATTTTGCTTTTTTTGGTGAATTGAGTATTTGTTTTTAAGGAACGCTACTTTAATGCTAATTTTATATAGCTTTACAGACGAAAGTAGAGTTTTTTTAGAGTAGAACTTACGGGCAGCTGAAGGGACAGGGTGGGTTTTTAGTCAGTAGAAGTCTGATACTCCCTCCCGCTTAACCCAGAGCGGGAGAAGTTATTCGATGATTTTCCCACCCAGAAAAAAAAAAAAAAAAAAAAAAAAAAGGGGTTAAAAAATGGAACTTAAATAAATATCACCAAGCGAATCGTAACTGCTATTTTGCAATTATATTGACTGTGTGTCAGACACATAACATAACCTATGAAATATGGCCACGCTATCTAAAACATCCTATAATTTATTTTAAAAATGTTTATATTTTAGTGCCCTGTCATGGCTTAATTTACTCCGACTATACATTTATTTCCAACAGTTTCACCAATAATGACGTCGCAAATCATCCAGATAGTAAGATAATCTCATAAAAGATTTAAAAAGAAAAGAAAGAAAATACTAGATTATTAACTCCCGAGACTCAATATTGATGTGTTTGAAAGATGGAACAAGATCTTTTGGATTATAATCATCACCTGTTTTTAATGAACCACTGAGGGATTTTAGACTTTATCTGCTTAATAATAGTGTTGGTTATACAATGAAAGTTTTTCTTAATTCATTGGTATTCCATCAAAGTTTTTATAGTCACGTTTTGATTACAGCGCGTCGACTCTGACTGGCATAGTTTATTTTGTATTCTCTATGCATCGACCGAACTAAACATACAAATTCGAAACAGTAGCCCACCAACTAGAAAACATTCCAATTTGAATTTTAACACCCAGCAATACGAACCACAAAGAATTGTTACGACCGCAAATGCATGTGCAAATTCGATTCCTGTTCGACACTATTAATAATGCTTTCTGCAAAATAAATTTCGAATGAATTAGGACTCCAATGTCTAGGGAATACAGGTTGTCTATAAGTTTCTCTGATGCATATTTAAATTGGTTTCTAGTCAATGCTATTGTGTCGCTCAACTTTGAACCGTAAAAGGAAGGCAGACACATATATTAGACCTGTGTCATTTGCCCGTTATTAAGGAAAACTCGAATTCACTCATAGCCCTAATTTACAATACTATACTCTATTACTTAGATCGTTGGATTCATTTTAACTTATTATCTTTATTTTTGGACTTTTAACCTACTCTAGTCTTATATGGTGTTCATAAATATATTTTCGTGATGATGGTAGTCTGTGCATTACTGTTAGCAGTTACTTTATTCAATGCTGCAGCCCTGGTATTTTTACCTATAAACAAATAGACAAAACGCTACAATGGGTCTCTTGTTCACCAATTGCTTTACAGTCTATGAAAAGACAGTAAGCTAAGGTAGTTTAGTGTCTATGTTGCATAGCATCTGTCTAGGGAAGCGTTAACATTGACGTAATGCAATGGAATTAAATTTTACAAGATACCACCTACTCGTCTCGTCTGTGAAAATTAACTAAGCAAAACAATAAACTGGAAGCTAACCTTTCCGACAACTGACCAGGAAATCATAAGCCGCAAAGAGATGATTAATATTTATCTCCAGTAGCTCGCCTATACTAACATATTCTAAGCCTGTTACTGAACGCTTAGCGAATGACAATGTAATTAGTTGCACCTGTTACCTGTTGCATACTAGTTTGCACATGGATGCCTTCGACCCTGGTCCATCACGAGTTTGCCTTCATTAGGCTAAGTGTTAACGTATTCAAGCCTGCATTGTGCATACTCCTTGACAGCTATTGTTGTATTTGTCAGAAGGTTTCAAAGGTCTAACTATCCTATCTATATTATAGGTATTGGTGTATCTATCCTTGTCTTTAGTTTTACCTCATGGTAGGCAGTTTTCCTGGTAGATATTAATATTTAATATGAAATTAATTAATGGTATTTTTCACGGAGCCGTCGCAATTTCACTAAAGCAAAGGTTCCAATTAAAAAATTGAAAAATAATTAAATACTTTATTTATATTTATTAAATAAAAATAAGTTACATAAACAAAATGTATTAATTAAAAATAATACTAAGAACATAAAATTATCTTAAGTAATTTAAAAAATAATGGGTAATAAAATTAAAGAGTACCTATAAAATAAAACTATGAAAAGGCAAGCGTTTGGAACGGTTGCCTGAAAGGCACACTAGTAGACCACACGTCAATCTTAAGAAACACTTCATCAGCCTTCACCTGGTCTAGTGGACTATTAATATTTTGTTACTAATGACGTATGATGTATTATATTTTGTACCAGGGTAAAAAAAATATAAGGAGCAAACTGATTCACGAGCAATTCCACGCTGTCGTTCACAAATCTGTCTGAGTATCCGTAGGCTGCGATAACACACTGAACTTCCTATTATATTTTGGCTTCGGTTTCTCCAAAACTTCTCCTCTAGTATTATGTACTGTATAATCTCTATTTGACTTATATTTATTGGCTGCAGTAGACATCCAAGTTAACAAAGCATTCATCCCGTAAGCGTCGATATCTAAGATTCCGTGGGAGGAGACAATCGTTCCGTCAGTTTTCATTACCAGGAGATGAGGAACACAGGTGATACTATACCTGTATTGGAGAGTCAGGATCAGAGGATCGCCGTGCCTGAGGGTGGCCCACTCGGCTTGGTTGTTGTAGCTCTTAAACATATCCTCCTTTAAGTCATCTACGGGAACATTTATCACTTCAAACGGTAACTGGATTTTGAGTTGCCTTGCCTTTTTATAGATTTCACAGAACTTTTGAATTATATTAGATCTGTCTACATCTTTCATAGAAAAATAAAGCACAATTACCTCTACTTGATCTATGAGCCAGTCATTATTAATTTTCTCCAACTTATTGTTGAATATCCTGGCATCTTGCAGCCAATCGCAAACCGACACGACGCTGCTCTCAGTTTTATTTTCGCTGCTCATATTTTATTTTACCAAATAAAATTTTAATTAAAATATGTCTGTCTGATAGATTAAAAAAATAACAGATGATAACAGATTATAATTTGCTTTTCTAGCTGTCATTTATATCTTTTTTAGGAGGAGTTGGATTGAATGTAGGTAGCAAACTCATTTAAATACGATCCTCGTGGTTATTTGATTCGAATAAAAAGTACATATGTTATAGTTTGTCAACTGACAAAAGTGGCAACTATTACATACTCTTTGGTGGCAACTGTCAGATCAATAATACATTATTAGAAAAAACTATATATACCATGGCCAAGAAGCCAGAGCCCGTTGACCGAAACGTGCCACCTTACGACTGGTTGCAAGAAACCGGGATATACAATCACGAATACAACAGGATCCCCAATTCCTGGTTCACGGATAAAGGTGTAGATACCATAGTCCTCTATTTTTCCATGCGAAACACTGACAGGAACAACATAATGCAAGAATTCTATGAGATATACGAGAACGCCAGATATTTAAACTTACCAATAGAAGTCATCAACATTCCGATGGATGACAATAAAGAAGACATGTGGCATAGCTTCAAAGCTCAAGCCAACTGGTTCACTCTCACATACAGCAACCCTCACATAGCAGTTCTAAAATACAAGTACGGTATCACCGCCGTTCCTCATCTCCTGGTAATCAGACCTGACGAAACGATAGTCTCCACCCATGGCATCTTAGATCTTGACAGGTATGGGGTAAACGCTTTGGTATCATGGATGTCTACTGCAGTCACATCTGCTAAAACTAAGAGATCAAGCAAGGATCTTGCGATGTATGGCCCGGATTGGAAGTACCTGACTTCGGTTATTGGAAAAAAGATCTCGAAGCCTCACTATCGGAGGAAGTTCGCCGAGTTATTTGAACCGACGGAGCCTACTACGTCAGCTGGTACCTCGCTAAAGACATTACAGGATAAAACGAGTGAAGTTGAAGCTGAGGAATAGTAATTATTTACCTTTTATACATTCTTGTTATCCTAGTAACTTGATGGCAGATGCAGAAGTCAGATCAGTTACCTAAGAATGGTCGCTTTTGCAATATTATGTGTTTTTTGTTAAGTTCTATATCGACGATAATATATTATAAGCTGTTAGATAGTTTTCCTGAAATTTCTTTTTTTGGTTCTTACCTAAGATCATCTGTCTGGTTTCAAACCTACGACCTATAATAACTCTTACGTCATGCCTGTAACTACTTGGGATACCGCTGCTCCTACACAAACAATTCGCACTCAATAATCAATATTTTTAATACATTACACACTATTAAAAACCTTATTAATACAGTCTCTTTTCATTAATACCCATTATCATCGTCTACTTTTCTTTTCCCAACTATTTTGGGGACGGCTTCCAGTCTAAGGGTGCGTTTCCACCAGAGATGTGCGATGGAAATGTGTCGTGCGAGGATGTCTAGCTGTGCTGTGAAAATGTGTGGGGGTTTCCACCAAAGCTGTGCGATGAAAATGTGCCTACGAGGATGTGTAGCGGAGCTGTGAAAATGCGCATTAATGTGTGGTGCGAGGATGCGCAAACCTCGCAACACATCCTTCTCAACACACATTCCTCGCAACACATCTCTCGCACACATCCCTCGCTTGTTTTGTATGCGCAAAAATATAGCTCCGCTGAGCCGTTTCCACCAGAGCTGTGCTGACCGACGCGAAGTAAATGAAGCGATTCTATTGGTTCTTTACAAACACATCCCTCGCTACGCATCCTCGCACATCTCTGGTGGAAACGCAGCCTAACCGGATGCAACTAAGTAATAAGTACAGCGATTGCCCATATTTAAAAAATGAAGAATATACAGTGACTTGAAATTTCGCGTGACGTCACGCTGTGCTATACTTTTTAGCACTCTGTGACGTCAGCAACCCCCACTCCAACTTTGAAGCTTTAGAGCTTTGAAAATTTTAATTGATTTGAAAAGGCGAAAAATACGTGAACAATATTTTTTTAAATATTTAAACATCGGACCAAATAAAATAATTATTTCATAACACAGGAAATTACGTGTCAAGAAATATAAACTTTTTACTTTATATTGTTTTTTTAATCATAAGGAATTAATCCTGTTCCCCACGCTAAGTATTACTATTATGCCGTGAGTGCATTTTTACTTTAAACTATTTTATTACACATAGGCCTGCATCAGGCGCGGTCCGAAGTGGGGTGATCATGTCCCCTGTGATTCCCCCCCCCCCTTCCCCAAATCGTACACCCGAAATAGAAAATCTTCTAAAATTTTGCAAAATAAGACTTTCCAAATATTAATAGAAAACTTCTATGTGTTTTATAATGTGTGCAATAAAAATTGTATTGAGCAATGAAGAAAACTAATTTACTCAACATATTTTATTGTTAGTGACCCCCCCCCCAAAACTCCAGGCTGCGACCTTACCTGGCCTGCATGGGCACTCATAAAACGTCAGAATCTAGTGCACGTTTCGAAATTGGTCGTTTCCTATGGAGAAGAACCGGCAAGAAACTCCACGGTGCTGGATGGTGCTGGACTCGAACCCGACATTCGCAGCGCAGCAGCCAAATGCTCAATCACTACGCCATCCATGTGATATTGTGAAATCAGTACCTACCTATCTCTTGATTTTTTTTCTCCTGTGTCGTCTGATATCCTTTCCAATCTGTCTGGAAACCGGCTGGTATCCTACCTACTAAGATACGAAGTAATATATTTAAAAAAAAAAAGCGGTTGTATCGCCGTGCTGTCAAAACAAGTGACAGCCAAGCGCAAAATGTGAGCACAGATTAGCATAAATTATAGAGTTACTTTTTAAAGTTATGACAAAACCTGTTAAGCCTATCGACACATAATGTTACTTCACCGAAAGTCATTAATATTATTTATTGTTAGTGGACGTCAATATCAAGTTATTAGATAAGCTTTGTACCAACGTAAAACTGGATGGATAAGAATAGTACAACTTGAAAAACCTTTTGTGTAACAAATGTATGGGATGATGGTACATTGGACACGGCTGACATACTCTTCAAAGAACTATTATGGACTATGAATCCTTTGTGTGAAAGAGAAAGAGCTATAACATGGCTTATAACTCTATCACTTATTGAGAACGATTTTATGTTGGATATAATATGTAGGGGGGAAGAAAGTTCTTATTGAAGAAGAATAATAAAGGAGATTTACAGCAATCTATATATATAATAAAACAGTAAAAAAATATGTCTGTTCATTTAAATTTTATACAAAAATAATAATTGAGGTGGATTAAGAAACAGTAACCCGGCAAAAATATTAAAAAAGGCTGTCTGTTTGTATACGCTAATTACCGGACCTTCTGGATGAATTTTAATGAAAGTTGACATCCTGGAACAACACATAAGCTAATTTTTATCCCGGAATTCCCACAGTATTTACGCGGGAAATCCTCCCACACGAATGAAGTTGCGGGCAGCAGCTAGTTTTCAATATATTTATTGCATTCCACAATGTAAACTTAGGTGGTAGGTAATTAAAAAATATACATAGATCTTCGTGGACCCCTGGCGGGCACAGCAAATTAGGATAGAGCAAACATACACATGCCCTCAACTGACATTTAGACAAAATGCTTATAATATATTGGAAAATAGTCTATTTGTGCGGGAAACAAGCTTATCGTTTTGTTAATTGTTTGAAAAACTCTTAAAAAATAACACGAAAGCACGTTTGTACAGAGCCGGATTAACCTTGTCAGAGGCCCTAAGGCAATGGCATTCTCGGGGCCCCTTTTCTTACTTTGACTGACCAAATCGTGTGTGAACTGAGGAAACGTACATTAAGGGCTGTGATTTTTAATATATTTGTTTACTTATTCCCAGATTTATCTAAAATTGTTTTAATTCTACTACTAAATCTAACGATTTGTATTTTGTAAGATAACATTGAGGCCCCTAAGTTCACACGCACATCAAATTCTCGTTCGAAGAAACATGTTTTCTTGGTGCGTGCACTAGGCCTGGGCCCCTAGGCAGTTGCCTACTCCGCTTAATGGTTAATCCGGCCCTGCATTTGTACATCTTTGACAGTCGTTACGGGTAGTCAGAAGCCAGAAAATCTAACACTGGACCAGCCAGGGGTATCGTGTTACCCAGTTACTGGGTTGTGGAGGTCAGATAGGCAGTCGCTTCATGTAAAACATTAATATTCACCAGCATCTGGTTAGATTGGAAGCCGGCCCCAATAGTTTGAAAAAGGCTAAGCACTTGATGATATTTGAAAAACCATAATCTTTTTTAAAAAGGTGTCTGTTGCTACCCGAAACTGTCAAATTTTCCCAATCAACCTTGAACCTAATTTCTTTAACAATAAAGTTGAAAACCTATTAAAGAAATTTGACAGATTGTTGTAGCTTGTTGTGCTGATCTGTACATATTCTAATACGTTTTAAAAATATTGTTCTTAAAAAGAACGAGTTAAAAACCGTTTTCTTTCTCATAAAAGTAGTAATATCGCCTAGTGTTATTTTAGAAAAAGTTTTAGATCACTAAAACTAGAATATCGAAAGCTAAGATCGAAATCCAAACTGCATTACAGAACCCCCGAGCAGCCAATAGACAAACGTTAACTTTTTACCACACAATGGCTAAGCTCGCACCTAACATTCGCCGGCATCGATTAAGTAATAAACCTGTATTTAAATCTAGATAGACATTAAATTGCACCATTGTGTTTGATGAAGCCTAGTTTTTATTTAGGTTGGTATTATTAGGTACCTGTAATACAAGTGCAGTCTTGTGCCATCATTATAACACAGTTGATTATCAGATGATTTATTATTCGACGCAACAGTTAGGACAAGAGGTAGTAATTAACGTTAAATAAACCTTCATTAACATTTAAGTAACTAATCAGATGCATAAATAAAACTCTGACTTCTATTGTTACTCTCTGACGTACCAGTAAATATATAATGCCGCTAACTGAAGCCAGTAGCGCTATCTAGTGTTGAGTAGCGGTAATTAAAATATATTTATTTCATATTTAAAAATTGGGCAAAAATAAAGAAAAATAAAAAATCTGGCAAAAATGAAAGTTCTATTTATATTAATTTTATGGTCACAGGTTATGGTAATTTCAGTTGATTGAATCGTAATGTTTACGAATTATATCACATACTAGCACTTCGCCCGCGACTTAGCCTATAGCGCTCACAAATACTGTACCTTACTACCAATGAAAAATTGTTTCCGATTGGATCATAGGTTTCGGAGATTACCCCCTACATACAAACTTACAAATAAATTTTACATCTTTATAGAGTATAAATAAGTAGAATCTGGAACAAAAGACTTGCCACGGTAGTTTTATGAAACGACAGGTCGAAATAGGTAGATCACTCATCAAAGCATGCAATTAGCTTATTTCTTGATGATTGTCCTTCTAAAAACCACTAACTGACCAATTGTCAGTTAGTGGTTTTTAGTCATTAGAATAACTTACCACATGTCATCTGATCTAACAAAGCTATACGGCCTAATTCTAAGTAATGTCTTACGTGCACGGAACATCCAAAGTAACTATTCCAGACTAGAAAACAAACAGTCAGAACTAACTACTATATGCTCTCGTACACTGGCGGACATACAAACCAAACGAGTGTCAAGTCCCGCCATATTGGATAGCGAATGTACAAAGGCATAAACAATAAACGCTTGCCGTGACAGAGAATACATTAAAATAAATAGAGGGGAATAAAACACGCAGACAATACACTAGTTCCTATACAAGGAACGATATGGTCTGACTCAAGTAATAGGTATCCATAGAAATGTATCTAGCTTTTCTTTTTGCAAGTTTTCTTTCTGGGATAGCAGACTGTATGATATTTTCATAAATAAATACTTTAGGTAGCCGAGAGATACATGTAGCTTTTATTTATTGTATAGTTAGTTGTTCAAACTGTCTGGCATACGCTCGCATCGACTTCACACGTTATCTTAGTTACATATTATTCTTTACAATAAGTGCGAGCACAGGGTTTTACTTACACAAATGTGCAACCAACAACGTTCTCCACAAATGTTGAATAAGAAATAGACAGTGGTGATAAAGTTATTAATAATCAATCAATAAAGTTGAAATTAAAATTACAAAGGCGTATTTCTGAAGTAAGAAGTTACTGGTAGTGCACACAGCTCCAAGACAAAGAAAGTCTTAAATTTTATGTTGTCGATGATTATATACACTACAAAAATATACTATGCTCTAAATAAATAAAATTTCCATTTGTATTTATCAGGCGCTCATATCTTTACAGGAGCTCTTCGTGCCTATCAACACGAAAGGGGAACTATACGAGGTATGCCCGGAGGAGCTGTCGCCGGCGGAGTGGGAGCCCGCGGGAGAAGGGCGGGGGAGCGTGGCTCCCGACGTGGCTGCGCGGGCGCACCGCCTACCGCACTTGCTGAGCATATGGCGGCTGCCGTGCAGGGTGCGCCTGTTGGCAGGGACGGTGCCGATCGAGATGGCACATGATGTTGGAGGTGAGTTGAAGTGTCTTTAAATAAAATATTTAGTACTGGTTACTTGATGTTCGGTAACCATACTGCTAAAGATACATTATGAGACAGCAGATTCCAACACCAGACTTTTCAATAAAAAAAGTTAACAGGAGTATTTCTTTCAATTCCAGAAGACCTTCTACTGCGAGCGGCATCAACGGAACCAGTTCTTGTGATGTGTACCCTCCCAGAGTACGGGTCGATGCCCTCGAGCCCGAGCAAGCAAGTGGACCCTCGCTATCACGCTAAGGAAACCCTTCAGCTTTTGCCCCTCAACAGTACTATCAAAGTGAGACGCACACAGCTCGGCTTCGAGAACGAGAAACGCATGTTCCTCTCCGCACGCCTTCAGAAAGCTCTTACCTTCTGTCAACTTAATGTTGACAACTGGATCAGGCAGATTTCCTACGCAAACTCAACCGTAGTTGGAAAAGCGAAAACAGCCGAAGACCTCATCAAAGAAGATCACGAACCAGTCAAGTTTGAAAAAGAAAGAAAGTTCACTTTACAGGGTCTCAAAATTGACACATCTAGGTTATTCGGCAAAAGTGAAAAAGTACTGAAAGATATTCCGGATGAGACTGAAGGGTCTATTATATTTTTAAGTAAAAACGAACTCGAGCATATGAATTACGACGTTTACAGTGACGATGAAGGAAAAGAAGATAAACCAGATGAGAAAATGGAACAGGAGCAGTTTTCTAGCGATAAAATGCAAGTATTTAGAGAAGATTCAGGACAAAAAAAGAACAAATGGTTTAAGAATTTGAAACTCTTGAAGAGCACGGAGAAACTAACTGATGAAAAGATAACGGCTATTGAGAACAATGAGAAGTCAAGAGACGTAAAAGATCCCTTTGATCCCTTAGGTGAGAAGCATAGCTCTATAGAGCGGTACCAAGATATGGCTAAATTAATTGAAGATAGGTTTGGCTGCACGAGAAAGAACGATGGCACGGCTGAAAAGAGTCATTCCTACAAAAGTTTAACGACATCTTCATCTGACATGGGGACAAGCCAGTGCAGTTCCAATCATAAAAAGCCAGTGTTAACGAAATCAGTCTCCGTACAAACTGGAATTCCAGACAATTCTTATACGGAGGACGACAGTGGTATCAACATGAAACATGGTCGCAAAAACTTAAGTGTTGACCAAATCAACTACTGCGGTTCTATGGAAAGTGACGCCAGCTCTGGAAGAAAACTAAAGAGTCTGGACGAAAATATGCTCAAAAAATCATCAGCTACTAAATCATCAACTAATTTAGAGAGAAGACAAAGAATACAACCAGATTTGATACCAGAAAAAGCCATGGTAAAGTCCGAATCTTACAATCAAATACAAAGCTGCGAAGAAATCAACATGTTTGGCGTCGGATCTCTGTATAATGACAGCGATTTTGAAATTAACTACAAACAACACTCTTTCATAACAGAAAAACTATGCTCTGAGTTTCACGTTAAAACTAAGAGAGTACTAAGCAAATCTACATCAAATCTCTTACATCCTAAAAAGCCTTCTGACAAAAAAGAAGGTAGCAACAGTAACAGTATGCCAACAAAAACAGAACGGACGGCAGATAGTGAGAAAAATGTAAACTTCAGAAAGAAAATCGACAAACCTCGAGCCCCGACACCGAAGTCTGAAATTGAAGACGATATTACAGCAATTGACATTACTGAAGAGGAACCACAAATGCAAGTGAAAATTCGCAGATCTATTTCTTCTATACAGAAAAGGAAGCTGCCAGTCATAGAAGATTTACCATACGGTCAAGTGGCTGACGCTGTTCACGTGGAAGAAGAAAAGGTTGAATCAGATGCGAGTTCTGACAACATTTATGCAGAGATTTGTACCCCCAACGGCAACAAAACTAGTGATGAAGAAAATTACGACAACAATATCGATGTGCTTGCAACAGATCCCGTCATCTGCAATGTCAAAAAAGAAGTGATTATTAGAAACGATGAACGAGCGAGACAGATGATAGAAAATCAAGAAAATCCATTCAGACATATAGAAGTTGTCGTTATTGAAAAGACTACAGATTTCGATTTGGACAATTCGAGTGTTACTTCAAGTGATATTGACGAAATGGGAAGTAAGAACGACGTATCAATAATAGATTCATGGGAAAGAGATAGAGATAAATCTGAAAATAAAATCCATGCAATCAGATTAGAAATAACGAGTAACAACGACGAATATCCAAATGAGAATGATACTACTATAGAAAAAACTGAAATCTGTTTAAGTAAAGATAATTCGTTAAGTTTTAGTAACAGCATACATTTGAATGGTACATATCCCAACGAAGCCATCTATGATACTTTAAAATAGTTTAAGTTTTAGATTAGTTACACTGGCGGCCACAAATAGTGTCTTGTAGTCATATTTTTGATGTACCAATAAAAATATATCCTACAGTTTCCGCTTTGAAAGTCACAGTAGAAGTGATGCCGATTTTTTTTAGTTTAGCTTTTTCGGTGTATAAATGCTTTATATTATCCGTACTTAAGTCATAGTAAATCGATATTAAGTATGTATGTGATTACAACCAGTGAGGACGTGGCATATAATGATAGATGTAATTATGAATTTGGCTTCATATCACCTTTGTAATAATCGTAAACATTGAATCTCTATAAATTTTATAATATATAATATAATATATTAAATACCTGATCTGATGCCATTTGCAAAAAGTAAAACAGAATATTGTGCCAGAATTCAAAAACTAAATTGGCTATCTAATAAAGCTGGCCTTTGAATTTTAAAGTTACTGAAATATGTTGTCTGATAATTATTATTGAAAAACTGAGATAATGTTTGAATAGCTTAATATCTACTCCATATTAGATAGCCTGTCTAGTAAAATGTTAAATTACCTACTAGGCCAAACTATTCAAAAAGTAAAAAAATACACATTGTAAAGTTATTACCGTATAAAAATTTTGAGTGATAAAAAAAATGTAAAAATTAGTTAATAATTTATCTTTTATAAAGTGTATACTTATTTTGACACGAAGTGTACCACATAATGTAAAAATGCACTATTTAGTTACGCGATTCATATTATTATGGCACCTACCTACTAATTTGTCACTGTATTTAATGGTAATAGGCAAGATATTTATATAGCTACATATATCAGAGATACAAGTTTTTGATTACAATGTACACATACATTTTAAATTTGTTTGAGGTCGTGTTTTATTGCGACAAAATGCGTTATTTACACGTGTATCAAAAACATTTATGGCAAAAGTGAACAGGCATCTTCTGGGCTCGCTCGTTCCATCGTTCTCATCTATCGCTTACCATCACACTTGATCGCTGTCAAGAGCCGGAGTATCCATATTATATAAAAAATCTAGGTGTTCAAACTTGAATTAACCCACCCGCAAAAACATCCGCGAAGCATTCTCAGGAAATAACACTTCAAAATAAATTATGTTTCTCTGTAATGGATTTCCGCAAAGTAAGGCACAATTTCATTCATTAATAATAACTGTTATCGATTATCGGTATGTAAGTAGGTATGATAAAAACTCATTGACAAGTAGGCTCGCTATTTAATGGGGGAAATTTCAATTAACTGATTAGGTTGTATCAGTTGACATTTGAATAAAGAAAAACAAATTGTGTACACCTTTTTATTATAGAGTCGTGCCACGCTACTTTAAGACCTCTTTATAAGCCTCATTCATTTAAATTTTGTAGTCCCGCTTCAAAAAATCAAAAGGTAAGCTAACTTGCAGTCCAGCCTAAAAATAGCACTAATTAATTAAAGTATAATTTTGTAATCAAAAAATTGTATGAAAATACTGTGATTTTATCACATAAAATAGACTGTTTTCCACAAAAAAATAAACATCACAATTGGTGCTATAGGGTGCACAATTTTAGCTTAGATTGATTTTCGATTCCACCATTATCTTAATCTTTAAAAAAAATAGTAGAAGTGTGACCAATTTGTAAAAATAAAAATAGTAAAATAATGAAGGAAATATTAAAATCAACGGACACGAGTGATAACTAACGTGACCATACGTCCTGCTTTGAGTGGGATTGTCCCGCTTTTACAAACAAACCAATATACAATACGTAATACTTACTTGTCTATATCAGAATATCACTAAAACCGCGCGGAAGACGGCAGCGTAGACGCGGGGTTGAGAGTTAGGAACAAGTGAGAGGGAGGGACTTTGTTGTAGTAAAGTAGTTTTTTGTCGCGAAACCCATACTAATATTATAAATGCGAAAGTAACTCTGGCTGTCTGTATGTTACCTTATCACGCCTAAACCGCTAAACCGACTTAGATGAAATTTGGCATGGAAATAGTTTAGGACCCTGGGAAGGACATAGGATAGTTTTTATCCTGGAATTCCCACGGGATCGGGAAATATGCGGGTAAAATCTCCCACGCGAACGAAGTCGCGGGCAAAAGCTAGTTATTTATAAATTTTATTTTTAGGGTAAGTTGGTGTAAGTATTAAGATGCCAGTGAAGGTACGATACCAAAATTACCTACTTAAAGTCACATTTTAAACCATAATTTGTATTTTGCCCCCTTTTTTATTGAAAATAGGTTCACGTTTGACCACTATCTCACCTGATGGTAAGTGATGATGTGGTCGAAGATGGAGCACGCTTACCTAAAAGTAACCTATTCACCCATTCTTAAATATGGCATTTCCACCGTCTTGCCCTATATATATTTTTATTTATATATAAAATTCCGTAGGAGTTCGGTTCTGACACGAAAACAAAATGGTCACGTTAGTGATAAGTTGATAACGTTAATAGTGGGACTATAGAAAATGTTAACTGATATAAGCTTGTACATTGGTATTTAGTTCCGCTAGTCACCGCTAGCAACAATAAAGCGTTAGTGTGCAAGTAATAATCCATTTAAAATTGGTAGTGGTGAAATCGATATAATTATGGTATAATATGTAAGTACCACATACGACATAACATAAATGTAAAAAGAGTTTGTATTATATAGCTTTAACATTGTATTATAAAATCGAATGTGCTCTCGAATAAAAATGTAAAATTGACATGTTTTGCGAAATTATACAAATTATTGAAATAAAACCTCTTGTTTTCTTTTTTTTTCATGCTGTATCTCGTCAAAATTATTCTATACTAGTTAGTTTCTGCTCGTAACTTCGTCTACGTGCATTTCATAATTGCGTTCAGTTATGAAGCGAGTGCACATAAAAATGTTATAAGTACAACGAAGATTAAAATTCGTCTAGGTACTCGACAGAAACAACTTTTTTTATTTAATAAAAAGATATTATATATATATATATATATATATATATATATATATATAAGATACACTAGATATTCATCGTATATCGTCAGTGCATTTTTACAAACACCCACACCCGGATATACTAGGTATCAGTACTTATAAAACATTTGTTCCGTTTTGGAAATCGAACCCACGACACACAGCTTAGTAGCTAATCCCTCAACCAGTGCGCCAACTGGGGTCATCAAAGTACCATTTCTCAGTCACGTTCCATGTCTCGGTCACTAATATTAGTTTGTGTTTGTATACTCTTCTGTGTTCATAGTTCATACTCACAACCTGCCTCCAAATTCTATTGCGTACACGATCCAAGATAGCCGAATGCATGGTGAGCGACTTCAGCCCATAGGCAGATTATACAATAAGCTGCAGAATAGTCGAAACCATGTCAAGTCAATGTGGGGTGTGTATAAAACGCGTGGTTATACATGAGACTTAGAGCCAGCGTGCAAAGAGTATGTAATACACTATGTTTAAGCGTGGTCTGTCCATAGATATTTGTAGATAGACCGGTCTGTCATTTTTGAATTTAAGTAATCAAGTTTATTAAAAAAATACCGCACTAAACGGTACCTAAAAGTCATAGCGGCATAGTAGCCTTAAAATAAGTTCGAATAATTGTTTATATATAGTAAGTATATATATACTATATATTTATACATTTTATGCACCTACCATGTTCTCTCTTCACCACCCTTGGTTGACTGGAAGAGAATGCCTATGATATTAAGTCCGCCTTTGTACATTTTGATTTTGTGTTGCATAAAGTTTTAATAAATAAATATATGGTTATTTGATAACTAATATATAATTTATTTAATGTCAATAAATAAATTACAGGTTATTGGGGAAAAAAGATATAAAGTGAAACCCCCTCCGCCACTCAGGCTCTCATGGCCTCAAATATAAGTGTGTTAAAGTAAATAAATACGTGTTAATAATTCAGTGACATGTCACTAATACTTTTGTAAGCTACTGTAAGCAGTAAGACACCACATGTATCAACACGTGTCGTGGTGCTAAGGTCAACTTAAGATAATACAGTGAAACATAAACCGT
This sequence comes from Tholera decimalis, assembly GCA_943138885.2. Taxonomy (NCBI): domain Eukaryota; kingdom Metazoa; phylum Arthropoda; class Insecta; order Lepidoptera; family Noctuidae; genus Tholera; species Tholera decimalis. The sequence goes on from OW964570.2 coordinate 10,876,595, forward strand.
CAACGTACTTATAAAAATCAAATGACACGTGGTCGATCAATTGCTTCTAAAATTGAGGTGACACACTTGTTTAACATGAATTAAAAACACATTGCATACCTATGTAGCAACTATCTACATTTTTTTTTTGTTGGCAGTAGTCTCGCGTTTAGCCACCATCTCACCTGATAGTAAGCGATGATGTGGTCAGAGATGAAGCATGCTTTACTAGAAGTAATCTATTCACCCTTGACTTAAACACAGACTCCGGCTAATTCCACTACTTAGCTGTATGCAAAATGATAGTATTCTCAAAACTTATATAGATTTAGTACCTAAGGACCTAAAACCTAGGTAACTATTGTATGGTGTGACTCACACACAATTTATAGATACTTAGGTATGCGCGATGCTCTATTCTAGAACGAAAATGATCTCACAATTGTGAATAATTAACTAGCACGACGAATTAAAATGGTTTAAGAACGCTTGTTGTCAATTTGTCACATTTATTTTGCGATTAATATCGTTCCAGAACTTGGTAAATAGGTGCTTAGAATAAAATAACTGTATATAATATGACAAATATACTGTATTTAATCAAATAAATTACATTTAAAATTAAAAATAATACCGACAAATAATTTCGAAAGCGTGGGGCGGATGTATAAAACAATTTTTATATTATTACAATTAAAAATTGAACTAAAATCGAATAAAAATAAAAACACGGCTTTAAAGGCCAAAGTCGCGCTCTTGTGCGTTCTACACATATTAGTCTCAAATAAAATTAAAGGAATGAATTTCAACAACATTTATCTAAATGCTCTCGATTTTTTACGTTCACCTTAATATTAAATTCATTTTTACAATATACAAGAATATAGTACGTACAATTATGTTTTCTTGAGATTATATTGTTTTTAAAACCTGCGCTTAAGAGTAATTAAATAAAGATGCAACTTTGGAAGCTACATAGACAGTTGCGCGCAGTCATTGTTCATAATAGGAAGTTACAGATAATCTCCTAGCATGCACAATATTTTATAAAATTTATTGTAATTTACTACGGGATTCGTGGCTTGAAACGTTTCAATAAACATTAACGGAAAGAAGAAAATACTAATAATTGCTCTAAATATTTAAAGACTATTGAGCCTAAATAGATACTAGGCAATCAGAAATGCATAGAGCACTCAACTAAGCTCCATTTAAGCTTGTTGGTGAAAATCGAAGGTAAAGGTGTATTCATATCATCATCCGTTCGAAAAAGTACTAGGCTTACATAGGTCGGTAAGAAGTGGAAAGCCTGTTAGAAACGATTCAAGCCACAATGGTAAGGTATCAGTCAAGGGTGGGAATCACAAATAGTATCTAGGCGAGTCGTATAGACTGGATTATTTGGAACACTGCTGATCCGCACACGACGAAGATGAAGAGAGCGAGCAACCAGGGCGCCACGGGGTACTGATCTTCCTTTTCCTGGAAAGAAGTGAAACATATAAATAAACAAAGAAAATAAAACGTGAAAATGAGGGATGAGGACCAACCCTTGTTTTTTTTTTCATGTCTACTGGATTTTTAGAAGTTTAAGCCGGATTTCAGTTAAACTAGCGTCCCGACCCGGCTTTGCACGATCTCATTCTAGTGATCACTCAAAACCTTAATGAATTATATTCTAAAATTTTCATGAATCATTCTATATGTTGGTGAAAACCTGAAGAATTGTTTTATATTATATAAGGAAGAATACCGAGCGTAGTTCTATATCAAATACAAGTCTAGTGATAGTTGGCTGTTGTATACACATTCCGCATAAAGTACATTTCGCACCTTTAAAGTAAAACCGTTACTAAACGAAAATTTTCACGAATTGAGTTATTTATACCATCAATCTAAAATATACGTAAACTGCAGGTTAAACTTGTTTTTATTCCAAAATATCGTATTTTTCGCCATCTAGCGTTAAATCATATCGTTACCAAACAAAATATAAATCACAAAAAATATTTTTGTAAATAAATAACTATTCTAAAGCACATGTATACAGTAAACAGATATCTATCATATAAACTCATAAGAAATCATAAAGTACTTGTACTTAGACTTACCTAGACTACATTAAGATACTGAACTGTTTCAAATATTGGCTCTCCTGTAAAATTTGATAATTTCGTATAGTAACGGTTTTAATTTAAAGGTGCGATTTATAAATGATTTAGTTAAAATTAATGCATTCGGATTTAACTTAAATGTTCTTTAAAAACAAATAGTTTCAAATCCTTGACCTCCTCTTTATTTTCTTTACTAATTTTTTATGAAAATTTTGTATGTAAGTTCATATAGGAGGTAATCTGGGGAACTAATAATGCAATTCTATTTTTTTTTAATTAGTATTGATAATACAATTCATTATTGATGAGTGCTATAGGGTATAAATTACTCGGAGATTCACACAATTTATACCTACATAGGTAATATTTTTCTTTTAATAAACATATTACCAGTGGTCATAGTATTTCCAATACAATACTACCATGAAAACAATTACCCAGTTGTGGTTTAAATATTTAACACATACTTTGAGTGTCACAAATTAATTTCACGCGTTTAAATAGCAAGGAGATTATAATGTGGAATTTTGTCATTAAAGTTATGTGCAGTAGATTACATAACAAAATGAAATGAGATTAATTTTTAGTTTCATCAGCTTTATTTTCTAATCTTGCTTCGTGGGCTCGACCCGGAACAACTGAAACCTGAAGATCATAAAAATATTTGACCCGAACGGGAATCGAACCTGAAGTACGCGGGAGCCGATAGCTTACTGCGCCAACCGTGTCATCAATTTATTACTAGCGTCTAATCGAGACTTCACCCGAATGTATTGTTGAAAGTATCCTATTTCTATCTCCATATCCCTGGCTATCGTATGTTATAAAATTTACTAGTCACTCGCATTGCTAATTCTCCTTTTAACCGATTCATTGCCACCTTCATTTTCACCAACACATTAGCCAGGCCCCATACGTTTTGTCTAAAGGTTTGCTATACATGATTGGTAAATTAAATATTAAAACTTAATTGCCAGGCGCACTAACTACTTTAATGTTCAATGTAGGATAAAAAATGGTGGTTTTCGTAATCTCATAATTTTTAAGCTTGTTTTAAGTTAATTTAAAAATGACGCACCACGCGCGTCATGGGCCACCCAAGATGTTTACTTATGACGCGCCAGAGGCGTCATTGGCCATGAATTGGTTAAAAAAAGTTGTGACGAAAAGTGGTTTCATTTAGCTCCGGTATCTATTTCTAAACTTATTTAATTTACTGTTACAAAGTTATAACACTTCTCTGTCAAACTTTCTCTTTCAAGAGGTTATTCAATCATGAACTCAAGATTAGATAATCACTGTGAATGTCTTAGGTTATCTGTGATATTGCATTGATTACATGATTAATTGTAAACTGGTAACATTATGGGCAACGGATCATGCTTAGGGCTGCCATCACCAAAATTGCTGGCCCCAGACAGACTTTATAAACCTTAGACATTTGGGTAAAATCACAATTTTTCCCCAGACACCATAGAAAAATACATTTTTGAAACCAAAAACAAATATGTTTAATTATGGTTTTAGTAACTGATAATATTGTAGAGCTTTAGAACTTTTTAATAATAGTATATTTCTTTAAATTTTATCAACGTAACAAAAACAATGAAATGAAATACCATGGGGAAAATAATGAGATCATAATTTTTGGTACCCGGATGCTTATTGGGAAAATCTCTCCAGACTAGGACAAACCTGGGGAAACCCAGACGGATGGCAGCCCTAATTATGCTTAAGAAACACTGCAATCTTACTTTAATAAAAATATTAAATGACAGAGTTGTAACCATTAGTCTATGAACAGATGCAATGCTAATTATATGTTATGTCACACATAAGTCAAGTCTAATCCTCAGATAAATATATCTGATTTTGAAAAAAAAAAAACAGCCCATCTAATAACAGTGAAAAAATTAGTATCAGGAGTAGGGAAGAAGTTAGTAACTTATGTTAAAGAAAACAAATAAAACTAAATTGGTGGTACGTACTACCTTGGTCGACTTTGGGACATTGCCCCTCATAGTGATATTCTTACTGGCAATCTCGTTGGCGATACGCATCCTCTGTTTGGGTGCCATTTTAAATGATTTGCAGATATATTTGTCCTGTAAATAAGAGATAGATAGAATATACTTTATTGTACACCAAAATTTAAACACACCTATTTAACAATATCTCTTATTCTATGGTTACAATGGCGGTCTTATAGCTGAAAGCGATATCTTCCAGAAAACCTTTGGAGGGACTTTAAAAACTTTAATTAAAGTGAATGGTAAAAGAATGGTATTTTAAGTTTCATGATGAAAACAGTGACACTTGTGTGTTGCTTCGGTACTTTACTATACATGTTTATTCAGCACCAGTGATCAACTCAAATTTTAAAACTGTGAAAAAAAAACAAAAACGTTGCAAATATAATACACACAACTTTCTCATTTAAATGACTTTCTAATCGTGAAAATCATTTAAAAATCTGTTTCAAGTTATAGAAGAATTAACCAGTAGCAGACTGTGGTATTCATTTATACTAGCAAGAGATGACAAGTTTGATTGTAATTTTTTTCTGTATTAGTTTGATATTTTTCAAAGCATTAGGTAAATTTGTCTTTCTTTTTTAAGGGCCCAGCACACTACTGGCAGGGAAAAGACTTCAAGATACCGATAATTTAGTTTATTTCTTTTTACGGTGAAAATAATAAAATAACGTAAGACCTGCTTTATAGTTAGTTCAATTAATATGCAAAGTTTCATTATCTAATTTGAATACCAGCGGTTTATTGTTCGTTTTGGAGGCCACTTTGAATTTTTTTTGCTATTGTGAAAATTTTATGTAATTGTGTTTTCGTCAAACATAGTACCTAACATTAACCCTCAAGTTTACCATATATTTATTTCAAAATTATTGCTGCTGTATTTTCAACATAATGGAGGATCATGATAAGCCATTTGAGGTAGTATAGGCCCTTAAACAGCATTGCTATACCTTTTTTACAAGAGTAGTCACTGTCACTGTAAAACTGCTTAGATGAGTTATTTCCAAAATAATATGAAAAAACCATTGTCAGTAATAAAACATGAATAAAAATTATTTAGTATGTAGATAAATTATTTAAGAATATATTGTACATACAAATCACAATTAAAATTGGTATGCTTAATACAAAGTTAATATAAGACTTGGTGCTGTTCAATACAGTTTTGATCATGAATGTCGCAAAGCACAAGTGGCAATTTTAACCATAATCAATGATGAAATTCATGTTCTAGCGGTATTGCAAGTGAAAAAATGAATGTGAATCAGCATAAGCAACAAGCTATTGCCCCTTTGCTTCATTCACATAGAAATTATGTACATTTTCCAGGGATAAATAATAGTACATGTGCTAAAATCAATCTATGTGCCACATTTCATAGAAATTCATTCAGCCATTCTGGTGTGATTAAACATGAATATACTTGAAAAATATGAAAACTTTCACATTTATTATATACAGAGGATTGGCAGAATTGATTCATAATTGCATGAACAGCAAAATAATACAGGAATAAAGAAAAACCTGATGCAGGTAGGTAAACATAACCATATGGTTTACAAGTTTTGAATTGCACATTAAGATTTCAACGGAACCTGAGATTCAGAATAATTTTCCATTCAAAGAACTGCAAAAGCAAATACAATTTTACCCACTTTTCACAATTCTAAAAGGAAATTACTGACGGTAATACAGTAAAGGCTTGTTTTACAAGTTGCTCACCTCAAATATATGTGAACACACTAACTGTTAACTATTTCCATAGAAAGTGGCACAGTCTGATAACTATGAAGTACACACAAAAATACACATCAGAACGCAAACGCGTACGTTACGGTAATGAGGCAACCAAAATGAGCTACTTTCCACGTTGAGTACGTGTCAGCTAATAATTCTCATTATCTATCAATAACAATGCTGGGTGATTAAGTTAGTGATAAATACTCTATTAAAACAGCAAAACGAAGGTCAACACGTTAATCTACATTAATCGACAAAGTTTCAACTTTTATTTACGTCTTAATTGCAATTAATCTTCTCGAAACTGATGGAAATACAGGAAAACACACTGTCTTATTGGCACAGCTGGATGCAAATGAAAGCGATCGCGAATTGGTTTCGAGACAAAATCATGGCACCAAATGCGTAATTTATAAAGTAATGAGCTTCGGTCGCGGTTTTAACATGAATTACACACTAAATTACCCGTTGTTATCGATAAAAACGTTAATACATACACTTAATCAAACTATAGTGTAAACAGGCCGATATAACTTACAAGATAAAATGAAGTTTTTATATGAAAAATGGCACAAAAACTATGCACAACAGCTACACAGGTATATAAGACAAGAATTATAAGAAAAATATATCTCTACTCACAATTAATTCCTAAAATTAAGGGCCGATAAAGCCAAACGCGCAAGTTTGCTTGACACGTATGTAAAAAGTGAAATGACAGAAATGTCAAACGCGTCATTTGAAAGCAAGTTGTATTGCGCATGTATCCGACACGCGTCAGTTAATGTTACAATTACCAAAAAAATATCTTGATAATATTTTTACTTAAAAATATAATAATTACAATTTTGAGGATTTGAAATGATTTAGTTACTTATTAATATAAATTTATGGAAAATCTAATATTTTTTACTTCTAACTTTAAACTTAAGCGCGACATCTAGTGTCGAGTAGAGTCACTTAGCTGGTTTCATCTTTCATCAATACAAAACTGGTTTTAGAAAATTTTACCAGATGGCAGCGTTTTGCATTTTTAACTCGAGATGTCTTTGTCGCTTTTCAGTTTAGATAATAGATGTCGCTAGTATCGCATCAGCATCTACGTTGCCAGTAGAGGACGCTACCTCTGGGTAGTATAGCATCATTATAAATTAAATTGTTGTAGGTAGGAACTAGGACATGAAATTTAGGGTCGTAGCCGTAGTCACTACAATCATTTGCTGTTTCCATTCTACAATATTTGGTTTCAGGATAATCAATTGCGTGAATAGTTTACCGACTTTAATGAACTTTTGTACAAATAGCAAAACCATACACCATTACTAAAATTGAAATATTTAAAAATATGGTTTCCCTTAGGTACCAATAAGCCTACGTTCAAATTGCCATTACCTAAAAATAACTCACGGCAAAAACAGTAGGTAAGTACCCAATACAATAAAAGGATACGCTAGGCTCGACAATGAGACAACGAAGACTACAAAACAGAAAGAGACAACCAACAAAACAAAGGATCCCCAGGACACTACTATCAGGTGTCAACTAATCGACCAATCACATAGAAGCATTATCCTTAGAGGGTGATCATTGTACTCTGATTGGTGGATACAGACAACGCCTCAATCGTTACGCCTTCGGATAAAATCCATTTGAATTTGAAATTCGAAGGGAGAACGTCAATAAATTGTAGTGAACGTTTTGTACTTTGTTCTTTTTCTAAACGGGGCCATTATTTGTTTATGACCAGAATGTTTATGGCTGATTTGGTTAAGTTTATTTTTGTAACCAGCAGGAGAGAACTAAAAGCTAAACCTACGGATTGAGATTACATAACTCCCTACCTATAGCTATTAAGGTACCTAGGTATACTTAAGTATCATCTTTTTTGTTGTTTGAACTTAGGTCATGGGAGGCCGGAGACAACTTTCGTCACAGGGGAAATTATTATGGTGATAAACAAAGGTACCATTATTTCACTCCCTAATCTGAATTAGGTACCCAAAGTATGTTAACCTTTATTGACGGGGTCCGACAATGGCCTTAATTGAATGCTGGGGTTGCGGAAATGTTCTAACTCACACCGTGGCCCTGGAATGTAAAGGCAGCTGAAGGAACAGGGTGGGGTTTTAGTCAGTAGAAGTCTGACACTCCCATCCACTCCACCTACAGCTGGAGCAGTCATTAGATGATTTTCTCACCGAAAGAAAAGTATTTTATCCTTACCATAGCTTACACCTACCTACCTAGTTACGTACCTTATTTGATGGGACGATCATTCGACACGAGTGGAGCACACGAGCAAGGGCGCATCCAGAGGGGGGGGAGTCATGGGGTCATGACCCCCTCTGGGCTGGGTCCAGGACCTAGGTGGACCACTAATTAAAATTTTTAAACATTATTACTAGATAATACCTACTTCAGTTTCTGTCGTTGTAAATGAATATCGTCAGTGGATGGCCAAGTGGCAGCGGAGTCAGGAAATACAAATTATAACTTCTTGTGACTTGACCACGATTATGTGACACACGAGTGGATCAGGCACCGGAGCAAAATCTGTCAAATTCACACCACCGACTTCCCAATTCCTGACAGCCTATGACATTACAACGAAAATTCTGAAGAATTCGGTTGGCGCAGTAGCTAAAAGATTGTTTGATGAGCCGCGTGTCACGGGTTCGATTAGACACCTGCTAAACTTCTTCTTAGTGTGTCTAGTGCCAGATTATCCCTAAAGCAGTGTAGGCAATCGCCTAGCCCAGCATATTGACTAGGGGCATCGCGTCCCAAGTAAAGGTTTCCTCAATGCTTGCCGTCTTGCCAACCGTTACCAGAGTTTTAATCTAGCTAGGTTGGAAAGCACTGGATAAAATTTAATATAGTATCTGATCCTCTAGGATCACAAGAAAAACTTACTACAAGAAAAGTACCGACCTAACATAGTCCCTGAGGTAGGATTCGAATTCAGAACCTCAAGCGTCGTCGCAACAGTCTCGTTAGTAACCGCGAAATAATTCCTTTGTCGATATTCTATAGGTAGGTACCTAGGAGGCCTACCCTTGACATCCATGGAGTTTCATTGGTATTATCTCCGACATAATTCACATAATTAGAGGTCGGGAATTTTCGGCCAGAGTCAGTATTTTTGGCAGTTTCTGGTAGGATGGATTTTTAATGCTCATTAAGTTTTCCCTGTCAATAGATACCTAACTACTATACCTATCTGCTTGTACTTAATCTATTCACATTTTCTACACAAAAACATGATAAGATTTTCAAATTTATTTAACAAAAATACTTCATTAAAGGAACATTTAATTGAATTGTATTGAAATTTTTACATTTTAGTGACGTTTAATAAGCACTTAATTTCGAGTTTAGTTTGTAGAACCTGGAATAGACGTGGTTGATTTTTTGAACTTTTATGGTTGGACATACAAACAGTGATTTGAATGACATTTAATTGAATTTGATTGACATTTCATTTACATTTAATTGAAATTTAGTTTACGTTTAATTCTCATTTGAATTGCGTGAAATGGAATAGACATGGTTGTTACTGAGTTTTTTTATGTTTTGTTGTTTTTTTATTTATAATATATAACTTTTTCTTGTATTAGTTACTTATGATTTGATATGTAATTGTAAAATTCGAATACAATGTAAATTGTTTAATGAATAAATAAATGAAAAATGAAAATGAAAAAACTTATTAAAATTGTAGCGAACAGAGCTCCAGAGAGAGCAAACTCCCAACGATAACTACACGTGTCTAGGAATAGTAGTAGTACTAGTACTAGTACCTCTGTCTGTAACAAGCCCTTGATCCAACATTGCCAACTTGTCTTTTAAGATTAATTTTAAAATTAAATTAATTAATCTTTAATACAAAATTATTAGCTTACTAGCACTTCGCCCACGATTTCGTCTGCGTGAATTTCGACATAATTTAGAACATGTAGCACTCCCCAATAATGCAGTTTACTTACCTTAGAAATAATTTTTGCAACTGGATTATTAGTTCTGAAAATTACTCCCTACATACAAGGGCGGATCCAGCTTTGGTGCCAGGGGGGGGGAGGGTCACATAATCGTGGTCAAGTCACAAGAAGTTATAATTTGTATTTCCTGACTCCGCTGCCACTTGGCCATCCACTGCCGATATTCGTTTACAACGATAGAAACTGGAGTATTATCTAACAATGTTTAAAAAATTTAATTAGTTGACCTAGGTCCTGGACCCAGCCCCGGGGGGGGTTCGTGACCCCATGACCCCACCCCTGGATCCGCCCTTGCATACATACAAACATACAAAAAAATTACCTCTATGAAATATTATAGAGTTAATTTTAAATATATGAATAAGTTTAAATATATTACCGTTTTAAAACTAAACATAACATAATCAGACTATAATATTCCCACGAGGTACTGGGAAACAGGCGTCCTCTCTATGAGACGGAATGGGCCGTAATATACCACGCGGGCCCAGTTACCTTCCTTCTTTAACAGTCAACCTTCCTCAAGCTTCAAGCTACTTCCAAGCCAGATTTCACTCAAATCCACCACGTATTTTCGAAGATTAATGCGATTGACAAACAAACTTTTCCGCTTTACAATATTAGTACTTATATATAAGATATAATAATGATAAAATACCTAATATAGAGTACGTGGTTTCAATTAGTGTGTTAACCTAATCGCCACCCTGTATATGTAGATAAGATTTCTGAACTCCACTAAGTACCTATATAAACTTGAACTGTGCTAAATTTCATATTGCCTTATTATATTGCTGTGTACCCTTTTTACGAAAACACAGTTTTTACTTCACGTAGGTACCTATTAGTAGATTTTTTTAAAGAGAACTAGCAGTATGGTTGGTAGGTATTACTAGCAATCTTGTTAACCCCTCCAACTAAGTTAAATATGCTTGTGTTTGTGTCTGGAGTGGGTTCACTGCAATAATGTTATTGGTGGAGTTATTTATTGGGCTATTGATGCTTATAATTATTTAACAGAACTACAGAACATTTAATCGAACATTCTCAAACTCATACCTTCCTAGTACCTACCTACTGAAAACTTAATCGTAATCTTCCCACACGAGGCCTCACCTACCAAACTTGATACTTCAAACATACATACGTACCCTACTATTATGCATATCATTAAGTAGGTCTCATTAATTAATTATGATAGGGCGTGTCGGGTGTCCTACAGACTAATTAGGTAGGTACCTAGATACGTCTCATTAGCTGATAACATCATCTTGTTTTGAACACGAAAATAGGTAGTAGAGTATGCCTAGTTTTAAGTGTTTGTATAATTAGGAGGCCAGGGTCGCATTGGCGTGGGAAAGAAGATTTTATTTCTATATCATTGGAATGTAAGTATTGGTATGTTAATTTAATATATTTGTAACGTGTCAAACTTGAATTTTTGCAAATAAAATATTATATAATTAAATATTGTTTTTTTTTGTATATTTACATCTGGTATTTCAGAAGTTCGTGGTCATATTTAAGAGCGATTTTCTGTATCTGATATCTATATGTTTTTTTTTATGTCTTATTTATGGGTATAGCTGTAAACTTAGTAAATAATTTACCTATACATGCAAGAAAATTTATTAGTATTTTTTGTACTTTTTTATTCTGTATAAGAAACAATAACATTTTTTTTAGGAACATGTTTTGTTTACAGTAAAGATGATGTCATTGAACCAATGGTCTATATCACGTTTTGTTTAGTTTCCAAAAGGTGTAGATGGTAGCTCGTGTTATGTTAGAATTTCCTCAATCTATTCAACAGTTCATAGAAACCAAAGGTACCATGTTTTAGTAACTAAGTCATTTAGTATTTTTTTCTATATTTAAATGATAATTTTATTATTTAGCTTTTTGAAACACACAATCATATTATGTTTTACACTTTACACTTTTTACACGTTTCTATCTAACCCAATGATATATTAATTAAAAAATAAAATTCACTTGTTTCACTTAAAACAGCAATATAAATAAAACTCGAAAGGGCTACCTGATCAGCTGTGTTGACCTCGCAAATGAACTCGGCAAAATAGCTGATCAAGTAGCTCTTTCGAGTTTTATTTACATTGCTGTTTTAAGTGAAACAAGGGAATTTAATTTTTTAATTAATATATCATTGGGTTAGATAGAAACAATGATTTTAGATATTTTTTAGTAAAAAAAAAAATGCAGAAAAATTTAGAAAAAGCTGATGAAAAATTTCAACGCTGGGGGTTCCAGAATCATTTACTGAATCCATGGTAAGCATTTGTGCGTCGATTTCCCTGCCACCCTGTATACCCCTCGCTCTGCGCGTTCAATATAATAATACGCTGAGGGTTTTTCTGTGCCGCAGCGATTCAGGGGTAGCCCCAACAACATTCTAGTTACACTGGTGGACAAAATAGATGGTCCATTTGTCGGGCACTGGGCTGGTAGGCATGTGCGCACAGGCGTGCATGTCGCCAATAAAATTGATGTTATGTTTTAATTTATTGTACTAACAATAGGTTAAGTTTTTTACTAACGCTATGGATCAATGGTCTGAGACAAATAAATAATAAAAAAAACCAGTATCAGATTTTCTGGCCTCTGACTACTTGAAACAACTGTAAAATATGTACAAGCGACAGCAGGGACCGACGGCTTAACGAGGCTTCCTTTCTGAGGCATGGAGGATTCTCGACATGTTAAAATGATGACCCATCTACATACTGACCCCAGCAAGTGTGGCTTCACCTTGAAGATCGACACATGCAGCTGTTATTAATTCGCACGCTTAATCCAATACTGTCACTATCCAAACTTTTGCCAAATCGACTTTTTAATGCCATCTGTTGGGAAACGTAGAACTGCGCGTAATCCCGCTTACACTAGTCTAAAAGTAACAGAAATAACCGCTATACGGGCAGTAGTCCGCTGCGTCACTAAACAAAAATGTTCCCATTCTCATTCCATGTTTTGCCTCTCCTGAAAAGTTGAATTTTTGGGATAGTGACAGTATTGGTTTAAGCGTGCGATTTAGGCACGTACTCCCTATACCTGTAGGAAATAAGTATTTAGGTATAATCCATACTTTCATATCCATACTAATATTATTATAAATACTTTCATTGCGTGTACGGCTAATGAGTGGAATTACCTGCCGGAGTCTGTGTTTCCCGATAGCTATAACCTGGGGGCTTTAAGTCAAGAGTGAATTGGTTAGTTCTAGGCAAGCGTGCTCCATCTTCGACCACATCATCACTTACCATCAGGTGAGATTGGTGGCAAACGCGATCCAATCTATACTAATATCCATATTTCCATACTAATATTATAAACTAGTACTCACGCGGGGCTTCGCTCCCGTGGATTCTATCACGGTAAAAACATAACTCCTTTTTTGCAGTCGCGTAAAAAGTAGCCTATAATAACCTTCCTCAAGCTTCAAGCTACTTCCAGACCAAATTGCATCCAAATCCACCCAGTAATTTCGAAGATTAGCGTGTTCAAGCAAACAAACAAACAAACTTTTCCGCTTTATAATTTTAGTATAGATGCGAAAGTGACTCTGTCTGTCTGTCTGTTACCTTTTCACGCCTAAACCGTTGAACTGATGTAGATGAAATTTGGCATGTGAATAGTTTAGGACCCTGGGAAGGACATAGGATAGTTTTTATCCCGGAATTCCCACGGGATCGGGAATTACGCAGGAAAACCCTCGCACGCGAACGAAGTCGCGGGAAAAAGCTATTCGTGTATCTATATAGGTAAAAAGTCTAAATCCGACTCTGTACGACCACATGGCGTTTAGCTCGAAGCTAGATCTCTAGCAGATTATCATAGATTTGGTGTCAGATAACGATGAAAGAATTCATAAGTATTTTTTTAATGATTGCGTTTGCAATAATTTCGGTGGCATTCCTTATGCTTTGGAATCTTGTTTCCTGAAATAGAAAATTCAAGTTTTCCTATTTCGAGTCTATATAAACTGCAGTTTGCTACAAAATGTGGGGGAGCCTTTCCTCCCTTTTCTCCATATGTTACCAATTCCAGTCATTGCTAGACTTCTCCATGAGGATTTGTTGTCGTTCCGCATGGTAAGGTCATCATCACGCCAAAAACATTTAAGATTTTATAGGCATAAATAAATAAATAAATAGGTACAAACTTTCCCATTTATATTATTAGTATAAAGCCGGCTCTACACGTTGGCCAACACAGTGGCGAATGTAGTGGCCAATGCGTATTGGCCAACGTGTAGACGGCGTGTTTGGGCACGTTGGGTGCACAAACACCCCCTCTACACATTGGCGAATAGTCATTGGCCACTACATTCGCCACTGTGTTGGCCAACGTGTAGAGCCGGCTTAAGAAGTAAGGTTAGATAAGATGTCTACGATGGAGCGAGTGAACCCAGAAGATGCCTGTTCATGCTTGGTTTAAAGACTGACGGGGCATATGTAATAGGGAACGCAGAAGCCTCCAGAGTTCCACACTTTGGCTGTGCGCACAATAAATGTGGAGGAATAGCGCTTAGTACGACAAGATGGTATACATCAACCAAATCTAATCATATATCAACCAAGTGTGGATAGTACCATGCGGCACCTACGTCTGGTAGACCGGTATTTTTTAGTATAAACTAGGCGACTACACACTAAGGGCACCCCCTGTGGGGTACGGACCTCGGCTTAGGGCGTCGCAGGGGGAGGGCAGCTAGGGACAGGCTGGCTTAGATCATTACTATTATTAATAAGGGAATTTAAAGCTACTGGCTCAGCGTCGCAGCCTGGCTCTGGTAAGGGTCGAGGCGGGCAGTTACGGGGACGTCGCACGGGCCGAGGACGGAAGGAGGGTCGGTTTTTTGTGTTTGTAAACTGTGCTGGTGGTAGACCGGTAGAAAATTAGTTGTCTTGTATAGTCACGGTTTACGTGCCAAGTGCATCTCCCGTCCCGACACGCACTTGACAGGTTAGGACATTGTTCCCGTCCTCAATTAGCTGACGATTATATATTATTTACTTATAGCGTTAAATTAATAACGTAACCCATTCAATATTTTATTTTTATTTTTATCTATAGTATACGTTCAAAATAGGTACCCGAAATATTCCGAATTTTATTAATTTCTGATTTAATCCCGACGACCGTCCGTATTTCCTGAAATCGGGGAAAAATCCCGTAAATCGGCAACACTAGCTGGCCAATAGACATTTTTTACGGCACCATGCATTCGTTAATCGTGACCCAACTTTTTATTTTGAGTTTATTTATTTCAAGTGTCCGTGGAATACTAAAACATGTTTCAAGCAGTATAAAAAGAAATGAAAATTATCATATAATTTATATTCATATCGGTTCATAGGCTAAAATCGAACAATGTCCTTTGCCCTCACTAACATACCTACATAGGTAATTTAACTAGCTAGTACCAATTGGTACTATAGTGAAAAATAAATAAAATACTCTTTATTTCAGATATGTAACATCCATAGTTGGTTAGTATTTATTTATTATAGAAAATGAATTATACTCAGTCGCCAGTTCGCTGTTATATGCGATTTTGAACAATGTGACCTAATATAGTATCTAAGAAAAATCTAAGAAATCTCTCTAAGAAATATTAGTTTAATTAAGTTTATAATTTGTATGTAGGGCTAGTTCAGTGACATACTTAGGTACGTTTTATTTTTTTATGTTTTTGTATGACTTTCCAATCATACTTCAGCTTTGTACAATTACGTACATTCTACATTCTTTTACGTGAGCCTATAGAGGTTCGTACATAAGTCGCCATTGGTTTTCGCCATAGATATTGTGAGATCTCTTAGTCACAAAGATTATTATAAAGCACCGTATTTATTAGTCTATTATTTTAGCATATATGTATATGTATTTTATATTATTTCTACAATGGCATTTATTTACTTGTACACATCTACCACATTGTGGTCTTTTTAACCCAAAGCTTGACTGGTAGAAAATGCCTCGTTTCATTGAGTCCGCCCATGTACCACTATTACATAAAGTTTAAATAAATAAATAAGTCCTGCTAGTAATTTTTAATGTATGAATTCAGTTTAATAGACGCTTTAATATTTATTACAAAAATGCGCTGTGGTTAAGTTACACACGGGCATAATTTACCGTTCTACCAAAGCTACAAAGATAGAACTAACAATGATTACGCCTCAAACTCTCTCCGCCATGTTATCTTAGGATGGAAAGAAAAAATATTTGCAGTGTGGCGCCACACCGCTCAAGTCGGGCAAGAACAATACAATATTTAATTAACGACAATGGTTTACCTCTTCCTAACAATATGTAAGATTTTTTTTACAAATAATAATTTGACTTTGATACAATCCGATCTGCGAATATTAAAAAAAAACACTTTATCTTCTTAATTCACATTATCTGTGGAACAATTTAATTGAATAAAAATATAGCTAAATAAATAAAAAAATAATTCTGATAATATATAGTGTTTTTTTTTAAGAAAAACGGTTTCATTTTCCAGCTTATTCTTCTTTCTTTCCACACTAATCAGATTTTAGAACCACCTAAACTTATTCTAACTTCTTACCAGATCTAAACTGTTACAATGAGCAAAAATCTGCTGCCATAGTACCTACCTAGCTCTTTATAAGTTGGTCTCATATCTAATATGACCAATAGTAATTAATGGTAGTCAGCTACATAGGTATGTAGGTAACTGAGATGAAAAGATAACACTTAACATAACAAAAAAAAAAAACATTTTAATATTGTCAAAACAGCTTTCCGACGGCATCGTTAAAAGACGGCGGCAAACAAAACTCGGTGCGCTTTTAAACCAATTTCTCGCTTCTTTGCTTATATCCTAGTATACAGCAAACATTATGAGGATCACAATGGGGACAGTTTCGCTTTTATCCATCCCCTATCCGCTTAGCGAGGATAAGATAAAAGAGACAAAGCGACAATGATCTTTATTTCATTGTCAAAAGATATAATCAATACGTTTTATCTTTTATGATGTTCATTGACGTGTATCTTTGTAGTTTGTCGCCACAGTTGTGTACAAATGCTGCGATGGATGGTAGAAAGAGTTTGAATGTTGGTAATGACAGAGCGATTACTCTGTTGTGATAACATTGTAAAAGATTTTGTTATATGGAGACGATTTTTTAGAAGATACTGTTTAAGCCGTGAGTAGGTGATATTTTCAAAAGTGGTTCTGACTTATTGTTAAAAGCTAGTTCCGAATAAACTGAAAGTGTGTTTTAGCATAACTTTAGGTTTTAATTTAACTGGGCAGGAGAGATCTTGTGCAGAGACGTCTGAACTTATTAAGCAGATAATGAGACCCGTATATACATATTTATGTAGATATATGGGTCATATTCAAAAATATTGTACTTTTTAACGTCCAACATAGTTATTTTTATAACAACTCATAGCTACTTATTAATACTCCAATAAACAGATTGTAAACTTGTTTAAATATAATACTAAACAATAAAATCCTCCATAAATCTTAATAAATTAATAATGTCAAATAAAATCTACCAAGGGGTAGATTTTGTTTCATAGAGGCAACCTGTGTCCACATTCTTGGCGGTACTTTTAAAAATATTTTATTATTCAATATTAGTGTTACAATTCAGAAGCATTTTATTTCTTAATAGAGTATGGTTCAAGCCCAATGAATTCGATAAATATTATAATGATCTACAAAACGTGTAATTTATAATTAATTAATTAATGCGTGTCCTGATTTCACTAATTTCTGTTATTCCTTTCAGTTATGTCATATTTTTATTCTCTTTATGGTTACTTATCAAAATTATTTTACTGTAACATTAGTCACTTAACTGTCCTACCTACTCATTGACGAATCAAAAACGTTCGCCCATTTTTTTGATCATGCGGTGTCGAGATTTTAGTGGTGCAGTGATTATTCGACAATTGAGAGTTACATTTTACTGTGAGACGTCTAAAGCATTGGTAAGTACTTTTATTGTTTTATAACACAGCTTAGAATAAATGGGTAATGGTGCAATTGCTATAAAAAAAGATTCGTAAGAGAGTAAGAATTGATACTGCGAAAGACATTTTTTCAGGTTAGACACAAGCAATTCATTCATATATGTTATCATATCGGTTACTTTTTTCTGTGGCGTAACAGATATGAACGGTTAAGGTTTGTTCACATTGTACGCAAATAAAACTACATTTTAATCATACCTACCCCACTTCTTTCTTATTTTTATATTGATAATTTTGTAAGGTAATCTTCACGATACGACAATATGGATAGATTCGATCCAAATCTGTCTCCAGACAATATAAAACGTGAAAAAAGTATTTCATCGATGTGCAATCAACGATTTATTGGTGGCGTCATGAATATAATGTAATTTAAGGTATACCACCCACGTGTGTCAGCTGTACCTTTACTATGCCTATACCCTATTCAAACTAGATTAATTAGGCAAAATGTAAACAAACCATAAAACTTATCCTATGTTTTATTTAAGCTAAAATCATTACACAAATCTTTAAAATGGGTTAATCTAAGCCTCCTGGCATCGTAAAATAGCTTTTTTTGTGGTAAAAAAATATCGTTCGTTACATTTGTCTTTGCTTTGAGGTAGTATTGAATAGTATTTTTGATGGTTTGAAGATTGAAAGAAAAAGGGAAAGGGAACCTAGGGATTTTGGATTACTGCTCATGAGCAGTAGAAAGTCAGTTAAGTTTCCTTTTAAAACCCAAATCTCACTTAATAGGTGATTTGACAGAGCTGCTTGGATCAGCCTTTCAGAAATAGAGGTTTGGAATGTACCTAATTATTATTTTGCACTTTGATTTACTTTTAACGAAACTCACTGTGTATTTGTGCTAAAATGAAACAGCATGAAAAAAACTGGTTAAAATTGTAAACTGATTACGATAATTAAACTAATTTATCACTAAAGGACATGGCCAATTTTACTATGGACGTCGGCATAGTTATCGAATTTAGTGTACACCAATGATTTTTGGTGTTTTATATTCGTGAATATTGACTCATTAAATTGCTATAAATAAAAAACTCAGAAATCTTGGCATTACACCAGACTAGACAAAAAACAGTTACAGTAAACCTTTTAATCAGATCGCTAGCAATAAGGTGTTTAGATTATAATTTCGCTATTAAACACTTAAAGGCGCTTTAAAATAGTGAACAGTTGTGAATTATTGCGTATAACTGATATATTTTTAGTATTTAACCAATAAACAAAGTAAGGATTTTAAACTGAATATTGACTAACATTTTATTAAACTGGGTAATAGTCTCAAAAAATGTGACAATAATAACAAACATTAACATAACATCGCACCTGTATTCCCCGAAGGGTTGGGCAGAGGTGTACCTATAGTACACCCAGATTTCACCAGTTATTTTGAGTACCATTTAATAGGGGGCGAGTCTGTTTCTATTAACCAGGCACAAATCTAGACTCCGGGCTGCTACTGAGAAATTCCTGATGAATAAACCCAATATCACTTTGCTCGACCTGGGAATCGAACTCAGGACCTCATGCTCAGCAGTAGCGCTTGCGACCATTAGACCAACGAGGGAAACACAGAATAAAACAAAGGAGTAAAAATTATTGTTTAATTACTTATTAGAGAAAATAAACAAAAATATTTTGACATATTATAATTATTATATCTTAAATGCTTACGAAGATAATATACATTAGAGCAATGCAGCGATAGTGTTAATAAAGAGACCTAGGGAGGTCAATCAACCAGCTTCGATAGAACAGAGCATTTTTATTTCACCAATACACTAACCTGGATTAAGTGTAAATATAGGGCTTCAGTAATTACATAAATAACTGCTTTAAACATAACCAGACTTGTTAAAAAAAATACAATCATAGATTTATTTATTATTATTTTATAATTGTGATTACTGTTCCGTGAGAGAATTTCTGAGACATTTTCAAAGTTCAAAATATTAGCTTTTGACTTCATAATATTAATTGTCTTCTATATGGATAGCTCTAAATGTAGAATGTGTCTCATTCATTTGAGGTAATAAATGCCATTGATCGCTGTACAAATGTGTTTCACACACTCTACAGCTGCGAGGAACATAGAAACTATGTTCCTGCAAGAGCATTCTTTTGAGGGATTGCGGGACCAAATGTACCATTCTGTTTCTGCATTGTTGAAATATACTGTGAACAGATGTAATCGAAGCTCGCTTGTAATTAGACAATGATATGGTATTACTTTCCCATGGCCCTCTTTGAACAGGCGGCAACGGTGGTGGCTCTGGTGGGCTAACAACTTGGCTAACATTAGGGGCTGCTGCATCATTATCCAATGCCAATTCTTGCATGTCTCGTGATGAGTCATGCACTGCCTGTCTATTTGCTCGCATCCAACACACATGGCAAACATAGTTGTTTCTTGAAGGCTGAAAATAAACCACAGTTAGAATAAACACAATAATAAATTAATTCAATCATTAGATAATTCTTATGTTTATATAATTTTTAGTAACAAGAGTATCTTTTTAAATATCTCTTTATGTTTTCAAGTACTATGTTATAGTAAAATGAGCAGTACTATAATACACATGCCTACTTTAGGCAAGTATATTATGTTAAAGATGAAAAATACATAAAACACAGATATAACAATCATACATACATAGTATGAAAGCTCATTTTCTTATAGATTAATACAACTAGGTATTTATAATAATGAAAAACAAAATGCTTACCACATAATTAGTATTTTGTGATAATAGAACAGCCAGCAACGGAAAACCATGTTGTGCCCCAGTAGTCTCTCTTGTTCACCAGTTTCGGTGTTTAATAATAATAAGCATGGATGACAAATAAATGTATCAAGAGGCAACTGAAAATAAGATGCACTGTAAGATTTCGCTTACCAGAACTATATAAAAATAAATCAGGTTATGTTTTTTCTAGTCCAACTTCTTACCTGGGTTGGGCATTGGTTATCCAATGAGAAAGTCTTGTTTGATTGTGTGCAGAAAGCGAGGATATGAGATGCCTCTGCAACCTTTGCATGGCTATTCCGCAGTTGATGCACCTCATATTGATCCACAAAACAAATCCACAACGCAATGTAAATCAGAGTCCAGTATTAATAGCAAGGTAATCGGGTGGTAGAAGGTATCAGTACGTTGAAATAAGCAGGGGTCAAAAATATTAGAAAATAATCGCAAAAACAACAACAGGACGCAATGTAGAATCTATGATCTATGATCTGATTCTGCAATAACATAATATTGACATTTGACATAGACAATGACACATTGTCAAACAAGTAACGCGTTCCGTTTTTCGATTTTTTTTGTGTGAAATATTTAAAAACTATCTTACGCATCAAAATTATGAAAAGATAATTTTATTAAATGCCAAAAATACCAACGAAGACAGTTTCGTATAAATAAAATGTTTTTAATAATAGCGTTTTGTCGTCCATATCACACGTCTATGTGATATATGCAAGTAGTATGCTTGATGTGGAACACCCATTATTATATTTATCTTACTCTATGGTCCATTATGGCGAACGTTGACAAATGGCACTTTGAATTCATCTTGATTACTAATTATTTTGAAATAAACACTGACGAGGTCAGAGAGGTTAAGAACTACGTATTAAATCATTTTTCTATTTTTAATATACAATATTATTTACTATGTATGTGTACATGGAATGTACTTTTTTGTCCATGTCATTTGGTGTTTTATTAAAATCTTACTAATCCCGTCACGTTTATACACCCAGACCAAAGAGAAATAACTTTTATAGATCCTATTCAACTTTGCTTGAGACAAGAGTTAAATAGAAACTTCAAAAATGTAATGTTTCTTTCTTTTTTTTATCTATTTATTAAATTTTAACTTTATATTTATTTTGTTATTCCAAGAGAATTAGGATACACAATTTATAGGAACTACAAAACTTATAGCATATTTTTTATTTAAGTTTATAAATTTTATTTCAAGCCATTTTGAATAGGACAGAGAAGGATATTTTACTTTTTATGGTAACTTCTAATTTTCTATAAAAAGTATGTGATTATAAACTGGCCCTAATAATTCCTCTCTGTTACTTCTCTGTTACAACAAAATCATTTTCCTATCTGTTTCATATCCGTAATTTACAATTATTTTGAATATGACCCATATACCTATATAGGTATAATAGAACCTTGATATATATAGGTGTAGAATAGAGAATATCGGTATAGGAATTTTTGAAAAAAAAAGGTTAAATTTTATTGATTTGAATGTTGTCACTATGCCATTGTATTTGTATACCTATTACTAGAACACTGATGCTGTAGGTACTTACGTTGATTATTATTATTTTTATTTTGACATAATATACCTACTTATCTTTTTTAGAAATTTTAATTTGAATTAATGCACTAAACTAATTATTTGTGTAATAGATTAATAGTTTTAGATCAATATATTAACTTTCAAATTTATAATTTTTTGCATGTCATTGTGCTACTATTATGGAATGGTCAACACAAGAAAGATTTTTAAATTAAAATAAATAGACAAAGATTCGTGATAGACAAACATTTTGAAATCGGAAAGCCTGATTTTGGGAAGAGATCAGTAATTACACAGGTGGTTACACGCATGCAAAGATCAACAAGAAAGATGGTCTTATGTATTTCTTGTTTTATTGTCTCGAAATACATAGTATCGTGGAGCGGATGGGAGTGACAGACTTCTACTGATAAAAACCCACTCTGTTAGAACATTACCGCAACCCCGGAAACATCGGTACCTACTTGCGTGGTCTAGTGGTTTGCCGTAGTTTGCGAACTACTGATCGCAGGGAACGTGCCCAGGACTCTGCTTAACAGTTTTAGGATTAACACCGAATTCAGAATTGACAACTCAAAGATCCGAGAGAGGTTATAGCTTTCAGGACACACTGACTCCGGCAGGGAATGTTAGGTTTGTCATTACACTCATTACGGTTTCCAAATATTCAATTCAGAAACGGTTCCATGTTAAGTTCTCTTCAGCTGAACGATGACCACTATAGATCAGATTAATTTCTGATTAGTTATATTACATTACTAGCTTTTGCCCGCGACTTCGTTCGCGTGGGAGGTATTTCCCGCGTAAATCCCGATCCCGTGGGAATTCCGGGATAAAAAAATATTCTATGACCGTCTCCTGGTTCTAAGTTACCTCCCTACCAATTTTCAGCTAAATCGGTTCAGCAGTTCTTGAGTTATAAATAGTGTAACTAACACGACTTTCTTTTACATGTATCGTAATTAACGCACACCCTCAAACACCCCAATTAGAAAATTATGTTATTATCATAATACATACTCTGAATTTTTAGTTTTACTTGTTTAAATAGTTTTTTTTAAGACTTTAATTTCCTTTAAATGAGTTTCATTTTTCTGTAATTTGTATTGAATGACGGAATTTATATAAATCTGCATTTAAAACGTTACTACTTTAATTTACGGTCCATAGTTACCTAGTTTGTTTTTACTAACAGTGAAAGTGTAATTTGTAATTTACGCAGATTAATTGCTTTGGGAAAAAAATATCGATATTAAAAACGATAAAAATCGATTCAGTAAACGATTGTGAACAAACTAATTACAGGATGTGCATTAATTATGTTACATGTTGTATAGATTATATTATGTCAATTGGTCTATACTGTCCTCTCATACCTAAAAATTTTATTTTTAAAAAGAGTAACCGTGAAGTTTCTTACCGGTTCTTCTCCATAGGAAATGACCAATTTGAAGGTTTTATGAGTAACCATGTACGCCTATGTGAAATAAAATAATATTGATTTGATTTTGATCTAACTCCTGCTGGACTTAGATCTCACAAGCGCCGCCACACCACCCGGACTTTCAACTGATTATAAATATACGCTCGGACCTTCGACTTTTAAATATAGATTACCTATTAAGATAAATCAATGTAATTACAATCACACCTTAAACACAACCCATGTTAACGCAACCAAAATAGATCACCTATCTATTATAATCCACCATATCTAAAGAACACCCACAAACATCTGCTTTTCTTACCAAAATTGCGTAAATAAACAAAAAATAACCTACATCCACACATTAACACATGACTGGATAACAATACACCACCATAAAATCCGATTTTGGTTAATATTTTATTAAACCGTGGCTGTGTGGTCGTCAATGTTGCCAGCTCCTTGCATTACGTCAAACCTCGTCAGGGAAGCAATGAGGCAGAATGCGCGTTGCCGTAGCCGATTAAAAAATAAAGTTAAAAAAGTTGTGGAAATATTTTTTGTGCTGGCAATTTTTGTGTTTCGGTTGAAACTTGAAAGTTACTGCGTTACGCGTGTTTTTTTAGGAAATCTTAGCTAAAAGAACAGCTTTACAAGTCTTGCCAAGGTCGGACCGTATCATCTTAACCTCCGGCGTGCCTCCGGAAGCACGATAAAAGTTACGATTTTTACGCGATTGCTTTTGGCTGTCATTACAATATTTTTGACGGTCGTTACGGGTCGGCGGAAGAGCGAAAATTTGACAAGTGGTATCATGTTACCCAGCTAAACACTTGTACTCAGTTACATCCAGTCAGTCTGGACTCTGGAAGCTGACCCAAAAAATGTTGGGAAAAGGCTGAGTATAGGTATTACTATTTTATTATTTATTAATTCATTTCGGAAAAAAATCCATTCAAAGTATGTTAGTAAAACACCTACCATTCTATGTTAGTAATAAAAGATTAAAATAATGAACTAAAAACTAATTCATATATCGACGGTTAAAAGGAAATAGGGTATAAACGACATTTTGGACTGGTATTGTTTTGAAAGCCGACTGTTTCTTGTATTCTATTATCTTTTATTTTGTCATATTTCCCGATTAGAAAATTAAAAACTATTTTAGTTTTCACGATGTTTTAATAAAAAAATAAATCAGTTTTTCTAAAATTCTAAACTTTGAACGGCTCTCCCGAACATTTCTTTTATTGTCGCTTATACCCTATTTCCTTTTAACCGTCGATATTTTCCCGCAGCATTGGCTTCACCGCAATGCATGCGAGTCCAATGCCGCAGGAAAACACAATCCTGTTTATCCGCAATGACTTTCAAAATGCTATTGGTACTCCCACGAATCCTATGCAGCAATGGCGCAGATCGCCGTCTCATGATAGCGCCAAAGCTATCTACCGCCGCTTCAGCAAACATATTGGACGCGCTGCAGAATCGTGGGAGGCCCAACAACATCCTGAAAGCATTGTTTCAGGATTGATTCGAAGGGCGCTGTTGGCCCTCTGCGTATGCCTAATCCACAGGCTGCACATGTAAAAGCACTGACTACTATGAACTTTTACCTTATCGTAACTTCTGTTGGTTTTATGGGCAAAAGCTTTCCTGTTCCCTGACATTTGTACTGAAACCAGCTCTCATGGTAGGCATCCACGCGATAGGGTTTAGTTACCACTTTTAAGCACCAACTGTCCTGAAAATCTTACCCATTTAATCCACCCCATCCCTCCTTGAACTTAACCTAAATAAAGCTTATTACATGCTATGAATTGGGCAATGTTATTTGTGTTAATTGCTCAAAAAACGTTTTTAGATTTCATTCCAACCAGCCTTTGGCTAATTATTATTTCATAGAAGCTCCGTAATTAAATACTTAATTATTTCAAATCATTACAATTATGCTGGTACTTAGATAATTTAGTTATTAGAGTCCTAGAGCTACCGACAAGTAACTAATTAACAAATTAAGCGAATACTGCGAAATATTAATTTGCATAGGTATTAATTCTCGTATTCCTAATTGGTGCTGATATTAATTAATTGTTTAATAATAACTTTGTGTAGGTACTTACATTATATAGGTATCTATATACTTACCAAATTCTGTACCTACAGCTCTTCGAACAATAATTATTGATCAAATGTAAGTATAGCAAACTAAAAATCCGCACTTTGCCAAACACCTATTATAAATAAGAAAGTGACTGCCTGTCTGTTACTGTTTCACGTTTTTTAATTTATTACGGAGATAGATTAGACCTTGGAAGAGGGCATAGGCTACGTACACGCGAGCAAAGCCGCAGGCAGAACCATGTTAAATATATGCGTGAAAAGGGTATTTGGGTAAAATTTAAGAAAGAAATAAAAAAAAAATGAAAAATGTTCAATTAAAAAAGTTTCTCGCTCAAAACGACTATCGTCTTTTTCTGTGCCTGTTCTCAAGATAGTTAGGGTCCGCTCTACTAATTAATTGGCACCCACTCGTTAAGTTTTGGGTTATCGGGTCCAGTAGATTTTCCATTTTAAGAACTCGTTCATACTTATTAAAATACTTTTAAAGCAGTTTGTTGCAGTTGGGTTCAATCAAAAAGAGAGGGTCCCCTGAGTTTGTTTCGGTGTTTCCTCTCAGGGTAGTCAGTTAGGAAACACCTGCCTCATCTAGTTATTATTTACGAAAAGAATAACGTGTTAAAGTGTTATTTAATAACTAATTTGCAAAATAATAGTAGATTATTAACCAAGGGGATAAAGCAGTGTCTTTTGTTGCGGGTGACGATTTAAATAGCGAGCGTAACGAAGGACTCGAGGTTTACTCCCGAGCGTAGCGAGGGTGTTAAAAACTTAAATCACGAGCGAAGCAAGGGATTTAAGACGAGTCCTGAGTGTAGCGAAGGATTTAAGTTCATCCAAGACTAAGACAGCTTTATCACCGAGGAAAGTACTCTACTTTTCGTACCATTTGCGAAAAAATTAACACACAAATTAACAATAATAATATGAGATAAGCATTTATTAAAAATAATGACAATTGTGGAATAAAGTTGTGGAATATTATATTATAATTAAAAATAAATTAAAATAAACTTTAACGTTTATGTATTTGAAGAAAACAAAAACGCGGCAAATTCCTAGACTAATATATTTTTTCGGAAAAACAAAGGCATCAAGCTCATACGGCCTCGTCGGTTTTCGTAATTTTATTTAATAATCATAACTGCATAATAAATGCGTATTCCTTTTTCAAAAAGATGTATAATGCTTTATATACAAACTCAATGATGTAAACACAGATGTAGTTCAGTATAAATTTCGGTAAGTATTCCAAATTTAAATCACATTCTCCCCCTAGAGGATGAATAAAATTCAGTACAATTTTCTTTCCTGTTTTTAACAGATTAAAAATGACTATTGTTATGTTCGCATTTTGTGGCATAGAATGTCACTTTTTTGAGCAAGTGGTACGAAAAGATCATTTATCCATACTAATATTATAAATGCGAAAATGCGGAAAATGCGGTCTGTCTGTATGTTACCTTTTCACGCCTAAACCGCTTAACCGATGTAGATGAAATTTGGCATGGGATATTTTGTTTAGGATCCTGGGAAGGACATAGGAGAGTGTTATTCCCGGAATTCCCATGGGATCGGGATTTACGCGGGAAAACCATCCCAAGCGAACGAAGTCGCGGGCAAAAGCTAGTCATAAATAATTATGATACCATTATTTGCACAAGACAGTCGGGATAATTATGCAAAGATGGTCACCATCCACAGATCGACATAGACAACGATGCTAAACTTAGAACATCCACGCGTCTGTTTTTATTTCGCCACAAGCTCTTCAGTGCATTTACACCAAAAACCTATAAAATGGTTTCTACTTTGTATGTTTACTATCCCACGATACCTTTGCAATCATTGTATACCAGACTTGAAAAAAATTTTGCACATTTTGGCGCCATTTCTCTCGGCGTCTATCCTTCTTGCGCTCGAGTACTCTAGGAGATTATTGTAAAAAGTACTTATTTGTTAACAAAAGTATTAGCGAAGCAGTTATTGTTATTGTTCGGACATGTTTTACGGCTATTTGCTATGATTTGTGACAGGTTAGAGATAAACACGCGGCCGTCGGTCGGCGCCATGTTGAAATTGTTTTTGAGTTTGGAACTGGAAATTAAAAACTTTTTTATTTTTGCAAAATGATACCGAATGGTAATTTGGACTAAATACTACCTAGGTACTTCATGAAACTTTCATTGGGTACCTAACTATCTACTATTTGCAAAAATGAAACTTCTGCTGTAATCAAATTTTGAGTGTTTTAATTTATTATATTACAACAACCCGCAATAGGCTCCCATGGTGGATATCGGCCCATTCGCTCTCACAGTGACTCCTGACTAACGTTTCGAAGGTTGTATGTTATGTTATTTAAATTTTTCTAGATCAAACATTTTTACTTTTGACATACAGACAGTATGTAAGGTACTGAAATGTTCAGTCAGTTGCTTGAGCTAAATAGAATACTGGTACCAAAGAAGTTCGGATACCTACCAACCTACTTACCCTTGAATATGAATCCATGTAAAAGGGTTCAGTACAGCATAGCCTTTCTTAACGTGTTTTCCGAGGCACGGGGATATCACACCGCCTAAACTGTGCTACTATTGAGAAATTCCTTACTGAAAAACCCAGTAGTAAGTACTTGGACAAAACTAGGCTACTTCACGTTCCAAAAAGATAATGCACTGTTCTGTAGGTGTCGTTATATTCTCGGGACAGACTAGTTCTTTATACATAGTGAATATACCTTACATATTTAATGTGAACATAAAATAACAATTCCATCACTACGCCTCGCTCCATTATACAACCGCATCGCATCGCAACGCATCCCGCATTTGAAGCGCGTCTAAAACGATCTAAGTCGTCAGACAACCAGGAGAGCATGGGCAGGAGGTGTAACACGATAGCCACCAACTCCCCCCCCCCCCCCCCTCCCGCAGCCATCCCGCGCCCCGCGCACCCCCGACGCGCAACGTATGCCGCTCGATACTCGATAGATTGTGGATGGTGTTATGTCGGAGGACGAAGTTTTGAAGTCGGGCGGGTGTTCATGGAGCAGATAGTATCAGGTCATAACTTTTTAGTTAGGGTTCTGGTTCTTATTCACAGGAACGCATAAATAAAGCTAACTGAAATTTATAACAACTACTCAGGTCTACGATCAAAGTTATAAGTCAACGCGATCGAAAGATATGTATGACCGTTCATGTCTCACTTTTTGCGATTTCACAAGGGAATCAAAACCTATAGGGTGATTTCCGTTGTCAGTTGAATCATCAATTTTGGCAAGCAGCAATGTCAATGTGAAGCAAAGGAAAAATTTTGCAACCTGTAAGTATTACTTAGTTAGCCCGGTGCTATTGTACTGTACATAAGTTTGTTTGATTGTACGAAACCACCGATACGCGATGCGAATCCAACGCACTTCGTCGGTTTTTATTATTTGTTTTGTTATTGGAGTAATAACGTTTTGATAATTTTTAAGCAATGATCAGAATTGTAAGAGCACGTGGCTAAATAATAACGGCCACACGGGTCGATTTTCAAGGTTAAACAACGTTTAGCGAAGTCGGTCCGTAGAAGGGTAACCATTCTAACATATCGAGTTTTCTCGCCGTTTGGTCCCGTCAGAGCCGGATTAACCCTGTCAGAGGCCCTAAGGCATTGGCATTCTCGGGGCCCCTTTTCTTACTTTGACTGACCGAATCGTGTGTGAATTGAGGAAACGCACATTAAGGGTTGTGGTTTTTAATATATTTGTTTACTTATTCCCAAATTTGGTCTAAAATTGTTTTAATTCTACTACTAAATCTAACGATTTGTATTTTGTGAGATAACAGTAAGGTCCCTAAGTTCACACGCACATCAAATTCTCGTTCGAAGAAACATGTTTTCTTGGTGCGTGCACTGGGCCTGGGCCCTTAATTGATGCGGGGCCCCTAGGCAGTTGCCTACTCCGCCTAATGGTTAATCCGGCCCTGGGTCCCGTCATTTATACATCTTTGACAGTTGTTACGGGTAGTCGGAAGCCAGAAAATCTGCTGTTGGTCTTGCCAAGGGCTATCTTTACACAGTTACTGGGTTGTGGAGGTCAGATAGGCAGTCGCTCCATGTAAAATATTAGTAGGTACTCAGCTGCATCAGGTTAGACTTGTAGCCGACCCCAATAAAGTCGAGAAAAGGCTAAGCAGATGATGAGATTGCCAAAAACGCGTTACGTGCATATTGTTACGCCAGTCGCTTACGTCGAGACACTTCGACAGAAATCTAGAATGTTCGAGACACTAACGCCATCTAGCGGCGAGTAGCAGTAATGAGTATATCTAGTCGAGACACTAACGCCATCTAGCGGCGAATAGCGGTACTGTGTATCTCGAATAGCTTCCTGGAATATTCTAGGCAGTATAAACAGTGAGTCAATTTTACAGGAATGTTCTGGAACTCATAGACCGGGGTATAAATAGATCGCAAAGGGGCGCAGCCAGTCAGTCTTATTACGAGGCGAATACGCGATATAATCGAAGCTTTATTAGTGAATTTCAGTGGGATTTAAGTGTTAAGTGACAAGTGTTGTGGTGCAAATATTTGTGTTAAAGTGTTAATTTTGGTTTAATTGGCGTTAATTATTTCTATCTCGAACCCCAGCTCGTAACAATATTAAACCCTTATCAACATTCTGCAGATTTTCACAAGCTTCAAAATAAAAACATTAACCATTGTTAATGTTTTTATTTTGAAGCTGAAAAAAAGGCATAGACAAAAAGTCCATCCCATCCTGCCTGCCTCCCTTTCACACAACGCTCCCCTGCAAGGTGCAGATCCCTATGGCCCTAACAATCACTTACGCAATTGTTTAAACAATGCTCACTAATAAAATATCAAATTACACCAGAATTATATGAGCAACGAGTAACGCGGCCAATATGCCTGAATACAATTATAATATAGGGGTAGCTTGTACCCCACGCTTGCTTTTTTGATGCGCATTTTCCGTAATGACATTTGAGGGTTGGTAGAGTCAATTATTTTAGAGCCAGGGGCTGTTTTTATTTTAAGGGATTATTTTGTTTCGTGGTCATGTTATGGATTAGATATGAGATGAGGCGTTTGTATTCTCTGGTGGCCTGGTAGCTTGATGAAATTAAGTGGGTGTTATAAGCGTTTTTTGCGTGTTAGCTTCCGAGTTTATTTACTTATTTCAAACTTTATATACAATAAATAAATACCTTAGGTACGCGGTCTTAATCCAATAAGGCGTTCTCTACCAGTCAACCTTTAGATCACTTTATTGTAGGTACACCAATTATATCAATATACAAAATATTGGATTGTCGTAGTATTAACTACCTACTTTTCTCAAATCTAATATAAATAAATACTATATATATTTAGTATAATAAAGAGGTTTTGTAGTTAGTGAGAGTTTGTTTTGTAGGCAGGAATCTTGGATGTTTTCAACCGATTTTGAAACTTCATTCACCAATAGAAAGCTACATTATTCTTGAGTGACATAATTAAATGCCAAGTACATTTTTCGCTGAAAAATCTTGTCACGCGAGAGAACCACGGGCAGAACATAGTGTTTTATATAGTAGTTTACCTCTGTGGAAATGAGCCAATAAAACACATGCAGAGCTTCCGATAATTTAATATCAACCAATCAGCCCTTCGGTGCTTCGGATATCAAATATCTAATCTCAAACTATTGTTAATTAACGATAAAATTTGATTGATGTACAATCAATTATTACTGGGATTCTGAAATATTAAATCAAATATTAACTCCGTCATGAGCAGTTAACTAAGAGATGAGAGTTAACTAAGTCGTTACCTACTTGCTATATTTTTTTTTTCAGACCTCGACTGCCTAAGTCCGTACCTAGTCCTGAATCATGGATAGAAATCGGAGATAGAATTCCACAAATTGGATTTGCTCTAGCAAATCCATAATAAATTGCTTCATATATGTGATAAATAAATAAATTTGGAAGACATCAGTAAATAATGCAATGATATTTGCGCCTATACAACGTGTAACTTAAAGGGAACAAACTTAACTTAACTTATACATACCAAGTGCACAGCTTCTTTGGATGATAACAAATGATATGGCAAGGGTTTTGTAATCCTATGTCTACATGTATGGAACTTATTAGAAATTTCAATACATTGATACCAGAGACCGAATATTTCAAACTTAGAACAACAACGCATAGAAGAGGCGTCTAGAACAAAACACGAGCGATTTCGTGTGTCCACTGTATTTTCTTTGTGTGTGTGAGCCGAATGTGTCTACGTTCTTCAAACGCACACAAATATAGCTTTCAGTGATACCATTACCAGACCATTACCCACAAAAATGGGAAAACGCACTATTATGTTGCTGGATCAAATCAAGTATTTTATGTTATGAAACTAGATAAGATGATGTTTTTTCATGTTCGTTCTTATATGACATATATTTACGGAAGGTAAACGAAATGAGATATCGTTTATTGCGTTTAGAATGCTTGATGTGTAATGTGTTATAATGATATTATAGAAATGTATTAATTGCTTGTGTTGTATTTATGAAATAGAAAAATATTATTGAGAACATTACTTAAACGAAAAAAATCTTAATCAATAAAATTATCATCTTTATGATGCCACTCTTCGAACTAAGAGTAACTTTTAGTTATAAAACACTGTAGGTAGTAGCTGTAAATAAATATAGTTTAGTTTGACGCATACATAATTGCCGCCAAAACTATATTTTTTTTAAACAAAAATAAGCACAAAAGAAATCAATATGGGTATTTTTTTCCTCACGGATAGCAACATTGAATTGTGATAAGTTAGGTTATTAGAATTTTTGTTTGATGGTCGATTTACTAAAATATAATGTATAAAATGTAAGTGTTTACTTGTGAAATGTAATTTGATTACACGTTTTTTGTTTTCCTGCAGGACTATGACATCCCTTTACGCTACAAACGGTCGTTTTAAATTATTTACTCGCGAGCTCTGTTCGGCAGAATGTGACCTTGAGTACTGACGGCTCGTCGAGCAAAGTTAGCCAAAATGGCTAAGTTTTAGTTGCCTCACTTTTTGCACTCGTACTATCCTGCTATGCGTTGTTGTTCTAAGATTTCAAATTAAGAAGAACGAAGAGAATTATCGTGTTATTGCCACTTGACGTGGAAAGTTATTAACCCTCGTAGTGCTGTGACAGATCTGTTATGATTGGCATTCAAGAAACATATGAAACCGATAATTTGGTATCAATTCTTTGAGTCACATATTTTGAGCTGAAATTGTGCATAGGGACTCCATACCAGATATTGTCTTCAGCCCTTGTGGATAGATATAGGGTTTGTTTGTTGTGGCGAGAACCGGCGCTACGTTATTACAACATTGGCAAATGAACATTTTTATTGGCCTAATGGCCCACAGCTGGGCAAAGCCCCCCCCCCCCCTTCCTCACCAATTTTTTCCAGTCAGCTGCAGTCCCGTCCGGCCTATCCGTCAAGATCGCAACGCCGACGTTTCTTAGCCCTTCACACAACAACTTTCATTACCTATGAATGTGCGAATTGTAGTCTATAAATAGCCTTTTCTTTAATCTTTACACTCGAATGTAGTTGCGCAATGAAGAGGGATAACAGGGCTTTTTGAGAATACATTGGACACAATGAAAAAAAAAAGCTTCGAAACGTGATCTTCATTTCAAAATCTGTCAACCAATCATTTGCATTGTTACACCATTGCGTTCTGTCTTAAAACCTTTATTCCGAATGCAAACACAAAAGTGAAATCCAAACGAAATCGAAAAGGACATTTACGAATTATTTAATGTTGCAGAAATTAGACAAAAAATACATTATTTTGAGCAGACAGGCGAGGCGTAACTGACGCAAGGTTTTGGCGCCAACAACAATGGACGGCCATGTTGGAGTGCGTTTAGTTGCTGCAATTATGTTTTTCGCGGGCGAGTGATTCTTTGTGACTGTGCCTTGTATCAGGTGTTGTACGAAAGTGCTTCAGTTACAATTTCTCCTTCAAACAAGAAGTGGATAAAAGATATGTATTGTGTAAAATAAATGATACGAATGGAATACCTAGTTATGCAATAGTTATTTGTGCTCAGATTAACTGTGGTCATTGTTAAATAAAACATGGGAGCCTTTTTCAGTCATCTCAGCGAATTAAAAACCATAACTGAAGATAGGCTATGGGTCTTCCCGACGTGTTACCTAAAGCAAACACCAGTCGGATATTGGTTTGACTTTATGATGCATCATTTTAGGTGGATACCTAAAATAATTGATGGACCTAATCGTTAGGTATACTGAGTTAATTGACAGCTACAGATTCACAGTTAGATTAGTTTCAAACAAAACAGATTTTGAGAACCTGAAAAAATATTTTATTGATTTTAATAATAGAGAAGTTTACCTACTTACATAACATGTAGTACTTATACAAAATTATTACAAAGATCCTGCATTTGCAAATTTCAGTTTACAAAACCAGAGGGTACGAGTGAGTCATGTCATTTCTAATTATTATTGCTTTTGCCTACCATTTTCTAATTAAACAAAGGTTAAACTAATTGTTTCGTTTGGCGCCAACATTTCGGTGCCATATTGGAATGCGTTTAGTAGCTGCAATTATTGTTTACTCGCGGGCGAGTGCACCTTTGTGTCTGTGGATCGGGTGACACTCGGGGGCCAATTGAAAGTGCTTGAGTTACACTTTCCTCTGAATAAGTGTCTTGAGTTGGTATAATTGTCTCTAATGTTCCTACATTATAAAGAACTTGAGAGGATTTTGAGATGGAGAGTCGATATTGATTTTTTTTTCACTTGAAGATTTGTGATGAAAGTAAACTTTGAGTTTGCCTTTATATAGGTATAGCTCCATGATGACGACAAACGCGTGTTTTTACTGCATGGAGTTATAAATAATATTGAGTAATTTTCGAAAGATAGTCAGGCAATAGGTACAATAGCGATTGGATACCGCCCGAAGCTGATTATTTTACAGATTTCAACTTTTGCCAAGAAAAGTTAATGTTGTATTGAAAAGAAAGTGGATTATACTATACAAAAAACTTAGCTTCTATAGAAGCCTATTAATATAAAGAGAAACGAGAGCTATGTTATTTCAGAAACAGTTTACCACTAAAAAAAAGTATTTTTATACAATTAACCACGAACGTCATACTTACCTTTAACAAAGTCCTATGGCAAAACAACAAAAAAAAAACATTTTTAAACTAAGCCATCTCGGAAACAATTACCAACTTCCAAACAACTTACTTAACCGTTTCTATAAAAAAATTAAAACCCGTACAAAAAAAAAAGTTTTACTGAAACACGAACCTACAAAACAAAAAATAAATAAAATTACCATTGTTTACAAAAATAAAGGGCGAGCCACACTTGCGCGGCTTCACAACCCTTCCACTGGGGTGAGTAGGGGAAAAGTTATAAATAAACGGAAAATGTACACCGATATGGAAACCTTTTAGGAAGCACCTCCCCTATTTTGTTGGGTAAATAAAAAGCTTAAAATAATTTTACTTTATTCGATAAAGTTTTTCTTTTGCTGGGAGAAAATACGAAAATAGGTTTTATATCGTTTCATGAAGTAAGCGGCAGTTTATGAATAAAAAAAACGTTACTTTTTTTACGTGATTTTGTTATCTACTATCCACTGTTAAGAAGAAATGGCGCTGTTTCTTTAATGAAAACATTTAATTCAAATAAACATATATGTAAAACTGACAATTTATAATTTACTTATTTTTGTATTTCAAGGTATTGTGTGCAAATCGGGATGTGGGCTGTATTAGGTGTACAAATAAGTTCTGAGGGGTTAACAAAAGATGGCATAACTAGTACTACATCGCATCAGACTATCTTGAAACTTGCGTATTCATGTTAAAACGTAACCATTTTCCTCTCATAGTACGTTTTATTTTGTTGAAGTGTAAACGACACGCATTTTTGTGCTCCAACTATGTTAACTTTCGTGCCAATTAAACAACATTTGCGGGAAGCTCTGCTTTTTTGCTTCAACTTGAAGAAAAGTGCAGCTGAAGGGCATCGTCTGCTATGTGAAGCGTATGGAGAGCATGCTCCATCAATAAAAACATGCGAGTATTGGTTCTGGCGTTTTAAAAGTGGTGACTATGACATCAGTGACAAAGAACGCGAAGGGAGGCCAGTAAAGTTCGAAGATGCTGAGTTAGAAGCATTACTGGACCAAGATTCATGCCAAACTCAAGAAGAACTTGCTGAAACCTTGGGAGTGACTCAACAAACGATTCCAAACCGTCTCAAGGCATTAGGTATTTTTTTTTTTTTTTTTTAACGTGGTAAAATTATCAAATAAGTCCTCCCACTCCGGGCAGGGTGGGAGGGACTGTCAGACTTTTACTGACTAAAATCCACGGTGTTCCTTCAATAACCCTTTACATACCGGGGCCACGGTAACGGGATGAGTCCCACGACCCCGGCAGGCTTCGGCCCTCTGCAGAGGGGGCCTCGTCATGTTGCTGACGCTCTTTGAGGCGCGCGTGGAACACGACGCGCCGTCGACCCGGGCATGGTCCATGGTCGGACAGCGAGTTGCCCTTTACTCGCTGTCCGCATGCCCGCGCCTACGGTGGCCGGAGATCGTCGGCCGACGTCCGACGCCGTGGGCGTCTACCACTGCGGCTGGGCTGGAGGGAGGACGCCATCCTCTCCCTCTCGCGGCCCGCCTCCTCCTTCGGAAGCATGACTGCTTCGCAGAAGGAGGCGACCGCTTCCCACTCCCTCTCGCCCCGCAGCATGGCCTCGACCAATGCCGGGCGCGAGAGGTCTCCGCCTATTGTCGCCGTGAGGACACGTCGGTGCTCTGCCCAGGCGGGGCAGTCTTGCACCGTGTGCTCTACGGTGTCCTCAGGACCCTCGCAGTGGTGACACCCAGACGTTTCCTCCTTTCCCATCAGACACAGGTACCTCCCGAAACTTCCGTGTCCGGTGAGGACCTGCGTCATGCGGTAGGTCAGGACGCCGTGACGCCGATCTAGCCACTCCTCAAAGAGGGGTCTTACCGCCGCAATTGCGGCGTGCCCGAAGGCATTAGGTATGGTGCAAAAAGAAGGACATTGGGTTCCGCATGAACTCAAGCCGAGAGATGTCTAACGCCGTTTTTTCACGTGCGAAAAAGGCACAACCGGAAGAGTTTTTTACATCGAATAGTGACAAGAGACGACAGGTGGATCCAGTACGACAATCCAAAGCGCAGAAAATTGTGGGGTAAGCCCGGCCATGCCTCAACTTCAACGGCCGAACCGAGTATTCATGGCAAGCAGATAATGCTGTGCATCTGGTGGGATCAACTCGTAGTTATCTACTATGAGCTACTCTATCCTAACGAAACTATCACTGCGGAACGTTATGAACAACAATTGATGCAATTGAGTCGAACATTAAAGCTTAAACGCCCCCAATATGCCAAAAGACATGACAAAGTGATCTTTCAGCACGACAACGCTCGGCCACATGTTGCTAAAGTTGTCAAGGAAACTTTGGAGGCACTGAACTGGGATGTCCTACCTCACCCGCCGTATTCACCAGACATTGCTCCTTCGGACTATCACTTGTTCCGGTCAATGGCTCATGCGCAGTCTGAGCAGCGCTTTACTTTTACCAAGATGTGAAAAATTGGCTCGATTCTTCGATCGCCTCAAATGATGAGGAATTTTTTAAACGCGGTATTCGTATGCTGCCTGAAAGATGGGCAAAGGTAATAAATAGAAAGCGACGGGCAATATTTTGAATGATATAAGTACATTGTACCAGTTTTTCTCAATAAAATTTCCAAATTAAAAAAAACCCTTACAACTTATTTTTCAACCGACGACCAAAAGAGGAGGTTATCAATTCGACGCGTATATATATATATTTTTTTTTTTTAATGTATGGTCACCGATTACTCGAAGACGGCTGAACCGATTTGGAAAATTCTTTTTTGTTTGATAGGGTATACTTCGAAATTGGTACCATTTGTCACCAAGTCAAGATCTGATAATGGGATCCTGGAGAAATCGAGGGAACTCTTCAAATATTATAGGCACACCAATGGCGTTTTCGGTATTTCTTATAGTAACTTGTGCAGTTGCTCTCAAAAAGTACCATTTGGGGAAGTGGAACTGATGATGAAGACCACAGATGGCTACCGAAACTACTCAATAATAAGTATTTCATGGATTGCGATTCGATTACTTGAATATGGATGTTAAGCACTTTATGCTCGTCACAATGCATATTGTGATGTATAGCTGATGGTGAAGTACTAGAACTCCTCAAAAATTAACGGCCCAGCATTGGGAAAAGCAATATTTTGTAAAAGGTTATAAGTAGTTGACATTTAGGCTCTTGTAACTAGGTAAATTAAAAATCATCCAACTAAAAAGAGTGAAATAAAAACTTTTTACCAAAAAATTAAACCGACTCCCAAAAACACTGCAAAGTGAAACATAACTTTAATTTCGGAA
Organism: Tholera decimalis; assembly: GCA_943138885.2. Taxonomy (NCBI): domain Eukaryota; kingdom Metazoa; phylum Arthropoda; class Insecta; order Lepidoptera; family Noctuidae; genus Tholera; species Tholera decimalis. The sequence goes on from OW964570.2 coordinate 10,914,916, forward strand.
GTCGGTGCCAAAAACGAAAATACAAAACTAAAGACACCGACTACCGAAATTAAAGTTATTTTTCACTTTGCAGTGTTTTTGGGAGTCGGTTTAATATTTTGGTAAAAAGTTTTTATTCACCTAATATTTTAGTTTCACGGTTGCTGAAAAAATGTTTCAAGATTCGATTTAGAAATATTTATAATTATAATTTATAAATATTTTTATATATGCAGTACATGAGCAGGCTAAAGACATTATTGTGGATGGGTAGAATGCACATTACTAGCAATCTTGTTAACCCCTCCAATTAAGCTAAATATGCTTGTATAAGGAGTGGGTTCACGAAAATAGTGTAATGGGTGGGGTTCGAACCCGTGACCTCTCGATTGCAAGTCCGACACCTTAGCCATTAGGCTAACAATAATTTCTTGGCCTTAGAATAATTGTTGTTTCATGACAAAATTAATAATTAGGTACCAGGAATGCATAAATACACAGAGCCAACAGTAATGTAATGTGCACGGTTCACTACCACTTGTGCCCAGAATGCGTTTAACAAACATCAGTTTGGTGCAGCTGACAAACAAAACATAAAGTACACGCACTCCAGATGAATATTGGGCTTTTTGGGGTGCCTAAAATGGTGCTAGAAAGAAGAATTAATGAATGAACAAGTTAAAATTGATAGATATGGTATTTATTCCAATAGAGTCGTTTCTTGTATCTAAAAAAATGAGTGAGGGGCATAGCATTATTTAATTATGTTTAGTCACGTAATTAAAAAATGTTTTTTAAAGAAAAAGACTTATCTTATATTTTTGGTGACGGATTAAATATTATTATTACAGGAAAATACCTTATTAGCGTTTCCCCTTCGTCCTTGTTTAGAAAAGATCATAGCGCACATAGTTTAGGTATTCACAGAAGAAAAATTGGGTGCAGAGTAGGAATAAATTATAAGTACGATCGATTAAAAGAGCATTACCTTTCCTCTTAACTGTGTTAATTATTTATGTATATATTTATATATTCTAACATTATGTATTTAATTAAGTATGTGTTATTTTTATTGCATTATAAGTATGTGTAGGTATATTTAATATTTTAGTTTTAGACTTCACATATTAATTTTTATTTCTCTCTTGTTCTCACACACTATTGTCTACATTTCTTTTTCACTTCTCCTTTCGCAGGTCTGCTGGAAGAAATTTCTTAAGAAATAAGCAGTACCTTTGTACTCAAATATTATAATTATGTTGTCCTATTGTATTTTACTGTGTGTACATAAATAATAAAATAAATAAATAAATAAATAAATAAGTACTTTTAAATCTGATATCGGAAAAAAATTTAGGTAGTGAGCTACTGTTAACTTACAATATTTAATTAAGTAAGTGGTGCAATATTATACTTAATACTAATTATAAAAGACTTTTTACTTTTACAAAACATAATGAGAAATTTTTATAGACAACTAAAGTTTTGGCCTCACGAATGGATATCTCTAACAATTTCGGAAAGGGCGCCATTTTAACGCCCCAAAAACCGGTAACACTCAGAATCAAAGACACAAAGCTAAGTCGATCGCGATAATATTGACTGAACCGGACTTGAACGGCGACCGCAAACACGCGAGCAAACAGATTAACGTTAGAACAATGGCGGGGAACATTTGAGGAAATGTATTGGAATAATATTGGTTTGGATGTTTGGATAAACTTCTCAGCGTTCATGTGGTCCTGGTAGTTTTGTTAGATGGTTAATTAGTTTTTGCTTAGAAATTATAATCTCCTGGTACACAGATAGCTACAGGAGCGAAGCCTTCCATCTACAGAGAGTGACTTAGAAGTGCGCTTCAAGCTTGCGGGTTGGGCAGAAGCGACTTTCAGACTTCTACTGGCTAATAAATTCAGTTAGCCCTTACGTTCCAGGGTCGCGGTATCTCGTTTGAACATTCCCGCAACCCTCATCTATGGGGCTATGAATTATCCATGCCACCGTACTATATTACTCAGCACAGAGAAATCGTATAATGGCCCATTTAACGGTATTAATGATGGCTTTAAGATACAGATCTTTTGGCCTGCTTTGTGTTCAAACTCCCACGAACGGTAACCGTAAAAAATATTATGCAAGTTACCTAATTTAATAAAGCAAATGTTTAGATTCCTTTAGGTACATCTACAGAATAATCAGTAGCTCAATTCATCAAGTGGAATGCACCTCATCTTTATCTATGATACTCACCAATACTCACGATGCAGATACTAGGCCTCAGCAGAGTTGTACTACGTAATTTCTGTTGCCCTGGTATACATTTTTGGCGTTCAAATTCCCATGAACGGTAACCGTAAAAATTATAATTATTTATGCATGCAAGTTACCTATTTCAATAAAACAGATGTTTAGATTCCTTTAGGTACATCTACAGAATAATCAGTAGCTCATTTCATCAAGTGGAACGCACCTCATCTCTATCTATGTTACTCACGATTAGAGATGTAAGTGCTGTATTATACCATTTGTATTGAAATGTATTAAACGAAAAATACCGTATAATACGGTATTATACCATTTGCTACGGTATTTTATGTATAAATCGATTGTTTCAATATTTTTTATGTAAATTATCTGAGTAATCATTAAAATACCTAAGTACTGAATACGGTGGAAAAGCACAGAAAAAATGAAAATATTAAAGGAAAAAGAAGAAGCCAATTAGAAAATCACGTCAATGCGACGCCATTAACACGGCGCTAACGCAGCGCGGTGGTGTCGACGGCGACGAATATCTGTGAAGTTTAATTACTAAGTAATCATTAAATTAGAATTAGTCATTCTAAAATATAGAATACAATCGAAACTTAAAATATATTTAATTTATTAAACTAAAACTCTTAGTAATATTGCAAGATCTTAAAAAGTGAATCAAAATATAAAATACATAAAATACCAATAATACCGTAGGTTATAATAAAATACCTGTTTAATACATAGCCTTTTGGTATTATACGGTATTTTTACAACACTACTCACGATGCAAAACACATAGGCAGTCTATCAAGTTACCGGCGTGTAAGCGAACACCCGTCGGTAAGACGTAGCTGCTACCGACGTGACGGTATTGCTCGTTTTATTGTCACGTGACGTTTGGACACGTAGTGTGGAGGTGATGCTATCGAAAGCTTGAAAGACATCCCATGAAGTAAACTTTGTAGGTCCCTTTTTACGTAAATTACACGCACGGCGGAGTACGGAATTTTGCACCGTTAACAGTTTGGGAATGGAGTGCGGAAAGCTAATAATATTTTTATAATCCATACTAATATTATAAATGCGAAAGTAACTCTGTCTGTCTGTCTGTCTGTCTGTCTGTCTGTCTGTCTGTTACCTTTTCACGCCTTAACCGCTGAACCGATTTACATGAAATTTGGCATGGGAATAGTTGAGGACCCTGGGAAGGACATAGGATAGTTTTTATCCCGATGTAAGGTTCCCGCAGGATAGTTTTCGAATTGTATCTTTGTTGCTCTTTCACGCAAAAACTACTAAATGGATCTCAATGAAATTTGGTAAGGAGATAGCTGACATTCTGTAAAAACACATAAGCTACTTTTTATTCCGGAATTCCCACGGGTTTGGGATTTACGCGGGGAAAACCTCCCACTCGAACGAAGTCGCGGACAAAAGCTATCCATACTTTAATACTAATAATATAACTCCATACTTCCATATCCATATCCATACTATCCATACTTCCAATTATCCATCAATACTTCCAAGCTAATATAATAATAATTCGAAAGTAACTGCCTGTCTGTGACTGTTACCTTTTCACGCCTAAACCGCTGAACCGATTTAGATGAAATTTTGCATGGGAATAGTTTAGGACCCTGGGAAAGACATAGCATAGGTTTCGTCCCGGAAATCATTCCTAAAGTATGTAAAAGGACACACATAATACACTTAGACCGCTAAACCGATTTAGATGAAATTTGGTATGTAGATAGTTTTAGACCCTGGAAAAGACATAGTATAGTTTTATTCCCGGAAATCATTCCTAAAAGATGTGAAAATGGTGTTGGAATTTTGTATCGGGAATCAATGATGTCCCCGCCCTCCCCACCCACATAATACACTTGACCGCTAAACCGGTTTGGATGAAATTTGCTATGGAGTTATTTTTAGACCCTGGAAAAGACATAGGATAGTTTTTATCCTGGAAATCATCCCTTAAGGATATAAAGGGGTGTTGGGACTTTGTAGTCCCCCTCTCAATTCATTCAAATCGCGTATTCAAGAACCACTCATAACATTTTTTAAAACTACACAACAAATCTTTGTTTAGAGCTGGGGTCGAACCCACGTCATGCAACAGTTAACAGTTACGCCAACCGTGTCGTTTAAATTTTAACCAATCAAGTTAATATACGAATCATTTCTATTTCAAAATCGGGGCATTATGCGTTTGCCCTTTTGAAAATAGGAGATCATGTGGCAACAGATATCAACGGGATGATTTATTTGAGCTGAACTGAATCTGGAACTGAAACTGAAACTGAAACTGAAGCTGAAACTGTAGCTGAATCTGTAGCTGAATCTGAAACTGAAACCAAACTGAAGCTGAAACTGAAACTGATGCTGAAACCAAAACTGAAGCTGAAGCTGAAACTGAAACTGAAGCTGAAACTGGAACTGTAGCTGAAACTGACGCTGAAACCAAACTGAAGCTGAAACTGAAACTGATGTTGAAACCTAAACTGAAGCTGAAGCTGAAACTGGAACTGTAGCTGAAACTGACGCTGAAACCAAATAGAAGCTGAAACTGATGCTAAAACCAAAACTGAAGCTGAAACTGAAACTGAAGCTGAAAATTAAGCTGAAACTGTAGCTGAATCTGAACTGAAACCAAACCTGAAGCTGAAACTGAATCTGAAACTGAATCTAAAACTGAATCTGAAACTGACTCTGAAACTGAATCTGAAACTGAAACTGAAACCAAAACTGAAGCTGAAGCTGAAACTGGAAATGTAGCTGAAACTGACGCTGAAACCGAACTGAGGCTGAAACTGAAGCTGAAACTGAAACAAAATTGAAGCTGAAACTGAAACTGATGCTGAAACCAAAACTGAAGCTGAAACCGAAACTGAAGCTGAAACTGGAACTGTAGCTGAAACTGACGCTGAAACCAAACTGAAGCTGAAACTGAAACTGATGCTGAAACCTAAACTGAAGCTGAAGCTAAAACTGAAACTGGAACTGTAGCTGAAACTGACGCTGAAACCAAACTGAAGCTGAAACTGATTTTAAAACTAAAACTGAAGCTGAAACTGAAACTGAAGCTGAAAATTAAGCTGAAACTGTAGCTGAATCTGAACAGAAACCAAACCTGAAGCTGAAACTGAATCTGAAACTGAATCTGAAACTGAATCTGAAACTGGATCTAAAACTGAATCTGAAACTGACTCTGAAACTGAATCTGAAACTGAAACTGAAACTGAAACCAAAACTGAAGCTGAAGCTGAAACTGGAAATGTAGCTGAAACTGACGCTGAAACCAAACTGAGGCTGAAACTGAAGCTGAAACTGAAACAAAATTGAAGCTGAAACTGAAACTGATGCTGAAACCAAAACTGAAGCTGAAACCGAAACTGAAGCTGAAACTGGCACTGTAGCTGAAACTGACGCTGAAACCAAACTGAAGCTGAAACTGAGACTGATGCTGAAACCAAAACTGAGGCTGAAGCTGAAACTGGAACTGTAGCTGAAACTGACGCTGAAACCAAGCTGAAGCTGAAGCTGATGCTGAAACCAAAACTGAAGCTGAAGCTGAAACTGAAGCTGAAACTGAAACTGAAGCTGAAACTGAAACTGAAGCTGAAAATTAAGCTGAAACTGTAGCTGAATCTGAAACTGAAACCAAAACTACTGAAACCAAAACTGAAGCTGAAGCTTTCAACTGGAACTGAAACTGACGCTGAACCCAAACTGAAACTGAAGCTGAAACAGAAACCAAACTGAAGCTGAAATTGAAACTGATGCTGAAACCAAAACTGAAGCTGAAACTGAAACTGAAGCTGAAACTGGAACTGTAGCTGTAACTGACGCTGAAACCAAACTGAAGCTGAAACAAACTGATGCTGAAACCAAAACTGAAGCTGAAGCTGAAACTGAAACTGTAGTAACATCCATAGTGAACGTAGTCCAAGATACAAATAATTTAATAAACCACGTTTATTCTGATTAATCGCAGCCATTCTTTGTCCCTCATATTTGTTTTCAACAAACGTGAAGGAGTAATTTTGGCACCAACTAACGAAATTGTAGGGCAGATCAACGAAAAGATTATGTCTCATGTGGATTGTGATGTTGTTGAGTATCTGTCCGTCGACATTGTCATGGATACAAAGCAAGTGACGTCGTACTCTGTAGAGTTTATCAACTCTCTGGAATTGTCAGGGTACCCCATCACATTATTTGAGGCTTTAACTTGGTGTCCCAGTCCTGTTGATGCGTAATCAGGGCGCACCTCTCTGGCAGGCAGGCTCTTTAATAGCATGCGACTACAAATTACATACCTTGGATGCAATGTTTTCAAGCAATAATTATGACAGGAACAGCAAGCGGTAAAAACGTATTTATTCCTCACATTCAGTTCGAAAAACTCAAATTTCCCCTAAAAGCGGCATTCGCGATGACCATAAACAAAGCTCAAGGACAGACACTGAAAGTCGCAGGTGTACATTTAGAAAAAGACTGCTTTTCCCATGGGCAATTGTATGTGGCGTGCTCACGAGTATCAAGCGTACAAAATCAACACGCCAAGAACGGGAAAACCAGAAACGTAGTTTACAAAAATGTATTGTAAACTACGTTTTTGGTTTTAAAAAGATAAATTTTAAATACTAACTGTCTGTCTGTTTTTGGGGATGGATGGACCCTGGTGATGGATTTTTAAATATTATATGCGTTTTTTAACCACCCAAAAAGATACGGTACACCTTTTTGGCAACAAGAATTATTGACAAATTGTAAATTAACGCGAGCGAAGCCGCGGGCAAAAGCTAGTAAATCTATATATATAAAAGAAAGTCGTGTTAGTTACACCACTTATAACTCAAGAACGGCAGAACAGATTTGGGTGAAAATTGGTATGGAGGTAGCTTAGAGCCAGGAGACGGACATAGGATATGACAGACGGACATTTTTATCCCGGAATTCCCACGGGATCGGGATTTAAGCGGGAAAAACATCCCACGCGAACGAAGAAGAAATGAGAGTAGGGTAGGGGTAGGGTTGGTGTAGGGTAGGGGTAGTGTAGGGGTAGGGTAGGGGTAGGGTGGGGGTTGGGTAGGGGTAGGGTAGTGGTTGGGTAGGGTAGTGGTAGGGTAGGGTAGGGTAAGGGTAGGGGTAGGGTAGGGTTGGGGTATGGTAGGGGTAGGGTAGGGGTAGGGTGGGGTAGGGTAAGGGTAGGGTAGGGTAGGGTTAGGGTAGGGGTAGGGTAGGGGTAGGATAGGGGTAGGGTATCGGTTGGGTAGGGGTAGGATACCACGTGAACGAAGTCGTGGCGGGTCAGCTAGTAATGATTAAAGGTAAGATGTGACTACCAACAAATGATAGTAAATGTTTGTATAAGACAACGTAAAATTGCAAATTCCGTTAGATTACAATATGCTGGTGCCATGCTGCTTGCAATTTAACACATTATTTTCCAATAGATTAAAATCTATGACATATCGAAGTGAAAGCCCCACCCAACTGCTACTTAGATGTATTTTCTATATCTGACTAAAATTCGCGCCGGGCTTCGCTTTTGTGGACTTTATCACGATAAAAACAAAACCTCCCTTTTCATTCGGATAAGAAGCAGCCTATAATCTTTCTCAAGCTTCAAGCTATTTCCATACCAAATTTCATCCAAACCTACTTAGTACTTTTGATGATTAAATTAACAAACAAACTTTTCCACTTTTCAACCGACGACCAAAAGAGGAGGTTATCAATTCGACGCGTATTTTTTATGTATGATCATATTGATCATCGATTACTCGGAGACGGCTGAACCGATTTGGAAAATTCTTTTTTTGATTGAAAGGGTATACTTCGAAATTGGTCCCATTTTCATAAAAGTCAGGATCTGATGATGGGATCCTGGAGAAATCGAGGGAACTCTTCAAATATTATAGGCACACCTATGACGTTTTGGGTATTTATTATAGTAACTTGTGCAGTTGCTTTCAAAAAGTACCATTTGAGGAAGTGGAACTGATGATGAAGACCACAGATGGCCGCCGAAACTACTCAATAATAAGTATTGAGTGGATTGCGATTCGATTACTTGAATATGGATGTTAAGCACTTTATGCTCGTCACAATGCATATGGTGATGTAGAGCTGATGGTGAAGTACCAGGAGAACTCCTCAACAATTAACGGCCCAGCATTGGGAAAAGCAATATTTTGTAAAAGGTAGTAGTTGACATTTAGGCTCTTGTAACTAGATAAATTAAAAATCATCCAACTAAAAAGAGTGAAATAAAAACTTTTTACCAAAAAATTAAACCGACTCCCAAAAAACACTGCAAAGTGAAAAATAACTTTAATTTCGGAAGTCGGTGGCAAAAACGAAAATACAAAACTAAAGACACCGACTACCGAAATTAAAGTAATTTTTCACTTTGCAGTGTTTTTTGGGAGCCGGTTTAATTTTTTGGTAAAAAGTTTTTTTAATATTAGTATAGATATCTATTCATATAAGACTCATTACCATTTAGGCTTACACAAGCAATGCTTCATGCCAACAAACCTACCGAAATTCGCTTGCTCGGTTACCTACCTACTTTCCGACGGGAGCTTTCAGAATTCGAAATCACCCAAAACGCACGTTTTAGGCGGCTGGTTATGTAATTTGACTAATTATATTCGATGACAATAATATTTTATACTAGCTTCTGCTCGCGACTTCGTACGCGTACGAGGGTTTTCCTGTGTAAATTTCGATCACGTGGGAATTCCGGGATAAAGTAACTTACGTGATTTTTTTTTTACTTAGGTATGTGTTGTTCCAGGATGCCAGCTATCTACTTCCCAAAAATTTGTTCTTTTCTTGTTTCAACTTCACATTTTTCAGTTTCAGATTTCGTAGTTTTAGCAAGATTGAGCAACAAATTAACATCCATCTATCCAAACTTTCGCATTTATAATATTGTATAGATAAGTTTGGTCCATAAATCAGCTACGCGACATCTACTCGCTGATACAGACATAAGGTCATCAACAGTAGGTTACAACTGATAGAGCATGCGGAGTAAAATAGAAGGCGGGGGGTCATTGTCTACCATGGCAAATATAAGTGCAGTAGTTTATTGTGTCGATGTCGGTAAATTTAATTTAAAAAAGTTTTTTTTATTTAGTTGTGTAATAAGATAATACATTATTATTATGTTACGTATCACCATGGGAAAACCAATCAAAGGTGCCACTAAGATAGGAATTTCAACAGTCAAAACCCTATATAAATCTGATCAATACTTTTTCAGATGAACTCTTTTAGAAACTTTCAGGTGATGGTACTTCCATCATCAACTCAGCAGATTTTTTTCGAATGACATCGAATGACTTCTGCGCTCCGGGCGGAGCGGAAGGGAGTGTCAGACTTCTAAGTTCTATTAACTAAAAACCCAGGGTGGGTTTTTAGTTCCTTCAGCTGCCCTTAAGTTCCGGGGCCGCGGCATCTCGTTAAAATATTCCCGCAACCCTGATACACACTGACCCTACGGGGCTCCGTCACCATGAGGTAACAACTATCAGTAACAAATATCTGAATTGCTTATGTAAAACGTTGTAAGTGCTCTTAAAGTCGAGGGTTTCCCTTGATTTTCCTGGGATCATAATCAGATCCCGACTTATACCTTCCATTATCAAATTAGCAACATGAGATGATGATTACCAGAGACACATATCTGAATTGCGTTAAGAAGTACCTACATGAAAAAGAAAGTATATGCCAATAAAATTTGAGGGCTTCCTTCTATTTTCCTGGAAGCCCATCATTAGATTTTGACTTGATGAACATGACACCATCTCAGAAGTCCACATCATGATCTGCTATGCCTATTTCCAACTATTATATGGAGCGACTGCCAATCTGACTTCCATCCCAGTAGCTTTGTAACACTTTTTTTTCAGTAGTTTTGTAGGGGTAGGGTAGGGGTAGGGGTAGGGTAGGGTTAGGGTAGGGGTAGGGTAGGGTTAGGGTAGGGGTAGGGTAGGAGTAGGGGTAGGGTAAGGGTAGGGTAGGGGTAGGGTAGGGGTAGGGGTAGGGTAGGGTAGGGGTAGGATAGGGGTAGGGTATCGGTTGGGTAGGGGTAGGGTATCGGTTGGGTAGGGGTAGGATACCACGCGAACGAAGTCGTGGTGGGTCAGCTAGTAATACATAAAACAAAAATAAAGCCTCCTTTTTTAAAGTCGGTAAAAAGTAGCCTCTTTTTACACCTGAACCCAGTCTTTAACGAGGCTTAAAATCCTTTGTTATCCGCTTCTTGAAAACTATAGAGTTATCTGCACAGTAAGTATTGGCGCCAAATATTTGCCAATACACCGGGCAATTGGTGGCTAATTATACCTACTGATTGTTTGAGAGCTGGCTTGAGTCAATATTAGGACTTCGCAGAAAATGGACGGGACGTTATTAACTTATTATATTTTTAAGCGCGACAACTGGTTATTGTTACCTATGCGTAGGTAGTAATGGTTTCTTTAAATTCATTTGCACGTTACGAATGAGGCAACAACGTAAACAACTTGTCTAAGTGCTTCGAGATTTCAGAGAGTCTGTTCTTTTAAAGACTAGTAATTGTTCTCTTTTCTTTATGACTGTAAATTTGTACGGTTCCTTCATTTAAGGCACCTGTCACACAGTTCAGAATTACTTGGGAGGCAGGGAATTAAATTTTTAATATTTAAACTAATTGAAAATAAATAATTGACAATTATTTGTTATTTTTTATATCGATATACTCGCAAAATGCCGCCATGTTTACTAAAGAGCCCTTTTAGAGGCCCCTCTACTTAGACCCACTACAACTAAATCTTTTACCTATTCCCAGCTAAACTAACGACATAATTTTACTCATTAATTACGATCTTTTTCCATATAATGGCCGAGGTCACGTGCCTCTCAACACATCTCCTTTGTTGCTACCAAACAATGCACACCCATTTTTAATATCACCCTTCAACAAGACCCTCTTACTACAATAATCAACCGTATTTTCTCGAACAGAAGATCTAAAATTGAGGTCTACAAACGGAGATAGAATTCATAATTTTTAGACATCATGCAGTTTGGAAGCCAAATCACCTGTCAAGGATTAAATGAAAGGGTCACGTGACTGCTCCTGTGGGAGCGCGAGGATTCTTCCTATGAATTTATGTTGCCCTAGTACTTTGTGTTTAGATATTCTAATGCTCATCATTGATCCCTTTTCCAACGATTGTTGTTTTTTTGTTGAGCGTTAGATTATTTTGGAATAATCTACGGAGTATAAATTATTAGACTTGCAGGCAATTTACAATAAAGAGAATTTGTTAGGATGTACAATCCAAATCTTATTATCCTACACAAATCTCGTGCCAAAAATAAGAATTTAGACGTATAAACTAGAGATGGGCCGAATGTGGTTTGAACCGAATCCGAACTTCGGCCGAACATTCGGTTAAAATGAAAAGTTCGGCCGAAGGTCGGCCGAATTTCGGTTCAATTTCACACGCTTTCTCGAGAGCGACACGTCGTGACTTTTTTACGCATTTACTTCAATCTCGAATATATTTATCATCTCCTGGAAGCTCTGTATGTTCTGAGCAACTTTTATCGGAGGCGGAAAACGTATACAAAAAAAAAAACTTAACAATCTTCTGCCAGATAAGGCAGTTTTTGGTGTTTTTGCACCATAGCCTGCCTCTACTAAATTTTAAATATGAGTGAGTAGATAGATGTGAAAAGTTTGTTAATTTGAAAAATAAGTACTCTTTAGTTAATGAATGTTTAGTTTGTGAATCAAAAACGTGATTTTTTAATTCAATTTACGAATAATACAATTTTAATTTAAATAAAAACCCTAAACTACATATACACACCTAAAAATAAACTAAAATATTGCATCCAGAAATTCGTGCGCATCGCTGTCCACTGGCAATGTGCCCAAAAGACTGGCGGCATTGCCACGTTGTATGGCAATGCTTAACCTCTGTCCAAGGTAAAAGCCAGCCCTTGGGTCACGCGAAGTGTCAACTAGGCGTCTGGACAGATCTTTAAATAATTTGTGAGCACTCGGACCCCACGACCCCAAGGTTTCAACCCCAAACGGCTCGAAAATATAACTACCAACAAGGTTATTATATTTCCGCCGCTTGAGGTTCTCAGCAGCCGCAGCGGCAGCGCCAGCGCAACAAGATGAGCTAGGAAGATGGGATGGCGCAAGAGTATCGACACAAGTTGCGTCCCACACTAAAGGCCTACCCATCTTCCAAGGAAATAAAGACATACCGTCCGGTCTTTTGCCATCGTCGCGTGCCAGGCCATTTGGTTCTAAAACAGCTGGAACGCCGACAGTGACAAGAGCTCGTCGGATAATGTCGTTAATATTCGCGTGCCGTGCTATGCGACCCGCGCTGCGGCCGCATGAAAGGCCGTGGTGACCGAGGCTGTTGACAACTTCGCCACAGTGACAGCGATGAGCAGAACAGCAGGGAGCACCTAATCGAAGGGAAGCAGCGAGGCGGAAAGTAGTATCATCGAACAAGGTGCCTATGTTCGATGACGGAAGTGCATGGAGCCAGAGACCCGACTCCCATTCACCCACAGCCAGCAGGCGCGCACGCTCTGCAGCCGAAGCAGATGTGGCAATAAGGTCACTCTGAACTGCTTTACAGAGCGGCTCATCCCACCGCCTCTGAGATGATGGATTGTCGGGTGGATTTAGGTTCGGGCAAGCGAGTCTCCAGGTATCTATAGCCTCGGTGAAATACGGCACATTGAAATCAACCAGTGATGGAGCTAGGATATTCCTGATTAATTTCTCAGTGCCGTGTACCGAGGATACAAAAGCCGGTAGACTGATACTAGTAATTTTGCGGACGCCGAGACCACCCATACGAATGGGAAGAGTAGCTTGTGCCCAAGCTCGGTCGTCCATAGCCACATTTAAAATTCCTGTCAGAGTTTGACGAATAATTTGGTCCATTTTTTCCAAAAGGTGAGGATGATGCCATAGATGTGAAGAACGAAGAAAATACATTAATTTGGGTCCAAAACAACAGTAACGAATTAAGGTGATGGCCGAATGCATATTAATTTGGTATATCCTGTCCAAGATGTCATTAAAATTTTGTATTTTTTCCTCGACAAAATCGGGAAAGGAATTCTCATAAATTGGAGACCCAAGAAGACGAAGAGAACTTTTTTCCACAATTTGGATATCTGGGGCTATTGCGTTGAATTTTGAAAGTGTCAGTTGTCTGTCAGTACTGTCGGATATAAATAGTTCACACTTCGAAAGGTTGAGGTCCAATCCTATGGAATGGAATTGATTTATTAAAAACTGTAGATCATCTAATACCGTGTCTACATCGCCTCCCAGGGTTCCATCATCGAGATACCACACATTAAATTTCGAATTTAACTGTCGAATGATTGGGTTAATGGCTAAACTGAAGATCGCTGGCCCGAGGGGATCACCTTGTTGACAGCCAACAGCTGATTCCAAAAGGTTTTCCTTATAAAGTAATTTAGTCGGATGTCTGTAACATTGCCAAAGAAAACTAAAAATTTGTGGTACTTCTTTTTTAGTTTCTGCCAACAAAGTGTCCCTATTGACTGAATTAAAAGCATTTTTAATGTCAACCTTCAAGATGACCTCTCCTTTACCTGAATTTAAATAGGTCGTCAAGGCATGTACGGCAGCCTCACAACCCCCTTTGGAACCGTAACCCAGTTGCAGGGGTTGAAATTTGGTCGAAATATCCTCACCATAAAATTTAGAGCAAATCTTGGCTGCCATACGACGCACATACGTCAATATTCCACATTTACGCGGCCAAAATTGAATTTTAAAAAATTACGATAAACACATAAAATGGTACATGCAGAACTAGAAGACAGTTCCAAGAATCCTAACTGAGCCCCACCACCTACCTGCGATAAACCCCGACCGCTTTCAGGTAGTCGGTACTTGACCGTCAACCCGTGCGCTTGTTTTTGCTGCTTAAAGTTACAGACACAACAAAAGTTACAACATTTTTTTTTTTTTTTCGATATACGTTTTTGAAGTGAAAGTGATGGATTCTAATAACACAGGTATGGATCTTTATTTTTATTATTGTTTACTTACCCAAAATGCCCAATTCGAATAATTAGGGGGTTTCAAACACACGGGTTGTTTTAGACAAATTTTGAAGTAATTTTGAACTTTAAAGGTGAATTTGTTATATTTCTCGATGAGATACGATCGCCATTCTTTTTTTATTTGAAAGTACAATCCTTAGAATAAAAGAAAATATAAAAACTAGCTGCGGAAGAGTGCGGATGACAAAACGGGGGACCTTTTTAACCATTAAGATTTTATATGAAAATATAACCATTTTTTTATTAGTTAAGTAATCTTAGCTTTTCATTGTTTTAGATACTTCAAGCACATCAGGTGTGAAAATTGTTACTCGGAAATACCTTTATCTGATTATGAAAAATGAAAATTTACGAAATTTCGATGCAAAAGTGAATTATTTAGAAAGTCCGAACAACGAAATTTTGCCGCCCAATTAGATTTCAGTTTGTAAAAGAGTATACTGACGTGATAGAGGAAGAAATAAGATACGTTGAAAGTTCTGTGAAAGCACTGAAACCCACTGAAATAAATTTAAACCAAACAAAATTTTCATTTGATCATTTTTTTGAAATGACTATGGTAGATGGAAAAGTATGCAATGCTGCAACCGGCACAAAGTCTACTAGTCGGTGCTATATTTGTGGTGTAACATCGAAAGACTTCAACAAAATTGAAGATAAAAAGGAAACATCAAGTTTTACGGGTGTTAATTTTGGGCTTTCTGTATTGCATGCCAGAATTAGATTATTTGAAAGTGTTTTACATTTGGCATATAAATTACCAGTAAAAAAATATAGGGAAAGGAGGTCTGAGGAAGAAAAACAACTAGAAGAAAAAACAAAAAAGCACATCCAAGAAAGATTTCGGATTGAAACTGGATTATTGGTGGACATGCCCAAATCAAATTTCGGAAATACCAATGATGGTAACACCAATAGAAGGTTTTTTGAAAATCCCCATTTGGCAGCAGATATAACCGGGATAAACTATGAACTAATTTATAGATTAATAGTTATATTGGAGACAATTTCAAGTGGACATAAGATAGATTCACAGAAATACGATTCTTATGCCAAAGATACTGCAAAATTATATGTAAGCCTTTATGGATGGCACCCTATGACTCCGACCATGCATAAAATATTGACACATGGTGCCACTATAATAGAAAATGCTTTGCTGCCAATAGGTCAGCTATCCGAAGAAGTCGCAGAGGCCCGGAATAAACACTTCCGTGTATATCGCGATAACTTCGCCAGGAAATTTTCTAGGGAAAATTGTAATATTGATGTGTACCATAGATTACTACTGAGTTCGGATCCACTTACTAGCAGCTTGAGGCCCAAGAAGAGATCAATCCCCAAAACATTTTGTCCGGAAACAATAAACATGCTAATGCCAGAATATCCCGACGAACCAGACTCAGATAGCGAGTAGCAAGATTACGATTACATTACGCGATAATATTTTATTTGTGTAAAATTCTTCTGTTGTATTAATTTGTTTGTAATATTGTACAAATTTTGTTTTATTTTGTGTGTATTTCTATGGATTCAATAAATAATTATGTGAAATAATGATTTTTTACCTTAATTTACAAAAAAAACTTAACTAAATAAAAAAAAATACTCTTAAGAGATATGTAATATCATGCAGACGTGATATAAGTAAACAAATAATTTTGGCCGCGTAAATGTGGAATATTGACGTATGTGCGACGGTAGGTAGTTCCCACGGCAATGGGACGAATGCCGCCATCCCTCTTGCGTAGGGCACATAGATTGGCCCCGTACAAGATATCGGTGACGGTTTCGTTCACCTGGCCTGAGAGCATAAGATTAATCAGAGCCGTTAGCTCCTTCAAAAGCAACTCACCAGCCTCTCCGGCGCCTGAGCTGAGTAGGTCCTTCAGGTGCTGCGGACTCAGCCCATCGAGGCCGCCAGCAGAGCCGCTTCGGAAGGAACAAACGGCTGTGATCACCTCTTGACCTGTAACGGTGAGGGTGTTTATGTCCTGATCGGGGGGGTCGGGAAAGGAAAGACCATCCGCTGGGGCAGGGTGTTTGCTCTCCAGAGCTGCGAGAGTATCTGGAGAGTATGGGGCCACCACATCACTACTAAAAAGTATCCTGGCAGCTCCGCTAATGTCACCTTCCCCTAATTTAGATTCGACTAGGCGGGATATACTTCTTGTGGAAGTAACCCTCTGTGTCGGTAATTTTGCATCCTGAATATGGGCCGAAATAGTACAATTTTCTTTAATTTGTGAAGTTAAAGTTTTTTTGGTTGCCAAATTTTTTCGAACATGTAGTATCCTATACGGGAAGGTAAGCAGATGTTCCCAGGCACTTTGAGAATTCTCGCGAGCGGCAAGGCGAACGCATCCTGCTAGGTTTTGCGCCACTACAGGTCTAGCGCCGCGGGGAATTCGCTTTAAAACCGGAACAGAGTTTTTGAATTTTGAAAGGGTTTTCCAAAACGGATCCAAATTGGAAAATGATGTAGGTGTTAAAGAAATGACGGGGTCTGAAGTAGATACATTGGGTGGTTTGTGTACCTTCCCAATATGTACTTTCAGACCCCGCTTACCTTTAAAAAACCGTGCCTGGGTGCACAGAGGACACCTCTCCAGAATATTTAGTGATGTTGAAGGTTGATCAGCACTATTACACAACACATCACTGCTGCCACTCGACATTAATCTGATTATGTAACAAAATTAAACTTAGTAACTAAACTAGTAAATAAATTAAATTAAATAATAAAAATCTAAGGAAAAACACTGATTTAAAAAAAACGTCAATAAATGACACCACCCGTCAAAAACTAGCGCAGTCGCGGTGGTGGCTTAGGGCGCCGCGAGGCCAAAGAAGGCATTTCGGCGGCGCCCTAGATCAAAATTGCCGGATGGCACGCGGCTGGTGTTATGTCTACGGTGTCGCCTCCAGGATCCTCCTCCTCGTCGTAATTTTATAACAGTCTATCTTCACTGAAGTTATCGACCGAAATCGCTAGTCTAGCTTTTTATAGCATTATAAGTTAATTATATAATCTCATCTTAAGGTTTTCTTATGATGCTGATTTTCATTGGATTAAAAAGTGTGGAGACACAGTTGGCGCAGTGGTTGAGCCATTCTATGTTGCGCTGTTGGGCTGCGTGTTGTCAATATAATACTTAGATTTTTACGCAACTTTTTAATATTTTCGTAAAGTTTATCTTTAGCTCACGGCGGTTTGGGTTTACGCTCTTATTAGGAGATCACAAATCACAAACAAATAAATACAATTGATTGATATCATCTTTGAGTTCCGATTGCCCTTTTCCTTTGCCCGCTTTATAATATTAGTATAGATTTGTCTTTCGTAAACATAGGTGATAATTATATCAACAGCTTACTAAAAATACTAAATTACGTAAAAATATTTTCGGTTGACTTTTTACGAATTGTAATCCAGATGTTTGTTAGAAGAATACCTAATAAGTTTTATATTTTTGTAATAGTATGTCTAATTATTATGTCAAATTAATTAGGCAGAGATTATCAAGACTAATAAGAAGAACCGATTTAATTTAAGATTTACATTTACAATGTTCGTAACCAAAATAAATGACCATGAGTGAGTAAAAGACATAATTTTATAACAGTAGGTAATGCTATTCTAATTCTATAAAATTCTAGTCAAAATAGTGCAAGTAAGTATTCTTTTTCTTGTGCCGAATGTTCGGCATCTGAACCGAATTTCGGCCGAATGCCGAAGTTCGGTTCAAGCTGTCGAAATTCGGTTGAACCGAATGTGAACCGAATTTCGGCCCATCCCTGGTATAAACAGATTGGTAGATTCTTACTTTATTCAAGATATCTGAAAATTAGATTTTAAACTCTGATCTTGTCATCTGCATCCGCATAACCTTTTCCCAATTACGCGTCGATGGACATATCGCCGGACTGATCGCCGGACTGATCGCCGGAATTTTCACCAGACTGATCGGCTGACTGCTCGACCGACCGGTCACCCGACTGATCGCCGAACTGATCGGCTGACTGGTCGACCGACTGATCGGCCGACTGGTCGACCGACTGGTCGACGGACTGATCGGCTGACTGATCGGCCGACTGGTTGACCTACTGATACTCGTCGCCTGACTGGTCGACAAACTGATCGACAGACTGATCAATGGACTGATCGCCGGACTGATCGGCCAACTTATCGCCCGACTTCATCGCTTGACGGGCTGGTCAAACGACTGGTCGACGTACTAATCGGCCGACAGGTTGATAGACAGATCACCCGACTGATCGATGGACTGATCGCCGGACTGATCGGCTGACTGCTCGACGGATAGGTCGACTGACTGGTCAACCGACTGGTCGACGAACTGATTGACTGACTGGTCGGCGGACTGGTTGACAAACTGATCGGCTCACTAGTCGACCGACTGATCGGCCGACTGGTCGACCAACTGGTCGCCGGACTGGTCGATGGACTGATCGGCCGACAGGTTGATAGACTGATCACCCGACTGATCGATGAACTGATCGCCGGACTGATTAGATCGAAGGGATAAGGTTTCTTGACGAAATAAAATCATACAGCCAATAAGTCTTCATAACTTTTCAGGAAGCGACTTGCGTAACTCTTCAGGTTTCCTCAGTTTCCACTTAGGAGTATAAAAATATGCCGCGCCGATGACTACGAAGTTAGCCGGGAACCCTGGAATGCTCTGGATGAGGTCGTCTATGTCTTGCCAAAATTGAGCCTTTTTTATTTCTGTGCATCCTCTTTGAGGTGTATAGGCTGATATGATGTTGGTTATTTGTAGATCATCCAAAGCATGTTTAACAAAAATCAAACTTATAGATATTTATGATGCGAATGATGCGAGACGTAAAGTTGTTGTCTAAGAGTTTTGCCACCCTGTTTCTTTTATTACCCGACTACGGCAAAACCAAAGGAGGGTTATGATTTTGACAGGCTATGTATGTATGTATGTATGTATGTGTGTATGTTCATCTGTTCCCTCATAGCTCAAAAGCTACTTATCGGAACTCGACAAATGAGGTATCGTTAGAACCGTCTTGATCGTTCGCTGAACATAGGCTACGTGACGTGTCACAAATCCCAATGTGGCGCCCTCTAGCGCCCAAAAAGTGTTGTGTTAAAAAATAAAAATAAGATAAACACATCGTGTTTGGTATCATTTGAAAGGGCTTCACTTGTACTTATCAAAAATATTGCTTAAATTTAACGTGGCGCCCTCTAGCGGACAAAAAGTCATGTGTAAAAATAAAAATGAGATAGATACACCGTGTTTGGTATCATTTGAAAGGGCTTCACTTGTACTTATCAAAAATATTGCTTAAATTTAACGTGGCGCCCTCTAGCGGACAAAAAGTCACGTGTAAAAATAAAAATGAGGTAGATTCACCGTGTTTGGTATCATTTGAAAGGGCTTCACTTTTACTTATAAAAAATATTGCTTAAATTTAACGTGGCGCCCTCTAGCGGAAAAAAAGTCATGTGTAAAAATAAAAATGAGATAGATACACCGTGTTTGGTATCATTTGAAAGGGCTTCACTTGAACTTATAAAAAATAAAGTAAATAGTATAGAAGCACAGTGATTTAACACCAAAATAGTTTAAATAATAAAAAGTAAAAAACTAAAACCCGACTACGACAAAAAAATCGACGCTGAAAAAGTATGAAACAAGATTTTCAGGATGCTGAAATAAACAAGGTTACTGGCAAAACAAGAACAGAACAAAAATAAAAGCCGCAGTCACACGTTATATAGGATATCAACCGTAACAAAACAATTAATAACGTGTGACTGCGGCTTTTATTTTTGTTCTGTTCTTGTTTTGCCAGTAACCTTGTTTTTTTCAGCATCCTGAAAATCTTGTTTCATACTTTTTCAGCGTCGATTTTTTTGTCGTAGTCGGGTTTTAGTTTTTTACTTTTTATTGTCTGTGCCGTAGTAGATAATCTGGTTATATTCCATAGATCTTTCGACATTGAGCTTTTCCGTTTAGGAAAAAAGAAAAAATTATTTATTTATTAAAATTGGTTAAAAATCGATATATAGTATCGAGTATACGAATACGATGGTTTAACAAAGAGCGGTGACAATTGACAAGACTGGTGTCAGATTTACTGTCTTCTGACTTCCTACAACGACCGTCAAAGATAAGTATAGAAATGACCGCCGAAGCATAGAGGGATCTCTATTACCCATTAACGGACCAACTTCGGCAAGCGTTGCATTCATCGGGTCAGGACCCGTGCTCCACCTGATGATTAGTACAGTCAAGTAATTAAGAAAAATACACAATTTAAAATATAATCAAAAGAATTTATATTATTTATTTTTTTATTTTTTCCAAAAAATGCCCCAAAAAATTTCATTATAAATTGCATTTGCGAATTTAAAATAAGTTGGTATTTTCCAGTTTTCTTTGCGGCATTTAGTTGTTGGTACATCTAAAGAATCAGTATTTTGTGATATCACTGTAAGCAATCTACTTAGGGTTAAACATCATTCATCTACGTGTTTACAATTTTTTTTCGATTGAATAAATTCTCTGATCTTCGCATTTTGAAAATCTCTCTGACAAAATATATTGGCATACTTCTGCAATGCGATCATGGGGCAATAGAGGCAAGCTGCAACATAGACCTACAATGCGTGTGTTAGTTTTATTTTTGATGCCAATATTTTTGGATCTAAATTGAGATCTTGACGGTTGCGGTTCTACGGCCTTTTTATAAATTTTTGTTAAAGACTCATTTGAAGTAGTAGTTTCTTCTTTAGCCTTCTCTATAGCTAACAATACTTCGGTTTTGTCGTATACAGTCACTGTTACCTCCATTTTTGTACCGTGATCCATTTTCTGTGCTACTTTGCCGTCCTTAAATAAAATATATTAAAGTTGTCAAACTGTTGTATAGTGTAGACCATATTTGTAATTTACAATAACCGTTTTTATTTATACCGCTATGAGAACTATTGCCACTACAGAGTATTGTTATTCCGGTACTTTAAATCAAACAAACTACTACCACTAAAAACAAAAACCGTTACTCCGAGGTATTTTGCAACCCCTATATTTTTAAAACTTAAACAAACTAGGATTAAGTCAAGAGTGAATAAGTTATTTCTAGGCAAGCGAGCTTTATCTTCGACCACATCATCGCTTACCATCAAGTGAGATAGTGGTCTAATGCGAGCGTAATAATAATAAAAAATCAACGCATTGTAATTCTACATAAATAAGTAGAAAGTTAAAAAAATACATTTAAGTTTCTGTATGTAACGTTTTATATGTCATGTACCTACCTACTGAAAAGAATCATAAGATTGATGACGCATAGATTTCGATTAGGTGCAAAAGCGGTGCAAAATTTAAATAGAACCCGATGAAATGTTATCCTTCAAAGCCCATCTTTAAAGGATAATATTTTAATTATTATAAGACAGTGTTACATTTAAAGTGACCGAACCAAGACATTTCACACCTTTCTTCTTTTTGGACTCACTGCACACCCAAACCTGGTTACCTTTTTTACATGTCTTTTGCTTATAGTACTGAAGACCGCTATAAATATAAGTATAATTCCTACTTTTCTTTAAATAAAAATGGGCTGTTGAGAGCTAGTGTCCTCAAAATCATGTTGCAGCTTCAACTTCTCACCAACGACATAACGAAAGACTGAAGCAGACGCGTTGAATTCATTTTTCATAAATTTTATTCACCAATAAAGTTTGTATTTTTTTTTTTGCAAAATTTTCTACTCATACTCTTTTCTGTGCATCATAAAAGCTATAAGATAATTTAATAATATAAACTAAATATAAGAAACTAATTATATTATTGTACAATAAACATATAGGTAAACTTACTCCTATTTAATCATTGTTTCGATATTTTGAAACATATAGGGAAAAAAAAAATTTTTTGCAAAAAATAAAACGGACTTCTATTTATATTGGATTTGTATTTTCTTTTTTTTTCACACCGCCTTCCGAAATTAAAATTATTTTTGGCTTTGTAGTGTTTTGATATGGAAGTCGGTTTTATTTTTTGCAAAAAAGTTTTTATTTTCGTGCTTTTTAGTGGGTCAGTGAATTTTCCAAATCGGTTCGTAAATGACGGAGTTATGCGCGAACAAAAAACGCAATGCAGCGTAAACGAAAAGATCATCAACGTAAACATTTTTTTAGACTTTTGTTGATTTTTCAGAAACGGCTTATCCGACTTCAATAAAATTTTCATGGGACCATTTGGGAAGTATACTCTTTCTAACAAGATCAGAATTTTTCAAATCGGTTGGCAAACGACGGAGTTATGCGTGGACAAACATAAAAAAAAAAAAATATTGAGAATTGAATTGAGAACCTCCTCCTTTTTTAGAAGTCGGTTAACAATTTATTGCATCACTGTACAACAACGTCATCAGGTGGAGCACGGGACCCATATAGTATCCGTGCTCCACCCAGGTGGAGATTCTAGGTGGAGCACGGGTCCTGCCCCATATAATCGAAGATTGGTGAAGGACACTGGATTTTATTACAGCTACTTGTGGGATGGCTAGGCAAAATACCAACTTGCTGAACCGGACTCGATCGAGCGCAGAGCTAAAAGACTTATAGGCGGCGAGGCGCTAGTGGACAAGCTTCATAGCCTGGGTCACCAGCGAAACGTTGCTTGCCTGTCGGTTTTCGGTTTTAATACGGGAAGTGTACAATCATGACCTGATTCCTCCATCTCCCTATTTATTGTACGTACAGTCAAGTTGTGGAACTCTCTGGCGGCTTCTGTGTTCCCTGCCACTTATGACTAGAGCATGGATACCGGTTTTCGATAATATCGAAAAACCGGAATATCGGACCATAAATCCGATATTGAAAAAATCGATATTGGATTTCAAATATCGGTTTTTCGATATTTTATATGAAACAAAAAACCAGACGCAATAGAATCTTTCTTACTTATTTCATTGAATTTAAGTAATGTAAACAATACCTGTCGTTTAATTATTATAATATGTATGCTACAGTGTCATTTACAAATGATTATTTCCATATTATAAGTGTACAACAATTGGGCCCGGCATTATGTACATACGTGCAACAAAATAAGATCGTATCTCAAAGACAATACCTTGAATGCCCTCTGCTACTTTTTTATATGTTTTATTACTGACTAGCTTATGCCCGCAACTTCGTTCGCGTGGGAGGTTTTTCCCACGTAAATCCCGATCTCATGGGAATTCCGGGATAAAAATATCCTATGTCCGTCTCCTGGTTCTAAGCTACCTCTCTACCAATTTTCAGCTAAATCGGTTTCTTTTAGGTATATATATATAGATTTGTTTGTTTATTTTTTGTTTATGTGTAAATGTATGGACTTTGGTCTGAAAATAAAGTATTTTATGTATGGTAATCGGACGCGGTAGCTGAAGAAGCTCGCGCTCGGACGCCCCGCCTTTTTAGGGTTCCGTAGCAGAATGGCAAAAAACGGAACCCTTATAGTTTTGACATGTCTGTCCGTCTGTCTGTCTGTCTGTCTGTTCGTCCGTCCGTATGTCACAGCCATTTTATTCCGAAACTATTAGGACTATACATGTAAAACTTGGCAGGTAGATGTATTCTGTGAACCGCTTACCGATTTTAAGAGAAAATTTAAAAAATATTTAAAATAAAGGGGGCTCCCCATACATGCAACTGAAACTGAAAATATTTTTTTAATGAAACCTATACGTGTGTGGTATCTATAGACAGGTCTTTAAAAATGACATTATGGTTTCTAAAATGACTTTTTCATAAAGTTAATCGTTTAAAAGATATACGGTTCCAAAGTGGTAAAATGTGTGTCCCCCCTCTAACTTCTATAATAATGAAGTGAAAAATCTAAAAAAACCATATGTTGTAGATCTTGATGTAAACTTTCAACCAAAATTGATTTGAACGAGATCGAGTCAGCAGTTTTTGAGATACAGTATATTTTCAAAAACCGCAAATATAACTTTGTAATTCATACAAATACTATGTAAAACAAAGTTATTTGGCGTAGTTGTAAAAATTGTAAATAAGCTAGTTTTAAGAAATTTTGGTGAAACTTTGGTGTTTCTATACCGATTTATATGATTCTTTTTTATGGAATAGTTAATAATGTTAACTTTTTCAATTAGGGGTGACTGAGAGTGTTATAAACGTAAGAGTAGACAAATATTATAATCAGAAAGCTTCGAACTGCTAAGCTATCGGGAGTTACACGTGTTATTGTGAGTCAACCATAAAAGATAGACATATGCTGTCGTGGGATATTTTTTATATAATTTTAAGGAGAATATCCGACATGAAATGATTTCTGTGTAGCTTTAACCATTAAGGTTGCACACGCGACGGAAGCTTAAAAAATGGAGTAACTTCTCCCGTTTTCCCAACATTTCCCTTCACTGCTCTGCTCCTATTGATTGTAGCGTGATGAAAAGTATACTATAACCAGCTCAGGAGTATGAAAAATAATTGTACCAAGTTTCGTTAAAATCCGTCAAGTAGTTTTTGTTTCTATAACGGTTATACAGACAGACAGACAGACAGACAAAAAATTTACTGATTGCATTTTTGGCATCAGTATCGATCCCTAATCACCCCCTGATAGTTATTTTGGAAATATATTTCATGTACAGAATTGACCTCTCTACAGATTTATTATAAGTATAGATGAGCCCAGAAGTTGACCGTTCACTCTTGCTTTGAAGGCAGAGTGATCATATGTAGAAGGGAACATAGCAGCCTGCAGAGAGTTCCAAACCTTGGCCGTGCGCACAATAAATGTAGAGGAGAATCGCTTAGTACAACAAGACGGTATATTGAACAAGTGAGAATGGTACCATGCAGTACGTCTGGTAGATCGTTAGTATAATGTAGATGGAGGAATCTGGTCATGGAGTTCTTGCGCACACTCTCCGAAGTACAATTTGTGGAAGACCGAAAGGCAAACAACGTTTCGCCGATGAGCCAGGCTATGAAGCTCGTCTGCTAACACTGCATCGCCTATGAGTCTTTTAGCTCTGCGTTATCCGAGTCAAGCGTAGCAAGCTGGTATTTTGCTGAGCGATCCTACAAGTGACTGCAGTACTCCATACAAGAACAGACCTGTGCTTTATACGAATTTAAAAGCTGTTTGGTGTGAAGTATCGCCTCACCTTGTGAAGGATTTCCAGATTTTTGGCTGCAGTCAAAGCTTTTGACTCAATGATTGAGCCGAAGTTTAAGTAAGACGTCAACTCCATGTCCAAAAGCTCCAGGCGATCGGTAACTGATAGGTATAGATGCACCTCGGAAAGTAGGAGATAATTTAAATTGGCTCTTTTAAGCAGTGAAGAGATAAACCTGTGTTTTCAAAGCATTGAATTTAACCAGATTGTCGGGTTAAATTCATTTCAGTATGTTTCATCCCTGCTAGCTCTAGCACTGGATAAGTATATCTTTAAGTCTGTGCTGTCATCCGCGTACCCAAGAACTGGAGCAGGTCCTTGATATGCAGCAGAAAAAATCGCAAAGAGAACAGACCTCTTAAGAATACCGCATTGACATTGACTCGGATTGACCTCTCACTTAAGAAGTCAGAAATCCAGTTGCAGAAGCCAGCAGGGACGCCAAATGCAGGAAGCTTGCTCAGTAGACTAGCGTGCCAGACCCTGTCAAAGGTCTTTGAGATATTGAGGGACTCTACAAGAGCATTGCCGTGTTTCTTAATGGCCTCGCCCCAGCAGTGCGTAACATATACAACAAGATCTCGGGTCGACCGACCACGGCGGAAGTCATACTGGTGGTCACTAAGTAGCTAAACTACTCGTCGCCATTGCCTAATTCCATTCAGCCCCAGGAACATCTGCCACCCGGACGTAACTTGCACTGGCCAATTTGGAAAGCTATCAATGGACTGCGAACCCAAGTAGGCCGCTGCAAGTACAATTTAGCTAAATGGGCCATTATATGCCAAATTGACACCCAGTGCGATTACGGCATTCATGATCAAACAATGTCCCATTAGCTCGAGTGTCCAAATGACCCAAAAATGTGTACATTAGAAGACCTAATAAACGCCACTGAACGAGACCTACGTGACTGAGCCTAATACATATAAAGTACGCAATTTAACATCGATACGAAGAAGAGACTAAGGAGCTCATTGTCTTCAAGGTATGCTAGCAGCTTATTATTGAGTATCCTATCCATCACTTTGCAGATTCTGGAGGTTTTTTGGATACTGGTTTCACATCCTGGTTGCTTCCACTGGCACCACTCTAATTTTAAGAGTGTGATACAGGTGACAACTCCAGAGCACAACTTTTTAAGACTCGAGCAGGTATTCCGTCCGTCTTGCTGGCTTTGTTCACGTCTAATCTGCAAAGGGCTTTATGGACCTCTTAAATGTGAATTTCTAAAACTGACGTTCCACATTTCAGCAATAGCTATCTCTCTGTAGTCATCTCCTTTAAAGCCATAAGATGACTCTCCCTCTAATTGAATATCTAGTTCTTTGCGTTTATCGTAATATTTACTTATGTGTAGGTGTAACAGATTAAGCGCAATACCTCAGACACCCTAATTAGAATATTAAAATATAAGTCTAAAACAACATTCGTAACTAAATAAATAGAAACTAAACCTAGATATTTTTAATAAAAAAGTTATCCGCAAAACGTATGTGCGTCATACAATATCCTTACGCAGATGCGTACACTGATGCAATATTAGTGGCCGACACGCACACTAGCGCATTTCCTTGAATTAAGGATTGTAATAATATGTCATGATACTGTGTTTCCATTTTAAGTTAAATGAAAGAACACCTATTTTTTATGACGGAATCGATTCAGAAGCCGATTCTGAACCAACTACTTTCAGGAATTGCGTTTATTCTGTTACACGTTGTATATTATGTTACTCAATTACTTATTTTAACTTGTGTTGATTAGTATGTTAAGAAATTTATATTTTTTTGTGTATCATACTTTTAAATTCGAATTGATATAAGATTGCAATGAAATATTTTTAATAATAAATGACGGTGATGTTATATTTCCATAGCACACTTTTATACGGTCTCTAAATTCTAATATTTGGACCCTTACAACGTTAAAACGAATTTGATCATTTTATTTCCATAATATCGGAAAAATATCGAAATACCGGAATACCGATATTAAAAAATTGAATATCGAAACAAAACCGGTATTGGGAAAAGGTTCCGATATTCCATGCTCTACTTATGACCTTTCAGCCTTTAAGAAAAGAGTGAATAGGCATCTTCTGGGCTCGCTCGTTTCATCGTAAAACGTATCTATCGCTTACCATCAGGCGAGATTGAGGTAAAGAGTGGGCCCAACCAGAATAAATATATATATGACGGAGAGACAGCGTCGTATGTGTTTTTCCAAAAGTGTGACGTCAGTTCAGCTAACCTCACGAATGTTGTCTTGATGATCACTCAGGTTTGATTTTCAAATAAAAGCACTTGTTAATGTTACCGGAGACTCGTTTATTCAACTGACAGCGTAACGACTTTACAGAGAGGTCCGCACTGTCCAGCGGCTCGAACAAGAATGAATCTGAATTAATCTAGCGCTCACAGTGCGGCCTTATATAGAGGGATTGTCACACATGTACCCACATTTTCTAGTTACATATTAAAGTACTTAAATTACAATGCTTTTAGTTGAAACATGTTAAACGTTAATTTTACATCTTAAAAATCAATTAATAGTTTGTCAAACAATCAAATTATTAAACTTTAATCATTTCAATTATTTTAATAGACAAATTATTGTATTTGTGCCGATATATATATATAAATATATATATATGTTAGCTATAAAATATATATATATAAATACATATATAGCTGTGTAGGATAACTTCTTAAATAAAATTCACCTACATAATATAAGTAAGTGCTAACTACATTGTAGTCGCGACTCGCGAATGACAACTCCATTCCGCGTGGGTGCTGAACTGGCGACAAACATAAACTTTACGATTTGAACAACATTGACGTGTTGTTTATTGTCACGCCTCCAGAATTGACGAGCCGTAACTGGACAGCTATTAAATTATACTGAGATGACTTCAATGTGGAATCTCTATTATCAAATGATACAAACCTCCCGTTGGTATCATTTGATATTTTGCCACTTTTTTCCCATTAGTGCTAAGCTGATTACAAAAATGATAGACCATTATCATTGGCTTAGCTTTTTCCGGAGTTGGGATCGACTTCCAGTCTTACTGGATTCAGTTGATAGATAGATAGATAGATATATTCTTTATTGTAGGTACACCATAACAGAAAAAGAAAGTTATGGACTTAACAATTAAAAAGGGTGATACAATTGGCGGTCTTATCGCTAAAAGCGATCTTTTACAGACAACCTTTGGATGGATTTGACAAAGAAGGAGAAAATAAATACGCGGGTAGTCCACGGTGTACTTATTTATGTATTTATATAAAATACAAAATAATAAATAACGTTCTCAAAACATATATATACATATAAATATTAAAAAAACAAAGAAACAAAGACATACATAATAACAACAATTTAAGGAGAGAGATAAAGATCTTTTACTAAGTTTTTGAAAGAAGATAGGGTTTGTGCTTGTCTTACTGAGACGGGTAGAGCATTCCACAGCCGTGCCGTGCCGTGCTTGAGCTGCGAACGACTTACCATAGAAATTGGTGCCGTGACTCGGTACCGCAAGCCTTAAGTTTTCTAATGACCTCAGAGATTTTGCATGTGTGTCATGAAGGAACTTAAATCGTTCTTTAAGATAAGTAGGGGTTTTAGTTGAGTATTATTATCTACATATATGATCTCCACAGTCCAGTAGCTGGGTAACACACATAACACACACCCTTTGACAAGACCAGTGTCATATTTTCTTGGTTCTGACTACCCATAACGACTGTCGAAGATGTCTAAATGACAGCCGGGACCAAATGTCAACGTGCTTTTCGATGCATGCTATCACACACGGTCAACTTCCAGGCAGAGTTTCTTATAGAAAAACCCAGTAGCACTTTTTACCCGAAATACCCGGGAATCAAACCCTAGACCTCATGCGCAGCACTAGATCAACGAGGCAGTTAGGTAGACCATTATTTGCTTTGTATATTTAATTTATTTAGAACGTATTTAGTATAATGACTTACTATCCATCCATACTAATATTATAAATGCGAAAGTAACTCTGTCTGTCTGTCTGTCTGTTACCTTTTCACGCCTTAACCACTGAACCGGTTTACATTAAATTTAACATGGGAATAGTTGAGGACCCTGGGAAGGACATAGGATAGTTTTTATCCCGATGTAAGGTTCCCGCAGGATAGTTTTCGAATCGTATCTTTGATGCTCTTTCACGCAAAAACTACTGAACGGATCTCAATGAAATTTGGTAAGGAGACAGTTGAAATCATGTAAAAACACATAAGCTACTTTTTATCCCGGTATTCCCACGGATTCGGGATTTACGCGGGGAAAACCTCCCACTCGAACGAAGTCGCAGACAAAAGCTATCCATACTTTAATACTAATAATATAACTCCATACTTCCATATCCATATCCATACTTCCATATCCATCCATACTTCCATACTAATATTACAATAATACAAAAGTAACTGTCTGTCTGTTACCTTTTCACGCCTAAACCGCTGAACCGATTTAGATGAAATTTGGCATGGGAATAGTTTAGTACCCTGGGAAAGACATAGCATAGGTTTCGTCCCGGAAATCACTCCTAAAGGATGTAAAAGGGGTGTTGGAATTTCGTATAGGGAATCAATAATGTCGCGGACATTATTGATTCCCTATACGAAACCCTACCCACACACATAATACACTTAGACCGCTAAACCGATTTGGATGAAATTTGGTATGGTGATAGTTTTAGACCCTGGGAAAGACATAGAATAGTTTTATTCCCGGAAATCATTCCTAAAGGATGTAAAAATGGTGTTGGAATTTTGTATAGGGAATCAATGATGTCCCCGCCCTCCCCACCCACATAAGACACTTGACCGCTAAACCGATTTAGATGAAATTTGGTATGGAAATACTTTTAGACCCCAGAAAAGACATAGGATAGTTTTTATCCTTTAAATCATCCCTTAAGGATGTAAAGGGGTGTTGGGACTTTGTATACCCCCCTCTCAATTCTTTCAAATCGCGTATTCAAGAACCACTTATAACATTTTTTTTTAAACTTCACAACTGCAGATAGGCTATACAAATCTTTGTTTAGGGCTGAATTCGAACCCACGTCATGCACCAGTTAACAGTTACGTCAACCGTGTCGCTTAAATTTTAATCAATCAAGTTAATATATGAATCATTTCTATTTCAAAATCGGGGCAATATGCGTTTGCCCTTTTGAAAATAGGAGAAGATCGTGTGGCAACAGATATCAACGGGATGATTTATTTGAGCTGAACTGAAACTGAAACTGAAGCTGAAACTGAAGTAACATACATAGTGAACGTAGTCCAAGATACAGATAATTTAATAAACACCCTTTATTCTGATTTGAAAACAAATATGAGGGATAAAGAATGGCTGCGTGAAAGAGTAATTTTGGCACCAACTAACGAAATTGTAGGGCAGATCAAGGAAAAGATTATGTGTCTTGTGGATTGTGATGTTGTTGAGTATCTGTCCGTCGACAATGTCATGGATACAAAGCAAGTGACGTCGTACTCTGTAGAGTTTATCAACTCTCTGGAATTGTCAGGGTACCCCATCACATTAGTTGAGGCTTAAACTTGGTGTCCCAGTCCTGTTGATGCGTAATCAGGGCGCACCGAGGCTCTGTAATGGCATGCGACTACAAATTACACACCTTGGATGCAATGTTTTCAACCAATAATTATGACAGGAACAGCAAGCGGTGACAACGTATTTATTCCTCACATTCAGTTCGAAAAACTCATATTTCCCCTAAAAGCGGCATTCGCAATGACCATAAACAAAGCTCAAGGACAGACACTGAAAGTCGCAGGTGTACATTTAGAAAAAGACTGCTTTTCCCATGGGCGATTGTATGTGGCTTGCTCACGAGTATCAAGCGTACAAAATCAACACGCCAAGGACGGGAAAACCAGAAACGTAGTTTATAAAAATGTATTGTAAACTACGTTTTTGGTTTTAAAAATAATTTTAAATACTAACTGTCTGTCTGTTTTTGGGAATGGATGGACCCTGGTGATGGTTTTTTAAATATTATATGCGTTTTTTAACCACCCAAAAAGATACGGTACACCTTTATGGCAACAAGAATTATTGACAAAGTGTAAATTAACGCGGGGAAGCCGCGGGCAAAAGCTAGTAATACTATAAATGCGAAAGTAACTCTGTCTGTGTGTTACGCAATCACGCTTAAACTACTGAACCGATTTAAATGAAATTTGGCACGGACATAGTCTAGAGTCTGAGAAAGGACATAGGCTGCTTTTTAATGCGAAAACGGGGCTGTAAGGGGTTGAAATAGGGGATGAAAGTTTGTATGGAAATTACGTCATTTTTTAAGCTAGAAGCTTGAAACTTATTTTTTAGACTTTTAATTAGAAAATAGTACTTAAATAAGGTATTAGCAGTAAAATATTGTTAATAGCTTATTTATGTATGAGTTTTATTTTCAAAATAATTAGTCTGAAAAATTAAAAATGCTGCCGAAAGTCACTATTCCGCGCGGACGAAGTCACGGGCACAGCTTGTATGTGGATATAATAAATAACAAGTAATTACATAAACTTAAGTTACTATTTCAGAATGTAAACTGCATGATCTTCATAACCTATTGTGAATGTGTGAACTATGTAGGTTGTTTATTCGAGATTGTGTTATATTCCAGATAAACATGATTGTCTGGCAGTTTGAGTACTTTTTGCAGCTAAGCCAAACGTCCTTACGAGTACCTTTGTATTTATTGTTCGCTAAAACGTTGAGCATCTTAGTTTCTAAGTTGAGCGATACGTTACTGCCAAATGCTTTTACTGTCTGAACAGGCCCACTCAAATCTGTATGCATTTTTTCTAAAAAGATTGCCTAAGACTTTATAACCTACAAGATTCTCATTGTATAATAATTTGATAAGCACAGATTGTACGCACTTTAAAAGAGACTTGGGCCTCTGAGTTTGTTTCGACACGGTAATATTATGTATACAGTATTCCGACTTCATACAAACGGACGAAGCGCGAGCTATACCTACGCGCCTCGATCTCGGGGTGCGCTCGGGATGATGACAGTCGCGACCGGCGACTGTGCCGCAGTGACGAACGGACGGTGTGTTGTTTTTTTAACAATAACCGCGCGATTTTTCGCTATAAATAAGTTCAAGTACATATTTAATATGACGAGTAGGATATATTGTGCAGTTTTTGGTTGCATGAATTCGTCAATAACGCATCAAGAGATAGCCTTTTTTAGATTACCTGGAAACTTTGAAAGGTACCTAAGACTAAAATATAATAATAGTGGTCAAACGCAAACCTATTTTCAATTAAAAAAAAAAAAATTTAGTTGCTAGTAGGTATGTACATAATGTGTTTCTTTTTATAGGATAAGTATTTCCTTTTATCTCCCGAAAAAAATGATGTCTGGATTAATAAATAAAGTGATTGATACGAGTGAAATAGGTAGTTATAGGCGGTTCATGAATCATGATACGGTAGGTACGCTTGTGTTAAAACCTCAGGGCATGTGTGTTTTGTTTTGTTAGTTTGTATAATTCAAAGTAAAGACGTGGTATTTTATTATTAATAATAGTTGTTTATTGTACTGTGTGTATGAATAATACAAGAAAAAATATAAACATGTTTTTTTAATAATTAAATCTACCAATCAAAAAACAACACGCATTTTTATTGAACACTTCCTATTCAATTCACAAACTATTTTATTTGTTTATATAAAATAGTATATTTACAATCACAAAACTAAATGGAAACGCAAAGTAGGCAAATGTAATAAAAATGCTGGAGGCGGCCAGCCCTGTCGCATGTTTACGTACCGCGCGGCTGTAGGCATTTATTTCTAAGATACGGCCGAGTTAAAATACTGTAGGATAATATTACCGTGGTTTCGATGTTTCTTTTCAGGGTAGTTAGGAAACACCGGTCAAGTTTTAATTAATAAAAAATTTTCACCGACAATCATCCGACAATAAATTACGTGTGAAGTATTTCATTCATTATTATAAAAAAAAATTAACATAATTTTGTAGTATTTTTACGTAAATAAAAACATTATAAAAAGCAAGCACAGAAAATATTTATTGAAAAAAGACTAGGAACTCATGAACTCAAAGAAATGTTCCAAATACAATTTCCTTTCATAATATCGTGCTTTTTCGCCAGGCGGCCAGATGTACGGTAACTTGATATACAGCGTGTTTTTTTTTATTTGACGGTACAAGCTTTCCGCTCCCGGCCGGGGATGAAAGAGGCTTTTGAACTGTTGGTACGCTTACTAGTTTTTACTTAGGACAAGAACGCTCTTGGTTATTTTTGTTTTAATAGACAAGTGGTGGCGATGTCCTTTTATCTTTTAAGAAAGAAAGTTTGTTCAAGAAAATATTCTTTCAACGTGTCAATCAAATAACAAAGAAAAATAATTAGGTACGTTGATAATTTTTTTATGATTCTTTCAAACATTGTGTTAGCATGTTATTATAGCTAGTATGTTTAGCAGCTAGTATTTTTTCTTTTTCTTTTATAAAAACCTTGTCCTGACGATAACGAACACAAAAAATAATGATCCAGTATGGAGCAGTCGTTTGAAAGTGATGCAATGGTAAGTTGTGGTAACACACCTGAGATGAGGTCTACGATGGAACGAGCGAGCCCAGAAGATGCCTATTCACTCTTGCTTTAAAGGCTGACGGGTCGCATGTGGTAGGGAATACAGAAGCCGGCAGAGAGTTCCACACCTTGGCTGAGCGCAAAATAAATGTAGAGGAAAAGCGCTTCGTACTGACAAGACGGTATATCGACTAAGTGTGGATGGTACCCAGCAGTACGTTTGGTAGCTGTGCTAATGCCGCGTAAAGTAGGGAATAAGGTTTTGTAACTTTTTTGGTTCTGCAATCCTCTCGCGCCCCAGAGCAAAGTGATTAATGGTGCAAACATTTATTTTTATCTATACATATACACAGATACGCCTATCTTCAGGTGTTCCGCGCGCGGGGTCGCGTTGATTTCCATTTGTCATATCGCTTTACCAATTCTTCCAAAGTACGCGATCTTACCTAACTGTTCTAGGTTCTTCCCGGAATCTCGAAATAACCCTTGCCAAATTTCACTTTTGGTTCACTAGTTTATATGAATGATGGAACATTATTTTTTGAACATTTTGAACATATTATTGTTACGCCAGTTGCTTAGCGAAGTACGTCGAGCAACTTCGACCGAAATCTACAATGTTCGAGACACTAACGCCACCTGACGGCGAGTAGCAGTACTTAGTATATCGAGAAACTTCGACCGACTTCTAGTACGTTCGAGATACTAACGCCACCTGGAGGCGAGTAGCAGTACTAAGTATCTCGAGTAGCTTCTGGAACATTCTTGGCAGTATAGGCAGTGAGTCGATTGTACAAGAATGTTCTAGAACACAGATCGGGGTATAAGATACGAGGCGATATCATCGAAACTACAAATGAATTTCAGTGACAAGTATTGTAGTGCGAATAACTGTGTTAATTTTTATTTTGTGTTTATTTAATTAAAGTGTAAATTTTGGTTTAATTGGCGAAATTATTTCTATCTCGAACCCCAGCTCGTAACATTATTAAACCCATATATGACATCTATGCAGACGACATATTCAGATGGCAGAGGCTTAGCCCGGCCCTCCACCACTACCGGTTAACCGAGGGCACAGATAGTTAATTTCGCATTAATAACATTGTGAAAAAGTAGCGCAGGTGGTCGGGCTTGGCATCAAGCTAAAGGTACCTTAACTGTGTGACTCATAGTCACGGACTTTGGTTTTAACCAAAGCCCTTCATACCAATCCGTTAGAGACCTGCTGCTCCCACCTAGAAGACTTCACTCTGAGATACTCGTAAATTGAGGTATCATTGTATATACCTACAGGTTATGTATACGGATAGGTATGCGGCGTAGGGTGTGGTCTGCTAGGCTGAGTGCCCACATTATCCTCGGCCCGTGACCGTCCGTTATATGCGACTGTCACGCTCTAGCTATCACCACTGTGTAGTCCGCAATGAAAGGTGCTAGGTACCTACCTATTTATATTAGTTCAACCTACCTACCTAAGTTAATAGATATTTTTGTAGTTTTTATTATTTTATAAAAACTTTTTACCAAAAAATTAAACCGACTCCCAAAAACACTGCAAAGTGAAAAATAACTTTAATTTCGGTAGTCGGTGTCTTTAGTTTTGTATTTTCGTTTTTGGCACCGACTTCCGAAATTAAAGTTATTTTTCACTTTGCAGTGTTTTTGGTAGTCGGTTTAATTTTTTGGTAAAAAGTTTTTATTTTACTCTTTTTAGTTGGTCTATTTTTAATTTACCTAGTTACAAGAGCCTAAATGTCAACTACTTATAACCTTTTACAAAATATAGCTTTTCCCAATGCTGGGCCGTTAATTGTTGAGGAGTTCTCCTGGTACTTCACCATCAGCTCTACATCACCATATGCATTGTGACGAGCATAAAGTGCTTAACATCCATATTCAAGTAATCGAATCGCAATCCACTCAATACTTATTATTGAGTAGTTTCAGCGGCCATCTGTGGTCTTCATCATCAGTTCCACTTCCTCAAATGGTACTTTTTGAGAGCAACTGCACAAGTTACTATAATAAATACCCAAAACGTCATAGGTGTGCCTATAATATTTGAAGAGTTCCCTCGATTTCTCTAGGATCCCATCATCAGATCCTGACTTTTATAAAAATGGGACCAAATTCGAAGTGTACCTACCCTTTCAATCAAAAAAAGAATTTTCCAAATCGGTTCAGCCGTCTTCGAGTAATCGGTGACCACACATTAAAAAAAAAAATACGCGTCGAATTGATAACCTCCTCTTTTGGTCGTCGGTTGAAAATACACATTGAAACTTATTAAAAAAAATTAAAAACCTAGTTTTTATATGTTTTTTTCTAAATTATCGCTTCTCACGTACGTGTTGCTAAGTACAACACGCTCTCTTC
This sequence comes from Tholera decimalis, assembly GCA_943138885.2. Lineage (NCBI taxonomy): Eukaryota > Metazoa > Arthropoda > Insecta > Lepidoptera > Noctuidae > Tholera > Tholera decimalis. Next base: position 10,951,533 of record OW964570.2, read on the forward strand.
ACCACTCATGGGTCACTGGTAGAGAATGCCTACGGCATAAATCCGCTTTTGTATCTATGTGCACGAAGAGTAAATAAAATAGTTTAGAACGATTATCTCTCACTGTATCTGTTCCATGCTTGGCATCAGATTAGTTGATCGGGTTCCAAATGTTGAGATCCGAAGACGTACGAAGTTCTTTGATATCCGGAAATCGCATTATGGAACTCAAATGGGATTGGGCAGGAGACTTAGGAAGGCGCGGTGATGGCAGGTGGAGTAAAGCTCTGACCAAGTGGCGTCCTAGGTCTGGTAAGAGGAGCGTTGTTCGTCCGCCAGCGAGATGGGTAGACGACATTGTTGCCATCGTGAGTATACCCTGGATGAGACTGGCACATGAACGTGAAGCTTGGCACAAGCGAAGGGAGGCCCAGACCCAGCAGTGGGTGAAGACAGGCTGTGGATGATGATGTATTTGGCTCAGAGATTGAGTGTTTGGCTGCTCTGCGCTTTGTGTCTCGGTTTCACTTCCCGCATCGGACCAAATGTTTGTATGATCTAGAATAAGACTACTTACTCTGGAAGTATACTTACTTGTGCGTGCCAAGTTTTGTATTCAAAATGGTTCATTCATTTCCAAACATAATGACTTAAAAGTTTTCACAAAACACAGTGAGAGTTAAACATTCTTAAGTTTAGCTATGAAATTTAGGTGAAACTGCTAACATAATGTTAATTAATTTCATTTGGAATTAATGTTTTTTTTTTTTAATAAAGTTTTATATTTTGTCACTAAAAAATTGATTGATAATTAATTGGCACAAAAAATAGTGTTTCTTTTATTAAAAAAAAAAAAACTATATACAACTTTTGGAATAAACTATTAAATATTAATAATTCAAATAAAGTATATGCAGGCGAATATAAAAGGAAATTATAGGGCATCGAAAAATTCATGAACATCGCTATCAATGGGAAAAGTGCCCAGAACACTAGCCGCATTGCCACGTTGAATGGCAATGCTGATTCTCTGTCCAAAGAAAAGGCCAGCAGGGTCACTTGTGGAGTCGACTAATCGTTTGAGTTTTCTTGTGTCATTTTATAGCGTCGCTTAATTCGAAGATAATTTATTTACAACAAGACATTTCTTATTCAGGAAATCCGCTCGAATGCTTTTAAAGGATATGTCGAAGTAATATTAGGTCTGCATGCAAGCCGGAATATCGGATTTAGGTACTTAAATGTTGAAGGCTCCGTTTACTTTCAAAATGTTTTTTGGACGAATTTTATATGTGTCAGCCGATTATGAAATCCTTTGATATATCAGTAGTTTCTGATTATTTTAACAAAATGGCGTTTAGTGGAATCAATGGCTTTTGTAGTACTCTGTTCTGTTACCAACATAATCATAATACAATCAGCCTATGAGGTTCCCCCCTCCCCACTGTTGGGACACAGGCTTTCTCTCTATGCGTTTTCGGTCCTAGGACATAGTTTCCTCATTATGTATTTTTAGCAACATTACAATAAAAAGAAATAAATGAAGAACACTGTATCCAGCGTACAATGTCTGCGTACCCCTGTGTACAAGAGCGTGTGACGGAGCGTTGCGGTAACGAGACAACGCCTTGCGGTTACCAGGACCGCATGAAACTAAGAAGTTACTCACCGTGTGTATGTACCTACACTTATATGCCATGTGTCCCTGCTATGTATTGAACATAGTGTAACATCAGTGATTCCTGATGGAAATGCGGTGAATTTACAACGATGTAATTATACAACTTATAGTGCCCGACACGAGAAGCTGTAAATTTTCTAAACACACGTTCAGGGGTTAGCATTTTAGAATGAATTTTAACTAGATATAAGTATAAGTTGCTTTAGTAGGTAGCTTTTATCACAAGTAGTTAATTAGTCTTATTTTGCGTAGGTCTATGGAGAAAGACGGAGATATTAAATTAGAGAATTAACAACAGAATCAACTTTGGCGCGAGCGTAAAGCAATTAATCCACTGCTCTCAAAACAGGAACAAATCAATGCCTGAAAATGGCGACGCAAATATTTACGTTCCAGGAATCAGAAACGTTGTAGTTAGTACGTACCACAAAACATTAGACGACAGCGCGCTATATCGTTAAAATATAACCCGACCAATTGAAATTGTATTAATATCGTATTACACGTATGTTACTTTGAGTTGATTGGATTTGGTATTATTGATTGTTGATTAAATTGTTTCTAGATAACTTAGTGCATATTACTTAATCACAAAACTTTCATCTCATGACGGGGACTACATGCACTTGGACGGACTAAAAGTTTCCTATATTATAAAGTCCTCATTTTAAACAACTAGGCGAGTTGTGACAGCCTTTATTAATTTTAAATACTTGTCTGTGTGTTAGTAGGTACATAATGTGTAAAATAGCATACTGCATACTGAATTGCTCCTTTTTTAACCGACTTCTAAATAAGGAGGAGGTTCTCAATTCGGATGTTTGTATTTTTTTTTTTATGTTTGTCCGCGCATATCTCCGTCGCTTGCCAACCGATTTGAAAAATTCTTATCTTGTTAGAAAGGGTGGTATACTTCCCAAATGGTCCGATGAAATTTTTATCGAAACCGGACAACCCGTTTCTGAAAAATCAACAAAAGTCTAAAATTATATTTACGTTGATGATCTTTTCGTTTACTCTGCATTGCGTTTTTTGTTCGCGCATAACTCCGTCATTTACGAACCGAATTGGAAAATTCACTGACCCACTAAAAAGCATGAAAATAAAAACTTTTTTGCAAAAAATAAAACCGACTTCCATATCAAAACACTACAAAGCCAAAAATAATTTTAATTTCGGAAGGCACCGACTACCGAAATTAAAATAATTTTTGGCTTTGTAGTGTTTTGATATGGAAGTCGGTTTTATTTTTTGCAAAAAAGTTTTTATATTTTGACCTGACCTTTGAAGAGGTTAGGTTAAGAGATAAAAGTTTAAGAGATGCTGCGGCCTCTTATAATCTAAACTATATGTCTTTGTTAAGATATATTAAGAAGAAAGAAGCTTATCAAGCAAACCCAGAAGGTCAAGCTCCGTCTATGGGTCCATTCCGACTATTTTTACAGAAGGGGAGGAGAGTATATGAAGCGAGTGTTTGCTGACATGTCCACAGTTTTGTAACAGCCCATAATTAGATGCTACATACATCTAATTATGGGCTGACAACAAAAGAAACTAGAGTCATTGCGTATAAGTTAGCCAATAAATATAATAAAAAAAATCCAGAGTCATGGGAGAGAAATTAAAAAGCAGGAGAAATGTGGCTCAAGCTATTTATGCAATGACATCCCAATTTAACTTTACGACTGCCTCAAGCCACTAGCATCGCTCGTGCTACCAGTTTTAATAAAACGAATGTGGCTGTTTTTATAACTATACAACTATATAAGTAACAACTATACAAATTTGTTATTTATTTTTATCTTTTAAATTATTGCTTTTTTCTGTTTAAATCATTTCCTAATTAACTTTTTAAATGGAGCATTATATCATGTTTTTTGTATCCGGAGAAGGGCGTTGTTAACTGCGCTACAGTTTATACTTTTGCAGCTAACATTGTTTGACTTATTGTATCTAGTCTTGTGTTTTTGTTCCTAAATAAACTATTTACTATTTTTACAACGTGTAATGGAAACCCCTTATCTATCCAAAAGGGCTGAAGACAACATCTGGTATAGAGTCTCTATGCACAGTTTCAGCACAAAATTACTGACTCAAAGAATTGATACCAAATTATTGGTTTCATATATTTCTTGAATACCAATCATAATAAACGTGTCACAGCACTACGAGGGTCAATAACTTTCCACGTCACTTGCCAATAACATAATAATTCTTTCCATTCTTCTTAATTTGAAAAATTCGGTCTCTGAATTCGGTATCAGTGTATTGGAATTTGTAATAAGTTCTACACACGTAGACTTGGGATTACAATATCCTTGCCATATCGTTTGTTATCATCCAAAGAAGCTATGCACTTGGTATGTATATACCCTTTAAATTACACGTTGTATAGGCGTCTTAAACAAACATAAACTTGAGGCATAAGATATTTGGAATATCGATGATACAGGAATTACTACCGTGCAAAAACCTGATAAGATAATTGCACGACGTGGTGAAAAACAGATAAGTGCGATGACATCGGCAGAAGGGGGAGCTATGGTAACGTTGGCTTTAGCTGGAAATGCAATAGGCAATTACATACCCCGTATGTTTATATTTCCACGTAAACGATTCCAAGACCATTTTATTCGGGATGGCCCAACTGGTTCAATCGGAACAGCTAACGAATTAGGCTGGATGCAAGAGGAGGATTTTCATGTTTTTCTTGACCATTTTAAAAATCATGTTAGACCATCAAAAGAGCAAAGAGCTCTGTTGCTCCTTGATAATCATGTCTCGCATACAGCTCTAAAGAACATTGAATTCTGCAGAGAAAATGGCATAATGGCAGCTACTGGATCCTACTATTTTTGGGCGTCTAAAAAAGCAATTAATACAGAATGTGACAGTTGGATGCGAAGCAATGCCGCGAAAGTCATGACCATTTATGATATCCCATCTATAGAAAAGTTTGCATTTAATGTAGCAATCACTGCAAGGAATATGAGTGCTGGTTGGAACATGGTCAGTTAACACAAACATATTTGGAGAAGCCGATTTTCTGCCAAGTCAAGTCACTGATCGACCCAATCCAGAAGTAGAGCAAACCGTTTCAGAAATTATGGACAATTCAGCAGAAAGAACCATAACTCCAAATCTTAACATTATTGCAGTTGATAATGATGAAAAAAGAGCCAATACTCCAGGAACATTGGCAGATCAGATCATGCCATCTAGCAATTCATCAGTTGTGAACAATAATGCCAATGAACCTGTTGCCTCCACGTCTACATCCCATTCCTCAGGTCTGAATAACAATACCTTGGACCAATCGCATCCACATCAACAGTCCCTCACTTACCACTGTTTCTAATTTGTTCTCGCCAGAATCAGTTAGGCCATTGCCAAGAGTTCCGCCAAGAAAAAACAGCCAACCAAACCGACGTAAACTCAAATCTACTGTCCTTACTGACGCTCCCACGAAGGCTGCTATAGAGGCTAATAAAGAAGGAAGACTTAGCTAATAGAATGGCGCTAAATTAATTCATATGAGTCATAACTGTAGAATGTTTCTTGAGTGAGATATGACATAATATAAAGTATAAATTGTCACAACTCTCCTAGGTCCTCTAGCGCTTATCTCCATTGCTGAAGGGTGGTGTTTAATTTATTTCCGCATTTGTCCATGGGAGAAAGGACTAGACTACTACATAGACAGGTTAAATAGAAAAATGCTGAGTGAGGATCCCTGATGGGGTGCATCAGGGATCCTCACTCAGCATTTTTACTTAGCATTGTTACTTAAACCTCAAAAGGTTTAAAAATCCAGTTAGGCTTCTCACTTGTGGCTGATGCCATCATACATATCTTGCACATGGGTGAACTGAACTGAGGATACTAGTGAGGGTGGCTGAACTGATAAATTTATAATAGTTACAAATTAAATAAATGATATCTATTTTTGAAATTGGTTATAAGTAACACTTTACACGTCATTTTTTTTTTCGTTTTTTAATATAGGTTATGGTTTACTAACCAATGAATTAAATGATTCATTGCTCATGAATCACATTTAGTAGAACAAGACTATGAGCCAGTTCACAAATAATCAATAACTGAGACCATAAAATATTCTCATGACTTGAAGTCGTAGTGACTTCGACACTAAATTCAATAAAGAAGGCATCAGCAACGTGCCCAAATCCCTACTTCCCACATCTGACCAAACTGAGATTAGAAAACTCAAAAATAATCACCTCTATCATTAATACGGGGAGCGTGCCGTTAATACGTATAACAATTACGCGCCCGCCATCTAGCGCCACGCGCCGGTAAATGGAATTACTTATTTGTATCCCGAACATCATCCCCTTGTATTGTTAACAGCATAATTTGACGTGCCGGTGTTTCTGAGTGCTTGGTAGTTTATTGTTACGAGCTGATGTTTTTAATTGGAATTTGAGGCAACCATAGAGAAAATCCCATTGTCATTTTAACTGATTACAGGTTTTCTTCAGAGAGCCCAATTGTTAGAGGTACAAAATCCAGACAGGCACATTACTTTGCGTAATTTCCATCATCAGCACTATTGTCAAAACGGTGAAGCAAAACATCATGAGGAAGGAGGGTTGCTTTGAAGTTCTTACATACTCTTAAATGTTTAAAGCGTAGTAGGCAAAAACTACAGATCACAAATAAAATAAATGCTATTAAAATTAATGAGCAATATCTCAAATCGTCACCCTAACCATTGTCCCGCGTTGCCGCGTCACATCCCACCCTCGAGTAGTGTCCAAACAGAGGGAATCTCGGAACTGTTTGTTTCCATTGCCCCTTTTAATAGAACAAACATTTTAATGGCCTCGCCAACCGCCATTTTTACTGATCGATACGCCCAAATTATTGGCCAAATGGTCTTCATTACTGACAAGTTTGTGTATACTCTACATAAATTACTGAATATAATCGACATAAGTGATCATATTATGTATGTAACTGTAAAGGTGTACTTATGTGCGAAGGAATAAGTTTAATAATATTCGTAGTTACTAGTTGCCTTATAATGGTCAATTATTTAATTGGTATAGAACCTATACCAATTAAATAATTGACCATCAATTTATTTTTTTCATTGTTTTTATTAACTTCTTAATTTTTACCCGACTGCAAGGGAAGGGTTATGTTTTTCGCGCGTATCTTGTATGTATGTATGTATGTATGTTTGTAATATTCTTTATTACCTCATATCTCCAGAACCACTGAACGGATTCACATAATTGAGGTATCGTTAGATTTGTCTTAGCAGCCCAAGTGTTCTTAGATAGGTGACATTTGAAAAAATCAAACATGGCGGCTGTGCGAAGTCATTATAAATAGTGAAAAAAAATTTTTTTTTTCTAATACCACAATATGGGTATCAAATTAAAGGGCTTATCACAAGGATTTCAAAAAGGTATATCATATTTATCATTAGTGTAATACTGGCAAAAATTATACAAAGAGAAAGTTTAAAAATATGGACTTGAGCTCTTTCACTTTCTGAATCCGGTGGGCTGCCTATGTGACACGACCGGGAAAATTAAAAAATTGTTAATTAATATTTTAACTGAAAAGCTGGAAAAAAAGTTATTTAAAAAATCTAAAAAACCCGACTGCTCAACTGAAATGCAAGGAACAAGCACATTTTTATTTTAAAAAGTGACAAGCAGGCGGACCCATCAAATAAAAAAAAATACGTTCAATTGGGTCCCGCCTGCATGTCACTTTTTAAAATAAAAATGTGCTTGTTCCTTGCATTTCAGTTGAGCAGTCGGGTTTTTTAGATTTTTTAAATAACTTTTTTATAAAGTATCGTCGAAAACATGTTAGTTAGACATGTCCGAATTCTTAGTATAATTTCTTACCATTATTATTCTCTCAATTTTTTTTTGCAAACACTCCCCTTAGCGAATGTTTGCGTTCATCCCCTAAAGTACCAGGGCGGCAAATCTTGCTGGCGGTCGGTGGAGTGGTGGGCAAACATAGGGCGCCACCACGTCGCGAAACCACCTGCCTGCAAGCTTTGTGTACTTATCTAAGGGTACATTAGAGAATATGTGACTCGATTACCTATAATTTTCCAGTCTCTTCAAGTGATTATTGATCTGCCTATGGTAGCGCTTGCCATTTTTAACAGTAAAAAAAAAAAATTATTTGCAGTTTTTTAATAAGAAAGTACTCCTGTATAGTTTTTGTATTTAGGTATAGATTTTAGAGTAAGGTTTTTTATACTACACCTGCTTGGAAAGTACCTTGATACTTTATCAAATTTACGGTAGAAAGTACGTCATTGCATATCGAACAAATATGCGGGGAGAAAACGCATCTGAGCGGGAGAGAAAAGTGTATGAAAATCCATTTCTTACGTGGTTTTCCTTTTTTAATTTTGCGTAAGACTATGCGCCGGTAACCTAAATATCAAAAGCCAAAAAGTTTTTACAGTGAGTTTTTATCTCCAAGTTCGCAAAATGACACTGGCCACTAGCTGTGTGTTGGATGGTGTCGGGCTGGCAGTGCGACCCTGCGGCGGCAGGATAAACAATTTGAAAAAAGAACATGTGAAAATTGCAGACGCCATTGGCGCCATTTTCAATTTGTGTGTTGTTTGAGGATTCAGTTTTCGTAGAAAGTAAAATAAAACTATCAAAATGATAAGTAGTGATAGTGATGATGAAGATTTTTTAACTCCACCGCAGTTGAACGAAACAGCAAAAATACTGATTGATAACCTTTTACCACAGAAATCAATTAAAAAATATAATAAAACTTATGACGATTTTTTGCAATGGAAAAGTGAAAAAAAATGCGGCATCTTTTTCTGAAACTGTTTTGCTAGCTTATTTCAGTGAAAAAGCGCAAAATTACAAACCAAGTACGTTGTGGTCTATGTACTCAATGTTGAAAAGAATAAATAAATAACCAAATATCGGGATCGTTTAATGTGCATCAAGACTCATCTCCTCAACCATCAACGAGCGCGGCGATGCCAAATGCCCCTCAGCAGCCAGTTGCCCCTTTGGCACCACAGCCTTCTACGAGCGCAGTGCCAATAGCACAGCCAGTTATTCCTCCTACATTGTCGCAAACATCTCAAACAAACATTAATGGAAAAAGTGTTACATTAAGCTTCACTAACTGCAACAATTTCAATATAAATTTCAATTAGTAAAGATTTAGTTTTTTATTTTCCTCGTAGGTGTAGTATAAAGCACTATGTATCACTCGAGAGAAAGTGCGATTCCCGATCTCGGGTGTTTTAAAGCCCTCGCCTACGGCTCGGGCTTCAAACGACACCCTCGACGGTAATCGGTCACTTTTTCCTCTCGGTGAAGAATGTACTATTAAACTAACATAAGAAAATTTTTAAAGCCCCCGTTTAAAGTTTGCTCTTCGTAAACTAAGATCCGAACGGAATGTAGCGAAATTTTTGCATAATAGGATTGCAAACTACTAGTAGAGGAGATCCAGGAAGTGTTTCTTAAATTCACAGAAGACGATACAAATACTTCGCTGAAAATTCGCTTGTATGGACGAGTGGAAATTCTAAATCCTTACTAATATTATAAATGTGAAAGTAACTGTGTCTGTCTGTGTTACGCAATCACGCCTAAACTACTGAACCGATTTTAATGAAATTTGGTACGAACATAGTCTAGAGCCTGAGAAAGGACATAGGCTGCTTTTTAATGCAAAAAAGGACGGTAAAGGGTTGAAATAGGGGATGAAAGTTTGTATGGAAATTACGTCATTTTTAAAGCTTCTAGCTTTTTAATGCGAAAAAGGGCTGTAAGAGATTGAAATAGGGGATGAAAGTATGCATGGAAATTACGTCATTTTTAAAGCTAGAAGCTTGAAGCTTATTTTTTAGACTTTTGATTAGAAAATATTGTAAACAGCTTATTTATGTATGAGTCTTTTTTTAATAATTGGTGAAAAAAATTAAAAATGCTACCGAAAGCCACTATTCCGCGCAGACGTAGTCGCGGGCACAGCTAGTTCTGAATAAAATATATGTTGTAGATCCTAATATAAACTTTCAGCGAAGATTGCTTTGAACGATTTCTTGAGTCGATAGATTGAGTCAGCAGTTTTTGAGATAATTATATTACATTTTCTAAAACCGCAAATATAACTTTGTATATCATACAAGCACTATGAAAAATAAAGTTAGCGTAGGTAGTTACTATGAAACCCTTCATGGGCGAGTCTGACTCGCGCTTGGCCATTTTTTTGTATGCTACTTATAACTTTTTTTTTGTTATCGGGGGAAGCCTTCAAAAGGCGCCTGGACTTTCGGGGTAAAGACCAGGGAGTGTGGAATTCTTACCTCACTAAAACCACCCCGGTGATCACCATCAGCACATATAAAAGGCCCCCTTACCTGTAAAAAGACCACATCGGAACCTCCTCTGAGCAACGCCTGTTACGGCACATCTTTGGAGAGACTGTAAAGAGGTCTCCCCTGAGTCTCGCTGTGCACTGTGGCACGTGATCACTGTGCCACCGTCTTTCCAGGGATCACTTGGTAGGCGAACAGAGACCCCATACTGAACGCCCGTGACCCCTGTTTGCTATACCTACTTACAGAAAACGATAAAGCAAGATTCAGTAAGACAGAAGAAATAAAAAGAGGTTTTCCAACGTCTTGCGAAATACCAGAAGCCCAGAGCTGGCAAGCGATGTTTGTTAAACACTCAGCTGTGTGTGCACAGTGCGTTTCTGTGCCCCGAGAGGGCTGAAATAACCTGTGCCAATATCCTACGGGAGACCTTGATATTATAGCTTAAGTTTACACGGTTGACTATAAAAATCGTTAGTAAAATATAACTCTTAAAGGATTGAATAAATAATTAGAGTAAAAATAAAAATATACGGGTTTCTTGTTAATTCTTACCACGTGCTGTATTTAATGTTAACGAATATTTTTCAATTTACTTTATTATAATGCGTTTTAATTTTATTGAGTTAAAATAAGTGCATGAGATTTTTACGAGAGCCAAACAAAAGAATTATCTCAAACTGTTTTTTTGGCAAAAACGTACATACATCTTGGAGGGTGTTATTGAAAGGGTTACCATAGCTCGTGACCTTAGCAAAGTTACTTGTGAGTTTTGAAATTTCGAGAAATAGGTTTAAAGAAAGGGTTAACAATTAATATATGTTAGAAATTTTAATAGAATTACGTCAAAATGTTCTTTTTGCCAAAAAATCTTTATACGCACATATCTTGAAGGGTGTTTTTGAAAGGGTTACCCTAGTTTTATGATCGTGACCTTAGCACAGTTATTTGTGAACTTTGACATTTAGAGAAAAAAAAATTAAAGAAAGGGTCAAGAATTAATGCTTGTTAGAGATTTTAATCGAATTACGTCAAACTGTTCTTCTTGCCAAAAAAATCTTTATACGCCTATATTGGAGGGTGTGTTGAAAGGTTTTTTCCTAGTTTTATGATCGTGACCTTAGCAAAGTTATTTATGAACTTTGACATTTCGAGAAAAAGTTTTAAAGAAGGGGTCAACAATTAATGCTTGTTACCGACTTTAATAATACGGGGCAACCATAAGATTAAATATATGGTGAGAACTTTCTTAATTTTTTTAAGATATTGTAGAAATACCTTGTAACCCTTTACCTGATTTGGTGTGAAATACTTACATAAATGTAATGGTAAGCTTTAGAGATAATTGCTATTTTGATTTAAGATTTATGATTAAAATCTTTATTTTCTAAAACATGTGTATATCATAATGATGTTGTTTAATTCAGCTCGAAAGATTTAGTTCATAATTTATTAAAAACAAACAAACCAAAATGAAACATAACAATTTTAAAAATATGTTGTTCGACAGTTTATATTTTGTTTTGTATAGGTCGATATTATTATTATTATTCTCAGTCCATGCCTGTTTTTTTTTTATTTCCTGTATTTTTTTCTTTAAAAATCGTCTTTTTTAATGTATATGTAGTCCATATAACGAGATTATTATATACCTAAAACAGCCGGCAGTTATTGGCGTATCAGCTGTATCGGTGATACAGAGCACCATCGCTACAGGAGCCCGAATTGTGCAAGCAAAATCCCCCTGAAATTCTTATTAATAAGTGGAATATTCAAATTATGTCTCTTAATATAATCAAATATATATAATCCGGTATTTTCATGTTACTGTTACTTTTTTCAGACAGACATTTCACTGTCACTGTCATACAATAAAATGATAAGATGACCCTTCGATTGACATAGATTTTAAAATGCTACAAGGGTGGGACGGTGTCCATATAGTTTTGGGCATTGTCCTTTATTCTAGAGAAGAATTATCCAGTAAAAGGATTCATGTTTTACGAAAACTTAAACATACGGTTTCCTGTAAACGATGACAAAATATGATAAGGGCGCTCATTGTATGCTTTATAGTTTGTAGTATCCATTTATATTATATTATGGTGTACAATTAAGTATGTGATAAAATAAATAAATACTCAAACCCAGTCAGGTAATACCCGTTTTGAAATTTACCCTTGCATAATGGCTTTCTACACTACAAGAATTTTAGAGTACCAGAATCAGATTGCTGCTGAGGCTTCCACTTTTCGTACGCGAGCTTCTTCCTGCTTGTACGTTAGCCACCATCAACTTTGTTGCTTACTACGACAGTTGAGTAAAAAATGGGCCCCTAATGTTTTAAATACTGGGCTCATTTGCTACGGCTCCCCAAGCAGGCCTACTCCGTACCTGGATATTGTCCGATATAGATCGATAGAATGTACAGCAATGGAACTCTAAAATACAGAGGCTTTACCCCTTTCATTGTCCTGACTTAAAGCCGCAGATGTCACCTACTCCTATTTAAGTATCGTAATTTTCTCAAGAAATATTATACTTACCAGGATTTTATGAAAACTAACCGATATTCGTGAGACAGCGCGCGTGCGGTACGCCGCAGCCGCCAGTTATAGTAAAAATATTATTTTATTGGCCCAGTGTGAGGCGCGTTGACTTGCGGTCAGCGATAAATTACACCCAATTGATACTCGAACCATTTTGATGATTTACGCCCACCATTTTGTACGATACATATGATAGAAAACAAACCAATTCTACGTCATGTTCGTATTTGTCGTTACTATTAACAAGCTTAAAAAAATATTAATAAAGCAAAAATACCTAGAAATTGCATATACTTTTGATTCGTTTAAAGAGTGAAAGTGTTTTCACTCTTTAAATATAGGCGCGCAGAATTTCTCGCATTGCTTCAGTTACCGCGTGATGTGCTACTACTAATTGGATCTATTTTCAAACAACCTCATTAGTAACAACAGTTATGACAAATATAGAATGATTTTAACCCGTTGACAGTCGACTCTCAGCATTTTCTTTGACATCACAATTAACAAGTTACAATAATATAACAATAACAACATTCATCACATTCTTAAAACATTTTAAAACTGACGGACAGACAGGAAAACATTATTCAGTATTAAAAAAAAATACGACAAATCCCAGTACATTACGTTTGGCAGTACCAGGAGTGCATAGGAAGGCGGGACGTCACTGACAGGTGATTGACATCTCACTCGCGTTTGGCCCGCCATGTTTATCTCATTGCTTTCGACAAACATATGCGTTAGTGGTACAAACATTCGATACAACTCTATTTTAAAGTTACTAAGGATGAGATTAAAATGAATTTAGTACGTTTGGACGGCAATATGTAGGTTGTAAAACATCACTAATGTAATGAATGACTAACAAGACAAAACCAAACTAAATAGTGGCTAGAAACGGGCCAGCTGTGTCCGGTGACGGATTGCTTTAGTTTTAATTCTAAATGGGTACTAATTGAAAACTGTCCACAAGCGTGAAGATGTGTAAGGTGCTGTTAAATTAAGAATAAAAAATACATCCTGTAGCACAACTTGATCAGTACTGATAAATTAGGTTTTATAGTTGTTATTGTCGCTTTAGACAATATAACTGGTATTATAACAAAACTCTCTCGACAATCATCAATCTCTCGACTCTCTCCCCTTTTCTAAATTAAGCATTTGAAATTGTGTATTTGTCAAGTCCGTTTTCAAACCTTGTATACTTGTCAAAGCAAAAAAATTCAATTCGGTAACCGAACATAGTCATTCTTATTTCTTTTTTGCAGCCCATACAATCTCAATACTTGGCAAAGAACTTCTCGAAACTTTTACAGGGATTCTTTTTTCGTGCAACCTCGTACCAGTTCTCTCTGTGTATTTTTGTTTGAAGAAAGGAAGTTGCATCATGATTTTTTATTCCAATGTAGATTTCTAAATAAAATAATGATTGTTCACTTTGCAAAAAAAAAGTGTGAAAATACGTAGGTAGAACTCAAAACACAAGTATATAAAAATTACTGCAAAATGAACCAAATGTTACTAAGTAATTCTAAGGTATCAATTACTTAATCTTTCGTGCAGTTATAAAAGTCAATGGGAAAGGGTTACACTGGAGTAATATTTCTTTGTAAAACCATTTTTTTTTATAAATATTGTAAGCAAAGGTCAATACAACAATCAATAAAAAATAGTTTCTGTACGATTCCCAAGGGGTCATCATTCAAAGAGGTAACAAAAGGGTTTAATTTTCGACGAATTGCGAAAAAAATTGACCCTTTCCATTGATTGTCCATATTTCAAGTGCAAAAGTGGCAGGTAATAAAAAATATTATTTTTTGTCCATCCGTGCGTAACTTAAAACCACAGTGCACATGCGAGGACGATTTATAAGAAACATATACTAAAAAAGTTTTTTAACAATATTCCCTGATTTCATGCGAAAATATCGAATTTCGTCTATTTGGGGGTTTCGTTGTTAATTTTCGGCGTTTTCGGTCGCTGATTTCGATTTCGGACATGTGCTTCTGATGTAGGTTTGTGCACGACCGAATTATTTTGGGAAAACAAAAGGAAACGTCAATCTTAGTATTTTTGAACTGTGTAACGGATATTTTGAGGGCGTTTTTTGTTCATCAGATGTTACCAAAATCTGTAGCGGTTACGACTTGTCTAGTGAAATTATTTATTTTCTATATTTTATGTGTAAGAAAATTCAAATTTCTTCCAGTCCGCCTTCTAAAAATGGAGGTTCTACCTGTTCGGGACTGCAGCTGTCAAAACCACAATGGTCCTAGTGTGTAAGAGAGAGACGAAGCTGTACAAGACAAATAGCTCTATCCCTTTTCCTCAACGGAATTATAATCGCGTTGGTGCGTACCTAAGGTCTCTGACTTCCACAAGCTAGTTAGAATCAGATGACTTTTGACTTTGTAAATACCCATAACCACTGTCGAAGATGTGCAAGTGTTAGTCGGAACTAACGGCAGCTGCTTTGCAATGTACGGTGGATTATATATAAGTACACTAGCTGTGCCCGCGACTCTCGTCTGCGCGAAATAGTGACTTTCAGCAGCATTTTAAATTTTTTAAACTAATTATTTTGAAAATAAAACTCATACATTATTTGATTGTCGTATTTATTTATATCTAATCAAAAGTCTAAAAAATAATTTCATTAAAATCGGTTCGGTAGTTTAGGCGTGAATGCGTAACACACAGACAGACAGAGTTACTTTCGCATTTATAATATTAGTAAGGATTCATACATATAATTAAATAGGTACTTATATGTATGAAGGGCCACTCATCCATGATCTGATCTCGATAAGCGTTGCTAAAACTATGAGGCTGTAAATACTCTACCACTCTATAATAATAATCTATCACTTAAAAGGTTGTCATCTATGAATTGTTGTGTGAACTGAATGAATAAAATTGGCCAAGTGCGAGTCAGACTCGCTCATGAAGGGTTCCGTAGTAACTAGGCCAAATAACTTTTCGGTTTTAGAAAATATGCTATATCTCAAAAACTGCTGACCTGATCTCATTCAAACTAATTTTCGTTTAGGATCGACAGCATGTATTTTTTTTAGATTTTTCACTTCATTATTATAGAAGTTATAGGGGGCGGGACATTTTATTTATTTATTATGTACTGACACGAGACAGAAATTAAAGGAGATAGATAGATTTTTTAGATTTGATTTTACCACTTTGGGTGCATATCTTTTAAACGATTGAATTTATGAAAAAGTAGTTTAAGAAACCTCAATGTCATTTTTAAAGACCTGTCTATAGATATCATACACGCATAGGTTTCATGATAAAAATATTTTCAGTTCCAGTTCTATGTATGGGGAACCCCCTTAATGTAAAATATATTTTTATTTTTTTCATGAAATCGAAGAGCGGTTCACAGAATACATCTGCTCGCTACCACGTTTCACACGTATATTACTAATAGTTTCGAAATAAAATGGCTGTGACATACGGACGGACGGACAGACAGACAGATATGACGAAACTATAAGGGTTCCGTTTTTTGCCATTCGGCTACGGAACTCTAATAAAAGATGTTTCAGAAGTACGAGTTATGGTCTCCTAATTTTATATTTTACTAGCTGCTGCCCGCGACTTCGTTCACGTGGGAGGATTTCCCGCGTAAATCCCGTTCCCGTGGGAATTCCGGGATAAAAAGTAGCCTATGTGTTATTCCAGGATGTCAAGTACCTATTTACCAAATTTCATTCACATCTGTTCAGTCGTTTTTGCGTGAAAGAGTAACAAACAAACTTTCACATTTATAATATTAGTCGGATGTGATGAATTTTTGAATTTTAATTCCATCATAGATTTAAAGACTGCTTAAGACGCTTCAAAGTTTTAATATGTATTATAAACTTAGTTGTAGATATACCAAATTTTAACACATAGATAGGGAGAACTTCACTACTTCCAGGCAATCTGATCTGGAATGGACAGTAATCTTCTGATTTTGAAGCGGGGCTGTCATTGGCCTGAAAATAATAATTTAAATTATGATTATTAGTCGCTTAATTTTCCTATTAATATTCCGCTTAATATTCGCTTAATTTCGGTTGTTTTTCTGTAGATCACATACATATAGGTACATAGTGCTATATACCAATATATATGTATTCCAATATAAACTCAATTAGTTTTATGAAGCCCTTTTTTCGGGAGGAAAATAATCAAAGTATTCTTCTTCTCTAAGGTATGTTGGACTTCTACTGACTATTCCGGGGCCGCGGTATCTCGTTAGAATATTCTCGCATTACCTCGGGTTTTACTATGCCCCGGCACCGTGTTTATAAACCAGTAACAAACCACATTTGGCTACAAGCAAAACTAAGTGTTGTTCTTCCAACATCATTTGGTTCGGTGTCCTGTTCCAAAATATTATTTTGTCACTTAAAGGGTTCGTTTTGACTGACAGACAGATAAACATTGATGATGAGTTTCTTCGTATGGACTTCGAGGAATAATATCGAGTTTAAAATGTGGTGACTTCTTGGGGTATCAATTTTCAGAACGTAGGTATACTTTTGTTCATGGGGTTGCGGGACTGTTCAAACGAGATACCGCGGCCCCGGACCTCAAGGGCAACTGAAGGTAGTCAGTAGAAGTCTAAGACTCCCTTACGCTTCACCCGTAATGGGAGGAGACATTTGAGGATTTTCCTACCGAAAAGAAAACGTAACATACCTTTAAGCCGGTTGCAGACCGAAAACTAAGCTATGCCAAAGCTAAACTAAGCAAGCTAGGCTAAGCTAAGCTAAACTAAGTAAGCTAGGCTATGCTAAGCTAAGCTAGAAATAAATGGCGTGCACACCAAGAGCTAAGCCAAAAAGACATTCCATATCTTGGATATGTCAACACATTCAATCTCGGCACACAAATGGAGAGTTTAGAACTATATTTTACGAGTTAGATGATGAACATTTTCTGTTATACTATCGTGTTACAAGAGTTCAGTTTTATGATTTAGTTTCAGTTTAACAATTTCAATAAATTGCTCCATATTCGCTACAAAACGACCGTGCATACGACAAAGGACACTGGACAGCACTGGCGAAGGATGTGGGAAAGTTGTGCGGGGAAGGCGGGCGGGGCTTAGCTTAGCTCGTGTAGCTGCGCATCAGCATATACAACTAACTTAGCTTCGCATATTTTATTTAGCTCACATAGCTTAGTTCGCATAGTTTGCGGTCTGCATCTGTCACAAGTATGGAAAACTGCGTCAGCTATGCGAGCTGAGCTAAACTAACTTAGCTGAGCTCTTGGTCTGCAACCCCTATTATTATTTTTTTAAATGACTCATCTAGCTCAGGGTCATAGAGGTATAATTACAGTAGTAAATGATATACTCTAAGCTCAGGGTGGATCGGAAGGGAGTGAAAGACTTCTACGGAATAAATACCCACTCCATTCCTTTAGTCGCCGTTGAGATCCGTGACTGGGCTATCTCGTTAGAACATTCTCGCAACCCTAGCATGCGATGGCCCTATTAGGCCCTATAATGCGGAACACGACGTGCCACCGCCGAACCGGACCTTCTGTAATGATATACTCTAAGCTCAGGGTGGAGCGGAAGGGAGTGAAAGACTTCTACGGAATAAATACCCACTCCGTTCCTTTAGTCGCCGTTGAGATCCGTGACTGGGCTATCTCGTTGGAACATTCTCGCAACCTTAGCATGCGATGGCCCTATAAGGCCCTATAATGCGGAACACGACGTGCCACCGCCGAACTGGACCTTCTTCTTCTTCGTATCGATGGCAAATCTATATGGTAAATGTGAACATAATTATGAGATTAAAACTTACTTCTTCACATTCCTTCTCACCGCACCGGGTTTCTGTCTAATTCCTACGCTATTTCTACCATTAAACTATGCAACATGCTTGCCTTTGGCATCAAGATAGCCGAGTAAAATTTTATTTTAAGCTTAAAATGAGAAACCATTACTTAAAAGCCTGTCATTCTTAGCTTGATCTACGCCATAATAATTGTGAGTTTTCTTAATCAGAAAGATTATTATAAAGCACAAATATAAAAGATTATTATGGGTCCAGTAGGTAGCCACATTGATCGCGTTTTCAGTGACCCGGAACTCATCGGTGACATACCAAAGCATTCATTTTATGATTGCAATCGTACCCAATGCGATGTTTTAAACATAGGAAGCAATGAATTTTGAGTTCCTTTCTATTGTAAAAAGCTACGAATTACACAATTAGGATGCGGGTTGAGTTGTATTTCTTGATAGCTATAACCGAGGAGTCCTTAAGTCAAGAGTGAATCTAGGTTACTTCTTGGTAAGCGTGCATCATCTTCGACCACATCATCGCTTACCATCAGGTGACATGGCGGTCAACGCGAGCCTATAAAAAAAATTGTGGTGCGATTCAATCAAGCCTTGCATCCTGATCTTACTGAGATGTCTCTAAGTGCAATGTGTCTCTTGGCATAGGCTTCCTCTAACCTTTTCCACTGCTGTCCATCTCTGGCAACCCTCCTCCAGTTGGGAACAGCGGCGATGGCGGTTTGTTTTAACTCGTCCTCCCATCTCTTCCCTGACACAAGCTCTGTTCCTTTTGCTATATCTGTAGGACAACAGTTTCTAGGACACGATTAGCTACTGAAAATTTGTTCAACCAGTCACCAATCAGTTACATGCAAAAAAAAAATGCAATTGTTGCAATGCAAAGCATCAAAAATGGTTCAAATGTAAAGGTTTAAGAGGATTTGTTTTTCACGATATTGCCTATGAATAGCGCAGGAGCTATACATTCGCACGATGCTTAGTTTTAAAAACTTGTTAATAACTATTTTGGAATAGTAAGAATAGAGATAGAAAGACTGATTTTCTACAGGAAACATAAAACTGCTCTGTCTTTTTAAGGCCATGTTTTATGGGTATTAAGATTAATTAAAATAACCTAAACGCCAAAGGGCAAGTTTAAATAATATCCTCAGAAGTCTGCTGACGCGTTACACATTACCCTCCTTTACGTCGCATAATCGGGTAAAAAAGCGTTCATTTGCGACCAAGCTATTCACTTTGAAAGATTCATCACGTATTTTTGTCATTTTTGAAGTTTCAGGATTCGCCATGATATACATGTGTCATCTGATGGAATGTTTTCTAGTTTTTAGTTACTAATCAAACTTTTTCACCGTTGAACTATACATCTAAAAAAATTACCGTCAAATGAGGAAAAATAGTAAAAATGTGCTGTAAGGTAAGTTTTGATCAGTGTGTGTTTTAGAGAAGGGACCACCAGATTCGAGTAATGATGAAAAGGATTCTGTGTAAGTTATGATAAGATTTTTTTACAAACATTTAAAATCATTTGCGGAGACGTCCATAACCGGCACAAATATTTGTAAGCCATACACACATTTGTCCTGTACGGAAATCGAACGACATGCGGCGCGGCAGCTTGCCGTTCGGTCACTTCTCCAACCGTGTCGTTAATACGGCGAGCTTCTGCATGAAAAGAAGACTTGTACAGATATTTTTTTTTTTATATATAAATAGGATTAGCAATGTGGTTAGAATTCACATTACTAGCAATCTTGTTAACCCCTCCAACTAAGCTAAATGCTTGTATGTGTAGTTGGTTCATGGCAATGGTGAAATGGGTGAGGTTCGAACCCGCGGCCTTTCGTTCACAAATTCGACATCTTTGCCAGTATGCTATTGACGCTTGATTGATATCAAAAGCTGCACCAATCTTGTATAATCTGAAAGAAGGAAAAGAAAATATTTAGATAATGTGAAAATTTATTTGAATGAATGAATGGATTTTTGACGTTCTTTTACTGTAAAACTGCTGAACGGATTTTGATGAAAACTGGTAAAAATAGAGGTTTTACATGTCATATTCATAAAAATGAAAATGAAAATGTGTTGAAAATCAGAAATCACCCTTTAATATAGCCATTTCTGTAACATTATTTCGTAAAGTATACAAGCTATTAATGCGACTTTATCCGCGTGGAATTTAGTGACATTTTGCATCAGTAATTTATATATTGTCAGTTTCTATCCCACGAGTTTTTAAATCAAGTTGGGCTCGTACCTACTGGGTCACCATTGCTGTAAAGTAAATTAAAAATAACATAAAGCCTTATGCAAAATCTAGACATGAATGCAACATGAATGGAATTGTTACTTTTTTACTAAGCGAACGTCTTTTGTTCTAAGAGCTGAATGGCGTTTTTCAACATATTAAATAAACGATCCATATTTAGAGAAACAAGTGGCCAGCCCAATGCTCGAAATTTGACTATGATTCATTTTTAGGGTTCCGTAGTCAACAAGGAACCCTTATAGTTTCGCCATGTCCGTCTGTCTGTCCGTCTGTCCGCGGTTTAGCTCAAAAACTATTGGTACTAGAAAGTTGTACTTTGGCATGAGTATACACGTTAATGACGCCGAAAAAGTGGTAAAATAAAATTTTGAAAACAACAATTATTTAGGGTACCTCCCATACATGTAAAGTGGGATGATAAATTTTTTTTTCGTTCTTCCCATAGTGTGGGATATCGTTGGATAGGTCTTTCAAAAATATTAGGGGTTTGGTAAGACCGTTTTTTGATTAAGTAAACCGTTCGTGATTTATCAAGCTTTAAAGTACCAATTTTCGTTAGAGTCAAGTGTCCTCCCCCTCTATCAACTAAACGGTTGTAGTTAGAAATTCAAATGTCACGGCAGTAGTACCTATATATAACGAAATTTAAAGGAAAACTATCACACATAAGTGGGCTTTACAAGTTTACGAGTAATAGTCGATCATTATCATCATAGTATTTGACTCGAAAATTTCGAACAACTCTATAGAAATGTCGATAGATGGCGCTAAGCGCCAGTTGTATCGTGCTAGCTTCTTGTGACGATTGAGTAGTGTAGCTCTGTGTCCGTATTTAAATTCAAAACACCGGCTATGACAAGTTTTATACAAATCTCTAAAAAAAAATTGAAACTTTCCGTGCAAAATTGTCGGATCAGGTGAGGATTTGTATAGGAAGTCAAATTAGTTAGGTAGTCATGTTTGGCTTTTAGTTAGAGCATGGTACGAAATGATCAGTCAGCGAATACGACACGCATTTGGCTGTTATAAAAACTACGGAACCCTACACTGCGCGTGGCCCGACACGCACTTGACCGGTTTTTTTTAAATCAGAAATCATCTTCATCGAAAAAATAGGTACCTAGCCTAGTGTACACGGGATTTTCAATATAAAACGCGGTAGGTTTTATACTTTGTATAATAATATGTTTACATTTTTATGAAAGATTATTCTAATTACATTTTCACGTTATTATAATATTGAGTCTGCTTATGCGGTTGACTCAATATAAAAATTAACTGTGCCAAATTCCATACTCTTCTATTTTCGTGATTTTCTTGAAATGGGTACCCTACATGTTTTTGCTTCACTTACCTATTAATATATCAATTACGAGCTGGTGTATACGACTTCGTTCACTTTTGGTGGAAACTTTCATCCTTTTCTACCACAATTTATTTTTCAACCGACGAAAAAAACGGAGGAGGTTATAAATTCGACGCGTATTTTTTTTTGGTTGTTTTTTTTTTATGTATGATCACCGATTACTCTAAGACGGCTGAACCGATTTGGAAAATTCTTTTTTTGTTTGAAAGGGTATACTTTGAAATTGGTCCCATTGTCACCAAGTCTTTAATTTTTTGGTAAAATGTTTTTATGTACTTAAAGAAAAAATATAAGATCCAAAAAAATGGCCTATTTTTGGTCTAGGATCTTCAACTATGCTGGGGTTGTGGGAATATTTTAACTAGATACCACGGCCCCGGAACGTAAAGGCAGTGAAGATACAGGGTGGGTTTTTAGTCAAAGTCTTACACCCATCCGGTCCCAGAGCAAAGGACACATTAGGTGATTTGCCCACCGCAATAAAAAAAGATTTTCAACTATCTCCATGCCAAATTCATCAACATCGGTTCAACTATTTAACCGTAAAAGCGTAACAGACAGACATTTTCTTTTTCATAATATCAGTATAAATACAACATAGTAAAACAATATACAATCAAAAAACGAAAAAGAATAGAACAGACGGACTCTTAAGCCATTCATCAAACCAGTCACCATTCTTAACTTGCCGGTATCCAGAAGGCTATTTATCAGACAAACATTCGTTATCAGTGTCCGTATCGCCACAATAGGTCCGTCACCGCGCGGATCACACACGGGACAAAAAGTGCCTCCGATGAAACAAGAGTTGGAGAGACAGCACTAGAAGCGTTTGTTGTTAAGAAAGGTGTAAGTGTATTTTTTTAGATGCACGGTAAATTTATTTTAATTTAATTTAATGAATTTTTTTAATTCGGATAATACAACGTGTAATTTAAAGGGTATATAAATACCGAGTGCACGGCTTCTTTGGATGATAACAAACGATATGGCAAGGGTTTTCTAATCCTATGTCTACATGTGTGGAGCATAACATATTAGAAATTTCAATTCATTGATACCAGAGGCCGAATTTTTCAAATTAAGAAGAACGAAGAGAATTATCGTTTTATTGGCAAGTGACGTGGAAAGTGATGACCCTCATAGTGCTGTGACACGTTTGTTATTACTGGTATTCAAGAAACATATGAAACCAATAATTTGGGGTCAATTCTGTAAGTCACTTATTTTGAGCTGAAACTTTGCATAGAGACTCCATACCAGATGTTGTCTTCAGTCCTTTTGGATAGATATGGGGTTTCCGTTACACGTTGTACAAATAGTAAAACGAATAATAAAGTAGTAGAGTAGTTGTTCATAAAATGATGTATCTTGTATGAGGGTTGAACAGGCAAGTATTTACCATGTTCATCACCTATACAAAATGTCTCAAAATACGGGAGTAGAAATTCTCAGCAATAGTCTTCAGAATTTTGCAGGTTCTTGGGATAGCTTGAAGCTGCTACTACCGCTTCAAGAGGAGGTGGTGGTCGGTGGTCCTATGGTTACAGGTACGCCTTATGAGGTCTAGGTCGTGGTTTTGAAACCAGTCAGGCGTAACACTTTGTTTGATTTAAATCAACACCACTGCTTTCAAAACGGTGAAGGAAAATATCGTGAGGAAACCGGAATCTCCTTTTTTTTCTGGGTGGGAAAATCGTCATATGACTCCTCCCACCGTAGGTGGAGCGGAAGGGAGTGTCAAACTTCTACTGACTAAAAACCCACCGTGCTTCTTCTGTTGACCTTGCATTCCGAGGCCGCGGTGTCTCGTTAGAACAATTCCGGCCTGTCCTAGTGTTTTGGGATTTTTGAGGGTCAGGCTTCTTCAATGAACTCCTCTTTATTCTTAAGGGTTTTACGTATTTATTTTAAATATAATTTACAGAGGAGACTAAAGTTATTAAGAGTTACGATGGTGAACCGACTACCACCATGGTTTCTAAGAGTCTTGTGTGTCGGATGAAGTGTAGATCCGTTGAATGAAGCAATCGTTCGTTCTTCAAATTCATTCGGCGACGACCAATCAGCACTCGCCGTTCGGATTCGTTCGCTTCTCTGCCGCCACGAGTTGTCAGCTTTGCGCCGGTAGATGGCGTTAACAACTGCGGGATCGAAATTTCGAAGATATGCGACATCCAGCAATCTGCACTGGGCCCGCGTGGTGGATTACGTCCTATTGCCTCTCATAGAGAGGAGGTCTATGTCCCAACAGTGGGAACGTTATAGGCTGAATATATTGGGAAAGCTTGGACAGGAAGGAGCGTGTCTACTTTTCTGTCTCGGTGACACAGCACAGCGGCTTCGTCAAGAACTCAGATGATATGATTATTTTACGGCGCCAAGTCTTTTCATGTTCTTTTAATACTTTGTATCACGTTCCAAAAAAAAAAAACTTAAAAACAAAAACTGACTTCCAAGAAAAATACAGCAAAGTGAAAAATAAATTTAATTTTTTATTTATTTATTTTTCGATGATAGGCTCGCGTTTGACCACCATCTCACCTGATGGTAAGTGATGATGTGGTCGAAGATGGAGCACGCTTACCTAAAAGTAAACTATTCACTCTTGACAAAACACCTAGGTTATAGCTATCGGGAAACACAGACTCCGGCAGCGAATTCCACTCCTTAGCCGTACGCACAATGAAGGTATTCCCAAAACGTTTCGTGCGGATGGAATATCCACCATGTAACGATGCGCATCGCCGTTTGTCTTGTAGTCCGATGATCGCACACTCCCCGAAATGTAACCGATGGAAAACCGATAGACTAAAAACTCGTCGTCGATGTTTAAAGCTCTTGAGCTTTGACCTGTGTATCGTTGCCAATGAGTCTTTTGGCCCGTTTCTCGATAGACTCAAGCGCGTCCAGTTGTTACTTGGCAGATCCATCCCAAAGATGAACTTTATCGGTAGTAGGTGTTTTGGTTTTGTATTTTCGTTTTTGACACCGACTACCGAAATTAAAGTTTTCACTATGCTGTGTTTTTCTTGGAAGTCGGTTTTATTTTTCGTTAAAAAGTTTTTTTCTGGCTATTTAGTGGGTCAGTTTGTAATTTATCCAGTTACAAAAGCCTAAATGTCAACTTATTATCACTTAATGCAAAATATTTCTTTACCCGATACAGGGTCGTCAATTATTGAGGAGTTCTCTTGGTACTTCATCATCAGCTCCACTTCACCATAAGCATTATGACGAGCGTAAAGTGCTTAACAACCATATTCATGTAATTGAATCGCAACCCATAAAATACTTATTATTGAGTAGTTCCGGTAGCCATCTGTGGTCTTCATCATCAGTTACAATTCACCAAATGATGCTTTTTGAGAGCAACTGCACAAGTAACTATAAAAAAGCCGTCTTCGAGTAATCAGGTAACATACATAAAAAAAGCTCCGACGAACTAAGAACCTCCTCCTTTTTTAAAAGTCGGTTTTAAACGTATTTTTTAAATTTTATTTTATTATGCAACAATATACATGCAATCCTGGTCCCTTTACTTGCATAGTCCAATGGATCTGTAAGCTGGTTTCAGTTATTAAGTATGTACAAAACAAATCACAATGTCAGCAGTATGTTAAAATCGTATTGTTTTCTAAATAAATTATTTTACTCACTTAGCATAGCCGGTGGGATGTCAAAAACAAGTTTTACTTTCTTCCGAGGCACGCAAGTGTCGGACTACCTACTTAAACTTCAGGATTCTGAAAATTTTATACCTAAAAATTCCTTTTTAAAAACCCACTAAATTTTATACCTGACAGACCAGAAGAGTTGATCCTCACACCTGAGAGCACAAGACTAATGGGACATTTTGTTGGTGATGGTGCCTGATTTGGTGACGAGACGGTTCTCACCATGCAGGAGGCATCCCTTACCGTTTCTTTTTTACAACGAACTCATATTACCGCTGTATTTATTATTTTCATACTGTAGCTTTTTATACCGTATAAATAACACAAAATAGTGCACTAAAATAAAACTTATCATGGCATGGATCTCATCCACCAGCGGCAGACTTATTCCACTAAGTCACAAATATTAGCAAAAAAACTGCTAATATTTGGGACTTGGTGGGAAAAGTCTGTCGCTGGTCAAACGAGAAATATGCAGAAATGGTTATAGAAATGGGTCCAATTAAATGTCAGACGACCTTTCATAAGTCAAGTAAAGCTTAGCTTCAAGGTAGCCAAGCACAGAGTTGTGTAGAAGAGAAGGAAGTATTTGTCTAGCAGTAGGACAAAATAGGCTTCTATGTAAGATAGATGGAAAAAAGATGGACGTATTAGTGAAGCTGTAATGAGTTTGTTTACCGCTACGGAAGACAGATTTTTTTTGGTAATCAGTACAAACTTTAGTTCAATTTAGTTTATTTCTAAGACTACTTATAACATTAAGCAAGTTACCTGCCATTGCAGCATCACCGGCTCAGCTCTCTACATAGAATAAAAAAAGAAAAAATTAAAAAGTAAACTTAAGGTCGCGCCATACTGTCTGCTATCCGGTTTCCCCGATATTAAGTTACGTTAGCTCTCGAACGATGGGCTTTATAAAAAATATATAATTTTCTTTATTGAAATATCTTGTTAGTGGCTACACTTAATGGTTTGTTTAAGTATAAAAATAATATTACATATTTATGATACCTATTTGAAGAATTTTTAATGGTGAATGGTAATGGTTATTTTGACAGAAGTGTAGACCTGTCTGAAGTTATTAAGTTAATAAGTGTTGTCCTGATGTTCTGTTGCGCAATTTTTCAGTTTTAAGCTTCATTATGATCTCCAAGAGGGATTTTTCTCTATGTCCCAAATTCGTCACCCAGTATGTATTGCTGTCAGTTGATGCAGATGAGGCAAACAAAGAAGCAAATTGAAACATATTACTCCAAAAAACTAGTTGACATTGTACAAAATTACTAAACAAAACACCTAAAAACATACCGAGTAAATCGATTATGGATTCAATCGCAAAAACTACTTACCATCAATTCTCGAAAGAACCAGGATCGCACAAGTTAGTAGTAGTGTTTCCGCTAATCTGAGTCAGCTTGTAGCTGTTATGCCGACGCCAGCGGCGCCTGCTCGCCGCGCCGCCTCGGTATCAGCTAACGCCTTTTGTATTTATTGCACCCTAGTACATTATTATTCGGTTGTATTATTTAATAATAATTATTCAGGTTATCCCAGGACTGTTTATGCTAATGTACAATTGAATTGTTTATTTATTAAGCGGAGCAGCTGAATTGCTACCAAGTAGGGATTCTGTTTCAGTGATAAAATTATATTTATCTAAAAATTCTAGTGAGAGACATTCTAGAGTCCTATTCTGGGAGAAATTCTACTTAACGGGAGGCTAGTAAACTGAACTTCTCGAGCTGGCCTAATGGACCTTAGATCTTAGACAAAACTTAAATTGGTGAGGGTTTCTTGTCAACTTAGAGATTTCTTTATGAAGCCATAGCAATCCTCAAGTGATTATTTCGATCACAGCATCATACTTCAATTTTATAGTCTTTTCATCAGATTATTCTCAGAATCAGCCTGAAGTCTGAATCGATGTTCGCCGCCTCCATATTAAATTAGGCTTTAAATTAACTTGGGAAATAGGGTATACCTACCATGGGGTATGGGCAGACCTCTGTTAAGAAAAGAGTCATAATGTTATGCCAAAGAATATTCTCTATGTGTTCTGCTATATTAATAATTTAAACACAATAATAATAACTAGCAAGAAAAGAACAATGCGTTTCCCGCTTTATTATGTAAAAAAACGTAAAATATGCAAAATAGTGTTTATCATTCCACTCCACCTGAAATCTAATACTTTGTAGTGATTCTCAGAATAGAATTGTTTATCACTGTTTAATACCTTAATGTAACCGACTGGTAACCCAGTTTTGCAATAGTTTACATACAAGTTACGTATTTGTAAAAAAATAACCTTGGCAATGGCAATTTGATGACGCCAGTTAGGTAAAGTTTAAGTTGTTGGGACAGACTGGACACTTCGCACATGGCAAGTCACGAAGCATAGCTTAACACACACGCACACATGTCTGGTCTAAGGATCCTCCATTTTGAAAAGAAACCATCGAACTTTCTTCCCTGTTCCTCAAAACTCTAAATGTTCTATAAGTGCAAGCTGATCGACCGAATAACTCATGTTGACCAGAGCTTATTATCATTCCCAACTTATTAAGATTACCTACTTTTTGTAACAAACCATTTTACTCAAAACCATACATATAAGCAATTATATCTGCCGCGGTTGAAATAACACTCCCTCAGTTGAGTCCTCAAAACTATTTTCATATTTACAAGTATAGAGTAGTATGCTTTACGCAAAAAACTTTTGACCAAAAAATTAAACCGACTCCCAAAAAACACACAGTTTTGTATTTTCGTTTTTGGCACCGACTTCCGAAATTAAAGTTATTTTTCACTTTGCAGTGTTTTTTGGGAGTCGGTTTAATTTTTTGGTAAAAAGTTTTTATTTCACTCTTTTTAGTTGGTCTATTTTTAATTTACCTAGTTACAAGAGCCTAAATGTCAACTACTTATAACCTTTTACAAAATATTGCTTTTCCCAATGCTGGGCCGTTAATTATTGAGGAGTTCTCCTGGTACTTCACCATCAGCTCTACATCACCATATGCATTGTGACGAGCACAAAGTGCTTAACATCCATATTCAAGTAATCGAATCGCAATCCACTCAATACTTATTATTGAGTAGTTTCGGCGGCCATCTGTGGTCTTCATCATCAGTTCCACTTCCTCAAATGGTACTTTTTGAGAGCAACTGCACAAGTTACTATACTAAATACCCAAAACGTCAAAGGTGTGCCTATAATATTTGAAGAGTTCCCTCGATTTCTCCAGGATTCCATCATCAGATCCTGATGTTTATGAAAATGAATTAACCAATTTTGAAGTAACCCTTTCAATCAAAAAAAGAATTTTCCAAATCGGTTCAACCGTCTTCGAGTAAACGATGATCAGACATAACAAAAAATATACGCGTCGAATTGATAACCTCCTCTTTTGTCGTCGGTTGAAAAGGTGAGAACAAATGTTGAGAAACCGTTGTGAGGATTAAAATTTTATCTTTATAGAACCGATGATTTCACCCTGTTCAAATTAGACTCTCTGCGATTCTATATACTCTTTGTTACAAAACCGCTTGCCTTTAGGTGCTGTCGAAGCATTAATTGTGACAGTCAGCGCTTACCGTGGGAACAGCTTGTTATCATGCCTTCCTGGTAACTAGGCGTTTTCTTTTTTTCATGCTAAGGAGAATTTGTACATCTCTTTACACACGTTTCAAATGCAAAAGATTGGTTAGGTACACTTACGTATACTATGCTTTGAATGACCCAACTAATGTAGATACTGTAACTTTCCTTGTAATCATTATAGTTTTGAGCCGTTTGGGGTCGAAATGCTTGAATTATGCGTGGGGCCCGAGTACACGTTACTTTCCAAGGATATCTCTCGCCGCCTGATTTTGACTGGGTGGCCAAAAGGCTGGCTCAATCTTTGCCCAAAGAATAAGCATTACCATTTAACGTGGCAATGCTGCCAGTTTTCTGGACACGTTTCCGAAAGTTAGCGATGTGGAGTAGTACTTTGTCGCCTAAATGGATTAATGTACTCAGTGATGTTTAGTAGCTGTAAATAGTTTTTTTTTAATTTACTTTATGTATACATATATTTACAACAAAGGAAACTTACAATTTAAATAACTATTTTAGATTAGCGGATCGTAAACCAGGAAAGAATTTAAATGTTTCTTAAATTATAATTTTTCTTCAAGGAATTCTTTTATGGAATAATATGATTTTATAATAAGGAAGTCTTTTAGCTTCCTTTTAAAAATACTAATTGATTTTTTTTATGTATTTCTATATTTAATAAAAATATATACAGGCGAAAATAAAAATAAATTAGGCTTATTCCCACCGGCCACCACTAAATAGGGCATCGAAAAATTCGTCAACATCGCTATCAATTGAAAAAGTGCCCAGAATACTGGCCGCATTACCACGTTGAATGGCAATGCTGATTCTCTATCCAAAGAAAAGGCCAGCCCTCTGGTCATCTGTGGAGTCGACTAATCGTTTGCCGATGTCACGAAAGAGTCGATGAGCACTCTGACTCCATGGTCCTAACGTTTCAACCCCAAACGGCTCAAACATATAGCACCTAATTAGGTTGTTGTATTTGCGCCGTTCGTGATTTTCTGCACCTGCAGCTGCCGCCCCAGCACAGCCCGCCGTACTGAGAAGATGGAATGGCGCAAGAGCATCCACACCAAAGGCCTACCCAACTTCCAAGGCATTATAGTCATCCCGTCTGGTCTCTTCCCATCGTCCCGTGCCAAGCCGTTGGGTTCTAAAACAGATGGTACTCCAGCGGTGACAAGAGCCCGACGGATGATGTCATTTAAGCTGGCATGCTATCCGACCAGAGCTTCTGCTGCAGGAAAGGCCACGATGTCCGAGGCGATCGACTGCCGCACCGCATTGACAGCGATGTGGAGCACCGCTGAGAGCACCCAGACGTAGACATGTAATGTTTCTTTGATTTAAATGGTCTAGTTCTGATCTGTATCCTGAATGATATTGTGGGAGGTGGAAATGTTAATGACTCTTCACTATATTTGCTTTTCTGATTAGAAACCCGGCTGGCAGCAAAAGTACTGTAGGGCTCGACATGCTTAATTGACTCGGCGCTATTCTGGTGTTCACTACTGTTGATTCTCACTTTTAGAAATTGCAGTAATTGATAAGGAAGATACTAGGACGTACTGCACGGTACGATCCTCACTTTATCGATATAGCGTTTTATCGTACTAAGCATTTCCCCTCTACATGTGTGGAACTCTCTGCCGGCTTCTGTGTACCCTACCACTTATAACCCGTCAGCGTTTAAAAGAAGCGTGAACCGGCGGCATGTTTTGGGCTCGATCATTCCATCGTTGACCTCAAATGGCAATCATCAGGCGTGATTAAGGTCAAGAGCTGCAGTCTCATCCCGAACTTTAAAATAAAGATTGCGACGAATTACCGGTTCTAATGACACAGCACGTAATCATCACAAAACTTCAACTCAAGATGACAACTTACATAAATCCCATGCTCTTCCGCGCTGAGCTACCTTGCATAGCTTCAATAAATAGACAAAAACATACCCATAGCCCCATCGGGACGTACAGTAACCGTCAGCTCGCATCCAACCGCAATGGATCAGGTGCCAACCGCGTGGAAATAAGGCTTTTCTAAGGGCTCCTTAAACAGGACGTGTATGCGCTTCACTAGTTACTTGTATGTGGGGATGTTAAGGTGTTGTGGGGTCAATGGAACTCAAAACAATATAGCAGCAACAAAGAAAAGTTGAATGAATTGTGTAAGTTTTTTTTTTTTAAGAGTACTATCAATTTGGGTGGAATTCACATTTCTAGCAATCTTGTTTAACCCCTCTAACTAAGCTAAATATGCTTGTGTCTGGAGTGGGTTTCACGGAAATAGTGTATTAATGGGTGGGGTTCGAATCCGCGTACTCTCGATCAAAAGTCCGACGCCTTAGCCGTTAGGGTTTTGTCACTTTCAAAATGAGATGGATGTGTGATGGTATGTAATGAGATGGAGGGAAACGAAATCAAAGTTAGCGTTGACAATTGAAAGGATTGAATCGAAAATTGCAATTTTGTGCCGACCTTGATTCATCACGAGCCTTTGTAGCCATCTCACGGAATAGATGAATAAGGTTGGAATGGTAATGTGGGCGTGGCGAGCGCGCCACATTTATGATTCGAAAATCATAGTGCGGCCGATCAATTCATTCACCACGTTTAGTGCGCTTCGGATTACTTCGGAACACAGAGCTCTGCTTTAAAATGCCGTGTTGTGCAATTATAACCTGTAAAACAAAAAGTCAGACCGTAAGTAAAGAGCGAGGAGGTATATCTTTCCATCGATAAGTCTAAAATAACATTTAATTACAATTTTATTTCTAAAAAACATAAAAATACTCTGATCACTATGAAATTCCGAACATTAAACAAAAAGTATACATTGCCCGATGTGTACTCGCTTAATCAACGCAATGACCAAGTCCGCTAACAATGTACCTTATTCGTCTAAAGAGTGGGAGACAAGCGGCGACACGCGTTCTCATACAAATCAGGAACTATTTCCTTTCTAACCTCTTTTATCAGTTCTGTGAGCCATCTAATGCTACTCCCGCTCTGGGTAGAGCGGAAATGAGTGTCAGACTCTTATTGACTAAAAACCCACTCTGTTCCTTTAGTTGCCTTTGCAACCGGGGAATGTTAGAACATCAACCATTAATGATGAATGAATTTGAAATTGAAATTGAAAACCATTTATTCGGTTATAAACACACACAACAACAGAAAATTACAAACATAAAAATAAAATAAAAAATAAAAAAAAATTACATTAAGAATTTCGCTAACTGATAAGGTGTATTACAGTATGAAAGAATATTTAAAAGGGAATCCTTACGGACAGTAATTACCATTAATAATAGAACTAACATGTGTAACACACAATAATTTCATTTATTCTATTACATTTCATTTCTTACTCTGACATATTTTATTTAATTAATGACTACCAAATACTCTTTTTTTTTTTTTTTTGTGTGTGGCATCTCGCAGGTCAACCTCTGAGGTTGTCGGCTGCTTAACCGGGCTTGCCTGTGGTTGCCTTAATTAATAAATTAATTAAAGCCTCCAGCCAGGGCTTATTAAAAAACTTACAAACTAGGCGACAACACGCTAAGGGCACCCCCTGTGGGGTACGGACCTCGGCTTAGGGCGTCGCAGGGGAGGGCAGCTAGGGACAGGCTG
Organism: Tholera decimalis; assembly: GCA_943138885.2. Lineage (NCBI taxonomy): Eukaryota > Metazoa > Arthropoda > Insecta > Lepidoptera > Noctuidae > Tholera > Tholera decimalis. Next base: position 10,984,491 of record OW964570.2, read on the forward strand.
GATCATATCATTATTATTATTAATAAGGGAATTTAAAGCTACTGGCTCAGCGTCGCGGGCTGGCTCTGGCAAGGGTCGGGGTGGACTATTACGAGGACGTCGCGGCGGGCCTCGGCGGCGAGGACGGAAGGACGGTCGGTTTTTGTGTTTGTGTGCCACTGTACTTGTTTCCCTACGGCTCTCTTGGAGCAGGGTGATTGCGTCATCGGGAGTGACTAGGGTATGCCTTGGTCGGCGAATCTTAGAGATACGCGAGGGTTCATATTGGGCGGCCGATACTATAAGGGGATTCCTATGTTGGATTGAAGTTTCAAAGAAACGCTTGGTGACGCGTTTCATGAACTGCTGGATGGTGGGCATCTTGAGGTCTACGTGAAGAAGCTCATTTCGAACATAAAAGGGGGCTCCCGTGACTCTACGGAGGAATCGGTTTTGGAGGGTCTGCATCTTATGGAGGAGGTAGGGCTTTGCGTGTGCGAAAACAACGCAGGCGTAGGTCATGATGGGACGGATGACCGCGGTGAAAATACGCAGCTTGCACCTGAGTCATAACTTGCTGCGAGAGCTAAGAATGAAGTGGAGCCTACCTAGAGCGAAAGCGGCGCGCGAACGTGCCTGCTTTATATGCTCAGCGAAGGAGAGGTGTCTATCGAGGACCACGCCTAAGTATTTGGCTTGCTTTTCCCAAGGGATCGGCTTGCCGTACATGGTAATCGGACGCGGGGAGGGTGGGTTTATCCGCGGTTTAGAAAAGAGGACTGCCTGGCTTTTGTCTGGGTTGACTTCGATTCTCCATTTCCGGAACCACTTGGCCAGAGTGTTTGCGGAAGTTTGGAGAGTGCAAGCGATGGCATCGGGTTTAAGACCGGTATAATAGATAGCCGTATCGTCGGCGAATAGGGCTAGCTGGGTATTTTTATGCTTGGGAATATCACTAGTGAATAGCGTGAAAACGAGGGGGGATAGTACGGAGCCTTGAGGAACTCCTGCGCGAATGGTATGGGGGGAGGAGAGCTCCCCCTCAATTCGATAACGAAAGGTGCGATTCGATAAAAAGTCCCGTAGGATGAGCACGAGACGGTCAGGCACGCCGAGTTGGTATAGCTTATAGATTAAGCCATTGTGCCAGACTTTGTCGAACGCTTTCGCTATGTCGAAGAATAAGGCTCCCGTTATTGCGCCCCGTTGGAAGCCGGCGCTGACGTGTTCTATGATGCGGTGGACTTGTTGGATACATGAGTGTTCGGTTCTAAATCCGAACTGCTCATTGGGTATTAGACTCTTTGCTTCGGCAAAATCTTTGAGCCGCTTATATATAAGCCTTTCATAGATTTTACCGAGGACGTTGAGTAAGCTAATGGGACGGTAGCTAGACGGGTCAGACTTGGGCTTGCCTGGTTTGGGAATACCTATCACGGTGGCCTGTTTCCAGGTTGTAGGGAACATATTATTGCTCAATGCACCATTGAAGATGGCAGTCATTAGCACTATAAGCTGGGCGGGGAAAAGTTTGAAAACCCTATTGGTGATGCCGTCGGAGCCAGGGGCTTTTCGCGGTTGGAGACTTTTAATGATATCCTGGACCTCATCAGGAGTGATGGGGGCCAGTGGATTATCGGGATCTTCGACGGGCGGAAGGGAAGTTCTACGTTCGACTTCAGCGTTCACCATATCGAGGTGGGCTTGGTCTACTGGTTGAGAGCTGGGAGAACACTGGGACTCTAGGCTGTCGGCTAGGCATTCTGCTTTTTCAGAGTTATCGAAGGCGATACTCTTATCGGGACGAATGAGAGGAGGCATTGTGGCCTCTTCAGTGGATCGTAACTTCCTCTGAAGCTGCCAGAAGGCAAGATGGGTAGGCTCAAGTTCGCTCAGCATCTTGTCCCAGCTCGCATTACGCTGCTCGGCAATGCGTTTCCTTACAGCACGCTGTAAGTTGCGCATGTGAGCTTTGTTTGCGGCGCAGGGAAAAGCGCTGTACGCGCGGATGGCTGCGTTCTTCTCGGTTATCAGATTCCGTACATCGTCCGGGAGTTTCCAGCGGTGGTCTTCCACTACAGGAACTTCCCTTGAACAATCGTTCAGGACGGATTGTACGTGATCTGTAAGCGAGTCGATCGCCGCCGTCGTGTCAGCGACTGAGACTATGTGGTCAGGAATGGTGTCCAATTGTGGCGACGTGGTGGATTTCAGTTTTTCACTTACTTTCCTCCAGTCGGTGATCAATTGGGTCGGAGGAGGTTGAGTAGGATCATGGTTACCCGAGCGGGAACCTAGGTGTAGGATAACGGGACGGTGATCCGAGTTAAGCTCGTGAAGCGCTTCTATGGAGTGTACACGGAGGTTTACATTCTTTAGGAGCGCCACATCGAGGACATCGGGCCTATGGTTGGTGTCGTGTGGGTAGTGGGTGGGAGTCATCGGAGCGATGACGTCATAGTTTAGGGTCGCGCCTAGGTTATACACGATTCTGCCTCTGGCATTTGTCGTGTTGCTGTTCCAAGCGGGGTGTTTGGCGTTGAGATCGCCCGCTAGTAAGACGGAGTCACTCAGGCCAAAGATAGTCGTGAGATCGCTGGTGAGCGCGATAGGATCGTCTGAAGCAAGAGACGCGACCGATGGTGGGGGATGGTAGGCAGAGATGATGGTTATCGGAGGATGACCAGTCATGCCTAGTCGACAGGCAGAGTACTCTAGGTGAGAGAGAGGCGCGGGTGGGGTCAGAGGGATGCAGTATAACTCCTTCCTATAATAAATAAGGGTACCGCCGCCGTGGCAGCGTGTTCTGTCATTGCGAACTAGACGGTAATTCGCAATTTTGGGGTCAGCGCGGTGGGGTTTCAAAAGGGTCTCCTGTATAAGGAGGACGTCTAATTGGTGGTCGCGGAGGAATTTAGTTATTTCGGCGCGTTGGTTGAAAATGCCATTGGCGTTGAAAAAACCTAATTTGAGGGATCGAGGCCTAGTGTGGTTTGTGCGTTGGGAATCCATTGGATCAGTCCATCGCATCCATCTGGTCGAGGCCTAGCACGACATCACTGTGTGTGCTGAATATTTGGCTGTACATTTCCGTCGTAATTTTGCCGTTATTCTGCTGCTCGGCAGCCAGAAGGGCATCGCGGAGAGACCTGGCTTGGCGGGTCATAAATATTTTATAGTGACGCAGTAGAGTCTGGGCGCAAGACTCGCCGTTCCCGACGGGTGAGGGTTTGGGCGGTTGTTTGGCTGCAGGAGCAGCAGTGGTTTGAGGCGCGGGTTTGGGACTGGTTGTGGCCTCTGGAGCCACGGCTATAGGCAGGATCTGCGCTGTGATGGGTATATCCATCAGTGCCTGCAAAGGTTTGGCAGGGGCCAAGGAGGGAAAGGCATTTTCGTGGTTTAGCCTGTTCCACGGGGATGGTCTCTGAGGAGCTAGACGTTGGGGAATTTGAGAGGAAGGTGCCTCTCTTTGTTGGCGGGTATTGGCGCGCTTCGCTAATTTAGGAGCGAGTTTGGGGGCTTTGGGACAGCTGCGGTAGTTTGCCGGGTGACCGCTCTGGCCGCAGAGAACGCAGCTGGGTGGTTCCGAACAGAGGGTTCGGTCTTTGGGCCGAGGGCAGTCCGCGGTGCTGTGCTCGCCCAGACACTTGACGCATCTGGGAGTCGCATAGCAGTTGCTCTGCGCATGGCCATACAGTTGGCAACGGTGGCATTGTCCCACTGTTGCGGTTTTGTAGGGCTTTTCAATTGAGATACCGGATAGGGAGCAAATGGACTTAATCTTGAAAATCGGGTGATGACCTTCGGTTGGTTCACAAATGACAAGAACCATGTCGTACAATTCACCGCCTCTCGCTTTATGTAATCGATGGACGGCGATCACTGGTATACCTTGATCGGCAAGGTCGTCTTTAATATCCTGTACAAGGATTTCTTTAGGGACACGTTTAATAATTACACGAGTGGGCGTGTCCTCGGGGAAGGAGAAAGTGTGAAAGGAAATATTCCTTTCACGGAGGGCGCGATATAGTTCCCTATAATCGTTCGACGTAGGGACGGTGACTTTAATGCCATTTTGGCAGGCACGGGCGTTTGTGTAGTTGATCTTTCGATCAACACACATCTTGGACACATCAGTCCATTTCCCCTTGTCTTGGATGTAAAAGGGGGGCGGAGGGCGTTGCTTCCTTTGCGCTGAGGAAGTTTGGGCTATCGGGCTGGGGGGACGACTATTCTGCACGCGAGCAGAGGTAGTTGGGACGGGGCTAGCGGGTCGAACGGGCGTTTGAGTTGGGGACGGGGGCGACGCGGTGGTCTTTTTGGCCTTGCTGGCCTGGGAGGTTTTCCCTTTCTTCCTCTTGCCGCCGGTGACGACTTGAAAGTCGTCTTCCGAGGACGAGGGGCATGATGACAAATCATTGTCAGATTTGTTATTGGACACAGGTTCGGTGGTGTCCATTTCACGGAATTCAACTGCAGCGTACACCTGCGCGGCGTCCATTGTTCTATGAACAATAGGATTAGTAGGTTGGCCGGAAACAATGGATGATTTCGGGAATTGGGCGGTCGGCACGACATTGTCGGCGGGCGGGAGCGATAGAGGGCTATCTACCTGGAAGTCGTTCGTTGTTCGATGAACAATGGGATCAGAGTTGATAAACACTTCCGTGAATTGACCAACCGGAATGCCTTGATCAGCAAGCGGGGGAGATAATGGGCTGTCAAGCGCGTCACTAAAATCAGCAACGTTGGCTTCGGTAGCCGGAGGACAGTTAGCGATTTCACGCTGGATTTTTCCGCCATATTTGGCGGAAATAGCAGGGTTTTCCTTAAGTATTTCTAGCAATATCTCCAAAATATTGGAGTTTGCCATGATTGGCAAATGAATCAAAAATTTTTATGGGGAAATTTTGGAGATTTCTCTCCCACGGGGGACCTATTTAAAGCCTAACTGGCCTAACTCCCCGGATGGATGGGTCCGGGGATGTGTAACCCTCCCAGTCGGGTAGAGACTGGGAGGTGAGTACCTAATGGTGAGCCCTAAGCTTGTAACCGGTCGCCAGTCTTATTGTGCGAGCCGGGCCCTATTGGGTCTAGTGCGAAGGGGTAGACACACCCAACCGACACTAGGTGTGTAGCTGAAAAGGAAACTCAGTAACTAGGTATGACTAGGAGATCCCCCAAGGCCAAAACCTAGCACTCGACTCCAATTGACTGCTTCACCCTGAAGGGGATCAGCGGGTGCGTCGGGTCAGCACCCCCTTGGTATTGTTGACACCGTGAGGTTTCCAACCAAGGACCACGAAACTGTGGTTTTACCCTGAAGGGGCCACACCAAATTGTTTTTGACGATACTCTGTTATAGAAACAGGATATCCTTCACCGCCTCGAAAAAGGCGGATCCGGACCAGGCGTCGTAGTCGGCGACTATGAGTGACGTCACGGCGGGCGTGACGAAGCGTAGCGATGACTCAGGCACGGAACGATCGTGAGCGCGGAGCGGTACGACCGTCGCGGGCGAGCGTCGGAAGCGGAATGACTTCACTGTGCTTTTGTAAGCAATGATGTGACCTTGTGTTGTCTTGACTTAAATATTGCTATATGCTATAGTATATACTCTACAAAGCCCCTCGCGACTGTAAATAATAAAATAATTCAGTCTTTTACGTTCCCATTGCTAGGACACAGGCGCTACCGCCTAACAGCCGTACAATACTTATCGACTCAGATATATCACTATCACTACATAGTATAAAACAAAGTCGCTTCCCTGTCTGTCTGTCCCTATGTATGTATGCATCTTAAAAACTCCGCAACGAATTTTGATGCGGGTTTTTTAATAGATAGAGTGATTCCTGAGGAAGGTTTTAGTGTATAATAAGTTAAGGTTTTGTGTAGATTGAATGAAATACGACGATATTACTTCAACATGTCGGAAAAAATTAAGCCTATCGGGAGCTTTAATCGAAAACTCTGCCAAAATCTTTTGAGTTATAAAAATACAATGTATGGCGAGATTGTTTCTCTTTTATAGATCTACAAAATGTCCGCGATGGCATATGTCTATCTCCCAAGAATAACCCAGAATAACCATTTTTTTCTTTTACAAATTACATTAAAAGGATGAGTTATTTCCGAATTTTTTAACAGTACAGTATTATTCCTTATCCAATTAAATACGTCAAATATGTTGAGGATTTAATGTAGATCAAAATTGCTTTTTACACTATATCAATAAAATGAATATCTTATGAGTTATCGCCGATATATGAGTGTGGCAAATTACTGCACGAGAAATAGATTAAGCAAAATCATATATGAGCAAATATAAACTTTATTACCCGAGCGAAGCCGGGCCGGGTCGCTAGTTGAATCTAAATAAGAACTTTAATGGTCCTTGTACTGAATCAACAGATGTTTTGAAACAGGCAATGGGCTGTGGAAAATCCTTTATCAGTAATGAGCAAACATCTAATTTAGTTTGGTATTCCCTACTGATTATGCTAATTATAATAAAAACGAATAGTCCATTTCACTTATCGAGAGCCATGTGGTATTGACATCACGAGCAATGACATATTTAAAACAATTGCTAAAGCATTATGAAATGTATCAGGTTTCAGTTTCCAGGAAATATTGCTATGTTCTAATTTAATGCAATCAAAGTCTGGATATTTAAAAAACTATGGCTATTCGTTTGTCTTCCAGTTTAAAATCAAACATTCATCTTACACGGATACTGAGATTTTCCCGTGGGAGATCAGCAGTGATACACAATTTGGAGGAACTATTATTGAGGATACTGAAATATTAAATCTCCTTCCATTCATCTACAGCTAATTGTCAGGACCGGATATTTTCCATTTTCCTCCTCATCTTTCTAAATCCCTGGTACGCTTAGTCGATTTCCGATGGCTGAAGAATTTTTTTCCACCACGAGTTTGCACCAAGGGTAAAAAAACAATAAATACTACATGTATCCAGAATCCAGACATTTCTCATATAATAATAAGTTTTTTTTTAATCAGAATAGGCTCGCGTTTGACCACCATCTCACCTGACGGTAAGCGATAATGTGGTCGAAGATGGAGCACGCTCGCCTAGAAGTAACCTATTCACTCTTGACTTAAAAACTCCCAGGTTTTAGCGATCAGGAAACACTGCGTATTTCGGTACTTATCCGTTCAATTAACATGCCGCCGGGGTTGCGGGAATATTCTAACGATACCGCGGCTTCGGAACGTAAAAGCAGTTCAAGGAACAGGGTGGGTTTTTAGTCAGTGGAAGTCTGACACTCCCTTTCTGTCCACTCAGAGCGGGGGAAATGATTAATTAGATGATTTTCCCACCGAAAAAAGTCATAACCAACATCGAAGATCCTCTTCGTCCGATCTTTCTAATTTCCTGGTGATGTTTCTAAATACCAATAAGACCGCGACCGACTTAGGAGTAGTATTTTACCAGCAGAAGTTCATCAAAGACTAGGATAACATAGCTACCGCTACACTTCTCCAGACCACCCTCAGTACAACAGCAGATCATTACAAGTTTATCACATACACGTAGATACCTATCTCGGAGTATCGATATAAATACTAAAGGCGCCACCTACATCGACGGCCAAGCGATAAAACTCGCAGCATTTTAATTTATCCCCGTAGCTGGCGGTGTGAGGTTACACTGGGATCTGGGATGTTTAAAATTGATATTAATGTTGACAAATCGCTGGCTTGGAGGCTTGGCTTGTGCGGGGACTGTGGGTCTAATTTGATAAGGGGTCACAAACTGCAGTTCTTTTGTTTTATATACGTACCAAAAAGCGCTTTTCTTCCATATTTATTGTGCGCACAGCCAAGTTGTGGAACTATGCTAGCTTCTGTGTTCCCTGCCACTTGTCACCTTTCAGCCTTTAAAGCGGTATCTTCTGAGCCCGCTCATTCCATCGCAGACCTCATGTATCGCTTACTATCGGCGAGATCAAGAGTGGGTTCATCCGGAATTTAAAACAAAAACTTTTTACCAAAAAATTAAACCGACTCCCAAAAAACACTGCAAAGTGAAAAATAACTTTAATTTCGGTAGTCGGTGTCTTTAGTTTTGTTTTTTCGTTTTTGGCACCGACTTCCGAAATTAAAGTTATTTTTCACTTTGCAGTGTTTTTTGGGAGTCGGTCATTGATATACTAAAAACCCTAGTATATCAATGGAGTCGGTTTAATTTTTTGGTAAAAAGTTTTTATTTCACTCTCTTTAGTTGGATGATTTTTAATTTACCTAGTTACAAGAGCCTAAATGTCAACTACTTATAACCTTTTACAAAATATTGCTTTTCCCAATGCTGGGCCGTTAATTGTTGAGGAGTTCTCCTGGTACTTCACCATCAGCTCTACATCACCATATGCATTGTGACGAGCATAAAGTGCTTAACATTCATATTCAAGTAATCGAATCGCAATCCACTCAATACTTATTATTGAGTAGTTTCGGCGGCCATCTGTGGTCTTCATTATCAGTTCCACTTCCCCAAATGGTACTTTTTGAGAGCAACTGCACAAGTTACTATAAGAAATACCCAAAACGCCATAGGTGTGCCTATAATATTTGAAGAGTTCCCTCGATTTCTCCAAGATCCCATCATCAGATCCTGACTTTGGTGATAATGGTACCAATTTCGAAGTATACCCATTCGAACAAAAAAAGAATTTTCCAAATCGGTTCAGCCGTCTTCGAGTACTCGATGATCTTACATAAAAAAAAAAAAAAAAAAAAAAATGTACGCGTCGAATTGATAACCTCCTCTTTTGGTCGTCGGTTTAAAATTCCTAGTTATGTTGTTTACTTTCTTTATACGTACAGTTAAGGAGTGGAATACTCTGCCAGAGTCTGTGATTCCTGATTGCTACAACCTGGGATTCTTTAAGTCAAAAGTGAATAGGTTGCTTCTAGGTGAGCGTGCTTCATTTTCGATCACATCATCGCTTACTATCAGGTGAGATGGTGGTCATATGTATAAGCCTGTACTTGCACTAACACAAAACGGTTCATAATTTGAATTCTAATATTGTCCGATTTTTGTCATAGCGAAAGATCCTCTTCTTTTTTCAATTGATTTTTTTAAACTCTTTCGCGTGTTCTGAAAACCTGATCGATGGTTTAAGGTGACAGGACGGTAATTTAATATACAAACATTAGTAAAAATGTATGCATATAGAAGACTATTTTATCGCAAAAACACGCAAAAATCAACTGAGCCATAAAATTACTTAACACTTATTTTTTCAACTTCCTATCATTATAATTTATCGCATGTTCATAGGGCATCATAAAGCTCGTGGCGATTTAATTTATTCCCTGATGTGCGGTGTCGGGTTGCGACACGATGTGTAGAACTGATTAGCGCCGACAAATCCGCCGGTGTGAACTGTCCCAAGGGGGTAGGTAGGGATAGCGGGGGAATCCGGGAGGCGAGGACAAGTACTAATGATAATTCTGATTATAGAAAGATAATGTTATTTATTTTATAGGTATCAATTTAAATTGAAACAGTTAATACAATTTGCAATAATTATTATAGGTTATGTATACAAAATGACATGAAATTTTCATTTACTTTCAAACATTGCAATCAGTTTAGTTTATCAATAAGCAAAGAATAGGAGACTAAACTAAATTTTCGACAGTAGCAAATAAACAAATGAAAATTGAAACAACCGGTTGTACCTACACTTGCCGTAACTAATAAAATTAAAATAATAATTTACTTGCTTACTCTACCAGAATGACAAATGATGAATGAAATGACTAGATAGAATACACTTTATTGTACACCAACTATTGAAACACACTTAAATCTTACTATTAATATTATAAATGCGAAAGTTTGTGAGGATGGATGGATGTATGTATGTTACTCTTCCACGCAAAAACTCCTGAACGGATCTGAATGAAATTTGGTAAGTAGATAGCTGATATGCTGAAATAACACATAGGGTACTTTTATGCCGGAATTTACACGAGATCGGGATTTACGCGGGAAGACCTTACACGCGAACGAAGTCGCGGACAGCTAGAAACAATATATAAATTTGGTTACAATGGCGGTCTTATCGCTGAGAGCGATATCTTCCAGACAACTTTTGAACAAATTGTCGGGACTTAAATCCAAAGTGAAACACCCAAATTAAATGAACAGCTTCTTTTTCCATTTTCATCACATTTTTCGAAATTTTTATGAACTAATTTATTTATTCGTTTAAACTTTACGCAACGCAAATCGAAAATGCGAATTTGATGCCTATGGCATTATCTACCAGTCAACCAAAATATTAAGCTCGAATATATTGTGGAGTACGTCATACAATTGATATATTCAATTTATATGAAAGTTGACACATTGGCGAGCGTAGGAGTGCAACCCTGGGATCTAATCATGTTCTTATGTGTCTTGGAATTGTGCGTATGTAGCTATGAAATATTACAGGATATATCTTCGTATTTCTCAATATTACAAAAGGTACCAAGATATTTAGTTAAGCTGTGCTGGGCAGCTACTATAGTGCCAGTGGTTACTTTCCCCAGATATTGACAAATTTTTGTATGCCCAATGTAATGTTGTAAATTCACCTGTACAAAAAATGTAATTACTCTTTTTTTAAAGGCTTAGAATACGTTTCGGTTAAGAATCATGCAGAATCTCTAGCAGTAGTAAGTAGACTATAATTTCAAATCCATGACGGTTACCAAGTCTTTCTTCACCCCACCCACACCAAACCCAACTCTACCCCAAAGCGTGAACAGATACCATCAGAGAGGGGTGATTAAGTACCCCGATAGTACTCATCATCACCTCACGCGCGTTATCGCTAGCGGTCTAATTGACCAATTGTGCGACTAATGTCATTATTACACCCCTTTATATGAATAACATTGATAACGCCATATGGCTGTGTGAGTTATGAATATGAATATAGCTGTAACAATTTGTCCACAGAGGTTAGGGATTTATTTTGTAGAATTTATTAGTAATATTTATTGGCCTTGTTTAACTTGGCCAAAAAGTGTTATTGGGTTTTTCTGTAAGGAATTTCTCATTAGTAGCCCGGAGTTTTGGAAGTTGGCGGCGATACCCTTGCCTCGAAAAGCACGTTAAATCATTGGTCCTGGCTGTCACTTGGACATCTTTTACAGTCGTTACAAATATTTACATTGATGATCTTTTCGTTTACTCTGCATTGTGTTTTTTAACCGACTTCTGAAAAAGGAGGAGGTTCTCAATTCGGATGTTTGTTTGTTTTTTTTTTTTTTTATGTTTGTTCGGGCATATCTCCGTCGCTCGCCAACCGACTTGAAAAATTCTTTTTTTGTTGGAAAGGGTATACTTTCCAAATGGTCCCATGAAAATTTTATCGAAATCGAACAAGCCGTTTCTGAAAAATCAACAAAAGTCTAAAATAAATATTTACATTGATGATCTTTTCGTTTACTCTGCATTGTGTTTTTTGTTCGCGCGTTTTTAGTTTTTTGTAGTTGACATTTTGGCTTTTATAACTAGATTAATTACAAATTGACCCACTAAGAAGCGCGAAAATAAAAACTTTTTTGCAAAAAAATAAAACCGACTTCCATGTCAAAACACTAGAAAGCCAAAAATAATTTTAATTTCGGAAGGCGGTGTGAAAAAAAAGAAAATACAAAACCAATAACACCGACTACCGAAATTAAAATTATTTTTGGCTTTCTAGTGTTTTGACATGGAAGTCGGTTTTATTTTTTTGCAAAAAAGTTTTTTTCACTTTACATTGTTTTTGGGAGTCGGTTTAATTTTTTGGTAAAAATTTTTTTTGTTCGCGCGTTTTTAGTTTTTTGTAGTTGACATTTTGGCTTTTATAACTAGATTAATTACAAATTGACCCACTAAAAAGCGCGAAAATAAAAAGTTTTTTGCAAAAAAATAAAACCGACTTCCATATCAAAACACTACAAAGCCAAAAATAATTTTAATTTCGGAAGGCGGTGTGAAAAAAAAGAAAATACAAAACCAATAACACCGACTACCGAAATTAAAATTATTTTTGGCTTTGTAGTGTTTTGATATGGAAGTCGGTTTTATTTTTTTGCAAAAAACTTTTTATTGATTATACAGTATGTTAACTAACAGAGGGCGTTCCCGTTAACCCGCAATAGTATAAGCACATCAATTAGATCGCCGCACACGCGGCCCGTCATTCATAAATAAATTGCGACGTTGCCGTCCTTCAACTACGCGTGTACAGAGTGTTTCTTTTACGTATCAATTTAAGATTTTTAGTGAATATTTTACTCTTAAAAAAATAAAAACATTTTGTTTTCGAATGGTAATATTTTTTTAGCATGTATGGATGCTGTACTGTTGCGGGTTAACGGGAACACCCTCTGTTAGTTAACATACTGTATGTATTTGTATAGTTTGAAAAAATCAAACAAACATAAGTACCTGAAAAACATTCTAATAGTGTCGTTCATTTCACAACATAATTTCCAAAAGTCAAGCATCAATAACCTAATGGCTAGGTGTCGGATTTGTGATCAAGAGGTTGTGGGTTCGAACCCAACCCAGTTCACTATTGCCGTAGGTATAGCTAGATACAGCAGAATTTTTTTTTAATCTTTCAAGTATATATCAAGAAATTCAACACCATGTACATGGATTTACCTATTAAAATTCCAATACCTTAACAATACTTTATCATCAATCCCTCCTTCCCTCCTATTCCAAAGATATCAAGTTAGATGCGGGGTAGTTAGTGCTCTCCGCAAGCGATAACTTTAGTTGATGTAACTGTCAACTTTTACAAGATTCAGGTGGCAGTTATAGCATCAAAATTACACAGTTTAGGGTTGCCGCGAATGATGTTCAGCTCGGCGACTTGTAGCGTTGCTGTCGCCGATTGTATAAACCATATTCTTTTTTCACGATCGTGAAAAATCCATCAGTTGGCTAATTATGATAATTTAAACTTTTTTTCAGCTATTGCAGCAACTAAACATTTAAGGTTTTTGAAAATTGAAGTTACAACTAAATTACATTGGTGTGCTACGTTTCATATTTTTTTACCTACTTCGCTACTTATAATATAAACTAGTATTTGCGTGTTGCGCGAGGTGCAAGTACCTCGCGTGTTTTCTTTAAAAAAAAAAATCGGGGGGGAGGGGGTTTGCACAATTATTTGGACTAAAGCATTGCCCCTCTAAATGAATCTGCAAAAAAAATGTTCCAAGTGTCTTAATTTCCGAGATCCGCCTAAAGGCGGTGAGAAAGGGGGCAAGGGGGGCGACTTTGAAAAATGGTTTTTACTTTACCGAGCCTCCTCTATATGAATCCGTAAAAAAAAAATACGGGTCTCGTAGTTTCCGAGATACGACAGGGAGGGGGAGAAAGGGGGTGAAAAGGGGAGGTTTGGCACTTTTCCCGTAGGTTTGAGAGTTACTTGTTTACGAATCTGTCGAAATATACCCACCTCCACATCCACCATCTGGGAGAACAATTGTGTCAATGAGTGAGTGAGTGAGTCGGTCAGTGAGTGGTAATTTAGCTTTATATAGTACTAGCTTTTGCCCGCGACTTCGTTTGCGTAGGAGGGTTTTCCCGCGTAAAATCCCGATCCCGTGGGAATTCCGGGATAAAAAGTAGCCCATGTGTTATTCCAGGATGTAAACTATCTACTTGCCAAATTTCATTCAGATCCGTTCAGTAGTTTTTGCGTGAAAGAGTAACAAACATCCATCCATCCTCACAAACTTTCGCATTTATAATATTAGTAGATTAGTAGAATAATGCGAAAGTATCTCTGTTTGTCAGTCTGTTATACTGTTGTCACCGATTTTGATGAAAATTAATACAAAGATAATTAAATTTTGGAAAACGACTACCTTATTTTTCAAAAATCTTTCCCTAAAGGGCTGAAACAAAGTATGAACATTTGTATGAAAAAATGTGCAAACGAGGTCGCGGGCAACAGCTAGTTTGGTATATGTAAAGATAGATAGCGAATTGCCCGATTTCCGATTGCCGATTCTCAGTTATAGAAGTTGCTGCCTGTGCAGACCGCCTTACTTGTCAAGATTTCTTATGAAACTAATAAAGTCGAGTACTTGCTGGATTCGTTACAATTTGATGAAGCAAAGTGTTAACAGTGCTCCCCTGAGCTCGAGACTACCCTCTCTCTGGGGGCGGGCGATCCACAACACATAGGGTGATCGTGTTTTGTTTTTATTGGATAACGGGATCTAAGATGTGTTTATTAATTTAGGCGGTTTTATATTTAAGCTTGGTATGTGTTTGAATTACTGCATGACAATTTTATTCAAGCATTGTGCCCAGAATATTAATGTATTTGGAAAACCTCTAACGGTAAGAGAGTTAGGGTTAGGTTTGTCTGAAAAATTTATTTTTCAAAAAGACCTAGTGATGTGGGTGCAATTCAGAAAGGAGGAATGCTGAGAGAGATGCGATTACTGAATGACAAGTCGATTTAAATATAGTACCAAGAATGTTAAGGCTATATTTGTTTGGAAAACATGTAAGGGTACACAGAGTAGACGTGTGACAGCCCTAGGCAATGTTGATTTTGTAATGCGAATTATTTTATAGACTCTAAATAAATAAAATAAGTACACAATTATTGCTTGATCACAAATTAAAAACAAAAGTTTAGCTGTCATAAGGCCACATCTGAAAATGAGCCTCTTAATCAAAATATGCTGGCTCAAAAATGTATAGTTTATTCAGCCTAATACCTAGATACAATCTTTTTCATGTATCTTTGACCATAAACGCCTCCTTCCAAAAATATGTTAACAATGATGTTTCCAATATGAGTAATAATTGTTACTAAAAATGAGTTTCAGGTCTAACCCTCTCTGGGTTAGACCTGAATCCTTTGGAGTGTAAGAAGTTTCCTTGGTGCTATCTATGGTGGGATCGGCTTCCAATGTACCTGGATGCAGCTGAATCCCAGTGTTTATAAGAAGCCACGGCCTATCTGGCTTACATATATTATTTGAATCGAAATAAGCAATGACTGTTCATTTTTAGTGACAATTATTACTCATATTGGAAACATCTTTGTTAACATATCTTTGGGAGGAGGCGTTTATGGCCAAAGATACATAAAAAAGATTGTATCTAGATATTATGCTGAATAAACTATACATTTTTGAGCCAGCATTTGATTAAAAGACTGATTTTCAGATGTGGCCTTATAACAACTAAACTTTTGTTTTTAATTTGTGATCGAGCAATAATTGTTTTATTTATTTAGAGTCCATAAAATAATTCGCATTCGAAAATCAACATTGCCTAGGGCTGTCACATGTCTACTCTTGTAACAAGTTATTATTAAACGGGACTGGTCCTTGTACAGATGGACGAAGGAAGTGGAAATAAGATTAATTTTACGCTAGCCGCCTTCCGATGGTCACACTTTATAGTGTAGGAGTCGGAAACGTTTTGCATGTCATGTTCATTTAGATTTGTGAAGTGAGTCGAAGATTGGCCCAAAATGATCGGTATATGAAACTTGGATTGTATTTTTGTCAGTACAAAAATATAACAGACCGTAAAAAAAAATTAGTAAAAAAACAACATTGTTAGCCAAGTTATTAGATCGTGAATCCATATTTTTCCACTACATTCTACGTAAATCTAAATGAAACAAGTTACATAATACATATTTTGCCAATAATTTTGCTCTCAACGTAAGTTTTAAAAATAAAAGAAATCACTCACAAAATGAAATACTAAAAATAAAATCTATCCATTTACATGATTCAAACATTCTAAATTCGAATGTCCGCTACGAATGACAGCTGTCAAAGCGGTGTCATGGCGGCGCAAGATGGCGTCCGGTTACCGTCGATCTGGCGCGCAAACCGTGACCGCTCCGGACACACACAAAATGACTATTAAATCATTTCCGATCTTTAAAATAGCAAATAGAATGTGTCATCATCTAGTTTCAGTATGAATTATAATTAAAAAAAATGGAATCAGTTTCAGTTTGAATGCTTCGTTACCAACATTAAAAGTAATTTATCATTTTGGCAGTTTAGTTTTAATTGACTAAAGTCAAAGAAAACCCTTTCCTTTTGAAATATAAGATCTTACTTCAAAACCATACCTAGGTATGATACCTACTTTTCACACTTTCTAACTGCACTCTTCATTTTTACCCGACTGTAAGGGAAGGGTTATGTTTTTTGCGTTTATGTTGTATCTTGTATGTATGCATGTAATATTCTTTATTACCTACCTCCTTAGAATAACAACGCATAGAAGGATAGTACGAGTGCAAAAAGTGAGGCAACTAAAACTTAGCCATTTTTGGCTAACTTTGCTCGACGAGCCGTCAGTATTCAAGGTCACATTCTGCCGAACAGAGCTCGCGAGTAAATAATTTAAAACGACCGTTTGTAGCGTAAAGGGATGTCATAGTCCTTCAGGAAAACAAAAAACGTGTAATTAAATTACATTTCACAAGTAAATACTTACATTTTATACATTATATTTAAGTAAATCGACCATCAAACAAAAATTCTAATAACCTAAATTATCACAATTCAATGTTGCTATCTGTGAGGAAAAAAATACCCATATTGATTTCTTTAATTTGTGCTTATTTTTGTTTAAAAAATATAGGGTAAAACTTTCCTTTATGGCCCGTCGATTTTTGGGTCGGGGTGGGAGGGGAGGGGTGGGGGGGGAGTAGTGCTACTCCCCTGTACCATCCCAACCCCGCGCAAACCCATGGTTATAGTGATATCCATGGTTAAAGTTTTTAGGTTAGAATAAAAATTTCGGAAAAATTTAGTATTGTTTGGCAGGAGGAAGGCAGCGGGAGTGGAGTGACGAGGCAGGGGGTGCTCCTCTCCTCCCCGGCATTACTCCAACAAAAAGGTTTTCAAAAAACTCAAAAGTTGGCTAAAAGGTGTAGTCGGAGCCCCGCTTCGCGGGGCTCAATGGTTTAAAAAAAAAATAACCACGAAGGTGATGGCCGGGTCTGTTCGCTCGCTGCGCTCGCTCACTAGACCCGGCCGTCCCCTTCTAACCTAATCTGTCCGAGTCGGGTTGCCCCAAGTCCCGAGCTCGCTTTGCTCGCTATTGCATCCTAACTTCTCCTAGTAACGGTTGGAACTACCATGAATATTATTTATCATATATTGCGTACTATTTCCCAATTTGTATGGAAACTTTAAATATTATATCTCACTTTCACATTATTATCACACTTCACTTTCAGTTCCACAGTGTAAACAAAAATTCGTAATATTTTTGTGTAAAAACGTCAACGCAATTACATAATACAGCACAGCTATAATGCCCACTAATAACACACCAAATTTAATACGTGAATATGTGAAAATAAAATTATTTTTACGTAAAAATATGGCATAAAATTGAACAAAATACACTTCTTCTGTCAATGGAACGTGAAATGTCAACTTTGACGTCTACCATGACAATAAACAACCTAAAATTTGCAAATGGCGTGCTATTTTTCAGTATTAAACGAAACTTTAAAAACTTATATCTCGTAAACAGTGAATTTGCGCAACTTAAAAATTCGTAAAAAGCTTTCTATTTATGAGTACTATTTACAGTAAAACTATGAACTTCCAACTCAACGGGCTATAAAGTAAAGTTTAGCCAAATATAGTTTTGGCGGCAATTATGTATGCGTCAAACTAAACTATATTTATTTACAGCTACTACCTACAGTGTTTTATAACTAAAAGTTACTGTTAGTTCGAAGAGTGGCATCATAAAGATGACAATTTTATTGATTAAGATTTTTTTCATTTAAGTAATGTTCTCAATAATATTTTTCTATTTCATAAATACAACACATACTTTTAATTGATATCAAACGAGATTTTTCAAGCAATTAATACATTTCTATAATATCATTATAATACATTACACATCAAACATTCTAAACGCAATAAACGATATCTCATTTCGTTTACCTTCCGTAAATATATGTCATATAAGTCATATTACATGAAAAAACATCATCTTATTTAGTTTCATAACATAAAATACTTGATTTGAACCAGCAACATAATAGTGCGTTTTCCCATTTTTGTGGTAATGATACTGGTAATGGTATCACTGAAAGCTATATTTGTGTGCGTTTGAAGAACGTAGACACATTCGGCTCACGCACACAAAGAAAATAAAGTGGACACACGAAATCGCTCGTGTTTTGTTCTAGACGCCTCTTCTATGCGTTGTTATTCTAAGCCTACCTCATATCTTCCAAGCCACTGAACGGTTTATACTCGTATCATTACTAGCTTCTGCCCGCAATTTTGTTCGCGTTGGAAGGTTTTCCCGCGTAAATCCCGATCCCGTGGGAATTCCGGGATAAAAATAGCTTATATGATATTCCAGGATGTCAGCTATCTATTTACCAAATTTCATTCAGAACCGTTCAGTAGTTTTTGCATGCAAAAGTAATAAAGATCCAACCATCTATAAATCCATCCTCACAAACTATCGCATTTATAATATTAATAAGAAGATATTGTTAGATGCGTCTTGATAATTCAAGACAAGTGTTCTTAGGTAAATGACGCTAAACAAAATCGACATGGAGACGCTATAGTTTTAAGTAAAAAAAACTTTAATAGATATTTTGCAATGTGGGTAAAATACAACGTGTAACGGAAACCCCATATCTATCCAAAAAGACTGAAGACAACATCTGGTATGGAGTCTCTATGCAAAGTTTCAGCTCAAAATAAGTGACTCGCAGAATTGATTCCAAATTATCGGTTTCATATGTTTCTTGAATACCAATAATAACAAACGTGTCACAGCACTATGAGGGTCATCACTTTCCACGTCACTTGGCAATAAAATGATAATTCTCTTCGTTCTTCTTAATTTGAAAAATTCGGTCTCTGGTATTGATGTATTGAAATTTCTAATAAGCTCCACACATGTAGACATAGGATTACAAAACCCTTGCTATATCATTTGTTATCATCCAAAGAAGCCGTGCACTTGGTATGTATATACCCTTTAAATTACACGTTGTATAACGTTTAATAAGTACTAAAAAACAAGACGAAAAAAAAACAAATTCAGTCCTGTCCATAAAGAACATAGCGACTTTACAGGCGAGACCCATTAATAATAATCTAGACTCAAATCTTTCTCCCCAAAATGGATCCTTTTTTTACACAGTCAGGTCTTTTATTTTTAAAATAAGGTATTTTTTATAACGTTAGACGCACAAAATTATTTAAACACTGTTTACTCTCATCACCTGAAACACAGGATTCAGTCACAGGTACATATTTAAGTACTGCGAGGTAAAGCAGGACTGTAAATATAGTTGTGAAGCAAGTTTTGATAAATGATTTCATTTATCTGACTCTTAACAGTCTTAACTCAATGAACATCAAATTTTAACTATCATAATGAAACAGGACGCCATTGATACAGCCTCGCAGCCATATCATAATAGGTTCAGTACTTAAAGAACATTTTTAGGGGGCGTTTTTGGGACCTTGTGTCAATGACAATGAAAATTACACATTGAAAATAATGGCGATATTAATTCCGATTTACGCAGCACATCTACCAAAGATCTGCATGCACACGAAAAGACTCCTGTACCTTGTACCTTTATTTCATGATCCTATCCTACATGCATAATATTTATTATTTAATTTAATTTCTTTGCCTGTAATTATTTTTAGGTACTCGTCATCATTCTATGCCGTTTATTATTCTTTCTTATTATTTTAATTTATTATTTCGACTCTAATGTATCTTGTTTTGATTAATATTGTGTATTTTTTATTGTTATAATTATTATTCTTGTTTTGAGTGTTGTAATTTTATCATATCTTATGATTGAATCTGTGGATAACGCAGCAGTGGGTTATACATATATATTATCGAATACTGTATGACACTTCAGAATAAATAAGTGTTTTGTGTAACCGTTTGTTTCCCCAAAAAAAAAAAAAAATGTTGTGATGATGATGCTTGCTCTCTGTTCGTGCTGCAAACAAAAGCCTTCATAGATCTTAAAACAAGCCCCAGTCACCGACCACCATTATTTGGTAACAAAGCCTAATTGTTGCGAAAGCGCGAGTAACTTAATACAACAAAGTTTTAGAAACTCGCCAGACAAAATCAAAGGATTCCAAGCGTGACTGTAATAGATACCAGGCAAGCAGACACGAGTGAAGTGTTATGACGGTTCCGTTATGATGATCAAGTTTTTGCTTCAAGTTTTGACGTTGTTACAAGTAGTTTTGAAGTCTTTGATGCTGCGCTGCTGGTTTAAGAAACTTTCGCTGGAAGTTTCCCTGGAGACTGCCTGGAGGTGGGTAATATTGAAAATTGGATGGTATAATCTTCTTTGAGAAATTCATTCTTTTGGATATTTGGTGTATGCAGCAAGCAGCCTTTCTTTCTAGAATAATAAAAAAAGCTTTTCAACGAGTAGCATCTTGGCACTAAGTACCATGATGACAAGATACTCGATACTCATGATACTAATCCTTGTACTCATCAATCATCTCGGTCTCAGAGCATCGAAGTCACTCCATATTGCGTGCAATTTGGAAATGAAAGAGGCTAAATAAACTTTATATTATATAAACAATGCAAAAACAAGGGAAAGTATAAGAAAAAGAGAACAAGCAACGTAATAATATGTACTTAATTGCGTAAACTATGTGCTAGAAAAAACAACAGGCCTTAATATCGAATAACACAACATAGTTGCTAACTAATACTCTATCAATACTAAGAAACATTCAAAACAAGAGGCAGAAAAAAACCAAACATCGACTACCAAGTATGCTTTGATTAAGCTAGCATGCGCGTAACTAAAAATTATTGCATTTACTAACAAACGTATTTAGCCACAGATCGGCTTCCGTTTATAACTTGCCTGACTGCAAAAAGACGAGTGCTGTGTTGTGCACGCGGCTAATTTGTTGATTTAACGAGTAATTGCCCGACAATGTTAATTAGGGCTGTCGAAGTTGACTAGTGAATGCAGGCAGTCTGTTGAAATTGCTGTTGTTTTCTTGTAGTCTCGTATTCTTGATGGTAATCAAATGTGTAGGTTATTCGTGTTGAATTAATGTTTCTTAATGTGTTGTATGGATATTATTTATATGTATGTTTATTGTAACGGAATATTTATACCCAAAAGTCTATTTTTGTGGAATATCAACAAAAACCAAACTAAATTAATGAAAATTCTCTTTGGCATAAGCGTACTTATGACAAGGCAGCGGCTATGATTTAAAGAATAAAAATCTCGAGATATAACTTTGAGAAAATCTCAAGCAATATCAATATCTATAATACCTTCATTGTGCGTACGGCTAAGGAGTGGAATTCCCTACCGGAGTCTGTGTTTCCCGACAGCTACAACCTAGGAGTCTTTAAGTCAAGAGTGAATAGGTTATTTTAGGTAAGCGTGCTCCATCTTCGACCACATCATCACTTACCATCAGGTGAGATGGTGGTAAAAAGCGAACCTATTTAAAAAAAAACCGGTCAAGTGCGTGTCGGGCCACGCGCAGTGTAGGGTTCCGTAGTTTTTATAACAGCCAAGTGCGTGTCGTATTCGCTGACTGATCGTTTAGTACCATGCTCTAACTAAAAGCCAAACATGACTACCTAACTAATTTGACTTCCTATACAAATCCTCACCTGATCCGACAATTTTGCACGGAAAGTTTCAATTTTTTTTAGAGATTTGTATAAAAGTTGTCATAGCCGGTGTTTTGAATTTAAATACGGACACAGAGCTACACTACTCAATCGTCACAAGAAGCTAGCACGATACAACTGGCGCCATCTATCGACATTTCTATAGAGTTGTTCGAAATTTTCAAGTCAAATACAATTGGTCGACTATTACTCGTAAACTTGTAAAGCCCACTTATGTGTGATAGTTTTCCTTTAAATTTCGTTATATATAGGTACTACTGCCGTGACATTTGAATTTCTAACTATAACCGTTTAGTTGATAGAGGGGGAGGACACTTGACTCTAACGAAAATTGGTACTTTAAAGCATGATAAGTCACGAACGGTTTACTTAATCAAAAAAAAAACGGTCTTACCAAACCCCTAATATTTTTGAAAGACCTATCCAACGATATCCCACACTATGGGAACGAAAAAAAAAATTATCATCCCACTTTACATGTATGGGAGGTACCCTAAATAATTGCTTTTTCCGAAATTTTATTTTACCACTTTTTTGGCGTCATTAACGTGTATACTCATGCCAAAGTACAACTTTCTAGTATCAATAGTTTTTGAGCTAAACCGCGGACAGACGGACAGACAGACGGACATGGCGAAACTATAAGGGTTCCTTGTTGACTACGGAACCCTAAAAAAGGACCGGGGACATACCAATGTAACTATGTCAAATTAAAGCTATTGAAAAAAAAGCGCTCGCCTCGCTGATTTTTGCAAAAATGTACCTATATGAATATTTATAAATCCTATTATAGTTAGTTTTACTTCTTTCATGGTCTATTATTTAATGCGTGTATGAAGTGTGTCGCATCGCCTTGCCGTTCACAAATATATGCACATGTAAAAGGTGAGATAAATGTTGCATTACCCCAGTAATCAGTCGACATCTCCTGAGAATGTTCCTTGGGGGGGCAATACATGTGTCGAGTATATGTTGCATGAGTTGACCTGATTTTTATTACTGTGTATAACAAAACAATGTAACTCCATGCTATTTCAACGTATGTACATATATGTTTTCATTTTACTGTGCAAATAAATAAAATAAAAATAAAAAAAAATAGTAAAAAAAAATATATAAAAAAAATATAAAAGATTCCATTCTCATTATCTGCTTAGCCTTTCTTATGTATTTTGGGGTCGGCTTCCATTCTCACTGGGTGCAGTTGAGTATTAGTGTTTCACATGGAGGTACTGCCTATCCGACTTCCACAATCCAGCACCTGGGTAACACGATACGCCTTGGGAAGACCAGTGTTATACAGAGTTGATACGACAGAGGGGCATTAAATTACACTACGTATACTATACGTATTTAGTGTTAATTTGATACAGTTAAAAAATAAAAAGAGTAAAAAAAAATTTTTTTCAAACATTCTAAATAGCTTACAAATCAGAGTAAAACGCAACCACCCTTTGTAAATAAATGTGACTGACCTTAAATACCTAGGTAACAAAGTGGCAACGTAGCGCGGCGTGTGCGTCTTGTCTTGGTCAGATTTATCGCTTTAAGGTGCATCTCATCAAAATCATTTGCGACTAAACTACTTCTCCTATTTAATTGATTTTTGGTACAATGCTTGAAAATTGTACCTAGTATACGCAGTTTGAAGGAAAGCCCCTCGGTCGTATCAACTCTGTATATTCAGGCTTCTTAAGGTGAACGCAGACCTAGCCGCACCGCACGAGCCGCAGTCTTTGCATTCGAATTCTTTATATGAAGTTCTATGCAACCTCGCACACCTACCCGCGCCGCAGTCGCCGCAGTCCCTGAAACGACCGAATTCCCCAAGCCGCAGCTGATGACGTCACCCGCACGCAGCGGACGCTGCGGCTAGCGCAGCGCGGGTGACGTCATTCGCATCCACGGCGCGCAGTGTTGCCAGAGTTATAATTTAGACAGAGAATCTCTGTCAACGGTTTATAATAAAATTACTTGTTCTCGTATAAATAATTACTTGCTTATTCCCTATTATAGCACCTACAGATAAAATTACACAAAAGAGCAAAATACCAATACCAAATACAGATTTTATACAGATTTTTTAAATCTTCGATACAGATAATTCTTTCAAAAAATCTGGCAACACTGCAAGTGTGATGCGTGCGGCGACGGGAACGACTGCAGCGACTGCGCCGCGGGTAGATGTGCGAGGCCATTAACAAAAAAACTTTTTACCAAAAAATTAAACCGACTCCCAAAAAACACTGCATAGAGAAAAATAACTTTAATTTCGGTAGTCGGTGTCTTTAGTTTTGTATTTTCGTTTTTGGCACCGACTTCCGAAATTAAAGTTATTTTTCTCTATGCAGTGTTTTTTGGGAGTCGGTTTAATTTTTTGGTAAAAAGTTTTTATTTCACTCTTTTTAGTTGGTTGATTTTTAATTTACCTAGTTACAAGAGCCTAAATGTCAACTACTTATAACCTTTTACAAAATATTGCTTTTCCCAATACTGGGCCGTTAATTTTTGAGGAGTTCTCCCGGTACTTCACCATCAGCTATACATCACCATATGCATTTTGACGAGCACCAAGTGCTTAATATCCATATTCAAGTAATCGAATCGCAATCCACGAAATACTTATTATTGAGTAGTTTCGGCGGCCATCTGTGGTCTTCATCATCAGTTCCACTTCCCCAAATGGTACTTTTTGAGAGCAACTGCACAAGTTACTATAAGAAATACCCAAAACGCCATAGGTGTGCCTATAATATTTGAAGAGTTCCCTCGATTTCTCCAAGATCCCATCATCAGATCCTGACTTTGGTGATAATGGTACCAATTTCGAAGTATACCCATTCGAACAAAAAAAGAATTTTCCAAATCGGTTCAGCCGTCTTCGAGTACTCGGTGATCATACATAAAAAAAAAAAAAAAAAAAAAAATATACGCGTCGAATTGATAACCTCCTCTTTTGGTCGTCGGTTGAAAAGCGATGACTGCGGGGACTGTAGAGACTGCGGTGCGGCTAGGTCTGCGTTCACCTTTACTACCCGTAACTACTATCAAAGATGTATAAATGACAGCCGAGAACAACGGCTAAACGTGCTTTTCGAGGCACGGAGAAATCTCTATATCTTAAGATGGACATCCATCCATGGACCAACCTTTACAAGCGTGGCTTAACCTCGAGAATCGTCCCGCTGATTCCATTCTATATAAAAAAAGAGCTTTAATAATTTTTTCTTCGTGTGTCAACCCTAGCTTCTAGCACTAAATGTTATGTGTTAATACCGATATTTTTAGTTGTTAGACACAATAAGCCGCAAGCATACGCCAACGGCTTACATATTCTTTATTGATTTTAATTAGCTCTGCGTTTATTGTTCAACACTTCTCATTACCATCGATAGCTTGCTGACTTAATAAGGGACTACATAGCGTTGATCTTGTCAAAATACCGCGACTGCTTAGCGTAAAGGAAATGATTATAGTTTCAATGTAGGCAGCATTCATATTACTAGAAGAGGATAAGAAATACATGTTATTTTGAAACCTGAAGACACGTTTTCAGCTTGCTGACCCTTACAACTTAAGTAAGAGGAAGATAAATAAAGGATATTAATCTAATATCATCAAAACCTCGTATCACCGTGTTTGTGGAAGCAAGCCTCCGTAACAGCACAGAATAGAAGTGGTAACAGTTTGACCGGTTCTAATGATTTTTTTTTACAAATTTGCTAGGTATAGGTTGTAAAGTACGTACATTTAATATTCAGGAAAAATTATACTTTCCGCAACATTGTACCTATTACTATTAATTTTGCGACGCATATGGGTACGGAACTATGAAGCTATACGAACTTAATGGAATAGCTGTTATTGTAAGTCGATGATCGATTTAAACGCAAGAAAAGCGCCGGCAATAATTGATCGCAAAATTATTGTGACATGTTGTCAATTGTAGATGTCCTCTAACCTGCTGAGACTTTTTGAATGTGTTTTCAACATACGCAACCACACTTACTTGTTGTTACAAGTCTTTTATATACAAGAAGTTCTATGTCACATACTATCTTACTTTCTTACTAATCTTACTAATAATATAAATGCGAAAGTTTGTGAGGAGGAATATAGATGTATGGATGTTTGTAACTCTTTCACGCGAAATCTACTGAACGGATATGAATGAATTGGTGAGTAGATAGTAATAATTGATATCCGACAACCAAGTTGTATCTATGCTTTATTTTCGTCAGCAAATGTAACTGATTGGTATCACAGCAAATTTAAATTTGGGGCCCAGGGTTCATTCACTATTTTGGCTAGCCTTTTCCCAAATTATCACATAGTTTTTTACATGAAGCGACTGCCTTGACATACCAGCACTATGATGATGCTCCTTAGCTAGACTTGGTTCAGATTTCTGATATCTACCCGTAACGACTGTCAAAAGGAATGAAATAAATAAAATAAGACAGATCCGGGATCCAGATATAACATATATGATATACAGAAGGTGTGAATATAGTACCTCAATCAATCAATATAGCAGATTTATCTGGGACAAAAACATAATATATTTATCTACTATGAAAGGAATTTCGGGAAGTACCACTTCCACCAGGATAACATAAAAACATATTGGTATGTACAGCATGATACGATGACAGCATCAGAGCTGCGTTTAATAGCAATTAGTGCATACAGCAATAACGCGATGCACCGCGCGGCTAAAAATTAATTTATTACGCGACAATTTATGACAGTCGCACGCGCACTGTGTGACTGACTGATCTCATAATTTGCATGACATTGTTAAATCAATTCTATCTCTAAAAAGTCTCTTGAGAACCAAATGAATGGAAAAGTCATATTGAAATTAACCATCATGTAGTCTATACTAATATTATAAAGAGGAAAACTTTGTATTTTTGTATGTTTGTATTGAATAGGCTCAAAAACTACTGGACCGATTTCAAAATTTATTTTACCATTACTTAGAGGGATTCTTCCGAATCCGTATAGGCTATATTTTATCCCGGAAAATAGATAGGATTTTTCGTGGTAGTGAAAAAAGTGGAGTAAGGCGTCGAAAAAACTGCCGTACGTTAACGATTCTCGCGAACGCTGCCTATATTTAATATAAACATTGCACCCGTGCGAAGCCGGGGCGGGTCGCTAGTACATTCCATAATCTGGGTATGATGAGATAGTCAGAGAATATTTAAGGATAGAAAGAATCACAGTATAATAATACAAACATGGGAAGAGACAATAAAATTAATCATTTTGATTGCAATCACGTTTTACGAGGCCAATTTGTGTATTCATCAAATTATTTTGTGTCGCTTGACGATTATGGTGACTAAACCGGCCACGCAGCATCCTCATGATCAAAGGACCTAAATAATTTCAATTGCAATGAAGTTCCCATAAATCCTACCCTAGTCTTAGAGATCTAGATCATGCAGCCTCATCATCTGATGATATCACGCCAATATTCGTCATCACCAAATGAGGAACCATTATTAACTATCGCGTCAATATAACTGGAGTACCAGGAGTACAGAACGCAAGAGGAAGCGTAAATAGGTGTGAGACTCAGACCATCCGGCCCGACGCGCTAATGGCTGGCGTTTGCCACAAGTTATATGTGGACAGGGGTAATTGATATATTGGTCTAACTTCTAAGTAGAATATGGAGTCATTATGTGGATATGTATACCGGTGACTATTTCTTATGAGGCTGGTTGACTGTGAATTCCTATTCCTGATCCTTTGTTCATACTAGATAGATGTCTAGCTAATTTAAATGAAATACTCCTAATGGGATACGCTATGCTATACGCTATAATCTGCATCTTAAATATTGAAATCAATCTTTAAAAGGTTTTCAAACAGTAGCAGTAGTAAACAGTGGAAATTAAGTTTAGACCCCTTTTACCCAATCCGCTATCTCCTATGCAGGAGACTTCATTTTTGCCCAAATTAATCGCTCAGTCCAGCTTGATGAGGCGACTAGACGCTGTAACAGACGATCACGTGCGATGCAAATGGAAACGGCCTTTACCGTTTTAATTTAAACTAATGTTTAGCCAGTTTAGTTGAATTTACAGAGCATGCGAGAGTTGGATGCGTTTATAACTGCGTTGTTTATGCAATTGCTCGTTAGGTAGATAAATTATTGGTAATCAATTGTTTCGGGCTACAGACACACACAGCATAGTTTTGTGATGTGATCGATCGCGAATCGTGATGCATTCTTCATATTTGTTTTTGTTAAGTATTCTTCGAAACTGTTCCTAACTTGGGAGGACTAAATTTCATTTTATTCTATTAGATAAAGAATCAAATTTGCCAACCATGCACTTCGTTATACTAAATACATTATTGATTCTCACAAGCTGAATTTCACACTTTAAAGAGGTAAAAAACCAAGAAGACATATAATATTAATGAATGGAAATAATAATTTGATCATCGTGTCTGTCTTGCAAAGAAAATAGGTACAAGTACCTCCAATAAATAATTCATTCAATAAATCTTCCAAGATTTACCCAAAAAGGTCAAATTGTCGATACTTTTTTACGAAAGTACCAGGCAAACACGGATCGGCGGGAGATCGATAGAACACCTGTGCGTTGCCATAGCTACGCGGAGGGCGCCACCCGATACCGGCGCGTAATTTGAAATCCGAAACTCGGCGATAATGTCTGGGTTGCGCGCGTGCCACTATTTCGGACCAAATTACGAGTAATTTTGGATGGGGATGGGTGTCTTTTCGTATAATTAAGGGTGTATCCTGTCTGTTTTGGAAGTTGGTGGTAAAAGTAGACGGAATGATATAAAACATGTTGCCGAACATTTCTCATTTGAGTACGAAAATATCTCATTAAATTACTGTAACTAACTCAACTCTCTTGCTCATTTCGTTGATACATTGTTCTGTATACAACATTAAAATTAATCGTATCTAAGAAGCACAGGTATCGGTAACCCTGCCTATTGACTTTGGTTACGGTTACGTTTTAGTAGGACCAGTTTGAATATCATCCAAATTGGTCGTACAGCGGTAGATTATGAACCTTGTATCCCGTTTCTGAGCTCTTGGTATCAACAAGTTGTGATTAGGTTCTGCTGCTGAATTAAGGCCATTACAATAAAGTCTCCTTCGTTACTGGTATCCGTAACAGAGGCTTTAAACAATAACTATGAACAAGCAGTAATATCAGACAAGCGGTCTAGTATCATATTCGGGTAAATTAAACTCGCGCATACGCTCTATATTACCAGCTGCAGATGCACATGCAGAACAAACTCTTACCACTTTATTAAATCCTAGTACCTTACTCAACTTTCACATGTGTCACTGCACCCGAGACAGTCGCAGAAAAAACGAGACTATCATGATGAAATAAGTTTATTTTCTTAGTATGCTCACGCCTGCCATTCATACGCATAGCTCTTCAAAGCATTTATGGATTTTTCTATCTTCCTTTTGCATATTTATTCATAAATTACAGGTATATAATCAATGTTCAGGATAAAAGGCTAATAAGCCTTGCATTGCTTGCTAATAAGCAAAAATCGAGTTATATCTAACTTCAAAACCTTTCGACGATAACCCCCATACAAATAAATGAATGTTAAGGAGAGTCTCAAAAAACAACATTATCCAGACGATCCAAAATTCAAATTCTACATACCAAACATGTCTGGCAATTTAGCAGCCAGACGAGAGCCATGTTCATAAAAATTAGCCCACTCATTTTGCAGCACGTTAATTGCTGCACTGTTGCAATATAACTGGCATTAATTCTCCACTATGATATATGACACGTAAAAATAGACATCTGTTAATATTACAAATGTTAGCTGTGACATGAATTATGGCTGTTTGCAGAGGTAGATTGGGTAAGTGCAAATAATTGTGAGTTAACTGAATAAGTCAGTGTAACTATTTTTTCTAACAGTCTAAGCGTATAGTCATTCTATTCGGATTGTACAGAAACGTTGACCTCTGAATTTGATTCGGTGTTTCTTCTCATGGTAGTCAGCTGGGAAACACCGGCCTTATCTAATTCAAAAAGTACGCAAAAAGATCGGCCAAAAGTGAGTTGGACTCGCGCTCTGATGGTTTCGTACAAACCTAAGTAGATATATTAATTAGTTCAATAGTACCGAAGTAATTGTAATGGTTTTCAGATATTTCCTTGATATGTGCTGTAAGACTGTACTACTTGCTAAATTTCATGATTCTACGTTAACGGAAAGTAGTATATAAACGGCCATATCTTTTAATTACATTGACTTACAGGTTTGATTTTTTTATATCTAAAAGGGACTGTATAGTATAGGATATAAATTTCAGTTTGATCTTGTTACGTGTTTTCAAAAACACGTAACAAGATCAAACTGAAATTTGTCACTCAGGCAAACCTTTACTCAGCCCTTTACTTAGGTAAAGGGTCTTGACAGACAGACAGACGGTCTACGTCATGTAAGAGTTCTGTTTTTCCTTTTGAGGTACGAAACACTAAAAATGAAGTGTCATTTATGAACCAATATGTTAAATAAATTATAAATGATCTTTATTTTGCAAATATGTTGTTAAATAACACTTTTACACGTCATTTTTTTGTAAATTTAAAATATTTGAGATCGGTGTTTCCTAAGTGACAACCCTGAGAAGAAACACCGAAACAAACTCAGGGGTCCGTCTCTTTTAAAGTCCATACAATCTATTCTGGTTATAAATATATGGGAACCGTGTAGATTACCGTCTGAGGCGATCTTTTGAGGAAAGATGCTCACAGATTTGAGTTGGCCTGTCTATACAGTGCAAGCATTTGTCAAATAACGTAAAGCTCAACTTAAAACAAGGAGCTTAACGATTTGACGAACAATACCAAGGTAAGGACGTTTGGGTAGGCAGTAAAAAGCACTCAAACTGCCAGACAATCGTGTGTAACTCGAATAAAACAACCTACATAGTTCACATATTCACAATAGTTTATGAGGATTATGTAGACTGGTCTGAAATGGCCTTTTGAAGAAAAAGATTTGAGTAGACCCGTCATGTCAGTGCAAGCCTTTGTCAGTTAGACTGTAAGCTCAACTTTGGACTAGGTACTAAGGAACTCAACGACCTGACGAACAATGCCAAAGAAGGGGCATTTGAGAAGGTCACAAAAGTACTCAAACTGCCAGACATTGTCGTAAGAGAGAGAAAGAGAAAAAAATATATAATAACCGGAAATTTAAAAAAATCCACATTATCCTCGCGTACATAATTACTAAAAATAAATAATATGTCATTTAAATAAGTGCCTATTGGGAAAAGTCGATATATCCTGCACACACTGCCACCTATGCCAACTGTCAAAGTCGGC
The DNA here is from genome assembly GCA_943138885.2 of Tholera decimalis. Classification (NCBI taxonomy): domain Eukaryota; kingdom Metazoa; phylum Arthropoda; class Insecta; order Lepidoptera; family Noctuidae; genus Tholera; species Tholera decimalis. The sequence goes on from OW964570.2 coordinate 11,015,594, forward strand.
GCAGTCAAAGAAATGAAGCTGGTTGAACGTTCCGAAACGTAAATTTCTATAGAGACTGTAATGTCTCGGGGTCCAATAAAACACATTTTGCACTCTCACATGGATATAGAGTATACGAAACACTGAACACGCGTCCGTAGTCGACCGTAGCCGGGTAGCCGGTGAGCGACTAACTTGTCACGTGCCCGCATACGCTACAAAGACTAACGTGGAAGAATTTCCACGGACACCCTTTTTAACCGCCTTCAAATAAAGGAGGAGGTTCTCAGTTCGTCTTGACTTTTTTTTATGTAAGTTACCTCATAACTCAAAGACGGCTCGACCGATTTGGAAAATTATTTTGCATTTGAAAGGGTATACTTTCTAGTTGGTCCCATTGTTATAAAATTTGGATCTGATGATGGGTTCCTGGAGTAATCGAGGGAACTCTTCAAATATTATAGGCACACCTATAGCGTTTTGGGTATTTCTAATAGCACTTTGTGCAGTTACTCTTGAAAAGCACTATTTGGGGAAGTGGAACTGATGATGAAGACCACAGATGGCCACCGAAACTACTTAATAATAAGTATTTCGTGGATTGCGATTCGATTACTTGAATATGGATGTTAAGCACTTTATGCTCGTCACAATGCATATGGTGATGTAGAGCTGATGGTGAAGTACCAGGAGAACTCCTCAAAAATAAACGGCTCTGCATCGGGAAAAGCAATATTTTGTAAAAGGTGATAAGTAGTTCACATTTTGGCTTTTGTAACTAGATAAATTACAAACCGACCCACTAAAAAGCGTGAAAAAAACTTTAGATCAAAAAACAAAACCGACTTCCATATCAAAACACTACAAAGCCAAAAATAATTTTAATTTCGGAAGACGGTGTCAAAAAAAAAAGAAAATACAAAACCAATAACACCGACTACCGAAATTAAAGTTATTTTTGGCTTTGTAGTGTTTTGATATGGAAGTCGGTTTTATTTTTTGCTAAAAAGTTTATTTAATTCATGATGTCCTGGTATTACAACAATCGGTTACTTTGTTATTATTGCTTCTTAATAGAAGAAGAATATTAGAAAAAACATGAGGAGCTCGTGGCTAAATAATAGCGGTGTGGATGGGTAACCATCTTAACATATAGAGATTCCTTCGTACCTCAAAAAGCACGATAAGCGGTTTTCCCGGCTGTCAATTGTACATCTTTGACATTCGTTACGGGTAGTCAGAAGCTAGAAAATCTGATTCTGGTATGGCTTAAGCCTGCAATACATGTTGGCCGAGCGTAGGCCCACGCATCATTGGCATATAGGTACAAGGCAAGAAATAATGTCCACACGTTCGACAAGTTCGTCGAACGCCAATGCAGACGACCAATGTAGAAGAGGGTCTGTAGAACTGCCCCCACACGTTGGCCGAGCGCAGGCGAGCGCCTTTGATTTGTGATCAAAAACCGACACCGATCCGAAGTGAGGCAAGTGATCACGAGCAACGGCGAGCGAAGACAAGTTGCACCAAATGAGCTCTATACACGTTGGCGCTGGCTTCCACTCGGCCAACCAGGCAAGCGACACAGAGCGATAGCAAGACAAGGCAAATATACCGTCTACATGTTGGTATTGGCCTTCACTCGACAACGTTCGGCCAACATGTATTGCAGGCTTTAGAAGTTTCGTGCTACCCAGCTACTGGGTTTTAGAGGTCAGCCGTTCTATTTAAAACGCTTAGACTCAGCTTCATCCGGTTAGACTGGAAGCCGACCCCAACATATCTGGGAAAAGGCTAAGTAGATGGATGATGATGACTGAAAAAATATCACGAAAATAATTATAAGTACTCTTTGACCCGTCACGCTTCTGTTCTACTAATCAATTATCTTATTTCTTACTAATATTGTAAATGCGAAAGTTTGTGAGGATGGATGGATGTTTGTTACTCTTTCACGCAAAATCTACTGAACGGATCTGAATGAAATTTGGTAAGTAGATAGTTGACATTCTGGAATAACACATAGGCTACATTTTATCCCGGAATTCCCACGGAATCGGGATTTACGCGGGAAAACCTCCCACGTGAACGAAGTCGCGTGCAAAAGTAATCGATAAAAATAAAATTTCAACGCAAGCTTCATGTTCAGTTTACGTAACAAAATACTTACTGACAAGACAGACCATTTAGGTCGACTTGGTTTAGGAATCTTATCTATTATACATACGTACCAACTACAAAGATAATGTAATATAACCTTCTTAAAATTTGTAACCTTTTACCTTAGGTTGAGCTTTTCTTAGATTACTAGCAATAAGGGTAGAAATCACATTACTATCAATCTTGTTAACCCTTCCAACTAAGCTAATATGCTTGTGACTGGATTGGGTTCACGGCAACCGTGTAACGGCTGGATAAAGGCTTCCCCAAATGACGTGAAACCACAACCGATCCACAATGCATGCAGTTTCATTCGATGGTCCCTTGCTGATGATGGTGGCTTGCTGTCCCAAAATAATCCTGCTCGAACAGGCTTTTCGTAAGAAATAAGTAGTGTCTGGCACCAAGGGTTCAATATGAATCTAGGCAAATCTTCTTGGAGCACTACAATCAAATATAAAACGCTACCGTTACTGACTGACTGACAGACAACACACAGCCGAAACTACCGGGCACAAGAAGCTGAAATTTGGCATGTATGTTCCTTGGGGTGTGTATGGAGCACTAAGAAATGATTTTTGCAATTTCCCACAGAATCGGGATTTACATGGGAAAATCTCCCACACGTACGAAGTCGCAGGCAACAACTAGTAGAAACATTAAAATTGGTACAGTCGTTTAGGAGAAGTACAGTATATTCATACTCGTACATGTAGGTGCAGAAAAATTACGTGTTTAAAGAGGGTGAGATCGGCATTAACAAAAAATACTTACTATAGAAATAATTGAACTATTTAATCATCTGTTTAGCCTTTCCCCAACCGTGTTTGAGTCAGATTCTAGTCTAATCGGATGCAGGTGAGTTTTAATGATTTAGGCATCTTCTGGACTCGCTCGTTCCATGGTAGATCTTATCTATTGCTTCCCAACAGGCGAGATTGAGGTCAAGAGTAAGCTTATCCGGAATTCAAAAAAACATGGGTCAACTGCCTGTCTGACCTCCGATACACGATACCCCTCGGTCAGATCAGTTTCAGATTTTCCTGGGGTCTGATTATCCGTAATGACTGTCGAAGATGTCCAATCGTCAGCCGGGAACAACGTTCTTTACGAGGCACAAGAGTATCACACCATCAACAAATGTGCTTACTTTGGTATTGTTCGTCAGATCGTTGAGCTCCTTAAGTTCGAAGTTGAGCTACACGATAACTGACAAATGCTTGCACTGTCTGGACAAGTCCGCTCAAATCTGCGCGCTCCTTGCCTCAAAAGACACAACAGACATGAACCTTCATGCTTCTCATATGGATTGATAAATACGAATTGTATGGACTTTAAAAGAGACGTTGACCTCTGAGTTTGTTTCGGTGTTTCTTCTCAGAGTCGTCTGTTAGGAAACACCGGCCTCATCTAGCTTAACTTAAAACACAAAAAAATTACGTGTAACTTATAACCAATTTACAAAATAAATATTTCATTTCATTTCATTTCAACTTCAAAATTCCGAGCTACTTACTGAGAATTTCTTACAGAAAAAAACCCAATAGCACTTTTTGCTCAACCCGGCAATCATGCTCATGCTCAGCAATCACGTTTGCGACCACTAGTCCAACGAGGCAGTTGGGCTATAGCCATCAATAATCTACTAGCTGTGCCCGCGACTTCGTCCGCACGAAATCGTGACTTTCAGCAGCATTTTTAATTGTTTAAACTAATTCTTTTGAAAATAAAACGCATACATAATTTGAATGTCGTATTTATCAGTATCTAAAAAAAAATGTTTATTAGACACTAAGCAAGGCTACACGTTTAGTAAATAACACAGTCAATTATTTTAGAAAGTTGTTATAAATGCGTCACAAAAACTGGTGCTAACTCCCAAACTAGGCCTAAAAACCCACCCTGTTCCTTCAGCTGCCCTAAATAGGCCTGTGTTTTGGGGATCTAATCAAAAGTCTAAAAAATAAGTTTCAAGCTGCTTGCTTTAAAAATGACGTAATTTCCATACAAACTTTCATGGCCTATTTCAACCCCTTACAGTCCTTTTTTAGCATTAAAAAGCAGCCTATGTCCTTTCTCAGGCTCTAGACTATGTCCGTACCAAATTTCATTAAAATCAGTTCAGTAGTTTAGGCGTGATTGCGTAACACACAGACAGACAGAGTAACTTTCGCATTTATAATATTAGTAAGGATTTGTCAACCGTGGTGCTAAAACGTAAGATATTATAATCTACATGAACCATTTTATAACCTAGTACCTACAATCGTTAGCTAGGTTTGTAAAATGGTTTATAAATGATACTTATTTTATAAATTGGTTATTAAATAACACTTTTATTCGTATTTTTTTCCGTAAATTTAAAATATGTAGATGATGCTAGATACTATGTCTTAATCTAGACTTAGTGTTATGTTTTAAGTCTAGCATGTGGAGGGTGGTCCATATAAAAACTTTTTACCAAAAAATTAAACCGACTCCCAAAAAACACTGCAAAGTGAAAAATAACTTTAATTTCGTCGGTTTAGTCGGTTTAATTTTTTGGTAAAAAGTTTTGATTTCACTCTTTTTAGTTGGTCGATTTTTAATTTACCTAGTTATAAGAGCCTAAATGTCAACTACTTATAACCTTTTACAATATATTGCTTTTCCCAATGCTGGGCCGTTAATTGTTGAGGAGTTCTCCTGGTACTTCACCATCAGCTCTACATCACCATATGCATTGTGACGAGCACAAAGTGCTTAACATCCATATTCAAGTAATCGAATCGCAATCCACGAAATACTTATTATTGAGTAGTTTCGGCGGCCATCTGTGGTCTTCATTATCAGTTCCACTTCCCCAAATGGTACTTTTTAAAAGCAACTGCACAAGTTACTATAAGAAATACCCAAAACGCTAAAGGTGTGCCTACAATATTTGAAGAGTTCCCACGATTTCTCCAGGATCCTACCATCAGATATTGACTAGGTGGCAATGGGACCAATTTCAAAGTATACCCTTTCAAACAAAAAAAGAATTTTCCAAATCGGTTCAGCCCTTTTCGAGTAATCGGTGATCACTGATCATACATTAAAATATATATATATACGCGTCGAATTGATAACCTCCTCCTTTTTTGTCGTCGGTTGAAAATGGAGAATACAAAACACGTTTTTGTTTCTATAACAGAAACAAAAACATTTACTAGGTTTTGAAAATAGACACCCAGTATTTTTATTATTTCACTATTGGTGGGATCGCGTTTGAACCCTACATGACGGTAAGCAATGATGTGGTCGAATTGGAGCATGCTTACTTAGAAGTAACCTATTCACTCTAACTTATTGCCCCCACGTTCTAGCTTTCAGCTTCAGGAAACACAGATTCCGTACGATATATCTAAAGACACACGTCAAACTTATAACATTATACCCTTTTTGGTCTTGAGCTAAAAATAATTATCAGGTTAATAACGTTTTGTAATAATTTAAAATGGCAACACTTGAATCGATAATAGACAGATGACAGCCAATCTGCCACCGGAATGTATTTAAGTCAAAGTTCAAATATTGGCACCAAAGAAGAGAACATGAAAAACAGAAAGGACACTATTTTAAAGTAATACATTTCGATGTAAACAAGGTTTTTTTATGTCCATAACTCTAGGGTATGATGGGACCAAATCAAAAAATCAACTGGCATAAGAATTATTTTTCAGTGATATTTTTTTTGTTTCATTTTTGAAACAAAATTATTCGACAAAGTCACGATTATTATGCTTACGTGAAATATGACAGCGTTGCATTTCCGAAACATTACATATATGAATGATTGGTTTGAATGAAAATGAATTACTCGTATTTCCTCGGTGTATCCTCGTGGAAGCAATCTCAACTCAAACTCAAAATGTTTTATTTCAATGGGCACTTATAAAACGTCAGCAGTTCGGCGCAGGGAACGGTTCGAAATTTGTCGTTTTCTATGGAGAAGAACCAGCAAGAAACTCCACAGTTACTCTTTTAAAATATCATTCTTACAATGTATCCATAATACAGGTTAATTAGGTATGAGAGGACAGTATAGACTAATTAAATTACAAATAAAAATTGTTAAACAAATCTAAAGAGTCTACAGTGTTCTCCCATTCACAAAAAAAAATTTTATTATATTAAAATAAACTTGAGAAGCGACAACATTAGACTTCAATAATGAAGTATAAATGAATAATAAAAAGGAAGCAAAAAAAATCTGTCAAATCGGATGGATAATCGTAGGGAAAAAAATAAAAAAGACACTCACGAAAGTGGAGTTGTTAATACACTAGTCGATAACGCAATTACAATAAGCCAGAGAAGCCACATGTGCAGAAGGAAGGAACGGTTCAGACTACCTCCTTCTGCGAAGCAGTCATGCTAGTGAAGGAGGAGGCGTGTAGGTGAGAGGGACAACTCTCTTCCTCACGTCCCAGGTATGTATCTGACCTCCACAACTCAGTAAAGAAACTGTTATCAATATTCTGACACGGAAAGACTGTCAAAAATTTACAAATGACAGCGGGGACCAACGGTTTAACATGCTCTCCGACGCACCGGGGATCTCGATATGTCAAGATAGTCATCCATCCACGGACAGACCTCGGCAACCGTTGCTTAACCGTCACTTCCGGCTAGCATTCGTGATTTAAAAACTATATCTCTATTCAAATGTCGATTAAAAGAGCATTACCTTTCCTCTTAACTGTGTTAATTATTTATGTATATATTTATATTATATGTTTATATATTCTAACATTATGTATTTATTTAAGTATATGTTATTTTTATTGCATTGTAAGTATGTGTAGGTATATTTAATATTTTAGTTTTAGTTTTAGACTTCACATATTCATATTTATTTCTCTTCTTGTTCTCACACATTTCTTTTTCACTTCTCCTTTCGCAGATCTGCTGGAAGAAATTTCTTAAGAAATAAGCAGTACCTTTGTACTCAGATATTATAATTATGTTTATCTTAATGTATTTTACTGTGTGTACATAAATAATAAAATAAATAAATAAAATAACAACCTTACACCCGTGCTGCTGTTATTATTTAGCTACGAGTACCTATATAGATTTCCTATTGTGTACTTGAAAATAAATGAACTGAATAAACTGTTTATTTTTTTTACAAATCCGGTATCGAATTGTACAAATACAAAGTAACAATCTCATAAAAATAAGATTATCTATCAAACTTATCTAAGCATAACCTAGTGATACACTGAGCAAAGAAAACATCGTGATAAGAGTACAATGATTAAATTTTTTTTATACATATAGACAGGTCATTTTAGGTCTTTAGTAATTATTATGTCTTCTACTGTATTTTAATTTTGTGCATGGCTGTGAAACATAGAGGGTTACCAAGGACATTTCTTATCGAATCCAGGTATTCGTCAACTGCTGTCTCCGACAGATTCTCGGTATCTTCTGGCCAGAAAAGACAACCGTCGAACACCTACTGGAAGTCTGCCATCAGATCGCTCGTTGCTTCGCAAGTGGTCTTGGTTTGATTACATTCTCGAAGGGATCCCAGTCGTAGCCCAAGAAAGAAAGCAATGGCGGAGTACTGTAGAAGTCCTCTGCCCCACACATTAAGTTAAGTAAGTCACGTTTTAATATCAAACAAAATAACAAAAAATAATTTCCATTACAAAAATATATACCTACACTTAAAAGACTTGTGTGATTATTAATGACACCCAGAAGAAAAAACAGACTGTAAAATGCAATCAGATGCAGTTCCCAGAATTTTGGTCAATCAATCACTATAACTATTTCAACAACAGAGAACAATCCTACATTTTTATACCTATCTCTGTAGTACAAAAATACTGACTGAAAAATACTAAGCCCAAAGGAACGTCGCATCTGTCTAATTACTGTAAATAATTTAATCTACGTCCCACGTCTTTACCGATTAGGACGCCGTGCGTATCCTACAATTCCTACAATCATTTTTGTAATAAACTTATCAGTATTAATAACAGTTACCTACTTACTGGAGACCAAGTTTGAAAGTGATTTCGTTTTAAGTGTGTGATGTATATATGTAAACAATCTATGAGTGATATTTTTTAATAATTTTGTTTATAAGTGACAGTTTTCGGAACGTGAGTTTTGTTTAGTGGTAATTTACAGTGGTAAATAGGTTTTGAGCAGCCATGTTTACCCTTCAAGGATCCCTCCCGCCTTAGTTGCTGACATGTAATGCCAGGCTCTGTCTGGCATAACCATGCCAGCAACTAGCACAAAAGTATGCAAGGAGCTTCCATGCCGTTGTGCCATAAAGTTCTCATCGAACTATTGTATTACGGCATGCAAGAAACCTGAATTCTTTTATGCATGAAATATGTATTAACATGGGTGATCTGAGTAACGAAGAGCTGTTATTCAAGAGCCCTTTGAAAGATTGTGAAAAAGAAATAATTGTATATTTGAATAATATTAGAGACCGTGACTTCATTCGTGCAAAAATACGGATCTCGTGGAAATTTCAGGAAAAAAAATTAGTTTAGCTGTTTAAGAGATAAGCCCGGATAAGCGGAATGACAGACAGACCGACGGATAGACCGATATACAGACGTACAGACAGACAGATAGACGAAAATGTGAACTATAAGCTCCTGAGAAAACAGTTATTTTAAAATCACAGGCAGACATTTCAATTTTATTTATATTATTATGGAGAATTCGTCATAGCATTTTGATCGCATTAGCATTTGATGAAGTAATTTACCTTC